>CP136063.1:198140880-200540880 GCA_032622095.1 Siphonodentalium dalli
TCTCAATCTGTCTTTCTGCCTCGCTGTCTCTCTCTCGCTATCTCTGTCTCGCTCTCTCTCTCTCTCTCAATCTGTCTTTCTGTCTCGCTGTCTCTCTCTCTCTCTCTCTCTCTCTCGCACACTCTCACTCTCTCTACCTGTCTCTCTCTCTCTCTTTCGCACTCTCTCTCTCTCTCTGTCTCTCTCTCTCGCACTCTCTCTCTGTCTCCCTGTCTCTCTCTCTCTCTCTGTCTCGCTCTCTCTCTCTCGCACTCTCTCTCTCTCTCTCTCTCTCTGTCTCGCTGTCTCTCTCTCTCTCGCACTCTCTCGCTCTCTCTCTGTCTCGCTCGCTCTCTCTCTCTCTCGTACTCTATCTGTCGCACTCTCTCTCTCTCTGTCTCGCTCTCTCTCTCGTTCTCTCTCTCGTACTCTCTCTCTCTCTCTCTCTCACTCTCTCTCTGTCTCTCTCTGTCCAGCTGTCTCTCTCGTGCTCACTCTCCCTCGCTCTCTCGTACTCTCTCTCTCTCTCTCTCTCTCTCTCTGTCTCTCTCTCTCTCTCTCGCTGTCTCTCTCGCTCTCTCTCTCGTACTCTCTCTCTCTCTCGCACTCTCTCTCTCTGTCTCGCTCTCTCTCTCTCTATCTCTCTCTCTCGCTGTCTCTCTCTGTCCAGCTGTCTCTCTCGTGCTCACTCTCCCTCGCTCTCTCTCTCTCACACTCGCTCTCTCTGTCTCTCTCTCTCTCTCTCTGTCCAGCTGTCTCTCTCGTGCTCACTCTCCCTCGCTCGCTCGTACCCTCTCTCTCTCTCTCTCTATCTGTCTCTATATCTCTCTGTCTCGCTGTCTCTCACGCACACTCTCCCTCGCTTTCTCGTACTATCTCTATCTCTATCTCTCGCTCGCTCTCTCTGTCCAGCTGTCTCTCTCGTGCTCACTCTCTCTCTCTCTCTCTCACTCTCTCTCTCTCTCTCTCTCTGTCTCGCTCTCTCTCTCTCGCACTCTCTCTGTGTCTGTCTCGCTGTCTCTCTCTCTCTCGCACTCCCTCCCTCTCTCTGTCTCGCTCTCTCGCTCGCTCTCTCTATCTCTCTCGCTCTCTCTCTCGTACTCTCTCTCTCGCACTCTCTCTCTGTCACGCTCTCTCTCTCTCTCGCTCGCTCTCTCTCTCTGTCTCGCTCTCTCTCTCTCTCTGTCTCGCTCTCTCTCTGTCTCGCGCGCTCTCTGTCTCACTCTCTCTCTCTGAATCAATGTAAATAAAAGTCTGTAAACGCGCGGTCATTTTGTTGGCGCCATGCCAAGTGATATGTAACTAGAGAGATAAGGAACATGCTATGGCGTTTTTAATGATATAGCAGGGGTTTCGTGTGTGTATATATAACTGTTTGCACATTTACCCAATGCCAGTGCATTGGTCCCTTAAAGACCAGGTGAAACTAAGTGAAAATTATCAAACATGAAATTATTAACTCATTAAATAAAATTGTTTTGTCTTCAATTTCGTGATTTGGATAACCGAAAGGGAAGTGGCGTAGAACCCAAAACAACCACCCCCTTCCCGCACACACCGCACCTCACGACCACACCCACCCTGTGCACAATCACACTCACCCCACAATTACCTCCCCATCCTACAACCACACCCCGCCAACGGTCACACCCCACCCCACAACCACACCCCACACCACAACCACACCCCACAATCACACCATACAATCACACCCGCACCACAACCAGACCCCACAATCATACACTACCCCACAATCACACCTCTAAACATTTAGGTCTGGAACTCCAACCAAATCTCAAATGGAACGCCCATATCGAAGACTCAGTCAAAAGAATTGCATCGCGCCAATCTCAATTCCGGCGGATTAAATGTCATCTTGGCAGGAAAACCATTGAAATTTATGGAACGCCCCAGCTGCCTTATGTGGTGTTTCGCCATTATGTGAGGTCGTCTCGTCATTATATAAAGTGGTTTCACCATTATGTGAGGTCGCTTTGTCTTTATATGAAGTCTCCTCTCCAATATATAAAGTGGTTACACCATTATGTTAGGTCGTTCCGTATGAAGTGGTTTCCATATTATATTAGGTCGTCTCGTCATTATATAAAGTCGTTTTACCATTATATATTTACACACTAAGTGTTGTCATCACTAAATCCAACATTCTGATTGGTCGGCGCCCACGTGGCTAGTTGCAGTTATTTCTCGGTGAATGCGTAACGCCTCATAACACCAAGCTAATAACACCATCGATACGTCATTAGGTTTGGAAAGACGAACGCGTAATGCTTTGGGCGCATTTTGAATCGCGCAGGATTGACTTAATACATCATCGGGTTTCAACATGAAGAGAAATTGTTCCTATTAACTTTTGCCAAGGGTGCTATTGGGTATTTTGGGCTGATCTTATCACGATAACACTTTTCGATTTAAATATATTTACAAAAGTGGCTTTTTCGCTACATGTATATAAATATAAGGATTAACTGTCATGTGGACTATTTTTATGGAGATGTAACGGTGAGGTAAGTGGACATAACTTGTATGTAAAAACCCTTCGGGTTTTACACAAGTTATGTCCACTTACCTCACCGTTACATCTCCATAAAAACAGTTCACATGACAGTTAATCCTTATATATGAAGTCGTTTCATCGTTATATAAAGTCGTTTCGTCATTATATAAAGTCGTTTCGCCATTATGTGAGGTCGCCTCGTCGTGATATAAAGTCGTTTCGCCATTATGTGAGGTCGTCTCGTCGTGATATAAAGTCGCCACTATGTGAGGTCGTTTTGTCTTTATATGAAGTCTCCTCTCTGATATATAAAGTGCTTACACCATTATATTAGGTCGCTTCGTATGAACCATGTAAATTGATATTATGTATCTGCTCCAAATATGCTTCCTTTGTCATGATGTGCAATGTTACGAAATACACATATGTTAATGTTTTATATTTACACACTAAGTGTTGTCATCACTAAATCCAGCATTCTGATTGGTCGGCGCCCACGTGGCTAGTTGCAGTTATTTCTCGGTGAATGCGTAACGCCTCATATCACCAAGCTAATAACACCATCGATGCGTCATTAGGTTTGGAAAGACGAACGCGTAATGTTTTGGGCGCATTTGGACTCGCGCAGGATTGACTTAATACATCATCGGGTTTCAACATGAAGAGAAATTGTTTCTATTAACTTTTGCCAAGGGTGCTATTGGGTATTTTGGGCTGATCTTGTCACGATACACTTTTCGATTTAAATATATTTACAAAAGTGGCTTTTTCGCTAAATGTATATAAATATAAGGATTAACTGTCATGAGGACTATTTTTATGGAGATGTAACGGTGAGGTAAGTGGACATAACTTGTATGTAAAACCCTTCGGGTTTTACACAAGTTATGTCCACTTACCTCACCGTTACATCTCCATAAAAACAGTCCACATGACAGTTAATCCTTATGTCAAATGCATAAGTATATATGCATGCACTCATATACAGATTGAGTTCAATCATACCTGTACGTACCAATGAAAAATAGTTAAATTTAAATGTGCAAAAACTTAAATGCAGACTGTGCATGGTCAAATAAACATGCCTTTCCTCAATTCAAAAGTACCCATTCAAAAGTAATGGAATTTGAATTTACCCACCCCCCCCCCCAATCAATGCCAAGGTCCACATACGTGTCACCATCCCTGTAAATGTATATGAATTACCTGCACCAAACGTGGGTAGACGATATATATATATATGGCATTCACAAAAGCAGTCACTTCCCATGTGAGCAAAGGCAGTATTAACTCTTAATATAATTTCACACAAACATCCGCATATTGAAATTCATCCACATACAATCTCAGTATGATGAGAATCAGAGACAACAAAACTGCCCCGTTGTGTTTCGTGATCTCATGGTTGTGTGCCAATACCACGCTCTAGATTGTACATGTTGTGCGTGCTAATGCCAATAGCTCGAGAAAATCGTCCTCGGTCCTAATTCCATGTCACTGTGTCAAAATCGTAATTGACATATTTATGTCAGCGGTCAAGCCTCTGATACTTGCGTCCGCCTATCACGGTCATCACGGACGATGTTGTGTGTTGTCATATGCGCTACATATCGATGCAATGAGGACATCATTTGAATCGTAACATAATTATATCCCCTTCACCACATTATAATACACCACATTATAATATATATTCCATCGCTTTATATCATTGGATACATTGTGTAACTACAGTATGTGAATTTAAATTGCATAATTGCTCACAAAAATCCAAGGAGAGGTTTCGCGAAATCATGACCGCATAATACATGCGAGCGGAATCTGGATTTGTAACTGTCAGTATCGTTAGATCAGAAATATATGTCAATTATTTTATAACACTACAGCACTTATATACTGAAAAACTATTTTGAAAAACAATTTTAAGTGAAATATTTGGTAATGGATCTAAGATATAACGGGTTGTGAATTCAGCATGTACTCAAATAGAGCTCCGCAGCAACGTCCAATGTTGTTGTCGATAGCATTAATATGAAAGAATAAAACATGTTTATGCGCTGTTCAACATCAGTTAAATGTACTCAGTCCGATTCGATGGTCCCCATATAATCAGATTGCATTAACAATTTTTTCTAAAATGCCGCTTCTGATATCAGAATTGATGAATTGCCAAAATATAATGCTAACCACAGTCAAATATAGTATCAAAACTTGTTGTTTATCAACATTCTATTCAACTCACTTTGTCGGATGGTAAAATATCTAACACAAAAACCACTTGATAGAGTTATCCATCTTCATCAGCAATCTGGTCCTAAACCGTAGGCTTGACGATTTTTGCCAGGCCGCCAAAAATTACATATCTCAGAAAATAACAAATTTCAAAAATCGATACATGATCACTCTGATCTTTTATGGGTGGATCGATCCTCGACTCGAATTAAATACTTTTTTTTTATCCTCGAAGTCAATGAAATAGTAACTTGGGAGCGTTATTTCGGATTATGCATTTTAACATGATTAGTATCGCCGGCGATGGTTTCTCGAACCCTCTCTTTACGTAATCCTACATGTATTAATGTATTAATTAATGTATTAATTAATTAGGATTACACATATCAACATTTTAACCTTTGTCTATCATCCATTTCGTGTAGTTATACTCCCATCGTGTTTCAATTTCATATTTCCTTATTATGTGCTGTCTCATGTTCATCCCATTTTTCGTTACTTATCACGGACTTGAATTTACTATTATTTGTACATTAAGCATGTTTGTTCGGTTGGGTTTCTCGAATACACGACAACATAAATGCTCGGTTGGATTAAATCAGGACAAGAAAGATAACTCCATCTTTAAAACTGATGACAGGTAGATTCTCACTGGGCGATGTTCAGGGAAGTAACTCTTTAAATCTCAAAACCTTATTGCGTGGATCACCAGACGATGATAATGAGAACATGTGCTCACCATACAGTTTTGCTAACCACTCTTGCGATTATTACTCACCGTTGCAATTACAGGAAAATATAGATGTCTCAAAATCTGATTTTACAATTCTTGGTCTAAATTGCCGAAGCCTGAACGCTAACTGGGATCCACTTACAAATCTCCTATCAGATATAACTAACTCTAAACATCCCATCGATATACTAGCTCTGACGGAAATATTCAAGATACGAGAAGAATATTCTCTTCCTGGATATCATCAATTCCAATTCAAATCACGACCAGATGACGATGATGGACGTGGTGGTGTTGGAATTTTCGTAAATGAAAAACTTTCTTATAAAATCCGTGATGACCTAACGATATTTATCCCACATGTTATATTGAGACTATATTCATAGAAATTGACTCGGGACGCTCGTCGTGTGTTGTAGCATCCATCTACAGACCAAATACGGCCCCTCATGCAGATATCGATATATTTATAGATAAAATTACAAGTGTGGTCGAACAATTAAATGATTCTGGGACAAAGGCATATCTCATAGGAGACTTCAACATCGACTTGTTTAACTTTCAGTCACATACGAAAACTAACAACTTCATTGAAACTATGTTTGAAAATGGATTCTTACCTGCAATTACCAAACCTACACGAATAACCGACCACTCGGCAACACTCATTGATCATATTTATACTAATAACAATGTTTCCCGTGCCGATACTGGGATTATCCTCTCCGATGTGTCAGACCATTTTGCTACATTTTATTCCGAATATCACGATCATAAGTATATAAAAGCGAGCAGTTCTACCGAGAAACGCATAATTAGTAAAGAGAACACAGACAAATTTAAATCAATACTTCGACAACAAGATTTTCGATGTGTCTTCGATAGTACTTCACCAAACCAAGCTTATGACAATTTTCTTTCAATATATCTATGGGCATTTAATGAATCATTTCCATTGGTCCGATCCAAACCACCAACTAAATATATAAAAAAAACAACCTTGGATGACAAAAGGTCTCGTTAACTCCTCATTAGTCAAGAACAAACTTTACATAACAAAACTAAAAGCTCCTTGTGATAACAACGCTGAGAAATATAAAATATATTGTCGAATATACAAATCCTTAATTAGGAAAAGCAAAAAACTATACTACAACAATATTCTCCACGAAAATAGATTTGACATGCGACGTACATGGGTCATCCTGAAAAACGCTCTTAAAGTAACAAATAACACTCCAAAAATACCAACAAATATATCAAATGGAAACACTATAATTTCGCAACCAGAGAAAATAGCTCAAGAATTTAACGATTATTTTGCGAAAATAGGTCAAAAAACTAGTGACGAGGTGCCCTGTAACATCGGAATGACATTTTCCGACTATCTAACTGATCCCAATGCAAAAAAATTGTTCATGTTCCCAACAGATACATATGAAGTTTTGAAACTCTCGAATGACATCACTGGAAAAGGAACCACAGATATCGATAACCTGTCATCAAAATTAATGAAACAGACCATACCCGAAACGTCCTCAGCGCTAACGCATATATTCAATCTATCATTTAAACAAGGTATTTTCCCCGATAGGATGAAAATATCAAAAGTAATTCCACTTTATAAAAGTGAATCTCCCGATAAAATAACGAACTATAGGCCAATAAGCATTCTGCCCGTTTTCTCGAAGTTGTTAGAGAAACTCATGCATAAAAGGCTTTTTTCGTTTCTCGAAAAACATGAAATCTTACATAGAAATCAATATGGCTTCCGTAAGAATCACTCTACCATACATCCTTTGATGCACCTTCTAGATCATGTAGCAACAAATAACGACAAACCAACTAAGGATTCTACATTAGCGATTTTCATAGACTTATCAAAAGCATTCGATACAATTAACCATGATATTTTATTGAAAAAATTAGAACATTATGGAATTCGGGGGGTTTCCAATAAATGGTTTTAGAGTTATTTAAAGGGAAGAAAACAATACGTTGATTGTCTTGGTCAAACGTCCGCGGTTTTGCGAAGATAACGTGTGGTGTGCCCCAAGGGTCCGTTCTTGGCCCGATAATTTTTTCTTCTGTATGTTAACGATATGCCCAAATGTACCTCGATGAACTTACTATCATTTGCCGATGATACCACGCTTTACTTTTCTGGTCATGATAGAAAACAGTTAAAAAAATCATCAACGGCTGAACTAAAAAACATTTTTGAATGGTGTTGTTGCAATAAACTATCTATCAACGCAACTAAAAGTAAATTCATATTGATCCACCCCAAAGGCAACGAGGATAAGTGGAGAAATTTTACACTGAAATTGAATAATATGGAATCAAATGCGAGTAAAATCTATAAAAAATTTGGGCATTTTGATCGATGAAAACTTGACTTTTAAAAACCATATATCAATGATACAACGTAAACTGTACCACACTCTCTACTTATTGAACAAAGTTAAAAATTTCTACCAAAAAAATCACGAAAAACACTATATCAGTCGTTAATCCATAGTCATCTTATTTATGGTCTCCCGATATGGGGACATTCGATTCACGCGGGCGTACTATCTACCTTACAAAAAAGGGCAATTCGTATTTTATGCAACACAAAATATAGGAGTCACACAGAACCCCTCTTCAAACAAGAAAATATCCTAATGTTCAAAGATATATATACAGTGAATGCATCTGTCTTTATGTACAACTGGTCTAGAAATAATCTCCCCAAATCGTTTAAGAATATGTTCACATATTCCCTCGGTGTTAACACTAGACAGGCGGATAAATTAAGAAGCAATAAGACTAGAACATGTTTTTCAGAAGTCCTACCAAAGCATTCATTTCCTAAAGTGTGGAACTCGATCAAATCCGAAATAAAAAAATGTAAATTTAATTACACATTCAAAAAGTTATTGTCTATGGAACTAATAGGTAAATATTCTCAAATGGTTATCTGTGCAAACAAATTATGCTACATTTGCAGTCAGCAAAAATCCACTTGACTCAATAATCTGCCAAGGTTAACTTTTTAACTCATATTATTATGCACCCCTGAATATCCTAGATAGCCCTGTGTCACATGCACGGTGTTGTCCGCGAATGTGACACAGGACTGTCGCAACAACCTCACTAGTTTTGTTACAATCTCTTAAACTTGTCCAAAATCTCTATTATAGTACAGCATTGTTCAAAATTCAACCCAATCTTGATTACAATGAATACATAAAATATTAAAGTAGGCACCAACCGGCCATCCAAATACCATCCAAATACCAAATAGTCTGTGATAAATTGTAAATACGTCATCATATTTCACTTATCATTAAGGGGCAGCAGGAAGACGGCCAGTTATGTCATGCTGCTCCTGTGCAATAATATACTTTTGTTCCCTATTTTGTTAATGTATTGTATATTAATATTATTGTGCAAATAAAGATCTATCTATCTATCCTTATATGAAGTCGTTTCATCGTTATATAAAGTCGTTTCGTCATTATATAAAGTCGTTTCGCCATTATGTGAGGTCGTCTCATCATGATATAAAGTCGTTTCGCCATTATATGAGGTCGTCTCGTCATTATAAAAAGTCGTTTCACCATTATGTGATGTCGTCTCGTCATGATATAAAGTCGTTTCACCATTATGTGAGGTCGTCTCGTCGTGATATAAAGTCGTTTCGCCATTATATGATGTCGTCTCGTCATGATATAAAGTCGTTTCACCATTATATGAAGTAGTTTCGTCATTATATAAAGTGGTTACACCATTATGTTAGGTCGTCTCGTCATGATATAAAGTCGTTTCGCCATTATATGATGTGGTAACTTCATTATACGATATTTCTTTATGATATGTTGATGTAAAATATCGGAATCAGAAGCGGATTAAAGATAAAAACTTGTAATCATGCACAGTTTCTATTTCGGATTTGATTGAGTCTGGAATGGCATAACCTCGACAAATCATCGGCACTGCGAACTGACGCCAAGAACGATAATACAGACAATACCACCAAATGACTGTTTGGTGACAAACTATAGTTATACCACAAGTGCGCGTCGTCCCTTTTTTCACATAGCAGTAATGCTATAATGTTTTGTTCAGTCTTTCGTAGTTGGCGTGCCATTTCCGAGTTTTCATTTTGAATTACCCTGAACATTTTCGTGGACACACTATAAAGTGTAAGCCGTATACTATAGCCGAGGTCGGCTCCAAATAAAAGGTGTAAGCGTTAGGTCCGTTGTTTCTCAATGGATAGGAATGAAATTTGGTATATATGTCCGGGGGAGTTATTTATGGAATACACTAACGTTTGAATTGTTTTTAAAGTCACAAATTCGACAGATTAGTCGCCATTTAGTTAATCCAATTACCTATATAACGCTATTAAAACACATAAGCCGCTTACATATTTTAATTGCATGGAGCCGACCGCTTACACTTTATAGTGTGCTTCAGAAAGAAAAAGTTGAATAAAATCAACACATTTGTGAATTTAAAAACAACTCAAAGGTTAATGTATTTCATGTCCTAACCCGGACATATATACCAAATTTCATTCATATCCATTTATAAACAAAGGAGATAATGTGACATCAAATCCGCTTACACATTTTATTTTCGAGCCGGCCGCTTACACTGGTTAGGATATAATGGAATACATTTACGTTTGAACTGTTTTTAAATTCACAAATGTGTTGATTTTATTCAACTTTTTCGTTTGTTTTTTTCGTTTTGAAGCACACTATAAAGTATAAGCGGCCGGCTCCGTGCAATTGAACTGTGTAGGCGGCTTATGTGCTTAGCGTTATAGGTAATCGGATTAACTAATTGGCGACTCTAGACTAATGTGTGTTGGGCGTTTTTGGGGCATTTTAGGTTTTGGGGGAAATAACAATTTAGAAAGTAAATACATTTATTTTAAATGATAACTTTGTTAAATCATAATAAAATAATAACAAAAATGAGACACACAAACATGATTTATACATGTTAACAAAAGATATTAAACTCAATGCATGACAAAGATATACTATAGCAAACTCAATTAAGTTTATGAAGTGCACATTGATATTCAAATAGTGTCTCGGTATCAAACCACCAAAAACCTCAAATGATACAAAACACCTAACACAAATAGTCTACAGTCACCAATTAGTTAATCCGATTACCTATAACGCTAAGCACATAAGCCGCTTACTCCTTTTAATTGGAGCCGGCCGCAAACACTGTTTTGTGTGCAGAACGTAAAAGTTGAATAAAATCAACAAATTTGTGAATATATTTAAAAACAATTCAAACGGTAGTGTATTCCGTGTCTCACCCGTACATATATAGCAAATTTCATTCCTATCCATTGAGAAACAACGGACGAACGCCACATAACACCCCACTTACACCTTTTATTTGGAGCCGCCTCTGCCTCGGCTAATGTGTCCCCGGAAATGTTCAGGGTAATTCGAAATGATAACTCGGAAATGGCACCCCAACAGACGAAAGACTGAACAAAACATCATAGCATTACTGCCATGTGAAAAAAAGGGACGACGCGGACTATTTTGTCACCAAACAGTCATTCGAGGGTATTTTCTGTATTATCGTTCTTGGCGTCAGTTCGCAGTGCCGATGATTTGTCTGAGGTCACGCCATTCCCGACTCAATCAAATCAGAAATAGAAACTTCAGATTCCGGTATTTTACATCAACATATCATAAAGAAATATCGTATAATGAAGTTACCACATCATATAAAGGCGAAACGACTTTATATCATGACGAGACGACCTAACATAATGGTGTAACCACTTTATATAATGACGAAACTACTTCATATAATGGTGAAACGACTTTATATCATGGCGAGACGACCTAAATAATGGTGTAACCAATTTATATAATGACGAATAGTCCAGGAGATATTGGTCGACCTCTGCACCCCCCAGGACTTAACTTCACCCCACTAATTTTCTTCCTTAAGGTCTCCTCTAATTTTTTTCACTTGTTAACAAGAAAACAAAGTGGCCGCAGAGACTCCAGACAAGATGGCGTCCATCATGGCGGCCATTTTTTTTAAATGCACCAAGTCCCTTTGATCGCCATTATAGTAAAGATGATAGCACATGCGGTCTTGTTTTCCGCTCGATTCGTTATGCTAATATACAACCCTTACAAATGAGCCAAAAATCCGACACCAGAATCCAATATGGCGGCCAAGATGGCCGCCGAAATGTGAAAATATGCTATTTTTCTGACATGTTACCACCGTTCGTTTGTCTCTGTGGGAAAATGTTATAATTTTTGCGTCATATTATACATTTATCATATACAGAAGTCATTGGCGAACACATGGGGACCATAATATGCATTCATTGCGGGATATTTTTGTCCGATATCACGTTTTCCCAAATGCCGGTATCATAGGTCAAAGCCGAATCTCCGTTAATAACGCGATGTTATGTTTCGAATCAATGAATGTTATTGCTATTATAACAACACCCATGCATATATATTTGCAGGAGATACTCGAGCTATGATTCCTCTTATACCTGAGTTGAGGAATATTTACCCAAATCCAAGATGGCGGCCAAAATGGCCACCAGAAATAAAAAATTCGCCGAAAATCGCTGATTTTAACATCAGTGAGCATTATTGTCATGACAACTCCACACCTGCTTACTATTGTAAGTTGGGAACACTTAGGCGAAGAACTTTCCTTGTACCATATCCAAATAAAAGTCCCCCAAATCCAAAATGGCGCCCACAATGGCGGACAGATTTTGAATAATCACCGAAATTCCCTCATATTCACATCATTGGGCATTATTGTCGAGACAACTCCACCCATGCTTACAATTGAGTTGGAAATACTGAGGTGAAGTAATTACATTGCATCTCATGCAAGAAATTGTTTTCCAAATCGAAGATGGCGGCCAAAATGGCGACCGAAATTTTAAAACAAGTCTACATTCCTTTACTTTCTTAGGATGGGCGTTATTGTTTCGCGAATTCTATCCACCATTACATGTTGATATGGAATAGTAACATGAAGTATTCATTAGGATTTGGCAATTGATACTCACAGCCAATATCGCTGCTAAATTGGCGGCTATAAATTTAAAAGAAATCGATATTTTCACATATTAATTTCAACTTTTTGTCATAATATCGGTATGTATGGACGAAACTGTACATAAACCATCTACTAGTTCAACTTAAAGGTATCAAAACGCATAACATAGCTCGTATCCTTCTGGAAAGATGAAACACCACAATTAATATCGCGATGTGGCATTTCGAAATCCAGTCTCCACTTAGCGTCGATAATGGCCGTAAGCGTAGTTATATCAGAACAATTACCTGATAACAGATTCTGATTTGCCACGTCACGTCCATAATTATCTGGACCAGCTTCCATTTCTTTGTCTGATAAATCTAGGTCGCTCACACCGACAAAGTATTCACCACTTACTGGGAGTAGAGTCCCTCCAATCATAACGTTTCAAACAATTCATTTTCCGGTGTCTAGCTTACAGAAGGTCATCTCTATGTATGTGTCTCATACCCCATGTGATAACGACATGTCACCTGGCGAACCAGTTAGCTAGTCACTTCTCAATAGATGGTTCGCCAACTCACAAACTCAGCGAACACATTGGCATATGTGGACAACTTCGACAGTGTTTCGAAGGTTGCTAGCTGTCTCATTCCCTTGGACAGATGTATATCTGCTAAGGAGAATACCCTAGTGTACAGACTACCCCCACTTCTTGACCATTATCCGAAGCAAACTGTGTGACGCCCCGCAGTGTCTCGTCGAATATCTCCCAGCAGAGAAGAACAATGCTCGCGGTGCTAGTTTGTGGACATGCGCCATGATAGTGGGAATGAAATGGGCCACTGTATACACCACCCCTACACATGGTGCATGTTTAATATATCGAATGTCATGCGTGTCGGTTTTATTTGGTGTGGTAAGATTGAATTTCCACATCCATTTCGAAGCCTTTCTGATTCAACTACGTACACTTTTGTCTGGATAATAATATACTAACCTCCCTCAAAACAGTCGGGTGGACTAAAGGATAATGTCTTTATAGCATGAATGTATGCGTGTTGTGTTATCCTCTCTCGGGGTTAGTGTCAGTATGTGGGCGGCATTATTCAAGAAAATGTCAGGAACTTTGGTGCATTTATTTCACTATGTATTTAAAGAACAATTTACAGTCTCGATGGCAATGGCTGTGGTCGTTGGGGAACGCGACCTTTATGATCATATAGCATTATACATATAACTTTCTCATGCAGGAAAATGGTCGCATTGGTGATGTTACCAATAAATCACTTGGTGTACCAACGTTTGGTGAGCTGAATGCAAGAGCTCATCAACGTAACATTCCTCTGGATGTTCTTCGCGTTCAACATTTCACCCTTTTGTTGATGGCATTTGTACTTTCTTGAACCATACCACCCAGCGTGAGTATGACATATCAACCAACTATCAAATGTATCGCCTTTAAGACTACACCCCAATCTTGGTGGGGCTTATACAGCAGTAGCCAATGGCATACTCCTGGTCCAGTTGTTTAAGAAGGGCTTCCAAACGGATGGGAACATACATACAATCTTAGCATACAAGGAAAGCAAAGCCACACATGAGATCCTGTCTGAATCTAAAACATAACAAAATAAGGGGCGGTGCAGTCATGGTCCAATTTCATTTCCACTATCATGACACATACCCACAGACTAGCACCGTGTGTATTGTTATCATCTGCTTGGATCTGTTCGGTGAGACGATTGCTGGACGCCAATAAGCTTGTTCTTATGATCATGTTCAAGGAGTTTGGGTATATTATGCATTATGGTCTTCTACGCCTTAGCAGAAATGCACCCGTCAAATGTCGGGCTTTCAACATTCGAAGCCATATAAAGAAGTTGTCCGGGTACGTCAGTGCATTAGATGAGTATGCGAATTGATGAACCATATATTGAGAAGTGGCTGTTTGGGAAGATCACCAGGTGTATAACGTTGTTATCCCCATTATGTCACCAAAGCTGACAATACGCAGATAGATAGGTCCTTCTGAAAGCTAGTATACGCATCGACCGAATACCTTTATAGTGTATCGCACGAGATGAGGCATATACCCCATATGTAGCATCTGAATTATACCATAAGCTATACCACGAATGAAGCTCGCTAAGAATTCCAAACTTTCGAAACCAACACGTGAGTTGGACACCGGCATATGTATTGTTTGAAACATTCCGATTAGTGGCACACTCCTACAAACAAGAGTAGTGAACTGTTGTTGTGAGTGAGATAGATTAATCTGACGAAAAGACGGAAACGAGTCTAGATAATGCTGAATGTGGCAATTCAGAATAAGCTCAGGTACTGCTGTTTTGATTCTTGGAAGTCATAATATGACTATTGGGGCACCTATATACGGTTACGGCCAGTATGAGCCCTTAGTGGAGAATGGATTTTGAAATGCCACATTGCGATTGTGGGTTTTCATCCTTCCAAAAGGCTACGACTTACATTGCAACTAATATATGGCTTATATTATGTACCGTTTCGTTTATACAAATCAATATTATGACAAAAAGTTGAAATTAGTATGTGATAATATCGGCTTCTTTTCAATTTCTGCCCGCCAGTTTGGCCGCCATATTGACTGTGGGTATCACTTGCCAAACCCTAATGGATAATTAATACATATCAACATGTAATGGTGGCTAGAAATCGCGAAACAATAACGCCCATCCTAAGAAAGTAAAGGAATGTAGGCGTGTTTTAAAATTTCGGTCGCCATTTTGGCCGCCATCTTTGATGCCCAATGATGTGAATATGAGGGAATTTCGGTGATTTTTCAAAATCTGTCCGCCATTGTGGGCGCCATTTTGGATTTGGGGGACTTTTATTTGGATATGGTACAAGGAAAGTTCTTCGCCTAAGTGTTCCCAACTTACAATAGTAAGCAGGTGTGGGGTTGTCATGACAATAATGCTCACTGATGTTAAAATCAGCGAATTTCGGCGAATTTTTTATTTCTGGTGGCCATTTTGGCCGCCATCTTGGATTTGGGTAAATATTCCTCAACTCAGGTATAAGAGGAATTCTAGCTCGAGTATCTCCTGCAAATATATATGCATTGGTGTTGTTATAATAGCAATAAAATTCATTGATTCGAAACATAACATCGCGTTATTAACGGAGATTCGGCTTTGACCTATGATACCGGCATTTGGGAAAACGTGATATCGGACAAAAATATCCCGCAATGAATGCATATTATGGTCCCCATGTGTTCGCCAATGACTTCTCTATATGATAAATGTATAAAATGACGCAAAAATTCTAACATTTTCCCACAGAGACAAACGAAAGGTGGTAACATGTCAGAAAAATAGCATATTTTCACATTTCGGCGGCCATCTTGGCCGCCATATTGGATTCTGGTGTCGGATTTTTGGCTCATTTGTAAGGGTTGTATATTAGCATAACGAATCGAGCGGAAAACAAACCGCATGTGCTATCATCTTTACTATAATGGCGATCAAAGGGACTTGGTGCATTTAAAAAAAATGGCCGCCATGATGGACGCCATCTTGTCTGGAGTCTCTGCGGCCACTTTGTTTTCTTGTTAACAAGTGAAAAAAATTAGAGGAGACCTTAAGGAAGAAAATTAGTGGGGTGAAGTTAAGTCCTGGGGGGGAGGTGCAGAGGTCGACCAATATCTCCTGGACTAATATAATTATGTTACCCCTATTTGATTACTCATATGCAGTGTGTGACAATGCTTCGGATTACTTGTTAGAGAAGCTTGACCGGCTTCATATCGACGCTGGATGTATAGTCAGTGGTATCACGCGGTCTGCTTCGGACAATATGGAAGTTGGGTGGCCTTGATCACTCAATAAAAGACGTAAACAACATAACTTGCAGGCACGATAAGTTAGCACCGTCCTATATCTATCAACTACACTTCCCCCAGATCACATGCTGTTGCATATTATAATTGGAGACGCCCCAGTAAATTTGATTCATACTAAAGCAACACGGACGAAATGAGTCACCAACGCTGACCAATTTTCTACCTTTAAAACCAACTTGAACCAGATAGATCCCACGCTCAGCCCCCCCCCCCCCCCCCCGCAGCATTTCTACGCTGGACGCAGAAAATACAACTCTGATCTGATATGTAATTTTTACATCGCTGATAGCCCGCGTGTGCATGTGGAAACCGATATGAGGACGCATATAACTATGTCTTCGTGTGCCCATTGTACCAAAGAGAGTGCTGAGAATTTTCTGAGAAACAAACCCGTGAAAATCTCACAATAAGCGATACTGTAGAACTCATGTGTGGAATACCCCGTGCCTCGTCCCCCAAAAAATGAAATTATTTCTCATTACACAGCAATATATTGCAGCGACTACAAGCGTTTAGATCCCTAAATGACTATTTTTGTTTTACTTTCGAATCCACTTAAGATTGCTTCCGGAATTACAATTTGTCACGTCATGGCAGTCACCTCACATATGGACAAACCCCACATTCAAACAGTTCGTTGTGATTAATTATCTGTATTGTCTTCCAGGGCACAACAATAAAAAAAATCGTTAAAGTGTATCATTACTTTTTACCTCCAAGATACAAATACTAATAATAGCTAACTATATTAGCACTCGCGTCAATCGTACCAATCATCCATTATTAAGTGACATTATTTAAACACAAAAATTCCTCAGCCAAACGCCAACCTCGATCTTATTACATATCCCAAAACTTATCACCATGTAAATACGTCTGTACTCATCTTGATTTCATGTGTGTTGTACTATTGTGTTGGGAGAGGGGCTTCATGTATAAGTTGCAAAATCTTGTGCTCCGATTCCTTTTCTATATTATGCACAAAAAAATCTGTTTTAAGTCATGTCATCACACCCACTCCACAATCACACCCACCCCACAAGCATACACCACTCCACAATCATACCCCACTCCACAATCACATCGTACCCCACAATACTGGTCAGAAGATTCGACAGTGCATGCAGGCCTGAAATAACATTTATCACATAATCCGACCCTTATTCCATTCAATGAACCCATTCTATAAATTGTGATAATAAATGTCCGTTTAATAACATGAGATAGTGCGAGACTGCGAGGTGACATTGACTTCAGGTTTGTCGTCTGTTTACATTCCGCACGCTACGTCTCAAAATACTTTGGCTACCAGCATTATTCCAACAAACTATAATGAATGAAGAGTTTGAAAAGTTATGTCATTAAATATACGCCATTAAATATGCCAACGAGTCTTTAGTTATCTGGGACTATTTCTTCACGCGGGCAAACAACGCATATATAGTTATGTGAAACGTCATCGCATGCCTTATAGAAGCCGATGTTAGTTTCGCGTCACATTTGTTGTTTTAAGTATGTTTTATCGAGTTTTTGGATCATGTAATATATTTAATCTACAACACGTCCCGAGTTTATAGCGGAATTTACCAAACTCGTCGCCAAAGGCTCAGTCCAGACCTAATTTACTGGACTCGTTTTGTAAATTCCGCTATAAACTGCATGCTGGAGACTCGTTGTAGATTCTCTATATATTGGATATTCCAGGCAGAGCAAGAGGGACAATCCAAATATCATATTTCACCAAACTGAATCAAAACAAATACGTCCTATCAAAATGAGGATACACTTATTGCTCAAATAGTGCCATATTGTACTTATTTAGTTTTTAATTACGCACATATATGTATGGAATCTATTTTGATCTCCAAATTGGTTAATTTTGAGTTTATGGTCCACAATAACAGGCTAATTACGCGCGCGCCGCGTGTATACTGTTGTCCAAATTCTAGATAGCTATGTTTCGCTGGGCGTTTTATTGATAGATAATGGGGTTTTCCGGTTTAAAAGTCGAACTGCGCGACCAGGCGGCCGAGTCCGGTAAAAGGTGTAGTTGGGAATTCAAATTTCTTTTATTGTCCTCTACATTATTATGTCAATAATGTTGATTTTTACAGATATGTTTTCGTTCTGCATCCCACTGATGGTTGTGGTATGAGACGGTCGAGTCGGCCGCCGGTTCGTTAATTAGGTGCTGGTTGTTATTGTTATTTTAACGGAATTCTGAGTTGGTTATTCGTGAAACCAATATATTTTATATTCTATAATTACAATCATGGGTATATAATATATGATTGTGAGCGCGTTACCATTTCTGACTATGGTTTTTTTGTTATTATCAATGCAGATGGGATTGAGGGGGGGGGGCGTATAAACTTACTTCCCGACTTTGTAAATGACCCCGCTATACTTCGTCGCGACCTACATATTAATTACATAATATTTATTTATTGACCTCCAAGTTTGGAGAGCGACTGGTAATATTTACAACACGAAGTATGACATGCAAGGGTTACATAACAAATACATGCATACAAAAATAATAATAATAATAAAATAAATATATATATAAAAAAAAAAAAAACACACCCTCACAAATAAATAACATATTGATATTAACAGAGAGAGTCATATGTCACATGCATACGGCTCAACGAGCGCTTCATTGTCCCAGACATACATCGCACTAATGCAGTCCTAGTCATAAACAGTGGAAGAGCGATCAATAATCAAATAAAATATCACTATATACAGAGAGTCATATGTCGCATGCATACAGTTATACGACATATCGATGTGCTCTATTGTCCCTGGCAATTGTCGCACGCATGTGTTCGTATTTATATATAGGCTGGCTAAAGTATTGCGAAGTCCATAGTGGTGTCAGAGCTTCGATGGCGCACTAGAACATAGATCTTACACGAATTAGTCTACACGCTATTAGAAGAAATGTAGCAGCGTCCAGAAGTAAGTCTTCCAAGCAATCCAGGAACTTCTCGGTGAGTGTTTGAAGTGTGCTACCAAGAAATAGAGCGAACAGATGAATTTCGTCAAGAGCAAGCAGCTCCATCGAAGTGACCACGCCATAGCGTGTCAGTATTCCGTCCCAGAATTGGTTCCGAAGAAAAAGCAGAGGTAATGACTGGCAAGTGAATAATATGTGCTGAATTTCATTGTTATATTTTGATTGGCAAAGACGGCACTGAAAGTTGTTCGGGTATGTGGTTCTGTGCAGTAGGAAGGCAAGATTTTTTATCGCTGAACTATGACGATCATTACCATGCATTCGTTTCCAAAAAGACCAACATGTCAAAGGATACGGATGTGTTTTCCAGAGAACAGCTAGAGCAGGATCACTAGCGACAGATGACTGCCAAGAAGATACATATGTGTGATGAACAGCAGTCTTGACAATGTTTTTCCACGCGGGCTTTACAGGAAATATCCCTTCATCCAAGAATTCATCCAAATAGTGACGCAATTTATATTTGTCCATAATGGCGAATATATCTGAAACAGAGCCAGTAGCTTGGCGATTGAACAGTCTATATATGTGGCAATTCGTTACAAAGATCCGGAGCGGTAACTGATGTGACTCTGGCAGGCGAATGAGTTGCCCGACAAAGCACAATTTTCGAATGTGTATCTCACTCTCAACCGGCAGAAGTCCTAATAAACCGAGTGACAATTTAGTGGATGTTCGCTTTGGAAATGACTGTACATATTTTACACAAGTTCTTAGCGATTTGTCCATGATGCTTAATGCTGTTGATTGTTGAATTGGTATGAGATCTGTTCCGTACAATGCTTTGGGAAGAACTATGGTTTTAATGATCGTGCACATAGTTAACGGCGTGATCGTTTTGAGGGTTTTTGCTTCCCATGATTCCAAAGAATGATTTTCTCAATTTTTCAGAGACGAGCGACGCGACAGAAGACGATGTGGCAGATTTATTCTGTGTCACACCCAAATGGACGTAGTCAACCACCTCGTCGATAACCTGGCTTCCAAGCATCCACGTCCTATGTCCACCAACCGGAGCCTTTCTGTGTTCGTTGAATACAATTACTTTTGATTTGATGTGTGAAAAATTAAATCTCCATTTCAAACTGTATGTGTGACATATTTGTAAAAGTTTGTCGAGTCCGGACTTTGATAGGGATAATAATGTTATATCATCTGCTGTTGTGGGAGCAGAAAACGAAACTCCGTTAATCTGCAGGCCAACTGTTGAATCTTTTAAAGCCACAAGAAGGTCATTAATGTAGATTAAGTAGCAAAAAGGGGATAATACACCCCCCTGCCTTGTTCCTTGTTTCACCGCGAAACTGTCCGAGATGCGGCCACCGTACTGCACTTTACTAGTCACATCCGTGTGGACACTTGAGAGGAGACGAATAAGCTTGCTTGAGAATCCGAGTTTTATGAATTTATATAAAAGGCCTGCATGCCAGACCTTGTCGAAAGCTTTTTGCGAGTCTAGGAAGCCCACAAACAATTTTGAACCATTGTCTCGGGCATAGTGAATTGATTCCGTTAGTATGAAAGAAGGCATGGAACAACTAATACCTTCCTGAAAGCCATGTTGGAGATCGTCGGGGAAACTATGGATTTGATGACTTTTGAGAATTCTCTGAAGGAGTATGCTTTCGAACAGTTTGTAAACCACTGGAAGCAGCGTTATAGCCCTGTAACTGTCCGGCAAAGATGCAGGTTTGGGATAGCCTTTATACAAAGGGATCACAATGCCAGCTTTCATTTTTGGAGGGATCCAGACCATTTCAAACATGCAATCGAACAACTTTCTGACACAAACCAGTAACGAATCAGGGGCATGTTTTACATGTTCGCCGACTATATCATCGTGTCCCGCAGATTTTCCTGGTTTGAGTTTTCGAACCAGTAAGCGAAGTTCGTTCGTTGTAACAGGTGAGCATTGAGGACATTCGTCGCCTGAATTCACGACCTCCTCTTTGGCGAGCACCGAGGCAACTTCGCGTTCAACAAAAATCTCAAACAATTCATCCGAGTGTCGGAGTGGTGTATAGAGATCGCTGAAATAATTACACCATCCAGACAATATATCATTCGGATCTCGATAAGTCGCCCCACCAAATTCCATTGAATAACCGACCTTCGAAGTCGGTGAACGCTTATTATTGAGGAGTCTCCAGAACTTATTTTGATTATGTACAGAACTTCTCTCGACTTCCATTTGTTGGTTGTGAAGATAACGTTTCACTGATTTACGGTGCTCACGTCTGAAGTCCCGTTTAGATCGTTTATATAAAACATATGAAGAATGATGTAAATTTCGTGGTCGTCCTTCAGCTGCCCAACATTCGTGTAATTTCTTGGTTTCTGTTTTTAGTTTATCAAGATCAGAATTCCAATAAGGTCGTAAGTGAGGGCGATACTTTATCTGGGGAACAGAATAATCTGCAGCTAAAATAATGGCAGCCACTAAGCGATCGTAGAACGTACACAGATCCTGCTTCGTACATAAAACACTTTCGCATAACGTCGCACACTCATGGCCTATCAAAGAACAGTATAGTTCCAAATTTGCGCGTTCCCATGCATAACGCTTTCTAGTGGTATGTTGTTGGCGAGTTTCGCATGGGATGGACAATGCACATACGACAGGGAGATGATTCGAGGTGTTGAGTGCATCGTCGTTCAGAATCTCAGAAGAATATACCATACGAGTGTGAGACTTTGATACAATAATATGGTCTATCAATGAAGGCTCGTTCACTGTATAGTACGGAAAGAAAGAAAAATCACAGCCTTTGCAGTTCTTCGAAGCGGTAACGGACACAAGTCCAACGCGGTTGAGAAACGAACAGAAAGTTTTAGCCCTTTCGCTTGTGATATATGAGTTGTGATGATCGTATGTTTTAGGTATATGCACATTCACACCCCCCATTATTATAACAGGTCCATTGGGCACCAGCATAGCGTGTACATTGTCCAAGTTGTCCAGGCATTCTTTGAAATATGAGTGGTCGTGGTTAGAACTTGGCATATATACTTGTAATACAGAAAGAAAAGAGTTTCTATCAATTTTCATCTGAATTCCAATACTTCTGTCGTCGCTCGTTTCAATTTGAGTGCAGTGGTTCATTATACGTTTGTGTATTAAAAGTGCCACCCCATCTCGATAGAAGCCTCCGACATTCGCTGTGGAAATGAATCTCCCTGGCTTCGATAAACTAGTATAATTGTCTGACAAAATATTAAAAAGTTTTAGTTCATGATCACCTTACCAGTGTTCCGAAACACCAACAACATCATATATGTTCTTTTGGAGAATACTTGATAAATATGAGCTACAGCTGGCTACTGTTGATTTTTATAGATATGTTTTCGTTCTGCATCCCACTGATGGTTGTGGTATGAGACGGTCGAGTCGGCCGCCGGTTCGTTAATTAGGTGCTGGTTGTTATTGTTATTTTAACGGAATTCTGAGTTGGTTATTCGTGAAACCAATATATTTTATATTCTATAATTACAATCATGGGTATATAATATATGATTTTGAGCGCGTTACCATTTCTGACTATGGTTTTTTTGTTATTATCAATGCAGATGGGATTGAGGGGGGCGTATAAACTTACTTCCCGACTTTGTAAATGACCCCGCTATATATACTTCGTCGCGACCTACATATTAATTACATAAGGCATCGTGTCCGTGAAACCGACGCCCGATCGTGAAGCCCCTGATTATGAGTCGGACGGCGGTCTTACTGTCTGTGTGTTGATCTAGCGTGACATTGGCTGATAGATAATATCGCGCCACACTACGGATACGTGCGCGGCAGGAGCTGTGTAAATGTCAGGATACCGGGACTCACACATTTCATTTCCATGCGATTGGCTCGTCATTCACGCATGCGTATTAGCTCCAGATGGTGTCTTGCTTGTTTTGTGGATTTTTCCAATTGCGCGGGTATACACCATACAAGGAAAAAAAAGACTTAATCACGTATATTTGGAAAGTATTATAAATTTAATATATATAGTTATCACACAATTAGTCCCTAAATCCGGCCTCATAATTATGTTTAGTAAGACACACGTGTATTACCTGCACGCGAAGTGTCGTAAGAGCTGGAGCAATTATATCGATGGTAACACCGGAACTTTAGTATTATGTTAATTTGCATATAATTACGATATTCAATGTGTGTTGGGTTATTTAGTGTTGACAGTGAGATAAACATGGATGATAACGGTGGTGGAACACATTTTGCCTACACGAAAAGACACATTTAAAACGGAACTGTGTGCTTCCTGTCTGGTTGTGATAAGTTACACATACATGCATATGCTATTTGGGATCAATCAAATGAAAGATGCTGCCTATGTAGGGTACGCCAAAATTAGTGACTAATTCACAGCAAAAATCAAGCCGAGAAGGCTGTCGTCGGCCATCGTTTTCATCGAAAATAGTTCAAATTCGATAGCTTCAGTCTAGAGGTGATCAAAATAATGGATGTGTTATTTACGAGTTATGAGTCAGCTGAGGTATTATATATAGGCGTTGCAGATGGATTGAAATATGAACTTCGAGACGGTTGCTGCAAGTCAAGTTTTTTTTAAACGAAATCTGGAAAATTTCTGCCCCCTCCCCTTTCATCTCATCTCGATCATGCCTATGCAATTTGGGACTGATCGGATAAAAACTGCAAGCTGTGGTGAGTGCCAAATTATATAGTTATGCAAAGGGAAAATTCAATATGGCCGCTGGCAGCCATGTTTTTCAACGGAATTCCGAACTATTTTACAAATCGCATGTAGACGAAATCACAAACATGCATATTAAATTTAGGATCGATCTAATGAAAGATTTTTATTGTAGAGAGCGCCAAAGGAATTATTGATACAAAATCAAAGATGGCTGCCCGTGGCATTCAAATTCGATAGCTCCCATATAATGCCTAATGATAATGCCAGAAGCCAGATGATAATGCCTGTAAATATTCCGAATAATCCGCTCATAAATAACGGCTGCAATTTCAATGAAATCAAATGTAGAAATCCAAAATAACCAATGGCGTCATGATTTTTTAAAGCAATATATCAGATTAATCTGATGAAAGATGTGATATGTAGACCACCCAGAGGTGGTGTTAACCGGTCGGAAATGTGCAACAATTAAAACTTGCTGTATATATGTTGGAAGATTTCAACCCAAGGGGAGGGTTGATAATGAAACTTGGAAATTTCGGTCTTGTTCAATGGGCATGCAGTTAAGAGACAAGACATGATAAGTTGAGAACATACACTTGAACTGTGCAAATAGACAGTCCCATGCAATATAAGTAACCACACCCAACCCCATCTAACATGGCACTGTGACCTGCCTTGGAACATACACATGACTGTATAATGTAGACCCGAATGTGTTCCATGCAATGTAAGTACGTACATCCAACCCCATGTCGCCACATCCCGACGTGTGAATAGTTTGAGAGCATGTACATGAAATTTTCAAACAGACCCGACAGTATCCCAGATAATATGAGTATATACGTGCACCTCAACTCCTTGTCGCCGCGTCCCTGTGACCAGCCTTGATAACGTACACATGAACTGTCTAAATAGACAGTGTGCCATGCAATATAAGGACATACATCCCAACCCTCTATCGCCGCGCCCCTATACACGTAACAAGTCTTGAAACCATGCACATGAAGTGTTCACCGCGTCCCTACATATGACCAGTCGTGAAAACAAGCACGTTACGTGTTCAAACAAACACGGTTCGGACTGTTCGCTTCATTGGCGGCAAACGTGATCGGCGATGGGGCGACATGTTGAGGGTTAATTGCCAGGATTTGTTGGGCAATACATGTATTCCTTATTTCTTCGCAATTCTAGTCGACGCTAGTTCCGCTATAACTACATGTGTGGAGTTTGTGGTGGTACGATTGCGACAATATTGAATTGTGGCAAGTTATAGGGGTTAATAGCAGAACCGTCTTTGCGCATGGGTGGGTTTTTATGTGAACCCATCCCATTAATTTGGCCACTAAATTCACCCCAAACGGCACATGGGTGGTCCGGGCTGGCGACAAACATATCGTGATGTCGGCATTTCGAGTGTTAATTGCCTGTCATGGCTTTGGTGGGCGATTCCCACTTGTTTCTATGCGAATATAGTCGATGTTAGTTCGCTATATATATATATGTGTGGAGTTCTTAGCAGTAAGATGGCGACATGGGGTCCAGTTTATAAGTAATGTCAATGCAGATACAATGTACCATATTGAAATTCTGGCAAGTTAGGGGTTAATGTCGCCACGTCTGCGTGGCCGCGGCCCCAAACAGTGCATGTATGGGTTTTCATGAGATCCCACACTGTTCTGGTCTCTAAAATCCCACAAAACACCATGTGGCCGGTCTGGGCTGATCCGGATCCTAGCTGCTCCGGGTGATTTTTAGTCATGGCACCCTGTCAATATATTTGGGCTGGTATTATGCTATTCGGGGCTGGATTAATACGATTCCGTACGATAACAAAGAAAAGCAATATTAATTTCTGGCTAACATTTACTCAGCGATGCCCATGTGAAATCTTTTGACACAGGGAAAGCGAAGTTTTACGGTATTATTAGTTCGCCCGTTGGGCGAAATAAGAATCACGCGGCAAAATCACCATTTTGCCACAACTAGGGGATGTCGTTAAAAACGAGTAAAAATATGAATAAAAATATATAATTAAAAAATGAGTGTGCCACTTAAAATAATGCACCTTACTTCATATAGCGATGCGTTTAACAACAGTGGTTAAAGTGGTAGCGCGCTTGTGTTTAATTTAGATTTTATTTATTTATTTGTTTTACTCGTTTTAAACTATACACGCCCAGTGTGGCTTGGGGTGAAATTTCCTTCGTTTGTTTGCTTTTTTCTGTTGGTTTTTAGCGTTTTATTTGTTTGGGGGTTTTTTGCTGTTCAACAACATGGAAGTGTCGTTAAAACGACTAAAATATAAATTTAAAAATATAGCAGTTTAAAACGAGTGCACCACTTTAAAAAATGCATCGATAAACAATACATACTCAACAAGGGAATTTACTCTAAAAACAATACATACTCAACAAGGGAGTTTACTCTATAAACAATACATACTCAAAAAGGGAGTTTACTCTATAAATATTACATACTCAACAAGGGAGTTTACTTTTCAGAAACCTCCTCACTTCATAATTCACAAACGCCTGAAACGATTCTTAAAATTTCAACGCCCATGCACCCATCGAGTAAAATCTATATGCTTCATTATAGTCTAGGCAAATATGGACATAGGTGTCGCCTGGAGAGGGAATTTATGAGACCTACATTTTTGGTTAGCATGAACACTTAAAGGGGTACTGTACGCCATTTTCATTAAATTTCCGGTGACAACAACGATCTAATATCGATAATATATAGAAATATAAGTAATTTGAGTCGAAGATGTATTCTGTAAACGCTCAGGTTAATAGGCTATCTTAAAAATTTATAATTTAAAAGTTAATAATTTGATATAAATTGAATTTATTACTGGAGCCATAAAATGGCGTCAATTAAATTACGAATTACCGTAATCAAAAACAGTAATTGAGGGATACTGGATTGTCAAACCGATCGCACACACGATCGCTTAAAATATTATGATGATACGGGGAGAACACTCAATCCACTCACTGACTAGCGACGATACAATAACTTAAATGATTATATGGGACTAGTATGCATATAATATAACTTTTATTTGATTCATTTGGTTGAAAACTGTACAAAAATTACTCGACAACGAAAATTTGTATTTTTGCATTCCGGTAAATTTGTCATCCGTAACATGACTTCGTACTCAACAGACTTTCAAATATTGGAAAAATTGTTACCTTATTCTCCGACTCGGAGACTATAGAAACCAACAACAACATTTGGCGTACAGTACCCCTTTAACTTTCGAAATCCGTATGTTGGAATTGTCAGATAGGCGGTCTTTTTTCGCACCGCGTAGTTTTATTGAGGCACCTGGTGATAAAATAGGTCATTTTTTAAATAAAGCCGACATATTTGAGTATATTCACACCTTTTTAGAAGAGATATTCGTCCAATTTTGATACATGTGAATGGGGCAATAACCAGAGTAAGGTAATACATATAACCATTGAATCTCGGAATGACAGTCATGACGTCATGTGACGTCAAATAATTTTTAGGGTGAGAAGAATATGACGATTCACGCAAAGCGTTGTCTTTCGTTTCTTATAAAATCAAAAGTAAGATGGTTATGCCAAATTATTTTATACATTGGGAAACTACTGCCAATTATAGCTACGTTCTAGTATATCGCTTATCGCTGTTGGTCGCATTATTTTGTATCAAAGGCAGAAAAACCATACTCCCCCTAAAGATGAGAGGCGTCAGGCTGTGGTGTAAGGCACACAGAACGCACGATTAATATGTGCCAAATTGCGAAATTAACACAACGGCCGTTGATGGACTGCTAAGGTATTGTCTAATATCACAGTCATGCATTAAAGTAACAATAATACATAATGTACCTCCTGACTCAATATTTTAACAAATTTTTGATTTTTCCCCCAAAAAGATAATCTAAAATGCATTTTGTCTTCTTCCGGGAGGCAAAAATGAAAATAATGTATTAAGGGTGGAGATAATTAGTGTATACGGTAATTTCGTTCGGTCTTGGTTTAAAAACTGGCCTAATAACCCAAGATGGCTGCCAATATGGTGGCCGGTATATAGGTGGGAATTGTGAAATTTGTAAGAACGCACGATTACTTGCCAACATGGCTTAACTAACACAACGGCCGTTGATATACAGCTACAGTTTTATGTAATATATATATCCCGATCCATCGACTAAAACATTTAAGTGAAACCGGTACACAAAGCAACTCCTGGCCCCAATTTGTTATTAAATATTTAATTAGTTTAGTCCAAAATTAATCGAAAACCTATTTTTCTCATCTTCTCGAAATGCATAAAGACAATACTGTAGCGTGGGTGGATATAATTTGTATGTACGATAATTTCATGCCGTCGGCGGTTACTACATACCATATTAACCCGAAGATGGCTGCCAATACGGTGGCCGGTATTTGGATGGAAATTGTAAAATCTGTCATGTCGCAATCAACACCACCACCACAATGCATTGTCTTATAAAACCAATAGTCCTATTATATTCATATCATTTTTGCAATACTAGGACGTAACAGTGGCCAGTTCTATTAAAATGACAACCAGATTGGTACCCACGAGTGAGAGGATCGACAATTTTTGCATTCATTCGCGCTCAAGTAAGATTTGTTCTTCGAAATCGGTGGCATGTCGTGCAAATTATTTCACAATCAATATGATTGATTTAAGGCAGATGACTGTCTGACTATCTTTGCGAAAAGAATAAGGGGATTGTGTAGGTTATATTAAATCTAACACGACATTTAAGCATACTTAGCACTCTCCATGGCTATTTGTAACAAAATGCGACCGCGAATAACAGAATTAACCAATTAACCAATTCAGATATATATCTCGTCAAATAACTCATATTGATACGAATCGTTAGTTACCCTCTATCAACGAGGCGTGGTTACAAGTACGGAGCTACTGATATGTTGGGTCTCATGTATGCCGTTCTAAAAGTAAGTATAAATGGATCTCACTGACCAATAGCAATTGCTGCCCAGTCCGCAAGAGGACATATCCAGCAAATTATCAAACCGTCACATCATACAGGTTCGTTCAGTTTCATCATCGCATAAGAGACTCGTTGAATTTTGTATTCTAATATTTACCGGATTATTTTCCATGACACATATTTCGCACACAAGGAGATGGAAACCTGGTTGATGTTCCTCTTGTAGTTTGTCAGCTGCTTAACGGATGGGAGGTATTTGCTTGTACTAGCAGTAGATAAGACTTATTGCAAAGCAAAGTCGAGGCTCTAAGCTACATTTCCAACAACGAAAATACCAGCGATGTGGTAAATCACATAAAACTGTCAAACAATGTTCTTATATATTTCGATTGTATGTTACTCTGTAGAGTATGGTACTGGAGTCTCGCGTCACCCAATGTGCACTCTTGATTTCCAGAAGTGACTGAACTATTGCTTGTAAGACGAGGTACCCCAAATATGGACAGTTATCCCATGCTGGATGAACAGTCATATTATCCACATCTTTCTATGCTGATGAGTAGGTAGGATTACTTCTGAAGGCTGTGCATTCAGAAAAGAGCATATAGATCGGAGTATTGGCATGGAGTTTTATCATGTAGACTGATACATTTTGGACGTTTGGTATCCCAGTGTAAGTTTTAACTCATTGTGACACCAAAATGAAAAGGACGACAATTATTTGTGTACATGCCATACACAGGTTGATACCAGGAAGCGTGTAATAACTTTCTAGATAAGTCCAAAAATAAAGTGGTTAGGGACCTGCTGATGCCAGCAGGTCGGATGTCTGAAAACATACCATATTTTGATTATGGCCGTTCATGATTAAAGAATTATAATTCCACCCACCCGTCATATCCAACGCCAGATGTGTTACAGTTAGATTCAAATGTATCTATATTTATCCCACTATGCGCGACGTGAGTGCGTATCCTGATATTGTATTGTGGTAGTGTTTGAGGTGCAAATTGGTAAAACAAAATGGGATCACGAGTCTTGGTGTAATTTGTCGTTGCATCTCAGAAATGACATATAGCAACAACTTCTGTGCAGACCAGAATCTGATGTGTGATAACTCATCCATAAAAACTCCGAATGTGCTGAGCGAAATCAGTAACTGGACACGATAGTCGTAATTTAGTAGTGAACAGCGTGTGGGGAATACATGCATAATAATGTCTTTGTACAATCGGGACGATATGGGTACGAGGAATTATTCGCCATATTGTTTTCCGCCGGTGTTGCCTGTAAATACGAATATTGAATACAGCCCGATTGATACATTCATGAGTCATCATGACATGGGTTTGAAGGTTTCAAACACCAATGGTACTTGCAACAGCAGCAGGTCTCCTAGTCTCAATATGACCTGTTCAGATGTAATATAATGTAGACAAGTTTACTTTTCCACCAAGTTGGAAACAACATTTGATATTTCTGAAGGTTATCGCGTTCATATATTGCAAATAAAGCGGTCCTTCGTGCCGATCATGTTTAACAGTAACTGAATAATTAAGTTAGACACACAGGAGGGATTCTCATTCTGGACATGAATGTTTATCACTGATCAGCTAATTTTTCGGAAGATGCAAAATCTGAACTAATTTTTATACGACGAGCGCTATCGTTTTCCGAATCTCATCTTCTTTGCGTTATTGGATACCAGTCAATGAAAGCGGAGATGGTGATTTAGGGTCTGGAAAAATTCACTCTGTGTTATCACGGCCGTCTTCTGTGGGTCGAAGCTATTGTACAGCAATTGTACATTGTATATATAACAGATTAATGGAGGCACTGACTCAGAATCAAAATCATTGCTTCAAATGTGGTTGGTTCAGTGAGTGTGAACAAATTATCATTTCTTACGAAGTGATCATCTATTTATTGGATGGCACAATAAGATGTTCCTTATCTCACATCTAGCTTTAAAATCGGTCCCAATTTTCGCCCAATCAAGTCGGAGTGTGAACCCGCATCAACCTCGTCTAGCCCAGACTTCGATAATTGGTACACTGTAAGAAATAATTTCCTATAAACACGTCAAATTAAAAACACATGAGAGACACACTTATAAGACATGTGATATGTTTTAGCAAAAACACACGTGTTTTATAATTAAATCACCAGTGTTTATATAAAAACATGTCACAGTGTTTTACAATAAACACTCAATCCAATTATGAATAAACACTAGTGTTTATATCAAGACATGTCATAGTGTTTTAAAATAAACATTCCATCCAATTATGAATAAACACTAGTGTTTATATTAAAACATGTTATAGTGTTTTATAATAAACACTCAACGTGTTTATTTTCCCGACACACTTAGTAAACACTACGACGCGTTTATTATTATGAAAATAAAACACCCGATGTGTTTATAAATATTTTATTCTCAAAAAATAAAATTCCCGTACAATTCAACAAATTGTTCAACATCTTCGCCAAAATGTTCGTTGGTTAACTCATGCTTCGGTTGGTCGTCAATTTTATAATGCGCTGCTGCAGCATTAAAGATCATGTGCCATGCATTATCTTATTTATGAGAGTCTCTCACAGGGATCCTCACATATATAAGATGCATTGGCTTACAAGGTAAAGGTAAATATTGTTATGTCAATGTATTCTCTTTTATATGCGGAGACTCGCATATATAAAAGAATGCATTGGCATTATGGTTTTAGCAAAATTTCAGGAAACTCCAATAATGGAATCCATAAATGTCTCAAATATCTTATGCCACGAGTCGTGGGTATCTTGTAAATCAATAATTATAATATTTAAAGTAAGGTGGTTCCTGGTAAATCCATTGTGAGAATATTTAAAGTCACGTGGTTTCTTTTAATCCAATGCAGTAAATTATAAAATGTTCTGATAAATCCTGGGTATAGTTCCCTATATAATCCAGTGATTCTTTATGTGAATTCCAATTATGTGTAGTTCCATATATCTAATCCAGTGATACGTTATATCAAGTTACACAGTAGACCCTGTTGTATACCCAATATTTCTGTATATGTGTAGAATCCATGTATTCCGTATAATCGCTCTGAATTCCATATGTTAGGACCATCTCCGAGTTTTTGAAGAGAATTGATATATTATTCTCCTGCCTCTGTGTTTCCTGTACAATAGGACTTATAATCACATCACTTATGGAATGTCTGTGGAAAGCTTGTTTTTCAGTTCATCGCTGCATGCACTTCATAATATTTAAATCATGGTTTCAAATCTCAGCTCATGCCGTTATAATTCGTGTGCTCATCAGTCCTTCTTGGGGTACAATAACTGAATATATCGCCAAGTCCTTAACTTTCCCGACCCCTGTAACATTGTCTGGTCGTCTGGAATCCTGAAACAAAAATGATAAACAAAAAGATAATAATAATCGAGACCGCTTTTATTTTCTATTCAGATTTTGGATGACAGAAGCATGGACGCTCTTTATAAGAGGTGATCATTGGCATTGTTGCTATAGGCTGACGAACATTCAAACGTGGTTAAAGATACCCTGTCAGAATGGACACCATGAAACCATAATATGTACTGACAAATTAAATTTGTCAGCCAACAAGGTCCCTCATCTCCTGGACCATTTTTACAATACATAATATGTACGTTTTCTGTGCAAGAAAATACTTAAATCGGACCCATGAGTTCATTAATATGATGGCATTGAAAACAGTAAGTTTTAACAGGTTTTGTATTTTATTTGCGACAGCCTTGCAAAAGATCCATTGAACGTCGATTATAAAGACCGTTCATGCTTCCGTCCACCAAAGTAGAGAGAGTTCGCAAGTTTTCTATATCATTTTATCCTATTACATATGGAGTATTTTGTTGATTTGCCTGTGCCAAATGCGTGTTCGGGTGTCAATTTCAAATATTTTTCATTTCTCTTTTGCACGGTAAGCTTAAAATTGGCTCCGGAACTTTTGTCAAACTTGGTGTCAAAGCGGAGCTTGTATCTTTAAACATTCTCTTTTAAAAGTCGAGTTCTGGTCATCAAAACTTCATATTAATGGGCGCATGGGCCTGATATAATTATTTTCTGGGGAATAAAACGTACCGATTGTGGTTTTATGATATCAAATACAATAGGACAGAACATCTCTTACTAATAGTTGAAAAACAAACATCAAATATAAGACAAAATTGTATTTAAATTATATGAAGCTATAAATACTTATTATGGCTATATCTGTATAATGCTGTCTTTGTGTCCAAGGTGTGTGCTGAACCCATGTAAACACATAATTGCAAACATATGATTAATTACCGAGTACCATTGATATTATAGGAATTAAATCTGATAAGGATGTAATTTGATCAGCATCAAATTCAAACTTACTCTCTGTCGGGGCATTGATACATGCAGGCGGTTTTCCTGGGTGGTGTATAAGTTGAAGACATCGGTTTAGCAAATTTGTTAAAAAAAGATGTGTCATAAATGAGTACATGTATATTGGACATTTTGGAAAACAAAAATTACTTTTAATAAAAGTTCAAACATTTAAATTTTTCTTTAAAGTAAATATGACCAAACTCAGTACACGCCAACGTGTTATGAATATAACCTGGTAAGTGGTAACATGAATATTCACAATTCAGCATTTGCATTTCTACTCTTTAAAAATTAAAACTCATGAGTTCTTTGTCGTGCCGATCGACTCACAAACTTCAATTTTAATACAAGCGGCAAATGTTCATTTATACATAGCTACATGTATGAACTTACCTTTTACATCTGGTCCCAATCAAAATATCGCGCGGTATCGGTCTGGTAGAAAATTATAAACACTACCTATTTAAAACGACTCTGTTCAAAACGCGTCATGTGTTTTATACCACAAACAACAAGTGTAAATATGCCTAAATCTTTGTCTAAGTAAGATTATTACCGCAAATATATTTTTAAAGTTAAAATAAATATGTATTTGTATTAATTTTGACTTTACAATCATTATCGGATTTTAAGTTGCAGTGATGTACTGCTGAATGTTACGAATGTAATCGTTTAAAACATGTCAAGTGTTTTTGATTATAAACACTAGTGATTTCATATCTTAGTTATAAACACATAATCCGTATATATAAAAACACTACCGATTTTGATAAAACACGTGACACGTTTATATATCTTATATTTTTTAACAGTGTGTCCACGACATATCCACCTCATATGTACCATCATATCTGGTAGCACTTGGAATAATATTCATTGAGAAAGATTGACCTTCTATTGTCGGGTTTAAGTAATTTCATATTGATTATGTCAAAGGTGACTGGAATAAATAACAATCAGGCATTCAATGTATTACTGTTACTCGGTTCTTCGTTTTAAACAATCCTGTTCATCTGTAAATACCTCGCTCAAATTGGCATCTATTTCAAGGGACACGGATTACTTGAGCATGAATGCTCATGAATGCAAGATTCGTCAATAATGGGCCCCATTATATGGGTTGTGTGAGACATTAGATGGCGGCAATTACGGTGATAAAAGTCAAACATGACATATTTCACCATTTATTCTGACCACCGTATTGGCAGCCATCTTGGGGTTAGTAAGCCGTTTTGTAATCCAAAAACGACACTGAATTATCGTACACACCAAATATTTCCGCCACGCTACATGCTGTGCTTTGTGGCTTCCGAGAAGATGATAAACATCGCTTTAGGTTATTTTTGGAGAAAAATACCTAAAGTTTATCATTTTGTAATATTTTCACTTTATTGTTCGAGTTTGTAGATCGGGATATAGACCTTAAACTATAGTTTAGCAGTTCATCAACGACCGCTTTGTTAGTTAAGCCATTTAAGCAAGTACTTGTGCTTTCTTACACATTTCCACCTATATTGCGGCTGCCATATTGGCAGCCATTTTGGGTTAGTATGGTCATTTTTTAATCCAAGGCGGAATGAAATTGCCGTATACACCAATTATCTCCACCCTTACTAATTCTTTTCTTTTTTTGCCTTCCAGAAAATAAAACAAATGCGTTTTATATAATTTTTTAGGAAAAAATTTAAAATTTATTAAAATTTCGGGTCTGGGGGTACATTATATATTGTTTCTACCTTAATGTTCGAGTTTGTAGACAGAAACTTATATATTATTACATTCTTTAGCAGTCTTTCAACGGCCGTTGTGTTAATTATTGACATGTAACCGTGAGTTATGTGTGGCTTAGACCACAGCATGGCGCATCTTAACTATAGGGGGAGGGTTGATTTTTCTGCCTGTGATAAAAAATAATGCAGCCTGCAGCGATAAGGTATACAAAATATAGCCAATTGACAGTAGTTTCCCAAGGTGTAAAAACAACGCGGCACACCCGTCTTACTTTATGATTTTTTTTAAACGAAAGACAACGCTTTGCGTGAATCGTCATATTTGTCTCACCCAAAATATTATTTGACGTCACATGACGTCATGACTGCAATTCCGAGATTCAATGGTTACATGTAATATGATCGCACGTGACACGTAGTGGAGCAACCACACAAATACATCAAACTGTCACAACAATTTCAATCTATATACGTAGTTTCCAACTGCTGCTGTGACACGGCATGGGATTTCAAAATGTTGAATATTTTCATCAAAGTTGGAGGGGCGGATTCCGCGGAACACTACCGTACCAACACCCTGCCACCACATCTCTCGTTAAAGCAACTCATACACCTCCATGCCAAACTAAACCTAGCAATTTCCCACGTTTATCTATGACAAATATATATGACTACATGATCGCATTATCCCAAAATATCGATCACTGGGCAAATCTTTCGTTTTCATGGGCTCTTGTCAATAGAAAACATCCCTCGTTTGAATCCAGTCCGTATTTTTTCCTAGAAAATGGTCTTTAGAGACGTCGCTTATTGCATTTAAGTGTATACATTGTAGAAGGCAGCTGAATTAGCTCATGCCTGCAGGTCAAAAATTCAAACTGATAGTCAAAAGGACATTTGAAAACATGATGAAGAATACAATCTTATATATACACACTAGGTCAAAAGAAGAACAAACAAAAAAAGGACAATGAAAACCAAACAAACAAACAACACGTTTGTAGGGAGTGATCCAGGATCCCATATTTATTCTGTGCATATTGTATATAAAATTACGTTGTATATGTGTTATGCGTGTTACTCATTAATTGGTGTCGTTGTAATAATGCTTTGATTTGCGCACTGGTGACTAAAAGACTTATCAAAGTCAAACATACATTATATACGCTGTTTCCTAACTTCTAACAAAGGCGAGTATACGCTGATAGAGCCCATATTTATGTCCCGTGTTAGTACGGTCAACAAATCGTGTAGGTGTATATATAAGGCCGTGGCTTAAGAGCAGTATATCGCTCTTTAGCTATTTGGGCCTGACACGCTATACCGTTCTTTAGTACCAATCGCTTTATGGGTCTGATACGCTTCTTTATGGGTCTGATACGCTTAAGAACGGTAGGCTGTACCGCTCTTTAGCGGTTGGTACCAAGGCACGGTATGGGCCTACCGCTCTTCAGCGCTGGCACTAAAGAACGGTATACTGCTATTCGTTAAAGAACGGGGCGCAGGAGTGGTGTACATCGTATATACCAATATTTAGCTATGCATGGTCCTGGCGCGATAAAGAACGGTCTTACGTTATCATCCGTACTGCTCGATCTCCAGTGTCCGACTATAAAGAGCCGTATACCGCTCCTTAGCCCTCATCGCTAAAGAGCGGCATGCCGTTCTTGAGCCCTCAGTGCTAAAGCCACTTCGTATAGGCCTATATAATTGCGTCTATAGTCTAGTGATGTGAAATCAGTGTTTCCGGTAGAGACCAAATGTGTCTGGATTCTGGCCCACAAAATGACGTAAATGACGTCATGGACCATGCCATGACGTCTTCGCTGGTTTTCGTTCAGCTAACCAACAAAATTGGTCAAAATGAAATTAATCTATAGGCCTAAATCACATAGGAATTGTTCAGAAAAACTTATTGGTAATTTGGTAATTTTATAACCATCCCGTTGGTCCACTTCCGATTCTGTGATTTCACCATTTATTATTGTTCCCAGGATGCTATGCGAAAGCGGAGCGGAAGTCACGTGATTTTTAACCAATTTTTGTGTGCCGTTTTTCATCGCGTCGAAATTCTGTTTCATGGTATTGTAAAAATTAATGACGTCATTCACGCCTAAACTTGAAAAGCAACAACGCGCCTGCGGCGCGTTGTGGTTGCTAATATGATCGCACGTGACACGTAGTGGAGCAACCACACAAATACATCAAACTATCACAACAATTTCCATCTATATACGTAGTTTCCAACTGTTGCTGTGTCAGTCATGGGATTTAAAAATGTTGAATACTTTCACCAAAGTTGGAGGGGCGGATTCCGCGGAACACTACAGTACAACCACCCTGCCACCACGTATCTCGTTAAAACAACTCATACACATCCATGCCAAACTAAAGCTGAAGGAGTCACTCTCACCAAAAAAAGTGCTGAAGGGTACACAGGATTTGAAAATGTGCTGAAGGGTACACATGGTTTGAAATGTCATTCTAAATGACGTTTAGTTTTCGTATCTGCCATGATTTCTCTTATAGAATAATTGTTTACGTTCCAATGAACATTAAAATGAACTGAAAACAAACTTCTAATGGACGCCAGACTTTCAGAAACACAGTTTAAGTAACGGTGTTAGTGGCGATCACAAACCCTGTGTACCCTTCAGCACATTTTGCGAATCCTGTGTACCCTTCCGCACTTTTTTGGTGAGAGTGACCCCTTCAGCCAAACTAAAGCTAGCAACTTCCCACGTTTATATATGACAAATATAAATGATTACATGGGCGCTATATCCCAAAATATCACTGGGGAAATCTTACGCGCGAACAGTTTCATGAGCTAGCTAGCTATCTCTTGTCAATAGAAAACATCTCTCGTTTGAATCCAGTCTGTATTCTAGAAAATGGTCTTTAGAGAAGTCTCTTAATTACATTTAAGTGTATATATTGTGGAAGGCAGCTGAATTAGCTCATTGCATGGTCAAAAATTCAAGCTGATAGTCAAAATGACATTTGAAAACATGATGAAGAATATAATCTTATATGCACTCACTAGTTTTAAAAGAAGAACAAGCAAAACAGGAACAATGAAAACCAAACAAACAAACAACACGTTTGTAGGGAGGGATCCCATATTTATTGTGTGCATATTGTATATAAAATGTCCTTTGGCCATTTTGTATATATAATTGCGTTTAGACTAGTGATGTGAAATCGGTGTTTCCGGTAAAGACCAAATGTGCCTGGATTCTGGCCCACAAAACCAACTGACGTAAATGACGTCATGGACCTTGTCGTGACGTCTTCGCTGGTTTTCGGTCAGCTAACCAACGAAAATGGTCAAAATGAAACTAATTCATAAGCCTACATAACATAGGAATTGTTCAGAAAAACTGAAGTTGCTAATTTCATAACCATCCCACTTGGTCCACTTCCGATTCCGTGATTTCACAATTTGATATTATTGTTCCCACAAGTCTTGGCAAAAGCGGGGCGGAAGTCACGTGATTTTTAACCCATTTTTCTTGTCCGGATTTTCATCGCGTCGAAATTCTGTTTCATGGTATTGTAAAAATTAATGACGTCATTCACGCCTAAACATGAAAAGCAACAACGCGCCTGCGGCGCATTGTGGTTGCTATTACCGTACTCTGGTTATCGCCCCACTCTCATGTATCAAAATTGGACGAATATTTCTTCTCAAAATGTGTGAAAATACTCTGTCAAAAATGTCGGCTTTATTTTTAAAATGACCGATTTTTTCATCGGGTGCCTCAAGATAACCACGCGGTGAGAACAAAAGTCCGCCTAGCTGACAAATCCAACATACGGATTCCGAAAGTTTAGTATTTACGCTATAAACCAAAAATGTAGCTCTCATAAATTCCCTCTCGAGTCGACACCTAAGTATGTCCATATTCGCCTGGCCTATTATATCATACAATTTTAGGATAAAATGTTCCAAAACTTCGAAAATAGACGCTGAACACAAAATTCAAACAGAGCACCAGCTAATGGATCCTTCGATAGCAAAGGACAAAATATATAGTTCACGTGAAAGTCAATTATTATCAATAAAAAAAACAAATGGTTAAAAAATCTTCATGTGTAGATAGATCTAATGTTAACCTCCCCAAATAAATTGTATATATTTGAATCCAAGTCGCCACGATATTCCCATATTTCCGCAATAATTTCAAATATTTCAAAATAATGTTGAAACGTAGATTATATATTCATCTCGAAATGACTATACCATTATATATGCACATTGTTTTTAATAGAGTTGTTGTTCCTAGAACTTTTAATCAACGTGTGGATTAAATCAGAATCAGATATCTTGGTTTGTCATTGTTGAGTACTCGTTACTCAACGGTTGAATGCAAACAAATAAAGGTATATATAATGAGTAGATATTTTAATCAACAAGATTGTCAGTGCGATGCTGTTTTGTACCGGGTCCCGCCCGGCACTCTTCTATAACGCACTTTCATTCAAGACATACTACATGTACATGTTGAGCCCGGGCATTCACGTAAACTGATAGCGCGACGAATTGAAATTCTCTGGAAAACAAGGCACTGCTATATCCATTTTGATATCATCATGTTTGGGAAAGGCTTCCCTTTATGTTCATATACACAAAGCTTCCATTTGGCATAATACGAAGACATACAAGCAACCTAACTCCCGCCCACGATTCAAGGCGTAAAGTCGGCTATATAGAAGAGTATATAACGAGATAGGACTCGGTCCAAAACAGCATCATCCCAACCGATATCGCAAGCTGTTGTAGACCGAGAAAACTCGTCTAGATATAACTTAGGCCTACTGAATATTAGTAAATGCATTCGGCGTTCCACGGATTCCACTATTAAATGTATTCGGTGTTCCTCGCGGATTCCACTATTAAATGCGATCGATGTTCCACGCGGCGTTCCATATATTCTCACCGTTGCTCATCTGTTCCCCGAAAATCATTTCTGTCCCGTTTTATGTTCCACTTCGATTTTGATCATGTCCCCCTTCGATTATGATTTTTGTTTTTAATGTTTTTGGAAGATGTGACTCGGGATGCATGGGGTGGGGGTCAAAACCGACAAGATTGATTTCGTCGCCGATTTCTATCAAACTCATTTAAAAGCATTAACGTGATACGCATAATATAGCTATGCTGTTTGGAATTGTCCAAGTGGCTTCGCCCGATTCAGTACGTATGTTGTGCTGGGGAGGGACACCATGTGGGAGCGATAATTAAAAAAAAAAAAAAAAATAGTTTTGTTACTGATTTCAGTCAAATCTCCATATGCATCTCCACAGTATACGGAGAATCTGATAGTGTGATTCAAAACTGCTAAATATTTAGTGCTATGGGTATTTTGATGTTATACTTCATGCTACAGTTATATGACTTATATCTACCAATATCTAGAATATATTATTTTCACACAGTTATCAAACCTTTGAGTGAATTTTTATATTATTGTCTCGCTCGTCTTTTTCTGTGCGAGGCCTCCATTTTGTCAAAAAATCGCTAAGATGGTAAACAAAATCAACTTCGAAAACGGGGCAGCAATGATTTTCGGGGAACAGATGAGCGACAGTGATTCTCAATGACTCGGCCATTTCCGCTTCGCCAGGAAATAACTAGCGAAGCGTAAATGGCCGAGTCATTGAGAATGTGATGCTCTATTGTAATTTTGAATTACGAACGGAATTATTCGGGGAGATAACTCGTTATTAGGCGCGCGACCGCGGGACAGAACCAGGCACTGGATCTGGCGTCATCCAATTTAATCGCGCGTATGGTGGGAGCAGCATTAAGCTGTCTGGGCTCATGTGATACTCATTCCGTGAGATATACATTCGTGGACGAGATGATTCGGAATAGGATTAATCAGTATATAGAAGGCCCCTGTGGCGGACCGTGAACGACATGCCGAATATTCTACGAGGTGGCAGCGAATCGCTCCAATCAGTTGCCTTTTGAGGAGCAAGCCATATGAAATAAAATTGGATCTCTTGTCGCCGTGGAGTCCGCATTATGCCAATAGCCGATTCCATCCATACGCGCTCTGATTAAATTATGGCGGAGTGAACTCAGCCTCAAGCCGTTATTATTCGTATAGCGCTCCGCTGCCAGTGACAGGGATTCGCTAAATATGCTAGACTCCATGAACCCACCCATATATAATGCACCATGGTAAAGTACATTGTACCACATGGTATAATGGCCTCAATAGTCCCTCATGGTAAAGTACCACATGGTAAAGTGCCACATTGAAAGTGCCACATGGAGCTCTATTATGGTACTTTCTCAAGGTAATACTCTGGTAAAGTGCAACATGGTATAATGACCGCATGGTAAATATCACGTGGTGAAATACCACATGTTAAAGTACATCTACCACATGGTATAATGGCCTCAATAGTCCCGCATGGTAAAGTACCACATGGTAAAGTGTTACATTGAAAGTGCCACATGGAGCTCTATTATGGTACTTTCTCAAGGTAATACTCTGGTAAAGTGCAACATGGTATAATGACCGCATGGTAAAGTATAACGTGGTAAAATACCACATGTTAAAGTACATCTACCACATGGTATAATGGCCGCAATAATCCCGCATGGTAAAATACCACATGGTAAAGTGCCACATGGAGCTCTATCATGGTACTTTCTCAAGGTAATACTCTGGTAAAGTGCAACATGGTATAATGACCGCATGGTAAAGTATAACGTGGTAAAATACCACATGTTAAAGTACATCTACCACATGGTATAATGGCCGCAATAATCCCGCATGGTAAAGTACCACGTGGTAAAGTGTCACACGGAAAGTGCCACATGGACTTCTACCATAGTGCTTTATCAAGGTAATACCCTGGTAAAGTACAACATGGTATAATGGCCGCATGGTAGATATCACGTGGTGAAATACCACATGTTAAAGTACATCTACCACATGGTATAATGGTCGCAATAATCCCGCATGGTAAAGTGTCACATGGAAAGTAACACATGGACTTCTACCATGGTGCTTTATCAAGGTAATACCCTGGTAAAGTACCACATGGTATAATGACCGCATGGTAAATATCACGTGGTGAAATACCACATGTTAAAGTACATCTACCACATGGTATAATGGCCGCAATAATCCCGCATGGTAAAGTACCACATGGTAAAGTGTCACATGGAAAGTGCCACATGGACTTCTACCATGGTGCTTTATCAAGGTAATACCATGGTAAAGTACAACATGGTATAATGACCGCATGGTAAATATCACGTGGTGAAATACCACATGTTAAAGTACATCTACCACATGGTATAATGGCCGCAATAATCCCGCATGGTAAAGTACCACATGGTAAAGTGTCACACGGAAAGTGCCACATGGACTTCTAACATGGTGCTTTATCAAGGTAATACCATGGTAAAGTACAACATGGTATAATGGCCGCATGGTAGATATCACGTGGTGAAATACCACATGTTAAAGTACATCTACCACATGGTATAATGGCCGCAATAATCCCGCATGGTAACGTACCACATGGTAAAGTGTCACATGGAAAGTGCCACATGGACCTCTACCATGGTACTTTCTCAAGGTAATACCCTGGTAAAGTACAACATGGTATAATGGCCGCATGGTAGATATCACGTGGTGAAATACCACATGTTAAAGTACATCTACCACATGGTATAATGGCCGCAATAATTCCGCATGGTAAAGAACCACATGGTAAAGTGTCACATGGAAAGTATCACATGGAGCTCTACCATGGTGCTTTATCAAGTTAATACCCTGGTAAAGTACAACATGGTATAATGGCCGCATGGTAGATATCACGTGGTGAAATACCACATATTAAAGTACATCTACCACATGGTATAATGGCCGCAATAATCCCGCATGGTAAAGTACCACATGGTAAAGTGTCACATGTAAAGTGCCACATGGACCTCTACCATGGTACTTTCTCAAGGTAATACCCTGGTAAAGTACAACATGGTATAATGACCGCATGGTAGATATCACGTCGTGAAATACCACATGTTAAAGTACATCTACCACATTGTATAATGGCCGCAATAATCCCGCATGGTAAAGTACCACATGGTAAAGTGTCACATGGAAAGTGCCACATGGACTTCTACCATGGTGCTTTATCAATGTAATACCATGGTAAAGTACAACATGGTATAATGACCGCATGGTAAATATCACGTGGTGAAATACCACATCTTAAAGTACATCTACCACATGGTATAATGGCCGCAATAATCCCGCATGGTAAAGTACCACATGGTAAAGTGTCACATGGAAAGTATCACATGGAGCTCTACCATGGTGCTTTATCAAGTTAATACCATGGTAAAGTACAACATGGTATAATGGCCGCATGGTAGATATCACGTGGTGAAATACCACATGTTAAAGTACATCTACCACATGGTATAATGGCCGCAATAATCCCGCATGGTAAAGTACCACATGGTAAAGTGTCACATGGAAAGTGCCACATGGACCTCTACCATTGTGCTTTATCAAGGTAATACCCTGGTAAAGTACAACATGTTATAATGACCGCATGGTAAATATCACGTGGTGAAATACCACATGTTAAATTACATCTACCACATGGTATAATGGCCGCAATAATCCCGCATGGTAAAGTACCACATGGTAAAGTGTCACATGGAAAGTGCCACATGGACCTCTACCATGGTGCTTTATCAAGGTAATAACCTGGTAAAGTACAACATGGTATAATGGCCGCATGGTAAATATCACGTGGTGAAATACCACATGTTAATTTACATCTACCACATGGTATAATGGCCGCAATAATCCCGCATGGTAAAGTACCACATGGTAAAGTGTCACATGGAAAGTGCCACATGGACCTCTACCATGGTGCTTTATCAAGTAAATACCCTGGTAAAGTACAACATGGTATAATGACCGCATGGTAAATATCACGTGGTGAAATACCACATGTTAAAGTACATCTACCACATGGTATAATGGCCGCAATAATCCCGCATGGTAAAGAACCACATGGTAAAGTGTCACATGGAAAGTATCACATGGAGCTCTACCATGGTGCTTTATCAAGTTAATACCATGGTAAAGTACAACATGGTATAATGGCCGCATGGTAGATATCACGTGGTGAAATACCACATGTTAATGTACATCTACCACATGGTATAATGGCCGCAATAATCCCGCATGGTAAAGTACCACATGGTAAAGTGTCACATGGAAAGTGCCACATGGACCTCTACCATCGTGCTTTATCAAGGTAATACCCTGGTAAAGTACAACATGGTATAATGGCCGCATGGTAGATATCACGTGGTGAAATACCACATGTTAAAGTACATCTACCACATGGTATAATGGTCGCAATAATCCCGCATGGTAAAGTGTCACATGGAAAGTAACACATGGACCTCTACCATGGTGCTTTATCAAGGTAATACCCTGGTAAAGTACAACATGGTATAATGACCGCATGGTAAATATCACGTGGTGAAATACCACATGTTAAAGTACATCTACCACATGGTATAATGGCCGCAATAATCCCGCATGGTAAAGTACCACATGGTAAAGTGTCACATGGAAAGTGCCACATGGACTTCTACCATGGTGCTTTATCAAGGTAATACCATGGTAAAGTACAACATGGTATAATGACCGCATGGTAAATATCACGTGGTGAAATACCACATGTTAAAGTACATCTACCACATGGTATAATGGCCGCAATAATCCCGCATGGTAAAGTACCACATGGTAAAGTGTCACATGGAAAGTGTCACATGGACCTCTACCATGGTGCTTTATCAAGGTAATACCCTGGTAAAGTACAACATGTTATAATGACCGCATGGTAAATATCACGTGGTGAAATACCACATGTTAAATTACATCTACCACATGGTATAATGGCCGCAATAATCCCGCATGGTAAAGTACCACATGGTAAAGTGTCACATGGAAAGTGCCACATGGACCTCTACCATGGTGCTTTATCAAGGTAATAACCTGGTAAAGTACAACATGGTATAATGGCCGCATGGTAGATATCACGTGGTGAAAACCACATGTTAAAGTACATCTACCACATGGTATAATGGCCGCAATAATCCCGCATGGTAAAGAACCACATGGTAAAGTGTCACATGGAAAGTATCACATGGAGCTCTACCATGGTGCTTTATCAAGTTAATACCCTGGCAAAGTACAACATGGCATAATGGCCGCATGGTAGATATCACGTGGTGAAATACCACATGTTAAAGTACATCTACCACATGGTATAATGGCCGCAATAATCCCGCATGGTAAAGTACCACATGGTAAAGTGTCACACGGAAAGTGTCACATGGACTTCTAACATGGTGCTTTATCAAGGTAATACCATGGTAAAGTACAACATGGTATAATGGCCGCATGGTAGATATCACGTGGTAAAATACCACATGTTAAAGTACATCTACCACATGGTATAATGGCCGCAATAATCCCGCATGGTAAAGTACCACATGGTAAAGTGTCTCATGGAAAGTGCCACATGGACCTCTACCATGGTACTTTCTCAAGGTAATACCCTGGTAAAGTACAACATGGTATAATGACCGCATGGTAGATATCACGTCGTGAAATACCACATGTTAAAGTACATCTACCACATTGTATAATGGCCGCAATAATCCCGCATGGTAAAGTATAACATGGTAAAGTGTCACATGGAAAGTGCCACATGGACCTCAACCATGGTGCTTTATCAAGTTAATACCCTGGTAAAGTACAACATGGTATAATGGCCGCATGGTAGATATCACGTGGTGAAATACCACATGTTAAAGTACATCTACCACATGGTATAATGGTCGCAATAATCCCGCATGGTAAAGTGTCACATGGAAAGTAACACATGGACCTCTACCATGGTGCTTTATCAAGGTAATACCCTGGTAAAGTACAACATGGTATAATGACCGCATGGTAAATATCACGTGGTGAAATACCACATGTTAAAGTACATCTACCACATGATATAATGGCCGCAATAATCCCGCATGGTAAAGTACCACATGGTAAAGGGTCACATGGAAAGTGCCACATGGACTTCTACCATGGTGCTTTATCAAGGTAATACCATGGTAAAGTACAACATGGTATATTGACCGCATGGTAAATATCACGTGGTGAAATACCACATGTTAAAGTACATCTACCACATGGTATAATGGCCGCAATAATCCCGCATGGTAAAGTGCCACATGGTAAAGTGTCACACGGAAAGTGCCACATGGACTTCTAACATGGTGCTTTATCAAGGTACTACCATGGTAAAGTACAACATGGTATAATGGCCGCATGGTAGATATCACGTGGTGAAATACCACATGTTAAAGTACATCTACCACATGGTATAATGGCCGCAATAATCCCGCATGGTAAAGTACCACATGGTAAAGTGTCACATGGAAAGTGCCACATGGACCTCTACCATGGTGCTTTATCAAGGTAATACCCTGGTAAAGTACAACATGGTATAATGGCCGCATGGTAGATATCACGTGGTGAAATACCACATGTTAAAGTACATCTACCACATGGTATAATTGCCGCAATAATCCCGCATGGTAAAGTACCACATGGTAAAGTGTCACATGGAAAGTATCACATGGAGCTCTACCATGGTGCTTTATCAAGGTAATACCCTGGTAAAGTACAACATGGTATAATGGCCGCATGGTAGATATCACGTGGTGAAATACCACATGTTAAAGTACATCTACCACATGGTATAATGGCCGCAATAATCCCGCATGGTAAAGTACCACATGGTAAAGTGTCACATGGAAAGTGCCACATGGACCTCTACCATGGTGCTTTATCAAGGTAATACCCTGGTAAAGTACAACATGTTATAATGGCCGCATGGTAGATATCACGTGGTGAAATACCACATGTTAAAGTACATCTACCACATGGTATAATGGCCGCAATAATCCCGCATGGTAAAGTACCACATGGTAAAGTGTCACACGGAAAGTGTCACATGGACTTCTAACATGGTGCTTTATCAAGGTAATACCATGGTAAAGTACAACATGGTATAATGGCCGCATGGTAGATATCACGTGGTGAAATACCACATGTTAAAGTACAACTACCACATGGTATAATGGCCGCAATAATCCCGCATGGTAAAGTACCACATGGTAAAGTGTCACATGTAAAGTGCCACATGGACCTCTACCATGGTGCTTTATCAAGGTAATACCTTGGTAAAGTACAACATGTTATAATGACCGCATGGTAAATATCACGTGGTGAAATACCACATGTTAATTTACATCTACCACATGGTATAATGGCCGCAATAATCCCGCATGGTAAAATACCACATGGTAAAGTGTCACATGTAAAGTGCCACATGGACCTCTACCATGGTGCTTTATCAAGGTAATACCCTGGTAAAGTACAACATGGTATAATGGCCGCATGGTAGATATCACGTGGTGAAATACCACATGTTAAAGTACATCTACCACATGGTATAATGGCCGCAATAATCCCGCATGGTAAAGAACCACATGGTAAAGTGTCACATGGAAAGTATCACATGGAGCTCTACCATGGTGCTTTATCAAGTTAATACCCTGGTAAAGTACAACATGGTATAATGGCAGCATGGTAGATATCACGTGGTGAAATACCACATGTTAAAGTACATCTACCACATGGTATAATGGCCGCAATAATCCCGCATGGTAAAGTACCACATGGTAAAGTGTCTCATGGAAAGTGCCACATGGACCTCTACCATGGTACTTTCTCAAGGTAATACCCTGGTAAAGTACAACATGGTATAATGACCGCATGGTAGATATCACGTCGTGAAATACCACATGTTAAAGTACATCTACCACATTGTATAATGGCCGCAATAATCCCGCATGGTAAAGTATAACATGGTAAAGTGTCACATGGAAAGTGCCACATGGACCTCAACCATGGTGATTTATCAAGTTAATACCCTGGTAAAGTACAACATGGTATAATGGCCGCATGGTAGATATCACGTGGTGAAATACCACATGTTAAAGTACATCTACCACATGGTATAATGGTCGCAATAATCCCGCATGGTAAAGTGTCACATGGAAAGTAACACATGGACCTCTACCATGGTGCTTTATCAAGGTAATACCCTGGTAAAGTACAACATGGTATAATGACCGCATGGTAAATATCACGTGGTGAAATACCACATGTTAAAGTACATCTACCACATGATATAATGGCCGCAATAATCCCGCATGGTAAAGTACCACATGGTAAAGGGTCACATGGAAAGTGCCACATGGACTTCTACCATGGTGCTTTATCAAGGTAATACCATGGTAAAGTACAACATGGTATAATGACCGCATGGTAAATATCACGTGGTGAAATACCACATGTTAAAGTACATCTACCACATGGTATAATGGCCGCAATAATCCCGCATGGTAAAGTACCACATGGTAAAGTGTCACACGGAAAGTGCCACATGGACTTCTAACATGGTGCTTTATCAAGGTACTACCATGGTAAAGTACAACATGGTATAATGGCCGCATGGTAGATATCACGTGGTGAAATACCACATGTTAAAGTACATATACCACATGGTATAATGGCCGCAATAATCCCGCATGGTAAAGTACCACATGGTAAAGTGTCACATGGAAAGTGCCACATGGACCTCTACCATGGTGCTTTATCAAGGTAATACCCTGGTAAAGTACAACATGGTATAATGGCCGCATGGTAGATATCACGTGGTGAAATACCACATGTTAAAGTACATCTACCACATGGTATAATGGCCGCAATAATCCCGCATGGTAAAGTACCACATGGTAAAGTGTCACATGGAAAGTATCACATGGAGCTCTACCATGGTGCTTTATCAAGTTAATACCCTGGTAAAGTACAACATGGTATAATGGCCGCATGGTAGATATCACGTGGTGAAATACCACATGTTAAAGTACATCTACCACATGGTATAATGGCCGCAATAATCCCGCATGGTAAAGTACCACATGGTAAAGTGTCACATGGAAAGTGCCACATGGTAAAGTGTCACATGGAAAGTGCCACATGGACCTCTACCATTGTGCTTTATCAAGGTAATACCCTGGTAAAGTACATGTTATAATGACCGCATGGTAAATATCACGTGGTTAAATACCACATGTTAAATTACATCTACCACATGGTATAATGGCCGCAATAATCCCGCATGGTAAAGTACACATGGTAAAGTGTCACATGGAAAGTGCCACATGGACCTCTACCATGGTGCTTTATCAAGGTAATACCCTGGTAAAGTACAACATGGTATAATGGCCGCATTGTAGATATCACGTGGTGAAGTATCACATGTTAAAGTACATCTACCACATGGTATAATGGCCGCAATAATCCCGCATGGTAAAGAACCACATGGTAAAGTGTCACATGGAAAGTATCACATGGAGCTCTACCATGGTGCTTTATCAAGTTAATACCCTGGTAAAGTACAACATGGTATAATGACCGCATGGTAAATATCACGTGGTGAAATACCACATGTTGAAGTACATCTACCACATGGTATAATGGCCGCAATAATCCCGCATGGTAAAGTACCACATGGTAAAGTGTCACATGTAAAGTGCCACATGGACCTCTATCATGGTACTTTCTCAAGGTAATACCCTGGTAAAGTACAACATGGTATAATGACCGCATGGTAGATATCACGTCGTGAAATACCACATGTTAAAGTACATCTACCACATTGTATAATGGCCGCAATAATCCCGCATGGTAAAGTACCACATGGTAAAGTGTCACATGGAAAGTGCCACATGGACCTCTACCATCGTGCTTTATCAAGGTAATACCCTGGTAAAGTACAACATGGTATAATGGCCGCATGGTAGATATCACGTGGTGAAATACCACATGGTAAAGTACATCTACCACATGGTATAATGGTCGCAATAATCCCGCATGGTAAAGTGTCACATGGAAAGTAACACATGGACCTCTACCATGGTGCTTTATCAAGGTAGAACCCTGGTAAAGTACAACATGGTATAATGACCGCATGGTAAATATCACGTGGTGAAATACCACATGTTAAAGTACATCTACCACATGGTATAATGGCCGCAATAATCCCGCATGGTAAAGTACCACATGGTAATGTGTCACATGGAAAGTGCCACATGGACTTCTACCATGGTGCTTTATCAAGGTAATACCATGGTAAAGTACAACATGGTATAATGACCGCATGGTAAATATCACGTGGTGAAATACCACATGTTAAAGTACATCTACCACATGGTATAATGGCCGCAATAATCCCGCATGGTAAAGTACCACATGGTAAAGTGTCACACGGAAAGTGCCACATGGACTTCTAACATGGTGCTTTATCAAGGTAATACCATGGTAAAGTACAACATGGTATAATGGCCGCATGGTAGATATCACGCGGTGAAATACCACATGTTAACGTACATCTACCACATGGTATAATGGCCGCAATAATCCCGCATGCTAAAGTACCACATGGTAAAGTGTCACATGGAAAGTGCCACATGGACCTCTACCATGGTGCTTTATCAAGGTAATACCCTGGTAAAGTACAACATGGTATAATGGCCGCATGGTAAATATCACGTGGTGAAATACTACATGTTAAAGTACATCTACCACATGGTATAATGGCCGCAATAATCGCGCATGGTAAAGAACCACATGGTAAAGTGTCACATGGAAAGTATCACATGGAGCTCAACCATGGTGCTTTATCAAGTTAATACCCTGGCAAAGTACAACATGGTATAATGGCCGCATGGTAGATATCACGTGGTGAAATACCACATGTTAAAGTACATCTACCACATTGTATAATGGCCGCAATAATCCCGCATGGTAAAGTACCACATGGTAAAGTGTCACATGAAAAGTGCCACATGGACCTCTACCATGGTGCTTTATCAAGGTAATACCCTGGTAAAGTACAACATGTTATAATGACCGCATGGTAAATATCACGTGGTGAAATACCACATGTTAAATTACATCTACCACATGGTATAATGGCCGCAATAATCCCGCATGGTAAAGTACCACATGGTAAAGTGTCACACGGAAAGTGTCACATGGACTTCTAACATGGTGCTTTATCAAGGTAATACCCTGGTAAAGTACAACATGGTATAATGGCCGCATGGTAGATATCACGTGGTGAAATACCACATGTTAAAGTACATCTACCACATGGTATAATGGCCGCAATAATCCGTCATGGTAAAGTACCACATGGTAAAGTGTCACATGGAAAGTGCCACATGGACCTCTACCATGGTGCTTTATCAAGGTAATACCCTGGTAAAGTACAACATGTTATAATGACCGCATGGTAAATATCACGTGGTGAAATACCACATGTTAATTTACATCTACCACATGGTATAATGGCCGCAATAATCCCGCATGGTAAAACACCACATGGTAAAGTGTCACATGGAAAGTGCCACATGGACCTCTACCATGGTGCTTTATCAAGGTAATACCCTGGTAAAGTACAACATGGTATAATGGCCGCATGGTAGATATCACGTGGTGAAATACCACATGTTAAAGTACATCTACCACATGGTATAATGGCCGCAATAATCCCGCATGGTAAAGAACCACATGGTAAAGTGTCACATGGAAAGTATCACATGGAGCTCTACCATGGTGCTTTATCAAGTTAATACCCAGAGGCGTTATTTTGCTAAAAATCCGATTTGGATTCTGGATTCAGATTACAGATTTGTCCCCGTACGACTTGGTTCGGCAAAAGAACAGACCACAAATTTCCAGAATCAGTAAACGAACAGACCGTAATCCTAATTTCGTGGGAATCCGATAGGGATTCGGATTCCGATTACGGACTCAAATGTTCGTAATGTAAACAAACCGAGATTTCGCCACCTCAGAGTTTAAAAACACAATAAAACATAAGAATCCGTCTCTTGTGTACAAATTATTGCAGAATATAAACGATCTATATCAAAGAATTTTAAATGCGGAGACAAATTTGTTTTATTGAATGTAAACTGGGAGAATATTACTGAAATTAGCCAAATAATAACGCTATTGATAGTAACGCTGGGGGAGCACTTCGGTTGATGGCGAAGAAATTGCAATTCATTGTTGATTGTCACTTTCATATGTCCATTTCATAATTCCATCCTTAAAATACCGCCCGAACGCATGTCGATTTCGAATTCGGCGGATACGTCACCATTGACCGAGTTCATATGCACCTGCATGGATATGTCTTCTGCTGTGTTCGTTATTATAATGTTTCTTCTTATTCAAGAAATAGTAGGATTATATGGTATCGATGGATTATCAGATACACGTATGTACTATCATCTAGTCTTAATGTTATAGCAATTTCATGTTTAACATGTTTTGTTTCGTTAAATGCAGTCGTTTTGCACAATAGCCTCTGTATAGACAACAGACACATGTTCTAGGGACGTGGCTAGAAGTTTCCTCAAATTTACGGCCAACTGCACCCCCCCCCCCCCCCCCTTGAACCAAACATCAATCTCACAGGTTCGCAGAATTCAATTTGCTCCCCTTGGAAATATCCAATCTGACAAACACTAAGATTGGAAAATTACCAACTTTTACTGGTTGAAAAAAATCAAACAATGAGAACAATGCCAACCTATATATGGTGTCAAATTAATGTCCAACTAATGTTGTGTCATGCATGAAATTTCCGACTGCTGGAATGTACCAAAGTTTAGTTTAGATATATTTATTTCAAATATATGTCAAATTTAGATAACACATGATATATAACACATACATTTGTTTATACATACAAAGGAATTGGGGGACAAGTACTGACTCACTTAAGGGTACCCCCTCTCCCAAATGTTATTACACTGAAAAAATAAATAATTAGTAATGGCAAAGCAACGTACATGACTACCAAAACAAGTTGAACATATATACAGATCACTGGACACCCCCTCTCCCGAGTTAGTCATAAGTTTGTATATGTATTTATTTAAAATCGGGTTTGTTTGTTTGTTGCGTTTGTTGGCTTGTACGTATCATTATTTGAAACAGTTAGTCAAAATAATCCTGATTTTCCTCACGTATGAATGACTGCACAGCTTAGCAAATTGTACCAAAAATCGGGGTGGGGGTCGAGACACACAAGCAACCCCTGTCGTCACGTCCCTGTTCAACTGACAAGTTTCGTGTGTTCTTCACAACATCTTTGGAATTTGATTCAGGAGGCCTAGAGCTGTCATGTTTAGATATGCTTGCCAACATCAATAAACACACTTTAACTTGAAAAAAAAGATGCGATTAAGTCGGATTGGCAGCAAATTATGTGCCGTGTATATACACATAGACGAAAAGCATGATTTCACAACAAACATGCACTTTATAAATATAAGATACAAATGATACTTTTGTCAAATACATGAGCCATGTTTGACGCTGGGAGAGATTTTCGGAGACCACGTGGATTTCAAAATCTGACCTAGAATCCGAAATTAGCTCCGCCCCCCGTAATCGGCTTTGGATTCTCAATCCGGATTTTAGCGAAATTACGGCTCTGGTAAAGTACAACATGGTATAATGGCCGCATGGTAGATATCACGTGGTGAAATACCACATGTTAAAGTACATCTACCACATGGTATAATGGCCGCAATAATCCCGCATGGTAAAGTACCACATGGTAAAGTGTCTCATGGAAAGTGCCACATGGACCTCTACCATGGTACTTTCTCAAGGTAATACCCTGGTAAAGTACAACATGGTATAATGACCGCATGGTAGATATCACGTCGTGAAATACCACATGTTAAAGTACATCTACCACATGGTATAATGGCCGCAATAATCCCGCATGGTAAAGTACCACATGGTAAAGTGTCACACGGAAAGTGCCACATGGACCTCTACCATGGTGCTTTATCAAGGTAATACCCTGGTAAAGTACAACATGGTATAATGGCCGCATGGTAGATATCACGTGGTGAAATACCACATGTTAAAGTACATCTACCACATGGTATAATGGTCGCAATAATCCCGCATGGTAAAGTGTCACATGGAAAGTAACACATGGACCTCTACCATGGTGCTTTATCAAGGTAATACCCTGGTAAAGTACAACATGGTATAATGACCGCATGGTAAATATCACGTGGTGAAATACCACATGTTAAAGTACATCTACCACATGATATAATGGCCGCAATAATCCCACATGGTAAAGTGTGACATGGAAAGTATCACATGGAGCTCTACCATGGTGCTTTATCAAGGTAATACCCTGGTAAAGTACAACATGGTATAATGGCCGCATGGTAGATATCACGTGGTGAAATACCACATGTTAATTTACATCTACCACATGGTATAATGGCCGCAATAATCCCGCATGGTAAAGTACCACATGGTAAAGTGTCACATGGAAAGTGCCACATGGACCTCTACCATGGTGCTTTATCAAGGTAATACCCTGTTAAAGTACAACATGGTATAATGGCCGCATGGTAGATATCACGTGGTGAAATACCACATGTTAAAGTACATCTACCACATGGTATAATGGCCGCAATAATCCCGCATGGTAAAGTACCACATGGTAAAGTGTCACATGGAAAGTATCACATGGAGCTCTACCATGGTACTTTCTCAAGGTAATACCCTGGTAAAGTACAACATGTTATAATGACCGCATGGTAGATATCACGTGGTGAAATACCACATGTTAAAGTACATCTATCACATGGTATAATGGCCGCAATAATCCCGCATGGTAAAGTACCACATGGTAAAGTGTCACATGGAAAGTGCCACATGGACCTCTACCAGTGTGCTTTATCAAGGTAATACCCTGGTAAAGTACATGTTATAATGACCGCATGGTAAATATCACGTGGTGAAATACCACATGTTAAATTACATCTACCACATGGTATAATGGCCGCAATAATCCCGCATGGTAAAGTACCACATGGTAAAGTGTCACATGGAAAGTGCCACATGGACCTCTACCATGGTGCTTTATCAAGGTAATACCCTGGTAAAGTACAACATGGTATAATGGCCGCATGGTAGATATCACGTGGTGAAATACCACATGTTAAAGTACATCTACCACATTGTATAATGGCCGCAATAATCCCGCTTGGTAAAGTACCACATGGTAAAGTGTCACATGGAAAGTGCCACATGGACCTCTACCATGGTGCTTTATCAAGGTAATACCTTGGTAAAGTACAACATGTTATAATGACCGCATGGTAAATATCACGTGGTGAAATACCACATGTTAATTTACATCTACCACATGGTATAATGGCCGCAATAATCCCGCATGGTAAAGTACCACATGGTAAAGTGTCACATGGAAAGTGCCACATGGACCTCTACCATGGTGCTTTATCAAGGTAATACCCTGGTAAAGTACAACATGGTATAATGGCCGCATGGTAAATATCACGTGGTGAAATACCACATGTTAAAGTACATCTACCACATGGTATAATGGCCGCAATAATCCCGCATGGTAAAGAACCACATGGTAAAGTGTCACATGGAAAGTATCACATGGAGCTCTACCATGGTGCTTTATCAAGTTAATACCCTGGTAAAGTACAACATGGTATAATGGCCGCATGGTAGATATCACGTGGTGAAATACCACATGTTAAAGTACATCTACCACATGGTATAATGGCCGCAATAATCCCGCATGGTAAAGTACCACATGGTAAAGTGTCTCATGGAAAGTGCCACATCGACCTCTACCATGGTGCTTTATCAAGGTAATACCCTGGTAAAGTACAACATGGTATAATGGCCGCATGGTAGATATCACGTGGTGAAATACCACATGTTAAAGTACATCTACCACATGGTATAATGGTCGCAATAATCCCGCATGGTAAAGTGTCACATGGAAAGTAACACATGGACCTCTACCATGGTGCTTTATCAAGGTAATACCCTGGTAAAGTACAACATGGTATAATGACCGCATGGTAAATATCACGTGGTGAAATACCACATGTTAAAGTACATCTACCACATGATATAATGACCGCAATAATCCCGCATGGTAAAGTACCACATGGTAAAGGGTCACATGGAAAGTGCCACATGGACTTCTACCATGGTGCTTTATCAAGGTAATACCATGGTAAAGTACAACATGGTATAATGACCGCATGGTAAATATCACGTGGTGAAATACCACATGTTAAAGTACATCTACCACATGGTATAATGGCCGCAATAATCCCGCATGGTAAAGTACCACATGGTAAAGTGTCACATGGAAAGTAAAACATGGAGCTCTACCATGGTGCTTTATCAAGTTAATACCCTGGTAAATTACAACATGGTATAATGGCCGCATGGTAGATATCACGTGGTGAAATACCACATGTTAAAGTACATCTACCACATGGTATAATGGCCGCAATAATCCCGCATGCTAAAGTACCACATGGTAAAGTGTCACATGGAAAGTGCCACATGGACCTCTACCATGGTGCTTTATCAAGGTAATACCCTGGTAAAGTACAACATGGTATAATGGCCGCATGGTAAATATCACGTGGTGAAATACTACATGTTAAAGTACATCTACCACATGGTATAATGGCCGCAATAATCCCGCATGGTAAAGTACCACATGGTAAAGTGTCACATGGAAAGTATCTCATGGAGCTCTACCATGGTGCTTTATCAAGTTAATACCCTGGTAAATTACAACATGGTATAATGGCCGCATGGTAGATATCACGTGGTGAAATACCACATGTTAAAGTACATCTACCACATGGTATAATGGCCGCAATAATCCCGCATGGTAAAGTACCACATGGTAAAGTGCCACATGGACTTCTACCATGGTGCTTTATCAAGGTAATACCATGGTAAAGTACAACATGGTATAATGGCCGCATGGTAAATATCACGTGGTGAATTACCACATGTTAAAGTACATCTACCACATAGTATAATGGCCGCAATAATCCCGCATGGTAAAGTACCACATGGTAAAGTGCCACATGGAGCTCTATCATGGTACTTTCTCAAGGTAATACTATGGTAAAGTACAACATGGTATAGTGGCCGCATGGTAGATATCACGTGGTGAATTACCACATGTTAAAGTACATCTACCACATTGTATAATGGCCGCAATAATCCCGCATGGTAAAGTACCACATGGTAAAGTGTCACACGGAAAGTGCCACATGGACTTCTAACATGGTGCTTTATCAAGGTAATACCATGGTAAAGTACAACATGGTATAATGGCCGCATGGTAGATATCACGTGGTGAAATACCACATGTTAAAGTACATCTACCACATGGTATAATGGCCGCAATAATCCCGCATGGTAAAGAACCACATGGTAAAGTGTCACATGGAAAGTGCCACATGGACCTCTACCATGGTGCTTTATCAAGGTAATACCCTGGTAAAGTACAACATGGTATAATGGCCGCATTGTAGATATCACGTGGTGAAATACCACATGTTAAAGTACATCTACCACATGGTATAATGGCCGCAATAATCCCGCATGGTAAAGTACCACATGGTAAAGTGTCACATGGAAAGTGCCACATGGACCTCTACCATGGTGCTTTATCAAGGTAATACCCTGGTAAAGTACAACATGGTATAATGGCCGCATGGTAGATATCACGTGGTGAAATACCACATGTTAAAGTACATCTACCACATGGTATAATGGCCGCAATAATCCCGCATGGTAAAGAACCACATGGTAAAGTGTCACATGGAAAGTATCACATGGAGCTCTACCATGGTGCTTTATCAAGTTAATACCCTGGTAAAGTACAACATGGTATAATGGCCGCATGGTAAATATCACGTGGTGAAATACCACATGTTAAAGTACATCTACCACATGGTATAATGGCCGCAATAATCCCGCATGGTAAAGTACCACATGGTAAAGTGTCACATGGAAAGTGCCACATGGACTTCTAACATGGTGCTTTATCAAGGTAATACCATGGTAAAGTACAACATGGTATAATGGCCGCATGGTAGATACCACGTGGTGAAATACCACATGTTAAAGTACATCTACCACATTGTATAATGGCCGCAATAATCCCGCATGGTAAAGTACCACATGGTAAAGTGCCACATGGACTTCTACCATGGTGCTTTATCAAGGTAATACCATGGTAAAGTACAACATGGTATAATGGCCGCATGGTAAATATCACGTGGTGAATTACCACATGTTAAAGTACATCTACCACATAGTATAATGGCCGCAATAATCCCGCATGGTAAAGTACCACATGGTAAAGTGCCACATGGAGCTCTATCATGGTACTTTCTCAAGGTAATACTCTGGTAAAGTACAACATGGTATAGTGGCCGCATGGTAGATATCACGTGGTGAATTACCACATGTTAAAGTACATCTACCACATTGTATAATGGCCGCAATAATCCCGCATGGTAAAGTACCACATGGTAAAGTGCCACATGGAGCTCTATCATGGTACTTTCTCAAGGTAATACTCTGGTAAAGTACAACATGGTATAATGGCCGCATGGTAAAGTATAACGTGGTAAAATACCACATGTTAAAGTACATCTACCACATAATATAATGGCCGCAATAATCCCGCATGGTAAAGTACCACATGGTAAAGTGTCACATGGAAAGTGCCACATGGACCTCTACCATGGTGCTTTATCAAGGTAATACCCTGGTAAAGTACAACATGGTGTAATGGGCGTATGGCAAAGTACAACATGGTAAAGTATCACATTGATCTCTACCATTATAGTGTATCGCGGTAATACCATGTTAAAGTATCACATGGTATAATGATCGCATGGTAAAGTATCACATGGACCTCTACTATGGTGCTTCATCAAAGTAATACCATGGTAAAGTACAACATGGTTCAATGAGCGTATGGCAAAGTACAACATGGTAAAATACCACATGGACCTCTACCATTGTAGTGTATCACGGTAATACCATGTTAAAGTATCACATGATATAATGGCCGCATGGTAAAGTACCACACGGTACTCAACCGTGGTAATACCAGGGTACTTTACCATGGCAGTACCATGATACACTGCCAAGTTATATAAATAACGGCCATTACACTATCTGGTATAGTTTGTCACAGTGTTACTGTGGTATTTTACCATGGTAACACCAGTGTACTTTATTAGTACTGCAGCTACTATATTAGCTTTTAGAAGCCTTAAGGTTTGAGACAACACACTGAAGGGCATGAATGACACATCTGATTACCTAAGGTGTTGAACACTTCTTGACTTAACCTATTTAGTTATAACAATATTCTTGCCCAATTTTGTTGACTTTTGAGTATGACACCGGGTATAATTGTTTTGCACTGATTAAGCACGAAATTTGATTTTCTTCTCGTAAAAAGAAACATAAAACACCTCAGCTCCGTAATGTTATATTATGAAATAGAGTTATTGCCCATGGTAGTGTTTTTATTGGGTTGGTTCTGGTCAGAGATGAATTTCGTGAATAACTTATTCATGGTATATGACATATAGTAACGCATCCAGTGATTCTCAATTAGGTGAGATAATACGTACCATACTGTACCATGGTAGTACTAAGGTAGTTTATTTTATAAGGGATGTTCTCACATTTTCTGACCGAAGTGATATAATTTTATTAGCATGTTGCTATGTTAGCTATATTATATCATAGTAATACAAGAAAACCAATGTCAGAAATGGTAACGCGCTCAAGGTCATATATTATATACCCATGATTGTAATTATAGAATATAAAATATATTGGTTTTGCGAATGACCAACTCAGAATTCCGTTATAATAACAATAACAACCAGCACCTAATTAACGAACCGGCGGCCGACTCGGTCGTCTCCGACCACAACCCCCAGTGGGCTGCATAACGAAAAATGTCTATAAAAGAAATATAAGACTTACAAATTTCTTTTTCATTTCTTTTATTTGTAATTGGCATAGCTGATCACAAACCAAAAATCAACATTATTGACATATATAATGTTAACGACAATAAACGAAATTTAAATTCCAAACTACACCTTTTACCGGACTCGGCCTCCGGTCGCAGTTCAACTTTTAATCCTCCCAAAAATTCCAATTCTATAAATAAAACCCCCATCATGCGCCCAGGCGAAAAAAGAATATCTACATTAGTTATACGCGCAGAGCGCGTAATGAAAGTGTCAATGACACTGTCGCTCAACTTGGGAAGTAGTTTATTATTTAGTGAGCAATGAATAGAATGATAAAGAAGAATGAAAGCCAAAACGTTACAGTAAAGGTCTTGTATTGAGTAGATGAAATTATTTTCATTTCATTTCACCAATAAATATGGGCTGCAGGGTGTTAACATGGATTCAAATTTGAAATCCAAGATGACTGCTGGCAGTCATGTTTTTTAAGGAATTTCGACAATAATCGATGGCTCCAATCTAGAGGTCACCCCGAAGATCCATATGAAGTTTTGTGACGACTGGGCGAGGGGTGGCCTGTAGGGTGATCCAGAGGATTTAGTCAGGCAAAGAGTAAAATCCATGATGGCAGCTGGCAGCCATGTTTTTTAACGAATTTCGGAAATAGTCGATGGCTCCCATCTAGATGTCACCCAGAAGATCCATATGAAGTTTGTGATGATCGGATGAGGGGTAGATATGGCCTGTATGGTGTGCTATAGGGTTTAGTCGTCCAAAGACTAAAATCAAAGATGGCTGCCGGCGGCCATGTTTTTAATCGAAAATTGTTCAAATTCGATGGCTCCCAACTAAAGGTGATCCTAAAGATGCCTGCAAATTTTCAAAACAATTCTCCAATAAATGCGGGCTGCATGATGTGTTGACGCCACATCCGTCCAATCTCGCTACTCTCTTGATGATGTGCCGATGAATGCAAATTTGATCCAATATGGCTGCTGGCGGTTATTTTTTGTTGTTGACGAATTTCGGAAAAAATCGATGGTTCCAATCTAGAGGTCTCCCCGAACTTCTATATGAAGTTTGGTGATGATTGGATGAGAGTTGTGACCTGTACGGTGTGCCAAGGCATTTAGTCATACAAAGAGTAAAATCAAAGATGTCTGCGGGCGGTCACGTTTTTTAACGAATTTCGGAAATAATCGATGGCTCCCATCTAGAAACCACCCCGAAGATCCATATGAAGTTTGGTGGCGATTAGATGGTGGATGCGGCCTGTAGGGTGATCCAAAGGATATTGTTGACGGATGGACGACGGACACCAACCCACGGCAATAGCTACAAAATAAAGTTGAGCTTATAACTACAGCTATTGTAAATTACAGAAGGTAGCGCAGTAATCATTGTTAACGTGACTTTACCACATTTTATAAGAGTAGAGTCTGGTATATAAACCATGGTCAGGGATGTGGCTAGAGGGTCTCCGCTGGGGGGGGGGGTGTCCACCTTGGGAATTTCCAACTGCACCCCCCCCCCCCCGCCCCCTTGAGTCGGAATCACACCAACACAACTTTTTGCATAACATTTGCACCCCCTTGAGTCGGAATCACACCAATACAACTTTTTGCATAATTCCATTTGCACCCCCACCCTTGTACCTCATGCTCAGGCCTAATTTCCTATATATTCATAAGCCATGCTTCTATTTTCCCAGTATGAGACCATTAAGATATTTTAACCTGAAAATTGCCCCCAAAAAAACAACTAGTGATCTAATTCCAGACAAATGCACACAGCTACCGACAACAGACCAGGAAACACCGGGCCGACCATGGTTGTTCGGCCCGGTGTGAGAACATTTTGAAAACTATACAAGAAAATCGCAAATCCTAGCATCTAGACTGGCCTCAACTGAAGCTTTCCTAGTGTTGGAAATTTCAAACCTCATGCTCCCCTCAGGTTGGAAAATTCTTCAACTGATAACCATTTATGTCTACAAGTTTGACCAAATGTAGTAAAATATTGTTTTGCTAAACTAATTAGCAGTTTTGTATTGGCCATGTGGATGGGGCAATGACACACGGGGCCGACCATGGTTCGGCCCGGTGTGCGAAAATTTTGAAATCTGAACAAGAAAATCGCAAAATCCTAACATCTAGACTAGCCTCAAGCCTTCCTACTGTTGGAAATTTCAAACCCTACACCCCCACTTAGGTTGGAAAATTTCCAACTGATGACAATTCCCATGACAATGTTGACCAATTGTATGACAATATTGTTTTCTTAAATTAACTAGAAGTTTTTGACTGGCCACGGGGGAGGAACCAGGACACAAGCTTTCCAAGTGTTGGAAATTTCCAACCTGTCACCTCCTTAAGGTCGGAAAATTTCCAACTGATGACCATTTCTGTCAAAAAATTTGACCAAAAATAGGAACATATGTAAATATTGGTCGAAAAACAATAAATTCCCCCCAATAAATTGTTTTTACCTGAAATTAGGAATTTCCAACTATTGAAAATATAGCTCTCTGCTGGGGGGGGGGGGGGTGAGACACCCCCACACCCCCCTCTAGCCACATCCCTGACCATGGTTTACCGGGCTTTTACCAGAATGTTTTTTATATAAGTGGCTTACGTGAAATTTTAGTTTTAGACCGAAAGTCTCATATTTCCTTACGCCGGGGGTCAATTGTTTGGCTAGATATGGCTATATGTACAACACTTCAAAAGCCTTACGTGGTACCAGTTGTAAACTTTCATTGACAATGTGTGTAAATGCATGGGGTGCAAATGGAACCTTCCGGATTTGGATATTAGAGTCTCTGAGTCTGGTTCGAGGGGACCGGGCTGCAATAGGAAATTCCAATGAGGACACACAGGAGTCCCTCTAGCCACGTCCCTCACAGAGGTCGTTATCCCGAACAGCATCCGATTTGGAATAATTGAGCATGAAGACTCGTCGAGCTCATATGTGATCAAGAAGAATAACTCGTTCTACTTTATTGAAATAGAGTTATCGCTATAGTATCTGCAATGGAACCGTACATGCATCAGAGCGATTATAGTGGAGTACCTTAACAAAAAATCGTTCACTTTTGGATTAAACCATGAAACTTTCAGGGTTGGTTGGGTATGTGGTCCACATCAACCAGTTAGCTGGTTCCAGGATTTTGGGGACCCTTGACCTTCAAATTGACCTTGACATTTCGAAAATTGGAGATTTAGGGGTATCTATTTTGTATAAAATATAATAGCTATATTAAAGGATATATAGCAACTGGAGATTATCGAAGCGATACCATGGATGTCCGCCTTTGTATCCACATTCAATTTGTGTACGATAATCCAAAATGGACGCCATAATGGACGCCAAAATTACAAATATTTACGTTTTTTCACTAATATCTTTAAAATCAGTTTCTGCTTTTTGGAACTGATTGAGAATTGTAACTTTATTTTGTATTGGTCATGTTAGCTGACCATTGGAGCAATGAAATATGCTATTTCATGGGCTCACTGCCACATCCGATCCCTTAAATATGAGATTTTACAGAACACACGGTATAAAAATTCACCATTGGGGTTCTAGTCATATTTCGTCAAGAAATAGGTAGAACTGTGCAATCTAAGCGACAAATTCAATTTCTTATGAATGTACGAACTCAATTATACCCAAATAGTCACTTTGGCTCAAAATGGCTGCCAAAATGGCAGCTAAAATATGGAAAAATGTAAATATTGTCCCAGCGAGTCATGCAACCGCATACAAGTTGCGGTTGATGAAAAATTACTATTCTGTCTTATAGATATTGACCATTTCTGATACACAAATGTTAATTATTACTATTTTAAACACTGACATTACCAAAATTATCGGATTTTTCTATCAAAACTTGACATCAAAATCGACAAAAATTAACTTTTCAGGTTAAGACAATTTTCTCAAGTAAAATGGAACTATCTTTGGTATCGAAGGTGTTTATTGTTGTGATCTGTCTTAAATGGGTCACAATGATCTTTTTTTGGACAAAATTACTCAAGATGGTTCGCAAAATGGCAATCAACTTTGGTAAAACCATGTTACTTATGAGGCATGACAAATTAATTATAAAGGATGCAGTATGGAATTTTGCCAAAAACTCTCTTTTGGGATTCTGATCCACTGTCTGACATGTTTTTGTACGGAAATGGACAGAACTTTGAGACTGAACTGAAAGTGGCATTATTATGAGAATACTGAGGCCAATAAAATTAAGGCTCATTGGCATCGAAATGACTAATATCAGGAAACCCGTTTCCCCCATTGTGAATATTAACCACCATTATATTAACTCTCTGACATTACCTCTATATCGATTAACATATCCCTGAGTTATTGTGTAAAGCGATACCCACCCAAATGTACATATGTATGATATGTACAACCCATCTGTGACCATACACTCGCTCCATATATACATAAACACCACATAAATGACAATGTAGCCACTCGCTCTTTACACTTTTACACATACACCTCACCCATGACCGTACAGCCATACCCGTACACCACGCACTTGACTATATAGCCACAAGTCAGCATGGAGGCACACCAGGCATAGTTCTACACCTCGCCCACGACATAGACTATTCTATACTATACTATATATATATATAGCCCTAGATCACATTCATGATCATACAGTCACTTCTTGTATACATATTCGCATCACCATTGGCCTTACAATTACTCCATGTATATATATTTGCCACAGCCACACCCATGGCCATGCAGTTACTCAAGATAAAGATATACATATACACCACACCCATAACAATAGTCACCCCAAGTATACATCACCAATGGCCATACAGATGTTCTATGTATACCAATACCCCACTCACACGACAATTCATACACTCCAGGCTTGCATATACACCTCACTTATGGCAATTCAGCCACTCGCTGTATACTCATAACCACATTCGTAGTCATATAGTCAATCATTGTTTACCAATTCACATCACCATTGGCCACACCCATGGCCATATAGCCACGAAATATATACATATACACCCACACATGCCTATAAAGTCAATCACCAGTAGCCATGCAGCTTTCAAGATATACCAATACCCTGCACTTCACCTCACCATTGGCCATACGGTCACTCCCTGTATACCTATCGACCACACCCATGACCATATAGCCACTCAAGATATACATATACACCCCACTCATGACAATAGAGTCTCTCCACTTGTATGTATACACCTCATCAATTGCCACCAACCCTTCAAGATATACCAGCACCCTGTACACCACCTCACCATTGACCATATGGTATATCTCATACCTATGTGCCACATAAATGGAATATAGCCACTCAAGATATACATATACACCCCACACATGGCCATATATAGCGTCATTCCATGTATACATATGCACCTCAGCATTGAATGGATACACCAATACCCTACACACACCTGTACTATATACCCATAATGACAATACACCAACAGCAAAGATGAACATACATACCATATACACCTATGAGTACAGGTGTACATTGCACATACACTGCACATACATATCATATACACCTATGATCACAATGGCACTGCATATATACCAACACGCTCGCCAATGACCATCCAGCTATACATGTATGCATATACACTTCCACAATCATGACATACAGCAGTTCCATGTACACCTATAATTATTATACCCATAAGCATAAAACCAACACATATATACATATACCCATACATGACAATAAAGCCACCCAAAGTACACCTGTACACTCCAAACATGATCATAAAGTCACTCCACATATACATAAATAACACACAGATGACCATGTAGCTACTCTATGTTATACCCATACAGCCACTCCACGTGTACCTATTCACCTCATGCATTAGAACACCCATGACCATATAGACACTCCTTGTAACTAGTAACTCCATTCGTGATTATACTTCATGTATACCTATCCACATCACCTGTAACCACAAAGTCACTCCCTGACTACCAATTTTATAAAATCATCTATTAAGTTGATCAATGTTGATCAATTTTAACGCCAATTTGTGTCCCGCTCAGCTAATTTTCGAAGTTATGCATGCCCATTTCCGTTCAGAAACATGGCCAGAATCTCAAAAAAAGTTTGTTTTGCAAAATTCCATACTGCATCCGTTAAAATGAATTTGTCATGCCTCATAAGGTACTGGGACAACCAGAATAGAACCTATAGTTGACACTTGATTGAGTAACATGTTTAATAACCAAGTAGGTCACAATTTGCTAACTTTTCGGAACAGCAGATAATAATTAGTGATGCGGACCGGACCGGTCCGGTCCGCGGTCCAGGGGTGGACCGCGGTCCGGTCCGGACCGGGTGTCACTGGACCGTACCGGACCGCTTTTTGCCGCCGGTCCGGTACTCTCCGGTCCGGTCCACTATTTTACTTCAGTTATAATAAACTATCGCGAATATTATTGCTATTTACCGTCATATCAATTAGCAAGGATGTATTGACGCATTCAAGTGGTTAATATCTATTAAACATTTGATGCCACGAAAACAATGTATAGATGTACTTTGTACATGTCAATTTCCTTATAATGAAAGACAAGACAGCACATTAATCCAATAGTAGTTGTACTTAAATAACTGTAATTGTCAGGATTATGCAATCAGCCATCACAATCTCCAAGACTCCAATATTAATGTAGTAGTCATATTAGTACACATTTGTATAATTGTCATCAGTATAGTTATTTCGTTTAAATTTCAATTTAATGAAAATAAGTATGATACGAATCATGCATACGATCAGTTGAGTGCCATGTTAGATTGGTTATAACACATTCTGACCCTAGCTATATATCTGTCCAATACATTTAACAAGCGCATGTTCGCATTACTAGAAATACTATTATCGTGCATCGTTCCCAGTATATCCCACCAGAGACAGACAATGATGCATACAATCGGCAAACAATGTAAGTTTTAACATATATGGACTCATTGCAATGCACTGAACTCAGTAACCTTATAGTTTGTACTATACAGAGTAAAAACTATGAGAAAACAGAGAATTCATTAACATATAACCTATTATAGGTGGACCGGACCGTTTTGGACCGGTCCAGTCATGCGTACCGGACCGGAGTGGCCTGGACCGGACCGGACTGGTGGTCCGGTCCGGTCCGCATCACTAATAATAATGTTTGGTATATATGTGAAAAATAAACTTGTTAGGTGCATCAGAAATGTTAGTATTCAATCTATATAAGACAGAATAGTCAATTTTTGGTCATCAACCACAACTTGTACGTGGCTGCATGGCATGCAGCATGGGGCAATATTTACCATTTCCCACATTTTTGCAGCTATTTTGAGGCAAAGTGACAATTTTGGTACTAATGAGTTGGAGTTCTGCCCATTTCTTGATGAAATATGACTAGAAATCACAATGGTAAAAATTTTGGTAAACTTTTTATACCGGTTTCTGTAAAATCGAATTTTTGAGGGATCAGAAGGGTTTCTCACTCCATGAATGGCATATTTCATTGCTCCAGTGGTCAGTTAACATGAACAATACAAGATAAAGTCACAATTCTCAAACAGAACCAAACAGCATAAACTGATCTTAAAGATATTGAAGGTTAGGTCACAATGAATATTAAAATTAGGAACTGTGTGACTTGACAATTTTTTTTTTTAAGTTGGAATTATTGACAGATTTCTCCTCTATATAAATTGTTTACTGACAATGTGTCGATTTGTATGAGTAAATAAATTATTAGCCGACAAGAAATCACTAAGTTCCAGATATTTCGTTGATCGTTTGACCGATTTTTAATGATAGTAAACTGTATAGTATGGGTGGTGAATTTAGAGACACATGTCGGCCATTGCTTCTGAGCGGGATCAATCCTAAAAAATACGCTCTCCGGAGACAATATTCGTTGGTTAAAATTTTATCAAATGCAACGTGTATGAATGTTTCTGATGGGAGTTTGTGGTATTTATTGAAAGATGAATTCTTTGCCGATCCATCCGTGTATATATCGTTAGCATTACTGGGGTGAATGGGCTAAATTTGTGCGACTCCCGAGCGATGGTGAAACGTTGAATTTCTACAGTGCCCCTTGTCTATATAATGTTCCATTAACGCGAAGAAGGCGCGTATATAGAGGCGGCGTACATGGGCAGTGCAAAAGGGGGGCGGACAGCGGAGCGCGTTACAGGCCCCTGTGAGAACTCCCATTCAGATTGATTTCTGAGACGACGGGGCTTTCCCCATGCAAGATGACGTAATAATTTGTTTCCAAATATAGAGCGCATGCCTGGTCACGAGTAGGAAATGTTTGTGAGCATTGTATAGTATATAGTAGTATGAACACATTTCGCACAACGAACGACAACAGATAAGTATTACGAATAGGTCCTACGTCACTAGAATTTGATTTATTTATATTCATAGTCATTTTTCCCTATCCGTATGGGGCGCCATCCCTGCAAATATTCGTTTTCGGAGATATCTCCTCGTAATTCGGAGATATCTCCTCGGTTTCGATGAGATATCTCCTTGGAATTGCAATTCCTAGCAGATATCTGCTTGGAATATGGTCCATTATGGAGATATCTCCTAGGATCCAAGGAGATATCTGCTTGGATTATGGAGATATCTCCTTGGATCCTAGGAGATATCTCATCGCAACTACGAGATATCTGCTTGAAATATTTCCAACGAGATCTCTTCTTGAAACCGAGGAGATATCTCCATAATCCAAGCAGAAAGGAGATATCTCCTTGGATCCAAGCAGATATCTGCTCGCATTATGGAGATATCTCCTTGAAATAGTTTTCAACGAGATATCTCCTTGAACCCAAGGAGATATCTCCATTTTCCAAGCAGATATCTCCTTGAAAATATTCCAAGCAGATATCTAATTGGATTATGGAGATATCTACTTGGAAAACCGCGGCCATGAAATATTAATGATTTCTCCACAGTACATATACTAAGATCGAAATACATCCAAGCAGATATCTGCTCGGAATATGGAGATATCTCCTTGAAATATTTTTCAAGCAGTTATCTCCATAATCCTAGCAGATATCTGCTTGGATCCAAGGAGATATCTCCTTGAACATATTTCAAGGAGATATCTCCATAATGCGAGCAGATATATGCTTGGATCCAAGGAAATATCTCCTTGGATCCAAGCAGATATCTGCTCGCATTATGGAGATATCTCCTCGGTTTCAAGGAAATATCTCCTTGAAAATATTTCCGAGATATCTCCATATTCCAAGCAGATATCTCCTTGAAACCGATGAGATATCTCCATAATGCGAGCAGATATCTGCTTGGATCCAAGGAGATATCTCCGAATGGCGAAATTTGCAGGGATGGCGCCCCATATATCCGTTGTTGCGATTACGGTTTTGGATTTTCAATAAAACTCGCAAATACATCATATATAGTAATAAGTTCGCGATCGTTTCTCAGCTTCATCAATGTGGGAGATGACTCTGAGATTATTCCCTTAAATTGTGATCGCCATGTGGTCAGTGGCCTTATTTTTATCTGTTAGTTGCAATTATATAATCATATCATTCGTCTTAATTAAACACGAGAATCTTGCGAAACACAAAGCGCTAAGCTATGACCTTATAACAGCATAACTAAGTAGAAAATAATCACGGCACTAAGAGCCATAATCCACTTACTGTGAGTAGCAAGCACTATTAGAGACCTTTCGCAAACATCACTATTACGATTACGGATAGGATATATTGTCCTAGTAAGGTTGACACCATCACAATTTACCTACGATGGCTAATTGGTGAGACGGCATATGCCCCACTTTATTCAGTTACACATATATTTGATGGAAAAAATAACGTGTGTCTCTTTGAGATCCCAAGTTCTTATCCGTGTGTAACACACCACACGGATGATGTTAGAGCGTCCCCAAAGCTGGACCGGTGGTACAATATTGATACATGTGCACATAATTAAACTGCGTGGGGTATATTTCGTCTCGCATAAGAACCCCTTGCGCAAATATCGAATTTTGGCCATATACTGGCAGGATATTTCCATATCTGTAATCGTATTCGTGATTTTGCGAAAGATCTCCATTGTCTCACAAACGGACTCGTAGTCGTCAACTCTGCGAAAAGATTTTTTTTTTTTAACAATACTGAAGTTGTGTTTGTAATTGTTATCGGCTTTTGGAGAGACTTGATTCCGCCTTGCAATGAGCTGTTGAAAGCACAACCTATATCATCAGACAATACCAAGGGATGAAGGGAAGTCCATCAATACCGAAATCAAATCTGAATCGGATATTTAAAGGGGGGTCACATGTACTCAAATGTTCTGTATTTTAGGGCTTTGTACAACCTGAAGTAATAACAATTTAAGAACTTAACTAATGTGCCACGTGTGAGTGCCAATGGAAATGGACATCGCTCTAGAATAAAACATGTTAGTCGAATCTGACAACTTTCACTATACAGAGTTCGACGGGATTGAGTATTAATCGACGAGTATTTTACGGGTGGCAGTAGATCATGCCATGAATCTCTACTCTGGCTAACGCCCGTAGAGATCATATTCGTATATATTTGACAGGGAACCTAATAAAGTTGAAAAAATAACACGGGGAATATATTTCTTAGTTGTGATCTGTTCCTTGATAATGTACTTCACTGAAGGTGAAGGTCCCAACTCGAAATCTCACCATTTAAGTGAATTTGTGAGCGATTTTGCGTTGAGTCACTTACAATCATGGCATTTCTCCTGAGTAATTTATGCAACGTTTTTTACGATATCGGATCGCAAAAGTCACAGAAAAACATGCAATTTCGAGTTGGGACCTTCATCATTTAAAGTGAAGTACATTATCAAGGAACAGCTAATAACTAAGAAATATATTCCCCGTTCTATGTTTTCGACTTTATAAGGTTCCCTGTTAAAACTTCAAAAAGTACACAGGTTTTGTACTGGTGGAATATGATCTCTACGGGCGTTAGCCATAGTGAAGATTAATGGCATGATCTAGGGTGGCAGCAACAAAAGTTCGGGGTCATAAATTGCCACCTCGGCCAAAAATGTTTGGGTCGAGTCCAAAAAGTGGGTCGAATTTCAGTTTTCGCTCTGCTCGGTCGGGAAAATTTCGGAAAATGTGGCAAATTGTGGTGGCAATTTATGACCCCCGAACTTGTTTCGGACAATTTCCGTTTATTTTCGGACTTTGCCCATTTTCGAGGCATTTTTGAACGTTTTATCCGATTTTTTTTTTTTTACAGGAAATTTCGTCTCATCTTACTAAAGACGTTGACATGGTCAATCGCCACATTTTCCCAACTTTTCCCGACCGAGCAGAGCTGGAATTTCTATTAGACCCAATTTTTAGGTATCGACCCAAAACAAAATATTTTCGGCTCAAAACGTTCGGCCCGGATGGCCTTTTATCAATTTTACTGTTCGAAAAATCCCCCGGAAACAGTCGAATGGTACTCGATTGCATTCGGTAAATCTCACTGGCTTTGATCCCAGATACCAGAGGGATAACTCTAAATTCAAACAACGTACACAACGTAACACAACTTTTACTAATATATCTTAACCGTATATATGATCATCTTACCAATAAAACTATAGGTGACACTCCACAGTTTCGAATGATCAGTGATTTTATAGATATAAAGTGCTAGTGGTTTCTGGCACCATTCATGTGGTATGTATATTGAGACAAGGTGGGATATGAATTTGTGTAATTTTAGAAGGTGTTCTAGACTGATGAAAAAATTAAGTGCAAGTGACCTTGACCCCACCCACAGACAGCAGTAGCGTTTTCTGCGAAACAGTGGCTCTAGATACTGGGTCAATTTTTTAGCACTCAAAATTTGTCATCTGCATTAAAAATTGATTTTCTGGAAAATTCAACGGCGAAAGTTTGAATTTTTTTCACATTGATGTTGGAAGCCAGAGGCCTTTAAACCAACAAAGGTGACCATGCTTGAAAAAATCTGGTATTCGTGCCTATTGGGTATGAAAATGCAATATTTTGGTCATTTTTTGAATAAAAATCACATATTCGATCAAAATATCAAGGGCCATAACTCTTGATAGCCCATATATTATGGAAATTATGTATCAAATTCTGAATGCCTATTCTGTACTAATTTCAGGCATATATATATTGTCTATATGGTTTGGGATCATAATCCAGATAAATTTCAATGAATCTATGGGCCCCCTATTTCTGGGCCCATACCTGTTGAAACTGTGGAGTGTCACCTTAAAGACCAGCAAATAGCACCATTATCATCTGTCAACTTGACAAATATTTACATTGAAAATCATTTTTAGCAAATCTGCTCAGTTAGAAGGAACATTTTATGTTAAATACACCATTCTTCTATGGATATTCCAATACAGGTGGCCTTTAGACATATAAATTGGTGGGGATATGGAGTCTTGGAGCATTGGGGGGGGGGGGGTGGTGGTTCATGTGTATTGTTATTGATGATTTTTTAGATGATGGGTACTTCTTCATGACATCATGCTCCTTGAATCTTAGCTGAAAAGGCTGACATTGACATTACACAGTATACTAACAGATTAGATATTCAGTATTTCTTATTCACAAGTGTGAAATATAATAATTCAGGTTTCCCTGGACATATTTCACTTGACAACATATTGTTCATGTGATGTCATAACCTTGTATAGCTTTCCCTTAATGCTAAATAAAACTTGGAATTGTTTAACCCATGGTTTTGGGAGAGTATTAAAGATAGTAGTTGCATGAAATATTATGTTTTATTTTGATATCTGAGGAAGATATGCATCTCATAATATATTTTATACAACATTTTAGCATTTCAGACCTTTTTCAAGCTATAAATGATGGTTGAATATATACATTTTGTCACTACGTCAAGCATAACGTCATTGGGTTCTGAAAGACCCAAAAGAGGTGAAATCATGGGGGTGCATGTAAATCCCCACCCAATCTTGCTGCCTGTGATTGCAATAACGCATGGGGTGTAATATATCATTTTAAGCGGTATAATGCAGAGAATATGGAGGTGTGGTCCATATTAAAGATTAGTGAAATTGCATTCCCCTTAAGGTGACACTCCACAGTTTCGAATGATCAGTAGGGGTGATTTTATAGATATAAAGTGCTAGTGGTTTCTGGCACCATTCATGTGGTATGTATATTGAGACAAGGTGGGATATGAATTTGTGTAATTTTAGAAGGTGTTCTAGACTGATGAAAAAATTAAGTGCAAGTGACCTTGACCCCACCCACAGACAGCAGTAGCGTTTTCTGCGAAACAGTGGCTCTAGATACTGGGTCAATTTTTTAGCACTCAAAATTTGTCATCTGCATTAAAAATTGATTTTCTGGAAAATTCAACGGCGAAAGTTTGAATTTTTTTCACATTGATGTTGGAAGCCAGAGGCCTTTAAACCAACAAAGGTGACCATGCTTGAAAAAATCTGGTATTCGTGCCTATTGGGTATGAAAATGCAATATTTTGGTCATTTTTTGAATAAAAATCACATATTCGATCAAAATATCAAGGGCCATAACTCTTGATAGCCCATATATTATGGAAATTATGTATCAAATTCTGAATGCCTATTCTGTACTAATTTCAGGCATATATATATTGTCTATATGGTTTGGGATCATAATCCAGATAAATTTCAATGAATCTATGGGCCCCCTATTTCTGGGCCCATACCTGTTGAAACTGTGGAGTGTCACCATAGGTTTATTTTAACTTGTATAAATATGAAAAAGGAGGGATATCCTAAACACAACCGAAAAGAACACAACGTTAGAATAACGTTGTGTTAGTCTCTGGGGGAAATCACTCAGAATTTACTGACGAACACCACGACATACCAAAACTATTTTAGAATAGGGTTCACAAAAACAAAGCTATATTTGACGGTGTGGCGTATCTGCGGTTCATAGGAGTCCGAACTATACAAGCTTGTTGAATTCGAAACAAAAATTAAATACTACAGCTTATAGTTAGACTAGATTCCTGGTTCCAACTCGAGCAGAGACGCTTTATTTATTTATGGGACGTTGATTTATTTTAGCCTATACATACATATTATATGACGCAGAATCTAGAATGATCGTTTTCTTATTCTAATAATATTAATATTGATATTCAAATATCATATAAATACTGGATGTTATTTTTTCATTTATTTGTTTTGACAGTTATTCCGTAAATAAAACTATTTCCACAAGCACTCTATTTTTGCGCCGAGGTATCCCGATTGGACTCGGCAATCTTCTCTTCGGGGGATCTTAGCGAGGGAAGAACGGTAACCTTGCGGCCGTTTATGAGTATGGGACACTTTGCCACATTTTTCGAAATTTTTCCGACCGAGCAGAGCGACTATTTTGGACTCGACACAAAAAAATTTCCGCCCAAATATTTTGGCCGAGAACTTGTTTCGGGCAATTTTCGGACTTTGTCAATTTTCGATTTATTTTTTTTCACGGAAAATTTCGTTTCGCCTTGCTAAAGACGTTGCCATGGTCATTTGACACATTTTCCCCGACCGAGCAGAGCGGGAATTTCTATTAGAACCACTTTTTCGAACTCGACCCAAAATTGTTGACTCAAGAAGTTCGGCCGTTTATGAATATGGGACATTTTTTTCACAGGAAAATTCGTCTCACTTTACCAAAGACGTTGCCATGGTCATTTGCCACATTTCCCAGCATTTCCCCAAATTTTCCTGATCGAGCAGAACGGGAATTTCTATTAGACACTTTTTGGACTCGACCCAAAACTTTTTCGTCTCAAAAAGTTCGCCCCATGTGGCCGTTTATGAATATGGGATCCTTTGCCACATTTTCCTAAATTTTCCCGACCGAGAGCGAAAAATGACATTCAACCCATTTTTTGGACTCGACCCAAACAAATTTCGCCCCAATTGTTTTGGCCGTGGTGGCCGTTTATGACCCCGAACTTGTTTCCGACAATTTGTGTTTATTTTCGGACTATTTCGGACTATTATCGAAGCATTTTCAACATTTGACCCGGATTTTTTTCCACCCATTATTTCATCTCGCCTTACTAAAGACGTTGCCATGGTCAACTGATACATTTTCCCAGATTGTCATGACCGAGCAGATCAGAAATTTCTATTGGACTAGATACTGGCTCTATGAGGCTAAAGGTTGTTCCACACCGGGCGCGAGTGAGCGATTATAACGGCCGTTTTCTAACGTCCGTGGCAGTTCAAAGCGCGCGATTTTTATGTTCACACCGCAAGCGACCGACTCGCTGACCACGAGGCGATTAAGCAGTGATTTTATGCTTCGTCGATTTGTTGCTTTGTTGCAAACCAGCGAGATAATTGGACGGCTCTCAAATAGGTGTTTATACGACCGTTATTTTTCTATTTGATGACGGCACACTGATTTGTCGCCGCGATAATGGAGGACTTTAGCGAGAGGCTAATAATCGAAGTACAACGCATGTGTGTCTGTATGGCACATGTGTGTCTGTATGACTGTGTGTGTCTGTATGACTGTATGTATGTATGTATGCATGTGTGTCTGTATGACTGTATGTCTCTATGACCAAATAATTAAACCATTTATTTTTGTTATTTATCGTGACTGAAATTCAACCTTAGATTACTATATTCAGTTTATTCCTTGTAAAGAACTAAAATCATGGACCGTATAATTTGCTCCATTGGCTGGTGAATTATATTTTGGTATAATCAGGGGAAATGATAAAGAATATAACGAGGCTAGTTCATTCCCAAAGACGTTGTGGTAAACATGAGACAATGCATTCATCAACTAATAATAATCGCGTATTACCGGGTGGGAGCACTATTATAACTAATGTGTAGAAACGATTACACATCAAATGTGTAAACCCGGTTAATACACATAGCAATGTGTAGTTTTACATACAAATACATTGACCAAGTGCCGTTCTACATATAATGTGTACATTTTATTACACACACTTGTGTAAGAATGTAGATCGTGCGCATTGCGTGCCTTCAGTTTCATAGTCTGCTACATGACGACGATATTGTTTGAGTATATGTTTTGGAATACAATTTACTACTGTCTCAATACCCATGTAATTTTGAGTGACGAGAATAAACAAATTGTAGACAAGGAATGTAAGTTCAGAATTCCGACTTGTGAGTATTGTATTAATGATATATGAGGATATATTTGTTAAAACTTTCATGAAGAATACTGCTCTTACTATTGTTTATATGATTGTTGTAATACGTTAATACTAATCACGTGCAACCACGCCACGACCATGGTTTGTTCATTTAAAACGAAAACTCACACATGACGGAGCAAAATATTACGTACCATTGTACGCCATGAAAGTTTTAACATATAAATCTCCATTTGCCATGAATACTATATACCCACAGTTCGGAATACTGAACTTTACATTCTTGTCTATACGATATATATATATGTGTAAGAATTTACAAAACATGTGTAAGGCATAGGTGTTGATTTTATGCACACCAGTGTGTATACATGTGTATAAATTGACCCATTTATTGTGTAAAATATGTTTAAGATAAAAAATGAATAATGGTTGTGTAGCAGGGCTACACGTTGTTTGTAGAAACCCTACACATTAGTCATTAGTGTGTGGGGTGTGGGTATCCCCCATGCAGCCACCTGACTCCCCAGAAATTAGCGTACACACAGAATAATAACCTGACTATCGCGCGCGACGAAGCGTTTCAGTCGCTTGCGGTGTGGACATAAAAATCGGGCGCTTTGAACTGCTACGGACGTTAGAAAACGGCCGTTATAATCGCTCACTCGCGCCCGGTGTGGAACAACCTTAAGTCGTTACACTATGCACGCCGTCATGATGGCGAACAGAGCAGCGCGTCGGAGCGTCATAGAGCCAGTATCTGGTCCAGAATTTCTATTAGACCCACTTTCGGACTCGACCCAAAAACAATTTGGCTCAAAAAGTTCGGCCCATATGGCCGTTTATGAATTTGTGACACTTTGCCACATTTCTCGGACATTTTTCCGACCGAGCAGAGCGAAAACTGAAATTCGACCCACTTTTTTGGACTCGACCCCAAATTTTTTCGGCACAAAATTTGTGGCCGAGGTGGCCATTTATATATATATGACACCGAACTTGCTTCGGACAATTTCCGTTTATTGTCGTCCTTTGCCTATTTATGAACTTTTGACCCATTTTTTTTTTCACAGGAACTTTTGACCCGGATTTTTTTTTACATGAAATTTCATCTCACCTTAGTGAACGTTCAGACGACCACGATACAATCGTAAGTGGAAAGATTTCCGTCGTAGGAAGTAACCGATAGTTGGACTGAGCATGCTCACGTCAAAATCGTTGGTAAAAAAATCATATCAAGCACGGTTTGATTTTAGATGCGAAATTGTGGCGTATCCTTGGATACCTCCACTTGCGACGTAATCGCAGTCGTGTGTACGTAAAAATCGTAGCTGGGAATGGCCGTAGGGTAGTCAATCAACCTACGATATCATAATGTACGACGACATCGCAATCGTGTGAACAAACTATCCACGATCTCATCGGGCCCGATTCCTCCACTTACGATTGAATCGTGGTCGTCTGAACGTTGCAATGGTCGATTGCCACATTTTCCCAAATTGTCCCGACTAAGCAGAGCGTGAATTTCTATTAGACTGACATTTTCGGACTCGTCCCAAATTTTGTCCTGCTCAAAAAGTAGGAAACTTACAGAATTCATAAAACTGAATGGACAGTCAGACAAAGTCCGAAAATAAACGGAAATTGTCCGAAACAAGTTCGGGGTCATAAATGGCCACCTCAGCCAAAATATTTGGACCGAAAAAGTTTTGGATCAAGTCCAAAAAAGTGGGTCGAATTTCAGTTTTCGCTCTGCTCTGTCTGGGAAATTTCTGAAAATGTGGCAAAGTGTCCCATATTCATGGATGCCACCTGGGCCGAACTTTTTGAGCCGAAAAAGTTTTGGGTCATTTTTTAACTTTTGACCTGGATTTTGTTTTCACAGTAAATTTCGTTTCGCCTTGCTAAAGACGTTGCCATGGTCATTTGACACATTTTCCCTGACCGAGCAGAGCGGGAATTTCTATTAGACCCACGTTTTCGGACTCCACCCAAAATTGTTGGCTCAAAAAGTTCGGCCCAGTTGGCCGTTCATGAATATGGGACACTTTGCCACATTTTCGGAAATTTTCTCAACCGAGCAGAGTGAAAACTGAAATTCGACCCACTATTTTGGACTCAACCCAAAAAAAATTGGGCTCAAAATTTTTGGCCAAGGTGGCCATTTATAACCCCGAACTTGTTTCAGACAATTTCCATTTATTTTCTGACTTTGCCTATATTCGAGGAATTTATGAACATTTTATCCCGGTTTATTCACAGGAAATTTCCTCTCACCGTTACCATGGTCATTTCCCAAATTTTCCTGAATGAGCAGAGCAGGAATTTCTATTAGACCCACTTTTTCGGACTTGAGCCAAAAATATGGCTCAAAAAGTTTGGCCCAGGTGGCCGTTCGTGAATATGGGACACTTTGCCACATTTTCCGAAATTTTCCCGACCGAGCAGAACGAAAACAGAAATTCGACCCACTTTTTTGGACTCGACCTAAAAAAAAAATTCAGCCCAAAATGTTTGGCCGAAGTGGCCATTTATGACCCCGAACTTTTTTCGGGCAATTTCCGTTTATTTCCGGACTTTGTCTATTTTCAAGATATTTTTGAACTTTTGACCCATATTTTTTCACAAGAAATTCCGTCCCACCTTACTAAAGATCTTGACATGGTCATTTGCCACATTTTCCCAATTTTTTTCCTTTCCGAGCAGAAGGGGAATTTCTTTTAGACCCACTTTCTCGGAGTCTATCCAAAATTTTTTTCAGCTCAAAAAGTTTGGCCCAGGTGGCCGTTTATGAATATGGGACACTTTGCCACATTTTCCAAAATTTTCCTGACCGAGCAGAGCCTTAAACTGAAATTCAACCTATGTTTTGGACTCAGGTGGCCGTTTATGACCCCGAACTTGTTTCGGGTAATTCCGTTTATTTTCCGACTTTGCCAATTTTCGAGGTATTAATATTTGACCCGGATTTGTTTTCACCCAACATTTCTTCTCGCCTTACTGAAGACGTTGCCATGGTCATTTCCCACATTTTCCCAATTTTTCGAATAAGGAATAAGCAACGGAATTCACGCTGCTCTTAATTTATATAAAATATATGCCATAGTATATACCATTTGAAAGAGGAAGCTCTAAAACATTGTTGTATTGTCAACTTATCCGGTGTAATAATCTGTGAACATGTTATGTTTTGTTGAGGTATTTTCATTGGTATGCGGCTTATACGGACCCTGGCTCTTACGGACCCTAGCTTTTACGGACCCTGGCTTTTACGGACCACCGGCTGATACGGACCCTGGCTTATACGGACCCCGGCTCATACGGACCTCAATTAAAATATGCAATTTTCAAACTTATATTTATGAAGTTAATATATAATTATGATTGTCATTTCACACATATATCTGTATTAATTGAGAATTTTTGTGATTTTTTTTGTGATTTTCAAACTTATATTTATGAATTTAACCGACGGGCGAAATGGAAGAAGCAGAAGGGGGTGACTGTTGATCGGCCAGTCGCCCCTTACCGTGTGGCTCAGCCGTCCAAAGTCATAGCCGGCGGGTCGAAGTTGTCTGAGAGACGCCCAGACGACTCGACCTGCATGGAGACTGACGACATAGCACCAACTAGCAGGGATTCCGTGGATCTGCCGTCGTCGAGGCTAGCGGAGACAGGGACGTGGATACCACCCCAGATGTTCCTGCCGCCAGCTTCGACGTGGAACTGGACAGTTATACACCTCGGACACCGGATTACCAACACATCCCGGTGTCCTCCAGCTCCACCAGCACCAACAACAACATCAGTGCAGCCTCCACCATGTCTGCGGCGGAGGAAATCGTTGCTGACTGCATAAGAAGGTCCGACTTAGTGGAGAAAGAAAGGCAAGACCGACTTGACATCGAAAAAGAAAAAAACAGCAAGAACATAAAGAAAAAATAGAACTCCTTTTACAACAACTACAGAATTCTCCCCCTTCTTCAACTGAGAAACCAAACTCGAAGAAAAAGAAACGATAAAGTCAAACATCATAAAATGCTTCTTTTTTTTGGATTTTGTTTTTGATTTATCTAAATAAAGGCATTAAAATGAGGGGTTAAGGAGGGGTGCCACTCGGCCCTTTCGAGAATCCCGGGCCAGCCACCCAAATTACTATCTCTCTCTGACTGGCATAATTCCACAATGACTGCATTGAACATGAATGTTCTACTTGAGAGCACACAGCTACTACTCGTCGATGAGGATAACTGCCAGCAAACTACTGAAAGAAGCCGCCAAGCTGTACGCCCCAATTTAGATAATGTTCGTCTGATGTAACGTTGTTCCATGTTTGTTATCATAAGATTTATTGTTATCTCAGTATGTATGTTGTCTGTATTTTGATTTTATTTAAATAAACATAAAAAATAAAATTGTATATTTTAATTGAGGTCTGTATGAGCCAGGGTCCGTATAAGCCGAGGGTCCGTATAAGCCAGGGTCCGTATAAGCCAGGGTCCGTATCAGCCGGTGGTCCGTAAGAGCCAGGGTCCGTATCAGCCGGCATTCTTTTCATTGCTTAAGTTTCATCTGGACTGTACTGCAAAGTCTATTATTTTCAATGGAAGGGGAATAAACTATATCTTAGTTTGAATTTGTTGCATTCTGGGAGCAAAATGGGAGAGATGTTTCTATGATTTCAGCTATTATCTATTACTCTATGGGCACCTTCTGAGACACAGATGCTCCACATCACTCAAAATACTCGTCGTTGAGTGCTTAGTACCGAAAAGTTAAACTTAAAACAAACACATTATTAAGTGTTATTACAAACAAATTTATTTTTAACAATCCCTCGATGTAGTGATATATATTTCCCTGCTTTGGTTGTTCTTGGTAACACGTAACTATCACAGAAAGCTTTCTTGTCCATGAATTGAAGGCACAACCTGAATGATTCCTGAGCGTATCGAACGAATCCCAGAATGAAATCGAAGCAGTTACTGGAGACAGGATGGTACCTAGAAGCAGAACACATGTGTTAACCCTTTCATTACTGAATGGATTCACCCATTCAGTTATAAAAGTAAACAATGGAATGGTCTATTTTTCATTTTAGGGGGTGTTTTGATAATACAAATGCAGAAGACACAGTATTCCTACTAATATTAGTTCTAAGTGCAATTATAACTGATTTGTCACTTTATAAACGAACCAAAGCCGGATGTTTGGGTCATATAGATTATATCTGATTGTGTGACATCACAAATTATTATCTAATACGACACTGCTGTCATGTTAGTGTTACGTTCTGTGTGCTGTTGGGGTATGAAATGGGTGACCCAATTGACAGTTGACCAATCACCAAACAGAATTTAGTGTAATACAGAGGCCTCTGTAAATATATTGAAATGAATGTTCGCATGAGCCAATAGTCAGCAATGACTGGCAAAGATGGAATAACCAATAGGCCTACATGTTCAAGAGGGGTGCTCCGTGCACGAGTGGTTAGCTTGTCGGACTAGTCTTCGCTGTCAACACATCAAGATGAGTTCGCAACCTGCCTGTGGATTATTGAATTGCATATCTATGTGGGGGTGGGGTATAAAATGCAGTTTTTAGTGCAATAAATTATAAAATGTTCCCACACCCCGAGTGACAAAAAACCTAAACATATATAGCCATTTACATTAAAAAAGAGAATTTGTTCATGCCTGTGCACACCATAAAGTAACAACAAACATTCATATACCCGTACACCCATCATTTTTGATGGGCAATCCCCTTGTTTTTGAATAAATACCGTTTCTTGTCCCAGAATTGTGGGTGGGCGTATGTCTGTAGCATCAAATTCCAGCTGTCTGCCACCAGCTGATCAGGAGTGGAATGTTCTAGCGTTGGAATCACAATGCACTGCTTCCAATCCTTCCCGACTTGTATGCCATCCTCATCAAACTCAAAGACCTGGCCTGAAGAAACAAAGAGTTATATAAAATACACTTCATGCAAGTGGTTAAAACCATAACAACACGAGTACCAAATTTTCAGCACAAGTGGATTGTGGTTTAACAACATGATATGGGTGGTTGAACTATTTTTTTCAAAATTTAAAATGGAGGTATATTTTTTCTTGAAGGTGTCTTTACTTCCTCTTTGTTTGTGATAAGGAAATCAATATTAATTTTGTTTTAACCCCAGCAGTTTCAAGATTGATTTTCCTTGCTAAAATGTGATTATGTGATCAAATTAAAATGGATCTCAAATTAGTCGCAATTCTATACGAAATGTATTAACCTAATCCACTAAACTCAAATTCGAGCCTCGCTAAAGCTCGACTCGAATCAAATTTAGTGTATAGAATTGTGACTCACTAGAGATCCTCTATATACATGCATAGTGTGCATCATATATTTCGTATTTTCTTAACTGGTGTGCGGGATTGAGGAGGGTTGGGGTGAAACTACATGTATCTTATATAAACTAGTTACCTCTTGCATCCGGTATCCTGACATGCAGTTTGTCTGAGGATTGAGGAGGGTTGGGGTGACACTGACATTAATTGCATCTTATATAAACTAGTTACCTCTTGCATCCGGTATCCTGACATGCAGTTTGTCGGAGGATTGAGGAGGGTTGGGGTGACATTAATTGTATCTTATATAAACTAGTTACCTCTTGCATCCGGTACCCTGACATGCAGTTTGTCTGAGGATTGAGGAGGGTTGGGGTGACATTAATTGTATCTTATATAAACTAGTTACCTCTTGCATTCGGTATCCTGACATGCAGTTTGTCTGAGGATTGAGGAGGGTTGGGGTGACATTAATTGTATCTTATATAAACTAGTTACCTCTTGCATTCGGTACCCTGACATGCAGTTTGTCTGATGATTGAGGAGGGTTGGGGTGACACTGACATTAATTGTATCTTATATAAACTAGTTACCTCTTGCATCCGGTATCCCGACATGCAGTTTGTCTGAGGATTGAGGAGACATTATTGTATCTTATATAAACTAGTTACCTCTTGCATTCGGTATCCTGACATGCAGTTTGTCTGAGGATTGAGGAGGGTTGGGGTGACATTAATTGTATCTTATATAAACTAGTTACCTCTTGCATCCGGTATCCTGACATGCAGTTTGTCTGAGGATTGAGGAGGGTTGGGGTGACACTGACATTAATTGTATCTTATACAAATGTATAAACTAGTTACCTCTTGCATCCGGTACCCTGACATGCAGTTTGTCTGAGGATTGAGGAGGATTGGGGTGACATTAATTGTATCTTATATAAACTAGTTACCTCTTGCATTCGGTACCCTGACATGCAGTTTGTCTGATGATTGAGGAGGATTGGGGTGACATTAATTGTATCTCATATAAACTAGTTACCTCTTGCATCCGGTACCCTGACATGCAGTTTGTCTGAGGATTGAGGAGGGTTGGGGTGACATTAATTGTATCTCATATAAACTAGTTACCTCTTGCATCCGGTATCCTAACATGCAGTTTGTCTGAGGATTGAGGAGGGTTGGGGTGACATTAATTGTATCTCATAGAAACTAGTTACCTCTTGCATTCGGTATCCAGACATGCAGTTTGTCTGAGGATTGAGGAGGGTTGGGGTGACACTGACATTAATTGTATCTTATACAAATGTATAAACTAGTTACCTCTTGCATCCGGTATCCTGACATGCAGTTTGTCTGAGGATTGAGGAGGGTTGGGGTGACAATGACATTAATTGTATCTTATACAAATGTATAAACTAGTTACCTCTTGCATCCGGTATCCTGACATGCAGTTTGTCTGAGGATTGAGGGTTGGGATGACACTGACATTAATTGTATCTTATATAAACTAGTTACCTCTTGCATCCGGTATCCTGACATGCAGTTTGTCTGAGGATTGAGGAGGGTTGGGTTGACACTGACATTAATTGTATCTTATATAAACTAGGTACCTCTTGCATCCGGTATCCTGACATGCAGTTTGTCTGAGGATTGAGGAGGGTTGGGGTGACACTGACATTAATTGTATCTTATACAAATGTATAAACTAGTTACCTCTTGCATCCGGTACCCTGACATGCAGTTTGTCTGAGGATTGAGGAGGGTTGGGGTGACATTAATTGTATCTCATATAAACTAGTTACCTCTTGCATCCGGTATCCTGACATGCAGTTTGTCTGAGGATTGAGGAGGGTTGGGGTGACATTAATTGTATCTTATATGAGGGTATCACCCCCTCCCCCTCCCCCTGAATACCAGTTAATTTTGGGGGGTGAATCCTGAATACCAGTTAATTTTGGGGGGTGAATCGTGAATACATGTTAAGAAATAATATGCAATAAATGACATACAAATTGACTGTTTTAATACCAGACAGATACAAGAAGAAGTTACATAGACACATTATGATTCCGGTCGAGTTATGACGCCTTTATGATACGGTTAATGATACTTTATGATGGCATGGTGGTCGAATATGCCCAAGAAGCTATTCTACCCACTCATTCATACAGATAACTAGCACAAAATGGGTAGGGTTCTCTATTCCGAAGGTTCATTATTCCGAAGGTTCGCTATTCCGAAGGTTCATTATTCCGAATGTTCCCTATTCCGAATGTTCCCTATTCGGAAGGTTTTTTATTATGGGCGTATTTAACCATAAATGAATCAAAATTTGCAAACAAAATATTATTACGCTAGTATTCACATATAGTACATTTATACACCCACTTCTAATTCCCAAATTGTCCCAGATGTCGGTTATTAATAGCAAGAAGACAGTATCAGTTTTGTCGTTTATTATGGAAAGTTGAAAACACGATGACTGAAATAAACTACATGTAAGAGATATAGTTTGTCCGAACTGGCAATCTGTATTTGAAAGAATCATCAACATTAAAGGCCTACTTAATTTTCGAACCCCCAGATCACATATATAAAATATATTCCAGCATAGCATATATATACCATTTGAAATAGGAAGCTGTCTAACACTGTATTATCAGCTTATCCGGTATAATAAACTGTGAACATGTTGTTTTTGTTGAGTTAACGACGTGTTTTGTGCTTAATGTTCATCTGGTTTTGTTGCGCAAAGTGTCTTATTTTCAATGGAGGGGGAATAACGCTATATGTTAAATATAGTGTTATTCCCCTTCATTGAAAATACATTAGGTTGAATTCTGTTGCATTCTGGAAGCCATAACAGGGGAATCTTTTTATGATTTAAGCTGTTTTATATTTCTCTATGGGTATCTTCTGATACAGACGTTTCAAATGGTGATGAACTATAGTATTTTAATCATATGTTATGGCATAGATTGTTATTAAAACCTGATATCAAGGCACTATAGTCGGCGACTCGAAAATTAACATTCAATACAAATTCACAATTTCAACGACTCGAAAATTCAATACAAATTCGTCTATTCAACGACATTCTGCTACGCAGTATTCATTAAGAGTTATAGCCCCGCTGTTTTAATCCGCCTTTATCTGGCGTATTCTTGCCTCTAAGAGTATTGAGATATATCGGCATGCGTGATGACAGTAAATCGTATGGAAACATAGCAATTGTGTGGGCTGCCTGACGTGAATATGTATTGGGAAATAACGTCATACGTAATGGCATTAAATCTCAAGGAAACCCGCGAAAAAAAATATCACATTTATTGTTTTAAGTTATTTACTTCATAAAAAGATTCTTCGTGATAAAGAACCCTCTCAATACTTTAGAATATAGATTTAACCTTTAAAATAACAAATACCTTCGGAATAGCGAACCTTCGGAATAGCGAACCTTCGGAATAGTGAACCTTCGGAATAGTGAACCTTCGGAATAGCGAACCTTCGGAATAGAGACATGTTCCCGCACAAAATATTACTTTGCGCCATCAAAACCTGCATCCAAGATGTTTTGCTTGAACCCGAATACCAGTTAATTCGGGGGTATGAATCCCGCGTATACCATACGGCTTCAAAACACCCTGAATCCCGCGTACGGAAAGGGGGGGGGGGGGGTGATACCCTCTTATATAAACTAGTTACCTCTTGCAACCGGTATCCAGACATGCAGTTTGTCTGAGGATTGAGGAGGGTTGGGGTGACACTGACATTAATTGTATCTTATATAAACTAGTTACCTCTTGCATCTGTTATTCCAACATGCAGGTCGTCGAAGGATGAGTAATCTCTGGGGAAAACACAAAAAAGTTTGATGACATTGAAGTCTACAATGGCAAATTTAAATGATTGTTTTGTTGATTTTACATCTATTAAGGGAAAACAGTTATTTTGACTGCATGCTCTTTCTGACATTTATAAAGATATATAGTTAAATTTGATACAGAAATAGTCAAAACTTTCCGGAGGTAATATTCAGATTAACAAGGATATAAAATTTAAAAAATCACCATCATTCAGTCACATGCATCGCAAAAATCACCATCATTCGGTCACATGCATCGCAAAAATCACCATCATTCAGTCGCATGCATCGCAAAAATCACCATCATTCGGTCATATGCATTGCAAAAATCACCATCATTCAGTCACATGCATCGCAAAAATAACCATCATTCAGTCACATGCATCGCAATAATAACCATCATTCAGTCACATGTATCACAAAATAACCATCATTCAGTCACCACATGCATCGCAAAAATAACAAGGCTCGCGGAAACCTGGAGAACTATCTTGTTTATACTTTCCACCTAGGCAAAATGTCAGATATTTTGCTCTATACAACCTCGGGATTAAACCACTTTATTAAGCCTATATAGAAACATAATAAAACCGATCTTCAGTTTATCAGTGTTTTAGTGAGTTATTCTTGAAATTGGGTTTTATAAAAAGTATGTTTTAATTGTGGCCTGGAAAAGATAGACCATCTTTAAAACTATAGATCTCGACACAACATATATAAAGGATCTCTAATGAGTCGCAATTTATTAACCGAGTGCACTAAATTCTAATCGAGCTGAGCTTTAGCGATGCTCGAATCAAATTTAGTGAACAAGGTTAATAAAATTCTAATTAACCCTTTACCCAACAAACCGGCCAAAACCGGCCAAATAAAGCTTCAACAGCCTAAAATATCTTGGGTCTGTCTCAATAAAACCATACAAATATGGATATCATTGGAACCGGCTCATTGACCACATTGTGATGGTTATAGTTATGCCCTGTGCCAATGCATTCTCTTATATATGCGAGTCGACCATAGGTCGCCTCGCATATATAAGAGAATGCATTGGCCTAAAAAAAAAAACTTTTTACCATTTTTTCTTACATTCTTTAACAATTTTATAATTTTTAATGTGTTAAGCCAATGCATTCTCTTATATATGCGAGGCGACCTATGGTCGACTCGCATATATAAGAGAATGCATTGGCACAGGGCCCTTCTGTTGGGTAAAGGGTTAACATAATAATAAGTTACAGCATTGACATCAACATCATTGCGCTAAGCTCTTATGTCACTGCATGTGACGATAATATATGTGTGTCTTACTATAAAATATTAGGCTGGGTTTAGGGGCTAAGTATGTGATAAATGATGGTGTATACTAATGTGCTGTTGTACTCACATGAGAAATGATCCAACTGTAGGTTTGATGACGATGCAGTAGGGACTGGATGCAGCGTCGGAAAATGGTGACGGTAGCATGTAGGGAGGGACCCGGCTTTCTGTGGTTCTCGTGTCCTTCCCACACAAAGGGCACACCTCCGGAACAACGAAACATAAGATGCTAGTCTTGCTTTCACAATGCTGGAAACACCTTATCTCCTCAGGAACTTCAGACATCATGTGACATAGATCGGTACGACCTGGATGGAAGCGGGGGTAACGTCGCAAGAGCTATACAGGATTTTTTTACCCTGTGCCAATGCATTCTCTTATATATGCGAGTCGACCATAGGTCGCCTCGCATATATAAGAGAATGCATTGGCCTAACAATTTTTTATCATTTTTTTTAAATAAATGTTTCTTCCAATTTTTATGACATAAAATAAAAAACATCCATTACCCTGCAGGGAGCCCCACACATATATAGAAGCGTGTCGTCTGCTCATGTTTGTCTGGGGCTCTGTATGGGTGAAATTATAAAATTGTTAAAGAATACAAGAAAAAATTATTAAAATTGTAAAAAATTGTTAGGCCAATGCATTCTCTTATATATGCGAGGCGACCATAGGTCGCCTCGCATATATAAGAGAATGCATTGGCACAGGGTAAAAAAAAATCCCGACTTACGACTGGATTTGATATGGCGGGTCACATCTATTGTTCGGCCTGGATACTCACCTTTATAAGATAATATTACAAAATAAAAGTGTCAATGACAATGTAGCTCATTGCCATATGATGATTTGGCCATGGCAAATTAGTTTTATGTTTAACCGCTCAGTTTAGTGTCATCCTTGAACATGAGAATTAAATTTGAAATGCAGTGATTATTCAATATTTATTAAACCTGTACTCTAGATAGGTATCTCAAGTTGCTTACAGGTAGGGTGTATACATGTAGTACAATGAGAATATTTTATATTGATTTTATGCAACTGAAGCATGCATTTAAATGTTCCTAGATCTGATTTGTCACAGTAGACACTTCAATGGAAATGACATGGGCATGGAAACTCACTCAGAAAGAATCACAAAACCAAATGTCAATAATAGTGTAGCTCAAATCGACACAGGTAATTGAAAGTTTGCAATCTGAATAGGATTCATACTACAGGTAATATATAAGAAATGCTATTGTTTAGCTTGGGAAATAAAGAACCACCAATCTTGCAAAGCAGGCATTGGCATCTGTTTATTTTGCAACAGTTTAAAAATTCTGAACTACAATTTGCAAGAACTGATAAAACTTTGGGCTGAGATGAGTTTTAGGTCATATGTCCATAACCAAATCCCCAGCTGACCAGGTATTTTTAATACTATGGCCTATTTCCAGTTGATTGCTCCCTGCTGGGGTGGATAAGTCTGTAAACCAACATTTGTATTAATTGGATTGAAATATATGTGACTGCTTTGTTCTTCCTTGTAACAGTTCTTGCAAATGGCTGCTCACAATTTTACCAGCACACAACTACATGTAACATTATGATAACATGCTTGAAGCGTTAATTGAATAGTCATTCGAGGCTTTCGCTAGTTAAGATCATCCAAAATTTCCTTTCAACAAATATGATCAAAGTCATCTTTTTGACATCTGCATGATGTGGTCTTCAGATAACATCGATTCCTACTAGCTAGGGCTGCAAAGATTCATCATGAATTCAATGTATCGCGCGCGACGAAGCGTTTCAGTCGCTTGCGGTGTGGACATAAAAATCGGGCGCTTTGAACTGCTACGGACGTTAGAAAACGGCCGTTATAATCGCTCACTCGCGCCCGGTGTGGAACAACCTTAAGTCGTTACACTATGCACGCCGTCATGATGGCGAACAGAGCAGCGCGTCGGAGCGTCATAGAGCCAGTATCTGGTCCAGAATTTCTATTAGACCCACTTTCGGACTCGACCCAAAAACAATTTGGCTCAAAAAGTTCGGCCCATATGGCCGTTTATGAATTTGTGACACTTTGCCACATTTCTCGGACATTTTTCCGACCGAGCAGAGCGAAAACTGAAATTCGACCCACTTTTTTGGACTCGACCCCAAATTTTTTCGGCACAAAATTTGTGGCCGAGGTGGCCATTTATATATATATGACACCGAACTTGCTTCGGACAATTTCCGTTTATTGTCGTCCTTTGCCTATTTATGAACTTTTGACCCATTTTTTTTTTCACAGGAACTTTTGACCCGGATTTTTTTTTACATGAAATTTCATCTCACCTTAGTGAACGTTCAGACGACCACGATACAATCGTAAGTGGAAAGATTTCCGTCGTAGGAAGTAACCGATAGTTGGACTGAGCATGCTCACGTCTAAATCGTTGGTAAAAAAATCATATCAAGCACGGTTTGATTTTAGATGCGAAATTGTGGCGTATCCTTGGATACCTCCACTTGCGACGTAATCGCAGTCGTGTGTACGTAAAAATCGTAGCTGGGAATGGCCGTAGGGTAGTCAATCAACCTACGATATCATAATGTACGACGACATCGCAATCGTGTGAACAAACTATCCACGATCTCATCGGGCCCGATTCCTCCACTTACGATTGAATCGTGGTCGTCTGAACGTTGCAATGGTCGATTGCCACATTTTCCCAAATTGTCCCGACTAAGCAGAGCGTGAATTTCTATTAGACTGACTTTTTCGGACTCGTCCCAAATTTTGTCCTGCTCAAAAAGTAGGAAACTTACAGAATTCATAAAACTGAATGGACAGTCAGACAAAGTCCGAAAATAAACGGAAATTGTCCGAAACAAGTTCGGGGTCATAAATGGCCACCTCAGCCAAAATATTTGGACCGAAAAAGTTTTGGATCAAGTCCAAAAAAGTGGGTCGAATTTCAGTTTTCGCTCTGCTCTGTCTGGGAAATTTCTGAAAATGTGGCAAAGTGTCCCATATTCATGGATGCCACCTGGGCCGAACTTTTTGAGCCGAAAAAGTTTTGGGTCATTTTTTAACTTTTGACCTGGATTTTGTTTTCACAGTAAATTTCGTTTCGCCTTGCTAAAGACGTTGCCATGGTCATTTGACACATTTTCCCTGACCGAGCAGAGCGGGAATTTCTATTAGACCCACGTTTTCGGACTCCACCCAAAATTGTTGGCTCAAAAAGTTCGGCCCAGTTGGCCGTTCATGAATATGGGACACTTTGCCACATTTTCGGAAATTTTCTCAACCGAGCAGAGTGAAAACTGAAATTCGACCCACTATTTTGGACTCAACCCAAAAAAAATTGGGCTCAAAATTTTTGGCCAAGGTGGCCATTTATAACCCCGAACTTGTTTCAGACAATTTCCATTTATTTTCTGACTTTGCCTATATTCGAGGCATTTATGAACATTTTATCCCGGTTTATTCACAGGAAATTTCCTCTCACCGTTACCATGGTCATTTCCCAAATTTTCCTGAATGAGCAGAGCAGGAATTTCTATTAGACCCACTTTTTCGGACTTGAGCCAAAAATATGGCTCAAAAAGTTTGGCCCAGGTGGCCGTTCGTGAATATGGGACACTTTGCCACATTTTCCGAAATTTTCCCGACCGAGCAGAACGAAAACAGAAATTCGACCCACTTTTTTGGACTCGACCTAAAAAAAAAATTCAGCCCAAAATGTTTGGCCGAAGTGGCCATTTATGACCCCGAACTTTTTTCGGGCAATTTCCGTTTATTTCCGGACTTTGTCTATTTTCAAGATATTTTTGAACTTTTGACCCATATTTTTTCACAAGAAATTCCGTCCCACCTTACTAAAGATCTTGACATGGTCATTTGCCACATTTTCCCAATTTTTTTCCTTTCCGAGCAGAAGGGGAATTTCTTTTAGACCCACTTTCTCGGAGTCTATCCAAATTTTTTTTCAGCTCAAAAAGTTTGGCCCAGGTGGCCGTTTATGAATATGGGACACTTTGCCACATTTTCCAAAATTTTCCTGACCGAGCAGAGCCTTAAACTGAAATTCAACCTATGTTTTGGACTCAGGTGGCCGTTTATGACCCCGAACTTGTTTCGGGTAATTCCGTTTATTTTCCGACTTTGCCAATTTTCGAGGTATTAATATTTGACCCGGATTTGTTTTCACCCAACATTTCTTCTCGCCTTACTGAAGACGTTGCCATGGTCATTTCCCACATTTTCCCAATTTTTCGAATAAGGAATAAGCAACGGAATTCACGCTGCTCTTAATTTATATAAAATATATGCCATAGTATATACCATTTGAAAGAGGAAGCTCTAAAACATTGTTGTATTGTCAACTTATCCGGTGTAATAATCTGTGAACATGTTATGTTTTGTTGAGGTATTTTCATTGGTATGCGGCTTATACGGACCCTGGCTCTTACGGACCCTAGCTTTTACGGACCCTGGCTTTTACGGACCACCGGCTGATACGGACCCTGGCTTATACGGACCCCGGCTCATACGGACCTCAATTAAAATATGCAATTTTCAAACTTATATTTATGAAGTTAATATATAATTATGATTGTCATTTCACACATATATCTGTATTAATTGAGAATTTTTGTGATTTTTTTTGTGATTTTCAAACTTATATTTATGAATTTAACCGATTTTTTCGGTTTTTTTCAAACTTATATTTATGAATTTAATATATATTTATGATTGTATTTTCACACATATATCTGTATTAATTGAGAATTTCGGTGATGTTCTGGCTTGAAAAAGCATTTATTGAGTCGCGTTAATTAATCTCTTCATCGTTGTATAAACACGCGCGTGTGATCCCTTTATGTCGTTGTATAAACAGACACGCGGTGATAAATGGTCAGTGAATGGTGATCAGGATGAATCCACTGAGTTTGATTTGTTACGAAAACATGTTAGTAAAAACACAACTTGTTTCAACTGATTTATTGTCCCTTGTATACACACTCGTGTGTGATCCCTTATATTGTTTTATAAACAGACACGCGATGATGAATGATCAGTGAATGGTGATCAGTATGAATCCACTGAGTTTGATTTGTTATGAAAACATGTTAGTAAAAACACAACTGGTATATATTCAACTGATTTATTTTTTGACTGGCATACTCTAGCTGCGGGTGGAGCGAACAAGTCAGATTTCATTTGGCTTAATTAGTTCCTCGTCAGCTAGAGCGTCTACACGAGTGAGTTGTGCGGTCGCGACCTCGGTTGTAACTGCCCTCGTGGAGACGCCAGACTGAGATGGTTTTGGATTAGGCTCAGGACGGATTATGGAGCTAATCCCTGAGGCCGCGTTGGCTGCTATTCAGAAAAGCCGGTTAGTCGACGCTGTTAGTTGGTCTCTCCAAGCTAACAGGGGCTCTCTGGTTCTCTGTATAGAATTCAGGACAGAAGAAGCTGGTATCCAGAAGTCTTCTGCCGAGAACAGGAACGCCAAGACCCGCTGTTCAATGAAGAAGGGGCCTCCCAAAAGAAAGACACCCTCACAGAAAAGAAGGGACGCTGCCAGACGGGCGAAATGGAAGAAGCAGAAGGGGGTGACTGTTGATCGGCCAGTCGCCCCTTACCGTGTGGCTCAGCCGTCCAAAGTCATAGCCGGCGGGTCGAAGTTGTCTGAGAGACGCCCAGACGACTCGACCTGCATGGAGACTGACGACATAGCACCAACTAGCAGGGATTCCGTGGATCTGCCGTCGTCGAGGCTAGCGGAGACAGGGACGTGGATACCACCCCAGATGTTCCTGCCGCCAGCTTCGACGTGGAACTGGACAGTTATACACCTCGGACACCGGATTACCAACACATCCCGGTGTCCTCCAGCTCCACCAGCACCAACAACAACATCAGTGCAGCCTCCACCATGTCTGCGGCGGAGGAAATCGTTGCTGACTGCATAAGAAGGTCCGACTTAGTGGAGAAAGAAAGGCAAGACCGACTTGACATCGAAAAAGAAAAAAACAGCAAGAACATAAAGAAAAAATAGAACTCCTTTTACAACAACTACAGAATTCTCCCCCTTCTTCAACTGAGAAACCAAACTCGAAGAAAAAGAAACGATAAAGTCAAACATCATAAAATGCTTCTTTTTTTTTGGATTTTGTTTTTGATTTATCTAAATAAAGGCATTAAAATGAGGGGTTAAGGAGGGGTGCCACTCGGCCCTTTCGAGAATCCCGGGCCAGCCACCCAAATTACTATCTCTCTCTGACTGGCATAATTCCACAATGACTGCATTGAACATGAATGTTCTAGTACTACTTGAGAGCACACAGCTACTACTCGTCGATGAGGATAACTGCCAGCAAACTACTGAAAGAAGCCGCCAAGCTGTACGCCCCAATTTAGATAATGTTCGTCTGATGTAACGTTGTTCCATGTTTGTTATCATAAGATTTATTGTTATCTCAGTATGTATGTTGTCTGTATTTTGATTTTATTTAAATAAACATAAAAAATAAAATTGTATATTTTAATTGAGGTCTGTATGAGCCAGGGTCCGTATAAGCCGAGGGTCCGTATAAGCCAGGGTCCGTATAAGCCAGGGTCCGTATCAGCCGGTGGTCCGTATAAGCCAGGGTCCGTATCAGCCGGCATTCTTTTCATTGCTTAAGTTTCATCTGGACTGTACTGCAAAGTCTATTATTTTCAATGGAAGGGGAATAAACTATATCTTAGTTTGAATTTGTTGCATTCTGGGAGCAAAATGGGAGAGATGTTTCTATGATTTCAGCTATTATCTATTACTCTATGGGCACCTTCTGAGACACAGATGCTCCACATCACTCAAAATACTCGTCGTTGAGTGCTTAGTACCGAAAAGTTAAACTTAAAACAAACACATTATTAAGTGTTATTACAAACAAATTTATTTTTAACAATCCCTCGATGTAGTGATATATATTTCCCTGCTTTGGTTGTTCTTGGTAACACGTAACTATCACAGAAAGCTTTCTTGTCCATGAATTGAAGGCACAACCTGAATGATTCCTGAGCGTATCGAACGAATCCCAGAATGAAATCGAAGCAGTTACTGGAGACAGGATGGTACCTAGAAGCAGAACACATGTGTTAACCCTTTCATTACTGAATGGATTCACCCATTCAGTTATAAAAGTAAACAATGGAATGGTCTATTTTTCATTTTAGGGGGTGTTTTGATAATACAAATGCAGAAGACACAGTATTCCTACTAATATTAGTTCTAAGTGCAATTATAACTGATTTGTCACTTTATAAACGAACCAAAGCCGGATGTTTGGGTCATATAGATTATATCTGATTGTGTGACATCACAAATTATTATCTAATACGACACTGCTGTCATGTTAGTGTTACGTTCTGTGTGCTGTTGGGGTATGAAATGGGTGACCCAATTGACAGTTGACCAATCACCAAACAGAATTTAGTGTAATACAGAGGGCTCTGTAAATATATTGAAATGAATGTTCGCATGAGCCAATAGTCAGCAATGACTGGCAAAGATGGAATAACCAATAGGCCTACATGTTCAAGAGGGGTGCTCCGTGCACGAGTGGTTAGCTTGTCGGACTAGTCTTCGCTGTCAACACATCAAGATGAGTTCGCAACCTGCCTGTGGATTATTGAATTGCATATCTATGTGGGGGTGGGGTATAAAATGCAGTTTTTAGTGCAATAAATTATAAAATGTTCCCACACCCCGAGTGACAAAAAACCTAAACATATATAGCCATTTACATTAAAAAAGAGAATTTGTTCATGCCTGTGCACACCATAAAGTAACAACAAACATTCATATACCCGTACACCCATCATTTTTGAATAAATACCGTTTCTTGTCCCAGAATTGTGGGTGGGCGTATGTCTGTAGCATCAAATTCCAGCTGTCTGCCACCAGCTGATCAGGAGTGGAATGTTCTAGCGTTGGAATCACAATGCACTGCTTCCAATCCTTCCCGACTTGTATGCCATCCTCATCAAACTCAAAGACCTGGCCTGAAGAAACAAAGAGTTATATAAAATACACTTCATGCAAGTGGTTAAAACCATAACAACACGAGTACCAAATTTTCAGCACAAGTGGATTGTGGTTTAACAACATGATATGGGTGGTTGAACTATTTTTTTCAAAATTTAAAATGGAGGTATATTTTTTCTTGAAGGTGTCTTTACTTCCTCTTTGTTTGTGATAAGGAAATCAATATTAATTTTGTTTTAACCCCAGCAGTTTCAAGATTGATTTTCCTTGCTAAAATGTGATTATGTGATCAAATTAAAATGGATCTCAAATTAGTCGCAATTCTATACGAAATGTATTAACCTAATCCACTAAACTCAAATTCGAGCCTCGCTAAAGCTCGACTCGAATCAAATTTAGTGTATAGAATTGTGACTCACTAGAGATCCTCTATATACATGCATAGTGTGCATCATATATTTCGTATTTTCTTAACTGGTGTGCGGGATTGAGGAGGGTTGGGGTGAAACTACATGTATCTTATATAAACTAGTTACCTCTTGCATCCGGTATCCTGACATGCAGTTTGTCTGAGGATTGAGGAGGGTTGGGGTGACACTGACATTAATTGCATCTTATATAAACTAGTTACCTCTTGCATCCGGTATCCTGACATGCAGTTTGTCTGAGGATTGAGGAGGGTTGGGGTGACATTAATTGTATCTTATATAAACTAGTTACCTCTTGCATCCGGTATCCCGACATGCAGTTTGTCTGAGGATTGAGGAGGGTTGGGGTGACATTATTGTATCTTATATAAACTAGTTACCTCTTGCATTCGGTATCCTGACATGCAGTTTGTCTGAGGATTGAGGAGGGTTGGGGTGACATTAATTGTATCTTATATAAACTAGTTACCTCTTGCATTCGGTACCCTGACATGCAGTTTGTCTGATGATTGAGGAGGGTTGGGGTGACACTGACATTAATTGTATCTTATATAAACTAGTTACCTCTTGCATCCGGTATCCCGACATGCAGTTTGTCTGAGGATTGAGGAGACATTATTGTATCTTATATAAACTAGTTACCTCTTGCATTCGGTATCCTGACATGCAGTTTGTCTGAGGATTGAGGAGGGTTGGGGTGACATTAATTGTATCTTATATAAACTAGTTACCTCTTGCATCCGGTATCCTGACATGCAGTTTGTCTGAGGATTGAGGAGGGTTGGGGTGACACTGACATTAATTGTATCTTATACAAATGTATAAACTAGTTACCTCTTGCATCCGGTACCCTGACATGCAGTTTGTCTGAGGATTGAGGAGGATTGGGGTGACATTAATTGTATCTTATATAAACTAGTTACCTCTTGCATTCGGTACCCTGACATGCAGTTTGTCTGATGATTGAGGAGGATTGGGGTGACATTAATTGTATCTCATATAAACTAGTTACCTCTTGCATCCGGTACCCTGACATGCAGTTTGTCTGAGGATTGAGGAGGGTTGGGGTGACATTAATTGTATCTCATATAAACTAGTTACCTCTTGCATCCGGTATCCTAACATGCAGTTTGTCTGAGGATTGAGGAGGGTTGGGGTGACATTAATTGTATCTCATAGAAACTAGTTACCTCTTGCATTCGGTATCCAGACATGCAGTTTGTCTGAGGATTGAGGAGGGTTGGGGTGACACTGACATTAATTGTATCTTATACAAATGTATAAACTAGTTACCTCTTGCATCCGGTATCCTGACATGCAGTTTGTCTGAGGATTGAGGAGGGTTGGGGTGACAATGACATTAATTGTATCTTATACAAATGTATAAACTAGTTACCTCTTGCATCCGGTATCCTGACATGCAGTTTGTCTGAGGATTGAGGAGGGTTGGGATGACACTGACATTAATTGTATCTTATATAAACTAGTTACCTCTTGCATCCGGTATCCTGACATGCAGTTTGTCTGAGGATTGAGGAGGGTTGGGTTGACACTGACATTAATTGTATCTTATATAAACTAGGTACCTCTTGCATCCGGTATCCTGACATGCAGTTTGTCTGAGGATTGAGGAGGGTTGGGGTGACACTGACATTAATTGTATCTTATACAAATGTATAAACTAGTTACCTCTTGCATCCGGTACCCTGACATGCAGTTTGTCTGAGGATTGAGGAGGGTTGGGGTGACATTAATTGTATCTCATATAAACTAGTTACCTCTTGCATCCGGTATCCTGACATGCAGTTTGTCTGAGGATTGAGGAGGGTTGGGTGACATTAATTGTATCTTATATAAACTGGTTACCTCTTGCATTCGGTATCTTGACATGCAGTTTGTCTGAGGATTGAGGAGGGTTGGGGTGACATTAATTGTATCTCATATAAACTAGTTACCTCTTGCATCCGGTATCCTGACATGCAGCTTGTCTAAGGATTGAGGAGGGTTGGGGTGACATTAATTGTATCTCATATAAACTAGTTACCTCTTGCATCCGGTATCCTGACATGCAGTTTGTCTAAGGATTGAGGAGGGTTGGTGACATTAATTGTATCTCATATAAACTAGTTACCTCTTGCATCCGGTATCCTGACATGCAGTTTGTCTGAGGATTGAGGAGGGTTGGGGTGACATTAATTGTATCTTATATGAGGGTATCACCCCCTCCCCCTCCCCCTGAATACCAGTTAATTTTGGGGGGTGAATCCTGAATACCAGTTAATTTTGGGGGGTGAATCGTGAATACATGTTAAGAAATAATATGCAATAAATGACATACAAATTGACTGTTTTAATACCAGACAGATACAAGAAGAAGTTACATAGACACATTATGATTCCGGTCGAGTTATGACGCCTTTATGATACGGTTAATGATACTTTATGATGGCATGGTGGTCGAATATGCCCAAGAAGCTATTCTACCCACTCATTCATACAGATAACTAGCACAAAATGGGTAGGGTTCTCTATTCCGAAGGTTCATTATTCCGAAGGTTCGCTATTCCGAAGGTTCATTATTCCGAATGTTCCCTATTCCGAATGTTCCCTATTCGGAAGGTTTTTTATTATGGGCGTATTTAACCATAAATGAATCAAAATTTGCAAACAAAATATTATTACGCTAGTATTCACATATAGTACATTTATACACCCACTTCTAATTCCCAAATTGTCCCAGATGTCGGTTATTAATAGCAAGAAGACAGTATCAGTTTTGTCGTTTATTATGGAAAGTTGAAAACACGATGACTGAAATAAACTACATGTAAGAGATATAGTTTGTCCGAACTGGCAATCTGTATTTGAAAGAATCATCAACATTAAAGGCCTACTTAATTTTCGAACCCCCAGATCACATATATAAAATATATTCCAGCATAGCATATATATACCATTTGAAATAGGAAGCTGTCTAACACTGTATTATCAGCTTATCCGGTATAATAAACTGTGAACATGTTGTTTTTGTTGAGTTAACGACGTGTTTTGTGCTTAATGTTCATCTGGTTTTGTTGCGCAAAGTGTCTTATTTTCAATGGAGGGGGAATAACGCTATATGTTAAATATAGTGTTATTCCCCTTCATTGAAAATACATTAGGTTGAATTCTGTTGCATTCTGGAAGCCATAACAGGGGAATCTTTTTATGATTTAAGCTGTTTTATATTTCTCTATGGGTATCTTCTGATACAGACGTTTCAAATGGTGATGAACTATAGTATTTTAATCATATGTTATGGCATAGATTGTTATTAAAACCTGATATCAAGGCACTATAGTCGGCGACTCGAAAATTAACATTCAATACAAATTCACAATTTCAACGACTCGAAAATTCAATACAAATTCGTCTATTCAACGACATTCTGCTATGCAGTATTCATTAAGAGTTATAGCCCCGCTGTTTTAATCCGCCTTTATCTGGCGTATTCTTGCCTCTAAGAGTATTGAGATATATCGGCATGCGTGATGACAGTAAATCGTATGGAAACATAGCAATTGTGTGGGCTGCCTGACGTGAATATGTATTGGGAAATAACGTCATACGTAATGGCATTAAATCTCAAGGAAACCCGCGAAAAAAAATATCACATTTATTGTTTTAAGTTATTTACTTCATAAAAAGATTCTTCGTGATAAAGAACCCTCTCAATACTTTAGAATATAGATTTAACCTTTAAAATAACAAATACCTTCGGAATAGCGAACCTTCGGAATAGAGAACCTTCGGAATAGCGAACCTTCGGAATAGTGAACCTTCGGAATAGTGAACCTTCGGAATAGCGAACCTTCGGAATAGAGACATGTTCCCGCACAAAATATTACTTTGCGCCATCAAAACCTGCATCCAAGATGTTTTGCTTGAACCCGAATACCAGTTAATTCGGGGGTATGAATCCCGCGTATACCATACGGCTTCAAAACACCCTGAATCCCGCGTACGGAAAGGGGGGGGGGGGGGTGATACCCTCTTATATAAACTAGTTACCTCTTGCAACCGGTATCCAGACATGCAGTTTGTCTGAGGATTGAGGAGGGTTGGGGTGACACTGACATTAATTGTATCTTATATAAACTAGTTACCTCTTGCATCTGTTATTCCAACATGCAGGTCGTCGAAGGATGAGTAATCTCTGGGGAAAACACAAAAAAGTTTGATGACATTGAAGTCTACAATGGCAAATTTAAATGATTGTTTTGTTGATTTTACATCTATTAAGGGAAAACAGTTATTTTGACTGCATGCTCTTTCTGACATTTATAAAGATATATAGTTAAATTTGACACAGAAATAGTCAAAACTTTCCGGAGGTAATATTCAGATTAACAAGGATATAAAATTTAAAAAATCACCATCATTCAGTCACATGCATCGCAAAAATCACCATCATTCGGTCACATGCATCGCAAAAATCACCATCATTCAGTCGCATGCATCGCAAAAATCACCATCATTCGGTCATATGCATTGCAAAAATCACCATCATTCAGTCACATGCATCGCAAAAATAACCATCATTCAGTCACATGCATCGCAATAATAACCATCATTCAGTCACATGTATCACAAAATAACCATCATTCAGTCACCACATGCATCGCAAAAATAACAAGGCTCGCGGAAACCTGGAGAACTATCTTGTTTATACTTTCCACCTAGGCAAAATGTCAGATATTTTGCTCTATACAACCTCGGGATTAAACCACTTTATTAAGCCTATATAGAAACATAATAAAACCGATCTTCAGTTTATCAGTGTTTTAGTGAGTTATTCTTGAAATTGGGTTTTATAAAAAGTATGTTTTAATTGTGGCCTGGAAAAGATAGACCATCTTTAAAACTATAGATCTCGACACAACATATATAAAGGATCTCTAATGAGTCGCAATTTATTAACCGAGTGCACTAAATTCCAATCGAGCTGAGCTTTAGCGATGCTCGAATCAAATTTAGTGAACAAGGTTAATAAAATTCTAATTAACCCTTTACCCAACAAACCGACCAAAACCGGCCAAATAAAGCTTCAACAGCCTAAAATATCTTGGGTCTGTCTCAATAAAACCATACAAATATGGATATCATTGGAACCGGCTCATTGACCACATTGTGATGGTTATAGTTATGCCCTGTGCCAATGCATTCTCTTATATATGCGAGTCGACCATAGGTCGCCTCGCATATATAAGAGAATGCATTGGCCTAAAAAAAAAAACTTTTTACCATTTTTTCTTACATTCTTTAACAATTTTATAATTTTTAATGTGTTAAGCCAATGCATTCTCTTATATATGCGAGGCGACCTATGGTCGACTCGCATATATAAGAGAATGCATTGGCACAGGGCCCTTCTGTTGGGTAAAGGGTTAACATAATAATAAGTTACAGCATTGACATCAACATCATTGCGCTAAGCTCTTATGTCACTGCATGTGACGATAATATATGTGTGTCTTACTATAAAATATTAGGCTGGGTTTAGGGGCTAAGTATGTGATAAATGATGGTGTATACTAATGTGCTGTTGTACTCACATGAGAAATGATCCAACTGTAGGTTTGATGACGATGCAGTAGGGACTGGATGCAGCGTCGGAAAATGGTGACGGTAGCATGTAGGGAGGGACCCGGCTTTCTGTGGTTCTCGTGTCCTTCCCACACAAAGGGCACACCTCCGGAACAACGAAACATAAGATGCTAGTCTTGCTTTCACAATGCTGGAAACACCTTATCTCCTCAGGAACTTCAGACATCATGTGACATAGATCGGTACGACCTGGATGGAAGCGGGGTAACGTCGCAAGAGCTATACAGGATTTTTTTACCCTGTGCCAATGCATTCTCTTATATATGCGAGTCGACCATAGGTCGCCTCGCATATATAAGAGAATGCATTGGCCTAACAATTTTTTATCATTTTTTTAAAATAAATGTTTCTTCCAATTTTTATGACATAAAATAAAAAACATCCATTACCCTGCAGGGAGCCCCACACATATATAGAAGCGTGTCGTCTGCTCATGTTTGTCTGGGGCTCTGTATGGGTGAAATTATAAAATTGTTAAAGAATACAAGAAAAAATTATTAAAATTGTAAAAAATTGTTAGGCCAATGCATTCTCTTATATATGCGAGGCGACCATAGGTCGCCTCGCATATATAAGAGAATGCATTGGCACAGGGTAAAAAAAAATCCCGACTTACGACTGGATTTGATATGGCGGGTCACATCTATTGTTCGGCCTGGATACTCACCTTTATAAGATAATATTACAAAATAAAAGTGTCAATGACAATGTAGCTCATTGCCATATGATGATTTGGCCATGGCAAATTAGTTTTATGTTTAACCGCTCAGTTTAGTGTCATCCTTGAACATGAGAATTAAATTTGAAATGCAGTGATTATTCAATATTTATTAAACCTGTACTCTAGATAGGTATCTCAAGTTGCTTACAGGTAGGGTGTATACATGTAGTACAATGAGAATATTTTATATTGATTTTATGCAACTGAAGCATGCATTTAAATGTTCCTAGATCTGATTTGTCACAGTAGACACTTCAATGGAAATGACATGGGCATGGAAACTCACTCAGAAAGAATCACAAAACCAAATGTCAATAATAGTGTAGCTCAAATCGACACAGGTAATTGAAAGTTTGCAATCTGAATAGGATTCATACTACAGGTAATATATAAGAAATGCTATTGTTTAGCTTGGGAAATAAAGAACCACCAATCTTGCAAAGCAGGCATTGGCATCTGTTTATTTTGCAACAGTTGGAAAATTCTGAACTACAATTTGCAAGAACTGATAAAACTTTGGGCTGAGATGAGTTTTAGGTCATATGTCCATAACCAAATCCCCAGCTGACCAGGTATTTTTAATACTATGGCCTATTTCCAGTTGATTGCTCCCTGCTGGGGTGGATAAGTCTGTAAACCAACATTTGTATTAATTGGATTGAAATATATGTGACTGCTTTGTTCTTCCTTGTAACAGTTCTTGCAAATGGCTGCTCACAATTTTACCAGCACACAACTACATGTAACATTATGATAACATGCTTGAAGCGTTAATTGAATAGTCATTCGAGGCTTTCGCTAGTTAAGATCATCCAAAATTTCCTTTCAACAAATATGATCAAAGTCATCTTTTTGACATCTGCATGATGTGGTCTTCAGATAACATCGATTCCTACTAGCTAGGGCTGCAAAGATTCATCATGAATTCAATGTATTGTGATACACTTTCAAACGATATGCGTATCGTATCATGTCATGTGTATCGTGATACAGGAAATCAAGAAATGACTGAACATGGGCTGGTGTAAAAAAGCAAAAACTGCAATTATCTCTCAAGTTTACATGTATACTATGTATATTTGACTCATCTAGCCAACAATTCTACCTCCAGTTATAACTTCTTGTTTCTGATAATTCAGCAGTATTCATTTGGAAACACTAATGTAGTGTATCGTTATATGTATCGTATCGTTGATCATCTATTGTGATTTGTATCATATCATGACCAAGTGTATCATTTCAGCCCTAGTACTACATGTAGCTTAACAATCAAGTAGTTTTCTGTATAGGTCGATAACAACTTTACACATCAGGAGATAGATAGGCTATGTGCTGGACCGAAATTTACTTTTGCCAAATGAAATCATTTTTTGCCAAATTCTTTTAGAATTTGCTAAATGTTATCCCTGATAGTATCATTTACTGCAACCTTGATTGGATCTTACGTTTCGACACTCGCGGTTTGAACGACATTTGATATCGATAAGAAAGCAGTTAGTTAATAATTAAACTCGCATCTCTATTTTAGTTTATCACACAACAATAAACCAATCACCGACCAATAAAATGGTAGAAGGGTTGCTTCATCAGAAGGGAACATCACAAGAGGATTAGCTATATAAACACCACCATCACACTAAATACGGGTAATCCCTCCACCAATCGATACTAATGATATCAGATTAACTGTATCTTAATGGAGGTGTTAACTTTTCCGAAACCATATAAAACACCACTAATATAATTCTAATTTAATAGTTTCCTAAAATGAATGGTATTGATTGACCAATATTTTTCAACTTGATTGAAAAATTAATAAGTGACTTGCCAAAACTTTTGCCAAATGAAAATATCTTTTGCCAAATGTCAAATATTTTTGCCATTGGCAAATTTTGCAAGTGGCAGCACGAACCCTGGTGGAAATCCATTTAAAGAGCAGTTACACTTTTATGAGAACGAATATTCTCAGAACTGAGGGAAAGTTCATGAATGTATGGTACATGTACATGTATTTTAAATATCCTGTGATAGTGCATTCTCTTATATATGCAAGTCTCACATAGTAAGTCTTGAATTATATAATGTCCTGGCTTACAAGGTCAAGGTAAATATCAGTCTTTGTAAACATACACTCAAGATTCATACGGATATTGAGTCTATTGTATTTTCACCAACTTAACATTTTCGGAATGCGATATTCCCCCGAATTACATCACATCGCACTACGTTAATTGTTTCAATTGGACTCCTTTATCCTGGTGCTACTGATTCTGAGTTCTATTGTTAGGCCAAGTATTTTCTTATATATGAAAGCCAAAGGCCCCCTATGGGAGACTTGCATATATAAGAGAATGCATTGGGATAGGGTTTTCGCAAAATTTCAGGAAGCTCCAGTCATGGAAGGGTTAAAGAGGGAAGATTCATGAATGTACGGTAGTTTAACCCTTTCAGCGCCAAGTCTGATTTTTGTATCAACCTATATTTCCTTGATCATTTTTCAAATTTATTGATTATAATAATGTGATACATTGATGGAAAGAGCTCTAAAAAAATCAGACTTGGCACTGAAAGGGTTAATAATGTAATTCCAAATACGGGTATGAGTTCACTTCAAAGAACTGTAGTCTGCATTGAGTGAATTATGTTGCACATGGGTCAGTGGTGTTAAAAACTAAAAAAATTGCCCATGTATCAACCTAAAATATACTATACATGTAGGCCTACACCACTTACAAGAGGGCACTCCAAACAGTTACATGAATACATGTACATGTAAATAGCAAAGCTTAAGACACGACCAAATGGAGTGATGTGCCAATTCTATAAACAGTTTTGGGCGAGAAGGTCAGACGTCCCACAGTGCACATCATAGTCCAAAGTCTCAATGGTATTTCATAATCATTTATTGAACAAAATAATTTTCATCATCATGCCATAATTTACAACTGCTTTGAGAATATCAAAATTATTGGCAGTAAAAATATTGAGATGGTGACTGAATTAAATTGTACTGAAAAACAAATGACACATATGAAACATGTTTCAGTGTCAAAGAAACATCAATTTGAATGTAACATCTACATTAAGTTTTAATTATTGAACGCTCTTATAAGGTAGTCATTCATCATGTGTACTGTTGAATACATATACCGGTAAGTGAAATTTGATATCTAAGAACACCTGCCCAGTACTCGTACTGGATGATGCAATTGCCATATGCCAGGATATTAGTATATACGTAGGTCCTAAATAGTCACAAGATGTCAACATAATGACGACTTTCACACTTCGAGGCAAGTTCACCACACTCAATCAAGGATGAACTAGAGAGTCGCACCGCTGGGGTCATCTTTAAAAAATAGTGTTTACCCTCTCCTGACCAATATTCTTGGGGCTGGGTAGGTACTTTAGGTAGGTATACCGGTACATGTAAATTTAGGTAAACAAAAATTTTTATAAACCAAATGTGGGAAAGAATTCTTTTAGTAATGGAGTGTTAATGGGAAAATATCATGGCAGAATATAATACTGTAACTTAAAGATACATAATGTGAATTAATGCTTTTACGGTAGGTTACTATTACTTTGGCTTTGGGAGTAAAAAATATTTGATTCAAGTCAAGGAAGTTGGAACCCACCCATCAAAGCTCAGAGTTATCAGATATCAATTTATTAAATCGGTTATTTTTCACCACCTGGAATACTTGGCAGCCTATCAAATATTTGACGAGTCGACCGACATCCATTCGATACCACATTGATTTGAACATGTTTTCGAAATTTTTATACTAGAGTTGACAGTGGTTTATAGCATTATTTTTTGGTAATTAATCGATTCTGATAACTATAAAGTGTCTTTTGAATAAATGTTATTGTTGGAATCTGATGATACGGGATCATTGAATCGGATTGTACACGTACCTTTAATAATTTAATTATTTCATGGTCTAGAAAAATTATTATTCTTTGTTTCATTTTGGAATGTCATTTCCCTTATTAATCAGACACATGGCAGGAGGGTCTACCCTGTAGCTGTTATTGTATCCCATATTTATTACAAAGTTTGACATTCCTTTGATCCAACTGAATACATTGTAATTCCAAACACAGTCCCAAGGAAACATTTTTTGATAATTAAAAATGACATTTATTATAAATAAAAACTAATATGCTGAAATATCAGAGCAACGAAGTATGTGAAGGGATATCACAATTCCCTCATGAGTCATATACCGTACTTGTATCATGAAAATTTCAATTTGCATCCTGCTTTTCGCAAGTTTATTCTTGTTGTAAAGTTGAATGCTCTCTACATCCTCGAGTCTAAGTGAATGTTCAGACAACCACGATTCAATCGTAACTGGAAAGATTTCCATTGTAGAAGTAACTGATAGTTGGACTACGCATGCTCACGTCAAGATCGCAAGCCAAAAAATAATATCAAGCACCGTTTGATTTTAGAAGCGAATTCATGGCATTTCTTGGCTACCTCCACTTGCGATGTAATCGCTGTCATATGTGTACATAAAAATCATAGCCGGATCTCGAGATCATAGGGTAGTCAATCACATGCTTTTAAAAAAACAACCTGCGATGTCATACGTCGACATTGCAATCGTGTGAACAAACTATCCATGATTTTGTCAAGCCCGATTCCTCCACTTACGATTGAATCATGGTCGTCTGATTGAATCGTGGTCATCTGAACGTTCACTAACACACAACAAAATCTTGAATACTATATCTTTAGTAAGCAACATATATTGTCATGAATGAATTTCAAAGATTTCTGCCACATGATCATCTCCCAGTAAATGATAACAAAATGTTTGAGCACAATAAACAGTCTGGATATGGGCGCGCCTACTCAGTACTATCACTATCAGTGCCAGTTCTAAGTTGAATGTTGATTGAATTGTGACTTTTGTCATAAAGTGATAAACTCATCGGGTCCTACTACGGTATATGCAGCAAGTCCCTGGATATGCAGCAAGTCCCCGGTAAACGCAGCAAGTCCCTGGTAAATGCAGCAAGTCCCTCACACCTAGGGTGGATTAGTGGAGTTGTTGATGAGTTTAATCAGTGTTTTATTATCCATTTGATTTATGATCTGTGGCAGTTGATTAGAATTGATTGGAAATCTTTATCCCTTTATAATTATTTAAGATGTGTATTTGTAGATTTTTATATATAAAATAAAATAGTTTTTCTAAGTTTTATTAAGTTGCTATTTCTGTTATTCTACTTACTATTTAATATAATTTAATTAATATGATTTATATATTTTTTTAATATTCCTGTTTTCACTGCGTAAATCACTGAACAGGTGTTTGTTTTTGTAGGACAAAGGAACTTTCTGGGAGTTTCTCCTTTGAAGCTCATTTGAAGATTTGTTTGTTTTCACTGCGTAAACACATGTCGGTGATTAATTGAACAGGTATTTGTTTTTGTAGGACAAAGGAACTGTCTGGGAGCTTCTCCTTTGAAGCTCATTTGAAGATTTGTTTGTTTTCTAGACAAGTGTTCAACATGTGGTCAGCAGACTTGAGTTACATCACGTTTTACTGCAAATCGTATTCTTTCGACAGCAACGGTGAATATGATGTGTCAAAAGCATTAAATAGGTTAGTATTATTTTCTAGTTGGTCTATGGTATAATTAAAGAGCGTTTACATCAGTAATGTGAGAACATTTTACACCTAATAATATTTGACATCATTATTATTAACTATGTTATATATAGTAATTAGCGTTTATTTGTTAGTCTATTCCTGATATGATTTTAATAAAGAGCGTTTATTTCACTGATGTGAGAAAATATAATATGAAAGCATTAACCATGTTAATAATTAGCGTTTATTTGTTATTTTTCCAGACTGCACAAGTCATCCAGTAGGAATGACATGACAGCGATTGAAACAGCATCTTCAACCAAACCGACAACAACGCAACCGATTGATGCAACGACAGTTGAGATTCTGCAAAATCTACACCCAGTCGTTCTGACCGGAGAGTGAAATTAAACAACATAGAGATAAAGAAAACAATTTTAATACATGTATCCAAATATTTTTTTATTCAATAAAATCTTCCCAAACGAATGTCTCAATACCTTGGTTTTTCCCTTTCCTTACTGGCCACATATATATATACAATTTATTCTAATAAACTTTTCTTTCAGCTCACTCACTGCTATATATATATGTATATTTATAAAACTGTGCTCTATTTTTCTTTTGTTGTTATTCTACTATTCTCATGTTACTTGTTTGCATTTACCAATAAAAACATCTAAAAAAAATCCAACTCTTAATTTTTTCATTCAATGATTCAGTCCCACAATTCAGTCCAATTCCCTTCAATAATCTATCAGTATTACGATCAAATTAAAACCCTGTGATTAAAGGCACGTGAGGCCTTAATTGTCGAAAATATTCATATTTGTTCCAAACACCGTAAACCGAAAAACATTAAAACGCATACAGTTTCGTGCATATATATCATGACCATCGCGTAAACACCATGTTATCATAAAGATCTACTATATTTTACCTAAGCAAGAGCCTGATTGTGTTACAGAAGACAGCACAATGCCACTGGCTAATCACACACAAATGGCATAAACGCTCTTTATTAGTCCCATATCAGGAATTCACCAACAAAGAACGCTCTTTATGTTTACCATCATAATATAAACAAACAGCAGAAAAGTTACTTTTTATGCTTTTGTTTACATAACAATGGTCAAACATATGACAATAACATACTGTTTATGTGATATTTCTTATTTGTATACGGACAAAGTCTGTCTACATTTTGATGTTCTTTCTGTTTGTGGCAGTTTTTGACGGGTGGAAATATTTTCACAGGATACCCACCGCCAAGGCCAACCGTACCTTTAAAGCCCTTTGTAATCAGCACCTCCACTGATTAAACATATCGTTGTGTAAACACGCATGACTAAACCGCCGTAATCCACCCTAGGTGTGAGGGACTTGCTGCATTTACCAGGGACTTGCTGCATTTACCGGGGACTTGCTGCATATCCAGGGACTTGCTGCGTATAGTAGAACCGAACTCATCAATGATTCAAAGAAATTCGCAAATGTTCATTACTCGTCACAAATGATTGGAGTAATTATATTACAAGGAATTGGTAACGGAAAACTCTTATAACAGAACATCAGTCAGTCCAACGTAGTATGTGATGGGCTATCACAATTCCCTCATGTGTCATGAAAATTTCAATTTGCATTCGAGTCCTGCTTTTTGCAATAAGCTGGAAAAGACATCGCAGGAAATTCCAAACAAGAGTATCCAAAGCGGTAACATAATGAAGTAAAGTTGAATGCTCTCTATATACTCGAGTCTAACACACAACAAAATCTCGAATGCTATCTTCAGTAAACAAGCCGAAATATTCCACATTTTTCGCCCGATTGACTGTTCCTGTTCGTAAGGATTTCGACATCGGCTTAAAAGTTTTGCGAATATGTAAACGAGTGTAATGACGTCAGATGCCCACATCGGTGTAAAAACGATAAACCAGTTCGATTTTATCGTTCCATCGAGTCGTAAAACCAAGCAAATTAGAAATAGCATCGTTATAAACAGAAATAACAGAGCTCTGTGGACCAACATGTTTACAATTTATACTCTATTTACATACCTACCTTTTCCTACTGAGAAAAGAACAAAGAGCTCTGCGGGGGAGGTAACTCTATATCTCCAAATATTTAAAGATACACATTGTATTAAATGCCCGCTTAATTTTCGATGCCCCAGATCACATTATATAAAATATATAATTATGCCATATTATATACCATTTGAAAGAGAAAGCTCCAAAACATTGTATTTTCAACTCATTCGATGTAATAATCTGTGAACATGTTTTTGTTGTGCTGAAATTTCTACACAAAGTATATTATTTTCAACGAAAGGTGAATAACTCTACATATTTAGATATTGTGTTTGTCCCCTTCCATTGAAAATAAACTATAATTTGAATCTGTTGCATTCTGGGAGCCGTAACGGGGGGAATAATTTTATGATTTCAACTATTTTTTTCTATTACTCTATGGGCACCTTCTGAGACAGACATTCCAAATGGTGATGAATTATACCTGTAGTATGATAATCATATTTTATGGCATAGATTGTTATTAAAACCGTATTTCAAGGCACTATAAAAAAGATCATTGGTGACTTGAAAATTAATTAAGTTGGCCTTTAATTGCTAGATTGATAAATATTAAAGATATCACTCTTTTTGTTAAGTAATTATCACTTTTTTTTAAAGTTAATCCATTTATTAACAGTTATTGTATTGATGGTTTGCTATCTCAAGGTCACGAAGGTGACTGTTTTTATTTGAAGGCCAAATTCACATTTATTAATGAATTACGCTTAAACTTAATGGGTTTCGCTTAAGAGTAATTTATTTACACTTTAGCCTAATTGATTTAAGCTTCAGCATAATTGAATTACACTGAAGTTAAGCATAATTAATTTTCATATTACACTTGAGTGTAATACAATTAATTCAGATACCCTTTCTCAAAATTTCCCTCAGTTTGAATAATTTGTTTTTGTTTTAAACATATTATATTTGAAATTGAACACAAAATTTTATCCTGTGCCAATGCATATATAAGAGAATGCCTTGGCACAGGGTAAACAAATCCCGACTTACGACTGGATTTGATATGGCGGGTCACATACCAGTTTCAAACTTAAAGGTACACAATCCGATTCGATGGTCCCCGTATCATCCATTTACAACAAACAGAATTTCACCAAAGCCGATTTAGTTATCAAATTAGTTTATTACCAATAAATACTCACAACAATACCAATCACGATATCATATTTGCGGTAGAAGTCCTACATTAACGTTTTTACTTCGCAGTTTGGAGGTCACTGGTGAGCTAGTGTGGTTTGCAACTTCTATATATGGTGATTTTCATAATTCAAATTGGAATTCCCCAAATGCCATACTTTTCATGGACTTCTATTCCGAAATTAATAGATCACCAGTGACTGCACATGGAGCTGTGACCTCTCGTAATGGTTTGCACGCATGTGTGTAATATTTCTGTAAGAAGTCAGCTGATTTTTGTCAAGACACCAAATATTCCAGATGGTGAAAAATAACCGATTTCAAAAATTGCCAAGCATATACCACCAATAACATGGGTGGTCAGAATCATACTTCAAGTTAGTTTCATTCCTCCTCCAGCAAGCTCCGTTCCTCTCTGCGACATTAAACTTTCGCATAAAGCTGGTGTCCGGTCTAACATGATGTATAACATTTTATCTGTGGGTTGATTAACACTGTCTGGGCCCATTTACACAAATATATAAAAGATCTCTATACTTTCCATACTTAAAGATACATAATCCGATTCGATGGTCCCCGTATCTTCCAGTTATAACAACAGAATTTAATCCAAAAGCCAATTTAGTTATCCAAAGTAGTGTATTACCAGTAAATACTCACAATAATACCAATCACGATATCAAATTGGCCGTAAAAGTCCTACAATAACGGTCTTTCTTAGCAGTTTGGAGGTGAACGAGTGTGGTTTACAACTTCCATATATGATGATTCCTAATTCAAATTGGAATTCACCCAACAAGTGTTGTCACGAATGTAAACACATATAATTTCCACATCTAACCAGCATGGTGCCATATAACATGTCTATTTGTATGGATAAAACATGATTACCAATTTGTAAACAAGAGGTACGCTGTCGCGTGGCATTTGCCCCCGACCGTAGCAATTCGGATTAAGCATGGACGAAACTGCGGATATCCGAGGAGGTATATATGACCATTCCAAAAGAAGTTCGTACTAGAAATTCCGGAAACCCAAAAACAAGCGATCCGGAAACCCAAAAACAAGCGAAAATTCAAATTTTCTAAGTTGAAAAAGGGCCATAACTCTGGCAAAAATCATCAGATCATACCCAAATTCGCACTTGACATGTATTTTTCATATAACTGATCCACAAAAATACGGGATTTGCAATCGTACCACCAAAGCTCACGCTATCATCTGGAAACCCCAAAAAACAAGAGAAAAATTGAATTTTCTAAGTAAAAAAAGTGCCATAACTCTGGTGAAAATGGGTGGACGAAACCCGCGCTATGCATGTAGCTGTTCCCCCATGCTGCTCTATCACCATACCAAATATCAGCTAAATCTGCCCAGCGGTTGCTGTAACAATAATGCAAAATGTTTGTACGGAGGGACAAAATTGAAATTTTCTAAGTTGAAAAAAGGGCCATAACTCTGGCAAAATTCATCAGATCATACCCAAATTCGCACTTAACATGTATTTTCATATAACTGGTCCACAAAAATACGGGATTTGCAATCATACCACCAAAGCTCACGCTATCATTTGGAAACCCAAAAAACAAGAGAAAAATTGAATTTTATAAGTAAAAAAAAGGGCCATAACTCTGGTGAAAATGGGTGGACGAAACCCGCGCTATGCATGTAGCTGTTCCCCCATGCTGCTCTATCACCATACCAAATATCAGCTAAATCTGCCCAGCGGTTGCTGAACAATAATGCAAAATGTTTGTACGGACGGACAAAATTGAATTTTCTAAGTAAAAAAAGGGCCATAACTCTGGTGACAATGGGTGGACGAAATCTGCGCTATGCATGTAGCTGTTCCCCCATGCTGCTCTATCACCATACCAAATAACAGCTAAATCTGCCAAGCGGTTGCTGAACAATAATGCAAAATGTTTGTATGGACGGACGTACGGACGGACGTAGATGTCGACTATATACCCGCCGACTTCAAGTCGGGGGCATAATAAGTATAATGCATGTATCAGCACGTCAACTATCACAACATACCAAATATTCTTGCTGATGGCGATATTTTTCATTAATTAATTGGTTGCCATTGATCACACATGGAGCCGCGACCTTGCATGAGCTCTTGTAACTTCATGCGCACATGTCTGTACTACTTCTGTAAGAAGTCAGCTGATTTTTGCCAGGCCGCCAAATATTCAACGGTGTTGAAAAATAACAGATTAAAAAAATTTAAATCTATTAACTCTGAGCTTTGATGGGTGGGTTTCCCGACTCAATTAAAATAGTAATTTAGGGGCATTAAATCGGATTTTGCATCACTAACCTTATTTCATCATGAATAATCGGATGAATGCTATTTGCATTCATATGCCTAATTTAACCAGTATTCGGGATTCAATATAAAGGTATAAAAGTTCAGGTAGAAATATAATGTATGACCCCCTGACCTTTGCCATGTGAGAGCATATTTCAACTAAACAAGATAATTGAAAATAAGCTTTATTCAAACACCATAGTTCTCTTCTAGTACTATATACACCAACCAATCATAATAACCAATGATATATGAGCAGTGATCATATCACTGGGTACAGACGCTAAATTGGTTAACCTGCCAAGTCCGATTTTTGTATCAACCCATATTTCCTTGATCATTTTCCAAATTTATTGATTATAATAATGTGATACATTGATGGAAAGAGCTCTAAGAGCTCTTTCCATCAATGTATCACATTATTATAAACAATAAATTTAAAAAATGATCAAGGAAATATGGGTTGATACCAAAATCGGACTTGGCACTGAAAGGGTTAAGTTTGCGTAATTTTGTGGATTCAGTTCGGGTGCTCAGGATCTCAAACATTGATTTCGGTAACAAGATATCAGAAACATCAATCAGAGTGATTAAGTCTAGAGTTGTGAAGTTATATAGAGTTTATTACTTATCCCTTTCTATACCAAACTCTCATTGACGAGTAGTTCCTTAGGAAATGTTCAGATAATAAGTTCAACAAATGACCATAGGTTCGTTTGTTGAGCTTATTATCTAAACTTTTCCCATCAATGAATTTAAATCATTCTGCTCTTGTATCATCTTTTTGTATGTCTGTCGTCTGCTTTTAACACCCCTCCAGATGAATAATAGACTGCTCCAATGTATTCATAAATGGACTCGAGGCCTTCACAGTGGGTAGATGTGAAGAATCATAAAATGCACTGTGATCATTCTTCTCAAGAAGAACATGAAAAAATACAGTTTAACACTTTACCCAACAGAAGGGCCCTGTGCCAATGCATTCTCTTATATATGCGAGTCGACCATAGGTCGCCTCGCATATATAAGAGAATGCATTGGCTTAACACATTAAAAATTATAAAATTGTTAAAGAATGTAAGAAAAAATGGTAAAAAGGTTTTTTTTTAGGCCAATGCATTCTCTTATATATGCGAGGCGACCTATGGTCGACTCGCATATATAAGAGAATGCATTGGCACAGGGTATAACTGTAACTATCACAATGTGGTCAAGGAGCCGGTTCCAATGATATCCATATTTGTATGGTTCTATTGAGACAGACCGAAGATATTTTAGGCTGTTGAAGCTTTATTTGGCCGGTTTTGGCCGGTTTGTTGGGTAAAGGGTTATAAAGATACTGTGCCAGTCCATTCGCTTATATATGCGAGGCTCCCTATGGGATGCGAGGCTCCCTATGGGAGACTCACATATATAAGACAACGCATTGGCACAGAGTTTACAAAAAATTTCAGGAAGCTCACATGAAAGGGTTAAGTACGTTTTGCATTGTTACCAACAACTCACGACATCCTGGGTAACCGAATCAACATAATCATGCATACTTGACCAGCAGTACCCACCAACATTTCTCAATTGCCAACACAAGTCGAGGACTGGGGGCTCGGTGTTGAAATATTTAAAGGGACTCTAGGCATTCACAATGGGCACATGTGAAAAGCAAATTGTCCACCCGAGGAGCTCGAACCAATCGAAATCAGAACACCAGATACCCAAACACAACCGGAGTGTATATGGAACTCAAACCGAGTGAAATCAGAACACCATATACCCAAACACAACCTGAGTGTATATGGAACTCAAACCAAGTGAAATCAGAACATCTCAAACAAATAATACACACAAATTTTATTGCGTGCAAAAATTACGAAAGAAGCTATCAGGATGAGGTTAGACTTTCCATCGCAGAATGAGGTCCCCAGAGGGTGAATTTAGTGAGGCTATCTGCATCAACAAATTCACGCTCTGGGAACCTCATTCTGCTTAGGCCTCATCTGCTATGGGAAATCTAGACACAGGTTTAACTTCCCAGATGGAGTCCCAGAATCAGATTGAAGTTCCCCAGTTGAAGTTGATGTTCACCCATTAGTCACCTCGATTTTGTAATTTATCATGTGAAAATTAGGGGATGTAGAAACTGAACAGAAAGGAAAAAGTTACATAAACAATGTTAATTTGATCATTCCCAGAAGATGAGGCCTAGATAGAATGAGCCCCCCCCCCCCCCCCCCCCCCCCCCCCCAGAGAGTTAATTTGGTGATGCTAGCCCACTGTGCGGGACAGCAACGCTAAATTCACCATCTGAGGCCCTTATTCTGCAAATGTCACACACTATATCTGGGACTGTATCTATTATAACACAAACCTTAACCTTTTCTATATTAAATACTCATTGAAGAGTAGTTCCCTTAGGAAATGTTCAGGTATTAATTTCAACAAACGTGTGGGAATTCAAATGTTGGCAGTGAAGAAATGAAGAGAAAATCACTGAATATATGGTGAGGATATACCAGAATACATTATATTATGAATCCACATTGCGGGCATTGCCAAAATGAACACATATGGCAAAAACAATGATGTTTGTAAGAAGAATGTAATTAAACTGATAAAATATTCTTATCAAGAATTACTGGTTAAAGAAATAATCATTACCTTTCAGTTAAAGTATTGAAATCGATAGAATATTGTATTTCCAGTCTGTTATTTATTGCATACAATATATTTGTTATAGCTTGCAGTTATAAGATAATATTTCTGACCTTGAAGAAATATACGTACTCATAATTTTCTCTTCTTGAATATTTTTAGTCAGACTAATAAACTGATATAAAACTTATGAAAATAACTTATTTTGGTATGATTATTTGTTTCCATTCAAAACACCTAAACAGGCCTTGAAAAAGTGTCTGACATTCGCAGAATGAGGTCCCCAGAGGGTGAATTTGGTGGCACTATCGATGGGCTAGCATTACCACGGTGGGCTAGCATTACCAAATTCACCCTCTGGGGACCGCATTCTGTTTAGGCTTCATCTTCTGGGAAGTATCTATCTATCTATAGCTGTGCGGCTTAGCATCAATAAATTCACACTCTGGGGGACCTCATTCTGGAAATGACAGACACACGATTTCAAGGCTTGGTTCTTAGTTCATTCTAATATTTCCAGATAACTATACACCCATAAGTAGTAGTGTTATGTTGTTAATTGGATGAGGAATCTTCATGGCTCATTCGAACCCCAAAATTATATCTATAAAATTTGGTTAAAAAATTATATCTATAAAATTTGGTTAAAGGTATTTCAAAACATACCTATGCAGAAGATTTGCGAACAAGTTTGACCCGCCATATCAAATCCAGTCGTAAGCCGGGATATTTTTACCCTGTGCCAATGCATTCTCTTATATATGCGAGTCGACCATAGGTCGCCTCGCATATATAAGAGAATGCATTGGCCTAACAATTTTTTATCATTTTTTTTAAATAAATGTTTCTTACAATTTTTAGGACATAAAATAAAAAACATCCATTACCCTGCAGGGAGCCCCACACATATATAGAAGAGTGTCGTCTTCTCATGTTTGTCTGGGGCTCTGTGTGGGTGAAATTATAAAATTGTTAAATACAAGAAAAAATTAATAAAATTGTAAAAAATTGTTAGGCCAATGCATTCTCTTATATATGCGAGGCGACCTATGGTCGACTCGCATATATAAGAGAATGCATTGGCACAGGGTAAAAAAATCCCGACTTACGACTGGATTTGATATGGCGGGTCACAAGTTTGCTGATATAGTGCTGAAAATACATGTTTGGCTTCTTATATTTTTCGATGAACTGAGATTGTTTCGTGCATTGGAAGAAAACCTCGAGCTATTATCGCTCTGAAACGTTTATGGCACATAATTTGATGATTAAAACAAAGAGAAAGGACAGCATGAAGTGCTTAAATAGTTTCATGATATTAAGATAGCACAATATACCTTTTCTGGATAATTCTGATTCAATAATTCCGATGGATACAAATAAAAAAAAAAATTTTATACATCTTTCCGGGACAGATAATGCTTGTAGACTGGCAGTTCAGGTATTTATCGACCTATATCGATACTGGGAAAAATTTAAAAGCGAACAGTATTAGGTGTAGTTTAGAGCACATACTGCATGTGGCTTTAAGTTCAAGATTATAGAAAACAAATATAACACTTATTGTATTTTGCATAAAAATATTAAATCTGAGCTTAAGGGGGTACTGTACTCAAATGTTATTGTTGGTCTCTATAGTCTCTGAGTCGTAGAATAAGGTAACCAGATTTCCATTATTTGAAAGTCTGTTGAGTGTGAAGTAATGTTATGGATGGCAGATTAGCCAGAATGCGAAATTACCAATGGTCGTTATCGAGTAATTATTGGACAGTTTTCAAGCAAATGTATCAAATAAATGTTATTTTATATGCATAATGGTCTCATATACTCATTTATGTCAGTGTATAGTCACTAGTCAGTGAGTGGCTTGAGTTTACGCCCTGTATCAACATATCCGTGAATTATTTTGATTACTTCTTGTACACGGAAATTCATAATTTAATTAATGGCTCCAGTCATAAATTCAATTTATATCAAATTAACCTTGATTTTAAGATAAAATATTAACATGAACGTTTACAGAATACATCTTCGACTCAAATTACTTAGGTTTCTATATATTATCGATATTAGACCGGGAATTTATTGAAAATGGCGTTCAGTACCCCTTTAACCCTTTACCCAACAAACCGGCCAAAACCGGCCAAATAAAGCTTCAACAGCCTAAAATATCTTCGGTCTGTCATAGGTCGCCTCGCATATATAAGAGAATGCATTGGCCTAAAAAAAATATTTAACACTTTTTACCATTTTTTCTTACATTCTTTAACAATTTTATAATTTTTAATGTGTTAAGCCAATGCATTCTCTTATATATGCGAGGTGACCTATGGTCGACTCGCATATATAAGAGAATGCATTGGCACAGGGCCCTTCTGTTGGGTAAAGGGTTAAGAAAGCAGTGTGAAAGAATACAAAAATGAGGAAAATGAAAATTTTCAAAGTTCAAAATGAAAGAACACTCGTCAAGAAATGTTTGTTGATACTTGTTTACAAATAGGCCAGAAATTTTGAGGTTTGTTAAAATGGTAGAAATTTTGAGGTTTGTTAGTTAAAATGGTAGAAAGTTTGAGGTTTGTTAAAATTGCAGAAAGTTTTGATTGGATTAAATTTATAGAAGTAAGATAATTTTGTTTATCTATATCAAATATAGAATTGCTTGAGTAGCCTATAGTTCTCGAGAACGTAGATAGTTATTTGTATAAATAACACCTTAAGGGGCTTCCACGTACACCTTCACTGAAAAATACATAACTATTAGGTGAGTACACCAACTGAAGGAATCTATGCTATCTGAAGACCAATCCATGCATATATTATAACAATAAAAATGGCAAAAAGATCACTTTGGAAAGTTTGGTCAAATTTTTAAGTGAATTTCCGAAACAGCGTTCTCAGCAAGTATTCAAATTTTTTGGAAATGATTAACTGCCATAAAAAGTACATGATCTGAAATAGTGAAGGGATTGAATGACTATTTAAAGCCAAATGGTGGACTTATGTCAATGAATAAAACTGATAAGTTAGTATCCAAACACTATCCCCCATTGAAATAGTGAGCCTGTCATTTGCAGAATGAGGTCCCCAGAGGGTGAATTTAGTGATGCTATCCCGCACAGCGGGCTAGCATCACCAAATTCACCCTCTGGGGATCTCATTCTGCTTACACCTCCGCTTGATTCCACGAATAAAATAAACTACATGTTATTCTTTTATAACAATGATCCTGTTTTCTGACTATATGGATATAAAATTTATTATAATAACTTATATTGGCATGATTATTTGTTATTCCTTTCTGAACACCTCAACGGAGTGTTTCACATAACTTTAATTGAGAGAAACACTGCTTCAACAGTGAGAATGCTCTTCCCTGAAATTCCCTTCAAAACTTTGATCAAAGACATCTTTTTGACATTTTTATTGTTATACGTGCATAATATGCAGATAGCTCAGATTCCTTCAGGTGGTGTACTTGTAAAACCCTTGTAGACCTTACTCATATTAACCCTTTACCCAACAGAACGGCCCTGTGCCAATGCATTCTCTTATATATGCGAGTCGACCATAGGTCGCCTCGCATATATAAGAGAATGCATTGGCTTAACACATTAAAAATTATAAAATTGTTAAAGAATGTAAGAAAAATGGTAAAAAGTGTTAAAAAAAGATTTTTTTTAGGCCAATGCATTCTCTTATATATGCGAGGCGACCTATGGTTGACTCGCATATATAAGAGAATGCATTGGCACAGGGCATAACTGTAACTAACACAATGTGGTCAAGGAGCCGGTTCCAATGATATCCATATTTGTATGGTTCTATTGAGACAGACCCAAGATATTTTAGGCTGTTGAAGCTTTATTTGGCCGGTTTTGGCCGGTTTGTTGGGTAAAGGGTTAATGATGAGAGCTTTGCTGGTGCAACATTAAAGATCCTATGCCAGCACATTCTCTTAAATATGCATATGTAAGAGAATGGACTGGCTTGCATGGTCATGGTAAATATTCTTATATATGTGAGGCTCCATATGGGAGACTCGCCTCAATAAGGGAATGCATTGGCACAGGGTTTTCACCAAATTTCAGGAAGCTCCAGTCATGGAAGGGTTAATAATTAACCCCTTCATGATGGGAGCTGCGCTGGTGCAGCATTAAAGATCCAATGCAAATGCATTCTCTTATATATCCAAGTCTCGCATAGGTAGCTTCGCATATATAAGAGAATGCACTGGCTTGCAAGTTCAAGATAAATATTGTTTGGCCAATGTATTCTCTTATATATGTGAGGCTCCCTATGGGAGACTCGCATATATACTAGTAAGAGAATGCATTGGCACAGGGTTTTTGAAAAATTTCAGGAAACTCCAGTTATGGGAGGGTAAAGTAGTTTTCTTTCCACATCCAGTGGCAAAATAAGTATCTTGGACACTGAACTATTGGCTACACTTCATACTTCATAAGTCGTAGTAGAGTTTAAAGGTACTCAATCCGATAAAACTCCTCTCAATTACTATTTCAATGGCTTCGGGGGTCAAAAATATTTGATTCGAGTCGAGGAAGTCACCCATCAAAGCTCAGATTTGTTAGATATCGATTTTAGAAATCTATTATTTTTCATTATCGGGAATTCTTTCTGGCTCAGAAGACAGTCAAAATTTCGTTATTATTACCACTTGATTATAGAGTTATCCATCCATGTCTGTTTGAATAGAGTTTTGGCGTAAAATCTCGAGCAGGTTACCAAATTGACGGGAGTTATTAGTACTCATCTCGAGCAATTAACAAATTTCAAAAATCAATATCTAATAACTCTGAGCTTTGTTTGATGGGTTCCTCGACTCGAATCAAATATTTTTTACCCCCAAAGCCAAAGAAATAGTAATATAGGACCCTCTGATCGGATTGTTGTTGTTGGAATCTGTTGAGATGGGGACCCTCTTTACGGATTGAGTACCTTTAAGAGTAATTAGGGTCACAATTTCTTTGCACAATTTCTTTGCTAAACCAATTACATATCTGTAGGAATTGAAATAGTGTGAAATACCTACGGTAAGTTTTTGCACACTTGTGAATACGTGGAAATCCATTAAAGACCTATTAAATTCATTTTTGAACAAGCTGTCTCTGTCACAATGACCAAAAGCAATCTCTACAGTTATATAATTTCAGTTTATTACATGCCTATTCCTAGAATCAATTGTTCCTGCCATGTCGTATTTTAATTCTAAATCCACACTCGTGTGTGGAATCAGATGTTTACGTCATACGACGTACATGGCATTCGCCTCGATCATGAAACCAGAACTATAAAATAAAAGCATTACACATGACAAGACAAGATACATGTATGTCTATTTCTGAATAAACTTTGTAAGTCTTGTCTTTTCAATTAATGGATTCTAGGACAGGTGGTGTGTAGTAAACACAGAACATGTGATAAATTTTTCAACATAAAACAGATGTATGCTTTTGTATATTTTCGTGATGCCTGTGCACAAGCCTGAGTTTAGTGAGTCTGTTATTTTCAGAATGAGGTCCCCAGAGGGTGAATTTAGTGACGCTATCCTGCCTAGCATGCTAGCATCACTAAATTCACCCTCTGGGGACCTCATTCTGCTGAGGCCTCATCTCTGGAAAGTTTCTTTATTATTAAATTTTTATAGAAACTTTTTAACATAGATTCTATTTCTTTTTTAGTTTAGTTTTTCTTCATCCCCAAATTGGCAGATGACACATTGCATAATCGAGGTTCCCAATGGGTGTTCATCACAGTATTCACATTTGGGAACTTCAATCTGAGTCTACATGTGTATGTCTCCCATAGCAGATGAGGCCATGCAGAATGAGGTCCCAGAGGGCGAATTTGGTGATGCTAGCCCAATATGTGGGATAGCATCTTGAAATTTCAGGCATAATATTATTACACGCTTGGAATAATCAGTATATTGCAACATACATTTCCATGTATTGCAGATTATCAGAAATTCATTCCAGTTGTGTCTGTATTCTAAACACCAATTATCAATACAATGAATCAACTGACATCAAATCTCCAGGTCTGAGCATCTGAAAATAATCTTGAATCAGAGTACAATTAAAATTCTGCAATATCATTATTATCAAGAAGAACATGAAAAATATATATACCTTGTCCAAATCTGCTTGGTGTGGTGTGGTGACCCAGTGAATAAGGGGTCACAGCAAATACCTAATCTTATTTAATTAGCTCACAAGTAACATATATAGCATTTGGGCCAAGGGCTTTCCTTTGTTTATAGATAAAATTCTTGAAACGTCGACATGTTGCTGTTGATACTTCGTATTGGACACATTAAACTATAGTATTGATGGGCTGACAGCTTGTGAACTAATTCAAAAATATTACAAGTAGGGCACTGCGATTCAATTCGATTTGACGCAATTCAGAATATTTCGTCTGCTTCGATTCAATTCGAAATCGGCTGCCCTGATTAAAATTTTATAGATTCTTTTCAGGTGCATTCCCATTGTTTCTATAGACTCCAGAGTACATAAAATACTGCTGAAATTTAACATTAGAAAGCATTGAAAAATAATCTGCAAAACAGATTTCAACTAAAATTTTAAATGACAATTGCCGCTAGTGATGTTGTGTCAAAACTCTTTAACAGTTGATGTTTACATGAACATGTTTCCAAAATACAAACTCTCGTTACTGGGCAATTATAAGTAATGAAATAAGAACAAAAACTATCTATTTTTCACGTTCTTCTTGTTAAGTATGATATTACAGAGTTCTATGATTCATCACATGAACTCACTGTGAAGGCCTCGAGTCCCTTTAACCCTTTCATGACGGGAGCTGCGCTGGTGCAGCATTAAAGATCCTGTGCCAGTACATTCTCTTATACATTCCATAGGGAGCCTCACATATATTAAAGAATGCACTGGCTTACAACGTCAAGGTAAACATTGTTAAGCCAATGTATTCTCTTATTATATGATAGGCTCCCTATGAGATTTCGGAAATTACCCAACAAACCGGCCAAAAACGGCCAAATAAAGCTGCAACAGCCTAAATTATCTTGGGTCTGTCTCAATAAAACCATACAAATATGGATATCATTGGAACCGGCTCATTGACCACATTGTGATGGTTACAGTTATGCCCTGTGCCAATGCATTCTCTTATATATGCGAGTCGACCATAGGTCGCCTCGCATATATAAGAGAATGCATTGGCCTAAAAAAAATCTTTTTTTAACACTTTTTACCATTTTTTCTTACATTCTTTAACAATTTTATAATTTTTAATGTGTTAAGCCAATGCATTCTCTTATATATGCGAGGCGACCTATGGTCGACTCGCATATATAAGAGAATGCATTGGCACAGGGCCGTTCATGGAAGGGTTATAGTCGCTGATTTACCGGTACTCACCATGAAGGACATGAGTCCCTTGAACTCACCGAGAAAATATGCATCTCGGAAGCTCAGACTACATAACAAGGAATGGGGTATAATAATAGCACTGATAATCACAGAGTAACAGACAATTAATGTCACCACCTGCACAAAGACCCACATAATGATCAAAGAAGGGTCAATGTCACAAATTGTTTTTTTTGTGATTCTTTCTGTTCTAGTGGGATTCCAGGTGGTAACACTATGGCAAGCCTTGAAATAACGTGTCTGTAATTTGCAGAATGAGTTCCCCAGAGGGTGAATTTAGTGATGCTACCCCACTATGCGGGGTAGCATCACTAAATTCACCCTCTGGGAACCTCATTCTGCAAATGACAGACACACTATTTCAAGGCTTGCACTATGTCATACAATGTCTGAACAAGCCTGGACATAGTGTGTCTGACATTTGCAGAATGAGGTCCACAGAGTGTGAATTTCATGACGCTATCCCGCACAGCGGCCCAGCATCACTAAATTCAACCTCTGGGGACCTCATTCTGCTTAGGCCTCAACTTCTGGGAAGTATCTATAGTCTCAAATTAACATTGTTTTTAGTTACTTTTTCCCTTATGTTCAGTTTCTATATCCCCTAATTTGCAGAAGATAAAATGCATAATCGAGGTGACTAATGGGTGAACATCACCAACTTCAACTTGAACTGGGTAACTTCAATCTGATCCTATGTCTCCCATAGCAGTTGAGGCCTCAGCAGAATGTAGTTCCCAGAGGGTAAATTGGCGATGATAGCCTACTGTGCAGGATAGCATCACTAAATTAACCCTCTGGGGACGTCATTCTATAAATTTGTTTTTTGTTACTTTTCCCTTTTTTTCAGTTTCTACATCCCCTAATTATCAGAAGATAAAATGCATAATCGTGGCACCCAACTTCAACTGGGGAATTTCAATCTGATCCTAGATCTCTCATAGCAGATGAGGCCTAAGCAAAGCAGAATGAGGTCCCCAAAGGGTGAATTTGGTTATGCTAGTGCGCCATGCAGGATAGCATCACTAAATTCACTCTCTGGGGACCTCATTCTGTAAATGACAGACATGCTATTTCAAGGCTTGTTAATGATTTGTTATATAAATAATTGAGGACTCAAACATTATGTGGGCCTTAAACTGTTAATCACAGCATAACAGACGTGTCATGCTGCCGTCTGCTTACAAATCATGTGACTCGCAGACTGAAGTGCCATGTGCTTACAAATCATGTGACTCGCAGACTGAAGTGCCGTCTGCTTAAAAATCATGTGACTCGCAAACTGAAGTGCCATGTGCTTACAAATCATTTAACTTGCAAGCTGAAGTGCCGTCTGCTTAAAAATCATGTGACTCGCAAACTGAGGTAACCTGTCTCTCTGCCTGCTAGTAATATGCAAGATGAAAGAAGTTTATTCCAGATGATCGCATCTCCATGATTCAGCACATTGTGAATAATGCAACATACAGGTAACAGAACTTAATCTTCTACCATGGATACACTGGGTGGAACATCCTCTACCATGGATACACTGGGTGGAACATCCTCTACCATGGATACACTGGGTGGAATATCCACGAAATGAAAGAGTACTCGTAACCATAGATATACTCTATGAAACATCAAGTCGGTAGGACTGCATTCGTAACAATGGATATAATCATTGAACATCCAGTCGATAGGCCGGCATTCGTAACCATAGATATACTCTATGAAACATCAAGTCGGTAGGACTGCATTCGTAACAATGGATATAATCATTGAACATCCAGTCGATAGGCCGGCATTCGTAACCATTGATATAATTGATGAACATCCAGTTGACAGGGCTGCATTCGTAACCATAGATATAATCAATGAACATCTAATTCATAGGGCTGCATTCGTAACCATGGATGCCATCGATGGAATATCCCAGCAATGGAACAGCGTTCATCAAAACAATGTGGTCACCTGTCAGGCACCCCGGCCTTGATTCAGTCTTGTAGCACATGATCACCAAGCATAACAATTCCGACAATATTGTCCGTCTAGAAACATGCATGTGTGTGATCCAAATATTGGCAGCTAACACTAACCATCTTCCTTCGGTGGTGTGAACCAACCTATAATTATAAAGAAATTATCATTGAACCAAGGATGAACCAACCTAAAACAAGCCTGAGTTTAGTGTGCCTGTCTGCAGAATGAGGTCCTCAGAGGGTGAATTTAGTGACGCTATCCCGCATAGCAGGCTATCGTCACTAAATTCACCCTCTGGGGTCCTCATTCTGCATTCACACTAAACTCAGACTTGACCTAAAACCATATTGATAATTAGGAAAGCAGCCAACAACAACCATCTTCCTTCAGTGGTGTTGTGAATTGTAAGGCCATTAAAATAAAATATCTGTGTTCTCAGTCAATTAGAACTCAATTTTGAGATGAGGGAGTGAGGTTATTTCTTGTATTCAAAATCTGGAACATACTCCAGACACAAACAAAATTTCATTTTCGTCATTCAAATCCAATATTTCAAACAGAAAATATTGAGAGAGAAAATATTTGGCGAGGTTTTTAAAAGAACATTTCAGTGACAAGGGAGGTGCATGAAAACACAGATTTGTTTTTTATATATTGGCCTAATGCCCGAGACACTCATGTTATTACTGTATTACCACACGTGTACCATGAGCCTAATGCCCGAGACACTCATGTTATTACTGTATTACCACACGTGTACCATGAGCCTAATGCCCGAGACACTCATGTTATTACTGTATTACCACACGTGTACCATGAGCCTAATGCCCGAGACACTCATGTTATTACTGTATTACCAATTTACCACACGTGTACCATGAGCCTAATGCCCAAGACACACATGTTATTACTGTATTACCACATGTGTACCATGAGCCTAATGCCCGAGACACTCATGTTATTACTGTATTACCACGCGTGTACCATGACCTGAGACACTCATGTTATTAGTGTACCATGACCCGAGACACTCATGTTATTACTGTAGTACCACACGTGTACCATGACCTGAGACACTCATGTTATTAGTGTATTACCACATGTGTACCATGTTATTACTGTATTACCACTCATGTACCATGTTATTACTGTATTACCACATGTGTACCATGACCCAAATATTGTCATGTCTACTGTGTGTTATGTGTTATTATTTATTATTATATATACATTTAAAATGCATTCCACAATAAATTTGTTTCAATGTGCGTATATCAAGTGGTTAAAAAATCAAAATATTTAAAAGACACATATCAGCAACAAAGATAAAATGAGATAGCTGATAACAGACAAGTTCAAATACTCATGAGATAAAAAATATTACTTGAGATCAAATTAACCTGATGAATAAGATCGATATCGTTCTGAAGAAACTCGGATAAAAAGTATTGGTGTAGTTATAAACTGAAACATATTTTAAAAAGGTGAGTTTTCAATGCCTTCTTAAAGTCGCCAATGTCTTTCAACTTGCGCACGTCATCTGGTAGAGAGTTCCAGATGTCAATACTTGTTTTTTGAAAACATTTGTGTCCATAATTCACATTGGTGAGATTGATTTGGTTCACATCAGGTCCTCGAACAGAAGAAAGAGCAGGCATGCCTGTGGTTCTGACATAGCTATGGAACATACTGCTAATGTAACTCGGTTTATATTAACACCATTTAAAGATTTGAAAACAAACATCGCTCATTTGAAAGTCCTTCTGTATATGAATGTCATCATGTGTAGGTCTTTTAAAACTGCCGATATATGAGAGTAGAGCGGAATGTTTTTGATGAGGCACGCACTATTATGTAACAGCAGTTTAGGTTTCGTTCCTGAACAATTAGTCAAATATTCCAACAAAACCATTTTATTAATTGAAAAATTGAACTTTGATCCAGGCGTGGAATAGTCCAAGTCGTCTCGTACTAAAACTAGCTAAGATATTGGGTTGGCTAGATGCTGGATTTTAGTCCGAGATCGTCCCGTATGGTCTCTTATGACACGACTTACGCCCAAGGTTTGTGGCGGGTATTTGTTGTGTATTTTACTCGATTTACCTAGCAAATCAATACGTGATGCTATATACATCAGAAAGAGTGACATCTTATGGTCATAATGGTGTATAATAATCTAACTTTAATGTTAAATTACACATAGAATATTCCGGTTGATTGCCACAAACATCGCTTTTTTTCTCTGTTTGTTTACGTTTTAACTGAAAGCTGAAGTGGTCCGAATAACTTCGGCATAATCCGGAGTTTGTTTTGGGTATACTAGTTTCCGTTTCTATATATAGCGCGGAGTTTTCCGAACAAAATGGCGAAAACCGATCGCCCCAAAGTCCAGTTTCCTATGTGCTTTGAGAACAATTCCCGCACTAAAAACTTAATGACATAATGGAGGATCAGAACGGTAGTTTTGTTGATAATTTTCGCATGTCCATGTGCATTTTGACTTTTGTGTTGATAAAATAATCGGAGAACCGAATCACACAGATTCGAAATATAGTTCTTCCGTTTTAGTGGGACTTTTCAAACGTAAGGTTCAAAATTTAAACAAATTTTGTTTGATTTTTTGTGTGCTTAACAAGAGCAGTATATTGCTCTGTTCGCTTAGTATATATCTTAATTTCGCGGAAGTCCACCAAATGTTGGTGAAATGTAGCGCCATATTTATTCTAATGCTCGTTGTGTTTACACTGTTTTAAACTTTGAGAGGGTTGTAATTCCCGTAATTTATTTAATGTATTACATTTATATGTTCAATGTTTACTTAATCTATTTATTTTTTATTTATTGACACACATAATTTTTCGATTACAATGGAGAATTCATCGTAATTTGCGTGGTTAGTCGAAAATCTACGGAATATTTACAACGGAAAATGCCGAACACAGTTCGCGAGGTCAACTGAGTTGGCATACTTTAAAAAATTTGTAAACAGTGCGGTAATTGTCTCTTTTCACATTAAATTACCGCTTTCAATTCACAACTGATGTGGGTTTCAGATCAAATAGCATGTCTTCTGCGGAAAATATCCGTTTATTGTCGCAATTGTGATATTTTATTTCATATAATTGTGGTTTTATTTGAGCGGGTCATTAACATTTAACTCGTGTCATAAGAAGGCATAGGGCGCGATCTCGGACTAAAATCCAGCATCTAGCCAACCCAATATCTTAGCTGGTTTTAGTACGAGAAGACTTGGACTAGGCGTGGAAGTGGTGTATCTATCAGGAAGCTAACTCCTGTTAAGTTAGTGTTGTCATCATTTGGGTGGCCGCCATTTTTAAGTTAAAATTTCATTATCTACACACAACTTCAGGGTATTAAAAGATTTCTTTAAACCAGTAAAACTCTGTTAACCCTTTATAGAGCCCCTAATAGACTGCAGCAGAGGACACTCCGTAGTGCATGCTTCCATCTGTGTGAGGATCCCTGTGGGTTAAGCATTAACCTTTATATATCGTCTTATTAATACTCTAGGGATCGCCCTGTAAAGTGGTAATAATACATATTATAATCGAAAAAGATGATCAAGATTAAAAAAGGAATTAAAGAATAAAGATGGTCTATCTCTTCCGTGAACTTTTGTATAGATTTGGGTGTTTAAAATGCTAATTATGAATCAGAGAAACTAGTCAAATGGAGCTTGTCACAAGGAAATGAATTTTTCTATGAATTATGTTCTATGAATCGGGACAGTTTATGTTGCTATTTTTAGAACATTACTACATTTTGATTGAAAATTTATCTTTTAAAACACTTCTATGAGAAATATTTGTATTTCACCAGATGTTTCTCATGTGATTGTTTGGGAGCAGTAGTGCTAAGGTGCCTTCAAAACGAGTTTCCCCTAAATATTTTTGTTGTAGTAGAAAGTGATAGATCATCTCTAAGTGAAGATACCATTCTTTTTGTGTATCTTGACTAATGATAAGTGAACATACCATTGTTTTTGTGAATCTTGACTAATGATTTAATAAGTGAACATACCATTCTTTTCGTGTATCTTGACTAATGATTTGAAGGACTGTTGTGCTTTTGCTAGACTATACTGGCTCTGAAATGGAAAAACAATAAACTAAATGGCAGGCTATACATACTGGATCTGAAATGTCACAAACAATAACCTAAATGGCAGGCTATACATACTGGAGCTGAATTGTCAAAACAATAAACTAAATGGCAGGATATACATATTGCAGCGGGCTCTGAAATGACAAAATCAAAGTGTCAATGACACAATGTAGACATATTCTCAAAATAAATGTCCTCAGGGGCTGACATCAGTCGTAATGTCAATGCCAATACAGTTGTTGCATTTTTTTGTATGTTGAAGGTGCATTGGGACCGCATTGAATTTTAACACAGTATTCAAATTAAATGCACTGCCTTGGGAGTCAACGCAGTCACACTGAAATCCTCGATCGCCATGCCGAAAAAGTATACCAATGCTGAATTACTTTAGTCTATTTTGTAGTATATCATTTTATTTAATTAAGTCACAAAGACGTCCCGCCCTACAATCTGATAAATCATGTACTACTACCTTAGATACATACCTTGGACACACCAAACTGTATCCTGGCCTTTCCCTTGACAAGAGTGGCTGATATCTGTAGTATAACTGACTCCAAACTGTACGCCCCACTCCATCCCTACAATAAAGGACAAATAGAGATGACATCACAATAAAGGACAAATAGAGATGACATCAAATATTTAATTTACTGTGAGCTTACTTCACGGAAGCAAACTATTTAGTGAACACCCAGGCACAATGCCCAGAAGGAGCAGACTATTTAGTGAACACTCAGACACAACGTCCAACAGCCCTGAGCATATGGTGCCAGACATTTGCAGAATGAGGTCCCCAGAGGGTGAATTTTGTGATGATACCACGTAAAGCTGGCTAGCATCACCAAATCCACCTTCTGGAGACCTCATTCTGCTTAGGCCTCATCTTCTGGGAAGTATCTATAATCTCAAGTTAACTTGTTCCCTTCTGTTCAGTTTCTATATCCCCTAATTTGCAGAAAATGCATAATAAACACTATAAACAGGCTTGCACCAACTATGATAAGTGAAATGACTCGGATTTTATAGATAACCCACAGGCAGCATGACAGATGGAAGCATGCACTAAGGAGTGTCGTCTGCTCCAGTCTCTGTGGGGCTCTCTATGGGTTCTCTGTGTACCTGTTTAGTGAGAAGTTCCATACAAATAGCACCACCGCCTAACACGTAGCCACCGGTTATCACTGGATGTATGATTCGAACGAATGGTGGATCAAATGGAAATGTGTCCTGAAAGAAAAATTATCCATGGAATAGAGTTTAGTGTTGAAACGATTCGACAACGCCGATAGCTCCCAATGTCGACTCTGTATTTTGTCGTCGTTTAGTCAGAACATTGTATACAGTTCCCACAATAGGAGTTAAAAGACTATAATGTAGGAACATGGCACATTGATCAAACACTTGCTGCGGATGTGACAGTCTCAAAAATGCAACATAGTTGGAATGCTCAAAATGTAGAAACGTAGCACATGAGTGGTGCACCAATCATGAGATAACTGGGTCACGAAGTTCCATGATGATGAAATTGACATTTGGGACTACAGTTTCAACTGAACTTTTTTTTATCAATACGAGTGGTTGAAGAACCCCAGTTTATCGAAATTACATGATTAAATATTTCCAGTTTAGTAGCATGCAAAACAGCTGATATTTAAACAAATCTATTATACCTGTTGTGTTGATCTCTTGCTTTCAACATCTGTAAACATAATCCTCAAACGAGTTTTTTTTTACATGAAGACTTTTATCACGTGATTTGATGATTAATAAACCAACATTTTTCCACTGAACTATTGTCCTTAATTGAACAATTTGGCGAAAATTGCAACTATGAGAGAAGGGAAATAAGGATATGGGTATAGCTATATAGTTCTCACCCGCAGGTACCGACTAGTCGCCTTCAACTTGACTTTTGAGGTTCGACTAGTCCACTCCAGAACCTCAGAGTCATTTCAACACTAAAAGACATACATATATCTCCACCGCAAAACACAGAGCCTACCCATAAGACAATAAGCTACTGGTAGTCGTAAGTCGGGATTTTTTTTACCCTGTGCCAATGCATTCTCTTATATATGCGAGTCGACCATAGGTCGCCTCGCATATATAAGAGAATGCATTGGCCTAACAATTTTTTACAATTTTAATAATTTGTTCTTGTATTCTTTAACAATTTTATAATTTCACCCATACAGAGCCCCAGACAAACATGAGCAGACGACACTCTTCTAGGTGCTTCTATATGTGTGGGGCTCCCTGCAGGGTAATGGATGTTTTTTTTATTTTATGTCCTAAAAATTGTAAGAAACATTTATTTAAAAAAAATGATAAAAAATTGTTAGGCCAATGCATTCTCTTATATATGCGAGGCGACCTATGGTCGACTCGCATATATAAGAGAATGCATTGGCACAGGGTAAAAAAATCCCACCGCCAAACACAGAGCCTACCCATAAGACAATAAGCTACTGGTAGTATGAGGCTTTGATGATCAGATTGAAGTTTTAACACATTTTAGATCTTTGTCAGGTGAGCAAAAAGCCAACTATTGTGTCTTATAAAGAGCATCCATGATTCCATCGTCTCTTATAACTAGCGTCTATGCTTCCATCACCCAAAAGTGGCATATAATCAAGGGCATTCTCAATTTTGTAGTCATTTGTGATGCTTTTGTAGTTGTTTGTGATGTTTGTGCAGTCGTTTGTGATGTTTGTGTAGTCATTTGTGATGTTTGTGTAGTCATTTGTGATGTTTTTGTGTAGTCGTTTGTGATGTTTGTGTAGTCATTTGTGATGCCTTTTGTATTTTTATTTTGCCTGGTAAGCAGAAAATTGACTTAGAATTTTGCGACCAAATTTATGTGACCAAATTTATGTCAAATCGGACCGGCATCTTAAAGGTTGATGTGATACTGACATTCCAGTTAGCTAGATCCTTACCTTATAAGTTAAGGATTATGAGATCATGACCTTTAATGACCTTCATATTTTACCATATAAGTGAAGTTTGTATGAGATCGTGGCCTGTAACAACTTTGACATCGTACCTCATAAGTGAAGTTAAGGATTATGTGATTACGACCTTAACAGCTTTGACATCTTGCCTTATAAGTAAAGTTAAGGATTATGTGATCATGACCTTTGACCTCTTACCTTATAAGTGAAGTTAAGGATTATGTGATCACGACCTTCTTTTTGTTTGAGTGTCTGTAAATCTGTGTGCAGCTGACTGTCGGGATCAACTCTGAAAAAAGAAATAGAAGATCTCTAGTGAGTCGCAATTCTATACGAAATGTATTAACAGAGTGCACTAAATTTAGTAGACGAGGTTAATATATTTTGTATAGAATTGTGACGAATTTGAGATTGAATTTATTATATATTTAGCAAGGATAAACAATCTCGAAATGGTTGGGGTTAAAAAAAATTAATATTGATTTCCTTATCACAACTAAAGAGATCTTCAAGAACAAATATAGTTCCATTTTAAATGTGTCATTTCATGTTGACAAAATTGTTCAACCACTCTTATCACCCATGTTTATCTCAGTCAACACTAAATAACCCAACACAAATCGAATATCATAATTATATTCTAATTAATATAATAAGAAAGTTCCGGCATTGACATCAACATCATTGCGCCAAGCTCTTACATCACTGTGTGTGCCGATAACACAAGCGTGTCTTACTATAAAATATGAGGCCGCGTTTAGGAGCTAATTATGTGTCAATACAATTCTGGGACTACAGAAAGATTACTGGCGCTAAAGAACTCTGGTGCACACTTCCATGACTGACAAAAACCATGTGCCAATGCATTCTCTTATATATCCGAGTCTCCCATAGGGAGCCTCACATATAAAAAGAATACATTGGCCTAACAATATTTACCTTGACCTTGTAAGCCAGTGCAAGAGAATGCACTGGCACAGAATTCTTAATTCAGCACCAGCGCAGCTCCCATCATGAAAGGGTTAAAAATGACAACTCATTTGTATTTCATCTTTTCTGCATATCACTCCAAGGAGTTTGATAAAAAGAAAATTCAGGTTAGAGCGACTTAAGAGAGAGGTTTAGATCACTGTTATATATTCAGGTTATTTTGAAGACTAACCGAACTCAACATTTCTAAGAATTAGTTCCTATGAGCTTAGGTCCCTAAATACACATATTAAGCTAAACACACAGATATAAGATTTTTTTCTTATGAGAGTAAGTCCCTAAATACACATATTAAGCTAAACACACAGATATTGCCCGTTAACGTTCTAAACATGAGGTGTCATTTTAAGACTCACTTTTTTAATTTGACATTCCACTCATATAAACATTCACTGACCAGATCAACTTCAAATATACCTGAAAAGAGGAATACCCATAATAAAAATCAATAGGACCAAACAAGGCCAATCTCCCCCGAATTCCCCATTTCTCAGGCCCATGTGCATGGTCACGAAACCCTGTGCATCCCCGTGTCTCAGGCCCGGGTGCATGGTCCCGAAACCCTGTGCATCCCCGTGTCTCAGGCCCGGGTGCATGGTCCCGAAACCCTGTGCATCCCCGTGTCTCAGGCCCGGGTGCATGGTCCCGAAACCCTGTGCATCCCCGTGCCTCAGGCCCGGGTGCATGGTCCCGAAACCCTGTGCATCCCCGTGTCTCAGGCGCGGGTGCATGGTCCCGAAACCCTGTGCATCCCCGTGTCTCAGGCCCGGGTGCATGATTCCGAAACCCTGTGCATCCCCGTGTCTCAGGCCCGGGCGCATGGTTCCGAAACCCTGTGCATGCAACCTTTTTATTTACGTTTTTATGTCGGAAAATATTATAATCAGTACGAAATAATTACAGTACGTTTTTACATAAACTTGCTCCGAAATGAGATTGAAGATACCCACTTCCGCATTCAAATGTTCGATTCATACAAGACCATGGTGATGAATTGCATCTGCAAACTCAGTATAAAATGTGTTAACGATAATATTATTGGGTGATCTTTTACATAATAAATTACATGTAATCTATCAAGTAACTTATATGGACATTATGTTTGGGTAATAATAGATGGCCATGACCAACTGAAAATAAACCCATAGCTAGCCGATCCAGGGGTGGAATGCTTTGTTGGCGTGTGCCCCAGAAATAAACACATTTAATTAAAAACCGTGTGCTCGCATGTGTTTAACCCTTTGAGTGCCAGGGACCGATCTCATCGGCCCTAAACCTACAAAATAAGTCTGTTAAAGAATATAAGAATAAATTATTAAAATTGTAAAAAAACAAAATTGTTAGGCCAATGCATTCTCTTATATATGCGAGGCGACCTATGGTCGACTCGCATATATAAGAGAATGCATTGGCACAGGGTATATAAATCAACCTGGTACTCAAAGGGTTAAACTTTATTTGGCCTGAGAAATGGTATAGTATCAATATGCCGATGAATGTCATTAGAATGCTCAAATTATATTCCAATATAAGTTGATAAACGAAGTGAGTTTTTGGAGCATGACGTCAACATTTTTGCCAGAATGCGATGACGTCATATTTCGCGCCATATAAAGCAAGGAATTAGAAACACTAGCTATGAATGTGATCGCCGGTGAAAAACTGGCTACATTTGTGATCTAACTAAAAAGTTGGCTACGAATGTGACTGGAGCCTTGTGACAATGACCCCATCATTCACATTACCGCCGCTATAAATAGCTTCTGCAGGATAACCCTGCAGTATGAGTCACAGCGCACATAAGTTCACATTAAAAATAGTTTTTACGATTGACTGATATCTCCTTTCAGTTCCATTGGAATTCTTGGAAATACTTAATTCTATTCTCCTTACTAGGTATTACTGGCTAATTCTGGACTTTTCATAGACGCTTTTTAGTGTTTAATTAGTTGTTATAATCTCTAAATTTGTAAACACTGTGTGAAATTAACAATGCAACAGAAAATTTATTTTTAGCTAAGTGGCAAGGTCTACTGGAATTGCTGTCGCTGTATAGTTAATCCGACAAATTGGCGACAATCGCCTGATTGTCATCATCATTTTACTGTGGAATGTTGTGATTGGCTGATTGTCGTCATCACTTTACTGTGGAATGTTGTGATTGGCTGATTGCCGTCATCACTTTACTGTGGAATGTTGTGATTGGCTGACTCTGACATAATGCCTCTTGGAAGCAATGGGATTTTCTGCTCTATGGTTCAGCCTATAGATTGTGTAGTAGCTAGTCTGTATTTCAATCCAATTGTCAATAGAAGAGAGTCCAATGTCAAACAACAATTTCTGATTTTCTATGTATTAAATGACTATTACAGACCTTTCCGAAAACTTTCAGATTTGTATATTTCTCTTAATTCCTTCATGAGTCGATCGGTTGCTTGAACTGAACCAGAAACGGAACCCTGTAAAGGAGTGTAATAAGATAATGAACATGATGGACTAATTATCAAGATGGTCACATATTTACCATGTATTTAAACTCGGCAACCTATTTACTATATTTACACTCCTACATGCATTCACGCTCTGGAACATGAATGCAGGATGTTGGTTGGTAGAAATTATGTCACATGATGTCGCATGCTGGCCCCTACTTGCTTCCATTTTTGTGTCGACGCTACAAGAATAACGTTGAAAATGGGTGGCCAATGCTCTTTTAATCTGCCAGTTGACTCAGTTGAGCATAAATATAAGTAATGGCTGTTCATTTTGTTACCTTCCATATGTGTTTTGTGTTTTATGTGTGCAATGCTTTCAAGTTCCACACAAAATGTCAGAGCAGCTTGCATCCATACTCTATGTAACGCAAGCAAACCAACATCCATTTATTAAATAGATCAATATAACTTATTAACTCGGCAACCCATTAATAGTATGTACACATGACAATATGGTATGTACATCTACGATCGTGTATACATTGTATATAACAATATATACCGGTACATATAATCCACAATTACATAATCCACAATTACAATGCAATGGAGCTTACTGTAAAATAACCTGTATAGTAGGGTCCTGCGAATATTCGATATTCGATTCGAAAGTCAAATAGCGATGAGACTGAGCAACGTTGTCATTTTACTATCTAAGTTTCATTTCCAAACAGGGGCGGCAAGAAGACGGCCTATTTGGCCATGCCGCTCCTGCACAATATAATCATGTTTATTTCTGAATATTTCACTGTCAGCATTATGTTTGTAAATATTGTACAAAATAAACAATCAATCAAAAAACCGCTAGCGTTATCCGCAAAACTATACATCTCAGATTCCGAGTTATGTAATATCGCTGAGAATGCAAACAACAGGTGTTCCCGGCGTCGAAAAGTTTTCGTTTGAAGTTGACTTTCATTTTCGGAGCGTTCCTTGAAACTTGACAATTTGTCGTCCGTTATTCATGTTTATTTTAAACATGATAAAAGATGCATGCAGTGATGGAACCTACACGTGTGATGAATGCAACATGGTATATAAATCGCAAGCGTCTGGGACAACGACCCATCTAAGCATCCAGCACTACATAAACAGTCTACCCTGCGACTGTTGTTGCATCTTCAAGTTTATAACAACGGGTGTTTCCCAGTGCCGATTTGCAATTGTGCATGTACATGCAAACTGAAGTTAATAGTATCAGGAACGACGGTTGATCGCCACATAAGTTATGATGGAACTTCATGGAAGTTCATAGAACGTTTCACAAATCGTCTAATCATTGACATTAAATGCCTAATTGAGAATGCAACACACAGGTATGATTCGATTCGATATTCGATTCGATTTCGTTGACTCGATTCGATATTCGATTCGATCAAAATCTCCAATTCGCAGGACCCTACTGTATAGCCAATGATGAACACTTTACATTGTAAATCGGTTGCCAATGTTCTAATATCAATCTATAATAAATAGAAATAGGTGTGTTTAATTATCAAGATGGTTAGACCATATTTATATTAATCAGCAAATGATAATCAACATGATGGATTAATTATCAAGATGGTTAGAACACGATGGATTAATTATCAAGATGGTTAATTATCGATATGCTGGATTAATTATCAAGATGGTTAGAACATTTTATTAGGCCAAAATAGAAATAGGTGCATTGGGGGTCTCCCAAGTCACTGACACTAATTTTTTTTATCCAACATTCTCGGGATCCGGGAGCATATTTTTTAGTCCCCAAGCTTGACATACCCACTCTTACGAAGCCTGTTTCAGCATTTTTAAAGAACTGCGCTTTAATGCTAAATGCCCACCACGCGATCTCAGAACTCTTGTCTCGGTCTTGTGTAAGCACGCAGCACCCCTATTGTGAATGAGAGCAATCCTGTTTGCATCAACACGCGGTTCATGAATGATTTTGGTCAACGTTTGTTCAAGTTATCGCGCTATTGGACATAAATTTTCCTAAAATTGCTATAAAAAAAAAATAATAACACAAACTAAGGGACGTAACTCAGATAAAACAAATTGGGCAATGTGGTTTTCGAACTTGTTCGAAATACTGTTGTGAAAGATCCATATACCAAAAATGAATGAAATTTGTTGACGTTTGTTCAAGTCATCACGCAAACAAATATTAAATTGTTGCATAACTCTGGTTATAAAGTCAGGTCGGTTCTGATTTTCTATGTACAGCTGTCACGCGTAACAATAAACTCACATACCAAAAATTGGCAAAATCCGTCAATAAACGGTTATGTTATATAGGTTAGGAACAGGCCGCCCACCTGACCCAGACATCCAGATGCCCGCCCGCCAACGGTCCCTCGCCAAACCTACCCTACTTTTTCAGGGGTAGGTGACCCCAAACCTATCTATACCCCCTCTACCCACATGTTGGGTGACACAAACCTATATTTCGTTTGGGCCTAATATCACTCTTGATTCTCTCCCTTCTGATTGATGGGAGAAATTAAACTGAAAAGGAGTTGCTGTCTCTGGTTTTGTCGCAACCTTTCTAACACAGCAACATTGTTTACCTGTAAATAGTTCTGTCTCTGGTTTTGTCGCAACCTTTCTAACACAGCTACATTGTTTACCTGTAAATAGTTCTTTCTCTGGTTTTGTCACAACCTTTCTAACACAGCTACATTGTTTACCTGTAAATAGTTCTGTCTCTGGTTTTGTCGCAACCTTTCTAACACAGCTACATTGTTTGGATCGAGGTCAGATTCATCATCTTCTGCCTTGCGTACACTGCAAAGACATACAAAATATTACAGTAGTGGTAACACTTACTTTATATTGTCGTCCTCTAAATCATAATTGATTTAATCAGACATGACTCAATAATATAAGATTTTAAAGTAGTGGTTTCCATGCAAGTTTGGAGTAAACTGCATACCCACATATAAAATAGTGGGTCTGATGCCCTTTCGTAGAGTTTTCATTTCCTAATCCCGGGATTCCACATCAGTAGCGCCAATCAGAACTCACTATTAGTAGCACCAAGATAAAGGAGTCCAATCGAAATGTAGCGCAATATGATGTAATTCAGGGGAATATGCAAGCCTTCCGAGAAATGAAAAGTTGGAGGAAATACAATAGACTCAGTATCTATATGAATCTGAGTGTGTGTTTACAAAGTCTCTTTCCATGCCAACACTTTAATAGTTTGTATTATCATCCTCTAAATGCAGTAGTGGTTTCCATGTTAACACTTACTTTGGATCGTCATAATCTAACTCATAATGGAACTCATCAGACGTGACCCTTCATTATATATCAGATTTTACAGTAGTGGTTTCCATGGTAACACTTACTTTGGATTTTCGTCCTCTAACTCGTAATGGAACTCGTCCTCCTCCATCGCGTCCTCTTCATCAGAACTATCCTGCTTTGCACATGCCTAAAAAGAAGGAGATTTAATATGATTATAAATATCCTGCTTTACACAGGCCTAAAAAGAAGGAGATTTAATATGATTATAACTACCCTGTTTTGCACATGCCTACAAAGACAGAAATTTAATATGATTATAACTATCCTGCTTTGCACATGCCTAAAAAGATGGTGATTTAATGATTAGAACTATCCTGCTTTAAACACGCCTAAAAATACAGATTTAATACGAATAAAGTAAAGTGAAACACATTGCTGGGGTGATTAGACTTACACAACACAGGTTAACATGTTGACTGCCAACTACGAGTTATCACATACTTTTTGCATGCAATTGAATGGGAGTCAGCCTTTTAGAAAGTCTTAGTCTTAAGATTAGTGAAAAGCGGCTTAAAACATATTTGCCATAATAATTTTCCCACACAATACTGGTGGTGCAGAATGTATGGGCTATGTGGAAATGTATCATTTATTTGTCTTGCAAATCAAGTTTCTTCTAAACACATACTAGGATTTGACACAGTATTTGAAGTTCCACATATGATATTATAATTTCGAGATGTATATCATAACGTGCAATGATGCGTATGGTAGGAGAAGCATTAGTTTAAATACAGCATGTAAAGAGTGTGCGATAAGCAAAACTCTCAACACCATGGCAATTTTTTGGGGAGAGTGATTCGCAGTGACCCATTCAACACAAAATCTTGAGAGGCAAGGATTAGTGAGCACTATATCGGTATGTTGTAAACAATATGGTGCCAATTTTAACCAAAGTTCACTTATAGTGGGGGATCTCCCTGTTGTTGAGTGTTTTTCATATCGCACACTCTTTATGCACTGTACTGTATCATAATATGGCTTTTGTTAACTAACAAGGCATACGATCTTGACAATAACATACTCTTTATGCGGTATTTATGATTGGTATAAGAAAAAAATCTATCTATTAGTATATTTTAATATTTTTTGTTTATGGCAGTTTTAACGGATGTGACTTTTTAACGGCAATACTGATCGCGAAGGTCATCTGTATCTTTAAAGGTTTATTCATCAATCTGATCCTTGGTCTCTCATAGCAGTTGGGGCCTAAGCAGAATGAGGTTCCCAGAGGGTGAATTTGGTGATGCTAGCCTGCCATGCAGGATAGTCACTAAATTCACCCTCTGGGGACCTCATTCTGCAAATGACCGACACTATTTCCAGCCTTGAATACTTGTATGGTAGAATGAGGCATTTGGCTATGTAAGGGTCTGTAAATAGATTTGAATTGTACATACCCGCTGCGATATCACATTTTCAATCTCTGACAGCTCCCCAGGCACTTCGACATCACTTAAGATGCATAAATTACTGACTAGTATCTTTATTTGGTGTAGTATCTGCAATGTAAATCACTTCGACATCAATTAAGATGCATAAATTACTGACTAGTATCTTTATTTGGTGTAGTATCTGCAATGTAAATCACTTCGACTTCACTTCAGATGCATAAATTACTGACTAGTATCTTTATTTGGTGTAGTATCTGCAATGTAAATCACTTCGACATCACTTCAGATGCATAAATTACTGACTAGTATCTTTATTTAGTGTACTATCTACAATGTAAATCACTTCTACATCACTTAAGATGCAATAATTACTGACTAGTATCTTTATTTGGTGCAGTATCTAATGTAAATCACTTCGACATCACTTAAGATACATAAATTACTGACTAGTATCTTTATTTGGTGTAGTATCTACAATGTAAATCACTTCGACATCACTTAAGATGCATAAATTACTGACTAGTATCTTTATTTGGTGCAGTATCTAATGTAAATCACTTTGACATCACTTAAGATACATAAATTACTAACTAGTATCTTTATTTGGTGTAGTATCTACAATGTAAATCACTTCGACATCACTTAAGATGCACAAATTACTGACTAGTATCTTTATTTGGTGTAGTGCTAGTATCTACAATGTAAATCACTTTGACAAAATTGACATCACTTAAATTGCATAAATTACTGACTAGTATAGTGGTATCTTTATTTGCTGTAGTATCTACAATGTAAATCACTTCGACATCACTTAAGATGCACAAATTACTGACCAGTATCTTTATTTGGTGTAGTATCTACAATGTAAATCACTTCGACATCACTTAAGATGCACAAATTACTGACCAGTATCTTTATTTGGTGTAGTGCTAGTATCTACAATGTAAATCACTTTGACAAAATTGACATCACTTAAATTGCATAAATTACTGACTAGTATAGTGGTATCTTTATTTGCTGTAGTATCTACAATGTAAATCACTTCGACATCACTTAAGATGCACAAATTACTGACCAGTATCTTTATTTGGTGTAGTGCTAGTATCTACAATGTAAATCACTTTGACAAAATTGACATCACTTAAATTGCATAAATTACTGACTAGTATAGTGGTATCTTTATTTGCTGTAGTATCTACAATGTAAATCAGTTCGACATCACTTAAGATGCACAAATTACTGACCAGTATCTTTATTTGGTGTAGTATCTACAATGTCAATCACTTCGACATCACTTAAGATGCACAAATTACTGACCAGTATCTTTATTTGGTGTAGTGCTAGTATCTACAATGTAAATCACTTTGACAAAATTGACATCACTTAAATTGCATAAATTACTGACTAGTATAGTGGTATCTTTATTTGCTGTAGTATCTATAATGTAAATCACTTCGACATCACTTAAGATGCACAAATTACTGACCAGTATCTTTATTTGGTGTAGTGCTAGTATCTACAATGTAAATCACTTTGACAAAATTGACATCACTTAAATTGCATAAATTACTGACTAGTATAGTGGTATCTTTATTTGCTGTAGTATCTACAATGTAAATCAGTTCGACATCACTTAAGATGCACAAATTACTGACCAGTATCTTTATTTGGTGTAGTATCTACAATGTAAATCACTTCGACATCACTTAAGATGCACAAATTACTGACCAGTATCTTTATTTGGTGTAGTATCTACAATGTAAATCACTTCGACATCACTTAAGATGCACAAATTACTGACCAGTATCTTTATTTGGTGTAGTATCTACAATGTAAATCACTTCGACATCACTTAAGATGCACAAATTACTGACCAGTATCTTTATTTGGTGTAGTATCTACAATGTAAATCACTTCGACATCACTTAAGATGCACAAATTACTGACCAGTATCTTTATTTGGTGTAGTATCTACAATGTAAATCACTTCGACATCACTTAAGATGCACAAATTACTGACCAGTATCTTTATTTGGTGTAGTATCTACAATGTAAATCACTTCGACATCACTTAAGATGCACAAATTACTGACCAGTATCTTTATTTGGTGTAGTATCTACAATGTAAATCACTTCGACATCACTTAAGATGCACAAATTACTGACCAGTATCTTTATTTGGTGTAGTATCTACAATGTAAATCACTTCGACATCACTTAAGATGCACAAATTACTGACCAGTATCTTTATTTGGTGTAGTATCTACAATGTAAATCACTTCGACATCACTTAAGATGCACAAATTACTGACCAGTATCTTTATTTGGTGTAGTATCTACAATGTAAATCACTTCGACATCACTTAAGATGCACAAATTACTGACCAGTATCTTTATTTGGTGTAGTATCTACAATGTAAATCACTTCGACATCACTTAAGATGCACAAATTACTGACCAGTATCTTTATTTGGTGTACTAGTATAGTGGTATCTTTATTTGCTGTAGTATCTACAATGTAAATCACTTCGACATCACTTAAGATGCACAAATTACTGACCAGTATCTTTATTTGGTGTAGTATCTACAATGTAAATCACTTCGACATCACTTAAGATGCACAAATTACTGACCAGTATCTTTATTTGGTGTAGTATCTACAATGTAAATCACTTCGACATCACTTAAGATGCACAAATTACTGACCAGTATCTTTATTTGGTGTAGTATCTACAATGTAAATCACTTCGACATCACTTAAGATGCACAAATTACTGACCAGTATCTTTATTTGGTGTAGTATCTACAATGTAAATCACTTCGACATCACTTAAGATGCACAAATTACTGACCAGTATCTTTATTTGGTGTAGTGCTAGTATCTACAATGTAAATCACTTTGACAAAATTGACATCACTTAAATTGCATAAAGTACTGACTAGTATAGTGGTATCTTTATTTGCTGTAGTATCTACAATGTAAATCACTTCGACATCACTTAAGATGCACAAATTACTGACCAGTATCTTTATTTGGTGTAGTATCTACAATGTAAATCACTTCGACATCACTTAAGATGCACAAATTACTGACCAGTATCTTTATTTGGTGTAGTGCTAGTATCTACAATGTAAATCACTTTGACAAAATTGACATCACTTAAATTGCATAAATTACTGACTAGTATAGTGGTATCTTTATTTGCTGTAGTATCTACAATGTAAATCAGTTCGACATCACTTAAGATGCACAAATTACTGACCAGTATCTTTATTTGGTGTAGTATCTACAATGTAAATCACTTCGACATCACTTAAGATGCACAAATTACTGACCAGTATCTTTATTTGGTGTAGTATCTACAATGTAAATCACTTCGACATCACTTAAGATGCACAAATTACTGACCAGTATCTTTATTTGGTGTAGTGCTAGTATCTACAATGTAAATCACTTCGACAAAATTGACATCACTTAAATTGCATAAATTACTGACTAGTATAGTGGTATCTTTATTTGCTGTAGTATCTACAATGTAAATCACTTCGACATCACTTAAGATGCAAAAATTACTGACCAGTATCTTTATTTGGTGTAGTATCTACAATGTAAATCACTTCGACATCACTTAAGATGCACAAATTACTGACCAGTATCTTTATTTGGTGTAGTGCTAGTATCTACAATGTAAATCACTTTGACAAAATTGACATCACTTAAATTGCATAAATTACTGACTAGTATAGTGGTATCTTTATTTGCTGTAGTATCTACAATGTAAATCAGTTCGACATCACTTAAGATGCACAAATTACTGACCAGTATCTTTATTTGATGTAGTATCTGCAATGTAAACATAAACTTAAATGGAACACATGACATCAACCTTATCAGAGGATGCTGCTAAGTTGCTAACCACCGAGCCACTTACATTATCATTAAATCAGAGAATGTTAACCATTGGCTTCCCATGATTATTTGATTAATCAAATAACCTCGACAAGTGTGGAAGTTGACTTTCGTTGACAATGACCTGAGCGGTGGGGGTTGGGTATGTTGTGCATGTAAGCAGTACTATGCACAGATGCCATGCCCGGAAGAGTTAACAGCGAATGCAGCACAATTTACCACCAGACAGCCTGTTCTCTCATCAAACTTGCCACTTCTGATTCAGCTTCCATTGCCTTTGATGTCGCAGCCGACGTTTGGTGATCATCTTCAAAGAATTCTGTGTGCGACATGTTCTAACAGGCTATGGCAGGTCGGAAGCTTCCTTTGCCTTTGATGTCTGCAGCGACATCCCTGTTACCCCCACAAAAGCTCAAATATTTTGCTACTGTCTACCTATGTCCTCGTTAACTTCAGTAAAAGGGCACGCCTTTAGCCACAGTTTCGCGCCTTTAGCCAACTTAATGCGAAGCATGTGCTCTGCCGAAATATGTATCAGTGGTTCACGGCCGAGATTATTAGCTTTACTTCATGCAATTTTGCAGTTTGCAGAAACATCAGCAATTCGGGGCAGTATTTTGTAGTAAGGGCATGTTTATAACTAGATCGGGACAAATGAGAGCATGAGTATTCCTTGTTGTATATGATATGAAATGGAACAGTTTGTAACTGTGTTCAGAATGGATGTAAAGTAGTCATCGTATTTCACATTTATCACTTGTTTACATGGATGTAATACATGAACGATTGATCGACTAACCATTGACTATCATGGTCGATGAGTTGATTCTGAAAACTCATAGACATACCAAACCTAGCAGACTTACAATATATTTCGCTGGTGATGAACCAAGCGGACTGTCTGAGCCATTTACATTATATTTCTCTGATGATGCGAGTGGACTGACGGAGCCACTTACACTATATTTCTCTGGTGATCATAACCACCGAACTGACGGTCTTGAGCCACTTACATTATATTTTTCTGGTGATGCGAGCAGACTGTCCGAGTCACTGACATTATATTTCTCTGGTTATAAGAGCGGACTGCCGAGTCACTTAAATTATACTTCTCTGATGATGTGAGTGGATTGACGGAGCCACTTACATGTACACTATATTTCTCTGGTGATCATAACCACCGAGCGGACTGTCTGAGCCACTTACATTATATCTCTCTGGTGATGCGAGCGGACTGTCCAAGTCACTTACATTATATTTCTCTGGTGATGCATCACACAGAACTTCGATGGCACTATTAATTACTGCATCATCGGAATCACTGAACCAGATCGGTGCTGTCTCGGGATAGGTCTCCTGAAATTACATGGAAAATATATGACAATTCGATGGCAGTGCAATGAAAAATATTGTCGTGAGCAGGGATTTTTCTGCCCAATTTGTTTATTCATATTTTATGTAAAAGGAGTGAAAGGACTCGAAAATCATCAACTAATGAACATTGGGAAGTCCCATCTTTCTGGGAATTGGGAATTTAGGGTCAGATATTCGGAATAAACCAGACCATTTCCAATTAGTCAGAAATATGGCTTGTTGCCATTCATTGGAAAGCTCTTACTGAGAGCTTTCCTATGAATGGCAACAAGCGATATTTCCATCTAAATCCTGAAAAGTTACCCATAATTATGCTGTGGTTAAGGAGTCGATTATTTAGGGCATTACTGTAATTTTGGGGTATTCAATGCATTTTCCTGCAATCAGAGCCATTTCCTGGCATCTAGAACTGACTTCAAATTTCTGAACATATATGGAAACTATAACACTGATTATAAGAGTAAATAATTACTGTGACAATCTTATCTTTTAAAATGAAGTTTTAGTTGATGAAACGAATCAAAATTGGCTGTCATGATTTGCATTTTGTTTAATATTTTGCATCAAGGTGCATACTATTGATCTTACAAAACTCTTTTGTGTGAAGAGACATCAAAATACTTGCATATTTAACAAACACCCAAAAATTATGTCAAAAGTAAAAAGAAGAGAATTTACATGTACCCAATTGTCGCTTGTTTCATTCCTTGAGGGAGGTGTAGGAGTGATATCACAGGGTGAAAGGCAGAAATGAATTTGGGAGGGTGGGGGTCAGTGAATGTGGTATCTAGTGTCAGTTCCGAGCTCAGGATTCTATCTATAGGATACTTTGCCAACTTCATTATGTTGAAGACTCCTGCGAAGGGATCAAGTAGATCCACCACCCAATTTGTCCAGGAATTTTTGTTGAATCTGTGACTCCTTTGCCATGGTAGGGATCTTTTAACATGCACATATTGTTGCACATAGGACAGCCATTACCATTGGCCCATCCCATCCCCCCCCCCCCCCCGCCGATCTGATAGTGTGCCCAGTGCAGTGCCATCCCTGGACCTAGTCCAACAAATTAGACTATTTGGATTAATACATATTTTAATATTTGGACATTTACGATTGTATTAATCCTTCTAGTCTAATAAAAGAGCTGAAAACCAAGATTGCACAAATTTTGAAGCAGGTCAATACCAGACTGTTACCAGTGACCACCGATATAACCCCTTCAAAATACCATTATATCTGAAATTTTCTACAAATACATGAGTCTTACCTGTAGCGGAGATAGTATTCTTTATGTTCAAACATAGATTGTGATATAAACGTTGTCAGAATTACAGATTTGTTAGTTTAATCTCGGAGTCGAAAACATATCACCATTTTCAAATACAGACGATAATGATGACGTCACTCTTCTTAAATAAAGGCCACACAAATTGATTACTCGTGAAAATCAATATATGCCGTGCAGATATGGAAATATCAACTGGGTCAAATTGTTGGCATTTATAGATAGCACATTAGCGCCAAATGTTGTTTGTTTGATAAATAACAATAATAAGGGTCTGTTCGTCCGGTTTTGTTGACATTTTCATCATAGAAGTGTTCTTATCAAAATTATACCATTGATATTTTTGTACCAAAAATAAAGATGCCTTTTCTTAAGTAAACAATATTTTAAGGGATATGGAAATTATTTTATTAGTTTTGAAATTCAAATTGATTAACCGGTTAACCGGATGCTTGGTCTTTCAAGCTTTCCGGTATGTCAAGATTCGACGAGAGTATGATATGCATGGGTAATAGGTATTATTATTAGTCACTTATGTGGATTATATTCGTATTCCTGTGGATTTTCGTGTAAGTAAATCAGTTGTAATCGATGAATTCAACGACCACCTGCCCCATGAAATGTTCACAAGTCGAAAACTATGACCAAATTGTCACCAAAAGCCGGATTATATAGGTCTATGTTCGATATTTTGGCATAAAACCAACACATTTCTAGTGATAAACAGATTAACTGAAACGGCACTTCAACTATATTTTCGTTTGCCTGTTTATAATCGACATCGAGAAAAAAATCCTGCCGTTCCGATGGTTACCGATTATTACCGCTTTTTCCAGTAAAATGAGAAAACGGTAAATCAACATTCAAATAAACAGTTGTGTTAATGTTTTCAACAGTAGTAATGGTAAGTATGGTCATCCTATTATATGTTTAAAAGAATATATGGTCATTAATACGGCGAATATGTGTACGTGTTTAAACGTATATTGTAAAACTTGGAGATAAATTGAAGTATGTACCTGTACATACGCTACCTTACCGAAAATAGTTGCCTGACTGTGTTAAATTGGAAATTACACAATTGGCAATAGACCGGCCTACATATAATATTATTATTGATACGGAAAACCTAAACATGCCTTAGCGCGCCGCACACGCGTACGATGCGATATATATTGTACGACAAATATCGGGCACCGGTTAAGCCTATATTGTAGGCTATATATAGAGGATACCTGCGGTTCTCGAGTGAATACCATAATTACCTCATGAGTGGCTACAGTGGAATATAACTATTCCCACGAGCGGCCATGGCCGCGAGTGGGAATAGTTATATTCCAATGTAGCCACGAATGAGGTAATTCTGGTATTCACTCGAGAACTGCAGGTATTCTGTTTATTAAATGCTAAACAAATTAGCTGCGCTTAATCAATACAACAAATTAGAAATCGAATGACCTGTTTTGATCAATCAGCTGTTCTGTGACCAGTTCACTACGATCTTCTGTAAAATAAGCGTGCACACACAAAAATAGTCCCCGATGACCCCACCAGATTGGCAGAATGAAGTGAAACCATTCGAAATATTCATCAATTTATGAAAAATTACCTCGAACAAAGCAATAGAATTGCCTATCTTCAATAAATGATTTGATTTTTATCAAGCATAATGAACAAATAACAACACAAAAGGTTCGTTCCATTTAGAAATACCAAAATCCTAATTACTGAATCAATACTTCCGCTTCGCAGTTTGGAATATTAAAATCAACACAATTTCTCTTCAATTTCACTCGCTGTCACTGTCAACTATTCTCCTGATTCGCCGGTATTTCACGATAGGACTAGACTCGGTGTCTTCTGTGGGGTGAGACTTCGGTGAGCAGCTGTGAAAGTGCATGTACACCGATGCACTGAAAGTTGCGTTTGAGAAAATGGATTTCAAACTTCGCATCGCACTTGATGAACTCTCAACTCCAGGTGTACCAATAAGGTCACTATTCGATACACTAACTGTCGATTTGGAAACAGTTACATTTGTCGGTGATGATGTTGAAATAGTGTCAGGACTTGGTACAGGCGCAGGTGCAGTTTCCAATACTGGTGAAAGCTCGACTACAGGCTGTGCAGCTGGGAGTACTGACTCTGTGACTCTGACTCTGTTATTTCCAGCATTATTTGATAAAATTGAAGAAATATGTTTTGTTTGGACAGCATTCATTTTGGAGTAGTTCAACAAACTGTTTTCATTCTTGTGTCCTGACACTTGGATTATCTGATGCGGTGGTACATTTTCATCGTTAAGTGATTGGACCAGCAGTTTTTGAACACTATAGTTGGTAAGTCGCTTATCCGTTGTGAGGCCTGAGTCTACACACATGCCCTGCACAATTCTATTTAAAGAATTAATGCCGAATGCATTGCGCTTATACCAAGGCTTGCCTTTATTCCAGCCCTGGTAATTGACGGCGAGGAAGAATGGGCTGTCTGGAGCTTTTTCCTCTTCTGATCGCTTCTCGCTGAACAAACGATATAATTTAACCGGGTCTCTCTCTGGGTTGTCGACCGAATATGCTCTTGGTTTAATTCTTCTGATATCTCGTGGATTTTCACCGGTTCTTGTCTTTGTTTGTCGCTCCTGTGTGTAGATAATATATTCATGTCCATAATCTTCTTGCAGACTGATATCGCCCCATTTCAAAGAATGAGTTTCCTCCCCTGTTCTCATTCCGAAGTACAAAACACAAGTCCACCACATAGAATTTTGTAACGACTTTGGGTTATATGGTCCAAGAACTTGTGCCCTATAAAATCGCTCAACATCATCTTGTGTAATCGGATCTGCTTCAAATGGCTTATTGCCCTTTCCTATAGATTTCAGTTGTTTCTGTTTGCTTTTCAGAGTTTCACGGCATGATGCAAACTGATGATCACTTATGACAGAAACTGGATATGATCGCATCCTGAGGTATCGATCAAGTGAGGACATAAACGCTCGAAGTGACACTGGCTCGTATTCAGTTCCGTCTTTCTTTCTCACAGATAGGAGGAAACTTGATATATGCCCACACAGAACATCTGGGGGAATGAAATCGGGCTGCCTCTGTTCATCTTTACTTAGTAGAAATGTTCTAAAGAGTTTAATATCATATTCAGTTTTTTTAACAGTATTTTTATTTCTTTGTTGGTCATTGAATTGAGAAACTTCCTCATCAGTTACATTTGTAAATCTGGAACTTACAGTGGAAGTTGAAGGCAATGGCAATATTGGCAATGGAGCTGAGGCTGAATTCAGTAGTGAGCTTGAACTTGCAGTGGAAGTTGAAGGCAATGGCAATATTGGCAAGGCAACTGAGGCTGAATTCAGTAGTGAGCTTGAACTTACAGTGGAAGTTGAAGGCAATGGCAATATTGGCAATGGAGCTGAGGCTGAATACAGTAGTCGTGAGCTTGAACTTGAAGTGGAAGCTGCAGGAACCTGCTGGTCAAATATAGAGTCACTATTCTGAACACAAACTTGTGGATCTTTATCATTATATTTAGCTAATTTTTCCAGTAAAGAGTCCCAAAACACATCGCCTTATACCGGTACATCTATTTCAAATCCGTCTTCCATATTTTACTTTACGAATGACGTTGCTAATGTAAACAGGCGTCTGTAATGCAGTTAAGGGGGAAATACTCTAAATCTCACGCGCAAAAGTGCAAATAGTCCACATCGCTTCAGGCGCATGAATATCAATTCAAAATTTAACAGCATTACAAGTGATTCGCCCCGATTGGAGCTAGCGTTTAATATAAGGAAGCTAGCGTGTAATATAAGGAAGCTACCATGTAATATAAGGAATCTACAGTGGAATATAACGTTGGCGCACAGTTGGGCGCTCGACTAGCGAAATATAGCTTTTTACTCGAACATGAAATCAATAGAATTTGATAGGGAAGCATTTAATAAATAGGTAAAATTGTAGCTTGTGCAGTGGAAAATCGCAGGACATTTTGTCGCACGATCGGCCTCGCAAAGAATCAAATAATTTTGATTTTCTACGATCGAGTCGTACTATTTATTGGAAGTAGCCAATCATATTCAGTCGCTCGACTAAAATCGTACCTGTGCGCACACAGAGCTTACAAATATCACATCTGTGTGGCGGCTACAAATTATATAGAATAATTGAACTCGTATACATATATGCATTTTCGTAGCTGTGTCATTCTCAATTATCAAAGCGAAGCTCGTTACTATATGTATAAAATACAAGACCACGTGGCAGCGAATATATTCCCATCCGGTAATAAATTGCACCCAAAATTGCATTTAGATGTCTGCTATGAAACTTCTAGCAATTTCGACGACGATGCTATATATATATGTGTTTATATATATCTCGATTTATCACTACAAATTTCACATTAAATATATGACCACAGTAATACTCGCATATCAAAACAAATTCAACATGTTAGGCATAAACTTTCCAATTGTTGAAACTGAAGGCCTACTTGACACTCATCCACTATAGCTTTCCTTGTGTCTTTGTACTGTATGTGGCTTGACAGCCAGTTAGCGTTTTTATCTAGCGCTTATTACATATATACTTAATATATAGATGTGAAAAAAAATCATTCACTCCGAAAAATTATAAGAATATAGATCCCATAATGTCTATAAAAATCAGCCTGCTCCTACGTGGTCTGGAACAATGAAACTGGGAAATAAGTTTGGTGTGGCCTAAAAAATTTCAATGATTTCTGATCCTTTACGCATGCGCGTAATCTCAATACCGCGCGTAATCTCTCACGCAGACGATGTTAATATTTCTGACGTGTGTATTCTAATCAAATTTTAATGGATTAATAGTGACAAAAAATATTCTAGTTAGTTCAGTCATGATACTAAACATTCCAACAACAGGTATGTGTTTTTTATTTATGGTTTTATTTGTGTCATTGGACGTGAACAGTGTAAGTTAAAGGGGCATGCCCTTGCCACATAAAAAATGTGGCTTCGTAGCGTTCAAATTTTTCACGCCCATGGTTGGACGATGAGGGATTAAGGCCACATAAATGTCCAAATATTAAAATAGGCCTTAATCCGAATCGTCTAATTTGTTGGACTACCCTGGACCATATTATGAAAAGCGGAGTTACAAAATTCAGCCAGTATGTATTTTTCAAATTTTGTCTGAAATTAGAGAACTGATCATGACATTGATTATTGAATAATTGATTTGTAATGCCCGTGGTACTGGGAATGCAGATGGTGACACAAAGTCCGACCGATAGCATGTCGGATTTGAACCATCAACCATATTTAAAATGAAGCTCAGAGGTCCGCTCACAAACAAACTATCCGCTCCCTCTGATTTTGGTTACTTTCTGATTTACCTCAGACCTGTGCAAGGAAAATGCTACTTTTCAGTGACAAATACTAAATACCGGGTAGTGAAAAATACACAAATGTTCTCCGCCGCAACAAACCATGATCTCGATTAATTTCACTCAGCTGTTACCATGTGCTTACAATTATAGTGCATGTTTGTAGGAAATAGTGAATGTTTAAACGTATACTCCTCTCGTTGCCTCGAGACCTTTCTGAAAAATGAATCTCCTTGACAAATTACTTTTGCAACGAAATAGGGCAACGCAATAGCGATCACAATCGTATATAAATCATACAATTGTGACAGAAATCAAGTGATTGGTCAAACTCACTGTAATGTTAGCATGTACTGTCAACTTTTCTGAGTTCTTTGTGATAAAGTTGCAAGATAATTCGTCCAGAGAAGCAGAGACAATTTGAAAACGTTTGTGCGTTCGCGGAAATGTTGACTCCAAGAGTTTTATATCTTGTTTCAGAGTCGCCAAACATGCCATATTTGAGAAGTACGCGATTCCATCAAGAAGTTTCCATTGGTGCCTAATATAATCAATTCGTTTTATGTGATGAGAAGATCCAATAGATTTCTTTGGAAATGATATGAATCAACGTATCTATTGTTTTCTTTTTTGACAAGCAAGTGTTTTCAACTTCCTATTTACTGGAGGGGCGCATGCGCATTCTACTCGTTTTCAAATGACAGGCACGTAGCGGTGACGGCGGAATGGCTTGTAGCATTTCGAAGGGGGAAAATACATTTCGGGGACATAATATTGAGATTTGAGGCTCGATTTTGAATGAAAATCATTAGAACCAGTCGCCAAAAAATTAACATAAAGGTATGTTATATGTATATGTTGGGTTGTCACGGCAAATTTGTACATTCCAGTCGATGAGTTCAGGACCACGATGATGAACCAACTAAATCCACGCTGGAAGTCCCAGAAAACCCAATCGACCCAGTAAAGAATCCAATCAACTAATCATGACTTCCAAATTCAAATCAAATCAATTATATTATTACAAACCCTAATTATGAAGAGAAATTATCGCCAGGCGTTGCCAAAATAAAATTAGTCATAATCATCAGCCTGTTGATGGTGGACTGTAATCGGAAGAAGAAGAAGAAGAAGAAGACACATGGACCAGCGCGTCTATATTAAAAAGGAAGATTCCCCACACTGCAATATCTATATACAGAATGGTTACACATATTATATAATTCACGATGACATAAATTGTATTTCAATATAAAATAATAACAAAAAACTTTAACAACACAATAGGCTACAACAGAAATAGAATCGAAATAATTAAAGTATGGTTCGTGAATTGGTCGTTATCCCACGGTTTATAGGTAAAGAGTCAATTAGGTTCCCATCGGGGTACGCGACGGATATCAATCAGGTTCGTGTCGGGTATGGTAATGTTTGGCATAATACGACACGGGCATAATGCGACAGTCCGCGGTTTACAGTGTGTCAGGTCCACGGGACGTTCGAGTGTCATACCAAAAGTACTTAAGGTTGGGGAATTGGCTCGGTATACGCTGACTGCCGTTCATTCAATTTAAAAATTGAGTATATTAAAATGGTTACGCTCCTTCGCGGTAAAAAAAACTACTAAAAGGTTTTGATATACATGTATTGTGATGATTCCACTTCCGTACATGTGTTGAATTCTGGTAGAACACGAAACACATTTTTGCAACAATGTTTACGCGAAATCATGTTCTGGGCTGCTCATTTCCAATTTCAAGTTCGTGCGAGTCACATCAGTCGTTCACAAAATCGAGCTGCAGACATGTCATGCTATCGCGTTGGGACACATTTAAGAAACAATTCATCCCAAGTTTCGGACATATTCATACGATCGAAACGCCCGTATATGATGAGTTGTTCAAATTCGCAAATGGGTGTTAATTTTGTACTATTCCAGATCAAGTGCGAATACTTCGTCGCGATGTCATTGTATCAACGCGAGCTTCTTTCGCAGATTCAACCAGAAGAAACATCAAAACGCAAATCGAGACGTATCTCTATTTTTTTCACATTCTTGAAATCACTTTGTTCCGTTACCTACCACAGTTCAAATTTTGGTTCTGTTCGCACAATTTCTTAGCCGTTCGTTTAAAACCACAGACGGAATACGAAATTACATTAGTGGTGTTCACACATTGCATTTATTGAAAGATATCATAAGTGTCAAGTCGGGTTTGAGACCGTCACTAACTGCCGGGTCCACAGCTAGGCGGGGCTTTGGGACCAGGTTTCTTTGCAGCCAGGATGGGGAGTCGAGCTTGGTGAAGTTGGTAGCACAAACCTCTTGGTATAGCTTCTATCTTCTGCATGCAGTCATGTGGGATATTATTGAGCTGTCGAGTATTAATTTCAGTAGTTGTTGATTTTGTAGAGACAGGTTCAGACCTATTGCTGAATGGTATCCAGACGATTGGGACCTTGGGCGATTGGGACCTTGGATGATTGGGACCTTGAGTCAGGACGATTGGGACCTTGAGTCAGGACTATTGGGACCTTGCGTAATTCCTTATTCAAGTTATTATATCTATTGTGTATATACTTTATATTTCTATTAAATAATTATTACATTGGGTTAGTGTTAGTAAGTATTGAACAGACTCACAGTGAGTACAGTTTATCAAAGTTTACTTAACGACAGCCTATTTAAAAGTAGGTGCCGGCTGTGTTGTTATTGTCAAATGGGTTCACCGCTGTTTAATCGTCACCTACTCACAAGGTAATTTCCAGATCATCGACAGCTTGAACAACTCACAGTTCGACGTTTCGCGGAAGTTTGGGAGAAGTATCAGAACAAATAATGTTGTCGAGGGGTGGCATACCAGGCAGTCTGGCTCGGGAGTGGAGCGAGGCGGACAGAATTGCTTTGTCCGTATTAGTTCCTCTCGGTCAGACGTTGAGCACGGGTGAGTTGTGTGACCGCGCCCTCGGGTGCAGCTGCCCTCGTGCTTAACGACAGTGAGACGGTTTTGGATTAGGCTTATGGACTTAATCCCCGAAGCTGTGTTGGCCGCAGTGCAAACGTGTCGGGTAGTGGACATTGCTAACTGGACTCTCCGGTCTAGCAGGGGCTACATGACCCTTTGCCTGGAGTTCCGGACTGAAGATGCTGGTACCCAGAGATCTCAGGACCGGGACGCCAACTCCAGAACCACCCGCTGTCAAATGAAGCAAGGGGAAAAGAAGGGACCAATAAAGAAAAAGACGCCTTCTAGAAGAAAAAGGGACGCTGATAGACGGGCGAAATGGAAGAAGAAGAAGGGGTGACCGTTCATCTGCCGGTCACACCTCCCCGTGTGGTCCAGTCGTCAAGTGTCACAGCCAGTAGGTCGGAGTTGTCTGAGAGACGCCCAGACGACCCGACCTGCTTGGAGACAGACGACATCGCTACAGCTAGCAGGGACTCCGTTGATCTGCCGGAGGTCCCTGCTGTCGTCATCGAGGCGAGAGGAGAAAGGGAACAGGATACCACCCATGTTGTTCCTGCCGCCAGCTTCGACGTGGAGTTGGACAGTTTACCACCTCGGACACCGGAATTCCATCTCATCCCGGTGTCCCCCAGCTCTGTGGGCAGCTACAGCAATAACAACAGCGGTAACATCTCCACCTTCAGTATGACTACAGAAGAGAGAGAAACTCGACAAAATGCAGACACAGGCGGATGCAGCACTGGCATTATGTGCAAAGACCCGCGAGGACCACTCGTCACCACCGCCGTCTCCACCTCCGTCATCAGGAAAAAAGAATCCCGCCAAAAGAAGGAAAAAGAAACGATGATCAAAATTTCTAAAAAAAAATGCTCTTTTTTGTTTTGTGTTCTCAAAATAAAGCTACAAAAAAATGAGGGGTGAAGGAATAGACATTTCGGTCTATTCGACCATCCCGGTGTTAGCCCCCCCCCCCCCCCCAAACCGCATTCCCTGGCATACCAGGCTAAATCAACGGGCAACAAACGACAACCTGCCATTCCACCTGCTACTGACATTACTTTAACAAGATGGTAAGTGAGGGAAAGCTGAGCCGACGACAGAAAGCAGAGACGAACGAGTTGCAGGGGAGGATATTCAAGCTGTGGGACAGCTACGACTTAAAAGAAATAATTTCGTCGTCATCACTACTCAAAGAAATTTCCAAACTCTATGCACCAGTTCGACAGAACGAGAAAGGCAACGACCAATAAGATGTTACAGTTACAGTCAAATATCATCGTTATTATTGATTAGCGATTTGACCTATTAATTTTGATTGATAATTATTTCACTTGGAAATAGGAAACGGTATATACATTATCGATTATCGATCGCCGAGATCTCCAGATACATTGATGTTATGACATCAAACTGACCACCTGTGACTTACATTTAGCATCGCATTGAATATTTCACCTTATGTTCTCTTTATATCGACGAGACATCAGGTTCGATTTGCGATGCAATTTTCTCAGATTTTTGTATTCCGATATATTCCGCCTCGTGGAGGAAGTTACCAGTGCCCCTGTGTGTCTTGGCAAATTTGTCGATGCTCTCGGGGAATCTCTTTCCACAAAATAGCTGAACCACCACTGCTATCACCCGTTCCTCCGCTATCACCCACCGGTTACGCGTTTTAGACATTATAACAACTCCGTCCAACTGGAATCCCAATCGAGTGCATCTTCTATTTCCGATTGTCCTCAATTACGTGCCAATTTAAACACATAAATCCCCTTCAAAGTGATCTTGTTCCAAAAATCTCGAAACTTCAATTCGGCGTCGACGGTTCCTCTGTTATTAGCTCAATGAATCCTTGCGATTTTGAGACTATTCCTTGTAAATTTAGCAAATATTGAACACATCTTGTCCTCAACTCCAGGATCCAAATTCCTGCAGTCTGAATCTCCGTTCACCCGTTCAACGTCAGCAACAACTTGAACAAGGAAGTGTTTTTGAAAAAAACAACTAGACTTGGCTCACTGTGTTCAATTTGCAGTAACAATCAATTTTGTTTATATTTTCTACCATTTGTTTCCAGAAAATATAATTTATAACTATTTACAGTTACACAGGAGTTTGACGATGATACTATTGATAGTAATTTTAAGTAATAATAATAAATATATCATTATTAATATATTATAGATAGTATATAAAATATAGGATGGTAACTAGAGGATTAGCGATTTGGCGTCATATATATATATTTTTTTTTGGTGGTATTAAACCCAAAATTAGGAAATGGTAAACACATTATCGATCGCCGCAATCTCCAGATACATTGGTGTTATGACTATTATGCCCTATACTGTATACATCAATGTGACTTCCTGTGACTTACATTTATCAATGCATTGAATATTTCACCTTATGTTTTCTTTATATCGCCACGACATCAGGTTCGATTTGCAATGCGATTTTCTCAGATTTCTGTATTCTGATATATTCCGCCTCACGGCGGTGTCCCAGAAAAACTGTAGGCCTACACATAAAATATAAGGGCTGAGGAATGTCCAAATAATTCCAGGGCATGTAAATGTTAGGTCTACTAACACCGTTGCTCTTCCAAAATGTGATTTTCGTTTTAATGATATTTGATTGTAAATTCAGACAGGATGGAAAAACAGAACTGCACATAGAATTCATATTAATTATTGGAGGAAACAATATACATAGAGAATATTATTTATTAATGTGACGTGTATAACCATCAACATATATGTTTAATAAAATGTATGTACAGGTACTAGTATATGGCCTAGCATGTAACACAAGATTAGGGCCGAAATATTCAGACATTTTGTGGAAAGAGATTCCCGAGAGCATCGACAATTTTGCCAAGACACCCAGGGACACTGGTAACTTCCGCCACGAGGCAATCTGAGAAAATTGCATCGCAAATCAAACCTGATGTCTCGGCAATGTAAAGAGAACATAAGGTGAAATATTCAATGCGATGCTAAATGTAAGTCACAGGCGGTCAGTTTGATGTCATAACATCAATTTATGTGGAGATCTCGGCGATCGATAATCGATAATGTATATACCGTTTCCTATTTCCAAGTGAAATAATTATCAATCAAAATTAATAGGTCAAATCGCTAATCCTCTAGTTACAATCCTAGTCTTTTATATACATATATATGTGTTATATATATCTAATACTATTATTATTTATTATCAATTTGACAAACTCCTGTGCTAATTACAAGTATGCTTTACAAGTATGCTGACAAAGTTACTACATTTTTTACAGGCATGTCAGTGTCACTGCCACTGGTTAATGGAAATTGACACTATTAGTGTCCGACTTAGAAATATAGAATTGGATGTGATTTTCTAATTACATTTCTGCAAGAAACTCTTGACAGTTACTCAATTCTTGAAGCGATTTATACTTTATAGGGACATTTAGCTAAGAGATATAAAGTTTGAACATATCCATAGTGGAATATAAACTTTTGTACAAAAATGTCTGGTGCCAGCAGATATGGATACAAGTCAATTAAGCTGTTGAGGACCATCAATCATTCACACAGCCGAGCTCTTTGCTCTATAAGTTGTACAGGTGAGAATATATAAATGATAACAACCCTTTCACATGGAGTTTTCTGCACGATTCATCTAATAGAACCACTGTTACTTTACTGGACATAAAGTCCCTAAAAATAAGGTTTTAATCAAATTTCTAAATGATGTCACAAAAAGAGAAGCGAAAGTAGTGAAGGGATTATCACCCCAAGTACACCAAGATGTCTCAAATAAACACACTCAACACAGAGCATATATCGCCTGTTTCCAATAAATAACTCACTCAGCTACAACTCTGCAGTAATTAAATCATTCTGGTTGCCAAATTATCAGAGTTTAAACCATTTTTCACATTTAGTTCCAAGTGACTGGTTGCTATCTAAAATACTCCATTTTGTTTAGGCATTCTGGGAAGGACACCGCTGTTCTTAAAAATAAGTGCATGTATCTAGATATTTCAGTGCAGGAACCAATTCTGGTTATAGAGGCACTGGTCCAGGTGCTACCATGGCCGAGTAACTTTATAACACTGCGGTGACTCCAGAAGCGTTCTTTAACATGCACACACCAAGGCATGTACAATGGTCAGCCATTAATGTCCGTGTCCGATCAGACAGCGTACTGCACCCATGACAACATACTCTCAGGTGTCTAATAATCGTGATGGCCTACTAATAGTGATGGGTGGGGATTTAAGCTGAAATTAATAAAAGTGATGGCAATTTATCCTCAACATGTATGTCTCAATGCCAAATAATAGTTATCATTGGGAATTTTCTCCAAAATTAATTATCCTGCTGACACTATTATTAGGCACCTATCGACATTTTCATTCGGATCTTTATTCAGTGATCACGAATAAGACTTTCAGCCTGACAAACTTGGTATCTGGCCGATTTCTGTCAGAATACCCTGACAAGGTTGCAATCCCAGGTCTACCAGCATGAGAGACCAGTACACTACCTCTTGGCTACTATGTATTCTGAGTGCATTTATTTTTCAGAACATCGGTGTCCTTCCCAAGATACCCATACAAAATGGAGAATTTTAGATGGCGACGAGTCACTTGCAGCTAATCGTGAAAAATGGTTTGAACTCCGTTTATTTGGTGATTGGAATTATTTTAGTGCTGAAGACTTGTAGATGAGTGAGTTATAAAAAGGAAACAGGTGAAATATGCCCCGTATTTTGTGTTTAGTGCATTTATTTGAGATATGTTAATTATTCTTATTGTATTTTGGTCATAAAAGTGAGCGTTAATTTTGCTTCGCTCCTAGTGGTAACATTTAGAAATGTGACTAAAACCTTATCTTTTGGGCCTTTATGTCCAGTAACTGTGTTAGAACACGCAGGCAATGAGTACTTGCAGATGGCATACAGCGCGGGTCAATCACAAAATTTGCTGAAAACGCTGCTGCAGAACTACAACGCTGTCGGAATCACATAGTATATGCAATTTGTACCACGCGATTTGTCTGTGGTTGTTTGGCTAATATCCACTTTTACCATGACGGTAAAGATCGAGGACACTGGAACCTCAACAGTTTTCTGTCAAAGTCAGTTTTGTACGGAGATTGTGCATTGCTACACCATGCAGTCATTTAAAAAATCCACAATTTTTGTCTTGTATCGCATTCCAATGTTGTCATTGGATGTATCGCATTCCATTGTCATTGGACTACATGCAAATACTTCCGCTTGGCAAGGGCCAATGATCATGAATTGTGCATCGCTACACCATGCAGTCATTTAAAAAATCCACAGTTTTTTTCTTGTATCACATTCCATTTTCTTTGGACTACATGCAAATACTTCTGCTTTGCAAGGGCCAATGATCGTGAATTCCAAACACAAGTAGTTTCGCTGATGGGGTCATTGTCACAAGGCATCGATCACGTTCGTAGCCATTTTTTCAAATCGATAGAAATGTAGCCAGCTTTTTGAGGGTGATCACATTCATAGCCAGCTTTTCATATTCATGTTGGTCTAATTAACGAGACTAAATGTTTGGCTAATCACATTCTTGAGTAGATGAATGAAAAACAACTTATATATTTAGGCCTGTAAGGTCAGCTGATACGGCAGGAAATTATCAATATTAGTTAATCATTTATATACCTAATGTCATGAAATTCCCCGAGTTCTGTTCCCTTAACTCAATAAAAGAACCCAGTTTTGGAACCTTGTTTCGATGAGATGACGTCATATATTGCATCATAAAACAATAGAATTTGAGAAGCTAGCTACAAATGTGATCACCTGTAAAAAGTGGCTACAATTGTGATCGATTTGAAAAGCTTGCTACGAATGTGATCGGTGCCTTGTGACAATGACCCCATGGGCAGTAGTCTCTCCCTCTAAAAAGGCAACATCCAGAGACAACAAATGTTTTCACAAATATAATATTCATGATGTTTAAAACACAAACTGTACCAACGTTTACAATATGAAGATGAGATTTAATACCATTTATAAGTTGAATACTCTCAGGGTCAAAATAAGCATACAGGAAGCAATAAGATGCCCGGTGAACAATTCTGGGGAAGCTTTATGGGGTGGAATAACAGTATAGGATGGCAACGTTCAACATGAGAGCAATTCATGTTACACTATATTACCATCAAGCATATACACATGTATAATTCTCCAACAGTAAGTGTTTATGAGCTCAACTTGAGAAAACATCCACAGGCTATACATCCATAGGCACAGGCACAGATTGCTAGTAACATGTTTGCATTTTCTTTGCCTGACTTGAGTCAATACTCAAACAAATTATGGTAGACCTGCTGTAATATTCAGCCTGAAAATCACAATTTTAAAATAAACATTCGGTCCAAAATAATCATGCAGACTGGCAAAATTTACAAAAATAAATAAGTGTATGCTTATTTTGATCCCAAGAGTACCAACTCAATTTCGGTCCATGCAATAAAACTACAGCTATACCTAAAGTAATGTGGTGTCACCCCAATAATACTGCAGTATTATACCGCGGTAACCTACACTGCGGTAAGGCTACCGCTTCAACACTGCGTGTACAGCAGGGGCATAGCAAGCAAATTTTATTGGGGGGGTATAACCATTCATCGCGAAGCGATGACCCGACACCTAAGGCGTTGGTGGGGGAGAGCACGAGAGGGTGTCGCCCCCTCTTGATGGGGGGGTCCGGGGGGTTCTCCCCCGGGAAAATTTTCTGACATTGGAAGCTTAAAGTGGCTCTCTGGTGGCTTCTGACCAATCTGACATTGTTTTCCCACCCACTACATTATCATAGATTAGATCAACATTCTTATCATTTATCAATTGTAATTTAATTTCATAAAATGGTAGGCCGATTGAAAGTGTAATGAACAAATAGGTATATGGGAATTCATGTTGTGTTATTATCTAGTCATTAATGATGTGAAATTACTCCCATAACTGGGATCAGATATTCAGAAAGTAAATATGTCACAAACAACCATGAGAAAGGAGACTACATGGATACACACATCACCATGGGTATGTATCGTGGGGTATTTATCGTGTGGGTATGAATAGTGTGGGTATGCATCGTGGGTATGTATAGTGGGTATGTATAGTGGGGGTATGTATAGCGTGGTTATGTATAGTGGTGGTATGTATTGTGTGAGTATGTATAGTGTGGGTATGTATAGTGTGGGTATGTATAATGTGGGTATGTATAGCATGGGTATGTATAGTGGTGGTATATATTGTGTGGGTATGTATCGTGTGGGTATGTATAGTGTGGGTATGTATAGTGTGGCTATGTATAGTGTGGGTATGTATAATGTGGGTATGCATAGTGTTGGTATGTATAGTATGGGTATGTATCGTTTGGGTATGTATAGTTTGGGTATGTTTCATGGAGGTATGTATGGTGTGGGTACTGTATGTATCGTGGGGGTGTGCATTGCCGCGATCGTCAGCGATACTTCATTAGTTTGCCAAATATTTTTACTAACCTTTGGAAAATATTGGGGGGGGGGGGGGGGGGGGGGGTAAATACCCCCCATCCCCCCCCCCGGTTCCTACGCCCCTGGTGTACAGTGGTTAAACCACAATGCATGCTGTCACAGTTCACAGGCATGAAAATAAAATGCAGTGATTCTCCTTGTATCTGTGGAACTTAACAAGTTTGACGGCCTGCTAATAGACCATGGTATAATAACCGTATGGTACTGTAATTCCACCGCAGTTACCGTCTCGATACTGCTGTGGATACTTTACTACCATTTTTCAAGTCAATTACTTTGAGGATAGCGGTATTTGTTTAATTTTTTTCAGGTGGTAGGACATTATGCGATCCATCAGACCATACTTATGCAAGCGTGAGGCCATTTGGTGTAACATCTGCCTTAAATCGCTTAGTGAACGGATCATCGAGGAATGGAGACGGCATAAGGAAGCACTCTGGGACGCGGGGTTCTGGTGGTGATAAGGGAGATAAATCTGGTGGTGGGCAGCTCATATGTGAGAAGTGCGGTGATCCTATATCTCACGTCGAAACATTTGTTGGTGCGTATAAATATAATATCCTGTATCTCACGTCGAAACATTTGTCGGTGTGTATAAATATAATATCCTATATCTCATGTCGAAACATTTGTTGGTGTGTATAAATATAATATACTATATCTCACGTCGAAACATTTGTTGGTGCGTTTAAATATAATATCCTATATCTCACGTCGAAACATTTGTCAGTGTGTATAAATATATGATCCTATATCTCACGTCGAAACATTTGTCGGTGTGTATAAATATAATATCCTGTATCTCACGTCGAAAATTTGTCGGTGTGTCAAGATATAATATCCTATATCTCACGTCGAAACATTTGTTGGTGTGTATAAATATAATATCCTTTTTCTCACGTCGAAACATTTGTTGGTGTGTATATTAAATATAATATCCTATATCGCACGTCGAAACATTTGTCGGTGTGTATAAATATATGATCCTGTATCTCACGTCAAAACATTTGTCGGTGTGTATAAATATAATATCCTATATCTCACGTCAAAACAATTGTCTATGTGTAAAATAAATTTGCACTCGTCCCTTGCTTATGGTGACTGTATATGTCGATTTAATGTTGGAACTATTTGAATGTTTGCTTAGATCCTGTCCCGTCTCCATTCAATTACGGGCATGTGAAATTGTAACTGAACAAATTCTCATCAGTATGCAACAATGACATTTTTATGATTATATGACTGGTGCAATTGCACCCGTCTTATGAATTGCGGGAGCAAATAAGTACTCTTGTTATGTTTTCCTCATGGGAAGGACTAATTTATATGTAAAAAAAATAATTATATATGCATTATGTGGTGAATTTATATGTAAATGTTTCTTAATATATGCATTCGGTGGTGAATTTATATGGAAATGTTTCTTAATATATGAATTCGGTTGTGAATTTATATGGAAATGTTTCTTAAAATTTGAATTCGGTGGTGAATTTATATAAAATTGTTCTTAATATTTGCAGCATCAACAAGATTTGTGAAGTGTGAACGATGTCATCATTTCTTTTCTGTCTTACCCGAGCATGATACAAAGAAAATGAGCAAAGATGAAAAAGCAACACCTAAGAGAAAACCCCCGCCATCTCCAAAGAAGGTACAGTACTATTCAAAACTAATGGTTAATAAACAGCAAATATTAAGCCCATCACCATGCCCAAAGAAGGTACAGTACTATTCAAAACTAATGGCTAATAATCAGCAGATGAACCCCATCACCATCCTTTATGAAGGCTCAGTCAATGCAACCAAATGCGAATATCTACTATGGGACAAGAAACAGCTTAAGGGTAATTGTCACCACTTATTGGTGTGTTGTGTACCCAGCTTTGGGAATAGGTGTTTTGGGTACCCACCTTGACTTTGCAAAGTGAGTTTTAAAACTGAGCGAAAAATAGTACGATCCTCAGTTGATACCAAATCACATTGAAAATATTTATGCAATAGTAATGAGATACATACAAAATGGAAAGTTGGAATGAATAGACAATTAACATGTGCACAATTTTTTTTTACACGAATTCATACTTCATACTTATATGTGAAGATATAACTCATGCATGGTAACATCTTTTTTTGGTATTACTCCTATCAAATTTATTTCAATGATGTCCATAACCATTTGAATATCACAATGAATATATAATATACCTGCAAACACCCATCTTCAGAAGAATATATTGATACAGTTATGTTCTACTCATTGTAAATTTTCGTCGTGATGGTCTATAACATATACATTTATTGTCAAGAACTTGAAACTGTCATCAGATATAAGAGTTTTCATATAAGATTTTTATGAAAATATCTTTGTCAGTTTTTAATTCGAGCCTCACAGTCCGCAAATTCAAAGTGCGCGTATTCAAAACTGAGCAAAAAAATAGTATTGCTCAAATTTAAATATGTGTAAGCCGGGCTTAAAATCTGTTGGATAATCAAAATCTATTTAGATCTTTTGATACGTTAAGAATCAAAATATCAACATGATGTTCCAAAGTCAGATTACGAGGGCCGCAGCCCTGAGCAGGGAGGGTATGGAAGGGGGTAACACATCGATTCCCATACTGCAATTCCCTTTCATAGAATTAACAGGGCTTCAACTGACATATATCATTGTTTCAGACGAATTACTGCCAATATTTTCCCCTGAAAAAGAGTCTTCTACACCAATCAGATGTTACCAATTGTGCGAATCAATTTTTATTCTCGCCAGTGTTTGTCACTAGAGCTGAAACGGTTGACCCATTCTTCTAACCGGTTAACCATCGGGGTTAACCGGATTTCAACCGGTTAACCGCTAAATTTCTAGCGGACTTCTCTCACACTAATTATGTCGACATTATGCCATGCTCCACGGACAAACCTAGGTGTGAAGTAGTAGCTGAAATAAAGACCTTATTCACGGCATTTAACGATATTCAAAAACACGCATTCATTGTTCTTTTGCTGGCTCTCGTGATGGGGAATGAGCAAGTGAAATTTGTGAATGGCAGGAGAGATCGCTTATTTGCCGTGATCAGCATATGTTTGGGCATTTGTAAAACGAGTAAAATAGTATGGGTATTGGTAAAACGAGTAACAAAACTATATATTAAAGATCTGTAATATATCACTATCATCGTTGGTATATCCTCCAATGCATTATATATACAGACAAGAAAGTAATAACTAGAGAACAAAAAGGAAGGTCAGTTATATAGGTCAGACTCGCAGTCCTATTCAGTATTCGAGCTATTCGTCGGTATCATGATAGCGGACACTAGTGTTGGGAGGTTATATAATTTACGTTTCGGTTTCGGTTTTAGTATGCAATCACTTAACATATAGCAATTACTGCCAAATTGAGTGTTAATTAGTCCCACAGGCACAACCAGTTACAGAGTAGCATGGAGCATCAATTTCCTTGATAAAAGGGAAGATTATTGAAGAAGTGTTGGGTTGCTTCAACTACGATGTCTGTTTGGTCACTCAATTGAATTGATCATATTAAATCACAACAGGGAGGAAGAACGGGAAGAGTGAAGACATTGTGCAGCTGATCTCAATCTTCAAACTTTGTCGACTTACATAGTTTTTATAAACCCCACTGTAAAACAGTTTTATATATAGTATGTCGTGGTGTGGTTCCAATTTGAATCCATGTTGCTTTCGTGCAGTATGCCACACAACGCCACTTTTACGTTGTCACTTCCTTGTGTGCATTCAGGCTTGATACACAGTGACTGCACACGTGCTTTTGTCGGAAGAAAACTTCAAAGGGTCGGAATTGATTGAAGGTCGCCGACACTTCCAGACAGTTCGAGAATTGCTACTAAGTATCTGATACTACCGCGTGTACCAATTAATGCTTGCATTGCACTCTACTATCGGTGACACAGGATTTAGTATTAGTTTTGCATCATTTAACCTAATATTTTGAGGATTATTCACGTTCACATTCAACTGACAACGGGATGCGGTTACGTCCGGTTCATTTTTTTCTAACCGGTTACGTCGCTAACCGGATGCTAACCGTCTAACCGTTTCAGCTCTATTTGTCACGCGAATCTTTATGTGAGTCGATTTAGTAATTTTGGGTGGAAATTAAGCCCTGGTAAGGTATGCGATAATTCATGCAGACGAATGAGTGCCTTTCTTGAGCAAAGACTCCAAGAGTCCTATTCCTTGTTCAAAATTTACAGTAATATTTAGTTACTGGCACTTTAACATTGGAAGGCATGGATAGCCTTCACGATGGGTATTGCTGTTAACATAGTCACATCCATTAAAACTGCCATAAACAGAAAGAATATTAAAATATAGACAGACCTTGTTTTTATACCAATTATAAATATTGCATAAATAAGAAGCTATTGTCAAGTTTGTATGCTGTGTTATGTAAACAAAAGCCAAATTTTGTTATAGTCAAGTACATAAAGAGTATGTGATAATAAAAAAAACTCAACACCAGGGAGACCACACTAAGCTATTATTGGTTAAATATGCCACCAAGTTGTTTGTAACATACCATATAGTGCTTGCTAATCCTCGCCACTCAAGATTTCGGTGTTGAATGGGTCACCGTGAATCACTCTCCTACAAGAATTGCCACAGTGTTGAGTGTTTTGCTTATGGCACACTCTTTATGTGCTGTATATAAACAAACGCTCAGCTCACATAAAGTGTGTTTTGTGGATAATATCACATTCATAATATCATTATCCTATACTATTAGTATATTCTTGAGGAAATGTTCATATTTTTGTAAATGTAATTTCTAAATTATAACCTATAACGAAGACCATCCATGCCCTTAAATGGCAATATCAGTACCCTTTGTAAATCTTCTATGTTAATTTCCTCACAGATATATGAATATTTGGACAAGTATGTTGTTGGACAGGAATACGCCAAGAAGGTTTTATCTGTGGCCGTCTACAACCACTATAAACGACTTCAGCACAATTCACCGCCACCAGCAAACCCGGCAAAGACATCAGAAGTTGTTGTTCCTGACACACTCACACGTCCCTTCAACGCTTTCTCTCCGAGAGGTATATAATGATTATAAGACCACCCAAAGTTTAATAAGTTTCTTAGATAATTAATTTTTCAGATCAGTGACGGAGGAAGGTTTTTATTTTTATTCCTAACTATCATGATGATTGATGGTTTGAATATGCTTTATACATGGAAGGCAAAATTTATATATAAATACAAGGAGAGGTGAGAGGTTAATCTCCAGGGAAGATCACCATCAACAAATAATCCTTTGCTAGAAATGGTCGACTAGTTTCGGATTGTTATCCTTCTTCGGGACCTGTGGGTGTGAGAAAAGTAGCTTGCTGACTCTGTATTTATAGCCCTTGGTGCGGCATCCTTCCATATGATTGGTTGATACCTTTAAGGTCAAGGGGTTGTGTGTATGGTTTACTAATGTGGTTGACTGAGTGGGGATTAGTTGTGGTTCACTGCTACTCTCTCCTGCCAAATAAACGTGACGTCACGTTTATTTATTTAAAGAAAAATACGACAGCATCACGATTATTAGGCGCCATCACGATTATTTAAAGTTCTTGCAAAGTCGCGGAATTTTCAGTCAAAAAGTTAGAAAAAACGTGCAGCTCACTAAAAAAAATAGAAGTGCACTTGACAAGTTGACAGGAATGTGGGAGAATCTCATTCCTAACAGGATTTAGGCCTCTAGATCATGATGTCCGTGTATAAACAGACGGATTATCGCAGTTAATTACAACTCATCAAAGCTTATAATCACACAGTGACAACTAATTATCGTTGGGACGGAACCGACTTCTACTATCAAAACGGGACTTAATGCTAAAATCACATCACCAGGCTTATATTATAAAATAATCAGTGAAACTAATCTGAGTGACAACTGATGAACTAATTTAACTTGACGTGGCCGACTTCTCCAAACAATACTGTTATCGTGACCCAATTATGCGCTATCATGAAGACACAGAAGCTGTGAGTCGTGTGCACACATGCGTGACTGGTTTTGGCTATAAATGGAAAGTTACGACACCGCAGTAGCTTCTGTGTGTACACAGGAACATGTATTTAAATCTATGCAATAAAGCAATACAATAACATGTCCATGTATTCAAAGCACAGTTTAATTATGAATGCGATGACTTGGCAACAGTTCCACATTATTAACCACAACTTACGTTTTATGTCGGATTTAAGTTTTATGTCGGATTTTAAATAGCCGATGTGCGACATAAGAAAGATAACTCTAATTTACATCTCGAGCGAAATATTGATGGATGATGCAACCGATATGCCAACTAATTTCCCGCAAGTTCCACCTTTTACTCATTGTCACTGATCAAAATGCCGAACTTTATTTATCATAAATAATAATAGAAGTTTCCCCACTATATTTGTTTTTCGCATTATAGAACTGGTTGAATTAATGTGGTCCGTTTTATAAGCTCCATTACAGCATTTCAAACCGCGCGTTCCGTTATTGTTCCGTTTTTTTTTTTTTTGCCATCATTGTGCGCCATCACTATTATTTGGCACCATCACTATTATTAATAACACCCGAAAATGTGCACCATCACTATTATTTGGCCATCACTATTATTAGGCAGGGGAGAGTATGGTTCACTCATGTGGGTTCCATTCCTGGTTCACTAATGTGGTTCATTGAGTGAGTTTAGTTGTAGTTCACTACTACGGATCACTCATGTTGGATCCATTTCTGATTCAAAGTGTTTCACTAATATGGTTCACTCATGTGGTTTCCATATCTGGTTCACTCAGTGGTTCACTCCCTTATATGGTTGTGTTAAACAATATTGTATCTTAGCCTAATTTTTGTAGTTCACTGGGGCATGGACTATTGCTGTTCGCTCCTTAATTTTGTTGTGGTTCACTAATTTTTGTGAGCTAGTTGGTTATTGTGGTTAATATCTGTTCACATCTGTGGTTCACTCATATTTGAAAGAAATGTTTTGGATATGTAGTTTTGGTGGGTCACTGGTGTGGTTCGTTGAAGTGTTATGGTTCACGATGCAAAATTTATATACTGGAGTTTATGTTGATTTTCCTTTTACACAAAATAAATCATTTGATAGACTCAAATCTGAGGGAGAAAGATTTTTCTACTTAGATTTTTTATCAATAATTTCAGAAATTAATCAGTAGGTAAACTCGCGTATATAATATGGCACAGGGTGTTTAATGCTGCACCAGTGCGGCTCCCATCATGAACGGGTTAATGGGGAAACATGTACATATTGTTATTGTTTTTTTTACAGATTCGCTTCAGATAGCAATGACTGTCCACGGTAATGCTCTCGGACCCAGTGTACAGCAGCAACAACAACAAGAAGACACGGTGCTGCGTTCTGATATACTCGAAGCAACGACGCATGAGCTTAAAGTTGAGAAAAGTAACATCATGATGGCTGGCCCTACAGGTTGTGGTACGTCTTATATATTCTACTGAATAACTTAAAGGGTTACTATACACTAAATCCAGCCATTTATGAACTGGAGTCATAAATTAATTTTCATTGTAATTACCATGTTGTTTGCATCATTCATGGAGCACATGAGTGTATTTTGCACTAATCCATGGCTCCAATTCATTCATTTGTTGCATATATCCTTTTGAGTATAAATGGAGATGGTCCCATAACTGACCACATTTAGTGTACAGTATCCCTTTAATATTTATTCCTTTAAAATATTATATCTGTGTTCTCAGGCAATTAGATCTCAACTGAGATGAGGGAGGGAGGTTATTTATTTTAAGTCACGTTTTTTTTTTAAACAGACAGAAAATATGGAATTATATGTTTGGCAAGGGAATTTTCAGTGATGAGGGAGATACCTGAGTGACAAGGGAGGTGCCTGAATGACAAGGGAGGTGCCTGATTGACGAGGGAGGTGCCTGAGTGACGAGGGGGGTGCCTGAGTGACAGGGGAGGTGCCTGATTGACAAGGGAGGTCCCTGATTGACTAGGGAGGTACCTGAGTGACAAGGGAGGTGGCTGAGAACACAGATTTTTTATTAATTTGGAAGATAATAATTAAATATGTTGTAACTCTCCTGATGACAAACTGCATGATTATATCGCGGTGGGCTTCTAAAATGTTGTATCTGCCAAAAATCAAAACGTCAGATATGACCTTTTAGAAGCCTCTTGACGATATGGAAATTCACTCAGTTCTAGACGGAGTTTATAAACACTGAAACCTTTTCTTATTACAGGAAAAACTCTGCTTGCTCAAACCCTGGCACGCTGTCTTGACGTGCCATTTGCTATCTGTGATTGCACCACCCTGACTCAAGCCGGTTATGTTGGTGAAGACATTGAATCTGTGATTGCTAAACTTCTCCAGGACTCTAATTACAATGTAGAGAAAACTCAACAAGGTCTGTATTAGTACAGTATATCCCATTATTACAGTATATCCCATTATTAGCTATACAGTATATCCCATTATTAGCTATATAGTATATCCCATACGGAAGGTCTATTATTACCATCATTACATTATATCCCATTATTAGCATTATTACTGTATATCCCATTATAGCATTATTACAATATATCCCATTATTAGCATTATTACAGTATATCACACATAGACAGTCTATTATTAGCATTATTACTGTATATCCCATTATTAGCATATCACAGCATATCCCATTATTATAATTATTACAGTATATCTCACAGGGACGGTCTATTATTAGCATTATTGTTAGAATTATTACTGTATATCCAATTATTAGCGTATTAGTGTATCCCCCATTATTAGAATTGTTAAAGTATACCCCAATTGACAGTCTATACTAAACACAGAGAAATCAATACTGAGTAGAACAAGTCAGAAAGAAAATAAATTTACTGTGAAAAAATAAAATGATCTAAAATGCATAGAAAATATTGAATATCACTGTTGTTTTCAAGTGCAAAATTTAAATTTCTTTCCACAATGTGATGTCAACTGGGCAAAGCCTAGCTTTTTAATTTCACGGTTTCACATGTGCATAATTAATTTATCTTAACTCTTTCTTTCAGGAATTGTGTTCTTGGACGAGGTTGATAAAATAGGGAGTGTACCACGCTTTCATCAACTTAGGGATGTCGGAGGGGAAGGAGTTCAGCAGGTGTGTATATTCTAAAGGCATACCTATACAGGTAGAATCATGTTTTGTCTGGCATCCAGTCTAGATCTGTGTGGGGTATATACAGATAGCTATAAGAAGATGTGAGGGATGTTGCCATCATGTCAGAGATTCAGCTGTTATATGTATCTATGGCCAGGCAGTTAGCAGAATGTACTACTCAATGTCGTCAGCTATATACGTCGATGATCAAAAACCTTTCCCAGGACTGTCTTATACCATGTCTTTCCCAGATCTGTCTTATACCATGTTGCAGTTGAATATCAGAGGCAATTACACAAAATTAAAACACTTTTGACAAGGAACCCCTGATAGTAATGATATGTTTATTTGCACAATAATAAATGAAACATTGACAAAATATCAAACAAAATAATCTTATTGTACAGGTGGTCGTTATCATATAGGTGGTCGTCTTCCTGCTGCCCATATATAAACAGTGCAATATGAAATGAGATGGCATAATTATGTACAATTATACACAGACTATGGGATATTTGGTATGCCAGTTGGTGTAGGGTAGGGCCCTGAGAATAGGAAATTTGGCAACTGAATCGAATCTCATATTGAATTGGGTGGCCGATGTCGACATTGATTCCGAATCGAATCGGGACAAGCACTGTATGGAGAAAATCATAGCTGACCATCGGATGCCCTTCTAATTATTGTTCACATATTTGTCATAAAAACTAAGCCTTTTTATATGCCCGTTTGAAAAAAACGGTCATATTATGTAAATGGGTTGTCCGTCTGTCCGTCCATCATCCGTCGTCCGTCCATCCGTCTGCTTTTGGTTTCTGGGTGATAACTTTAGGATTGAATCGAGTGAACTGAACCAAATTTGGTATATTAGTTTACCACCCCAAAATACAGATCATGTTCGAATATGGGTTTGACTGAGTTATGCCCCTTTTTCGTCTTAGATTTTACCTGATATGCAGTTTCCAGATAAAAAATACCACACTTGAAGTTATTGTGTTTTATATTTGTTATTATTTCGTCTTAAGTCAAAGGTTTCAAACAAATGAATTAAACCTTGCCCCACTCTACTCCAGAAACGGGCATATTATGCCACGCCCCGACGATGTGCTCTTGTTTTCAAATATGAAACAACGAACCAAGACAGAGTTCAAAATTTATTTTTGAACAAAAATCGAAACTATATATATCATGTATAACATGTGATATATACATTATCTAAGCACAGACCTTGACGACTATAAAATGAATAATTAAAACTGAAGATACACTTCTCAACTACTCTAGTAGTGTATATATATATATATGTAATATAGTGTTTATTAATTTGATAGTCACCGATGACTATGTATTCTAAGGATTCCAGGACTGACATATGCTGTAATAGCTGTATCATAAACAATGGCATGCATAATTATTAATGCGCATGATGTCACATACTCACATCCGCGAAAGTGCGGCTGACTGCAATTGGACGTAATTGCATAACTAGTGTAAACTCTAAATTACATCATACGCTGTGCCGACGAGACCTCCATATGGTAAAATACGGTATGATGTGGCAATTGCCCCATCAATTGAGCTCCATAAATACCAAAAATTAGTTGTTTGTCCCCATAAATGAGAAAGAATGGGCCGATTCTATTCGGAGAGCTGATTCGGTATTGATCCCGAATCTGCCAGTGATCGCCAATGTCACACCGAATCGAAGCATCGCAGGCCCTAGGTTGGTGCAAAATTTAACAGTTCGTTATAGTTGAGAGCTCTGTGGACATTAAGGTACTATAATATGTTGCGATTTTGGACAAGTTTGAAAGGTTGTCTGGAAATTAGTAGGATGGTTGCGACAATTGATTGGTTTCCACTCAAGTATCCAATGAAGAGTACGACTCCATAGTGTGTTGGGTCAATAAATATGGGTTAGGGCCCTGCGATTCATTGGATTTTCGATTCACCTGTCGGAATTGATGTTTTCTATTTTGACTGACAGTTTTGATTCAGTTCTCTCAAAGAATCTTAAATACACTATGCATTTCTCATAGCTTTATCATCATTTAACGAAAGTCCAAAGCACTGAACACGCTTGGCGAAATAATCACAAATCATTTGTACATGAATATCCAAATGTTTATCTAAATTTATCGCAATGAGACATCTCATATTCGCGCACAAATGCCGCACTTTTAATTTATTTCGTCAAGAACACACATCAGAAGATTTACATAGGAGTCAGATCTCATGCGGGACAATTCTTGCATTCTGTTTTGGCCCAATGTCCCCACAGATTATGTATTTTTGCTGAATCAAATCGAAGCATGATTATGTTTTCAAATCAAATCCAAAAAATAATTCCTGAATTGCAGGGCACCAATATGCTCGTGCATGATACGATACATATCATGATATGAGAGTGCCGATAGGATAAGTGTTACGATTTTTGTACAATTGTAGACATTCATTGTAAACTTAGACATTTTGTCTTCTGAAGTCAGTATCATTTCCATTTTGGTCATCCAATGTGTGAATCGATGAATCGTTACATCCCTAGATCAAGGCAGAGTTAGGTTCTCTTTTTTGTTGTTTTTTGATGATTTTGAGCTCATTAGTGAAATAACTCAAGCGTTCGTTAGTCTCACTAATATATGACTTTGACTTAATATCTTGTTGTTTAACAGGGTATGCTGAAAATGATAGAAGGAACGGTTGTGGATGTTCCGGAAAGGAATTCTCGCAAAGGTCGCGGAGAAACTGTTCAGATTGATACAACAAATATACTGTTCATCGCCTCCGGTGGATTCAATGGACTAGTCAAGATAATTAGTCGGCGGAAAAATGAAAAGGTAAGCGTAGATTAGATTCCTGCCTCCAGTGGAATCAATGGACTAGTCAATAATTAATCAGCAGAAAAATGAAATGGTAATAAAGTGTAGATTAGTTTCCTGCAAATATTTATTGTTTGATTCGGTCTCAATGTTTGTTTCAAATTTGGTTAGAAAATTTTGGTTCAAAAACAGCTTAAATGTAGATGCTAGGCATTTGCTCTTTCATTCTTTGTTAATATCTCGAATAAATTTTGTAATAATATTATCAATAATATATTTAATTATCAGTGGATTTATAATAATGTTATTTATAATTTTTATTTCTTCAGTCTCTTGGATTCGGACATCCATCCAATAAGAATGAGGATGACATCATTGTCTCTGACATCCAGGTGGATCCTGACTCGACAGACTCCGATAACAAGGAGAATGATAAACTTCTCCGTACACTCGAGACCCGGGATCTTATAGACTTCGGGATGATACCCGAATTTATAGGTCGTTTCCCCGTGATAGTACCATTCCATAACTTAGATGAAACAATGTTAGTGAGAATTCTGACGGAGCCCAGAAATGCTTTAGTCCCACAATATCAGCAGCTGTTCTCTATGGATAAGGTAAGCTTTTCATCCAAAATATCAAGATATAAATATCTTTTTATATGCCAATTTTGAAAAAAACGGGACGTATTATGTTATTAGTCTTTTCGCTTTCGCTTTTTTCATTTCCGGATGATAACTTTAGTAAGTCTGAATGGAATGAAATTTGGTATGTGAGTTTACTAGCCCAAAATTCAGGTCAAGTTCGAATTTGGGTTCCGCCCATCAATTTTTACCTGAGTTATGGCCCATTGTTGAAATTACCACAGGCTTATTTTGCCACGCCCTAGCAATGCCCTTGTTATCTTTATTTTTATACTCCCACTTTCTGAAGTAAAATGGAGGCATTACTCGATTGACTTTCTTTGTCATTACTTCTGTCCGTCCACATAGCTCAGTCATGGGTTATCGCACCCCGTCCATATAACTCAGTCATGGATTATCGCACCCCATCCACATAGCTCAGTCATGGGTTATCGCACCCTGTCCACATAGCTCAATCATAGGTTATCGCACCCCGTCCATATAACTCAGTCATGGGTTATCGCACCCCGTCCACATTGAGTTTTCGTTATGTTCGTAATTTTCTTTCATTGTGTTGTCATTCTGTTCGGAATTTTTTTCATTAAATTGTCATTCTCTTTGCATTTATTTCATTTAGTTTCATTATGGTTTCTCAGATGTATCACATGTTAAGAGCCTCTGTGAAGCTTCGAGTTTCAATCGTAGGAATAAAATATTTTCGAATCACTCTTCTTGGTATTCTTGAGGGTGAAAAAGGACAACCAGTTGAAGATGCCTCATTCCAAATTTCAAATCTAACTATAGGTTGATTAGAATAATGCCTACAATTTTAGCCTAATGAGGTGACAGTAATACAATGTATATTTCTCACACGATCATGCAAATACAGGGATTCATTTGAAATAATTAAATCAGATATATGTTCGTCTATACTAAATACTCAACTTCAGGGCGAGGAACCTTCATCACTAATGTAATCTCTAAACTGTCGCTTCAGATATTCCGGAACCTACGTAAACTAATGTAATCTCTAAACAGTCGCTTCAGACATTCAGGAATCTACGTCACTAATGTAATCTCTTAACTGTCACTTAAGACGTTCAGGAATCTACATCACTAATGTAATCTCTAAATTGTCGCTTCAGACGTTCAGGAACCGATGTCACCAATGTAATCTCTAAACCATCGCTTCAGATTATTAAACCTTACTATACTAAATACTCATTGACGAGTAGTTCTCTTAGGAAATGTTCAGATAATAATAAGTTCAACAAACAACCATAGGTCATTTGTTGTACTTATTATCTGAATGTTTCCCACCAATGAATAGGATTCCTTCTGCACTTTCTATTATCTGTCATCTGCTCATATTTTCTGAACATCCCTCTAGATGAATAATATACCATTCCAATGTATACTTTTTTGACCGAGTGGGATAATAATAATGTATATCATTTATATAGCGCTTAATCCCTGGTTTAGCTCTAAGCGCTTACATTATTACCCCAGCTGTTTTTTATGAGTAATACCGAGTCTTGTGCCTGCTGCCATTTTACAGGCGCTTCACTAGAGCGGCTTACGGATACCCAACAACCAGGTATCTATTTCTCGTCTAGGTACATTGAAGCAAGCACAGTACAAGTGACAATGCCCAAGAGTCACAACCTTGCGCGAAATTTGAAACAGCGTGTGGCTATATATAGCACACACACCGCTCAATCCGGCCAAGCCACTGTTGTGGAGATGAGGCGAACTCACGCTATGCATTAACACCATTACAAGTCTGACACTCTAACCACTGGGCTACCACTTCCACGGGAAGAATCCATTTAGTATAGAAGGGTTAATGACAACAATTGCTGATGTGTGAATTTTTGACTCACCACGTTACATTCTTTACTATGACGTCGCGAAATCAGAAGGAAAGCAGAAAAATAATATTAAGTCTGATTAAACATCAATAGTTTCTCCATATTGTGTAAAGATGTTTTCATTGATTCCCATTTTGGTGCCGGGTAGCCAGTTGTCTATTGTCTGTCAACAACTGAAAATATGTCAAAATTTCGTTAGGGTACTATACGAATCAAATAAATATTTTGTCACCTGTTTCGGCTCAACGCCCTATGAATTCGAAAACTAGAGTAATTTTCTCATAAGAAAATGATGGTCGCACATATTTCCATAATGTGCAAAGCCTACCCCCCCCCCCCCCCCCCAAACACCACAAATGAATTTTGCAACAAACCAAAACATTGTGTGGCAGTAGTATTGGTTTGTCTCTTTAACCCTTTCATAACGGGAGTTGTGCTGATGCAGCATTAACGATCCTGTGTCAGTGTATTCCCTTATATATGCGAGCCTCACATATATAAGAGAATGCACTGACTTACAAGGTCAAGGTAAATATTGTTAGGCCAAATTATACTCTGACATATGCAAGACTCCCTAATGTATGATGAGACTCGCATATATAAGAGAATGCATTGGAACAGGGTTTTTCAAAAAATTTCAGAAAGCTCCAGTCATAGAAGGGTTAATGGTGGTGTATCTCTTAATGACAATAATTACTTATGTATTTCAGGTTGATTTAGAGTTAACTAAGAGTGCTCTTGATGCGGTAGCTAATCTGGCTGTGGAGAAAAAGACAGGTGCAAGAGGTCTCCGGGCTATTCTCGTACGTATTCTATAGATAACAATATCAGTTTTAGTTATAAAGCCTGGAAATAAGCATCCGGTCATGGTCAATGGCTGGCCGAAAAGCCCATATGACTAGTGCATGTTTGCTTGTGTCTGTCATTATGACCATGCTCATTTATAAATGTATTATGCACCGATAAAAATGCTCGGTTTTTGAGGTTGTTGATTCAAATAATAAATTTGTTACTTGGAAGTGCAATTTTAAAAGCTGTTTATTTACAATGTCAATAACACTCATATTTACATGTACTTGCATTGTGCGTGTCACTTGTGTATCTAATAATGAAAACAAAAATGAAAAACCAATGCAACACTTGTGTATTCATGACGAAGTTGGCACTTTTGAGAAAACATCCAATACCATTGCAGCTGCATTATCCAAAACATCTATTGCAGCTGCTGGCACCGCCCAATAACATCGCCCATCGCCCGTCCTGTTATACGATAATTATACCCCCCGCAACGAAGTTAGGGGGGGTATACTGGAGTCAGCTTGTCCGTCCGTCGTCCGTCCGTGGACACAAATTTGTCCAGAGTTTTTCTCAGTCGTTTTTTGATCAATTTCCGTGAAACTTGGTACAGACATCAACCACCATGGGAACCTGTGCACCTGCGATTATGACGTCTGTCGGACTTTTTTTGGTGGAGTTATCCCCCCTTTTTCGACTTAGAAAATTTTCGGAACATGAAACTTTTGTCCGAGCTTTTATTCCTACATTTTTCGGTCAATTTTTTTAAAACGTGGCACAGATATTTAGTACCATGGGAACTGGTGCACAGGTCTGTGATTATGACGTCTGTCCGACATTTTTTGGTGGAGTTATCCCCCTTTTTCTACTTAGAAACTTTTTTTGCAACATGCATAATTTTGTCCGAGCTTTTATTCCTACATTTTTCGGTCAATGTTTTTTAATCTTGGCACTGATATTTAGTACCATGGGAACCTGTGCACCTGCGATTATGACGTCTGTCCGACATTTTTTGTGTGGAGTTATTCCCCTTTTTCGACTTAGAATTTTTTTCGCAACATACATAATTTTGTCCAAGCTTTTATTCCTACATGTTTTGGTCAATAGGTTTAAGATTAGGGTTATGGTTGTACACCTGCAATGGGAACTGTTATTTTATTATTTTAACTAAATGTTAACTGACATGTGAAACATCTTAGTATTTTAAAAACAGGGGGGTATCCGTAGTCCCATTGGGACAGTCACACCTCTAGTTGGTTACTTGGATACATATATCCAAATCTAGATACCATTGAGGAGTGTATTTATGAGTTTTAACAACCGTCCGTCCACTGTGCTTCAAGATTTCATCTTGATTTCAATATATGTAACAAGAAAGAACTCCCATGTTCTTAATTCATTAAAATGCTCAATATGTTTGGATGAATAGCATTGGCGATATGGGGTATTATATGAGGGGGGAGATATGGGGCATTATATGAGGGGGGAGATATGGGGTATTATACGAGGGGGGTGACTTACTTGTGTTTTATGTGTTTATGTAAAGCTATCCCCTCTCTTTATGTTTTGTATAATCTAGACACTCTTCACCACACAGATATGGTATGTGAGTGATATAATACACATGCAGATGTTTAAAAACCCTGGTGCCTCATACTGAGTCTCCATAAATTTGATAAAGTTGTAAAGTTAAACATTAAATAAATATTTGATAGATTCTAATTTTTCTTTAGGATCCCAGGTTTCAGTTTCCTGACTGATATCTGCACAGTCTCTTTGAAATGCAGACGAAAATCCTATGTCAGACGTACGTCTCTAGAAGCGTCCATAATATATCATTTCTTCGACGATGCGACATTCCCAACATGACGTAATAAACCATTTCCAAATATGGAGTGCATTCTTGGCATAGTAAATGTTTGTGAGAATCGTAGTATATAGAAATAGTTATAAATACAACTAGATGCGAAAGAATAATGTTAATCAGTCGTGAATATCGTTGACTGATAAAAAAGTTGAAGATGATGTCTCCTATATTGCGATGAGTAAAATTAATTATGGATATATATATATATATATATATATCTTTAATGCAATAAACCAATGAAATCGCACGGTCTGTGCCACTCTCCAATGAAATGGAGGGAATCCCTTCAATACAGAATCTATTTTAATAGAGAGTTCTAGAGATGTACATTCGATATAGGATTTTCATCGGCTTTTCGAAGAGACTGATTTCTACACTATATTTATCTTTTGGTTGACCCTCTAATGCTGTTTTGTTTTTCAGAAATTGATGTTCCAGACTCGGATGTTTCAGGTTTCTCATTCCTTTGTTAACTACTCTCTATATTATATGGTGACGTTTACTGCTCTCTATATTATATGGTGACGCCTCTAATGGTTTTATTTTTTCCAGGAATCCATGTTGCTGGACCCAATGTTCGAGGTTCCTGATTCCGATATTTATCATGTTCTGATTGATGAGGAGGTTGTACGCAACAAGAAGGAAGCTGTCCTTATGCGGGCCCCCACAACATCAGCAAAGTACGAAGATGACGACAGCGGAATAGAAGAGGGAATGAGCATGAGGAATATCTAGCATCAAATCATCGTCATAGCGATGAGAAATATCTAGCGTCAAAACATCGTCATAGCGATGAGGAATATCTAGTGTCAAAACATCGTCATAGCACATCTTTTAATCTGAAAAAATTAAATATGTCTTCTTTCAATAGGGAACTTCAAATTATTAACTTAACCCTTTCATGACTGGAACTGCGCTGGTGGCATCAAAGATCCTGTGACGGTGCATTCTCTTATATATGTGAGCCTCGCATATATAAGAGAATGCACTGGCTTACAAGGTCAAGGTAAATATTGTTAGGCCAATGAGACTGGCATATATAAGAGAATGCATTGGCAGAGAGTTTTCGCAAAATTTCAGTGTTAACAGCATATAATATGACAATCGCAGGATTTTCGCAAAATTTCAGGAATCTCGAGTCATGGACGGGTTAACATGGGTTGGTAATCTGTATTCCAGAACCTTAAATCAGGAATGTTCGAGGGTGTCCTTATCCAGCCTTCATACTTTACTACCTAATCTTATCCAATTTTTACCCCTTCATTGAAAATTACTTATTATACAGTGAATTAGTTTAAATTATTGCCTTGGTCATAGGGCACGTGACACCATTGTCACTCTCATCCTCCCAACGAGAAAACAAACCCGCCTGCAACGAATTTGTGCGCATATCAAGGTTAACATACTGACAAGATATATTGTCACCCAAACCGAGTACTCTTTTAACAGATGATGAGTGGAGCGACCTTGCTCAAGGGTCTCAGCTTGGCACAATAATTTAACCCTTTCATGATGGGAGTCGTGCTGTAGTCCAGTCAAACTAAGGTAAACTATCGTCAAAATTTGTACAGAAATGGTTTTACCTTTTTTCGAAGCAGTGTACATTTGCAATGAACATATAAAAAGTTCGCTACGAGACAGGGTTGGCCGATTTAAATCAAGCGATTTAAATCAATGATTTTTTCCAAAAAAATCATTGATTTAAATCAAATTTTTTCAAATGATGATAAAAAGTCAAGAAATGCAATATTTAACAGGTTTTCTGTAAACTAAAACATGAGTATGATTAAACAATATACAAATTGGATAATAGATATGAAACTGTACAGTAATTACAGGCATACAGCATGGTACCGTATTTACTGTTCCAGCAATGGCCTGTTCCCCTTTATAGCATTGTTCGTATTGTTTGTAACTACAGTGTATACACTCAGATTCAGCACGCCTCACTATACACTGTTTAATTTTCTTTCCCCCTTTTCTCATTGCCTACATGTAAATGCTAACTGAGTATAATAGCTCTACCATATACTCTGCCATCTAACTACTCTAGCTGCCTAGTGCCTCTCCTTGATATATTGTATAGTGTGATTACCGTATGTCCTCAAGTCACTGAGAGCAAACGTGATTGATAAAATATTCAGTTTTCATCTAAATTTGACTAAATTTACTAGTAAAAGTTTAAGCACAGGTCTACCTTTCCAGATATCACAACATTGGAACCCACATGGACCAAGTGTATGCATAAAGCACATGGTCAATATATCGTACTGCCATGATATATGTGTTTCATTGGTATACAAAAAATAATAAAACAATCACAGAATTATGATTAATCCAGCCTTGGATATAATAAGCAACACCTTTCAGAACCTTCATTTATCAGAGAAATTGCACAATTACATATTTTCATAACATTTAGAAAAAAAATCAAATAAATCGATTTAAATCAAAAAAATCGTGATTTAAATCAAATAAATCGATTTTTTTTAATTTATTTTAAAAAATCTAAAAAATCACCAACCCTGCTACGAGATCTGTGTGCAATTGTATAATTAGTGCGGGTACCCAAAATTGACAAATTTCGCAATTGATGTTAGGAGAATGGTTAAGCATCAAGCATATTTCGCAGAAATTAAAAAACAGAATGGCCATATGTTACAATGTTATATCACAATGGCCACAAATGATCACACTTGTCGCTAGTATCAAATTCAAAGAAATCATCTTCCTCCAGAATCAAGATGGCGTCCAAAATGGCCAACAAGAAAGAATCAGGAAGTGTTTTTTGACCAAACCCAATTATTACGCTGCACTCTTATTCATATTGATACATAATTACTATGCTGCAAACATGTATGTACATAGAACGCATCTCCCATGTGAGCCCTTTCATGACGGGAGCTGCGCTGGTGCAGCATTAGATGTCACATGTCAGTGCATTCTCTTATATATGCGAGTCTCCCATTGGGAACTTCACATATATAAGAGAATGCACTGGCCTACAAGGTCAAGGTCAATATTGTTAGGTTAATGTATTCTGTTGTAATGTGAGGCTTCCTATGGGAGACTCGCATATATAAGAGAATGCATTGGCACAGGATCTTTGCAAATTTCAGTGTTAACAGCGTACGATCTGACAATTATGCGTCGCTCAAGTCGACCAAGCCACTGCTGCATGAAATTCACAATAGTGCACGGCAGATTGCAAACTCATCTCGATGTGTTGACAATGACGACAAGTGCGACATGTTATCCACTGGACCTCCACAAATTCATGGAAATCCTTTTATATCTACATAATATACATGTATACTGTAGGTTTATGTGGAAATAGCAAATTCAACAAAATAATATTATATTTAGTGAAATACAAGTAGGTGTTCGGAACATGACAGTAATACACTTAGGCATTATGAATATAAATGTAATACACGTAGGTGTTATGAATATGAAAGTAATACACGTAGGCATTATGAATATGATGGTAAATATTGTCCATTTGATGAAATAAACGTAGTTGTTATGAATATGGTGGTAATACATGTAGGTATTATGCATATGACAGCATACACGTAGGCGCTATGAATATGATGGTAATACACATAGGCATTATGAATATGATGGTAATACACGTAGGCATTATGAATATGGTGGTAATACACATAGTTATTATGAATATGGTGGTAATACACATAGGTGTTATGAATATGGTGGTATTACACGTAGCCATTATGAATATGGTGGTAATACACATAGGTATTATGAATATGATGGTAATACACATAAGTGTTATGAATATGATGGTAATAGATGTAGGCGTTATGAATATGGTGGTAATACACATAGGCATTATGCATATGACAAATTGCTATGAATGACCAGGACTGGCAGAACATATATGTTATTATAGCGGATTGGTGGTAACATGGTGTGACATTGATGGCTTGGAGCCTATGTTCAACCTCGCTTTGCGACTCAGTTGAACATAATCTCCAAGCCGTCAATGTCACACCGTGTTACCATCAATCAACCACAATAACGTATAAGGAATAAACTGGCATATGTGATAAATGTATCTAATTGGCAGGAATTAATTATTACTAATTCTTGTTGGAGGTACAATTATCAATTTTGTTGATCTCAGTCAAGATGGTTCCATCCCACCCTCCCCTCCCCTTCCCCTCCCTACTCCTTGAAATCTGAAATCTGGCTTTTAAAAAAATCCAGGCTCAAGTTTAAGAATTTAACAATGAGGAATATATGAATTATTTTGGAGAAAAACAACATTGTATGCAGTGAATTTGAACCAATAACATGGATATTTTCCACCCAATATTCTGTGTAATCAGGGAGGACATTAGTCACTTGGCGAGATCGCCATCCGACTGTGGGGGAGATAATATAGGTCCACATTAGTTACACATAAAGGGTCAGGTTACTATGTCTTCAACTTTTCGGTGAACAAAGACAAGTGAGTTTGGTGAGTTTATCAATTAATATCTATGTATTTACTGTGATTTGGAAAGCGCAAGATTGTCGTGAATATGCAGTTGGAATCTGGTGTACAATAGTCTTCATCCGGCATACAGCTCCAAAATGCCTGGATTCCTTTGTACTATAAGTGGGCAGGTATCGTGGGGGGAGGGTGTGATAAACCATGAAATAACCGACAATGATTTGTTAATTAAAATATCACTGTTTTGAGTTCACTTTTGTTTTCTGTTCTGTTGAATGTTTTTTGTTACTAATTATAATAATGTAGTATGTGATATTATGTATGTATTTAATTCGGATGCAAGACTCAGTGAGAGCATTACTTAAGATTGAGGTTGTGGTTCATGTTTAAATGGTTTATGTTACATCTCTCATAATTGGCTACGGCAATCAGCAATGCCAAAGCCATTTGCTGAGGCAAACTGGGCCATGGCAAAGGGTTGCCGTAGAGGATTGCCCAAGCCAAACAATCTGAATTAACCCTTTCATGACTGGAGCTTTCTGAAAATTTGCAAAACCCTTGTTCAATGCATTCTCTTACATATGCGAGTCTCCCATATATAGGGACCCTCGCATATATAAGAGAATGCATTGGCCTGACAATATTTACCTTGACCTTGTAAGCCAGTGCATTCTCTTATATATGTGAGGATTCCAATGGGAGACTTGCATATATAAGAGAATGCACTTGCATAATGATCTTTAATGCTGTACCCCGCAGCTCCCGTAATGAAAGGGTTAAGAGGGATGATTTTACAATATATATCTGCTATATGTGGGTGTCGCCCCCCCCCCCCTCTTTTGGTTCGCGGGATGCAGGACATATTTTAGGTTGTATGCAGGATTCACACCCCTGGTACTCTGGATTCATGTGCCCAATTTAACCATTCCATGACTTGAGCTTCCTGAAATTTTGCGAAAACATTGAGAATACATATACGATATTGACCATGACCTTGTATGCCAGTGCATTCTCTTATATATGCAAGGCTCATATATAAGAGAATGTACTGGCACAGGATCTTTAATGCTGCACCAGTGCAGCTCCCATCATTATAGGATTAAGAGGGATGATGTTACAATATATATCCTCTGTATGTGGGTGTCATCCCCTTCTTTTGGTTCGCGGGATTCAGGACATTTTTAGGCTGTATGCGTGATTCATACCCCTTGTACTTGGGATTCATATGCCCAATTTAACCCTTCCATGACTGGAGCTTCCTGAAATTTTGCAAAAGCCCTGTGCAAATGCATTCAATTATATATGCGAGTCTCCCATAGGGAGCCTTGCATATATAAGAGAATACATTGGACTAATGATATTTACCTTGACCTTGTATGCCAGTGCATTCTCTTATATATTCAAGGGTCCCTGTGGGAGACTCACATTTATAACAGAATATACTGTTGCAGGATCTTTAATGCTGCACCAGTGCAGCTCCCGTCCTTAAAGGGTTAACTGGTATTCAGGGTTCAACAAAAATGCTGATACGCAGATTTTATAACAACAAACTTACAAATTTTTGTATTATTTTCCAGCCAAATTGACATATTTTGATGTAATTCAGTCTAATACCTCTTGGTTTGTTGACATTATGGATACTACTTCAGCAAATGAGTGAACACTGTGATATCACAGGCCCCTGGGGATAAATAGCAGATATACCAATATATACTGTAACAGTGACAAGGTTCACAAGCCTGATTTTGGGAAAATAACACACCATCTATCATATTGCTCAACATATTCTCAATATCATTCCAATCAGTCACAAAATATTTCTTATTGGCCATGAAATTTCCTATCTTTTGATGTATAATTCCATAATATCAAATGAAGGGAAGTCGAGACATCGTACCGAAAACTTGCAATATCTACATGAAATCAGGGAGTAAAATGGGTCTTCAGTCTCCCCTGTCCACCTAATATATTCAATAATTCTAAAAAATTGTCAACTCAGCCAACATATGCCCCAATGTATGTTATAGGGCATAAAATTATCTTTCGTTTGATATATAACTTGACGACGTCTATTTAAGCGAAGTCGCCATCGCACAGGGAATTCGCAGGTTCGGCAATTGTGATCGCAAGAATTGAATTGGTATCCATGTATAATCACTACTTACCAGACAGGGAGACTGACGACCGCTTTTCATCAGTAGATTCTGCTAGTTTTCGATACGGTATCTCGACTCCCCTTAATTTTATACTATCGAATTATGCATCAAAAGAAAGGAAATTGCACGGCCAATAAGACACAATGAAATATATTGTGACTGAGAAGACAGATTTTGAGAATCTATGAGGAATATGATAGATGGTGTGTTTTTTCCAAAAATCAGACTTGTGAACCTTGTCACTGTTATAGTATATATTGGTATATCTGATATTTATCCCCAGGGGCCTGTGTGTGATATCAGTGTAAAATTACTACGTATATGTTCCACATTTGCTTAACTGGTATGCAGGATTCACCCCTCTCTGTTAACTGGTATGCAGGATTCACCCCTCTCTGTTAACTGGTATGCAGGATTCAACCCTCTCTGTTAACTGATATGCAGGATTCACCCCTATCCCCTTCTCTGTTAACTGGTAGTCAGGGGGTAGGGGTAACACTCCGCTCTGTTAGCTGGGATTCAAGGGGTAGGGGGTGACACTTCTGTATATGCTAATCTTTATTTGTGCGGATTTTTTTAAATGTTAATTTGATTGAGGTTAATTATGATTTACTCACTTTGTGGTAAATGATAATAATTATCTGTTGGATGCTTTGCTCAGATCATGTGATTGACCAGGTGAGATTTGGTAGCAAGTCTGAGTTTTGTGTGCCTCCAATTTGCAGAATGAGGTCCCCGGAGGGTGAATTTAGTGATGCTATCCCACATAGCGGGCTAGCATCACTAAATTCAACCTCTGGCAACCTCATTCTGCTTAGGCCTCATCTTCTATTCAAAGTTTCTTTATTATCAAATTTCTATAGAAACTTCTTCACATAGATTCTATTTCTTTTTATCCCCCACCAAATTTAAAATTTGCGGGGGATATAGTAATTGGTTCCATCCATCTGTCTGTCCCGAATTTGTAAGAGTCATAACTTGAACAAATTTCAACGGATTTCAAAGATTTGTGGTATATGAGTTCACCTGACCATTACCTGGAATGAGTTCGCAAGCCAGGTCCGGCCGGACATTTTTACCGGAGTTATTGGACTTTGTTTATTATTTTGGTCAAATTAACCAAATAGCAAATAGACGACGTCACAGGGCCCATTTCTACAAATCTCAACGGATTTCAAAGATATGTGGTATATGAGTTTACTTGACCAGTATCTAGAATGAGTTCGCAAACCAGGGCCGGCCGGATATTTTCAGCAGAGTTATTGGACTTTGTTTATTTTTTTGTGTGCAAATGGACGACGTCACATGGCTCATTACCACAAATGTCAACGGATTTCAAAGATTTTTGGTATATGAGTTCACATGACCAGTATCTAGAACGAGTTCGCAAACCAGGTCTGGTCGGATATTTTCAGCAGAGTTATTGGACTTTGTTTATTATTTTTGGTGCAAATGGACGACGTCACATGGCTATTTCCACAAATGTCAACGGATTTCAAAGATTTAAAGAGTTATTGGACTTGTGAAAATGGATGACGTCACATGGCTAATTTCCACAAATGTCAGTCCTAAAATGAGTTCGCAAGCCAGGCTTTTTGACAAAATCCCACCTCTTGTTTAGCACATACTGAGAACGCAAACATTATTGAGAATGCACTTCCCCAACTGCACATTTCGGCGGGGGATACCGCCGTCTGCGACTGCTTGTTTAGTTTAGTTTCTCTATATCCCCAAATTGGCAGACAACACATTGCATAATCGAGGTTCCCAATGGGTGTACATCACAATATTCACCATCTTTGGAACTTCAATCGGAGTCTATGTCTCCCATAGCAGATGAGGCCATTCGGGATAGCGTCACTAAATTCACCCTCTGGGGACCTCATTCTGCAAATGACAGGCACACTAAACTCAGGCTTGATATTACACACATTTCACTTAAGGTTGTATTCAGGGTTCCAAGCTAACTTTTTACTTTTCATTTAGATTCTAGTGTTTGGAACAATAAGTGCTAGATGAAACATGCTATGTTGTTTGATATTGAATTTAATATGCATTTATTTCATATCGTTTCAGTGTTATAGAGGGACATGGAAAACTATTTTGTTAATTTTTCTATAATAATCTGATTTTCTTTGGTATTTATATGTCTTGTTTATATGTCATAATTGGTTTATAAAAGATTTTTGCAATTGGAGGTCTGGAACCCTGAAGGCATCTTTAAAATGTTTTAAAAGATACAAGCCTTGAAATAGGGTGTCGTGTCATTTGCAGAATGAGGTCCCCAGAGGGTGAATTTAGTGATGCTACCCCACATAGTGGGCTAGCATCACCAAATTCACCCTCTGGGGACCTCATTCTGCTTACACCTCAGCAGACTAACGTACACACACCACATATGTAGTGCACTGTTCTAAAATAATAAAATCTCCTGTATAAATTATTATTTTACATTTCTGAAAGTCAAGGGAAGAGATACACCATCTTTAAATATTATTACTACCTCATTTCTAATCAGACCTGAGAATAATATGCTGGACGATTACAGAATAAGGTCCCCAGAGGGTGAATTTAGTAACCTGGGTACCCCACACAGTACTAGCATCATTAAATTCACCCTCTGGGGACCTCATTCTGCTTAGGTCTCATCTGCTATGGGAGACCTAGACCCAGATTTAATTTCCCAAATGGTGAATATTGTGATGTGCACCCATTGGGCATCTCGATTTTTCAATGTGTCATCTGCCAATTTGGGGATATAGAGAAACTGAACTAGAAAATAATCTTTGTGAAGAGGTTTCTCAAGAAACTAAAAAACTTGTTAATTTGACAATAAAGATACTTTCCAGAGAAGATGAGGCCTAAACAGAGTGAGGTCCCCAGAGGGTGAATTTACTGATGCTGGTCTGCTGTGCAGGATAGCATCATTAAATTCACCCTCTGGGGACCTCATTATCATGCCTGTTTCTAATGATGTATCCCAATCATACGGTAATGCCCTAAATAATCGACTCCTTAACCACAGCAGAATTATGGGTAATTTTTCACGATTTAGTCGGAAATATAGCTTGTTGCCATTCATCGGAAAGCTCTCACAGAGCTTTCCGATGAATGGCAACAAGCCATTTTTACGACTAAATCCTGAGAGCTTTCCGGTGAATGGCAACAAGCCATATTTCCAACTAAATCCTGAAAAATTACCCATAATTCTGCTCTGGTTAAGGAGTCGATTATTTAGGGCATTACTGTATATATGTTATTACCGACTCCAATACCTATCATTTCTATATTCTAGGCTCCCCAGTGCTCTGCTCTGACTGAGTGTCTATTCTCGAAATTTCTTTCGAACATTTCGTCGAGGATGGCAAACGCATGAGTTCAGAAAAACTCCAATTGTGATATTGACACATGTTTAGAAATTGCCTGAAATTATTGTAATTCTGAACACAATAAAACTTCTTAATAAAATCTCTTCACACAGCATTACGTATTGTATCATATTATCTCCATATTTGGAGGAATAAACATCTCTCTCTTATTATCTGAATAGTCATACAAATGAATGAATGGGAATCAATTACTAATAACTATTCGTAAGCGAGTATCCAGATATTGTATGGTTAAGAGAGGGGAAAGTCTTCTCATTTGACTGGCATTGTGAGTTGATTTTTTAATTAAAAAGCCTCAAAATAAATTAGTAACCTCGACAATCTGGCAATCAAAATAAACGTAGTTTAGATAAAAAAAATATATATGACTAGCAGATTAGCCCGCCACTGGCGGCATTCGTCCCATGGCTTTGTTCGAATTAGCAATTACAATAGCTTACGAGACACGTGTGCTGCATTTGCAACAAATTTCGTTAAAATTCTCCAGTTTTACCCGATTTGACCTTGAATTGACCATTTTGAAGGTCAAGGTAAGGTCCTGGTAACGATTTGACCCGTCCAATATATTCCCCGGACAAAAGTACACCTAGGTATCAAATTTCGTCGAAATCCGGATTTGACCTTGAATTGATCATTTTGGAGGTCAAGGTCAGGTCGGGGTCACAATTTGACTGGTCCATGAGAGTTCCCGGACAAAAGTATCCCATGGTAGCAAGTTTGGACTCAATCGGTAGGGCCGTTTTCAAGTCTATAACGGACACACACATACATATATATCATTTGTGGGTACCCGTTTCAAGGTGAAGGTCACCTCGGGCAGAAAAACTGACCCGATGAAAATCTCCCCCATTCGTAGGAACCCCTAAGTACGAACACAGACATAAGAATCACACAACACGCTCATATCTGGACACAGACACAACACGCACATGTCTGGACACAGACACGCTCTTTATCATCGACACTGTGGATACGAACGCTCTTTAACTATCACACGATTAACCCATGAATTCCCATTGCGGTGGCGGGGGAATGGAGAAGGAGTGCTCTGACGTTTTCAGAAGCAGTGCGATGACACTTCATCTGGGATTTTACCCTTAGATAGGAAGTTTGGGCTCAATCCATCCGGCAGTTTTCCCGGCCATAGCTAACAGACAAACAAACAGACAGAAGTCCCAAAATATATATTAGATCACATCAGGAAAAGAATAAACCTGAACCAGGAACGCTCTTTATTGTTCCATTGAACGCTCCTTATTGTTCCAAGGAAAGCTCTTTATTGTTCCATTGAACGCTCTTTATTAGCTCACCTGAGACGAAGTCTCCGGTGGAGCTATAGTCATCACTCCTCGTCCGTCCGTCAAGAATCATCTTCTCCTCCAGAACCATAAGACCGAATGGGTTCATATTTGGTGTGGATGTTCCCAAGGTGAATCACATTCAGATTTGTTCAAATGAGGTCACCCGGTCTAATAGTTGCGAAGCTAGGACCATAACTCTTTTCCACCATAGTAATTCTTACAGCGACTTCTTCTCTAATTTCATTGGGCCGAATGGGTTCATATTTGGTACAAAGGGTCCTTGGGGGGGGACTGTGGTTCAGATTTGTTCAAATGAGGTCACTGGGTCGAATGTGGGCGGAGCCAGTGACATAACTAAAAAAAAAAAAAACACATTTAATTCAGATTTTTTGAATTTCCAGGGCGACCTTGCTCAATTTAACAAACAAAAAAATTTTTTTTAAACATGTTATAAAATTTGAAAAAAGTTACACCATTATAACATCTGCAGAGTTATGAAACTTTACTCTTTAATGAAATAATGGAAACATTCCATTACCCATCCCCCTCCCACATGGCCCAGACCCCCCCCCCCACCCCACCCTGCCATCAACCAACATCCCTTCCAACCCATATCATCTCGCAATTTAATACCTCTTCTCACCACAGAAGCAGATAGATCTTTGCAAAGACACAGGTCATTAATTTAGATTAGAATAATAGATGTCATCTGGCAGGCTTGTATTAACATAACTGCTAGCAAATTAAAAACAAACTGCTGTCCCCAATGTTAGGTGATGGCTGATGGGAATTGGTTTCCATGCCATACAATGGTACTGTGAATGGCTTAGATTTCTTCAAGCCTGGAAATAGTGTGTCTGACATTTGCAGAATGAGGTCCCCAGAGGTGAATTTAGTGTTGCTACCCCGTACAGCAGGCTAGCATCACCAAATACACCCTCCATGGACCTAATTCTGCTTAGGCCTCATCTTCTGGGATCCTAAGTATCAAATTGAAATTTTGTTTTAGTTACTTTTTGACCTTTTCACACCTGTTCAGTTTCAATGTCCCATTAATTTGCAGAAGATAAAATGCATAATTGAGGTGCTCAATGGGTGTGCATGACCAATTTCAACTGTAGAACTTCAATCTGTTCCCAGGTTTTTATTGGCTGTTGAGGCCTAATCAGACTGAGGATGAATTTGGTGATGCTAGCCCGCCTTGCGGAATAGTCTCATTAAATTCACCTTTTGGGGACCTCATTCTGCAAATGTCAGACACACTAAATTCAGGCTTGGCGGCCGGTTTCATATTATTTTCTTAACCACCACTTATCCAAATGAAATCATACCCTGATTTTTTAAAGAAAAATTGGGGGGTGTATATTGGATTGAATTTGTCTTCTGTCTGTCAGGCTTCCATCCGTCTGCCTGTTGGGATGTCTATCCATCCGTCTATCAGCAATTGATTTCTTCTCCATATTAAAGACGAATGTGTTTATATATTTCAGTGTGCATGTTCCCTAGGTGTCTCACAATCAGATTTGTTCAAATAAGTTCATCAGATCAAATAGGTGCGAAGCCAGGGCCATAACTCTTTCCATCCATAGTAATTCTTAAAACAATTTTTTCTCAAGAACCATTGGGCCTATATAGCTTATATTTGGTATGGATGGGCCTTGGGTGACCGGGGTTCAGATTTGTTCAAATGGGGTCATTTTTAGGAAATGAGGTCCCCAGAGGGTGAATTCGGTGATGCTAGTCCACCTTGCGGAATAGTGTCATTAAATTCACCTGCAAAGGTCAGACACACTAAATACAGACTTGGCTGTTCCAATATTGTTTTCTTAACCACCACTTATCCAGGTGAAATCATACCCTGATTTTTCAAAGAAAAATTGGGGGTATATTGGATATTGGGGGATATATTGATATTACTAGAAGAATCGATCTCATAGATGGGGATTCACATTTGTTCTAATATGGGCAGAGATAAGAGATTTAACTCACCTCTATGCTGTTTGGTACTGGTATAATAATATTGATTTCTAGGCAGCCTGGGTGGGGGCAATGGGGAGGGAGTGTAGAGGGTGGAGATTTGACCCCCTACTTTGATCAAAATTTAAACAGTTGAAAATTTCATGCCTGATACTACATTAGTTGTAGATTAGATGTTCACACCAAAATAGGTTATAATTGTTCTCATAGTTTGGTTTTATTTTCCAACATGTATGTTTTTAAACCATCAGTCCATATGTTCCTACTTCAGGTTAAACTGTTGGACCGAATTGGCCATACATTTTAACTTTATGGGGGATGTCAGGTTGGTAATTTTCAAACGTTTGAGAGCTTGAAGTACTGGTACCAGTGGTAAAATTCAACCTAAGAGGGACGGACAAAAGGATTTTTGTGAACTTAGTACTGTGGTATATGGTTGTCTTTAAAATGTAAGAGGTTGGAGATTTGTCAGTGGTGTGCAATTAGAAATTTCAAGGTGAAGAGCCCTGCTCATCTAAGAACTTCCAGCTACGTCCATGTTTAGAACTACTTTTATTAAGTGATTTTGTCAAGTACTGACTCTTGTAGTATTCAGAGTCCGTCTTCTCAGACTTTACAGTCTGGTGAGCGACCCACAGTCATTGACTGTCTTGTTGTTCCAAGGAATGCTTTTTGTTGTTCCTTTGAACGCTCTTTATTGTTCCATTGAACGCTCTTTATCGTTACACAGGATGTAAAATACAAGGCTATGAACAGGAAGTTGGTCATCCATTTTCATCTCGGCATTGTGCAACGGACTATGCAAATTATTTAGGTGGTGCAGCCAGATTTCTGTTTTGATGGTGTATCAATTTGTATCATCCATCGCGGGTATCTGCCATCCCAGGTATCTTAGAGTGTCATTGTATCTTCATGGGGATATAGATTCCATCCGTCCATGCCTAAGTTTTAACAACTTTGAAGCTCTCTATTGCAGTCATCATAGGTAGGATTTAAATATTTTTTGGTATGCTCATGAACCATAGGGGGTAAGTGATCCACAACAAACAGGTTCCGTCCATTTATTGGAGAGTTATGACATTCAGAGTGAACATGCACCTGTTATGCCCCTCAGAGTGAACATACACCTGTTACGACCCTCGGATTAAACATGCACCTGTCACGACCATCAGAGTGAACATGCACCTGTTACGACCCTCGGATTAAACATGCACCTGTCACGACCCTCAGAGTGAACATGCACCTGTAATGACTCTGATTGAACATGTACCTGTTGTGACCCTTGGATTGAACATGCACCTGTTATGACCCTCGGATTGAACACGCACCTGTAATGCCCCTCGGAGTGAACATGCACCTGTAATGACTCTGATTGAACATGTACCTGTTGTGACCCTTGGATTGAACATGCACCTGTTATGACCCTCGGATTGAACACGCACCTGTAGTGGCTCTCGGATTGAATATGCACCTATTATTACCCTCAGAGTGAACATGCACCTGTTATGACACTCAGTGAACATGCACCTGTTATGACCCTCAGAGTGAACATGCACCTGGTATGACTGAGTGAACATGCACCTGTTATGCCCCTCGGAGTGAACATGTACATGTTATGCTACTCAGATTGAACATGCACCTGTTATTACCATCAGAGTGAACATGCACCTGTTATGACCCTCAGATTGAACATGCACGTGTTATGACCCTCAGAGTGAACATGCACCTGTTATGACCATCAGAGTGAACATGCACATGTTATGACCATCAGGGTGAACATGCACCCGTTATGACCCTCAGGGTGAATATGCACCGTTGGATTTCTTGATCTCAGTCATCATAGGTCATGTTTGAATGATCTTATTGTATGTTCAATATCCAGGTCAAAGATTTTGGTTGTTCTATTCTTCTGAAGTTATGGCTCTTAAAGTGCACAATACTCCACCCCTTTGTCCTTGTTATCTTAAAGGGATATTGTACTCAAATGTTGTTGTTGGTGTCTATAGTCTATGTTTCGTAGACTAAGGTAACCAGATTTCCATTATTTGAAAGTCTATAGAGTACGAAGTAATGTTACAGGTGTCAGAATATCCGGAATGCCAAAAATATAAATTATCATCGTCGAGTATTTTTTGTACAGTTTTCAAGCAAATGTATGAAATAAATGTTATATTATATGCATACTAGTCCCATATACTCATTTAAGTTATTGTACAGTCAAAAGCCAGTGAGTGGATGAGTTTACGCCCGTATCAACATAATTTGTTACAGGGTCACGCATGACATCGAATAATACAGATTGTCTGAAAAAAATGTCATTTTTTGGGGTCATTATGTTATTTTATATCCATATCTGCGAAATTCATTCAAATCCCCCCGTTGAATTTGCATCTCTGGTTCGAGAATTGTGCATTGAACAATATTGAGTACATTTGGTATATGTTTCGGCTGAAAAATTGTTATAACATCCCATTATTCCTATGATTGTGAAAAATATATAAGTTTTTATTTTTTTATGAAAAAAATTTGTTAACTCCGAAAGCTCAACTCCGATTTTAGGGGACTTTTCGTGACGCATCCGCGATGTTATGGTTTAAATAATATAAAAAAATCAGCTTTCCGGGATTTATTTCCTTACTTTTCCCCATTCACGCCTAATGTGCCTGGACTAATTGTCCATTCCACTTTCCGTCAATTAATTTGATTACGTCTTGTACACGGAAATTCGTAATTTAATTTATGGCTGGAGCCATAAATTAAATTTATATCGAATTATTAACTTTGATTTTAAGATGACCAGTTAACCTGAACGTTTATAGAATACACCTTGGACTCAACGAATTACTTATTGTTCTATATATTATCGATAATAGATCGTTGTTATTACCGGGAATGTATTGAAATTGGCACACAGTACCCCTTTAAGAGCTAATGGAGCGGATGTGATCCACAATGGGATGAAGAATCTTCCACATACAACCGGCTTTGACCAGTCATTGCAGACCGTATAACAGATCTTGCGATCTTGAACCACTTCAGAAACTTTAATACACCTCAGTGAAATGTCACCCTTATCGACTTGTGGTTTTCGTATGAAGATCAAATGGAAAATTTTAGAAATGAGAGCATATTTCAGCACTACACATACATGTAGGGAGAGAGCAGCGCTACACATACATGTAGGGAGAGAGGAACGACACAGGAAATGTATGCTGAATGAGCATTTATGTGGAAACTTACAGAACCAACAATTACAAACTTTAAGTTTGACATAAACTTGAACTGCCATGGCAAGCACATACACTAGAATATTTTTTAACTCATGTGGGATCACAAGCTGAAAAACAGAGTTCAGTCCCCTCGCTACTCTATGTCTGACTGCTGCCGACATGTATATTTTCTTAATTAAATCTAACATTTTTTAATGAAGTGTTTTGTCATCTGGACAATTTTCAAATGAATATGGACAGTTCAGTTTCTCAGAATAATGCAGAATGAGTTGTAACCTACAGAAGTCTCAAATGAATAAATGTGACGTAGGTGCGGGCAGTAGAAAGTCCAGCGTAAGGGACTGAACTCCGCATGGAGCTTGGTGGGATCATTGTCATTTTATCTTCTTTTCAGAATGAGTGTCGAGATTCCATTGCATCAGGCATTATTATTTCCCTCAACCATAATTGTGAGTTTTTCTTTTCTGTGAAAGCAGGGATTCTTCTTCTGAGACCAACAGAACGTCACCTTCTCCTAGTGCCCATGGCTGCACTTGACTCGATGAAAATATGGCATAGAAGACCACGCCCACAAGACTGACAATCCCCGTAATTAGGAAGACGATTTGCCAATCATGTATGTCCTACAAACAAATATGCAGAGAAATATTATTATCCTATGTCCTACAAACAATTATGCAGAGAAATTTACTTTTGAATTATAATAAATTCACTTGGCTCATTTTAAGATTTATAAAATATATACACAATAATAGCACAGATTTTGGTACATTTTCAAAGTAGCCATAAGTGTGTGTAGACGGAGATGAATTTTGATTACCGTCTTTATTTGTGTGGCTCAGTGTTGATTCTTTTACTTTCTTTTTGTTTAACTATATGCTGGCCCGGGAACACACAGAAATTCCGATCGTTCACATGTGTGTCATGCCGATATCATTAATATTTAGGTCAAAATCTGGACAACTTTGCAACATCTCCCCACGTTTAAAGGCATCATGCGTGATAATCTCACCATGAATATAGACGCTAAAGATGCATAATCCGAATTAATGCTCCCAAATTACTATTTCTTTTACTTCTTTTGATTCAAGTCGAGGAACCCACCTATCAAAGCTCAGAGTGATGAGATATAGATTTTTGCAATCAATTATGTTTCACCACCGGTACTTTTTTGCGGATGCAAAATTGCTAAATTCAAGTGGCTTTGGGTCTTATATATTGACAATTCGGCCAGATTTGTTGAAAGGAGTCCAAAATGGGGCGCGCCATTTTACGTACGTGGTTATCTCCGACGATCTTAGCTGCGAACGCTGTCGATGCAATGCCTCCTGACACGCCCAGTCTGGTGACACCGACGATGATTGGTGAGTATCGCGGTGCCAGATCCAGTTGGTCACTCTGGTATCCTGGTAAATAGCAAATGAATGTATATTATGCATGCTGGGAAGGTTTATGTCCGTCTGGGCATCATATGCTTTCAAAGGCAACATACTGTCCGGCCCAACTATTGATATACCGGACCAAATAATAAGTATGCAGTTTTGCCGATGAACTAAACAAAATGGATACAAAAGTTATGTCAAAAATGACGGCCCAAAGTATTGGAAAATAAATAGTACATAAACTGTATATGTGTTTATCCCAACACCAAATCAACAATGGGTGAAACAAAATACAATGCACTGGGTGATAGCACCGATATTGATATAACGGCAAACAACCGGCGAAAGTCCAGACCGGAATGTGGATTTTGTGGCCGTAGCGTTCTCAGAGGCGTCTGTGCTTAGTGTTCCAGAAGGGAAACACGTTTACATGCTTTGTGAAACACGTCCGGTATAGTTTTTTTCTTATGCCAATCGGCGTTACATATGGTGTGTCCATTTCTATAAGTGCTACTATAGTAAATCGGACGTATTGGTGAAATATTATAAACGACAGTAACAAACCATTGGGTTATAGATTTCGCGAAAACTAAATAACCGCTAACCTGCGACTATAAATAACCGCTAATCTGCGACTATAAATCCAATAAAAAAACACTAAATAAACCGCTAACCTGCGACTATAAATCCACTAAATAACCGCTAACCTGCGACTATAAATCCACTAAATAACCGCTAACCTGCGACTATAAATCCACTAAATAACACTAAATAACACTAAATAACACTAAATAACACTAAATAACCGCTAACCTGCGACTATTAATCCACTTGTTCCCACTCCGATCGTGAGCAGGGAGAACGCCGCCGTCCATTGGTGACTCTCCACAAAGTAGAGACCGATCATAAAGACCGCCTCAACACCGAAGCCTGCAGGGAAAAATTAATATTATTTAAAAAAACACCGCCTCGACCTCGAAGCCTGCAGGAAAAAAATTAATATATCATAAACACCGCCTCGACGCTGAAGCCTGCAGGGGAAAAACAAGAAAACCGTAGTCAGAAATGGTAACGCGCTCAAGATCATATATTATATACCCATGATTGTAATTATAGAATCTTTTTCATTTCTGTTATTTTTAATTGGCATAGCTTATCACAAACCAAAAATCAACATTATTGACATAATGTAAACGCCAATAAACGAAATTGAAATTCTCAACTACACCTTTTACCGGGCTCGGCATCGGGGTCGCACTACAGCTCGGCCTCTGGGTCGCACTACAACTTTTAATGCGTCCCAATAATTAACATTATATAAATAGAACCCCCAGCGCTATGGCAGCGCCCAGGCGAAACAAGATTTTTACATTAGTATACACGCGGCGCGCGTAATAATGATATATCATAAACACAGTCTCGACCCGAAGCCTGCAGGGAAAGTTTTCCTGATGGTGGTGATGGCATATAGGAGTGATGCAACCGCGGTATTTGTGGTAATTATACGCTAATTTTGTATTATTACATATAGTATATACTGGCTTGACTTATATCTAATGTCTAACTAGTGATGTTCCCCACTTACCTAATGAATGAGCCAGTTTTCTGGACACCGATGTTGTCAGCCAACCTCCACGAACAAGAGAATCGAATATGAATCCAGCTGACATCGCTACCATGCCCATGATAAGATGGGGAACGCAGGACAGAAGGCCGATCTGTTGGATATTTAAAGACATATTATGGACTTGTTCGGGTTCGTGAAACTGATAAGTTAGTATTCAGGCATTATGCCAACCTGGAGAACGTAGCATATATTCTACTAACATCACCGAAAATTTCAAAGAAATCGACCATACCACTCAATAGAAAACATCGTCAAAACCGGTATATGCTCAATTGTAAATATTTTCATCAGGATTCAGACGCACGGCAACAAACGAACACAAATGATTTCGCCATCCAGGGTCAGTGCATTTAATTAATATATCAGAATGATGGTGTATGTTGACAATTTGGATTAATATTCGTAAAAAGAACAACTGTGAGCAAGATTATTCTCCATTTCTATTGGATCACCCTACCAGGGTGTTTCACATCACTTTAAGAAATTAATGCATATACAGCGACATGCCCCTCAATAAAAACACATCAAGACTACATTCAATTTATATAGCTTTTTCATTATAAATTTATATAATCTCAGTGATTTTTTTCTGAAAGATGTCTGCAGTTTGGATAGTATACCATGCCGCACTATAATTATGTTAACCCAATAATATACATAAAACCTATAGCTCGATTAGTCTATAACCTATAGATCGATTAGTCTATAAACCTATAGATCGATTAGTCTATGGCCGCGGACGCCATGTCATTCTGTCCGCTGCTTTTATCAATACAAGTCAGTTCGTGTTATGGTCTGTTTTATTGGGATATGAAACACATGACCCAATTGGCATTTGGCCAAACACCGAATAGGATTTAGTGTAGCACACGGTCTATGTAAATATATTAACATGAAGAATATTTATTTTAGTATGTTATTGTGCACACGTGGTAATTTGTACATTGTTACAACATGTGGTCGAGCTGACCCAACATTTTCCAAGATTAAAGATACCACACCAGAGTTTACGTCAACAAATCACAATCTGTAAGTTTTCAATCCCCGGAAATAATGATCAAACATCCATGTGGCGTTTACCTTTATCTGTTTTCGACAATTCTTATTAAAGTGGCAGATAGTATGTCCTACCAGGTTGTGTATAACCTAACTAAAGTCTTATAGAACGCAATATATGTTTTCGTTATCATCGCTGTACATATTACAGAGCGTTCTTGCTCATCATATGATCATTTCGTTGTGTAAATTTAAACATTTGAGTGATGTCGTTTTTCAGTTTGTGTTGAAGGTCATATCATAACCAGGAAAAACGGTTACATATCTGAAGGGTTCACCGTTTGCCATCGACCCAACTTACATGGTCGGGGCATTTACACAAAATGTCTATTAATATATTAACTTAAAGGTGGTCTATCTCTTCCTAAATATGTTTTATACATATTTTCCGGCTATAAAATAATAAATACGAGTCGAAGATACCTATCCGGAAACGTTTTTCTATCAAATAATATTGATTTTGTATCCATATCTATCTTATTATATAATGCGATAATCAATTGGGACAATTGTGTTACTATTTTTTAGAACTGTTAGATAGAGTTGTCGCGCATGCTATGCTCCGAACGAACGCGAGCCGTAAAATGTTCCCAAATTTATCTTATTTGTATTATACTAGCAGGTTAGCCCGCCACTGGCGGCAATCGTCAGAAACAAGACAATTTTTTATTTTTTTAATTAATTTTTTAATTAAATTTGTTGTTTTTCAATGAGTTAATTGTGCCTTTTTAATTTACTGGCTTTTTAAATTAATTTTTTTAATTAATTTTTTAATTTAATTTTTTGTTTTTAAATGAGTTAATTGTGCCTTTTTAATTTTTTAATTCAATTTTTTTTTTTCAATTTTACCCGATTTGACCTTGAATTGATCATTTTCAAGATCAAGGTCAGGTCGGGGTCACAATTTAACCCGTCCATGACACTTCCCGTAGGTAGCAAGTTTGAGCCCAATCGGTTTGTGTCTATAAAGGACACACACATATCATTTATTATTTCTCCCACAATTTTCAAAATATTTATTGATGACATTAGCGCCGAATTTGATGATTCGTGCAAACCGGTTAAAGTTGGCGAAAAATCTCTAAGTCATATGCTATTTGCAGATGATCTGGTTATGCTATCTGAAACTGCTGAAGGTATGCAAAGATGTTTGAATAAATTGGAGAATTACAGCATAAGGAACAAAGTAGAAGTGAATCTTCAGAAAACTAAATGCCTGATATTCAGGAAACAAGCAACAAAAAAACTAACTGCCTTTAAATTAAGCAACACTCCGTTGGAAACAGTTAAGGAATATACCTATCTTGGTATTAAATTTTGTGCGAATGGAAAATTTTGCAAAGCCCAGATAGATGTTAACAACAAAGGGTTAAAAGCAATGTATAGTTTAATGTCATCCTTGCGCAAACATGAAATTTTCTCAGTAAGCATTTGGTGTAAACTATTTGACAAGCTGATAAAACCTATCGTTTTATATGGTTGCGAAATATGGGCATCGCATATTAATATTAACAAGCTCGAATCTATTCCATGTGAAATTACACATGTTAAATTTTGTAAATCAGTGTTGGGTTTAAATAGAATGGCGTCTAATCACGCGACAAGAGCAGAATTGGGCAGATTTCCGATAGCACATGATGCGATAATGAATGCTGTAAGATATATGCTTAAACTGTCTGAAAGAAAACCGAATATGTTACTTCAGAATTCTGCCCAAATATGCGAGGAATATATAATTCCACCGTTTTTGGCAGAAGCACTTCACATGCCAAAAATAAGCGATTTAGAGAATAACCTATCGCTGGAATATCTCAATAAAGTCCGGGAAGAATTAAAATGCGTTCTTATTCTAACGTTCAAAAACGAAATATTCGATGACAACAAGAAAAATGGTATGAATAAATTAAGAACGTATCGTTGTTTCAAAGAACAATATGAAATTGAACCATACTTACTCCAAATTACTAATTTGTATACGAGATCGTGTTTCAGTAAGCTTAGAGTAAGCAATCATAAGTTGCAGGTAGAGGTTGGGCGACACGCTCAGCCAAAAATACCTTACGAGAAACGCATATGTAAAAAATGTGAAGCAAATGAAATTGAAACGGAAGAACACTTTATAATGAGATGTGAAAAACATAACCATTTGCGGAAGAGATTTTTCACTGAAATAGGAGTTCACCAACCAATTTTCGTAAACTTTGATGAAATAGAAAAGTTCATATTCCTCATGAAGGCTGAACACCCGAGTATATGCAATCTGATCTGTAACATGGTTCGGCAGTTTTCCGCAAATAAATGAGAATATAGTGTTGAGTTACAAATACATGTTATATATATATTTTATATGAAATTGTCTTGACTTGTGTTTAAATTATCTGTATTATGACAACTGCCCCGCGTGGGTGTATTATGTCAATAAAAATGTTATGTTATGTTATGTTATCATTTGTGGGTACCCGTTGCAAGGTGAAGATCACCTCGGGCGGAAAAACTGACCCGATGAAAATCTCCCCCGTTCCAAGGAAGCCCTAAGTACGTAAGAATCACACAACACGCACATGTCTGGATACATGCAGTCACGCTCACGCCCGGACCCATACGTAGGAATCACATTACACGCATACGCTCTTTATCAACGACACTGCGGATACGAACGCTCTTTAACTATCAACGCGATTAACTCCACGGTGCCGTTTTTTTGTGACTGGGAGTGAAGAACGGGTGCTCGGAGCTTCTCCAAAACGCCGCGACGACCATTCCCGTGGGTTTTTACCCTTAGATGGGAAGTTTGGTCTCGATCGGTGCAGCCTTTTTCGACTAGAAAATCTGTGTTAATTGATATCCAGGAAACCTGAGGAAACTATATAAAACTTATTATGGGAAGAGATAGACCAGCTTATCTGTGGTGGAGGGCCTCACCGTTGCGATGTTCTGACCAAACGAATCCTTGAAGTACTGTGGTTCTAGGGTGATCATTATCGATAGGACCCAATTCCTACAGAAATCCGCGAGCAAAACGCTAAACACCGGAAGTGATGTCAGAATACTCCTCCACGGAATTGATGACAGCTGAAATGAAAATAGGAATCAAAATGTAATTCATGTTGACTATTTGTTGCTAAAACATGAATTATGATTGGTCGAGAGCCGCTAACTTTGGTTCTCAATTCACCAGCTTATTCCGCTGAAGCGTGCACAAATATTGAATAGAGCACGCTGCAATTGACAACGCCAGTCACACAAGTAATGAGTTCAACCAGCAATGTGTTTACTATATATGGATACGTAATGTAATGCCAATAACAAAACCTGTTATTTATCATCATTTTGTTCAACGAAATTTAAGCCACTTGTTTATTAGAGTTATCCATCTTCATCCGCAATTTGGTCCGAGACCGTCGGCTCGTCGACTTTTTCCCAGGCCACTAAAACGTTACGGTGGTGAAAAATAATAGATTTCAACGATCGATATCTGATCACTCTGAGCCTTGACGGGTGGGTTTCTCGGCGCGAATCAAATATCATTTACAGCCGAAGCCAAACTGAAGAAATAGTAATCTGGGAGTGTTAATTCGGAGTATGCATCTTTATAAAGTTTATTTAATTTTTTTTTTAGGGCTGACTTCAGGCAATTTGTTCGCTTTGTGTATATATATTCAATAATCGCTAAAGTCCATAACATGTGGGTTAAATGTCGCCGGGTTGTGACGTAACACATATATATACCCCTATACAACCAATTGATTGAGGAGTCATACATATATAGATAATACCAACATTCATATCATAAGACCAGACCCGAATATCAGACTCTGTTTCGACATGGGAAGCTCGCGCGTTACTCCCAGCCGTTGCTATCACACAATGAAGTCGGCTCCCATATATGGTCATATGAAATTACCATAACAGCGGGACCAATCCCGATGTGTATTACAAAACACCTCATTATGTACTCATCCAGATAACATACTACAGCGGGACCAATCCCGATGTGTATTACCAAACACCTCATTATGTACTCACCCAGATAACATACTACTCTGGCACTAAGGTCACCGGTGTGTCACATTTGTATACGCCACTTGTATATTATTCACAACATATTAAAGACGTGTACATATCTATGTGTCCATTTACATCACAGGTGGCAGCAGTCTTATCGTGTGTCACTAAAGGGAGATACACCCTGCATGGAGTTTTCTGGCGGTTATGGCTTTAGTCACGTGACCGTAATTACCAAATTATGCATGGAGTTTGGGGGCAGTTATTACTTTAGTCATGTCACAGTAATTACCGAATTATGCATGGAGTTTGCTGGCAGTTATTGCTTTGTCATGACCGTAATTACGAAATTATGCATGGAGTTTGTGGAACTTATTGCTTTAATAACATGACCGTAATACGGTCCAAATTATGCATGGAGTTTGTGGTAGTTATTGCTTTAGTCATGTGACCCTTATTACCAAATTATGCATGGAGTTTGTGGTAGTTATTGCTTTAGTCATGTGACCGTAATTAACAAATTATGCATGGAGTTCGGGGGCAGTTATTGCTTTAGTCATGTCACCGTAATTACCAAATTATGTATGGAGTTTGGGGCAGTTATTACTTTAGTCACATGACCCTTATTCACGTGAACGCAATTACCAAATTATGCATTGAGTTTTGGGCAGTTATTGGTTTAGTCATGTGACCGTAATTACCAAATTATGCATGGAGTTTGGGGCAGTTATTGCTGTAGTTATGTGACCGTAATTACCAAATTATGCATGGAGTTTGGTGACAGTTATTGATTTAGTTATGTGACCGTAATTACCACATTATGCATGGAGCTTGGAGGCAGTTACTGCTTTAGTCACGTGGTCGTAATTACCAAATTATGTATGGAGTTTGGGCCAGTTATTGCTTTAGTCGTGTCACCGTAATTACCAAATAAATTATGCATAGCGTTTGTGGCAGTTATTGCTTTAGTCATGTCATCGTAATTACTAAATTATGTATAGAGTTTGATGGCAGTTATTGCTTTAGTTATGTGACCGTAATTACCAAATTATGCATGGCGTTTGTGGTAGTTATTGCTTTAGTCATGTCACCGTAACCAAATTATGCATCGCGTATGTGGTAGTTATTGCTTTAGTCATGTCACCGTAACCAAATTATGCATGGATTTGGGGCAGTTATATTGCTTTAGTCATGTGACCGTAATTATCAATGAGATTATGAGAGTTTGGGGGCAGTTATTGCTTTAGTCATGTGACCGTAATTACCAAATGATGTAGGGAGTTTGTGGCAGTTATTGCTTTATTTATGTCACCGTAGTTACCAAATTTGTTGTCCCGTGTTTTGTGTGCCCGCGCTCCTCTCTGAACGCTTGCAATTCCTCATCTCCGATGTTCGGGTCATTAAATGGGCAATCGTATAGTATGTTAAGAGCACAGATACCCCAGATAACAAACGCTGCCCCTATAACAAAATTAAAATAGAATATTAAAATTAAGGAGCGGGAGTCTCAAAATATTGAAAATTGTTTTTTTTTTTTTAAATAAACAAAATTGAAATCGACGATGATATATAGCTCACAATGACCAGAATGAAAACATTACTAGCCAAAATGCAACGTAAGCGGAAATGTATATGACCCAACCCCAAGCGAAGACAGAAACTCAGGAGTATGTTTAAATTTACCAACCCCATGACTTAATAAAAGTTTAACATGCTTACCATAGGCGTATAAGCTGGCGGCCCAGCTGACGTAACACGACATGACGCCGGAAATCAACAGCGCCAACACGGGGCTGTAATAAGCACCTGAAATATACAAATCAAATATAAACATGCCCCGATTTAGTTCTTCGTGAAGAATTTAATTGGAACTCATTTGGTTCTTTCTGAAGAACCATTTTGGAACAAGATCGTAAATAGAATCTCCCTGAATGCTTCTAAAGAAGATTGAAAGACATTCGGTTCTGGAATAGAACCAAATTTTGAACCATTTTGTTCTGGTGTAGAACCAAGTTATGTTACGCTATTAGGATAATTTGTAATTGTAGTAATAGCAGCATTGTTGTGGAACCAAAACAATATTATTTTGGTTCTTGGTGACAATTTCGGTTTCATTCATTTGGTTGAACTTGATTCTACCATCGAGACAAATTTCATAAAATAATGTACATTTCTAATTTGGTTCTTGGTAAGCCCAGAACCAGTTGCTTCAAAACATCTGGTTCCATTTTGAACCAATTGGTTATTTGTTTGGTTCTAAGTTGAACGTGGGGGGGGGGGGGGGGGGGTCTGGGTTAGGTTCCACAACATTGTGGTGGTTCTTGTTCAGGATGGACCTACTATATTGGTTCCACTATTGAGTCAGGTTGAAGCACAGTATTTGTTATTTATTTCCAGAACCACACACGGCTTAGTTGGTTCCCTACTTTGTTTGTAGTGTACTTTTTGAGAAAAAAGAAATACCATGGGAACAGATGGGAAGTGATATATCACCATGGGAACAGATGGGAAGTGATATATCACCATGGGAACAGATGGGAAGTGATATATCATCAGTTTAGCATTTATCAGTCATAGGGGAGGGTCCTCATCTGCTGTTCAGTTCCTATGGGGGGCAAAGTCACTGCCTTGTGTTTAACCCTATTATAAATACTCATTAGTTCAGGCCGAACTCAATATCTGAATAATTCCCAACAAAATGAATCCTTCCGCACTTGTATTATCCGTTCGTCTATATGTCATCTGCTCATTTTCCATGAACACTTCTCAGAATGAATGTTAGACATTCCAATATATACTTTTATAACCTGGGTTGGCGAATCTATTTGGTGAAAAAAAATTAGTTAAATCGGAAAAATTGCGCACACCAAACCAACTCAAATTTTTCCCATTATGGACATTATTGTGGGTTTTTCTCCATTCATGGGTTTATACAATGTAGTTATTGTACTTTCTATTTGGAATTGAATACTAGTAAATGGTTTCCGATACATTCCGCTTCAACTATTTCAACGAATGTCTAACATCGTTACACACGGTGGATCTAAACGACGTTACCATGCCAACCAACCTGAATTGATAGCTCCGACGTATGTGCTCCTTGTGGATGGCACGGTCCATGCTGTTGCGATTCCATACACTGCTGGTACCGCCGTAGCCTGAAAACAATCACGTGACATTATATTGGTAGGTATGTAACAAGAACGGAAATTAAATAATTATGATAGTATAATGTTACAGTCCATGCTGTTATGATTCCATACACACCAAAACGAACCGTAGAGGCGGTTGAACTCGATTCTATACATTGAAAATAAGAACCAAATTATGGTTCTTTGTTTTGGTTCTTTGAAATTTGTCGCTGTGTATGAGGTAAACAATTGTATTAAAATCACTTTGAGATACACGTTTTATGATTGCCTCTTCGTGGTGTGACCTCGTTCTTCATTACATTCAAATGTTTATATTTTTCCTACTACCTATCTTACCCAAGAGTTTTATGTTTTCGTAAAAGCGTATTTCGCAACCGCTTGTGCACTTCTTGCTAATAGCAGAAACAAACTAGAAATATATACGCCATTCAAAACTTGGAAAGATTATAAATCATAACGTTTAGAGATCTGACACGACATTTAACCATCTCTATACTAAATACGCATTTGGCGGCTAGTTCCCATTGGAAATGTTCAGATAATAAGCTCAACGCTTTGTTAAATTGTTGAACTTATTATCTGATCATTTCCCGCCAATGCATATGACATACTCTGCTCGTGCATTTCTGACTGCCGTCTGATTTTATTACCTGAACGCCCCTCCAAATAAATAATAAACAGTTCCAATGTATACTTGTATAACTGAATGGGATAATTCATTTAGTAAAGAAAAGGTTAATTTGTGTACTCACCTCGATACATCCTTGCAAGAATCTAAAGATGATCGTCAACATATAACTGTGTTGTATGACTTGAGGGATAATAAGGTACATCACCCCCGTTATCAGGTAGCCGAACCCTACAACGCTGTAAGAGAGTCGCATAAGATATATCATCATTTGATATAATATATATATATCATTATATATAAACATTATCATTGTAACCAATGTAGTATCTAATAAATATTCCTATTCGAAATTATCCCATTTTAGCTCAACTTTACAATGTTATGTTTGAGCTATTGTCATGGGTTGGCGTCCGTCGTCCGTCTAGATGGGAGCCTCCTATTTTGACCGAAATTCGTTGAAAAAATGGCCGCCAGTGGCCATCTTGGATTTTACTCTTTGTGTGACTAAATCCATTGGCGCACCCTACATACCATCCGATCATCACCAAACTTCATATGGATCTTCGGGGTGACCTCAAGATGGGAGTCTCCTATTTTGACCGAAATTTGTTGAAAAACATCGCCGCCGGGGTCCATCTTGGATTTTACTCTTTGTATGACTAAATCAGTTGGCGCACCCTATACATACCATCCGATCATCACCAAACTTCATTTGGATTTTCGAGGTGACCTCTAGTTTACTTTCCTTCTTTTTTATCAATATATTCATAGCTCAGCAAAAAAAAAAAATAACTCCTCCCCGAGTTGAGATAAGTGTCGTTGACACTTTCATTAGAAAACTCATGGATTTTCACACCAAATGTGGCAAATTAAATACAGATAAAACGCATATTTACCACAAATTTATACTGGAATAGTTAGAACATAGATATCGTGGGAATTGATACAACACCAAAACAGTGTCTTCACCATTTGTTTCAGTCCTTATATAATAGGATTAAATTTGTTTTTTACCATATGCTAAAGTGTTTTTCCTCAAAATGTGACTAACTTCAAATTTTAAAGCAGCGCGGAACATGAAGCTGACATATCCTCCCCCTTCATATATATGATAACATTTCCGTGTGTCGGAGAACAAATTAAAGTCATAAAATGTTTTGCTTGTTCAGATTGTACATTAAATTTCAGCTTTATCAGGTTGGATGGAGGGAAAACACAATTATTTGATCGGTTTCCATGGCAACAGCTGAATATAACATAATTCATCAAAGCCGCCGTCGTTATATTTTCGTTCTTTTTGTTCGTGAATCTTACCGTCTGGGAAGGAATCGTATGCTGAGGAGTCCGATCGGGATCTGCATGATTGTCTCCCCTGTCGCCTGAGCTGTGTGTAGGAGGGCGATGTCTTCCCCACTCCACGGGACGGAATAGTCACGGCTGGTACCACCCACGGTACACTGCAAAAAACAATAATAATAAAATAGCCTGGTACCACCACGGTACACTAAAAACAAATAGGCTGGTATCACCCACTGTACACCACAAAGTAAAATAAACATGGTACCACCCACGTTACACTGCGAACAAAATAAATAGGCTGGTACCACCCATGTACACTGCAAAGAAAAATTAACAGGCTGGTACCACTCATGGTACACTGCAAAGAAAAAATAAATAGGCTTGTACCACCCACGGTACCCTGCAAAGAAAATTATTAGGCTGTACCACCCACGGTACACTGCATAAATAAATAGGCTGGTACCACCCACGGTAAGATAAGTTGGGTGTGAGAAATCCCACTCCCTATCTGTTGGGGACTAGTGTTCACCTTGAAAATTCCAACCCCCCCCCCCCCCCCAACCAGAACAAATTCCTATGTTTGCAAAAATCATCTGCACCACCTCCGCCCCAATTGCGTTGGAATTTTCCAACTTAACATGTACCGCTTAACGTTTGGAAATTTTCCTACAGATCTCCCAAATTGTTCCCCCAAGAGATGGACTATTTCAAAGCCCCTTAAAGTGTTAACCCGCCCTTTGTTAGAGGGTTAGCTGCCGAACAACAATCTATGGATGTAAAGTGCCTCTCCACGGTGTCAATTTAAATTACAGATACTCGGATAGTCCTTATTCAAATTAAATTACTACTCTTCAGTGCAAAAATTTAACTGAAAGTATAGGAAAGTAATCAACTTTTTGTCTAAAAACAACAACGGGTGAGAATTAAACCCATCCTGTCGCCACGTTCCTGCATACACTGCTATCTACTCACATTTGGAAATATGTTTTCTTCGTGTTCAGCATTGCTCACTTCAGATAAGTGTGTCATCACCATGGCAAAGTTAGCCCGCACACCGGAACTCAGAACGAATGCCGTGAAGAGGAAGAATACCACTATCCATCGTCGAGGGAGGTGGCATGTCTTCTCATTCGACTGTGGCGTGATCTCCTCGATCGAGTGGGATGTGCTCTCCTTCTTTGTCGGTATTTGTATATAAGTCATGGTTGTATGCACTGTAAAAAGTGTGATAAGTGGTTAGGTGTTTAAATTAAATCCATAGATGCGATAAGAAACGTGAGCAGAACGTTATAGAGGAGCGGCCAAACGCCAAAAGTTGTCGGATACCCCTACCCTCGGTAGAACAAGTTGAAACCAACCTTTTCTGAAAGGTAAATATATATCATTTATGAAAATGATTCTTGGCCTTGCCGGAATTGGTGGCAGCTATGTCTGGTAAGACTATTTGTGGAGGTACCCTACCGAAAAATTAGCCTGTTTTCAGCGGTTGACCAGCTATACACAATTGGTTAAAAGTTAAGCACATCACCAAAAAACAGAACGTTCTATTTGTTATTATCTGGTACATGGTGATACTAGATTGGAACATTCTTATTTTTTCTGGTTTGTTTGAGATTTCACGACGTCATGGTAGAGAATGTAACGTTATGCGTAAAAAAAATCATGACGATTCAGAGAAACTGTCGCCCGTCAACTCTGTACAAAACTAGCACGCTGGATTGAGCTTATCTTGTCATATATGTTTGGAAAGAATGGAGTATTTTCTACCCGGAAGTAGTAAGTTTATTACCATATCCCTATAAATATTGTAATTAATTGAAAAAAACTTACCCCTCCCCCAATGTCATAAAATGCTGAGTATAGCCATCGCCTGGGATTGGATCCCAGAATGATAGAATAGTGCCAAGTATTTCCTTTTATTTCGTAGTAGAACACACATAACAAATGTAAAATTCGAATTTCCAACCGTATTCACCATTAGAAGAGTATCAAAATCCAAGATGGCGTCCAATATGGCATTCAGTTTTTATTTTAAGACTCTGTGAAGCGACATACGAAAAATCCCGAAAAGGAACGTCCCCAGTGGTAAAATCTATATTATTGTAGTGACTACATAGAATAACATTTCATATCAAACATTAATTTGACCATTAATACATCTTTTCAATTGGTAAGCTAATAGGTAAAACTGTATCCCTCCATCCAATGTCATAAAATTCGAAATAAAGTTATCGACTGGGATTGGAATCACGAGTGATAGCATTATGCGCAGTAAGTTGTTTTGTTTAATGTACAACACACATACGAAGTGACAGGTATGAATTTCCATCCATATTCACTATTAGAAGAGTATGATACAACAAAATGGCGTCCAATATGGCGTCCAATTTTAATTGTACCACGTAGCGAACGCACATACGAACGAACTAAACGGGGACGTCCCCTGTGGCATATTATATATCATTGAAGTGACTACATAGACGATATATCATAGGGTACAGTAGTTTCACCGTTAGTCTATCTTATCAGTTGGAGAATTAGTAAACAAAAACTTAACCACCACCCAGTCACAAACGTCCACATAATGGCGTCACTTGTGACTATAGTCCAGAATGCAAAGAATTAAGCAAATCGTTCGGAATTACTTTGTGTTGAATACAACGAAGAAACATAAAATGTAAAATTCGCATCCACATCTGGTCTTAGTAGACAACCAAAATCCAAGATGACGCCCAATATGACGGCTAATTTTAATGCCAATTTAACACGCTGCGAACAAGTCGGTCAAAATGTATCATACGGCAGTTTGAAGCGATATATTGTTTAGATTGTGCGTTTATATTAAATGTCGATATGTTGTGTTTGAGTGATGGTGGTAAGACAACATTGTTTTCAGATAAAGCTTTGACGTGATTGTCTCAAATTAACTTCCATAAACTGTCGATCAGCTCAGTAAGGGCGGGTAAGCCGTGTCTTTCCATTGGTTTGGTGGTATCCTACATCCGGTTCCAAATGTCACACCCTTAGCTATGACACATGTGTGATGCCAGGATTAATACTGGATGGAAATTTCAATTTGTTGAATGTTTAGGTTGTTTTGTTTAACAATTATCAGGAACTTTATATCAAATATTTGGAGGAAGACAAACCTACCAAAAATAAAAAAACACTTAGTGAAATTCCGAGAACGACTTAAATAGTTTAATTTGCCGAATCGTGTATCGTGTATTGATCTCCAATGCACATTTGACTATTGTTTGAAACATTTGATGTCATTTTGGGACGTTAAGTAAGTGAAGAATTAACAATATGTAGACAACTGGTAATAATAGAGGATGGTCATTGACCGTTACAAATAATCATGCACTCGATGCGGTACGAAGTGATGTTGTAATGTTCAATACTAACATATTGCTATCATTAATATATTGTGATAGTCTTGAATGTGCAGTCCTCCTTAACATGTCATTTTGAATTTTCACCAACATTTTCAGAGAGCCTTGCAACAGTTTTGGCCACATGAAACATTAAATAACATTTTGAAATCCAGTAAATAAGATATCTTATCGATCTCTGGTTTTGCCAAAGTGGGATATGAGTCCACGAGCTATCAAAGTTCACACATCATAATAACTACCTATTAACGATACACGAAATTCATCATCGCACACACAAAATGCTCTTTAATGACATAACATGGGACCACACTGTCCATATCATGCAATCAGCGTACAATGGTTTATAAATAGAGGATCTCACATGAGTTTCTATTTTATACGGAATTTATCAACCGAGTTCACTAAATTCGATTTGAGCCGAGGTTTACCGAGGCTCAAATAGAATTTAGAGGACGAGGTTGATAAATTACGTATAAAATAGGACGAGTGTGAGATACCTTTTATCACATGATCAAATAAACCCGAAATATTCATCGAAAACAACAATCATAAACTACAGCGATCGCAAGTTATTTGAAGAACGCCGTGGCGTCATCGCACGCGCTGATATTAAACGTGTCTATTACCGATAATTATGAAACTGCTTTTATGGCCAAATTATGTGATAAATAGGCGTTATAGTGATTGAGAGGTTGCTGCTTTGTATAATCGTTCGAGTTTCGGCTCAGCGTCAAACAAGAAAGCAACACCGCATACCTATGAATATAAGTTGTTCTCGCCATATGTTGCTTGATGTGCATGTTTTTCCGTACATTGATATTTTAGTCCCGACTAATTTGTGAGTTAAATGGTTGTGAATGTCAATCGGATTCATATATGTTACAAACAGAAGATATTGAGTTTCCGGGCAAGACTAATTAAAATTCAATCTTCTATATCTCCGGCGTATATCATATCTGTATTAGTTCGTAGGGACGTGGGTCATGACTATACATGTTTAGCAATATCTCATGCTAATACATTTTATTGATACATAGGTCATAGTGCGATAATCTCCATTGAACATGCACATTGGTGTTGCATTTATGATTGCCGTTAGATTCTAACCATAATCACGCAATTCACAAGCAAACCAGAATGTCACTAAAAATTTTGTTTTATCCACGGTTCTTTTGAGTCTGGTGGCATTTGAAATGGATAAAATGGTAAGTAATGAAAATATGTAGGCTATTAACACAATTGAAATGGCGACAGGCATAAGGCAATTCACAATAGACACTCGTCATTAGTCCTGATATATAGATATTCAAATTGTGTTTACGGTTTGGTCTATGGAGACTATAGGCCATATCGCAACATACATTGTATTCTTATTGGTGGCGGAAAGACAGCGCCGATCTTACCACGGAAGCAATATACTCAGTCCATACATAAGCCACCTACCCCCAAACTGGCAGATATTCGAAAGTTATTTTCACTTAACATGGACCTCATATCAGTGTTACTGATCGGGATTTATAACACCTTCGTCGTCGATCTAGTGTTTTAAACTCGAACGATTATACAAAGCAGCAACCTCTCAATCACTATAACGCCTAGTGTTTTATGGGGATACAAGTAACTGAGTTACATTCAGTGTGATGTAATCAACTAAAAATAACTGGTGTATAGTGTTGTGTTCTTGTTCACCCAGTATAGTCATTTTTGTTTCTCAAGAAAACCTGGACATGCCATGCTCAAGTGCCCATTGCTGTAAATGCATGGAATCACATTGTATGACTCATATTCAATGAAAATGTGGGAATAATAAATGTATTTCTCAGATCCACCTGTCTCTATAAACATGTCTTCACTGGAGTCATGTTTAACCTTTAGTCACTGAACGTTAATTGAATGGTAAGCCATCAGAGCCATGTAATTTTTATGATTGATAAAAGCAAATGTTGCTCATCTTTATGAGATAACATATATGTTAATGTTATTCCATTCCAATATAGTATTATTAAAAAGTTAACTTATCGACTATCGGCACCAGAGCAAACAAACCATTTAAACGGTTGTTGAAAACAACTGGCACTTCAACAACAAATTCAGCGCAAAGTATCACAAAAGGAAGTCTTTTTTCTGGCTGTTGTACTTCTTCGCAAAATTGAAAAGACATCTATATTATGGGATGCCATCTTGTATTTTGAGATCCATCTTATAGCGAGTGTGGTTCTAACATAATTATGTCGCACTAAACGATACGATACGATTTATTTGCATAAACACCAATATGCTAACAATACAATTCATAATAAAACAATAAACAATTAATAAAAAAAAATACATGTGAACACTAAATTACAACTGCGCATTTGTTGTTTTATTCTTGGTTAGGATTCTCAGAGATACCTTTGTGCGCATTGTTTTAACTTTCGATATGAGGAATGTTGAGTTTTGTGTTTATTATTTCGCAAATTAAAAGATATGTTGATAACAGAACTACTACTTCATGTGACTATTGTAATGAAATGAATGTGATGAATCTACACAATATATATACAACTGGAGACGTCATTTGTCCTGTTTTCCCGTATTTGTTTTCACGAAGTGTTATAAATTCGAGACATGACAAAGCTCATATGATTTTTTTTTTATATAGTTGACCACCATATTTTTGTCTCCGTCATCACGCAAACAATAAATTGCCATGTAATAATGGAAACATACACATAAGTAATACCATATGAGACCTTTATTTGCCCGCATATCGTACTAGTTGTTTACAAAGTAATTCAATTGAGTATTTGTCACTAAAATCAAGCATTCTGATTGGCCGAGAGCGGCTAACTTTCGTTTTCGATTCACCGACATCGGCCGCTTCAGCGTGCATCAAATCTGAATGTAGCACGGTCAAATGTAATCGGCGCAGAACGAGTAGCGAAACGAGCACACCCGCGCGTTGTTGTCTATAGATACCGTTCATCGGCCGCTTCAGCGTGCATCAAATCTGAATGTGGTACGGTACAATTTGATCTGCGCAGAACGGAGTAGCGAAACGAGCCAACCCGCCCCACAGGAAATGGTTACGGAGCAGTGTTCCGAGTAACGCAATGGACACACCCAATGATTTGTGCACGGTGACAACGGCGAAATGAAAGTCTCGATTCGTGTCATGAAAATGACTAAATGATACTTTTTATACAGTTTTTTTGCAAATTCCTTGCTAGATTGAATTACAATGGAGATAAACGTACCCTGTTTCGTTGTACATTCTGGGATTCGAGCATGAAAACAGTTTGTGAACTCGCCGGCAAGCCGGCTCGTTCACAAACTGTTTTCATGCTCGAATCCCAGAATGTACAACTCAACAGGGTATGTTTATCTCCTAAATGCCATATTGGCCGCCATTATGGCGCAATACTGGGTGTGACTTCAAACTTGTTGTTTCTTTATCGTATTCAGCACAAATGAAATCCAAAATGTATGCTCATTTCTTTTTTGCCTGTACTACAATCCACAGTGGCCCATTTGTGTGGAAGTTTGCGACTGTAGGGGTGATCAAGTTTTTGTCTAATTATTTCATCAATTGATAATAAAGATCAATGCTGAATCTAATGTGTGATATGAAATATTCTATGTAGTCAGTACAATGATATATAATATACCAAAGGGGACATTCCTTTTCTGAATGTGTCGTATGTCCGTTACTAAGTCTTGAATTTAAAATTGGCCGCCATATTGAACGCCATCTTCGATTATGATACTCTTTTAATAACAAATTTGGGTGGACATTTCTCTGGCCAAATTGCATGTGTATTCTACATTTAATAAAACAAAATACTGCGCATTATGCGATCATTCGTGGTTCCAATCCCAGGCGACAACTTTAGTTCGAACTTTATGACATTGAACGGCGGAATAAATTTTGACTTTTATTTTTCTAATTGATAAGATGTATTATTGGTGAAACTAATGTTTCATATGAAATACTATTCGATATGGTCACTAAAATAATATACATTTAACCACTTGGGACGTTCCTTTTCAGGATTTTTCGTATGTCGCTTCACTAAGTCTTAAAATAAAAACTGAATGCCATATTGGACGCCATCTTGGAGTTTGATACTTATCTAATAGTGAATATGGTTTGAAATTTGCATTTTACACTTGTTATGTGTGTTCTACACTAAGAAAAAGGAAATACTACGCACTGTTCTATCATTCTGGGATCCAATCCCCGGCGATGGCTATACTTAGCATTTTATGACATTGGGGGGAGGGTTAAGTTTTTGCATATTATTGCTAAATTTGTAGGGTCAGGAAAATAAACTTAATACCTCCGGGTAGAAAATACTCCATCCTTTCCAAACATATATGACAAGATAAGCTCAATCCAGTGTGCTAGTTTTGTACAGAGTTGACGGGCGACAGTTTCTCTGAATCGTCATGATGTTTTGACGCATACCGTTACATTCTCCACCATGACGTCGTGAAATCTCAAACAAACCAGAAAAAATAACAACGTTCCGATCTAGTATCACCATGTACCTCATAATAACAAATAGAACATTCTGTTTTTGGTGATGTGCTTAACTTGTAGCCAATTGTGTATAGCTGGCCAACCGCTGAAAACAGGCTTATTTTTCGGTAGATATCTTCACAAATAGTCTTACCATGCATAGCTGCCACCAATTCCGGCAAGGCCAAGAATCATTTTCATAAATGATATATATTTACCTTTCAGAAAAAGTTGGTTTCAACTTGTTCTACCGAGGGTAGGGGTATCTCGAAAACTAAGGCCCTTTTTGGATTTGGCCGCTCCTCTATTATGGGGGTAGGTTTTGTAACATGTCTTGGTCAAAACTGCGAGCTACGCTGGTCTGACCACTGCCATCACGTTATCATAATGTAATTAAATCTAGCATTCATAAATCATCCTCATTTAATCTGCACAACTTCCAAATGATGTATGTTTCTCAGAATAATACAGAATTAAATGTAACCGACAGAAGTCTTAAATAAAAAAAATGTAAGGTTTCCTTACATTCTGTATGCGTGATGGCAGTGGTCAGACCAGCGTAACGAGGGGACTGAACTCTGCAATGCCGTTTGGTAGAATCTCTTGTGACAAACCGTGACAAGCTGTACGGAAGCTTATACAAACACGTAAAGCTACATCGAAACTGTTCACATTTTGGTTCTGTTCAGCTTGTCACGGTTTGTCACAAGTCTTGCTATTGGTACAAAGACACACCCCATAACATTACGCTCACATTTCTTGCCATATGTGTAAATCCCTCTTCCAGTTGGAAGTCGGGATTTTTTTACCCTGTGCCAATGCATTCTCTTATATATGCGAGTCGACCATAGGTCGCCTCGCATATATAAGAGAATGCATTAGCCTAACAATTTTTTACAATTTTAATAATTTGTTCTTGTATTCTTTAACAATTTATAATTTCACCCATACAGAGCCCCAGACAAACATGAGCAGACGACACTCTTCTATATGCTTCTATATATGTGTGGGGCTCCCTGCAGGGTAATGGATGTTTTTTATTTTATGTCCTAAAAATTGTAAGAAACATTTATTTTAAACAAATTATAAAAAATTGTTAGGCCAATGCATTCTCTTATATATGCGAGGCGACCTATGGTCTACTCGCATATATAAGAGAATGCATTGGCACAGGGTAAAAAAAATTCCGACTTCCAACTGGAAATATATATTCCGAAATCGTCGCCATCTTCTTTGTTGATTGTTTGCCAGCTTGTGATATCAGTTTTTCTATATTCTGGTTTCCGTCGTAAAAACAGCGACCAGAATAACCACTATCACAAGCTGTTTTTGTCGAGAGAAACATGAACAAGTTAGTGATATCAATCATGAACAAGTTAGTGATATCAATCATGAACAAGTTAGTTATATCAATCATGAACAAGTTAGTGATATCAATTAATCATCACAATATATCACACTGACTCGCAATTTAAAGTTACAACGGAAATTTGACGGACACGGATAATAAACAATCAAATTGGTATGATGCTCATAATCGCCCACTATATGGATTCCGAGAATACTTCATGTGAGCCATTACAAGAACTCCACCAAGAAGACAGATGGAAATAGTCTACATATTTCGGATAACTATATTAATAACGCCACAGAAAGAGTGAAGGGTGAAAACATAAATAAGTATATCCTTAGTGCAGACGATCCACATTTTAAACCAAGGACAAACAAAACCATTTTCCGACTCGAACCATACCTACTACATACAAATTCATTATAAATTGAAAAAGGCAGACACAAACGTCCGGCGACGCCAGTAGCACTGCCAAAAAATATTTTCTTATTTTGAGAAAAAATACTTAAAACAAGAAATATGATCTCGGGAGTATACAAGTTTAGAAAATTTTCTTGCATCAGATTTTCTTATAGTTAGAAAAATAATTTTCTTATAGAAATTTAAATTCTAAAATTGAGAATAATTTTCTTACTATTTTCAAAAAAAAAAAGATAAATATTTTTTCTCGCATGTTCTTAAAAATTAAGAAATAATTTCTTAAATCCTAGAAAGTCTTTCTTATTGCACTGCTTATCGTGTAGAAAAAGGTAGAAATAGTTCATCAATTGTCAAGAAATTATTTTCAAACAAGACTAGACTACTAGAAAAGACCACAATTTGGTAGTATACTTAGAAAATTGTCTTGTTCTTATATCAAGAAAATATACTTCTTAAGGCTAGAAATTATTTCTAATACGTTAAGAAATGTACTTTATTACTTTCTGGTCAAAGGTAAAATAAATATTCTCAAATTTCTAGAAACATTAGAAAATGTGTTTCTTGCAATTTATGACGTGTTCTGACATTTAGAAAAGTTAATTTCTTATGGCAAGTAAGTGGTAAGAAATTTGTGTAATACACAAACAATATTTTATCTCAACACAAGCCAACAGTTTTCTTAAAAGTGAGAAATGTGCTCCCAGCCATTTTTTTTTTTACAAACTAAGGGCTGATTTATTGTCTTACCACCTCTCATACAGAGGTAAAGCAAATTCTAACACTACAAGAAATTAAATAGGTTTTCTTGAAAACCAAATGCATACAAATATAACCGGGTACCAGAAGTGAAACCATAGTCAAAATGTTCAAAGTTTTGGAGGTGTAAATTTGGAGATGTAAATGTGGAGAAGTAAATTTAATGCAACAATCCGATGAGCGAATTTGCAAAATATGCTATGCTATCTCAATGGAAGACGAGACGCATTTTGTCTTCCACGGTGCCAAATAAGACAAATTGAGAAAAATCTCTTCGAAGATTTCAATAATAAAAGAAATGCATTTCGAGGGGCTAGTGATATATCAAAATTTCTATACATAATGCGAAATGACCAACGAAATACAAGTAATGTGATCAGTCGATCCGTTGAATGGCGCGGGCCGCAGTGAAAACATATTATAAAGAGCGTGAATCTGGTAAATAATCAGTCTATAATTAATGTTTATTTATGACAAAATTACACAATAAAATTTCTGGTCTCTGTTAACAGTAACCAATATTGTTCGTTAGCTAAACAACCACACGTTTCTAGACAAGAAAATATTTGAAAAATAATCAATATTAATCGATAGAAGCATTTCCGAACAGGTGTCTTCGATTCATATCTAATATTTTATACCCCGGTAACTATATAACACTTGTTTAGTATGTTTACAAAGAGATAGACCATCTTTAACCAGTGTTTTTTTATATATATAGAGTACTTACGTGTCGGCGAGCTGTCTATGGTAGCAATATCGTCGGTCCCCTGTAAGATGATAATGAATGCTGTAACGGCTCTCATTCCTATTTAATATCTCGATGGTCCGATGTATTTAATTATCCAACTGACAAACACTGGTTCCTCGCGACGGGTAAAACCGGCCCATTCTGGAAATCTCAGCTGGTTCCACATGCGAAATATGCCAAGGCTCTAGTTATCCAATTATTCGGCAGACCGAGGTCATTTGCCCAGCTTGTTGTTCAGAAGAAACCATCGAGGGAAAATAGCGATCGCTATTTTAGCCCCCCCCCCGGCCTCCAATATAGGTGTTTTATTATATATGACAAACATCTCATGTCGAACCAACCAGCAGGCGTCGAGATGCCTATTCTAAGGAATGGAATTCTGCAACATGAACACAGATACTTATGTACATAATTATGTTGAACGTTCATAGCAATCCTCTCTCCAACTGGAGTATAAGGAGATTTCTTGCCGACCGCTCTGAAAACTCAAAAGAACTGAGAAATCTTACGCGGCTGTTGAACAACTCGAATTACGGTGACTGCGTATCAACGTATCACAACGAAATTGAACATGTATTATTTACATGTTATGCACCAGCCATGAATCAGTTGTGATAGAGTTTTTGGTCAATTAGTATTGACTTCTTTGGAGTAGAATGTTTTGTGTTTCTCGATTCACTCTCGCAAAATCGTCTATGTGACTTCCTACTCGGCGACGTGGTCTTCGTTCCTCCACTCGCTATCACCAACGCTTGGGGGGGGGGGGGGTATTTTATCACATTCGCCACGAAATTCATGTACATAGGATGCCAACTTATACTAAACAATGTTCGTTAAGACTATATATCCGATTGCCTGCGTGTGCAGGAAAGCAAGTCTTGTTGACATTAACATGTCTTAAGGATGAAAAGGAGCATTACGTAGTGAACATACTATCTACACCCATACGCATGCGACATAGACTCTCCAGATTTAAATCTGCTCAAACTCTAAAATGACACAGAGACCATACGGCTGTGATTTAGCGGAGTTCAATGTTGTTACCCCCCAGCCCATTTTCTATTCTCATATTGTTTATATATAGAGTATATATTGTGTGTAAATACCACACCAATTTGCTCACCTATATATGTGTGCACAGAACGCCTCAATTCGTGTATACAACACATACAATGTATCGTGTATGGTCTCCATTAATGGAGGTTAATAAAGATATATATATATATCGAGGGATAATAGCGCTAGCTATTTCACAACCCCCCCCCCCCCCAGGCACAGGCAGTCAATGTGTGTTTTATTATATATGACAAGTACCCGGTATGTCCCATCATGTATCAGGTCATTCGGTTTTGTTTCTGGATTTGTGGGGGGGGGGGTCTCGTTTTCTTGTCCCAACTGCCAGCCTATGTTCAGTGACATTTCTCTCGTTTGTAGCCAAACAATGTTCTAGGTTTTGCCTGGTTATTGACTTTAATGGAAACACTGCGCTGTTATTGAACACGAATTTGTCAACTCGTTCGTGACCCATGGGAGCCGAGAGAGCACGCATCAACAGAGTCTGGAGTGTGAAATCGACTTCGGATAAATTCAAAATAATTGTATACGCGTGTATACTGTCCTAGAGATTCTAGATAGCTGTGGGCGATGACATTAACATGGGTGTTTTATTTATAGAATGTGAAATTTTGGGATGATTAAAAGTCGAACTGCGAGCAGGAGGCCGAGTCCGGTAAAATTTGTAGTTAGGAATTTCAATTCCGTTTATTGTCGTTAATTAACGTTATGTCAATAATGTTGATTTTTCGTTTGTGATAAGCTATGTCAATTACAAATAAAAGAAATGAAAAAGATAATTTGTAAGTCTTATATTTCAACTTTTATAGACTTTTTTCGTTCTCCAGCCCACTGGGGGTTGTGGTCGGAGACGGTGGAGTTGGCCACCGGTTCGTTAATTAGGTGCTGGTTGTTATTGTTATTTTAACGGAATTCTGAGTTGGTCATTCGCGAAACCAATATATTTTATATTCTATAATTACAATCATGTGTATATAATATATTATCTTGAGCGCGTTACCATTTCTGACATTGGTTTTCTTGTTAACTTTTGCCGTCTTATGGTATGATTGCATGCGGATGACGGCTATACCTTGTTGATGAGAATGGGTCGGAATTCGAGGCTAGTTTTCAACGAAAAACTGCCAACTCAGGCTAACGTAATATCACTGGGGCTCAACGATTCATAGATCATGCCACGAATCTCTGCTCTGGCCACGCCCGTAGAGATCATATATATACTCCGCCAGTTCAAAACCTGCATGGGAACTTGTTTATGTTTTGAAAGGGAAGTTTATACTATTGAAAACACAGTGGTAATATATTACTTAGATAATAAATATTCCTTAATAATGTATTACAGTAGGTTAACGTCCCAGCTCGAGATTGCATGATTTAGGCAACTCTAACACGATTTTAATAGTTATTTTTTTTTAAGAAAACAACTGGAACTTCGCGAAAAATGCAAATTATTAGTGTGATCTTCAATAATTTGAGAAACAGATATCAAACGTGCAGCAATTGTTTTTCGAGTGACAATACAACTCTGCATGAGGGCGCATAATCGAGTGACCAATGATATATGACTTTTCGGACCCACGAAGGGGGGGGGAAATCATTTTCAGGTGATGATTATTATTGTTATGGTGAACATCTAAATTAAAAGTGTTTCATTGGCTCCGACACTAATTTTCGATGGCTCCGACCCTTGTCTTGTTAGAATTGAACGGCTCATACTCTATAACTCAATACCGTTGCTTCATCTTGTCTCAGACACTTCCCGTTAACAAATTAATTATTCATTCCCATTCATTCATTTGTATGGATGGTCAGGTAATACACTGTTTATTGAACTTATTTGCGGAATACCCAACAGATGGTTGAATGGGAATCCATATCGTGTTTATCTGCCTTCTGCCTGCTTTGGACATGCACCCCATGACGGGGACCCCCCTATAGTCACGTCACTGTGTGAGCTGCATTAGGTTTTACTTTACAGAGTGTGACGTTGCATAATTTATATAAAGACATAACCAATCGAGAGGGTAAATTTACGAGCTTGGTGAACTTATTAGTGATATAAGGCGAATATATTAGTGCTATAGTATACTTATCGGCGAATTCCAAGCAATATACTCTTCCATTGGTTTATATGTATAATACTTGGACAACTCAGATTGGATTATGTATACTGGGCCACTCAGTATATCGGAGTATATATACATGGCAGCCTGATCAACTCACTTTATCGGAGAGTACGTAAGTGACTCAGACCATCGGAGTATAATTGAGCAACTCAGTCTACGTGAGTAACAAGAGTATGTGAATGTGAACACGGTTTTCTCGAACAACTGGAACTTCAAATAGATAAGCCAAACTCTTACCCACTGGACCGAGGTATCATAATCTATATGAGAAATGAGAACAGCACAGAACATTTAATAACAAGAAAAGAAGATGCATGCATCAGATCCCCCATGAACTATTTTACAAGATTTAATCACGTATTTTTGGAAAGTATTATAAATTTAATATATATATATTTATCACACAATTAGCCCCTAAATTCGGCCTCATGATTTAGCAAGACACACGTGTATTACCGGCACGCGCAGTGACGTACTAAGTAAGAGCTTAGAGCAATTATATCGATGACAACACCGGAACTTTAGTATTATGTTAAAAAGTCCAGTGCATTTGTGGTTTCCCCCTCAAACTAATTGCAACTAAAGTTTCTCATTGGGAATAAGTACATTAGCCCATCACAAGCAACATACTAAAAAATAAAAAAGAATCAAGAAAGGCGAAATTGGTGAATTTGTGAATTTTGTGAAATAAATTTGTCAAAATTTGGTAAAATACTCAATTTATGGCTTTTCAACAATGCTTATAAAAAAAAAATATTTTACAAGGCCTTCCATTTGTATACCCTTTTGTAAAGCGCGTAGAAAATCCTGAATACAGAACACAACACTTTTCCCAGATACGTTCAGTATTTTTCGAGTTATTTGCCTCCAAAATTGGTAATTTATCTAATTTCAGAGCCGCAATTTCTCAAAATTAGCTAAAATCCATTTTTTATGGTCTTGTATTTTGAAAACTAAAGAAAAATTAAGGGATTTCTTGTTGTATATTCATACCTTCTGTAGATTGTGCACAAACAAAAATGATTTCTTTATGCATCTATGATTGAGAACACAAAAATATTCTTAAGCAAATTGTGTCTTCCATTGCATGGACAGCCAAATTTGCCTGTGATCGAGAACTGGCGTGATGAAATAGCATATTTGAGATCATACAACTCGATAAATATAAATCCATAGTCCCTGCATTTCTCAAAATAACTTAAGTATACATGGTTAAACACACTGTGAAGGAATTTCCAAAAATATTGTGTAGAAAATCAACTTATAGCCCAATGAATCCTCAGTATTAAATATTTTCTAAAAATGCGATTTTGGGGAGTTTTTGTCCATTTTTAAAGGTTTTTGTGTATAAATAGCAAAAGCAATGTTCATTTACCCTAAAACTCTTAGTGTTGAAATATTAGCGTTACATTGGATATGTCAATGAATGTCACTGGAGTTCACTCATGTTTCTGGAAACGGACTCCAAATTTTAATATCGGAAAAATATTGACAAAATCTCAGAAAACGTGGATCTTGATACATAAAACTTTACTATCACCAGCTTATACAAACATTCTTTCATATAGAGTTTACTGCTTCCTGATCTGATGTTCATATTCAGAGCTACGATCCTTTTTGTTGCCACTCGATGGCGAATTATTATTTCGGGATTGTTCTATATAACATGCCCATAAAGTTCTAAATATACCTCCACTAAAGTACTAATTTTTTTTATTATGAAACAATAATCTACTCAAACTGGAATAAAACAACTTTTGTCTGCAATGACCAGAATATGGTGACTAGATTATAGCCTTTTTTTATTACACCTACCCCATTTTCAACGTTAAAATTTGTAGTCAGTTTCTTGAAAAATAATGTGAAATCCAGTAACTGTTGATTGGCTTAATCAATGTAATCCTATTTTTTCCCAACATAAGTGTTTTAGGAGGAACGTTCAAATGATTATACACATTAAACACGAATTGTGTTCATTGCTGTTTACTATTTGTGCACAAAAATGCATTTCCAATGGACAAACACACCCAAAAACAGTCCAACATGGCATATTTTGAAAAATATTCAATACTAAGGATTCATAGGGCCATGCGTTTTGTTTTTGGCACACATGTGTTTAGCAATTCTAACACAGTGTGCCAGTGTATTTAACCTAGGATACTTTAGAGGTTTCTAGAAATACACGGCATATGGATATCAATGGATTGAGTTGTATGACTTCAAAGATCGTATTTCATCATACCTGTTCTGTGGCACAAGGCAAATTTGGCTATTCAATGGAACACTCATTTTGTTTTAGAACATTTTTGTCTTCTCAATCATAGATGCATAAAGTAATCATTTTTGTGCACAATCTAGTTAGAAAATTAATAAAACAGCAAGATATCCTTTTTTAAATACTAGACCATAACATATGGATTTCATCTAATTCTTAGAAATTGAGTCTCCGCAATTAGACAAATTCCCAATTTTGGAGGCACATAACTCGAAAAAATACCAACGTATTGGAAAATGTTTGCTGCTCTGTAATCAGAATTTTGTACACTTCAAAATGGATATACAAATGGAAGGACTTGTGAAATTGAGTTTTTTTAATAAACATCCTTGAAAAGGCATAAATTGAGTATTTTATGCCTTTCGATGATTACTAAAAGGTATCCAACAAATAACAACGCAACACTCTTACGTTGTTAGGTGTTGGATACTATGAAGTCCCTTTGGGCTAGACTATATATTGTCTATATCTATATTTGCGAATGTCTGTCTGTCTGTCTGTCTGTCTGTCTGTCTGTCTGTCTGTCTGTCTGTCTGTCTGTCTGTGTTCTATAGAAATTCACAGGGGACCATCTAGATGATGCCAAAAGGGTCTACTAGGAGTAACTTTTTACGAGAAAGATAATGGTCGGGGTTAAAATTTTCTAAAGTGACGCCGTTGTTGTCAGGGGCAGAAAAGGGGGAGGGGCAGAATTTTTTTTTGTCGGCGATTGCCACGAAACTTAAATATAATCATCCCCATAATATGAGGAATCTAATGGTGTGTTTTAAATATGGCAAAAGTCGGGCCGTTCGCGTCAGTGGTGCCCGGAAGGGGGAGGGGCAGAATTTGTTTCTGTCGCCGATTGCCACGAAACTTACATATAATCATCCCCATGATATGAAGAATCCAACGGTGTGGTTTAAATATGTCAAAAGTGGCGTCGTTCGAGTCAGATATGTACGAAAGGGGAGAGGGGCACCAAAATTGATAAAACTAATTTTAGCGCCGATTTTACCAAATTGATATATATTCTTCTTCATGATACAAGGAATCTAATTTTGCGATTTAACAACGCCAAATTTTTGTCGTTTGGATGAGAGATTGGGAGGGGGTGGGCACTAAATTTGATAATAATTGGTTTAGTCGCCGATTGCCACCACACTAATACAAAAGCATCCCCATGGTATGAGGAGTCTAATGGTGTGGCTTATATCTGTTAAGTGTGGCCCCATTCGAGTCAGGGGTGTATCGAAAGGGACAGGGGCACCAAAATTGATGCACAATTTTTTTGGCGCCAATTTCCACCAAATTGATACACGTTCTTATCCATGATACGAGTAATCTGATTTAAAGACGCCATAGTGGTGCTGTTTATGTGAGAGATGGGGAGGTAGGGATTGGCACCAAATTTGATTAAAAAAAACATTGTTTAGTCGCCGATTATCACCAAACTTATAAACAATCATCTCCATGATATCAGGAGTGTAATTGTGTGGTTTAAGGATATCACAAGTGGGGCCATTCGAGTCAGTGGTGTATAGAGATGAGAGGGACATTATATCTATATGTTTAGTGCCGATTTCCACCAGGTTGATACATATTCTTCTCCGTGATACGAGGAATCTTATCGTGTGGTTTAGACACAACAGATTGGTGCCCTATGGGTGAGAGATATGGGGACGTTCAATTTGATACGAATTTGTATACTCGCCAATTTTCAACAATTTCATATATATGCATCTCTAATCTCTAATTAGTCTTAGTGTGTGCAGCTTGAGTCCGAATTAGGGACGGGAGGGTCACCAAAATCGGATACAAAATATTTTTAGTACCAATTACCATCAAATTCAGACACGTTCTTCTCAAATGATACAAGAAATCAAATTGTGCTGTCTGTCTGTCTGTGTGTTCTATATATAACTTCACGTGGTACAATCGAAGAGGCAAAAGCTGATACAAATATATTTGGCACTAATTTCCAACAAATTCATACATGTTTTTATCTAATGATATACCATGAATTAAATCACATTTGGTGTCGTTTGCGTCACGGATGGCGAGCGGATATGCACTCTCATAGATAAGATTGCTATTCGCCGATATCCACATATAAGTTATATATAGTCACCCAGGCCATCTCCATATCATTTTAAGGAGATTTGGGCGTTCACATTTCACAATCCCGACAAATGGTAACCCACTTATAAGTCACTTGAACAATTATATCTTCTTAATTGTTATATTTATATGGGGATGGCAATCAGGGCATTCACACAATGAGCTAGCAAAAAGAGATACATAGAAGAAGCATTAAACGTATATTTATCATTCTATTGAAGAGATACATATATTCGTGCAAACTGAGAGACCTCGAACCGTCAGAGGATTGCATATATATTATAACAAAATTGAGTCTGTTCCATTCAATACAGTTTCCACAAAAAAAATTCAATTTGTCAGGATATATGGAAGGCCTGTTCAAAATAGTGGTCACAGTGTGCAGTCATATATAGTTTCTTCTGATATACAATAAAATGCAGTTAGTAGCACATGACTTTTCAGGATCCTCCCAATACTGACATCTGACAAGGGGTTTAGAACAGACTCATCGACTGACATAAACAACTCAAATCTCACTCTGTGTCTGGCAAATGTAGCTGATATGCCCGCGCAGCAACATTTCGTTGAAACTGAGAATATTTAGCCAATATATAGCACCATGAACAGAGGAGCACCTGGAAATTTATTTAAAACATCTGTATCTTCATGGAGATATGATAGCCAGGTATCCTCGAGATCTTAGTCCAACCCATCAGATTGATTGATACATCTCAATATGTAAAACCCAATTGTCATCTTTTATTTATGCGAACTAATGTCTTTATGATATCCATGTATGATATTATAACGTCTGACGTATACGCAATTGTAAATAAATAAATACTTCATTATTGGTGGAACGGATTAATCGCGATAAACAGAATGACAATTGACAAGGTGGGCCACTACTTATATTCCATGACTGTAATAATCATGTTTTGTGATGCTATTTGAATATACAATTTATGAGAAGACGTATAACACTTTGAACATGAGTGTTCTCTATTCCCAACAAATATCCACAGCATACAGATGGTTTCACATCGCATTAACCTGGGCAACGCCGGGTAACCCTGCTAGTATTAAATATATATACTGTGTAACGACTATATTGAGCCCAGGAGGGATTTGCTTGTTCACAAAAAAGGAGACGATTTCCAATTCTATATGGCTGTTTAATCTCAATTAAACTACCGGAATAATAAATGTGAAGGTGGGGCACAACAGCCGCCCCACACAACACAGACAAGAAGAAAAAGTAATAAGCATAATGCAACACAAAATTACCGTACTGGGAGGGAGGGAGGGTCAAGAAAATAATTACCGATGCCGGAAATTGTATAATTTACGATTAATGTAATTTAGACTACCTAATATATTGTATATTAGGAATACACTGGAAAGCGAACCTACCCGTTCGATAGCTGAGACGAACTGAAAGCACCACGTGACCGAGCGCATGTATTAATTAAGTACAGTTGCGACTAAAACGAACCGCCGGGTATAAAAGTACGACGGAGCCTTATCCTCTCAAACATAAATCTGCTTATTACATAACCTGCAATTACCAAATTTTGGCAAATTTATTTCAAAACATTTATCAATTTCGCCTTTCTTGATCCTTTTTTATTTTTAGTATGTTGTTTATAATGGGTTAATAGACTTATTCCTGCTAAGAAACATTGTGTTGCAATTAGTTTAAGGTGTGGCACTTTTTTTTCATAACAATTAAAACTTGCTGCATATGTTGAAAGATTTCAACCCGAGGGGTGATAATGAAACATGGACATTTCTGTCTGGTTCAAGGGGGCACGCAGTTAAGAGACCAGTCATAAGAACATGCACATGAACTGTTCAAATACACCCGACAGTGTCCCATGCAATATAAGTACCCGGGCCACACCTACCCCATATGACAGGTCCATGCGGCCTGCCTTGGAACATACACATGACTTTATAAAATAGACCCAATTTTAAAATAGACCCGACAGTGTTCCAAATAATATGAGTATGCGTGCACTTCAACCCACTGTCGCCGCGTCCCTGCTACCAGTATTGATAACGCACACATGAAATGTCCAAATAGACCGACATTGTGCCATGCAATATGTACTCTGTCGTCGCGTCCATACACGTGACAAGTCTTGAGAACATGCACGTATAGTGTTCACCGCGTCGCTACATGTAACCAGTCTTGAAAACATGCACGTTATGTGTTCAAACAGACACGACAGTGACCCCGTGCACTGTAAGTACTCACATCCAACCCCCTATATCGTCATGTCCCTACAAGGCTGAGTGTACATTAAAATTAACTTCCGCACAAGGAATGGCGTGCATGGGTGCAAGCACTATGCTGAATGGCCACTAAATTCATCCTAATTAGACGCCACGCGGGCGGTTCGGACTGTTCGATTCATTGAGGCGAACATAATCGGCGATGGTGACATACCGAGGGTTAATTGCCAGGATATGTTGGGCAATATTCCTTATTACTTCGCGAATCTATAGTCGACGTTAGTTCCGATATACCGAAATATGTGGAGTTCTTCGAGGTACGATTGGAAAGTTAGGGGTTAATAGCGACACCTATATATGCGCGGCCGCGGCCGCAGCCCCCATCCGTGCGTGGGTGGGTTTTCATGTGAACCCATCTCAATGTTTTGGCCACTAAATCACCCCGGACGGCCCATGGGCAGTCCTGGCTGGTTAGCTTCATCGCGACAAACATCGTGATGTCCCCATTTCGAGTGCTAATTGCCTGCCATGGCTTTGGCGGGTGATTCCCACTTGTTTATATGCCAATATAGTCGATGGTAGTTCCGCTACATATATGTGTGGAGTTCTTAGCGGTACGATGGCGACATGGAGATCCAGTCTGCAAGTAATGTCAAAACAATTTATGCAGATACCATATTGAAATTCTGAAAGTAGGGGTTAATATCGCCACACTTCTGCGTGGACACGGCTCCAAACAGTGCGTGTAGGGGTTTTCATGAAATCCCGCCCTGTTCTGGTTTCTAAAATCCCGCCTAAACACCATGCGGCCGGTCTGCGCTGATTCGGATCCTAGTAGTTCCGGGCGGTTTTTAGTAACGACACACTGTCAATATATTTGGGCTGGTATTATGCGATTCGGGGCTGGATTAATATACGATTCCATATGATAACAAAGAAAAGTAATATTAATTTCGGGCTAACGTTTACTCCATGATGCCCATGTGAAATTTCTTGACACATGGTAAGCGAAGATTCGCTTGGGGGGAATGAAAATAATGGACGAAGAATGATTGAATCGAATATTCAACATGAGATAAAAAAAATGCCTTTCCTGTCTATGTGTCATCACTATTAACTCAGGTCAATTCCTATTTCAAACATATATACCGGGCTGGTTACTGAATTTCAAAACCCCTGCTAACAACTAAAACTACACCAGGAAAGAAATCACAAACAATTGGTGAATAATCAGCTGAATACGGGTGTAGTTACGTGGAAAACATCATATTCCTCGCCATATAGAATAGTATGTGTTGATATTAAAATTGGTCCTCCTTGAAATTTATCATGCTGACTAACTGACTCGCTGTCTAGGTAGATAATCCGATCTGATGAGAAAAAACCTTGGTCAACATGATTAGTCAAATAGTTGTACACATAATAACTAAGTGATGTATAGTCAATATGACTAACGCGCGAAATTAGTCGCTGTTACTAATAGTCTATATCGGTCAGTTTGAATAAGAAACGCAACGTTGACTAAGGTATACCATTTCGTAATGACTAAATTGTTATTAGTCATCAGTGACTAAGTTTACTTAGCCATAGAAAGGTGAATAAAGCGACTTGTCTGGCAAAAATCAGATGCGAGTATTTATAATTCTGAACTGGATGATATATCCAGTATCAATGACCAAATCAACGACCGAGTCGCGTTTGCTGCCGTAGCTATATTTAACTGACTGGGAAATGTTGATAAAAAGGCAGGACTAAAACAGAAAGACAAACTAGCTAACGTTAGTTAGAATGAACAATCAGCTTTTTGACAAAAACAAACATGTCGAAATGGCGGACTGATACGACTTTAGTCACAATAATAATTAATGTTAGTTAAAATGACTAATCCGATCTTTGACTAAGAACAATCTAACAGTTGGATAAGACGAATGTAGTCAGAAAAACGAATTATTGTTAGCCTGAATAACTTATCAGATGTTTTACTAAGAAATGTTTGTCATAGTGACTAATTGGGCTTGTAACTAACTAAATATTAGTCACACTGTTTACAGCTTAGTCATATTCACTAACATATATTCTGACTAATCAAACGCTAGTCATAATAACTCCAGTTTCTTTTCACTTTTCAGTGTGTGATTTTAAGGCCCCAAATAATATATAATATAGATATATATCGATTAGAAATTAGCCGTGTGAATTGGGTGAATGGCAATTTGCAAGACAGTGTTCTTGCAATTTGCCGTACACCAGGTAATTATCCCTGCGGCAATCATTTTAAGTAACAGCCGAAAACCTCGTGTTTGGTGCTATTTATGCTATTATGGACCTGTGCGTTGTCGTAAAATAAATTAATAATTGATAAGATATTATGACATTTGATGATATGAGATCAGTTGTTAGCATTATCTTTTGTTGGACAATAGACTTCGGAACTTCAGTCGTTTCAGACAGACGCACAATCAGCCTCTCAAATTGAAATATGATATTCCCATCATATAGACACACAAATAGATTTTATTGTCCAATATTCGCACATTTAAATACGTCGTTAACAATGACATGCTACCTTCGGTTGGTGTGGGTTTTGTTTCGTTTCGTTCCTCGTGATCGTAACTGTTTTTTTCCGAGAAATTGATTAGTTTCCGAGAATCTTTAAACGAATGCTCTATCGAAACCATCTGCTATTGTGATATTTGAGATCAGTTATTAGAACCATCTGTTACTATGATGTTTGATATCAGTTGTTATAAAACCAACTGTTATTGGACAATACTTCAGTGTTTCAGACATCAGCGCAAGTTAATAGGTCGTTAACGACTCCACGTGATAGCAGCTGCTGTCTGTTTCTATTGGATATCGTCATATTCCGACATCAAAGTACATTGTGCTTTACTGCTTCCATGCTGAAGGCCGAGTTTCAATGCTGGAGGCCGAGTTGTTAGACGAGCGTCTGAGGAGGTTACTTTCCATCGGAGTGTACATAAACAAGGCCATGTTGTAACAAGTCCGTGAGTATCGTGCGTATACAGCCAGGGTCCGCTCTGGACCAAAATTTACTTTTGCCAAATAGTTTGCCAAATGAAAATAATGTTTGCCAAATGCTGTTAGAAGTTGCCAAATGCTATCAGTTGCTACAATATTCACTGGGGGGAAACTGTTACACAAGAATCGATTATATCGCCTATGGGGTTCTGTCTCTATCGAATTAAGTCCCGTCTCTTTCACGACTTGAAACAAATGTTTTCAAAGTTTTGACCTCCATTTATACACTAAATGTTAAAACAGAACGTATTTTACAAAAACTATCGCTAGATTGTGTCTTTGTGCGTAATTATTGGTGATAATAATGCGAAGTCGGCTATTTTTTGCACACTTAGAAGCGTAATGTGTTTGTGTGCATTTCCTTTGTAAATTAAGCAGCATTTTGATGCTCCTTTTATCGGCCTTTATACCTTTTAATTAGACTGACATATGTCTTCTTGTATGATAGAACACCAGGACACGATTACAGCACAGCTCTCGATGGCTCCTAACAGTAAAAGACCCTCAAATTAATCCATCAAAAGAAGCAACGCAATGTTCCGATTCTAATGTGATTTTTATGTTCTCGATCGGTTCTTTCACCCCCCCCCCCATTTAATGCAATATTATATTCGACCAGATAGTTCATTTGTGTTTCTAGTTGCCATATTACCATATAGGTTTCAAACTATAGTCACAGCAACACCAATATGAGGTTTTTAGTAGCCCAAAGCATCATAGGTTGGATATTAAAGATTATCGGTCGATCATATATTTAATATCTGACCTATGATCGTTTGGGACCACTAAAACTCATCTATTGATTTACTATGGCTACATTTTAAACCATATATGACCATGTATTGTCATTGGGCAACTATAGATGTACAATCAAATAATCTGATCGAATATGAATGTACTGTAAACAGGAACGAAAGAACCGATCGTGAACATAAACATCACAATAGAATCGGAACCTTTTGTTGCTTTTTGAGGGGGACTAATTTGAAGGACTTGTACGGCGATGAACCGTCGGGAGGTATTGTGTTATATAAGGATTAACTGTCATGTGGACTGTTAAAAGTCTGTTTTTATGGATATATAACCGTGAGGTAAGTGGACATAACTTGTGTAAAACCCGAAGGGTTTTACATACAAGTTATGACCACTTACCTCACGGTTACATCTCCATAAAAATAGTCCACATGACAGTTAATCCTTATATTTATATACATTTAGCGAAAAAGCCACTTTTGTAAATGTATTTAAATCGAAAAGTGTATCGTGACAAAAACAGCCCAAAATACCCAATAGCATGCACCCTTGGCAAAAGTTAATAGGAACAATTTCTCTTCATATTGAAACCCGATGATGTATTAAGTCAATCCTGGGCGAGTCCAAATGCGCCCAAAACATTACGCGTTCGTCTTTCCAAACCCAATGACGTATCGATGTTGTTATGAGCTTGGTGTTATTGAGCCGTTGCACATTCACCGAGAAATAACTGCAACTAGCCACGTGGGCGCCGACTAATCAGTATGCTGGATTTAGTGATGACAACACTTAGTATGTAAATATAATTATTTAATGTTCAACCATAAAATTTGACAAGTTTCAGTCCAATTTAAAGTTGACAAGGCCGATAATCTGAGCATCAAAGTGCTGCTTAATTTTCATGGGAAATGCACCCAAATGCACTACGTCTCTAACTGTGCACAACATGCAGCCGATTTTGCATTACTGTCACCAATAAACACGTATAAAGACATAATCTGTCGATTGTTATTGGAGAATACATTCTGTTTTGACATTCAGTCTATAAACAACGGTCAAAACTTTGAAAATATGTTTTAGAAATCGCGAAAGAGTCGGAACGAGTCGGAACTTAATTCGATAGAGACGGAACCGGAAGGGCGATAGAATCTATTCTGGTGAAACAGTTCCCCCCAGTGATATTGTTTCTTTTATTTTGACTATTTCGACAATCGCTGCTTGAACGACATTTGGTATCGATAGGAAAGCAGTTAATTATTAATAATTCTCGCCTCTATACTTGGGTTTATCATAGAACAATAAACAAACAACATAACAATGAAATTGTAGAAGGGTTTCGTCATCAGAAAAGTACATCGAAACAAAGAGGATAGCTATGTAAACACCACCGCCAGACAAACTAGCCATCCCTCCACCCGTCGTTACTAATGTTATCAGATTAATTGCATCTTGATAGAGGTGTTAACTTTTCATAACCTTATAACTCAGCACTAATAACATTAATAAAGAGTTCCATGAAACGAGTGGTATTGATTGACAAATATTAATAAAAATGCAAAAAATTTGCCAAAATAATGAAAATATTTTTTGCCAAATTAATGTTAATTATTTTTGCCATTGGCAAATTTGCCAAGTGTCAGCCCGAACCCTGCGCTTAGCATGGCACAAGCTGCAAAACAGAGTTCAGTCCCCTCGCTATGTTATGTCTGAACGCTGTCGGCATGTGTATATATTGTCTAAATTAAATCTAACACATTCATTCTGGCTTGATCTAGACAATTTTAAAATGAATATGGACAGTTCAGTTACTCAGAATAAAGCAGAATGAATTGTAACCTACAAAAGTCTCAAATAAATAAATGTTACATTTCTTCACATTACGTGTAGGTGCGGGTAGAGGTAAGTCGTGCGTAGGGGACTGAACTCTGCATGGAGCTTGAGCATGGCACAGTGTCAGCAATCTGTAACTGATGATGGTCCTATCAAAACATTTTGGCATCTTTTAAACTCATTGGGAGTCAATTTTCAAAAATGTCTAAATTCTACTTGTGGCATAAAATAAAATCTATTTGGGGGGGGATAAGTTATAAAACTATTTTTAAAATTCCATTAAACCGCTCCAGGATCCAGCTTCCATCTCAACATTCATGTCATGAGAACGAAGAGCAATTTATCTGCGATAAATTGGGACCTTGGTCATTATTATTAGCCTCATCTCGAAATGTGCTTAACCCTTTCAGTGCCAGGGGCCGATCTCGTCAGCCCTAATTTACGGTCTGTAAAATCGGCCCTAAAAAAATATTTAAAAAAAAATTTAAAAAAAGTTTGTTTTAGATTTTTTTTTTTTTGGTGTTTAATTTTGATTGGGTATGCTTAAGCATGCTATAGCGAATTTAAAAACAAACTGGATAAAACCTTAGGGGCATGTTATAACTCAAAACTGTCACCAAGTATTCATAGTAATAATTTTGATGCCATGAAAAACGTAAGATTCCCTGGCACTAAACCTACAAAATAAGTCTGGCACTGAAAGAATTAAAGAATATAAGAAAAAATTATTAAAATTGTAAAAAATTGTAAAAAATAATCACAAATGATGAAAAATTGTTAGGCCAATGCATTCTCTTATATATGCGAGGCGACCTATATATGGTCGACTCGCATATATAAGAGAATGCATTGGCACATGGTATATGGGTTGATACAAAAATCGGACCTGGCACTGAAAGGGTTAACAGACATCCTCCCCTTTCTCACGACATATCACGATATCCATACATTTATGTACCAGCTTCAATATATATTGGGAGATTATATGACCGTTATGTTGTAAGCCATTATTTCTTTCACTATACTTATATGTTGTCAAGCGGAAAGGCTTTATAGTCCGCCAGCCAGTCCTCCATTCTGACTTGTTATCGGAAGGCAAGTTGTACAGTATACAGTAGGCAAAGAAACGAATGTTTTTCTGGAAATTTGGAAAGAACAACAATTGAGAGCGCACTGAACGGCACGATTTCAAATAGTCTGAGGGAAAATATTTTTATATTTAAAACAGTCCAGAAATTCATAATCATGACAGAACGCTTTTCGAGCTAATATATGCAGATTATATGGCACTGCTCAATAATAATTATAATAATTACATTAAGTAAATATCCAAAGATTAAAATAGCTGATGACCGACACGACAGGTGACACACAAATGTTGTATATATGTCTGTGTCTGTATTGCTCTTAAAACCCCATTCATAAACTATATTAGACATGGTGTAAACATATAGCATATGAATATACCAATTCATTACCTGTCTCCGACAACTCCACGACGGGACGCGACTCGAATTATGCAGCATGATATTGCTTGCTTTGTCACGACATTTTATATTATGTCCACCGATGATAAGGTCACTTGTGGAGACGGCAAATATAAGCCATATCGACTTACGGCCGAATCCACTCCCATACACAAGGAACGTGGTAAAATGAATTACCAATTTATTATATTGTAATTTATATTCTGAGTGGGAATACATTTTATTAAACCAAGGCAAGTTTGAGATTTTCTATGACCCTCCACGTATCACTTTGTTAGACACCCACTTACCTGTATTGGTTAAGATACCAACTTACCTGAGTGTATTGGTTAACCTGTAAAACAAAGTACATTGTGCTTTCCTCTTACCATGCTGAAGTTGCGAGAAGTTATTTTCGATTCGTTTATTAACGTGTCAACTTGGAACAATAGTTTCCGCCAACATGTAATCGCAATAAATAGACAGAGCGACCGCACTGTGTGGCAGTAACAGGTACTGTATTCCCTGCTGTTATGTATTCACTTTGCCGTTAAAAACGTATGCGAAACGTTTACACCTACAGTAATGCTCTAATTAATCGACTTCTTAACCACAGCATAATTATGGGTAACTTTTCAGGATTTAGTCGGAAATATGGCTTGTTGCCATTCATCGGAAAGCTCTCAGGGAGACATAATTATGCTGTGGTTAAGAAGTCGATTAATTAGAGCATTACTGTACAACGTGCCTTTATGCATATATAGTGGCGATGAACAACTTTTTTTTCACAATGATCGTTAAAGGTACTCAATCCGATCAGAGGGTCCCCATATCATCAAGATACCACACTATTTCTTCAAAATACGCTTTAATAGTTATCAGAATCGATTAATTGCAACAAAATAATGTTAACCACGACTGTCAACTATGGCATCAAATTTCCCAGAATATATTATTTATCAACATTTTGTTCAACGAAATATGGCCGTATTATCACTCGAGTATTCACGAAATTTTGCCGTATTACCACTTTTTTTTAGAGAGGTATCCATCTTCATCCGCAATTTTGACGAGACCATCCATTTGATGGCGTGTTTCTGGGCCACAAACAATTGAAATAACAAACTAAAAATCGATATCTGATCACTCTGAGCTTTGATGGGTGGGTTCCTCGACTCGAATTAAATATTGTTTATCCCCCGAATCATTTTTTATTCCCCTAATGATTTTTTATTCCCCGAAGCCAAAGAAATAGTAATTTAGCTAGGAGCGTTAAACCGAATTGAGTACATTTAGTACTTTAGTACAAATATATATAACATGGTAGTACCATAGTAGTATACCATGGTAATACCAATGTACTACCATGGCACTTGTTATATGGGGATGTGTTCATTTCAGCCAAACCTTGGCTGTTTATTTCACAGTGGTTTCTGGGATGATATGTGTGTCGACTGAGAACCTGTGTGTCGACTGAGAACACATGGAGGATTTGTGTAAATGTTAGCCCAAACTACATTTCGAAGTAACGAGGGCTTTGTTGTTTATTTCGAGGAATAATACCGCATCAGATGAATTCAGCCCAAATATATTGACATGTGTCGAGGGTCTAACTCTATACTGAGCAATAAAAAAGTAATATAATAAATACCGAGTATATTTAATTTAACGCCAATGGGTCGTTTCTGTGCGTTTTAGAGTGTATTTATGCCTAAAGAAAAGTGAAATAACGATCTTAAAATGAATTGGCCGGTATATTTTATTAGTTGTCAGGGTTACCAGGGTCGTAGTTGCATAAATTACAATATATCTTATTTTTATGCTAAGATAATTGCGTGGTAATTTGTTATAGCTTGATCGGTATTGAGGTTAACACAAATCCCATATATGGAAATTCCAAATATGGAAAGTGACTTGCGCATGCGCAAAACAGATACAATGGTCTTACTAAAAACGAAGCAATAAATGATTGATAACAACAAACACCCACCCAGTTAAATAACGACATTAAATGGCGGTGTATTGCGTCTTTAAGAGTGTGTTGATGTCTCTATCATGTGATTAACTAATTAAAAATTATTTCGCCTACATATTTCGATAATTATCAGGTCCGCAGTTCGATTATGAAACGTTTTGCCAAAATTTCCTGGTATTTCAAAATGTATTTTCTCTAAATCTATCAGGAATATCTTTGTGAAATTTTGTACAAGAGATTATTGTGGTACCATACATAAGAACCATTGGACATTTGGTTATTATAATCTCATTTACTTTACTTTTATGGCATGAAAAATCTAAAAAAAAATTCACTGTGTTCAGGTACCGAGAACTACTGTAAAACAGATTTTTTTCGAAAGTGCATTTCATATATACATGATATCATATCTGAAGGTTATGAGAGGAGACTTAATTTTTCTTGATTCATGAAATTAAATGATTATCTTCATTCAGAAAGACAACTACCATAAATAATTTTTTATTATTGAGAATTTTCATGCAATGCTTGTTGGTCATTGAAAAATTGGGCTCAGTTGAGTTCTGGGTCATGGGTTCATAACCAAGTTAAATCTGACCACCATATCTCTTAACACTGTGGCCTAATTTCTGTTGATTGCTCCCTGCTTGAGTGGATAGCACCACATTTGAACATTTGTTTTCATTGGGCTGGCATATTTGTGACTGCTTTATTCTTCATTATAATACAAGGGGGTATGCTGCTATAATATGCAATTAAAAAGCTTACTCAACATTATGATACAAATGAAGCCTCCTCTCATGGAGTCAAGACAATAAGCTATTTGATGGTTGACATGTTGTTTGAAATTATAAATTTTTCTGGCAGTTCTCTGTACCTAAAGGGACAGAAACGAAACAAATATTTTCAACCTCTCAAATGTATTAAAATCCATTATTGTTATTGTTTATTTATAATTGCTGATTCTATATATAATGAAAATTATCATATGTAAAATTCAAGATTTTTCACCAGATAGATCCAGAGATATTCTTTGTTGAAAATCACTTGACATTTCTGGCTGGATTTACTGTGATTTATGCAAAACGTGCGTCTCCCCCTTAAGATTATTGCTTGGTATTTGTTTCAAATCAGATAGCTGCATCTCGGTAATCTTGATCAGATATATTTATAGTGTCGAAGCGAAGAAATGTTGTAAAATTCCACGTCTGAATACGCGTCTTATTCTCACTTATACCGTGTTTATATCAGTTTTATTCTATGTGTTGTTGTGTATTGTATTACTTTGATCAAGGTTGCGCTTTTGTTATTCTCACAAAATGTAAATTTGATGCGTGTTTGATGCGTGTTTACATTTCAAAATTACGTCTGCCATGTACCTGATGTACAGTCTGCGACGGAATTCCACATGTCCTAGCGCCATTGATTCCTTAATTACGAGACTAATTTATCGAATGAGGTCAAATTTTCGCATATAACAAGACTCGTATGTTATTCTGCACCATTCTGACGAGTGCCGACTTTCATTTCGCATTATTTTCGTTTTTATCGAAAAATAATCGTTCTCTATGGAGATTCCCATGTAAATTTTTTCAACCAAAAAAAATTCATTGTTTTGCCAATTTCAAGCTTGTTTATAGCATGGTCATGGCATAATTTGGCCTAGCGAGTGTCGGTAGACGTTCCTTGAGTGTGCAAAACAAATTTTGGTCCAAACGAAGCAGGCTAAAATCCTGAAATTTGTCAATTTTACTTTGCGTGTGAAGAAAATATTCATTTAAACTTCCAAAATTTGTTGAAATATGCTCAACATTCAGTTGAATGGTGACATTATTTATAGTCACCGACTAACTTCCACGATGAATCAAATTTGTTTTTATTGGTGACAATTATGTCGCGAGAGATAAAAATGCAATGTTTTTTAAGAAAATGTTAAATTTTAGCTCATTTTAAGACTTTAATTGCTTGGTAATTATTGAGATTGCAGTTTCCTTATATGGCAACTCCTTATTTGGAAGTTTCTTGCGCATGCGCAGAAATGATAGAATTCCATGAAGACGTCGCCATTTTTTTTATTAGTCCAGGCAGAGAAATTTTTGTTTCATTTATTTAATTTATGATGGCGATGTTATTTGATCAATAATAGTCAATTTTGTGTTGATAACACGATGGTAAGATCAGTTCTGCAAATATCCACCGCACCTGCGAAGTTGATTTGTATAATCGCAGATTTCAATGATCCTTTGTTCTTGTACTAATAATAATACTATTACGCGTTGGGCGGATCTACTGGTTATCCGTAACTTTTTGATTATCTCCCCTGATCTCGTTAGGTGATCACGTGACCCAATACAAATGGCAGCTACCATGAACATTAGAAGATTCATCGTTTGCGATACAAAACATAACTAAAATGGCAATTTTATTGGAGGAAAAATATAATTTATTTTGCGAATGCAATGTAAACCTCACCGCGAGGATATGCAATATATAAAAGTGTTTATGGGTGGCTAAATCAAGCAGATATCGCCATTATTGTTGCCTGCATTGTCTCTGTTTAGTTTTTTGCCTTCTGGACGTTCTGCCAAGTTCTGCAACTCAGTGTACTTTAAAACCTGATATGTTTGCTCTGCTTCTTGCCATGGTGGCTAATAGAGAAGCAGGATACCAACATGAGATTATCAATATTAATCAGATAATAGCAGCCGAAAGACTGTCAATTACCTTAAGGTATTTGGCTACTGCCACTACTGGTACGTACTTCTCGTAGATCGGTGTTAATTATCTTCGTCAATGATGTCATGTCACGCTTGTTAATAATTCATTTGTTCGGAAATACTTATTGGGGGTCGAAATGTATAAAATTGAACTACCACCACTTCCAAAAACAACACCGATAAACAATAACGCTCTTTTCTGTTCCATGCAATGGAAATGGCTATTTATTGTCCTGATATCAGTGATATAAATGAATGCCTAAAATTATCCTGAAATAAATTTATGCCACTTTGGCGAACATGGGAACCACGGTACAATTTATGCCATTTAGGCACACTTCAGAGTGAAATCAGGGCTTATATTTCGGCGAGAATCCAAGTCTAGATTCTCGTAAATATTATCGGAAATTACCCTGGATTCTCGTGAAAAAGTATATATGGATTCTCGCAAAATCAGATGAAATATATGCCATGGAAATATAGCAAATCATTTAATGCTTTAGAATTTTTGTTTTCGGAGATTTATATATATGCTTAAAGACATATTATGGACTTGTTATGGACTTTTTCGGGTGCGAGAAATTGATAATTTAGAGCTCAGGCACTTTGCCAACCTGGGGAATGTTATCATTCTACTAACATCACTGAAAATTTCCAAAACATTCTACCACACCACTTCATAGAGAACATCGTCTGAACTACTCCAAATTGTAAATATTTACATCTCGATTCGGGGCGCAACTATCGGCTATAATTAAACAAAAATGATTTCGCCATCGAGAGTCATTGCATTTAACTAATATATAAGAATGACGTTGTGTATCATCCATTTGGATTAATATTCGTAACAAATAACTACTTTGAGAAAGATTATTCTTAATTTCTATTTGATCACTCTGCCCGGTGTCTGCCGGAGTGTTTCACATCACTTTAATAAAGGAAGACTGTTCAGAAAAACTGCATTTCAAGATCACCAAACAACTTTCCTTTTTAGGGCCACCACATCTTTCCAAAGATGTACTTCTTCCATTTTGCTATCAAAACCCGAAAAATGTCGTTAAACTAGAGATCCAAATACCCACTAAGGGCCCCTATATCTTGAAATATTAAAGACCGAGAATGTCGTTAAACTATAAAGACCGAAAAATGTCGTTAAATTAGAGATCCAAATACCCCCTATATCTTGAGATATTATAAAGACCGAAACATTTCATTAAACTATTAAAGACCGAAAAATGTCGTTAAACTACAAAGACCGAAAAATGTCGTTAAACTAGAGATCCAAACATCCCCATCCCCTATTTTTTAGACAATAAAGAACGAAATATGTCGTTACACCATTAATACATAATTTGTGTTTATGAAAGTCTGGCACCCATTAGCAGTTTGTTTTCAGTACATTTTAATATTCATTGGAACGTAAACAATTATTCGCTGACAGAAATCATGTTAATATCGCCTTTCGTTACTGGCTTCCTCGACTCAAATATTTCTCACTGCTCAATACTTATAATTAAAAAAAATGTTCTGTGTTTTGTGTCACTTATTAATAGCATTATGTATTCTGCTATTGAAAAGAAAAAAAGTTGCAGTATACCTTAAAGGTACGGAAGGCCTTGGTGGGTATCCTGTGAACATATTTCCACCTGTCAAAAACCGCTACAAACGAAAATAATATTCACATATAGACATACTTTGTTAATATACAAATGAGAAATATCTCATAAACAGTATGTTATTGTCGTAAATTTGACGATTGTTATGTAAACAAAGCATAAAAAGTTACTTTCTTGGTGGTTCTTTATATTATGATGGTAAACATAAAGAGCGTTCTTTGTTACTCAATTCCTTATTTGGAAATAATAAAGAGCGTTTATACCATTTGTGTGTGATTAGCCAGTAGCATTGTGCTGCCTTCTATAACACAATCAGACTCTTGTTTAGGTAAAATTTAGTAGGTCTTTATGTAAGCATGATGTTTACGCGATAGTGATCGTATATTTGAACCAAAATGTATGCGTTTTAATATTTTTCTGTTTACGGTGTTTGGAACAAATATGAATATTTTCGACAACTAAGCCCCCTCGTCCCTTTAATATAATTAATATAACATCCCTCATCCAATAATCTCCAAATTGCATATCTAATTTCAATCCTAGTTACACGTCACGCCGCCCCTCATCATTTGCCAATTGTACACCCTTTTTTTGCTGCTGCTGCAACTGCTCAATTTCTTTAAAAATTATTGAAAAAATGGCCCTCCCGCCAGCCGACATTTACCTCTGATTTTTTTGTTGATCATTGGTCCGCACCAAAATTGAGCACACGTCCCTATATAATATACCTATTTAAACCGAGTATACACGGTGGTGTAATAGATCAACCGTTAATTTAACCGTTTAGGTAGCATATTTCCACGTATACGTTATCACGACAAATCCCTGCTGATCTGTTAATGAACCAAACAATTAACATGTCAACACACTCTGGCCCGCCAATGCTACAGTGTATAAACGTAACGGGGCAAATATGCACATTATATTGGCAGCTAACGAGAACATTCATCACCAGCAATCTGCTCACCCCTTTTAGCCGATACGATAGAAACTAAACGATTTGTTACTTCTAATTACCCGTACTTAATTACACTACTTGCGTGTTAATAAAGTACGACCCCATTACCACTAAAGGTGAAACATGGGATTTAGAACATTAATATTCACTCTTACATAGTTCCACATTCAAGGTTCGTCTTGTGTAATCGTATGTCAGTTGTAACGTTGTGACACTGCAACCGAACTGAATTATTCTATGCTAAATAGTTCATGGCTGACCTGATGCATGCATCTTAGTTTTCTTGTAATTATCTTGCACTCCAGTTTGATCTACATGTACGATGTGCTCCATACAGCGCCGGTATATCGTAGTCGGCGCACTATTCCTTGCACAAATCTTGAGCAACGGGAGTAAAGCTAATTTCGCCATGGTGATGACCGATTTGTCGATGGTCAACAACACAGAACACGCACAGAACATATTTCCAAACGTAAGTTCATCTGCAACTGGAGATCAAGATTCCCCACAGGCCTGATAATATGGTGCCGAAGTCGGACATTTGCAGAATGAGGTCCACAAAGGGTGAATTTAGTGACGCTACCCCGAACAGCGGGCTAGCATCACTAAAGTCACCCTCTGAGGATCTCGATCATTCTGCTTAGACCTCATCTTCTGTGGAAAGTAACTTTATTATCCGATTAAAAAGTTTTTTTAAAGTTTTTTTTCTTTTCAGTTTAGTTTCTCTATATCCCCAAATTGGCAGACGACACATTGGACAATCGGGGTTCCCAATGGTTGCTCTTCACAATATTCACCATTTGGGAACTTAAATATGAGTCTATAGGTCTCCCATAGAAGATGAGGCCTAACAATAATGACGTAATAATAAGGATATCTGACTGACCACACCCTTGCTAATCACTAAAACTATGCCCTGAACAAATCAAGACAGCTGGTAAATGATCAGCTGAAATGTCGTAATCTGCTTCACTATGTGAAGTGGACAGAACATTCACAGTCGTCCGTCTGAAATTTCAATGAGCACACAAAAACAACACAAATGTTAAAAACATAATCATAAGTCGAAAGGATCGAACACAATATCATCCCACTGCCTATATCTTATAAAGAATTCCTTGAAAACTGGTACCTCATATGAGTATTGGCTACACTGGATCATCAGCTGGAAGACAAATAATACCTGTGATTGTACACATATGATAAATGATACCTAACAATACACAATACATATTACTATTAGATAATCAATAGACACAAACGTATTTGACATATGACACAACATATTTCCAAGATACATCACAGATTATATGCTCTCATTACACATGAGAAATTTACTAACAATGCAGTGGATCCCATGATGCAGAGAAAAGCACTGTAAGGATAGATAGCCACAGACACAACTGTAACTACATGGAACTACTAAGCTCCTGAAAATTACCATAAAATAAACACCTATGAGTAGACTGAAGAGGGGTACATCTTGCATAGATGAACTGATATCACCTGAAAACAAGATATCACTGAAGTACTCAATAATATTGACTGTCGACCACCAGGCGAAACTCTAGAAAATATATTATTTACTGTAAGTGTGTTAATGAACTCATTAATGTCTACCATGCGATATGAAATAGGATGCAATTTATTGACAACAAAGTCTTCTTTCTGCATCATCAATGGCTTACTCCTTTCTCTTGTTGATCTCCTAGGCACTGGACTTGGCACACTAAAACATCTTAACTAACACCTGAGGCTACACCGTTATCTGAAACAACAGCCATATCTCTATCACCATCATCGCTAACTCGTTCTCCGTCCTCCCTCCCTCATGTGTATCTGAAACAAATTCTACCACATCTGCACTACTTGGAGTGCGGTTGTCACCGCTGGAAGAACCATCAGGATCCAACATGGAACGCCGATCGCCATCGGGACGAGGTGGGTGTCCATTAACCGCATCATCTGAAACAAATGAAACACTTTGAAAATTTTGCGGAATACACACAGCCAATGACTCCTCATCACCATCACGACCATTAAGTCTCTTCTCTTTACGAGATTTGTCGACAGTGCCCAGAATAAAATCTTTCCCCTCACAGTTCTTGGTTTAGAAACAGGTCTTACATGCAGCTGAAACATCAACACCTTTAAAAGAATCGGGTTTAACTGAAGGGTCATCAACTGGAAAATCAAAAGGAATTGAACCAATAGGTAATAAATGATTCCTATGTAAAGTCCTGGTTCTACCTGAGTCATCCCGTAACACAAAAACTGGAATAAATTCATGATTAAAACACGAAGGCCCGCGCGTCCAACCTACATAACAAATCTGCAGCATTCTGTATTGGTCTTACCCGGTTTATAGAGAATATCGAATTTAGAAGCACCAAAGGCTGACAACCATCTTTGACCTGTACAGCTAATTGAGCTGAAGTAAGTCCATAAGTTAAAGGGTTATTATCTGTAAATACAACAAACTAATTAAGTAATCATAAAACTTCTTCTTCACTCTATATTGCAACGCTAAAAATTCTAATCTATGGGCGGGACAGTTCTTCTCTGATGCAGTAGTATTTCCGGCTGCCATATGGTATAACCCGCACGACCGCGCCGTCCGCCGCGCCGTCTTCTCATGTAGGACACATGCGAAGGGATACGTCGTTATGAATTCTAACGGTTTCGAACGGGTAGCCTAAAGATGGGGAATATGGAAGTGGATCTTTCAAATAGTCAAGCACGACACGCTTAATCTCTGTGGGTTCGAGCACCATGTTGGGCGCCAAATGTGAATGTGTTAGTGGGTCCATTTGTAAATGTCCTAGTAACCTCGACATTTAGTCCTGTGGGCAGTATATTGGGCTCTGACGAATCAATGCTCTCTTGGTGGGCAAGGTCTATGAAAAGTGCATATTATCTGATCATGGGTTCATAGCATCTATTCATAGATAATGATGATCATTTCTAACTTCATATACACAATAAGAATAACATATTCTGTTTACATCAACATTGAACATGACTTCATGGCACACCAATGCAGACAAACATCACACATCACCATGCACAGACTAGCATAGTCTGGATACGTACCAAGTAGGTCCAGTGCAATTGGAAATAGGTTACCATGTCATGATTATATGCATATAACGATAGTCTAAATGTCTTGAAGACATCATGACGGAAAAACAAGCAGACTTGATGAGGACAATATAACTTGACTGACCTCAGGCAAACCGTATAGAGCAATTATGAAATACACAATTACCATTCAACTATTTGTGCGTGTCACGTTAATGACATGTACCAATTAAAAAAAAAATTCAGATTTTGAGAAAATTCATTTTGAAGTATAAAGTATTTTAGGCAACATGCGTATAGTGAATCTAGTCTGATATGGAAACATTTTGTCAAACATGTTCGTGTTTTATGTGCAGTGCACAGTTACTGTGACAATCCGGGTCGGCCAACATGATTGGCCCACTTGATATGTCCTTAATATGGACAGTTTGTCGACCTTGTTGTTCTCGTGTTTTATCAAACATTTTTTCTTGTGTTGTCTCTGCAGTGCACAGTGGCTGGGACAAGCCGGGACGGCCATGTTGATTGGTCCGGAGCCGAAATTGCTCTTCTGCACACTGCCCACGGCATTGGAGATACTTTAGGCCAAATGCCATTCGCAATATTGTGCCTCAGATTCACACCCCGACGGTATGTTGTCCTTGAGACCCCAGGATTTAATATATAGTCTGTACAATATAAATTAATACTCATTAATGTCTGTAAAATATAAATTAATTATCATTAATGTCTGTACAATATAAATTAGTTCTCATTAATGTCTGTACAATATAAATTAATACTCATTAATGTCTGTAAAATATAAATTAATTATCATTAATGTTTGTACAATATAAATTAATTCTCATTAATGTATGTGCAATATAAATTAATTCTCATTAAAGCCTGTACAATATAAATTAATTCTCACTATTGTCTACAATACAAATTAATTCTCATTAATGTCTGAACAATATAAATTAATTTTCATTGACGTCTGTACAATATAAATTAATTCTCATTAATATCTGTATAATATAAATTAATTCTCTCTAATGTATGTACAATATAAATTAATTCTCATTAACGTCTGTACAATATAAATTAATTCTCATTAATGTATGTACAATATAAATTAATTCTCATTAATGTCTGTATAATATAAATTAATTCTCATTAATGTCTGTACAATATAAATTAATTCTCAGTGATGTCTGTACAATATAAATTTGGGAAATGAGTAAAGGATGTTTCTATCGTTATGTATAACAGAGTAGAATCTGTCTGTCTGTCTGTTCGCAATGTTTTTCCCAGAGCCCTTGACCGATTACCACCAAATATGGTGGGGTGACTCGTGGTACTCTGGTGGATGTTATAACGGCATTAAAGTTTCCAAAAATTTTATTTAAAAAACTTAATCTTTATTTTAACCCTTTCTACACTAAAGCATCATTGACAAGTAGTTATCCAAATAGGAACTGTTTAGATAATAAGTTCAAGTTCGTTTATTGAACTTATTATCTAAACATTTCCTCAATAAATAGGGCTCCCTCTGCACTTGTATTTAGTTCTTTCTATTGTTATCACATTAACATCCCTCAAAATGAATAGTAGATTATTCCAATATAGACTTTTATAACTGAATGGAATAAACCATTTAGAATAGAAAGGGTTAAAACAAACAATAGTGTTAAATTGAGCAAGAAGTTCTATCTGGGGGAAAAACATTCAAATTTTTTTTTTTTATTAATAATTAGTTTTATAAATCAAAATGTTTAAAGGTGCACAAAGGGCCGCAGGCCCCTACATTGTTTCAGCTAGTAAATGATAACATACCAAACTAGAATACTTCACATTGTCCCAGTTTCCTGTGGCATGTTAGTTATATTGTAATTATCCTGATTACATTGTATGTCAGGACGTGATATTCTGAAGGCAAGTTAGAGACACCGCAGACGCTGCGATTAAAATCGTAAGTGGGGAAAATCACAGGTGGAGCATCCACTGCGCATGCTCACGACAATATCGCATCCATATCGTAGCGATCAAGCAATGTTTTATTTTTACCAGGAAAATAGTGGCGTGACCTTGGCAACACGAGCGATCGTAGCTGCCACATGACTATGGTCGCACTGGTCTCACATTTTACATGCTATCATGTGCTCGATCACGTGGATAATATCGCAGATGCAGACATCGCAGCACCGTGGCGTCTGCGGGCAAGCTACTTTTCTCCACCTGCGATTTCCACACTTACGATTTTAATCGCAGCGTCTGCAGTGCACTTAAGTTTCCATATTTACATCGTGTAAATAGCTTCTAGCATTGGTTAAGGAGCCGCAATCTTCCCTGTCTGAGAACAAAGTGATTATATTTTATAGCACAGTATACCATACTGAATAATCAGTACCTCAAACTAATTGTTCACAATGTATACTGGTTGAGGATGAACACGAACGAATGGATGAAGAACCCAGTGGAATAAGTTTAATACATTACTGGCCCAGATATTCTACACTATAAGATGATCAACTATATTTCAGGATCGTTGGGGTGATTTGTACTCTGATTGGGTTGATGTACTGGATTTTGCCTTTCGTTATAAACAGAAGTTATGCAGCAACTCTAGCCATGCGAGTGATTCTCGGATCTTTTGAGGTAAATTGTGTCAGACAGCTCAGCGAGGGGACAGAACTCTGCCTTGTAGTTTTTGTCAGATGGCGTAGCGAGGAGGCTGAACTGTGCCTTGTAGTCTGTCAGACAGCATAGCGAGGGGACTGAACTGTCTTGTAGTTTGTGTCAGACAGCGTAGCGAGAGGACTGAACTCTGCCTTGTAATTTGTGTCAGACGGCGTAGTGGGGGGACTGAACTATGCCTGTATTTTGTGTCATTCTCAACGAGTCGGCCATTTCCGCTTCACTGAGGAAATTACCTCTTCCATAAAATAGAAACCTTATCTGCCGGTCTATTTAATCACGTGATTGACCATGTGCATAATGTCGGTAAGTGCGTCTGTTGGCTGGGATATTCGTCTGTTAAACTTGAACCAATTATTGCTATTTATTATTATTTATCACTATTTAATGCAGGATCAAGTCTGGTACTGGTATCCAGTAAGTATATTCTGCTCCATTCACATATATGCGTCCACGAGTCATGGTCATCACCTTATTGCCAGGGCCGTATATTGTAGCATTGCGCGAATATTGTTTATATTTATGAAAGAGGTTATTTCCCCAGCGAAGCGAAAATGGCCGAATCGTTGAGAATGTAGTTGGTGTTTGAACTCTGCCTTGTAGTTTGTGTCAGAGAGTAGCAGAGGACTGAACTTTGCCTGTAATTTGTGTCAGACAGTGTGTTATATGTCGTATATCTATCTACATACATTGAGTTAACATAGATATGTACCGCACAGACATTGAGTTAACATAGATATGTACCGCCTATGCTATATCTATTGGTGCATGCCATGTGTGAGAGACTGCCTTAGCTAGAGTTAGACCAGATGCTTGTATATTGTATGTGGATTTGAATAATAGAATTAGAGCTTGACGGACGTCTTGTTTAGTCAATCCCTAAAGAACATAACATGGTGTCAGAAACATCGTTACCCACGTGCGCCTGAAGACTCCTACTGTGTCAACTTGACCAGAACATCTTTTGCTCTTTAAAAGGAGAAAGGAAGGAGAATTAGAAGATTATGGCAACAGGGAACACACCGCCGATCGGACAACTGGAGTTCGATGCGACAAATCTAGCTTTAAATTGGAAACGTTGGAGTCAAACTTTGGAATTGATGTTCAACGGACCCTTGAATGGAAATATTTATAATACATGGACTTTAGCGGACGACCAAAGGAACAAACTATGTGGAACAAATTCGAGACTTACTGTAATCCGAAATCTCACGTGACTGTTCTGAGATACAAATTTATGACAAGAACTCAGTTATCTACAGAAACTGTTGACGAATTTGTTACGGATTAAAAAAGATTGTCAATGGATTGCGAATACGGAGATCTAAGAGATTCCTTAATCAGAGACAAACTAATATGTTCCACGAACAGTAAGGAAGTTCAACGGAAATTGTTACAGGAAGCAACATTGACATTGGAGCAGGCAATTTCTTTGGCACGGGCACACGAGATGTCCACATTACAAATGAAGGACATAACAGAGACATCAGCTAACATGAACATACACAATGATGTCGATGTCGTGACACGACGAGGAAAGAAAGTGAATCCAAAATCAGCCACTGCATGGGAATAATAATTTCGTTCAAAACTGTAACTACTGTGGATATGATCACGTCAAAGACAAAACAAAATGCAAGGCATGTGGAAAGAAGTGCCTAGCGTGTGGACAATTGAATCACTTCCGTACAATGTGTCGAAACAAGAAAACGCACGCGAAACCCGTACATGAAGTTCATGATAGTGCCGATGCATATTCGGAAGAAGGACCCAAATGACGATCAATTCATTGGAACAGTGACCAGCAACGTTGATTCAGTCACACATAATGTGTGGAAGATAACTGGACAATTAGGGGTTAACAAAAACCCTGTAGATTTCAAATTGGACACTGGCGCACAGGTAAATATCATACCTGAACACGTGTATAAACGAATAACCAAGAAACCGATGATGTCTTCTGATAAGAGACTGAAGTTATACAACAATAGTGACATTATCGTGGTGGGAGAATCAAAACTTCCAATGACAGTCAATGGACTATCTTCGGTGACGGAATTCGTTGTGGTGAAAGAAAATAGCCACCCGATACTGGGACTGGATACATGTGTCAAATTGAAACTGATTCAAAAAGTATGTTCCGTCGATGGCGAGGACGAGATTAACACATGTGCAGAAGCCGAAGCCGAACTCCTAGATAACGACCGTGTGTTATTGAAGAAATACGCAGATGTATTTGATACAAATTTAACGGGACTAAATGAATCACCTGTTAAATTACACCTGAAAGAAAATAGTGTACCTGTACAGAATGCACCTAGAAAAATTCCATTTGCGCTGCACGACCGCTTGAAAGATCGACTGGACCAAATGGACAGGGACGATGTAATACTGAGGGTCGATGAGCCCACGGAATGGATCAACTCAATGGTCGTGGTTGAAAAGTCATCAGGGGATTTAAGAATATGCCTGGACCCGAGAGAGCTGAACAAATACATTATCACTGATAAATTCAAAATTCCCACGGTGGATGAAATGACCGCGACATTGGCAGGATCGAAGTATTACACAACGCTCGATGTGACAAATTCTTTTTGGCAGTTGAAACTCCATGAGGACTCAATGAAATTAACAACGATGTCCACACCGTTCGGAAATTACTGTTGGAAACGTCTTGCGATGGGACTCAACGTTAGCACCCAAGAATATCAGAAAAGAATATCCCGCTGGTTTTTATGGAATACCAGGTGTAGATACCTATGTAGATGATTTATTGGTTCATGCACCTGACCGGAAAACATTGGATGCAAGGGTTAAATCAGTTTTAGAAAAATGTCGAGAAAAGAATCTGAAGATTAACCTGGGAAAGTGCAAATTCAACCAACGTGAAGTGAAGTATTTGGGCGCGATCATCAATAAAGATGGTGTTCACATTGATCGTGACCGCATTTCTTCAATCGTGAATATGAGAATTCCGGAATCGAAAGATGATGCGCGCAGATTTCTAGGGATGCTAACTTACGTTAGCAAGTCATTCAAAATCTGTCCGAGGAGACAACTCTACTGAGAGGGTTGTTAAAGGAAAACGTCGTGTTCTGCTGGACGGAAAATCACACGAAAGTGTTCCGTCAGCTGAAAGAGCTGTTGATTTCAGCGCCTGTGTTTAAATTCTATGATCGGAATAAGCAAGTAGTTGTGGCTTGCGATGCTTCAAGGAGTGGCCTTGGTGCCAGTATAATTCAAGAGGGGCATCCCGTTGCATTTGCCTCTAGGTGTCTCACCGAAAGTGAGAAAAATTGGAGCCAAATTGAGCTTGAGCTGCTCAGTGTGGTATACGGAATTGAGCGATTTCATCAGTATGTGTACGGAAATAATTTCACAGTGCTCAATGATCATAAGCCATTACAATTTCTGTTCACAAAGTGTTTAGCATGTGCTCCGCCAAGAATTGAGAGGATGATGCTACGTCTACAGAAATACCAATTCAAATTCCAATGGATTCCGGGAAAGGAATTAGTAATCCCAGCTGCGTTGTCCCGTGCACCTCAGCCACTTGAGCGTGGTGATTCAGCTCTCGAGAAAGAACTGGATTACCAGGTGCACATGATTCGAACATCTCTACCGTTCACCGAGGGCATGATTGAGAAGTTCAAAGATGCAGTAAAATCGGACGCCGAGATGGTAGTTTTGAAACGCGTCATCACGTCAGGATGGCCGAATGACCGAAAGGATGTACCGGATATCATCAAGGACTACTTCAATTTTCGTGATGAACTAACATGTAGTGAAGATTTGATATTCAAAGGAACCAAAATCATCATTCCAAAACAATGGCGAGCTGAGATGTTAGTGAGAATACACAAAGGACATCAAGGAATGATCAAATGTTCTGACCGAGCCCGCTATTCAATGTTTTGGGTTGGCATGATGAAGCAAATAAAACAGACAGTGGCACAATGTGACATATGTGCAAAATACCAACCGCAGCAAGGACGCGAACCGCTGATACAACATGACAGACCAGACACACCGTGGTCAAAAGCAGGGACAGATGTGTTTACTTTCAATGGGAAGAACTATATTCTGATGGTGGACTATTACTCTAATTTCTTCGAAATAGCATTTCTGAACAATCTATCCTCTTCAGAAGTGATCACCAAACTAAAATCGATGATGGCGAGACATGGAATAGTGCAGACCTTGATATCGGACAATGCAACTAATTATGTCTGTGAACAATTCAAATCATTCACGGACGAATGGGGTATCAATCACGTTACAAGTTCACCCAGATTCCCTCAGTCTAATGGACTTTCAGAGAGATATGCGGGTGTTGTAAAATCCATATTGCGAAAAGCCAAGGAAGCAGGAACTGACCCATATCTTGCGATTCTTGCATACAGAGACACACCTATAATAATTGTCGGCGATAAATCACCGAGTCAGTTATGTTTCGGTAGACGATTGCGAACAAATATACCGATTCCCACGGAAATGCTATCACCGACTGTGCCAATACGGGTACATATAACTCTTAAGGCTATCAGAACGGTTTGATTATTTATTTACAACAAAGTCAATAATGTTCAATCATCGGCATCTGGGTTTCTCTTCCTGTCGTCTGCTTGGTTAGGGTCTTCTTCCGTCTTCATAGGTTGACTGTGTCTGCTTGTCTTCTACTCGGTTGAGTTCCGGTTGAGTTTATCTTCCTGTCGTCTGCTCTTCTTCTTCCGTCGGCGCATCAGTGGGACGTTGTTAGAAATACAAGAGCATAATGTTTACCTTGTATTTTCGTCCATTGCTCCACACTGCTCTTCTACGCGTCCGAGGCTTCTTGGTGATCGCTGTGGTGGTTTGTTAGAACTGGTTATCGGTATCGGCTTTCTTCTTACTAAATACCCAGAGGGCGTTAATGACGGCCCGGTGCATCTTCACGGCGCATCGGTTCCAGGCGTACCTAGTGTAATCGGGCGATCGTCATCTCCCTATGGGTCCTATAGACTCTTCTCCTTATCCATCACGCTGCGTTAGGTTTCGGTAGCTTTTCTAGGCGAGACATCTGGTCTCGCTAATCCTCAAGATCGTTCTGTTTACTCCCCAAATCATTTCCCTATGTATGTGTCGGGGATGATTATTGCATGGACGTGCGCTAATTCGTTTTGGTGCCCAGTACTTTGCGATCTAGATGTGGTCAACAGCGGCGCTGATATGTGTGGTAATCGAGCGCCCCTCTGACTTAGAGATTGCCTGTCTTCTTCCCGGGTTGAAAGTTATGTCCCTGGGGTTGTCTTGGCACATTACTCCTTCACTTTTTCGATTTAAAGTTGATCTTGAAATCGCAAGTCCAATTCGTCGCTGCGCAGCAGGTCGATGATTCGTCGAAGTGTTTCGCAACAGCGGCATCGGCGATGGATAGCTGGTTCGATGTCGGCCGTCTCCGTGCAGATCGGGTCGTCTGGGCGTCTCTCAGACAACTCCGACCTACTGGCTGTGACTCTTTCGGTGTAAAACTATGATTGAAATTTCATGGCGTCGTCATTTTCGTTCCGGGTCGTTATTGGTTATGGTTGTGGGTGGGTTCTGACAACTGGTCGACCCTTGTTCCACCGCCATGGTCAGCCTGTAATACTCAAACGGATATTTGTGTGAGGTTTGAGAACAAATGACACAGTCAGTATACACAATGGTTACTTTTCCAATTTATCGGTATCGCTTGAGGGTCGTCAGATCGGCCCAATACGAAAATGGAATTTACAACTAATTATATAGATGGATTGGTTGACGAACAGTTAAACACAAGATAATTCGGGGTGATTGATTTCAATCATCAAAACGTATGACTGAATGTCGGGATTTATAGTCCCTATTCAACGCTTGCTATAATCATTCTGATGATTATACAACTATAATACCCTGGACATCGTTATGCAACAATTAATATTTGAAATATATGAAATGCATAAATGTCTATATACATGCAAATGATTCTGATATCCACGCAACAATAATTACGGAGGAAATTCGGAATACATTAATATACGATACATAATTAATACTAATCCAAATCCGCCACAGATGTGGTCAGCCTCTGACGGCTATAATTGGATATACATGTAGGCGTTCCTGAGCGTTGTCCCGTAATAGCGCAGACGGCTTTGGTGCATCCGTCTCCATTGTTTCGTCTATGGGCTCTTTGATCACGGCATTCGGGATATCCTCAGGTCGCTGGTCTAACTGCTTATTATACATAATGGCTAACCTTGGTAAATGTCGTTTAACAAATTTCCACCCGAATCGGTGGGTCAAGATAATGAAAATTACTACTGTAACTACGTTACTAGGGCAAAATACTACCATGGCCATCTCTACCATTCATTGGGGTAATACTTTTTTGTTCACTAAGTCAGTCGTGTGAATATTTTCGATCGCATTTAATTTGCGCGGGATTCACTTCAACGTAGTAACCCTAATGATGGCGATATTCGCGTCGGTGTGGTACTCGTCATCTCTTCGCGCGTGGTTGAAAGTTAAAGGTTTGTTTATTAAATTGCTACGCGCACGTGCTGGGCTTCATGGGGACGTGCGATATGTAATTGATCCGGAAATGACTCACTATTCGCGGTTCGGTTCGGGCATTGGGCTCATTATTTTCAACATTTACGAAGCCAGGTTAGACTCGTCAATAAGACAGTTAACAGCGGGGTCTCATTCATTCTATAATGAATTCCAAGTCGAAAGTTCGGGCGCTTTCTCATCTACATTGCTGCTACTATCGAGGACACTGAGGATAGTATAGTTTGCAGTGACGTTTTACTTATTAAGTCGCTGCTCGCTCCATTCATGAGCTGCTTACACTTGCGAGGGGCCGGTACGGGCCTACATTCACGAGGGGTTTGTTCAATGGCGGCCACTTCCATTAACTCATCCTCTGAGCTGTCATCACTCGTAAACATCTTTGTTACTTTGCGCCCGTGTCGACGAGGCGCTGGAGCGCGTCGCGCCTTGGCACTCGGCTCTGGTCTCTCGTCCATGGACGAGTCAGGGTTTTGTAGCGGCTTTGAGCGCGCGAGTCGCGTTTTTCTACGCTGTAAGCGCATCTTAAGCTCGCTTAAAGGGACATCTTCGTCATCGGAGTCCGAACATTGTCTCCGATATCGAGCGATTACATCATCTGGTAATGGTTCTGTTTCATCGCCAGAAGACCCACCCACAGGGTTAGGGGCAGGAACGTCGCTATCTTCGTCTTCGGGGGGAACAACATACGTTTGAGCACGCTTGTTGTTGTCAGTTTTGGGGATTTCCCATTCAAGGTTGGCCTTGCGCATGTGTTCAGCGTGGGATTGTGTGACTTTCCCAGTTAATTGATTCCTTAACTCGAAAGTAACGGGCGTTATTTGCTTGGTTATGCGGAAGTAGGGTTTCCATTTGCTTTCAAGTTTGCTTTTTCGTAAATGATTCTTCACATAGACGGCCTCGCCAATCTCGAATTTGGTGTCTGTGGCATTTTTGTTAAATTTCGCTGCTTGTTGGCGTTTCGCCTGTTTCACGTGTTTGTGTACCATCATAAAGGATTTGTGCTGTTGTTGCAGAGCTATCTGATGGTAATATTCTCCCGCGTATTTACTCCTGGGTTTTAGGAGATTGTCTATTGGGAACACGACGTCTCGGTTGTACAACAAGAAAAAGGGGGAGAATTTTGAAGTTTCATTTTTGTTAAATCGAATCGCAGCTAGTGCTTGATTTAAATGGACGTCCCACATGTTTATTTGGTCTGCCACTTTCTTTGAGACAATGTCTTTAAAAGTCCTGTGAAATCTCTCCACTCTACTGTTGCTCTGGGGGTGATAATAAGACGTAGTCACGTGGTGAATGTTCAAGGCCTTCAGCGTGTCCCTGACCTTGTAATTAATGTTCTCACTGCCGTTATCGGTAATTATTTCTAGAGGGCATCCATGTCGCGGGAATATCTCGTCGATCAAGAGATGAACAACGTTATCGGCTGACTTGTCCTTGACCGGAAACGCTTCTGCCCACCCGCTATATAAGTCTATGAAGCTGATAATGTAGCGGTTACCCGATAGCGACGTGGGGTAGGGGCCTGATAGGTCCAAACCAATTTTGGCAAAAGGGTAGGGGGCGTGTCCGTTATTTGCATTTTAGGGGATTGTTTTTGCAGAGACCTGACTTGGCAGGTCACGCACTTTCCAACGTAACAGTTTAGTTCCTTGTACAGTCTGGGCCAAAAATATTTCGACCTAATCGCATCATGCGTTTTGTCTACTCCCACGTGGCCGTTATCATCGTGGTATTGTTGGATTATGTTGGTTTGAAGATGTGCGGGCACCCAAAGGCGCGGGGTCGGTTCTGCGTCAGCACTCGAGAGTACCCTGTCAATCATCAAGTGTTTGTCATTCCGGGTGTCCTCGCCTTTGTCGAGGGCCTCCAGAACTGACGCAATTTCCGGGTCTTTCTTTTGTTCCTCAAGCATGTTGAAGCCTGGCTTGTTGAACAGTAGATTAGTAGGTTGGTAGGCCTGACCAATTTGAGTTTTATTCGGCAGTTCCTTTGGGGTTACCTCGCAGCTTGCGAAGTCTTTGGGTTTAAATCGAGACGAATTCAAGGCGGCGATTTCCGCTTGGGTCTCGGCGACAGTAAGGTTATTGTCGTTTATATCTACCTCTACTTCTGCCTTCTCTCGTTCCGTATTATTTTGTGTTATCCGTTCATGACCCTCGGTTGGTACCAAAAATATGTTACGATGCGAAATCCAAAATACCAGACATCCGCAAGCAACTACTATTGAATTCAATAGTTCGTCCGAGTATGATATGTAAACAAAATAAATCAAATGATATCGATGACTACGGATAAAATCCGATTGAGTGAGATTGAGAGAGATGATTCATATAATTTTGTTGCAAAATACGCTACATGTGATAATGACGATATCGATCGCGTATGCAGTCCATTTGACCTAACAGACCACTCTTGTAGTTACCATGCCCCATCAGACCTAAAATATAACCTCGATGTATCAAAATGTACTTTATCCCTACTAGGCCTCAATTGTCGTAGCCTTAACGCAAATTGGGACTCGTTTGTTGCATTAATGACTCAGATCCAGCAACCAGGAAAAATGTTTGATATATTGGCTCTCACCGAAATTTTCAAAATACGGGAAAATTATAGTCTACCGGGTTACCATAAACTAGAGTATAGGACACGGCCCGAATTCGATGACGGCAGAGGGGGTATAGGATTATTTGTCAAGAATACCCATTCTTATAAAATACGTGATGACTTATCAATATTTATCCCACATGTTATCGAGACATTATTCATCGAAGTAAATGTAAGTTCTAAATCAAGTTACATAGTAGGTTCTATTTATAGGCCAAATTCAGCCCCTCTGGCAGACCTGGACACTTTTGTCTCTGAACTTACCACAATAATGGAATCAATTAAGAAAACAAACAAGCGTGCTTATCTGATTGGTGATTATAATATTGATCTTCTCGGCTTTGAAACTCACACAAAAACGAGTAATTTCATTGACACCATTTTCGAAAACGGGTTCATGCCGGTAATTACTAAACCAACAAGAGTAACCGACTATTCAGCTACACTAATAGACAACATTTTTACAAATAGCGTGGTGAAAAAAAATAAATCAGGAATTATACTTACCGATGTTTCGGATCATTTCGCCACATTTTATGCGGAAATGTTCACAAATCGCGATGATACCGAAACTATAACTCAGCAGAAACCGATCAGAATATTCAGCGAAAACAATATCTCAACCTTTAAAAGTATTCTACAGACCGACTCATTTGACAGTGTATATAACAGTTCATCGGCCAATCTAGCATATGATAACTTCATGAAGGTATATCTCGATGCATATAACAAAGCGTTCCCATTAGTCGTCTCCAAACCATCAAAGAAATACGTCAAGAAACAACCATGGATGACGGCAGGTCTCCTAAATTCCTCTCTACATAAAAATAAACTATACGTAAATAAATTGAAAAACCCAACGGATTTTAATTCTAAAAATTACAAGGAATACTGCCAATTATTCAATACGATGAAAAGAAAAAGCAAAAATTATTACTACACTGATGTGTTACAAGCAAATAAATTCAACAAGAGACAAACGTGGGCGATATTGAAAGATGCATTGAATTTGACCAACAATAGACCCAAAATTCCATCGAAATTACGTCACGGAAACTGCGATATATCAAATCAGACGGATGTGGCCAAATCATTCAATGACTATTTCTCCCTAATCGGATATAAAACAAGCACCGAAGTTCCAGTTAAACCTGGCCATGACTTCTCACAGTACCTAAAAGAAACTCACGCTGATAATTTCTTCATTCGCCCAACCGACATGGACGAAATAGTATCAACTTGTTCATTATTACTTGGAAAAGGAAGCACCGATGTAAATGATATATCAACCAAACTAATGAAAAATACAATATCCGAAACTGCAAGCGCGCTAACGCATATATTTAATATGTCATTTGAAGAAGGAAAGTTTCACACAAACATGAAGGTTGCAAAAGTTATACCCGTACATAAAGGAGGATCGCACGACTTGATTGAAAACTACAGGCCGATAAGTATACTACCAGTGTTTTCTAAACTCATCGAAAAACTAATGCAAAAAAGACTAACCTCATTCATGTCGCGATTCAACATACTGCATAATCACCAGTATGGTTTCCGCAAAGATCACTCAACTATTCACCCTTTGCTACACCTCTTACACTCTGTTGTAGAAAATAATGATAAGCCAACGAAAGATTCAACACTTGCGATTTTTATAGACTTATCAAAAGCATTCGACACCATCAATCATGATCTATTACTTAGAAAACTTGAATACTACGGTATTAGGGGGGTTTCTAACAACTGGTTCAAAAGCTATTTAAATGAACGGCAACAGTACGTAGAAATAATGGGTGAAAAATCAAATATACAAAACATTTTATGTGGTGTACCTCAGGGATCTATACTCGGACCCATGCTCTTTTTACTATATGTGAATGACATGCCCAACTGTACGTCACTCAACATGTTGTCATTCGCGGATGACACAACTCTATATATTTCTGGCAATGATGGTAATACCATACAAAAAGCAGTGAACATCGAGTTAGACAAATTATCAACTTGGTGCTGCTGTAACAGACTTTCGATCAACACATCAAAAAGCAAATATATGCTACTTCACCCACCAATGAATGACAATAAATGGTCGCGATTGAAGGTAAAATTAAACAATAAGCAACTCATTAGAGTTGGTAATAGGTGTCAAGAAACTTCTTTAAAATTCCTGGGCATTTACATAGATGAAAACCTTACTTTTAAAACTCATATCTCAATGCTTAACAAACGAATAAAACATGCATTGTTTGCTCTAAACAAGGTCAAACGTATTCTTCCCGAAACTGCAAAAAAAACTCTCTACTACGCATTAATTCACAGCTATCTAACATACGGACTTCCGGTATGGGGGCATTCGGTAGCTGCAAATTCAATGACAACTCTCCAAATAAGATCAATTCGCATATTATGCAACAAAAATTATAGAAGTCATACAGAACCGTTATTTAAAAAAGAAAAAATATTGAAGTTTAGCGACCTTTATCGTATGCACTGTGCCCAATTTATGTATGACTGGACAAAACTTGTACTACCCAGATCATTTTCCACTTGCTTTGAATACTCTCGTGGAATAACTACGAGACAAGCCAAAAACATTAGAGTAATAAAACCGAGAATAAAATTTACGGCATACCTCCCAAAACACTCATTCCCAGATATATGGAATTCAATCAATGCACAAATTAGAAATTCAAAGAACAAATTCATATTTAAAAGATGTTTAATAAAAAATATGTTGTCAAAATATGCTGAAGTTATTAACTGTGGAGACGCGTATTGTTTTGATTGTAACAACACGTTAACATAGAAACTCTCACAAGTCTCACCTAACCTGGTCGAAGATTTACCCTTTTACCTACCTATTTACTTATCATTATTTGAAGAACGTCAGACTATTATCTCATATAAAAAAATCACTAAAAACCCGTCGAAGTAAAAGGGTATGAGATATACAAAACATAATTTGATCAACGCTTATAGAGCGACCAGTAAACCAAACACACAAATACATTACTATATACATACTCGGACACACCCTCATACATGTGTGTTTTCCACCTTTCTCCGGCTTAATTCTTGCTTCGATGATAACACGATTGCACTAGACAAGCGAATAAATAGGTGGCACCAACCGAGGTGCGTGAACCAATAAGGATAACCGCTATATACAATACAATATATTCATCTATGAACTCAGGGGACAACAGGAAGACGGCCTATATTGGCCATGTCGCCCCCTGTGCAATAATAATTTATGTTATTTGTGATTATTTGTATATTGACATGATTTATTGCACAAATAAAATATTCATTCATTCATTCATATAAGCATTAGGTGGCGTTCGACTGAGCAGGTCTGCGCAGTGATTATCTGGGCCAGCTATGTACTCAATGTTACAGTTATATCCAGTTATGCCCAAAGCCCACTGTTGAATTTTCTTGTTCTGCATGGGGGATTCCAAGATATACTTCAATGGTTTATGATCTGTTTTTATCGTGAAAGTGGCGTTATGAAGGTAATGGTCCAACCTTTGTAATGCGAAGTGAATTGCATATGCCTCTTTCTCCACAGTTGGCCATCGGGTTTGAGTATCACTAAGTTTGTGTGAGAGATAATAAATTGGTTCTTCAATGCCATCTGAGCCCAACTGGGTCAGACAGGCACCGATGCAAAGGTCGCTTGCATCAGTATACAATGTATAGGGCGTGGCCGTATTTGGGTAGGCCAGGAGAGGCACTGCCGTGAGATTTTTTTTTAGTTTGTCAAACGAAATTTGGCAAGCTTGGTCCCATTTGAATTTGGCATATTTTTTGTAAGCTGTACCAAAGGTTCAGCGATTTGCGAAAATGAGGGGACAAATCTGCGGTAGTAGTTGCTCATGCCAATGAAGGAACGTACTTCTTTGACTGATGTTGGGGGTACAAGCGACCGGATGGCCTTGACCTTGTCGGGGTCAGGTCGGACGCCGTCGGTATCAATTATAAAACCCAAATACTGTGTTTCTTGCTTTAGGAATTGGCACTTTTTTAATTTTAATTTCAGTGTATGTTGGCGCAACTTGTCAAAGACTTTCTGGATATGTTCCAAGTGTAATTCTAGGGACTCGCTGTAGATGAGGACGTCGTCTAAGTAGGCAATGGCGTAATCACCCATCCCACATAACACCTGGGCCATCAGCTGGGAGAAAACCCCTCCAGCGTTCCGGAGCCCAAAAGGCACGGAGTTGAATTCAAAGAGACCTCGGTGGCAAGCGAATGCCGTCTTTTGCTTGTCCTCCTCTGCGACCTGGCACTGCCAATAGCCACTTTTAAGATCGATAGCGGTGAAGAATTTAGACTTTCCAAGAAGTGCCAAAATATCGTCGATAACCGGAAGTGGGTATGACATAGGCTTGGTTATGGGATTTAATTGTCTGAAGTCGACGCAAAATCGTTTCGTGCCGTCGCGCTTGTCAACCATGACAATAGGCGCCGAATACGGGCTCGAACTCGGCCTGATAATGTCTGCTTCGAGCATATCATTTATGGCAGTGTCAACCAACGGTCGTTTATTCAAAGGGGTGCGATACGGGCGAAGTTTTATCGGAGGGTGGTTTCCCGTGTCAATATGCATCTTGACTGTGATCGTCTGCGTCAGCTCAGTGTCCTTGTCGGCAAAAATGTCGAAGTTGGACTTCAACAATTTTATCAGTGTCTCTCGGTATTGCTCGGGGCATGAAACTTCGGTTAAATTTAATCTTTTCTCGACGGTAGCGCGCGCTGACCAAGAGTTGTCTACCCTGTTACGGTCGGCGCGCCCGGGAGCATAGCCATTGTCGCGGTAATTACGGGTTGTCGGGGACCGGGAGCTTTGCGACAAAGAGTTGATTTCATGATTGGTTTCGGGGTCACACACGATCGTTTTGCCGATCACACTGCCCCGCCGTAGGCGAAACGTTTTGTTAGTGTTATTGACGAGTAATACCGGGACCTTGTTCCTCTTGCCCACTCCAGAAATGGAGCTGCCGATTTCCAGACCGGGTTCTGATGCTAGGTAGCCTTTCTCGATTTGGGCCACCTCTACTAATGTCGACTTGCGAAGAGAAGCTAAGTTTTTTGATTTTCCCATACATAAAGTTGATGTTTGGGGCTTTAAGCTAACCTTGCTGGTCAATCTCAGCAGGGAAGCTATGTGCGCGTCCGATTCCAATGGGACGTACACGTCACTGACCTTGAGGCATCCCAGGTCATAATATAGTCTGACCCCCCGAGAGGTCAACCAGTCCCTCCCTAAGATCATATTCCGGGTCATCTCATTCACCACATAAAATTTGTGGGTTAATTTTAGTTTCGCCATTCTGAAGGTTAGTTCCACGCTACCAAGTACGCCCAGTGACTTCCCATTCACGGAGCTAAGGTTAATGTGTTCCCTAGTTAGTTTTGGTCGAAACTGTAATGCGTCATAGACGCGTTTGTGAATCAATGACACTTCCGCGCCACTATCCACTAATGAGCGATATTTATCTTTACCTATTCTAACTAAACATGAGCTGGGGTTTCCCACAATATTGATACTAAACTTCCTCTCATATGTGGCCTCAATGAGAGGATTCCTTAGTTTTTTGCGTATGTGGGCGGGGTCATTAGTCGTGGTGGTTCGTTTAATGTCGGATATCTCCGGCTGTGACGCGGTGTATCATGGGATAGGTCACGTGATCGATTCGGCTGATCTCGGCGGATTCCCCTAGGTGGCGTTACTGGCGCGTTCCATTGCTTTTGCTTCGAATCTCCGGATTTAGAGGGGCAATTTCTAGCCAAGTGATTACCTTCGCAAACCCAGCAAGATACGTGCCTTCGGTTTTCGGTCTTAAAGGGGCAGTCGCGAGCGAAATGGTCACCTTGACACGTCCAACATTCGACTGTTCGTGGTTTAACCACCGCTTCGACATGCACCTGTCTCGGGCGTGATCGGTGTTCTCGGGTCGTGTGGTTATCGCGTGCGCTTATATCGCAGGTTGCTCTCGCGTTTTTGTTTCTGAAACTATCGATTTCCATTGCTTCCGGTTCGTTTTCGTTGTAATTTTCGCGGCCCGTTCGTAGGTTGAATACCCGTCGGATCCCCATTTCCCGCATGGCGATTTCGGCTGCCAGTTTTAGTGTCTTCGGCGCATCTCTGATCAACTTCATTTTCAAAATGTCGCTTCTTAAAGCATCAATATAAAACCCTACGAGTTGGCCTTCAACCGCGTTGATCCCACCGGGTTGCTCTCGGTATGCCACCGTCGCGATCTCCAAAATTCGTTCGGCAAGCACATGTAAATTTTCGTTTTGTTTTTGCTTGATTTTTCTTAGCATCGAAAAGGCGAATTGAATGTCATTTATCTCGGCAAATCGACTAGATAATTCGGTTTTTGTGTCTTGCCACGTGGCGTTAGGATTCGTGGCCAAATATCTTTGTAAAAAATCTGAAACGGGGCCCGTGGCGCTCTGGAATGCCATATAGGGCTTCTTTGCTTCGTTAGCGCCGGTTAGGATCGCGCATTTTTCTATCGACTTGACCCACCCGTGGTATTTCGTGTGGTCCCCGTCAAATGACGTCACTACCTGTGTCACCGTAGTCATGGCCATTGCAGCAATTTGAGAATTGATAGACTCTGTTAATGGGGCGAGAACACCAGCTGATTGTTGGGTAGCCATTATGATAATAAACAATTAGACGCACGTTTTGCGAATTTTCCCACACTGTTTCTGTTCACACTGTTCCTCTTCTGGTTTCACGTTGTGTCTGTGATTAGCGTTCAGATCCTGGCTCGAAGGCACCAGTTAAGAGATATGTGCCAATACGGGTACATATAACTCTTAAGGCTATCAGAACGGTTTGATTATTTATTTACAACAAAGTCAATAATGTTCAATCATCGGCATCTGGGTTTCTCTTCCTGTCGTCTGCTTGGTTTAGGGTCTTCTTCCGTCTTCATAGGTTGACTGTGTCTGCTTGTCTTCTACTCGGTTGAGTTCCGGTTTAGTTTATCTTCCTGTCGTCTGCTCTTCTTCTTCCGTCGGCGCATCAGTGGGACGTTGTTAGAAATACAAGAGCATAATGTTTACCTTGTATTTTCGTCCATTGCTCCACACTGCTCTTCTACGCGTCCGAGGCTTCTTGGTGATCGCTGTGGTGGTTTGTTACAACTGGTTATCGGTATCGGCTTTCTTCTTACTAAATACCCAGAGGGCGTTAATGACGGCCCGGTGCATCTTCACGGCGCATCGGTTCCAGGCGTACCTAGGGTAATCGGGCGATCGTCATCTCCCTATGGGTCCTATAGACTCTTCTCCTTATCCATCACGCTGCGTTAGGTTTCGGTAGCTTTTCTAGGCGAGACATCTGGTCTCGCTAATCCTCAAGATCGTTCTGTTTACTCCCCAAATCATTTCCCTATGTATGTGTCGGGGATGATTATTGCATGGACGTGCGCTAATTCGTTTTGGTGCCCAGTACTTTGCGATCTAGATGTGGTCAACAGCGGCGCTGATATGTGTGGTAATCGAGCGCCCCTCTGACTTAGAGATTGCCTGTCTTCTTCCCGGGTTGAAAGTTATGTCCCTGGGGTTGTCTTGGCACACGACGAAACAGGTTTATGTCAAGAATGACAGGAGAAGAATGCAAGTACACCTAAAACAGTTTTACGACAGGAAGGCGAAACGAACTCTGACAGTTCTCAAACCAATTAAACATTGGACCCCAGGAACAGTAATTGACAAAGTTGTGGAACCGAGATCTTATCGCGTGAAAACAGACGATGGTGGAATTTATAGACGAAATAAGACACATATAAGAAACACGTGTGTGAACTTGCAGCCAGCGAATGTTTCGCAATTACCACAAAATAACCATTTGTCAGATACACGTGCGGCGATACCACCTGACATTCCAACACGTGCCAATGTTAGCAGATATGGTCGTGTTATCAAAACACCCAGTCGCTTCAGTGATTAGCAATATTTAAACTGTCAATTGGTTGGACATTGGTGTAGTGTATATAGCCATTACCAGTATGATGGTCGCTATGACATATAAGGACATAATTATCTTATTAACATGTTAGTTATATATAATCAAAAAGTTCGGCTATATACATAAAACAAATTTGCATGAAACCTCTTTATAGAGGAGATGTGTTATATGTCGTATATCTATCTACAGACATTGAGTGAAATGTTAACATAGATATGTACCGCCTACGCTATATCTATTGGTGCATGCCATGTGTGAGAGACTGCCATAGCTAGAGTTAGACTGCTATGCTATGCTTTAATCTCTAAGACATGAGTTCACATGTAACTGGCGAGATGTGCAATATTTACAAGGACCAGATGCTTGTATATTGTATGTGGAGTTGAATAATAGAATTAGAGCTTGACGGACGTCTTGTTTAGTCAATCCCTAAGTAACATAACAGACAGGGAAGTGAGGGGGTTGAAGTCTGCATTGTAGTTGGTGTAAGCATTTTTCAAATGTATTGATTATAATAATGTGATACATTGATGGAAAGAGCTCTAAAGCAGCGTAGCGAAGGGACTGATCTCTGCCTGTAGTTTGTGATTAGACCAGCGTAGCGAGGGGACTGAACTCTGTCGTGTAGTTTGTGTCAGACGGCGTAGTGAGGGGACTGAACTCTGCTTTGTAGTTTGTGTCAGACAGCATAGCAAGGGGACCGAACACTGCCTTGTAATTTGTGCAGACAGCGTAGCGAGGGGACCAAACACTGCCTTGTGGTTTGTGTCAGGCAGGGTAGCAGGGAACTGAACTCTGTGCTCCAGTTTGTGCCATAGAAGCACGTGTTGCTGATTGTCATATATGTCCCTCTGTGTGGTGTTCTGTATATAATTCCTACAGTCAGGTGGGAAATTTAAAATGGTTGGAATGCTTGAGGTTTATCTTCTCAACAGTTTCCCATTGCCTTTCATTTCCCACGTCATACCGTAATATAGTATTTGGGTGGTTAAATTTACAAATGGTCTAACTGCAAAACAGTAGAGAGTGTATGTTTATATTTATTTTCAAATTGATCATCCGTAGTGATGATCGTGAAGTTAGAGTAGTTTAACCCTTTGAGTGCCAGGTCCGATTTTTGTATCAACCCATATACCCTTTTTTTTACAATTTTTTTTTTTTTTACAATTTTTTACAATTTTAATAATTTATTCTTATATTCTTTAACAGACTTATTTTGTGGGCTTAGGGCCGATGAGATCGGCCCCTGGCACTCAAAGGGTTAATGAAATATGGCTTTCACATCGATTTGGGATGTTCGAAATTATATTTTAGGAATATATATTTCTGGGTATAGCTATAGTTGTTCTTGTTGCGATTATTTAGCGTGGACTAGTAGTATGAGTGCACAGATTAATATACTTGCATACCTCGCCAATATCAACTAGTCAAAGTAAAATATTGCAGTCTCAAGAAATATATTGCTGAAGAGGCTGACAAATATGCTATTAATTTAGAACTGACTGTGTGCGTGTGTGGAACATGGTGATGAAAGGGTATGTGTTTGGTGGGAATTTATTTAGATGACTAATCCATATGATAAGACATGTTTCATGAAGTTTATCTTCCATTATGAACATTATAAAACAACACATTGTGAAACTTGAGTAATATAAATAATAGTAATTCGTTTATTATAAATAAATTGAACACTTTGTTTTAGTAGCTAAATTCTCAGTTTGATTACACCCACAGATTATTTTAATTTGATATTGAGAATGCTGACACGTGCTTCCATTTTAGGGTGGTACATACCCAGCAACATTTGGTATGATGACGGCCTGGGTACTTCCATCAAAGAGAATGTCTTATGTCGGTTTGGTGAATTCTGGTGAGAATTAATTAGACTAGAGATTTCAGTCTCTTGAATTATTATATGAACTGTCGAAAATTGGCATCATTTTCAACTCCTTTCAAAAAGTCAAAATTCCTGGTGTGATACAATTTACTTTTTCGGAGATGCATACTAAAACTCTTCAAAATTAATTAAACTTCTCAAGAATTCTGTGTTTTACTCAAAAATTCATGTCATGAGAACAGGGATCAATTTGCTGCGATATATTGCGACAATATATCTGCGCTTAATTGGGACATTAGCCTCTTTAATATCAGACATCCTCCTCATTCTCCTGTCACCCATACAATTATGTCTATACTCCATGTTTTTCATCATCTGGAGTTTTCTGAACTTTGTTTGCTTGCTGTGTTATTGTCCCATCTGATTGTTTTCATATTCTACACAAAACTTAAATTTCAGGAGCTTACTTCAGCCCAGTGTTAGCTTTCCTATTATCAGGGATTACCACATGTTATGTGAGCTGGTCATCTAGTCTCTACATATATGGTAAGTGACGTAGAACATGCATATTACTTCAGCACAGTCTTTCCTCTAATGTTATCAGGGGTTACGACATGTTGTGTGAGCTGGTTGTCCAGTTTCCATATATACGGTACGTGATGGAACACAGACATATTACTTTAACCCAGTCTTACCTCTAACCAGGGAATACCACATGTTATTTAAATTAGTATTCCAGTCTCTATTATATGGTAAGTTTCGATTACAGCCTATGCTTAATACTTGTGTCAGACGCCACATGTTTCTTCAGTCTCTGTGTATGTGGTAAGCGTCGATTACAGCCTCTGATTATACTTGTGTCAGACGCCACATGTTTTTTCATTGCTTTTCTCCTCATATGCTATAACTAAAAATGTCGTTTGGTACAAAATTCTAAACAAACATGGAGTGCCAGTATAAACATTTCTAGACAACCTCACATGAGGACTTCTCGTTTACACAGCTGGTAACACCAGTCATTCCAATGTAATTAATGACTAGGAACTTCTCGTCATGTTTCGATACCCAAATAATTTAATCGTATATTTTGATAATAATCGTACCCGTTTCAGATTAGTATTACACAACTACATGCACATATGTGCTTTGTTAGATCAATTAACATTATGGTTGGATTGATTGAATTTTAGTCATAAATGTGTTGACTTAATATTTTAATTTGTCTGAATAAAGATGGTAGAAAACAAATGCGAGTTGATAACATAGAGGATCTACAACGAGTCCCCAGTTTATAGCGGAATTTACAAAACGAGTCCAGTAAATTAGGTCTGGGCCGAGAGTTTTGTAAATTCCGCTATGAACTGGGGACGAGTTATAGATTATATTTATTACATGATCCAAAATCTCGACAAAACATACTTAAATCAACAAATGGGACTCGAAACTAACATCGGTTTCTATAAGGCATGCGATGACGTTTCACGTTATTATTTGTTGTTTGACGCGTAAAGAATTAATTCCATATAAATAACGACTCTTTCGCGTTTTTAAAGGCCTATATTTAATGACATAACTTTTCAAACTCCTCATGCATTATAGTTTGTACGAAAAATATTGGAAGCCATATTATTTCGAGATGTAGCGTACGGAATGTAAACAAATGACAAACCGGAAGTCAAAGGTCACTTGGCACTATTTCCTGTTATTAAACGAACGTTTATTATCACAATATATAGAATGGGTTTATTGAATGGAATAAGGGTAGGATCATGTAATAAATTCATATTGAGAATATGTACAATTTGGATATAATAATTTGGATTTATTCACCTAAAATATCCCTGTATGTTTCGTATCATGACTGTTTCATACCTGTTTTCGTATCAGCTGATCATTCGCTGAAGTTCAAGTGACAATTGTACTCAAGTTCAGTAAAAAAAGGTTTCAGCTGTTTGTAATAACTGGTCAAGGCACTATTATTAATATATGTGACCCGCCATAACACCCACATGGAGCCTCACACATATGGAAGCATGCACTACATAGGGTCGTCTGCTCCAGGCTGTGTGGGGCTCTCTATGGGTTAATAGACCCGCCATATCAAATCCAGTCGGAAGTCGGGATTTTTTTTTACCATGTGCCAATGGATTCTCTTATATATGCGAGTCGACCATAGGTCGCCTCGCATATATAAGAGAATGCATTGGCCTAACAATTATTTTACAATTTTAATAATTTGTTCTTGTATTCTTTAACAATTTTATAATTTCACCCATACAGAGCCCCAGACAAACATGAGCAGACGACACTCTTCTATGTGCTTCTATATATGTGTGGGGCTCCCTGCAGGGTAATGGATTTTTTTTTTTTATGTCCTTTAAATTGTAAGAAACATTTATTTAAAAAACATGATAAAAATTGTTAAGCCAATGCATTCTCTTATATATGCGAGGCGACCTATGGTCGACTCGCATCTATAAGAGAATGCATTGACACAGGGTAAAAAAATCCCGACTTCCGACTATATTTGATATGGCGGGTCACATATTACTGAAGTAATTTTTGGTAGTTAAGCTCGACGAATTCACGTTATCAAAAGAGAATTGATGAACTATGGTATTTTAAAGCTTACCAAGCTGTATCAGTCAAACAAAAAACATTTAACCCTTTACCCAACAAACCGGCCAAAACCGGCCAAATAAAGCTTCAACAACCTAAAATATCTTCGGTCTGTCTCAATAAAACCATACAAATATGGATATCATTGGAACCGGCTCCTTGACCACATTGTGATAGTTACAGTTATGCCCTGTGCCAATGCATTCTCATATATATGCGAGTCGACCATAGGTCGCCTCGCATATATAAGAGAATGCATTGGCCTAAAAAAATATATTTTTAACACTTTTTACCATTTTTTCTCACATTCTTCAACAATTTTATAATTTTTAATGTGTTAAGCCAATGCATTCTCTTATATATGCGAGGCGACCTATGGTCGACTCGCATATATAAGAGAATGCATTGGCACAGGGCCATTCTGTTAGGTAAAGGGTTAACACCTAGGCATGATATATCACACATTGTGTTTGTAGGTGCCTGGTTCTTTCTGTGGGGAATTTTCGTGCTGACTATGGTTTATGACTCACCATTTACAGACTGTCACATAGGAAAGCGAGAATTAGCTATGTTTGAAGCAGACATGACAACCAATCGCAGTAGCCTTTACTTGGTAGGTGATCCAATATCAAGATATATCTTATCCTGATGGTGATTATACAATGAAGTCATATGAAGAGAACATGTCAGACTTCAGTACTAGTCAAATAACTGTTGGCATATTTCTGTTTGGAACCAAAAGAAAGTTGAATTTCAAAAAGGATCAATGTTGGTCTATTGAATGTGATGCTTTTTGTTCTATAAAAGAATTGCATACCACTCATTATATTCACACTCTTGAAATAATAAATTAATCCCAAGGTTTTCTCTTCCCACAGTGCACTGCGGGTGAAGGGTATGAGACTCAACATTTTTCCTCAATATATTCTGATTGAGACAGACTGAGACACCAATAGTCTAATAATGACACCACTAGCAGATATATTTAAAGTTTATATGTCCGATATGACAACAAATTTATCAAAAGTATATTTTCAGCTTACTAGGTAAAAAAATGAAAAGTACTTGCAATCATTATAATTCTTATGGCACACATATCTCGTTGGCGTAACATTAAAGACTTTGTGCCAAGAGAATGCATTGGCCTAACAATTTTTTCTCATTTTTTTATAATTTTTCTTACATTCTTTAACAATTTTTATCATTTTTTGTTACATTCTTTATTTACATTCTTTAACAATGTTTCTTTTTTATATCATTTTTGATATTTTTCTTACATTCTATAACAAACTTTATCATTGTTTCTTATATTCTTTAACAATTTTATCATTTTATAATCTGTTTTGATATTCTTTAACAATTTAACTTTTTTTTATAATTTTTTCTTACATTCTTACTAATTTTTTATCATTTTTTTTCTTACACAATTTTTTATCATTTCCTGAATGTTTTCTTACATTTTTTAACAATTATAAAAAGTAATATAAAATTTGTTACGCCTATGCATTCTTTATATATATATATATTTATATATATATATATATATATATATATATATATATATATCAGAGTATGCATTGGCACAGGGTTTTAGCAAAAATTCAGGAAGCTCCAGTCATGAAAGTGTTAAACAGTTCATCAGTTTTACGTTGAAAATAAGTATAAAAGCTCATTACCCAGAATGCTCTTTATTATCTTTCGGGAAACAGATTCGTTGAAATTCTTTATCGGAGGTAATCATTGGAATTGTTCTAAGTGGACAAAAATGGAAAACATGTAAATACTTCCTCTTTTGAAAGTAGATATCTGGTCATGAAAATCTTATCGGTCTGGTCTAATACGGGGAGATGGTGGTTTTATGGTGTCAAATCAGGCAAAGAATCTTTATAACAGGAAAACCTGAACGAAATAGTCATAACAATCTCCACCACAGAAAGTGGCAATAAAACGGGTTTCTTGCTAGCCTATTGAGAACAATTTCGGATTACTTATGTATTATGTCAATCAATGTGTTGTTATCAATCCAGTATAGTATGCTCCATTAATATAAATTGTTGGTTGGTTGGTACATAACATTGGAAAAGTCGTCCACATAGCATATTAATTTCTCCCATCAGAGTCCTCATGAATTCGTACCCTCAAGTCAGATAAGCGAGACCGGTGCACTGCACAACACAAACTCCAGTAATTAAATTGATGCAGGACTCTGCCAAAGCTAAACACAGATCTGCCTTTGGGCGAAGGCAACAACACTGGTAACTGAAAATACCCTATTGTTAAATCCAGAATTGAGAAAAATGTGTTATTAGCTGATTAATTGTGAAGTGACAGTTTTGAGATTACATTAGTGATGTAGGTGCCTGAACATCTGGAGCGACGGTTTAGAGATTACATTAGTGACGTAGGTTCCTCAACGTCTGAAGCTAAGGTTTAGAGATTACATTGGTGACATAGGTTCCTGAACTTCTGAAGCGATGGTTTAGAGATTACATTAGTGACGCAGATTCCTGAACGTCTGAAGCGACGGTTTAGAGATTATATTAGTGACTAGGTTTCTGAACGTCTGAAGTGACAGTTTAGAGATTATATTAGTGACTGAATTGACCCCTCACCAAAAACGGTTAACATAAAACTAAGTTAGATCTAACCTGAAATTCTTATAAGACGGTCACCGACGATCTAATGTCGAAATTTAACAGTCAAAAGCGAGATGGGCGGAGCTATAAAACTAACATATTTCACGTGTGCTCAGCTTTGAAGACTGCACAGTAGTTCTACCTTAGAAAATCCCCATTAAAAGAACTATAAAATTTCACGTATGCTTTATGTTAGAAAATTTCTACCTTAGTTCTACGTTAGACAAAATCGCACATGTGTCTGAAGGTGTCGAGTGATGCAGAACACAGATTAATTAACTTTCGACAGGTTAAATATATTAAATACCATGCAGCTGGCTTACGTAACAAAAACAATTTCACATATAATACAATATATATATTGCTTTTTAAGACTATATAATAAATAATATAATAAATACATGGAATATACATAACAAATCAATATCAACAACACAATATTGCACTTAATATGATTTAATTTATATATAGCGGAGAAACTTTAAATATTTTGCTTCCTCCACAGTTGATTGATCAATGCCATCACCAAAATAGGTAAGCCTCAAAATTCGGGAAATTTTCCCGACAAATTCGACATAGTTTCGTTAAATTTGCGCATTTCGTTTTTTTTTCTTCTTCCTGAAATTGGATTGTATTTGTTGCCAAAATTTAGGCAATTTATATAAGTGGTTTTCCCATTTATGACCGAATTATGCATATTTAAGTTAATAGAAATCCGATATGTTGTATTTATGTGTATATACGTACACTATACATTATGTTAATAAAACTACTTTGAAATTTTCATAAGAGACATTGTATGTCTTGAATCATGCACAGGAGCTTGTAACGCGCTCCGCTATATTTTATCACAGGCATTTCTGAAAAGATCATTTCTAAAAAAAATATTACAAAAAAAAAAAAAAAAAAAAATTTTGTGTTATATTTTTTTAGAAACAATCTTGTCAGAAATTCAAACGCCTGCAGTCATGGGCAATTGTGATAGGCCTGCGTGATTTCTGCAATACTCGTGTGTATGCAACTATGCATGCATATTATATGCATGTATGATGTATCCATCTGAGATATAATTATAATGTACATTAATCGGGAGTGCGGCCTACACTTGTTTTTCTACGCTTCGCTAAATGGTGCTATCCAGCGATGTGTACTGCATTAGACATTTTATTTTGCAAATTATCTACATAGTGCATGCATGTTATTTTGCAGCCAGTTTTATACACAATTGACGAGTATACTAGTGAATTATATATATTTTTTTTTTTACAGCCCCTTCTTCGCAAAATATTCAATTATCAGCGGACATCAGTTCGCGGAGAAATGGGCACACATCCAAGGAATTGTTTTTACAGCCCTGCCTCGCAAAATATTTAATTATCATGGGACTTCAGTTTCGCGGAGAAATGGGCACCTTTAATTACGACACATGGTCCGAGTAGCATTTTAATTGTGTTCTTTCCTGTGGCAGCTTATGCTGTGATAATTGTATTATGTAATCAAACCACCTGAGGGCGGCGCATGCATTAGTTAAAATTACGTTTTCCTTCTGTTCCGATAACCTGTTCCGCTAATTAAATGCGTAATAGAGGTATAACAAGAAAACCATAGTCAGAAATGGTAACGCCACCAAGATTATGGTATTACATATAAATAGAAATTATAAAAAATACATAAAATATTTTGATAACAATTGCGTTTAAACAAGTAATCCTTCAAATTATTACTAACAAAGTAAACGACTGTGGGGTCACTCAACAGATTATAAAGACTTGGACATAGTATACTGTAAATACTAAAATTTAAATGAAATAATTAAAAGATAAAATTTAGCAAGTAGTAAAAGTTAATTTTCTCATTTTTGTTTTGGTTAAATAAAGCAATAATTTAAATGTAACATTTGGTTTAAAAAAAAATGATTGACCGTGGCTCTTCCAATAATTGCGCGACTGACCTGGTCAATTGTTCTTAAGAAGTTGTTTTGAGAATTACTTTGGAGGGAAATAGTTGTGGCTGTGGCTTCGCAAGTAATTACCTTGGTGACGTGATGTTAACAAATCTGAACTCCAGTTAACCAAGGACGCTTCTTACCAAATATAAGGTGAATTATTAATTCTTTAGAAGTTGTTATAAGATTTACTATGGAGGGAAAGAATTGTGGTGCTGGCTTCGAAACTATTTGACCTCATTGTAACAAATATAAATATTAGTCACTCAGGCAATAGATGTATCTATTCTGTATATTAACTTATTGGGTCTTACGTGTCTTGAGATGTCTAAATAGTTTTCGATGGACAGATCGCGCAAGGGTCCCACGCCAATCTTCTCTGTTGGAATTCCAATTGTTGGCTCATTAAATAGGCACATATGCTTAAGATACAGTCGCACGCTCCCGTAAGTCGGGTTTTGATTCCAGTTAATGAAAATATCATTGAAATAATCGGTTTCCCCCAATAAACATCCATATATTGAATATACATGTTTTGGAGCAGAATTAGGCAGTCCATATTGGACGCCATCATGGAATTTATTTTGTTTTGTTTTAATTTTCACACATAATTATTAGTTATATGGATGGAGTTCTCATTAAACCTCACATCCTTGTATTGGTTACAGTAATACCCAAAGTAATTGACCACTTAACCACATCAGAATTATTGGTAATTTTTCAGGATTTGAAATCCTGAAAATTTACCAATAATTTTGCTGTGGTCAATTACTTTGGACATTACTGTATGAGGATTGAGTTATCATTAAATCTCAAATCCTTATATTGGTTACAGTAATGCCCAAAGTAATTGACCCTTTAACCACAGCATAATTATAGGTAATTTTTCAGGATTTAGAATCATGAAAAAATACACACAATTTTGCTGTGGTTAAGTGATGAATTACTTTGGACATTACTGTATGTAGATGGAGTTAAACCTCACATCAGTGTGTTGGGGATTTGGACCTTGACTTGGGACCTTTGGTTTTTAACGCAACAAATGCGCGTACACCTTATACACAAATTTTTTATGTAACCAGAGTTTTTCTTGGATAAGATGAGTTTGAAGCCTGCTTACATTTCAAAATGTTGTCAGTTTTGTATTGTCTGCAGCGGATCTCGACGCGTTGAAGCAAAAGTTACAAAAGATAAAATGTGTATGTGACGAGACTATAATACAAATGAAAAAATAAATTGAGGGAGGGGTGGGCGATACAGGAAACTAAGGGTTGAACCAATATAAATTTGTAGAGCAATAACGACCAATGTTGACATATTAATGATATTATGCATATCAACTCTTCTGTTGCAACAAGGCTATAAAATAGGGGGGTGTCAGAATCTTAGTCATCTCTATATAGTGCCAGAATAGTCATTTATGGAGTTCTATAAGATGTTGGGTTGGTTATGTGGACTCGGAGAAAAAAGGGGTTTGTACCGATGAAGTTGATGAACTGACATAAATTAGTGGATCGATGTTGCCATGTAATGCATCGTGATCGACTGTACTAAAGCAGCAATTATATAAAATTGGGGGGGGGGGGGGTCTGAAATTATCTCTATAGTTGGCACCAGGATTATATAGAAAGGAATAGCAATTGATATACATATACGGCATACTATAGTAATACCATAGACATATAAGTACAAGTATCACGAGATAAAATATTACGTAACATGACTATATACCGATGAAAGAAATAAATAAATTGGACCGGGATTAGAGGTTGGGTTGGTTATATGTGGATAATTGGATATGGAATTCATACCGATGAAACGATACAAATTAGTGGAGCGATAAAGACACTTAGTCAGGCTACGCGGGGGAAATAGGGGTTGATACGATAGACCGAAATAAATTTGTCGAGTGATAATGACCAATGTTGACGTATAAAGTAACGCGACTGTACTGTCACACAATTATCAGGTAGAACCGGTCAAATATGACAGGGTACAGCACGTAATTATTTCCTAGATCGAAGAAATGATTTTTTTTTTTTCGATGATAAAATTTAACATGGGATAATTTGCCATTAAAATCGATTTATGTCTATAAAACTGTCATTTTTCAAAATTTTGACCTGAAACTTGGTGTGTATGTGTATAATACTACTATATTCTTAAAATGACAGAGTTCAGCGCGTAATTATGTTTTAGATGGAAGAAATTGAATTTGTTTTCGATAACAAATTTACAGCGTGTACGGCCTACGGGTCATTGAGTATGCTCAATTTTTGTAAACAAACTTTTGTCAATAGCCGTTTTGGTCAAACTAAACCTTCTTCGACCGGGACAGCAGATCCGAATAGTAGCTAAGATGTATTTAGATAGAATTATCAAAATAATATGACCGATCAGGGTACATTTTAACAGAATAGAGTGGAGAAATCTTGGTGATAATTCCAGAAAATAAAGATGTAGGAGAATCACAATTAAACTTCCCACAATGCACTTCACTAAACCAGGGGGTCTCAATGGGTTACACATTATTTTCAGTCTATCAGATTATTTATATTTTCAACAACAAGTGACTTTAAATTTACAATTTCCGCCTGTCCTGACTCTATCGATACGATTTAACACATTTTCAAAAACGTATTATACACCGGTGGCGTTAACTTTACAATTTAAGCATCTACGTGATTCTATCGGTACGATTGAGTAAGGTACAAACAAGAATACATCAGGGGCTCCCAATGGGTTATATATTATTTTCAGTCTATCAAATTATTTATATTTTCAACAACATATTATTACACCGGTGACTTTAAGTTTACAATTTCAGCCTGTCCTGACTCTATCGATACGATTTATCATATTTTCATAAACATATTATACACCGGTGGCGTTAACGTTACAATTTCGGCATCTACGTGATTCTATCGGTACGATTGAGTAAGGTACACAAAATCTCCAAGAATACCATTCGCCCTGTACACCACACAATATCAAACTCACAGAAGCTAGAAACACCACAGGTGGCGTAATGACCGCGCGCGCGTGGCGGGCTAGCCGGTTGTTCAATGGCGATCATAAATGTTCCGTATTCCATCCCATGCATCTCGCGTTTTGTCAACCTTCGATTTATTTATACACTGTCGATAAAAAGTATATAAACTATATAAAACTACTTACGATTAATTTGTTGAAGACGTCGTCTATGAAGAGCTGCAGCTGTAATGTGATCTTGGATGCACGGTGAACGTGACCGGCCATCATATTATGTAATTCCCACGACACCTACCGGACGCCCGGTCCCTGTATCATAGGTGACCACCTGACACCTGCGCTGTCCTGCTGTATTCGCAGACGGCGCCGGAATGCCACAGTACCTGCCGACAGGGTGTTGACTTGCAGATTTTATCATTGGTCACGTCTGCTGTATCATGATCAAGCATGCCAACACACTATGGGGTTTTGTATATGTAAAATTATAAAAGTTTGTTTTGTCTGACCGACGAGATGAGTGAAACTTAGATGTTGCTAAAGACATTGATTAATGAGGAAGAATTATCTACAGAACAGAATGAGGCATCAAACAGGAGGTGCCAGGGGGGGGGTATGGGAAAAATATTGCACATTTCCTCCAATTTTTTAGGACCCACCCCCACCCATTCGCAAAAAAAAAAATTATTTCCTCCAACATTTTGGGGACCCACCCCCTTTTTCTCATGTTTTTATCCAAATTTAAGAGGTTTTTAAAAACATTTTTCAATGGAAATAATTCACTACATATTTCCTAGATATGTTCACCATTGTCAATGCAGATCCATGTCGTAAATATGTATCTCATTGATCTCAGACAATGGTTTGATTTGCATCAACTAAATGCACTGAGTATTTTGAATGTTCTAAAAGTGGTCATTCATCATATCTTATTCAGTTTTATTCACTTCCACTCATTCAAGATGAAAAATAACCATAAGGAATGAACCAATGATCCTAATTTTTCATTAAGCCTGCGTGCCTGTTGACCAGCCCTTTGCTATTATTTAAGCAATAAAACATATTTACACCCAAAAACATTTTGCATCTGCTTACATGCCAGAACAAGACAGTATTTAAGACATTCAAAATTGATGAGATACCTTTTTTAATTGCATTTTATGCATGTATTGGGTTAATGATATCTAATCATAATTTGAGTATTCACCATGTAATGTCCAATTTGTAATATAGTTTTTGGTTTGATTTTACTATAACTATTATCTTCCGTTGATCATAAGTTTCCTGAAAACTGCTACGAATCCTGGTCCATTTCAGTGGACCATCGTAGCCTACGATGGTCCACTGAAGTGGACCAGGATTCTGTGAATTCCAGAATGTTGCTAAACATGAGGCTAATGAGTCATTATAGCTGCCTATATATCCCTATATATATATACCAACAAGTATGGCACTAACATGCTTACAAACAACATTACATGCCCAATACTTGTAAATTGTTTGAAAAAAACCCATTTTGAAAAAAATTTACAAGCATGGAAAAATGGTTTTTTTCTGCCTCTGGTCCACCCACCCACCCGGTCCTATATCCATGGTACAAGGACGGAGTGGGTGGGTGGTTCCGAGCCGCGTAATAACAATTCTTCCGGCCTCTTGAATTTTTTTGCCATCTGTTATCTTAAAAACGTAGAAACACGTGTAGCCAAAGTGAATTCAAAGGCTTATATTCTTACTATAGAACAAAATAGAGCCTTAATAATGTAAGGGGGCTCAATGTGAGAAAATGTTCCATTCAAATTCTTTTTAAACCAGGGGGTGGGTCCGTTTTTTTTATTAGGCGCGAATTTATAACTGAGCGAAATATAGTACGATACAGTATTTTTCCGATAAATTTATTTTAAATTATGTTAGATTCTGAGACCGGAGTGAACTATATAATTATTCGGTATTACTGTTGTCTGAAAACACTGATCTGACTACACTTGCTGACAGTCGGGTTATTTATAAGTTATCATTAGAAATTGTGGAAATTTATAATTAGTGTATAATTTATACATGTGGTCTATTTTCACAACTTTCCAGTTGAAGGTGGGAATTGTTACTATGGTTCATACGTGTCGTTAATTCATTGTATATAGAATTTATTTCATAACTCCAACATGTTGTGTTAAAGTTCACGAGAACACGATGGAAGCTTTAGATTTATACATGAATTGTCGCCACCATTATTTATTTGGGTTTATGTATATTCCCAAGGTGCGCGAATTCAAACTGCGCGAATTTAAAAATGAGCAAAAAATAGTACTGCGCGAATGTAAATACGAGTAAGGTAGCACGAATTTGGACCGGAAATTGGAAATGATAGATTATGCGGCAATCGGCGTCTGCATTATAATTTATACAGGAAAACACTGGTTCGATATTTATCAAATTGGCCACACTTTTAAACCCGAAATTTATTTAGCAAGCTCTAATTACTCCACGACGCCGGCTAGGACACACTAATACAATTTTGTTTAAATGAAAATGAAACTTACACCACCTTATCTATACAATTATATACCATCGCTAACGATGGTGTCAATTTTTTTAATATTTAATATTATTTTCTTATTATTTTTTATTATTATATAAGTTGATTATAATAACGGAATTTGCGTTACTGATCAAAATCATTTACTGATCAAAGTCATCAAACGACTAATAGGCCCCTATCACGGGGTAGGAACAGCTCCACGAGAGAGAATATACCTCTTCCGATTTTGGTCCAGTTCAATTATCGATTTCTGGTCCATGAGTTCACTTATGAGTTTTTGTGGAAAATTAAGATAGTTACTACAATTCCTATGATTACTCCATAGATATGGCATAAAATAGACCATGCATAGAACACCACGACAATGAACGTGTTTAAATACTGAAGATCGTACGAGATTCTATATAAAACCGATAAACATTAATTGTTAACTAATTTCATGACTTTGCGGATATAGACGTGTTGTACTAGAACATTTACCAAACTTGCGTATTGCAACAATTTACCCTTTAGAGATTAATTCCAAACAAAACTGAGTCTAATTTGGAGTTTTATTTCGAACATTATATATGAACACATGTATATATTTCGTCGTTGTGGAAAACTTGCGTTATTAACGTTGAAAAAATCCCCAGTGACCGTGCGCAGATCGGAAGTGAACTCAGGCAAAACTCGGAAGAGGTAATCTAGACTTCCTCGCGGAGCAGTTCCTATAACCCGTGAAATATATTGAAAATTTCTTAGGTGAACTGGCAGATTTATAATGTCGACAAAGAGAGATAATTCTATACTGTCAGAAAACTGGTCATTTCGCATCTGAGGAAAAAATGTGGTATTATTTTTGTTAAGTTCCACAATTGTGTCGCCGCATAATATAAAATGCCCGGTATTTTAAACATCGAGACCGTGGATGGGGTGGGTGGGATATTTTGATTATTCGTACAGCGGGGGGGGGGGGGTGGCTTGTCGAGTTAATATGCTGTCCGACAATTCGACGGCACCAACTGCAAGGACGATTTGGGTTTTAATTCGCCGCGCTTGTTCGTTTCGCCCCGGCACCAGCTAGTAGTTTATATCATTCAGGGCAGATCAGTTCAAGAAACAGTTTAAAAAAAAAAAATATATATATATATATATATATATTCTCTTGTTAACTTATGAGTATTTAAATGAATGGTACTGATTTATTCCCGTGCCGGTGCAGTGGACTGGTGGCAATTTAACGTCGACGTCTGTCAGATGGAGAAGATTGACACCAAAGAGGGATAATTCTATACTGTGAGGAAAAAAATCTGGCTTGAACATGAGTCTGTTGCTGGACCGAAAATACGCTCTTCCGACACCGCACTAAGATAGCAATATACATGTAATTTATAATATGAATTTATGAAGTGAGTGGTTGTTCATTAGACGAAATTCGCATTTATGTTTGCAACTGTCATTTGAGATAGATATAATTTAAAAACATTTTTGTACCATGGTGTTTGAGAGAGTACATAATTAGCACATATTAATTTGTTTCATACATACTCTCAATAGTTGATCAGTTATGTCACGAATGCCAACGTTTGAAAATTCAAACCGTGCAACCAATAGAACCAGTTTTTGCGGATATAATATAATATAAGGATTCAAGATTTCAAAATTCATGATTCAAGAAGAAATTTTAATTTGATACTAAAATAAAACTATTGAATAACAGAATGGGTTCACAACTGCAGGTTCTATATATAATTATGATACTTAGCAATCTGTACTTTAAATTATTTGTGATTTATATTCTTCAATAAAATAATTTATTCTTGAGTAAAAATAGATTTTATTTTTTTTAACTCATTTATACTGTGATTTATAAGTAAATTTTCTTAGTTGGACTTAGAAAATTCCGCTAATTAAAAAAAAGGAGAAGTAGATCTGTAAATAGGTATAAGGACAGATTTCTAACATAATTCTAATGTGCACTGATGTTAGAAAGTCTGACTTAGAGAATTCCGCTAAATCTTATAAGTAGGAGTTGGTGAAAAGAATAAAGGACAGATTTCTAACATAATTCTAACGTGGTTTACGTCGACAGCCGGTTCAAAGTTGCTGCATTGAAATGAGCGCTCTGCTTTCATACAAGATCTAAGTTAGCCCAGCCAATTAGGACATAAAACTAACATAATTCTAAGGTGCTCTAACGTGTTTCTACCCAAATCATACGTGAAGTTTCTGTACGGGACCATTTAGATATTACATTTGTGACTGAAGCGACGGTTTAGAGATTGCATTAGTGCCATACGTTCCTGGCCCTGGTGACTGCAACATACACTTTATTCCTCACATAATTTCGATAATGTCTATCAGTTCCTAACTTTTTTCAGAGTAATCTAAAATGTGTATGTGAATATTTCCATAATTAGTTACCAAGGTGAATAACAGCGAAAGACTGTCTGAATTAGGATTTTACGTTGCTTTAAAAGATCAAGCGCGCCAAATAAATGAGCACATTAACATTATGAAAACATCATTCAGTATATTGGTCTGATAATAAGAATAGCTAATATCTTATTAAAGATTTGTTTATAAGCATCGTTTCGGACTAGGATTTATTGTGGTATTTAGTTACCTGATCAATTAGCGATTCCCTCATTCCAATATTTTTTTAAACTATCTGATGTTGATTTATCATGATAAAGTTAAAGGGATACTGTACCCAAAATGTTGTTGTTGGTTTCTATAGTCTCCGAGTCGGAGAATAAGGTAAAAAAAAATCCATTATTTGAAACTCTGTTGTGTTGAGTACGAAGTTGTGTTACGGATGGCAATTTACCGGAATGCAAAAATACAAATTGTCGTTGTCGAGTAATTTTTGTACAGTTTTCAACCAAATCTATAAAATAAAAGTTATATTATATGCATTCTAGTCCCATATACTCATTTAAGTTATTGTATCGTCACTAGTCAGTGAGTGGCTTGAGTTTTCTCCCCGTATCATCATAATGTTTTAAATGATCGCGTGTGCCATCCATTTACCAATCCAGTATCCCTCAATTAATTTGATTACGTCTTGTACACGAAAATTCGTAATTTACTTTACGCCATTTTATGGCTCCAGTCATAAATGAAATTTATATCAAATTATTAACTTTGATTTTAAGATAGCATATTAACCTGAGCGTTTACAGAATACATCTTCGACTCAAATTACTTATGTTTCTATATATTATCGATATTAGATCGTTGTCATCACCGGAAATTTATTGAAAATGGCGTACAGTACACTTATTCGCTCTAGAAACTACAAAACGCAATCGGAAAGCCCTCCCTGTTGTGATTAAAATGATCCAAGTCCCATTCCGATCGCATAATAAATAACCCGTAAAATAAATAAATAATACCAGCACCGGTATTCGGAGATTTCCGTGACTAAACTACGAGTGACGTACTTGTGGGGAGCGAATTAAAAACACAGATTCGGAGCCGGAGTTTATTATGCAGACTACGAGGACGCAATCGTAAGTCAGCCGATACTAAAATGCGGAGTCGTGTGTGCGCGTGTGGTGTATAGATTACGTTACGCTTTGGCCGTTTATCTGGAATAGAAGACAATAGCTATGTGAATAAAGTAATTAATAGCCCCTAGAATGATTGTTGTTTTTGTAGCCATTAATAATTAACATTAATAACATTAATTAACATTAATAACGGCACATGTCTGTTTTGGTAAATAGATGGCAGTAATAGTGCTTTGATTGTCTCGCGTATTCACTCAGTGATTTGTAATCACTCAGTGACTATTCATCAGTGTCAGTCGCGAACTTGTTTGCACGCTATATGCCACAAAGTGAATAGAAAGAATTCGAACATTATCTCTCTGATCATACATATATAAGAAGCGCCCAAATTTATATAAACACTGGGCTGAATAATGTTAACTCTATTTATGCGCCTTTGTTTTGTGTTTGTTTGTTTTACTTTCGATATAAATATCCCGAGTATCTGTCATCTCCACATATTCCAAGATGGCTAGTAGATGTAGTGTGTTCAGTTGTGGGCGGGCTAGCGATCCATTATTTAGTACCTCCAAAAAGACAACACAGTGCGTAATTTAGAACGCTCTTTATTGTCTACCGCTTTTGGGAGACGTAAGCATGGACGCTCTTTATATTTAATTGTCACAATACCACATACAAAATCACCCATGACATTGAAATAGAGCACGTTCATAATTGAGAACGCTCTTTATTGTCTACACCGCGACGAAACATGGACGCTCTTTATTAGAGGCAATCATTGGAGTTTTTCTATGCTAACAATTAAAAAAAAATCCTCTCTAGAAAGTCAATATGTGCCATCAAAACGTAAAATAAAACAAACAACAAACTGAAAAACAATGCCAGGCTAGCCTTCAATTAAAAAAAATATCGTTATGCCAAACTGCAGCCTAACTAATAATTATTGTTGTTTCAACAGTCTGTTGTGTATTCGAGTGAATTATTTTGTTTACTCACTTATCGATCTTGACTGGAAGGATTTTAGCAAGCTGTTCACAGTCGTGCACTTCTCCACACAAAATGTTTCGTGTGAAGAAACAGACAGGAACATTATTATGACGAATTCAAGCCATCATGATACATTTACTAGTACAATAACTACCACCTTTTTAATCACACCCATTTGTAATTAATTGTACGCATATAGCGCACAACGGGGTGACACTAATGTGTAAACTAGCTTCCGAAATTGGTACCATACAACGAAGAATGAAGTACCGGTATATGGCCTAACTTGTATTCTTTCAGAAACAGTTAAATTAGTTTTGCACGAAATTCCGCTCGCTCATTGCATTTCTGCATAAATTAATCTCATTTCAAATAACTTTTATCGCATCAAAGTGCATTTTAGCCATCATTATTCGTTATATAATCCACATTCTAGTAAAGCCAGTTCATAATTCAGCACATTCAAACAGTTTTATTCCGTGATCGCTATTTATCGTAAAGGCTTAGGTAATTATCCAGCGTAATTTATCAACTCGTTACGCGATTGGCGGAATTATTTCAAGCTCCACCCACCGCTGTCATCGGTAAGCGTCGATGCAGATGATCGGTCATGTGACCGCGTTGTGGTCATGTGATCGCACTCATTGACTGACTTCGGATATTTCCGCGATTTTTTTTAATATCATAATAATATAAATACTATATGCTCGATTTTGAATTTTCTTGGCGAAATGGGTCTGTTAGACATATATTATTATTATTATGACGATAAAAAAAATATTTTTTTGAGAGACTAATTCCTTTAAAGAACAATTTCACATTAAATATAGTAAAGCGCCATTGGTATTTACAGTTTCATCTACTTATTCATGGTATTAATTTTGAAGCTGTCGACAGTTCCATGGAAGAGTCTACTGACTTCACTTCCTGTTATTGCGGTGATGGCAGCTGCATTCTGTAGAAACTGGGTTGTCACACTGACATTAACCCAGCAACCTCAATACTTCAAGGATTCCTTTGGTCAGAACTCAGCAACGGTTAGTATAAGCCTGCATGGATAAACGTCATGTTGGTAGCAGTGAATAATGGACAGTGCTAGTAATTCAAAATCCTCTGATCATACTATTAACTAAACTCTTCTCATTCAACATTTAGACTGTATGTTTGAATTCTCTAATTGATGATATGGACTATGGTGTTGGCCAACCTATGTGTATTATTCCGAAAATAAGCACTTTGTTTGAATGAAAGAAATGACTTTCAGAAGACTTACGCTGCTTAAAATAAAGTATGTGCCTTGTTCTCTAATGGCTCTCAATCTGACAGCTGGTTAACTGCAAATTAATTTATCAAATTAATTTTAATTAATTGGTCAGATAGACAAATGGAGAAATAAATAGGTATACAGACTTTTTTGGCTGGTAAATTGAGTCAATACTAAGAAATATCCCATGTGAAGATTTAATACTTGATAACTTAACAATGCTATATCATAATATCCAGCCATGTTAATAAGTGTTAATGTTAAATCAGTGTGGTCTGAAGCTAGTGAACCTATTTATGACCACATACTAATAGAGTATTCCACGGGTGGCAAAACCACAGTGACAATGAGCCACACCCGCGCTGTGATATAAACACACTGTTATGTTTATCAGAGCTTGTCCGTCCGTATGTTATAACTAATGAAAATAGTCTCATCGGTGCACATTGCTTTATACATATTGATATTTTAAACAATATACTTAGTATAGTCATCTGCATCTACATCTAAATTAGTGACATATGTTCCTGGCTTTGTAATATACTTAGTATAGTCATCTGCATCTACATCCACATTAGTGACGTATGTTCCTGGCTATGTAATATACTTAGTATAGTCATATGCATCTACATTAAGTGACGTATGTTCCTGGCTATGTAATATACTTAGTATAGTACGGTACTTGATTTATTGGTGTGTATGTCACATTATCTGACGTGTCTCTTTGATCTATTGTATGTAGATTGGGTTGTTGGGGTGTGTGCCACATTTGTTGATGGGTATCGTTGCTATGAGCGCTGGGTTTGTTTTGGACGCAGTGATACGATCCAAATTATTCACTCTATCTGCAGCGAGGAAGCTGGCGAACTCACTTGGTAAGATAACTTAACCGTTTCTATACTAAATGGATTCGCCCACCCAGTCATAAGTGTATATATTTTTTTACCATGTGCCAATGCATTCTCTTATATATGCGAGTCGACCATAGGTCGCCTCTCATATATAAGAGAATGCATTGGCCTAACAATTTTTGATCATGTTTTTTAAATAAATGTTTGTTACAATTTTTAGGACATAAAATAAAAAACATCCATTACCCTGCAGGGAGCCCCACACATATATAGAAGCATATAGAAGAGTGTCGTCTGCTCATGTTTGTCTGGGGCTCTGTATGGGCTATTATTCATTTGGACTGGTGTTCAGGATATATAAATAGACAGCAGTTAGAAAAATAGATAATACAAGAGCAGAAGGATATAAATTCTCTGGTGGGAAATGTTCAGACAAAACTTTTAACAATCGAGATATGTGACCCGCCATATCAAATCCAGTCAAGTCGGGATTTTTTTACCATGTGCCAATGCATTCTCTTATATATGCGAGTCGACCATAGGTCGCCTCGCATATATAAGAGAATGCATTGGCCTAACAATTTTTTACAATTTAAATAATTTGTTCTTGTATTCTTTAACAATTTTATAATTTCACCCATACAGAGCCCCAGACAAACATGAGCAGACGACACTCTTCTATATGCTTCTATATATGTGTGGGGCTCCCTGCAGGGTAATGGATGTTTTTTATTTTATGTCCTAAAAATTGTAAGAAACATTTATTTAAAAAACATGATAAAAAATTGTTAGGCCAATGCATTCTCTTATATATGAGAGGCGACCTATAGTCGACTCGCATATATAAGAGAATGCATTGGCACATGGTAAAAAAAATCCCGACTTCCGACTGGATTTGATATGGCGGGTTATATATAGTCGTTTGTTTGTTGAGGTTAATTATCTGAAAATTTCCTCAGTTTCCATTTTGAACACTCACTCTTCATGCCTTATTGATCCAAATGTAATCTATCTTTCTGTCCGCCATTGAACATTTTATCTACTGAAATGTTGCCTAAGAAAACTTCAAGTATCAGGATTGGCTAAGTTGGCATTTACCTAGAAAATGGCGACATTCAAAATGCCCGAAGAATATGTGTGCCTGATATTCATTTTATACTCACAATCTTATCCCGATCATATGCAGTCAGTCCAACTACCGGTTACCATCGACGGCGGAAAACTTCCCACTTACGATTGAATCGTGGTCGTCTGAACGTTCACTTAGATACCCAACATGACGTGGTCCAAATCGGACCCATGCATGTATATATGCGAAAATCGTGACGTATAGTTATTAACAGAGAGATATGGGGTTTTTTATACAGATTTTAACTTGGGATTGTTTTTCTATAGGTTTTGGAATTGAGGCTGTGTTTATGATGGCGTTATACTTTGTCGAGAGCAATCAGTGGCGGCTGGCGTTCACATTTCTGTCGGTTGGCGTCGGGTGCAGCGGCCTCATTGTTGCAGGTATGCTATACATGTTAATGAGGGTCATACATTATCACGAGACACGAATATAGTTTTATTACGTCCTCTTAGGGTGTATATTGGCAACGGTATTTCGCCCTGTCGTTGGAGGTTATGGAGTAATTGTGATTAAATATGTACTCGGTATATTGCGTGCTTGTTTTTATTGTGGGACTAACAACGGGAGAATAGCATCACTGCCATCGCACAACGATTGAGGGAAGTATACATGTTATCTGAATACACTGTCATCGCGTAACGAGTGGGGGGATATATACATAAGGTCTGTTATCGATTAGCTCCATGATATATAAGGCTTCACATTCGATTTTGTCTTTGTTTGGCAGTTATAATCAGTGTTATTAGCTTTTTATCAACAGCATTGGTTTATATCAATGCAGTGGGCGTTGCATGTTTACTAATGAACCGTTCAACCAATTGGAACGTATACGCCCTTTGTGAACATATATTATACGTGACGCATGGTGCGTAAATATTTCATAATTATTATAACTTTAGTTTGGCACGTCCGATTTTAAAAACTGTTTTCACATTCTTCATCACCAATTAGTATACACACACCAGACACACATACGACAAAAATGACATATTATTATTAAAGCTCCAATATATTTTATATATGCCTAATAATAATATATTGAGGGCGTTACGGTCGTTACCATTTCTGACTCGGTTTATTGTGTTATAGGCCGTCGTGCAAACGGGATGTCCGACCGAGTTGACAATTCAGTAGGGTGCAATATTAACATCACACTGCCTCTCTAGCTGACTGAACAGGGTACAGGCCAGTCTAAATAGTAGACTGGTTACCGGAAGTTGGTCTTGCTATATATATACTATCTTCAGACGTACACCACTATAAAATCATGGTTAATTGCCAATTACATCTCAAAATAAATAGGGCCTAATTTGAGAAAGTAACAATACCTCAATTGTTTTCATTAAATAGTATTGGTATATATTATTTCAATGTCAGAGCCATGATATACATTTTGCTAAGTAGTGGGCCTTTGTTTCTGCTAAAGTCTTACATACATATACATGCATGTGCATGGTCCTGCACGCTACGCACATTACCACCACATACATATTTATCTGTCGAGGTAAATTACCAGAGCGACCATTGACATTAGCGGCAGCGTATTCGCCAATAATGAGGGTATCACCCCCTCCCCCTGAATCCTGAATACCAGTTAATTTTGGGGGTGAATCCTGAATACATTTTAAGAAATAATATGCGATAAATGACATACAAATTGACTGTTTTAATATCAGACAGATCCAAGCAGAAGTTACATATATATAGATTATGATGCCGGTATGATACGATTAATGATACTTTATGATGGCATGGTGGTCGAATATGCCCAAGAAGCTATTCTACCCACTCATTCATACAGAAAACTAACACAAAATATTACGTTGCGCCATCAAAACCTGCATCCAAGATGTTTTGCTTGAACCCGAATACCAGTTAATTCGGGGGTATGAATCCCGCGTACGGCTTCAAAACACCCTGAATCCCGCATACCGAAGGGGGGGGGGGGGTGATACCCTCAATAATGAATCAATAATAGTGGCATAGACTCAGATCGGCGCCACGTGTATGTGGTTTTCTTTGCAGGTTACCAAAGCGCCCGCATACTCCGCGATAATTGTGCTGAAGAGGTCACTCTCACCAAACAAGCGATAAAGGTTTTGAAAATGTGCTGAAGGATACACGTGTACAGGTTTTGAAATCTCGTTCTAAATGATGTTTAGTTTTCGTGTCTGCCATTATTTCCTTAAAAGAAAATTTTTGTCTGTTTCAATGAAAACTAGATATGTGAATGTCCCGATGAGACTATGGGGATACCCCCCCCCCCCGTGTTTTAAAACACAAAGATGTTTCACATGTCAGTAAACATTAAGTTATAATAATAAATAACAGATTAATTCCCATTTCGGGTGCACAACCCTAACCCAAATCGTAAACTTATTGACTTAAAAATGTAGGAATAAAAGCTCGGATAAAATTATACATGTTGCGAACATTTTCTAAGTCGAAAAAGGGGGATAATTCCACCAAAATGAAAGTGTCAATGACACTGTAGCTCAACTTGGAAAGGGAATAATTTAATGTATTACAGTCAATGGAGCGATTAGGAATGTGGAAAGTTGAATGTCTAATACTAGTTAAAAGACATGAAGAGAAAAGTAAAATCCAAGATGGCTGCTGGCGGCCATGTTTTCGGCCGAATGACCCCAAAATGAGTCGTTCCCATCTACATGTCATCGTTAACATCCATGGCAAATTTTATGACGATCAGACTAAAGGTACGACCTGTAGCCCATGCTAAAGAATTTAGTCATACAAAGAGTAAAATCCAAGATGGCTGCTGGCGGCCATGTTTTATAGCCGAATGACCCCAAAATGACTCGTTCCCATCTACATGTCATTATTAACATTCTTGACAAATTTTATGATGATCAGACAAAAAGTAGGACCTGTAGCCCGTGCTAAAGGATTTAGTCATACAAAGAGTAAAACCAAGATGGCTGCTGGCGACCATGTTTTTTGGCCGAATGACCCCAAAATTACTCGTTTCCCACCTACATGACATTGTTAATATCCATGACAAATTTTATGATGATCAGACTAAAGGTACGACCTGCAGCCCGTGCTGAAGAATTTAGTCATACAAAGAGTAAAATCCAAGATGGCTGCTGGCGGTCATGTTTTTTGGCCGAATGACCCCAAAATTACTCGTTCCCATCTACATGTCAATATTATCATCCATGACAAATTTCATGATGATCAGACTAACAGTACGACCTGTGGCCCGTGCTAATGGATTAAATTTTTTAATCCAAGATGGCCGCTGGCGGCCATGTTTTTTGTCCGAATGACCCCAAAATGACTCGTTCCCATCTACATTCCAATTTCAACAGCCATGACAAATTTTATGATGATCGGACTAAAGGTACGACCTGTAGCCCGTGCTAAAGGATTTAGTCATACAAAGAGTAAAATCCAAGATGGCTGCTGGCGACCATGTTTTTTGGCCGAATGACCCCAAAATTACTCGTTCCCACCTACATGACATTGTTAATATCCATGACAAATTTTATGATGATCAGACTAAAGGTACGACCTGCAGCCCGTGCTGAAGAATTTAGTCATACAAAGAGTAAAATCCAAGATGGCTGCTGGCGACCATGTGTTTTGGCCGAATGACCCCAAAATTACTCGTTCCCATCTACATGTCAATATTATCATCCATGACAAATTTCATGATGATCAGACTAACAGTACGACCTGTGGTCCGTCTACATTCCAATTTCAACAGCCATGACAAATTTTATGATGATCGGACTAAAGGTACGACCTGTAGCCCGTGCTAAATGATTTAGTCATACAAAGAGTAAAATCAAAGATGCCTGCTGGCGGCCATGTTTTTTGACCGAATGACCCCAAAATGACTCGTTCCCATCTACATGTCATTATTAACATTCATGACAAATTTTATGATGATCAGACTAAAGGTACGACCTGTAGCCCGTGCTAAAGGATTTAGTCATACAAAGAGTAAAATCCAAGATGGCTGCTGGCGGCCATGTTTTGGGCCAAATGACCCCAAAATTACTCGTTCCCATCTACATGTCAATATTAACATCCATGACAAATTTGATGATGATCAGACTAAAGGTACGACCTGTAGCCCGTGCTAAAGAATTTAGTCATACAAAGAGTAAAATCCAATATGGCTGCTGGCCGCATGTTTTTAGGCCGAATGACCCCAAAATTACTCGTTCCCATCTACATGTCAATATTAACATCCATGACAAATGTCACGATGATCAGACGAACAGTACGACCTGTGGCCCGTGCTAATGGATTGAATTTTGAAATCCAAGATGGCCACTGGTGGCCATTGTTTTTTGTCCGAATGACCCCAAAATGACTCGTTCCCATCTACATTCCAATTTCAACAGCCATGACAAATTTTATGATGATCGGACTAAAGGTACGACCTGTAGCCCGTGCTAAAGGATTTAGTCATACAAAGAGTAAAATCAAAGATGCCTGCTGGCGGCCATGTTTTTTGACCGAACGACCCCAAAATGACTCTTTCCCATCTACATGTTATTATCAACATTCATGACAAATTTTATGATGATCAGACTAAAGGTACGACCTGTAGCCCGTGCTAAAGGATTTAGTCATACAAAGAGTAAAATCCAAGATGGCTGCTGGCGGCCATGTTTTTGGGCCAAATAACCCCAAAATTTCTCGTTCCCATCTACATGTCAATATTAACATCCATGACAAATTTGATGATGATCAGACTAAAGGTACGACCTGCAGCCTGTGCTAAAGAATTTAGTCATAAAAAGAGTAAAATCCAAGATGGCTGCTGGCGGCGATGTTTTTTGGCCGAATGACCCCAAAATGACTCGTTCCCATCTACATGTCATTATTAACATTCTTGACAAATTTTATGATGATCAGACAAAAAGTAGGACCTGTAGCCCGTGCTAAAGGATTTAGTCATACAAAGAGTAAAATCCAAGATGGCTGCTGGCGACCATGTTTTTTGGCCGAATGACCCCACAATTACTCGTTTCCCACCTACATGACATTGTTAATATCCATGACAAATTTTATGATGATCAGACTAAAGGTACGACCTGCAGCCCGTGCTGAAGAATTTAGTCATACAAAGAGTAAAATCCAAGATGGCTGCTGGCGGCCATGTTTTTTGGCCGAATGACCCCAAAATTACTCGTTCCCATCTACATGTCAATATTATCATCCATGACCAATTTCATGATGATCAGACTAACAGTACGACCTGTGGCCCGTGCTAATGGATTAAATTTTGAAATCTAAGATGGCCGCTGGCGGCCATGTTTTTTGTCCGAATGACCCCAAAATGACTCGTTCCCATCTACATTCCAATTTCAACAGCCATGACAAATTTTATGATGATCGGACTAAAGGTACGACCTGTAGCCCGTGCTAAAGGATTTAGTCATACAAAGAGTAAAATCCAAGATGGCTGCTGGCGACCATGTTTTTTGGCCGAATGACCCCAAAATTACTCGTTCCCACCTACATGACATTGTTAATATCCATGACAAATTTTATGATGATCATACTAAAGGTACGACCTGCAGCCCGTGCTGAAGAATTTAGTCATACAAAGAGTAAAATCCAAGATGGCTGCTGGCGACCATGTGTTTTGGCCGAATGACCCCAAAATTACTCGTTCCCATCTACATGTTAATATTATCATCCATGACAAATTTCATGATGATAAGACTAACAGTACGACCTGTGGCCCGTGCTAATGGATTAAATTTTGAAATCCAAGATGGCCGCTGGCGGCCATGTTTTTTTTCCGAATGACCCCAAAATGACTCGTTCCCATCTACATTCCAATTTCAACAGCCATGACAAATTTTATGATGATCGGACTAAAGGTACGACCTGTAGCCCATGCTAAATGATTTAGTCATACAAAGAGTAAAATCAAAGATGCCTGCTGGCGGCCATGTTTTTTGACCGAATGACCCCAAAATGACTCGTTCCCATCTACATGTCAATATTATCATCCATGACAAATTTCATGATGATCAGACTAACAGTACGACCTGTGGCCCGTGCTAATGGATTAAATTTTTAAATACAAGATGGCCGCTGGCGGCCATGTTTTTTGTCCGAATGACCCCAAAATGACTCGTTCCCATCTACATTCCAATTTCAACAGCCATGACAAATTTTATGATGATCGAACTAAAGGTACGACCTGTAGCCCGTGCTAAAGGATTTAGTCATACAAAGAGTAAAATCCAAGATGGCTGCTGGCGACCATGTATTTTGGCCGAATGACCCCAAAATTACTCGTTCCCACCTACATGACATTGTTAATATCCATGACAAATTTTATGATGATCAGACTAAAGGTACGACCTGCAGCCCGTGCCGAAGAATTTAGTCATACAAAGAGTAAAATCCAAGATGGCTGCTGGCGACCATGTGTTTTGGCCAAATGACCCCAAAATTACTCGTTCCCATCTACATGTCAATATTAACATCCATGACAAATTTGATGATGATCAGACTAAAGGTACGACCTGCAGCCCGTGCTGAAGAATTTAGTCATACAAAGAGTAAAATCCAAGATGGCTGCTGGCGGCCATGTTTTTTGGCCGAATGACCCCAAAATTACTCGTTCCCATCTACAATCCAATTTCAACAGCCATGACAAATTTTATGATGATCGGACTAAAGGTACGACCTGTAGCCCGTGCTAAATGATTTAGTCATACAGAGAGTAAAATCAAAGATGCCTGCTGGCGGCCATGTTTTTTGACCGAATGACCCCAAAATGACTCGTTCCCATCTACATGTCATTATTAACATTCTTGACAAATTTTATGATGATCAGACTAAAGGTACGACCTGTAGCCCGTGCTAAAGGATTTAGTCATACAAAGAGTAAAATCCAATATGGCTGCTGGCCGCATGTTTTTAGGCCGAATGACCCCAAAATTACTCGTTCCCATCTACATGTCAATATTAACATCCATGACAAATGTCACGATGATCAGACGAACAGTACGACCTGTGGCCCGTGCTAATGGATTGAATTTTGAAATCCAAGATGGCCACTGGTGGCCATTGTTTTTTGTCCGAATGACCCCAAAATGACTCGTTCCCATCTACATTCCAATTTCAACAGCCATGACAAATTTTATGATGATCGGACTAAAGGTACGACCTGTAGCCCGTGCTAAATGATTTAGTCATACAAAGAGTAAAATCAAAGATGCCTGCTGGCGGCCATGTTTTTTGACCGAATGACCCCAAAATGACTCGTTCCCATCTACATGTCATTATTAACATTCATGACAAATTTTATGATGATCAGACTAAAGGTACGACCTGTAGCCCGTGCTAAAGGATTTAGTCATACAAAGAGTAAAATCCAAGATGGCTGCTGGCGGCCATGTTTTGGGCCAAATGACCCCAAAATTACTCGTTCCCATCTACATGTCAATATTAACATCCATGACAAATTTGATGATGATCAGACTAAAGGTACGACCTGTAGCCCGTGCTAAAGAATTTAGTCATACAAAGAGTAAAATCCAATATGGCTGCTGGCCGCATGTTTTTAGGCCGAATGACCCCAAAATTACTCGTTCCCATCTACATGTCAATATTAACATCCATGACAAATGTCACGATGATCAGACGAACAGTACGACCTGTGGCCCGTGCTAATGGATTGAATTTTGAAATCCAAGATGGCCACTGGTGGCCATTGTTTTTTGTCCGAATGACCCCAAAATGACTCATTCCCATCTACATTCCAATTTCAACAGCCATGACAAATTTTATGATGATCGGACTAAAGGTACGACCTGTAGCCCGTGCTAAAGGATTTAGTCATACAAAGAGTAAAATCAAAGATGCCTGCTGGCGGCCATGTTTTTTGACCGAACGACCCCAAAATGACTCTTTCCCATCTACATGTTATTATCAACATTCATGACAAATTTTATGATGATCAGACTAAAGGTACGACCTGTAGCCCGTGCTAAAGGATTTAGTCATACAAAGAGTAAAATCCAAGATGGCTGCTGGCGGCCATGTTTTTGGGCCAAATAACCCCAAAATTTCTCGTTCCCATCTACATGTCAATATTAACATCCATGACAAATTTGATGATGATCAGACTAAAGGTACGACCTGCAGCCTGTGCTAAAGAATTTAGTCATAAAAAGAGTAAAATCCAAGATGGCTGCTGGCGGCGATGTTTTTTGGCCGAATGACCCCAAAATGACTCGTTCCCATCTACATGTCATTATTAACATTCTTGACAAATTTTATGATGATCAGACAAAAAGTAGGACCTGTAGCCCGTGCTAAAGGATTTAGTCATACAAAGAGTAAAATCCAAGATGGCTGCTGGCGACCATGTTTTTTGGCCGAATGACCCCACAATTACTCGTTTCCCACCTACATGACATTGTTAATATCCATGACAAATTTTATGATGATCAGACTAAAGGTACGACCTGCAGCCCGTGCTGAAGAATTTAGTCATACAAAGAGTAAAATCCAAGATGGCTGCTGGCGGCCATGTTTTTTGGCCGAATGACCCCAAAATTACTCGTTCCCATCTACATGTCAATATTATCATCCATGACCAATTTCATGATGATCAGACTAACAGTACGACCTGTGGCCCGTGCTAATGGATTAAATTTTGAAATCCAAGATGGCCGCTGGCGGCCATGTTTTTTGTCCGAATGACCCCAAAATGACTCGTTCCCATCTACATTCCAATTTCAACAGCCATGACAAATTTTATGATGATCGGACTAAAGGTACGACCTGTAGCCCGTGCTAAAGGATTTAGTCATACAAAGAGTAAAATCCAAGATGGCTGCTGGCGACCATGTTTTTTGGCCGAATGACCCCAAAATTACTCGTTCCCACCTACATGACATTGTTAATATCCATGACAAATTTTATGATGATCATACTAAAGGTACGACCTGCAGCCCGTGCTGAAGAATTTAGTCATACAAAGAGTAAAATCCAAGATGGCTGCTGGCGACCATGTGTTTTGGCCGAATGACCCCAAAATTACTCGTTCCCATCTACATGTTAATATTATCATCCATGACAAATTTCATGATGATAAGACTAACAGTACGACCTGTGGCCCGTGCTAATGGATTAAATTTTGAAATCCAAGATGGCCGCTGGCGGCCATGTTTTTTTTCCGAATGACCCCAAAATGACTCGTTCCCATCTACATTCCAATTTCAACAGCCATGACAAATTTTATGATGATCGGACTAAAAGTACGACCTGTAGCCCGTGCTAAATGATTTAGTCATACAAAGAGTAAAATCAAAGATGCCTGCTGGCGGCCATGTTTTTTGACCGAATGACCCCAAAATGACTCGTTCCCATCTACATGTCAATATTATCATCCATGACAAATTTCATGATGATCAGACTAACAGTACGACCTGTGGCCCGTGCTAATGGATTAAATTTTTAAATACAAGATGGCCGCTGGCGGCCATGTTTTTTGTCCGAATGACCCCAAAATGACTCGTTCCCATCTACATTCCAATTTCAACAGCCATGACAAATTTTATGATGATCGAACTAAAGGTACGACCTGTAGCCCGTGCTAAAGGATTTAGTCATACAAAGAGTAAAATCCAAGATGGCTGCTGGCGACCATGTATTTTGGCCGAATGACCCCAAAATTACTCGTTCCCACCTACATGACATTGTTAATATCCATGACAAATTTTATGATGATCAGACTAAAGGTACGACCTGCAGCCCGTGCTGAAGAATTTAGTCATACAAAGAGTAAAATCCAAGATGGCTGCTGGCGACCATGTGTTTTGGCCAAATGACCCCAAAATTACTCGTTCCCATCTACATGTCAATATTAACATCCATGACAAATTTGATGATGATCAGACTAAAGGTACGACCTGCAGCCCGTGCTGAAGAATTTAGTCATACAAAGAGTAAAATCCAAGATGGCTGCTGGCGGCCATGTTTTTTGGCCGAATGACCCCAAAATTACTCGTTCCCATCTACAATCCAATTTCAACAGCCATGACAAATTTTATGATGATCGGACTAAAGGTACGACCTGTAGCCCGTGCTAAATGATTTAGTCATACAGAGAGTAAAATCAAAGATGCCTGCTGGCGGCCATGTTTTTTGACCGAATGACCCCAAAATGACTCGTTCCCATCTACATGTCATTATTAACATTCATGACAAATTTTATGATGATCAGACTAAAGGTACGACCTGTAGCCCGTGCTAAAGGATTTAGTCATACAAAGAGTAAAATCCAATATGGCTGCTGGCCGCATGTTTTTAGGCCGAATGACCCCAAAATTACTCGTTCCCATCTACATGTCAATATTAACATCCATGACAAATGTCACGATGATCAGACGAACAGTACGACCTGTGGCCCGTGCTAATGGATTGAATTTTGAAATCCAAGATGGCCACTGGTGGCCATTGTTTTTTGTCCGAATGACCCCAAAATGACTCGTTCCCATCTACATTCCAATTTCAACAGCCATGACAAATTTTATGATGATCGGACTAAAGGTACGACCTGTAGCCCGTGCTAAAGGATTTAGTCATACAAAGAGTAAAATCAAAGATGCCTGCTGGCGGCCATGTTTTTTGACCGAACGACCCCAAAATGACTCGTTCCCATCTACATGTTATTATCAACATTCATGACAAATTTTATGATGATCAGACTAAAGGTACGACCTGTAGCCCGTGCTAAAGGATTTAGTCATACAAAGAGTAAAATCCAAGATGGCTGCTGGCGGCCATGTTTTTGGGCCAAATGACCCCAAAATTACTCGTTCCCATCTACATGTCAATATTAACATCCATGACAAATTTGATGATGATCAGACTAAAGGTACGACCTGCAGCCTGTGCTAAATAATTTAGTTATACAAAGAGTAAAATCCAAGATGGCTGCTGGCGGCGATGTTTTTTGGCCGAATGACCCCAAAATGACTCGTTCCCATCTACATGTCATTATTAACATTCTTGACAAATTTTATGATGATCAGACAAAAAGTAGGACCTGTAGCCCGTGCTAAAGGATTTAGTCATACAAAGAGTAAAATCCAAGATGGCTGCTGGCGACCATGTTTTTTGGCCGAATCACCCCAAAATTACTCGTTCCCATCTACATGTCAATATTATCATCCATAACAAATTTCATGATGATCAGACGAACAGTACGACCTGTGGCCCGTGCTAATGGATTAAATTTTGAAATCCAAGATGGCCGCTGGCGGCCATGTTTTTTGTCCAAATGACCCCAAAATAACTCGTTCCCATCTACATTCCAATTTCAACAGCCATGACAAATTTTATGATGATCAGACGAATAGTACGACCTGTGGCCCGTGCTAATGGATTAAATTTTTAAATCCAAGATGGCTGCTGGCGGCCATGTTTTTTGGCCGAATGACCCCAAAATTACTCGTTCCCATCTACATGTCATTATTAACATTCTTGACAAATGTTATGATGATCAGACTAAAAGTACGACCTGTAGCCCGTGCTAAAGAATTTAGTCATACAAAGAGTAAAATCCAAGATGGCTGCTGGCGGCCATGTTTTTGGGCCAAATGACCCCAAAATTACTCGTTCCCATCTACATGTCAATATTAACATCCATGACAAATTTCATGACGATCAGACAAACAGTACGTCCTGTAGCCCGTGCTAATGGATTGAATTTTTAAATGCAAGATGGCCACTGGCGGCCATGTTTTTTTACAGAATGACCCCAAAATGAATCATTCTAGTCTAAATGTTGATGTCAACAGCTATGACAAATTTCATAATGATCCGATCAAAGGTACGACCTGTAGACTGCATTGTTGACGCCTTACGCACACATGCACACACGGACGACAAAGCCATGTCAATAGCTCAAACTTTACAAAGTAAAGTTGAGCTAAAAAGTCAGAGAGAGAGAGAGAGAGAGATATATGAGAGAGAGAGAGAGAGAGAGAGACGAGAGAGAGACTAACTGAACTCGACGTTGCTTAACTTCAGTGATCACACAAAGCGTGAAGAGATCTAGACGTCTCGAGCAGAGAAGTCATAGGCCTTGTATATTTACAGACCAGCTGACCTTAGCGCCTGCGTACGCTCCGATAATGTAGTGACACACACTCGGTCAGGGTAGTGACCACTGGAACGGTATACATGTATAATTAAGGTTTTCTTTCCAGGTTACCAGAGCGACCAGCTGACCTTAGCGCCCGCGTACTCTCCGATAATAGTGGCATACACTCGGGTGGGAGCTGCCGGTGCGATAGGATCCACGGCGTTCGTTGCTGCTATAGTTGGAAATAATCATGTAAGCCGCCATCTAAACCTCAAACACCCCATGTACGCGGTATCGCCAAACCGGAAGATATCGCCAAAGCATACAGACTGAATGGGAAAGTCATTTTCACGTATTATGATATGGGAATATGTTTGTTTCTCATCGTAAACAGACAACGAACAACGTATGTGTACGTCCACACGAAGCAGGAGTATTTATTAACCGATGTCAGTCAGTTCTCCCAGATCAAACCATTTACTAATTTTTTGCGAATTTTTCAATAGTGTTTTTGCTTACTAAAATTTTCGAGAACATCCATCCACTAATATGATCTAATATGGTTCCTGCCCTTCCACTTTGCCAAAACAAATGCTGGTATATAGCTGAATCTGTCAATGAAGCATATGATTGAACAGAATTAAAAAAAATCAGTGTCATTCTCAATATGCGGGCGATATGGAGGGACCACTGTCGGTCCAGATAAATGTCAAAGTCGCGGACCAAGATGTCACTAACAGCGGATCTTCTGTGCAGTAAATATGCATAGCACTTAAGGAGTTCTGATGAACTCAAACATTTTCTATCCAATTGGAACCAAATTTTGTATACGAGTTTCTCAGCCCAAAATACAGATCGAGTTAGAATATGAGTTTGATCCTATATTTTTTTTACGTGTTTTGTAGGAGTTATGGTACTTTAAAAAAATAAATATATCTTTTATTTTTTTTAGATTGAATTTCTTGCTAAATTAATTAAAAATTAATTTTAAAAAATGAAAATAAAAAAATAGTTTTTTCCATGAAATTACTGAGACTCATTTAAACATCTTCTCAGGAACCACCGTGTTGATTAATCTGACATATGGGGTGAAGAATCCTTGGATGGTACATGTAGGTATTCCTTTTGTTGAAATGTTACTAACCTGTCAAAAAGAGCCAGAGCTAGTCACACTTTCCAAGTGACCCTTCCACCTCACCCTTCCCCCTCCTCTTACCCTCCCCAAATCCTAGTTATATCTCTTTCATACATTGACAACAATAAGTATATTAAAGTAGCTTGAGTTAATTCACATACTATGTCAGATTTGATCTTATCTGACATATTTTAATAAACAAAGTTCCACAGAGCAATGCCCTATTTGTGTATACGGGTGTTTTGTTAACCATCAACTATATTATTTTGATATCTCACATGACAATTTTCAACATCATGTGAGATGTTATATATATGTTATATTAATCCTTGTCCCCACATCCGGTTGTAACTAGCAATCTGATTGGCTACAACGCCACGTTTAAATCACCATGTCCCCCCGTCACCCTTGACAGCGGGGTATAAGAGAATGTGCGCCAAACATCAGGGGTATATGAGCACGTGAAACATCGGGGGTATATGAATGACCCCTGGCAGTTTCCACCAATCGTGACGTTGCTCTCGCACGCCGAATTTGACGTCACCTGACGCCGGGTCCTTAGGTCAGCTACTGAATTATTCTTATTGGTGTGAATTAATCGGATAACCTATGAAAAACACACTTAATTTAAGAAGACATGGTTATTGTTGTGGGGACAAAATCGTTATCTCCGGCAGCATCGTGGGGTACATGGAGATTTAATACCTGGATGTCTCTTTTTGAACCCCTCGGTTCCGCCTCGGGGTTCAAAATCGACATCCAGGTATTAAATCTCCATGTACCCCCGGTGTTGCCGAAGATAACTAATATTCTCTTTTGACCCATAAATTCCAATAATTTGTGTTACATTTGTCTATACATGTACTACTTTAGTACATACATGTAACAGTATACTCTATAATTCAACATCAAGACTCTAGATTATGATTCTGATCATAGCAATTTACTATCACAAAGGGATTGGTTAAACATCTGCCGATCATTATCGGCCTCTCGTTTTATAATAAAAGTACGGAAGACATAGAATTCATATTCAGTCATTTGAAGGGATGTTCACCTATCTAACAGTCTGATTAAAACCCACTCACTCTCATTCTTCTAAACGACTACAGTGTGATTTCAGTCAGACAGTGCGGATGGGGCTTGGATTGAAATTTAAAAAATGTATGAATATTAATTGTCCTTTTGCAAGATATCGATTGGTCACTTATTTCAATTTATATGAGAAAACACTGATTGTGCTGATTTTTACAGGATATAGAAGATTGGCAGAAAGTTTTCCTGGCGACTGCTATCATTAGTTTGTTTGGTGTAGTGTTCTATGCCATTTTTTCATCAAGCCACGTTCAGCCGTGGGCTCATACGGATGAAAGACAGTTGTTGATAGAAGGAAACGACTCACCCTCACTCACTGAAGAAGGCAAGCATGGTCGGGATTATAAACATATGTTTGATAAAAGGACCTAATTCAAGGAAATTAAATTAAAAAAAAAATTCCCAGTTATAAGGAAATGAGAGAACATCACTGATTGAAAAATGCAAGCATCAGCAGGATTATAAATGGAAGTACAGTTATAAGGAAACGAGTGAACATCACTGCATGAAGAATGCAAGCATCATCAGGATTATAAACCGAAGTACAGTTCAATAACCAACTATTCTTGATTGAAAGGAAAGGAATTGAAAGTGTTTCATTTCCAGAAACACAAGATATTTATCTTTCGCCACCCACCACCTACGACCTTCTCACTAAGGACATGGTTAGATGGTCTCTATTTGGGGAGGGGTGTCCATTTTAGAATTTTAAACTGCACCCCGACAAATTCCCCAAGCCGGGGTACTCCATTTGCACCTCCAAACTTGGGTTGTATTTTCCAACTAGTACTTTAGCTTTCCAACAGTTGGAAATTTCCAACTGATGCAGTGTCGAGTGTTGGAGTTTTGTCACAGTGACGTCGCTGCATTGTTATTGTGAAGTGAGCAAATTGATACCAGTAACACCACTCAGTCAAGTGATATCTACATCTTACATATATATGCCTGATGCAATGATTCAATTTGAGATTTGATGGGATTCGGAATCATTTGGCTGATTCGATTCAAAATGAAAATGCTGCATTTGCAGGGCCCATTTTTCAAACTAAACTTCACTAATATGTCAAAACCACTTTGGACATTGGACATATTGTTTCAAAATGCTTCCATGCATTCTCTACTATTTTGGATAACCAGATGCCATATGAATATAGCTTGCTTAAATAAGACCCAACCACAGGAGTTCCAAGAAGAAAAAATGAACTTTTCTTTAAATAATACTTCATTTTAATTTAATTATATAAAAATAAATCAACAACTTGTAAAGTTTTGGTATAGAACAGAATGGAATAAATAAATACTTTTAGATGTTTTAAATGAATTTTGACTTTGGACGGAATGGTGACTGATCACAAATATCACATTTCAATTAAACATTCAGAACATATAAACTGGCTGTCAATTCAAGACATATAAACTGGGTGTCTATACAAGTGGCTATATTAATTCCTTGCATTGAATTGATGATCGCTAACAGTAAGACTTCACGGGCAATACCAATGATATGAAAACTTGAAATATTATATTCTCTATGAAAAAATGTCACGGTAAATGTTGTAAAAAAACAAAAATTTCTTAGTGGCAATGTAATGCTTTTGTGAAAATACCTCATTTAAAAGATGAATCGGTTTCTGAAACATGAATTTTCAAAAAATAAAGTAAATTCTTGAAATATTTTAAACAAATATTCCAATTACACTCATACCAACCGTTCATATTCAATACCAGATATACGCAATTTCTAACCTCTAGAGCCAGTGTCAGCTCTAATGTGAAATAAATTTGATTGTCAGGCCTAGTCATCTGAAGAGGGCCATATTTATTTTATTTGTAAATTTTCAATATTTTCCTGTTAATATTCATGTCAGATTTATACAAGCATATTGATTTTCAGGTCACTATCTTTTAGAATACTAAGATAGTTGCTGTTTTTCATCAGGGATATATATAAGTGTATTAAAAAAATCCCCATTTATTATGTTCTCAAGATTTGTTTTATTAGAGAGACACAGGTTAGGGAAGGTGAGAGAACCCAGATTACATGTCTTGCTTATGAAAAGAGTGTGTGTTACAACATGAGGGAACTCTTACTAAGTCCTAGATACATACACTAAATGTTCTCCTATGATTAGCAGACTTGATAATGGACTACAGTACTGAGAAAATTATTATCTGGAACAAGATGTCTGTTGCATGATTTTTCCCCTTTTGAAGTTAAATGTTCCCAAATAACAGGCATATTCCAAATAATGCATGAAAGTTTCTATTTTCAATCTATATTAAAACCAGACAGTCAAATTTTGCACCCACATAACATCCCCTGATCAGTTAAAGTTTTGATATTAAAAGTGAAATGTATGTCGACCGATAATGATTTTTTTGGCCTTCACAATGCTTTTTGGTGAAGGTATTATTTTGCACATTGAGATAGAACTCTTTTATCATATTATAGTTCAAATCAACACTGATTTTACTCAGAAACCAAAATATTTTTTTAAATTATTTATAAGCTTCAACATAATCTAAAAGACTTTTGGAGTAAACTTAATGTTGTAATGCAGGTTGGGAACATCAAATTAGACTATCTCTGCCTTAATAAGACTTATGCGTGCAGTTTTTATTGCAGATATTATTTGTGATAAGATAGTTGAAAATTTAGAAGAAACACACAGACATTTAAAGATAGTGTATCTCTTCTGGGACACAATTAAAACATCATGTTGATTAAAACCTGATTTCAAGACTACAAATACCTTTTTTGGTGAATAAATTAGACAAAAATGAAGATTGTGTACATTATTTGTCAATAAAGGGTTTATTTCTGATGCAGTCAAGCAAAATTTGATTCAAAATGAGATTTGTCTTGGTGGAGGGTGCTAACAAGATAGAGTTCTCTCTCTTGCTACGTTCCAAATATTTCCGCAGGTTGCCTGTTCTAAAAATTGCTTTCACAGTCCCTTGGAAATGTATGAACAAATTCTAACTAAAATCAATATTAATCAATATAAGCTTTTACGGACAGGTGTCCTCGATTCATATCTACAATTTTATACCTTGGAATCTATATAAACTTGTTGAGAAGAGAGACCATCTTTAATTAGCATATCTACTATTTTATACCCGGAATCTATATAAACTTGCTGAGAAGAGATAGACCATCTTTAATTAACATATCTACTATTTTATACCCCCAGAATCTATAAACTTGCTGAGAAGAGATAGACCATCTTTAATTAGCATATCTACTATTTTATACCCCATAATCTATATAAGCTTTTACGGACAGGTGTCCTCGATTCATATCTACAATTTTATACCTTGGAATCTATATAAACTTGTTGAGAAGAGAGACCATCTTTAATTAGCATATCTACTATTTTATACCCGGAATCTATATAAACTTGCTGAGAAGAGATAGACCATCTTTAATTAAATATCTACAATTTTATACCCCCAGAATCTTGCTGAGAAGAGATACACTATATATGTGACCCGCCATATCAAATCCAGTTGTAACTCGGGATTTTTTTACCCTGTGCCAATGCATTCTCTTATATATGGGAGTATATATAGGTCGCCTCGCATATATAAGAGAATGCATTGGCCTAACAATTTTTTATCATTTTTTAAAAATAAATGTTTCTTACAATTTTTAGGACATAAAATAAAAAACATCCATTACCCTGCAGGGAGCCCCACACATATATACATGCATATAGAAGAGTGTGGTCTGCTCATGTTTGTCTGGGGCTCTGTATGGGTGAAATTATAAAATTGTTAAAGAATACAATAACAAATTATTAAAATTGTAAAAAATTGTTAGGCCAATGCATTCTCTTATATATGCGAGGTGACCTATGGTCGACTCGCATATATAAGAGAATGCATTGGCACAGGGTAAAAAAATCCCGACTTACGACTGGATTTTATATGGCGGGTCACATATAGACATTCACACATATCACATTTAAGCTTGGAGTAGCAGGGCCACACCACCCAGAATCCATTTACTCGGTTTCTCTTTGGTCTTCAGGCAGAAGGTCCATACAAATGTTGGCCCTCTCTGTTTGGTCTTGTACACCGGACAATCGTAGCTGTTCCTCAGGTCCTGTCTGTCGACAGGGATAGCTTTGATGAAGATAACCGGCATGGCTGGATTGAGTTCCTTGAGGCGAGCTTCTGCCATCATACCGGTCTGCAGATCCCATCTCGCTCCCTCCATATACAGGCCGTGGATATAGGCACCTTCTCTCGGAGGTCCACCAAGATCTTCACGAGTCTTCTTGGTCACATCACACTGCAACACCATCCTATCTAACGGCCATTCATTCTTTCGGGCCATCTGTTGCATAATAGCGGTGAGGAACGACTGGGGGTTGAAGAGACCACCCAGCCAGACACCTGCTGGAAGCTGGAAGTCTGACGTCCATGACTCAAGCTCCTTAGCTCTTTGAAGGAGATCTGGGTACCAGAGGCCGAGTGCATATAGAGATGGGTATGCTCGTTTCGACCATGAATCTGGGACCAAATCAACAAAGAGGGCATTGCTGAGCAATTCCATGTCTGCTGTGATTGTCAGTTCACCCTGAAAGAAATTATAAGATATTTTTTTTTAATTAAATGGAAACAAATGTTATTATGAATACATTAAATTGGATGTTTTACCTACATCAACTTATTATCTAAGACAGATCTGAATATTCAAACTTAATGCCACACATAGTGTTTGTGACTTCAGATTTTTATGATGTGTCATGAGTATATATTATATATTGCTCGAGAGAGAGAGAGAGAGAGAGAGAGAGAGAGAGCGAGAGAGAGATCATTAAAAATCATTCTCAAATAAATTTTTTGACAATAAAATCCAAAAATATACATGAAAATTCCTCATCAGACAAGTTTATTTTTATGAAAATTCCACCAGATCAAAGTGAAGATTTTTCAACTAATTAATGTTTTTTTGTTGTAATAGCTCCGTATAATTAGGCCACTGTTAATTAAATTTCTGTTAAGCGTCAATCGAGATTTCCATATAAGAAAGCGTAATGCGGTGATTATTAATTATTTCCAGGGGATCTAGTTTGTGTCAGAATCTCTACTGTGGCTATGCCCATAGTGATCATACTCGGACAGTAAACATTGAAAATAATAATGCAGGTGATATATATAAGTATAAAATACCTATTCCTTAAAAATGTATTTAACTGTAGGTATAACAATGTATTTAACTGTAGGTTAAGGTCCCAGCTTGAGATTGCATGATTGAGATGAGCCAATTTTGCTTTGATTTGCTTACAATCCTGGTACCGTTATATCTCTCGGCTAATCAAAACAATTTTATCATTGTCTTTTCTGTTTTTGTTTGTAAAATTATTTTTCAGAGCCACTTTTATATAAAGTAGGCTCCCTGACGCAACATCTCTTTTTAGTTCGAGTAATTTGATTTCAGAATTGTTGTTAAATCCAATGACACCATTGCACTCCAGTCATTTCCAACTTCCAACGACCGAATTTGATCTATGCTAACATTTGAAGCATTGTGACTGTCCAACTTTACATTTATTATAAAATCCTCAACAGTTTTTTCAGCGTCAAAATGAGTAATTTTCACTCTGTAAACGTCGGGAATGTGCAATTTGATCAACATTTTTGCGATAAATTAAACCGGAAATACGACAAAGGTGACCTTGTCGTGACACCGGAAATGGCAGTGTATACTTCCGTACGAAAAATAACCACACATATTTCCGGTCGATTTGATCACTGCATGTCGAGAGGTACAACAAAATTTTATTTAACGCCCGCATGGTGAAATAATAAATGGAATGCGCTATTATTTTCGGCGAAAATCAAAACGCGGCGATTGACGCTGAACAGAAATTTAATTAACAGTGGCCTTATCACTACTTTGAATAACAACAATAAGTTAAACAAATTTATAATTTTCCATATCCTACAAATGGAATCCCAACCCCTTTCATGAAGACAAACTGCAACAATTACAATAATTCTGAGATTTAATTCAAATTTCTGAGGTGACAAGTAGGATATAATTCTACCTGTCTCCTGTGAAGATAATTCAAGCCCTGAACTGTGACAATTACCTTCAATCCGAGATCTAATTCCTTCAAAGATCGCCTCATCTCACTGGTGAGGATGTTCATTCTCTCGCACTCTTGGAAGGCTACGACGACGTATGGGGTTCTCTCTTCTGTTGGAACCTTACCCATTATCTCCAACATATTAAACTCCTCTGGCAGCTTCTCCATGATATCATCCAAGATTTGCTTAATCTGTAAAAATATTTTTATTAATGTTCACCGTAGTTCAGTCACTGTAGATAAGACAAAAGCAAAGAATGCGTTTTAGTCTACACCTTTTGAGGCCAAAAGGTGTAAGCATCTCCAGTGAATAAATCCCATGTCTTTCCATTTTTTGGAAAGGTGTGCTTTGATCTGGATGACAATTTAGGATTTGGATGATTTTGATTCGGTACTTTAGTACTCCCATTCCTGTAATTATTTGTAATAAGGAGTATGTTCTTTATTGAGATTGGTGGAGATGTAAGTGTTGCATTGGTTTAAATTAACCCTTTACCCAACAAACCGGCCAAATAAAGCTTCAACAGCCTAAAATATCTTCGGTCTGTCTCAATAGAACCATACAAATATGGATATCATTGGAATCGGCTCCTTGACCACATTGTGATAGTTACAGTTATACCCTGTGCCAATGCATTCTCTTATATATGCGAGTCGACCATAGGTCGCCTCGCATATATAAGAGAATGCATTGGCCTAAAAAAAATCTTTTTTTAACACTTTTTATCATTTTTTCTTACATTCTTTAACAATTTTATAATTTTTAATGTGTTAAGCCAATGCATTCTCTTATATATGCGAGGCGACCTATGGTCGACTCGCATATATACGAAAATGCATTGGCACAGGGCCCTTCTGTTGGGTAAAGGGTTAACTTACATTTTTCTGAATTATTTCCCGTTTCTGCAGAATCACGGTAACATCCAGCTAGAATTTGTTGCAACACTAGTGTAACTTATTGACGGCAATGCCATTTTAGATGAAGCCATGTTCTTGAGCAAAGAAGGTACATGAACTATAAAGTAGAACGAAATCAATAACTTGGAGAAAGAGTAAATGAATTAAATAAATTCGTAAGGCACTTGAGTGCCTTACGAATAATTAATTCATTTAATCGTTCTCCAAGTTCTTGATTTCCTCCATTATTTAGTAAACATAGATTTCTTCGGGGAAAAAAAAACTTGTTTTTCAAAACTTTTTACAAACCTGATGTTACTTCAAAACCTGGCTTTACATAAGTTGCACTGTGCTACTTCTCTCTATTTTTGTCCGTAAAGGGAGAAGTGACTTCTCTTGTCATATACAGTCCTCGAAGCAATAAGCAATGATGTGGGAAATGCCAACTTGCCATGGGGCATTTTTTCTAATATCGAGGGCTGCATATACCAGTATGCATATGTCCCAACAGCATATTTAAAGTATATTTACTGATTATAAAGGAGTTCTTACTCACTTTTAAGGTTTTATAAATGGGATCATGTGTTGCATGATATTTATTGGATTATAGAAGGGTGATGTTGGGGGCGTAAATTGAACTTCAGCCTCTGTTACTTTTCGCTGTTAAAGACATATTATGTACTTGTTCGGGTGCGTGAAACTGATAAGTTACTATTCAGGTGCTATGCCAACTGGAGGAATGTAACATTCTACTAACATAGCCGAAAATTTGAAGCAAATCGACCGACCACTCCATAGAAAACATCGTCAGAACTACACTCAATTGTAAATATTTACTACTCGATTCGGGACGCATCTATCGGCGATAAACTAATGAAAACGATTTCGCCATCGAGAGTCACTGCATTTAGTACATATATAAGAATGACGGTGTGTGTTGTCAATTTGGATATACTATTTGTAAAAATTACTACTTTGAACAAGATTATTCTCCATTTATATTTGATCACTGCACCGGAGTGTTTCACATCACTTTAACAGTCCACTTCTCCATAATAACCAAACAGGGAGAAGTGATTTCTCCCAATTAGAAACCTCGAGTGAGATGAAAAAGCCGTAAAATAATGAGGTATAAAGAAGAAAGTACATACCCTCTCCTCTCGACTGGCTCCAGTCCCGGCACCCGCACCAGCATCACGTGGCTGCATCTCAAACACGATTCGGAACAGATTCTCAGACATCGTGCTTAAGAACTCGATCTCTGCATTCGGATGGAGACCATACAGGTACGGACTCTCTGGTGGCAAGCATTCATCGATGTAGCTATGATAACCTTTGTAATCTGAGTTGGGTGGACATGGGAACCCTGGAGCCAAGTATAAATCACCATCCAACTGGAAATATGAAGATTCAATATACACTCAATACAGTAACAAAATATTCAAGTATTTTAAGATAAGTCTCACCAACTGGAATACAAGGAATCAACATTCAAGTATCATTATACACTGAATACAGTACGGCCAAAGAAAAATGCCTGGTTTAGTTTACAAGTCAGAAAAAAATTAAGGTCGGCAAATTGGCTTAAAATTTTATCTTTTTATTAAATTTTTTATTGTGACATATTTGTATTGCTTTTCATGTCTTGTGTCTTATCTGTAAGCTAATTTTGATTGTCTTTGTATTAGCTGTAATAAATGCTTTGACTGAAAAATCACTGTAGTCTCAGATTAAAAACAAGTTTTGTTTCTTTTTATTTATTTTATATTATCTAAAAAAATTCAAGATTTTCTTGAAAACCCTGGAAAACCAAGTAAAAAACTTTAGACCAGGAAATTTGAAATATGGTCAGAAGGGAAACCCCAACCAGAGACATGGAATTAGAAATTATAATGCTATCTTACCATGTCTGAATGCATGAGGACTTCGAGGTATGTTCTGCACAAACGTCTGTCCCAATCATCAGTGATGTGACCGCCGTACATAATCTCTCCAAACAAGTAACGCAGATCTTCCCACGGCACCTTGGGATTAGCTTCCAGGTAGTTATACAACACATTCATGCTGATGGTGAGATCACCAGTGTTGTATGGATACACCCTGTTCCATCCTTGGGGACCAAACTTACGTCTCTCCGATACCACGGCGTGGAAGTAACACAGAGAGAAGAGAATGCTCTTAAACTCGGTCTCTCTGGCGCACATTTCCATGGTATCCTAGAAGAGCAAAAATAAAACATGAGAGACATCATTCATTATGATCTTAGAGGCAAACGGTTTCTTTTCTAGACATGATATAAATTGTATTTCCCTTTCAAGCCAATTCAAATTTAGATGAAAACAGTTTCTGGTTTGAGATTCATAAAATCCTGAGTTCCCAGGAAGCTTTCAAACAAATATTAGGGGCAATGCTTTTAAGAGAAACCGAACATTAAAAAAATATTTCACTTTCAAGCCAATTCCAAGTCAATTTTAGTGGATAAATTTCATTAGAGTTTCTTTTTAAGGTCAATGAAATATTCATGGGATCTCAGACAACTTTAAAAACAAAAGTTTGACATAACTAACAGATTACGAGACGCACCTGATTGAAGTTATCAAGTGCTTTGTGGAGGTTAGCGTGCATGCCAGTGGGCGGTTCATTGGTGATTTTGATCGATGCTTGCAGTACGCCCTGTGGAATGCAGTGAGATTCGGGTGTGCCGGAAGGCTCAGCACTGATAAACACTCTGTAGTCGTCATGACTGTCGTTACCGAACTCCTCCAGCTTCTTCTCCAGTGTCGGCAGCCACTTAGCAACCAAGTGAATATTCTGCAACAAACATTATCCCATTGTTAGGACAGATTTATAACAACATACAGATAAAACCTCTCCAAACTGAATGTCCTTCAGTAGAGTCGGCAGCCACTTAGCAACCAAGTGAATATTCTGCAACAAGCATTATCCCATTGTTAGGACAGATTTATAACAACATACAGATAAAACCTCTCCAAACTGAATGCCCTTTGGTAAGGCTGGGCAATATTGACCCAAAAAAATATTGCGATATTATGGTGACAACATCACGATAAACGATATTACGATATTATTTTGGTACAGAACAATTGGTACTTACAATTTATAATATATGCAATATTTCATGAATAAAGTTCCATCTTTGCACAATACATCCCTAAATTATATTTACGATTTTGGGCCATGTGAGGTTGAGTAAATATGTAATGCATTGAATGTACATCACAGTATAATGACCACTCGTCTGTGACATCTGACAGTTTGCAGACGGCGAACACAACAACTTTCAACTCCCACTCCATATGAAACCGTTAGTAACCATTTAAATGACTTTTTTTTAAGTTGACTATCCGCTAAAAAACATTTTAAAAGAAAATTATGTATATGTATATGTCAAAGGTTAACTGAATATGAAACCTACCTGAAGAATGACCCAATGACCTTCCTTGGCGGCCAAATCAAGTGCCTGCTCTGCGACGATTTCTTGACCTTGACCTAAGGAAATGTTGTGGAAATTTCGTTCATCTTCACTGAATTTGAGCTTCTTACCCAAAGCTTCGACATCTTTGAGCGGGTCGACACCAGGAGAGAGGATAAAGAAGACGGGGGTTTCAGGTCCCGACTCCTCGAATGATTTGGCAAACTCAACGCTTCTTCCTTCGACATACTTTGTTCCGAGTTTCTCTTCAATGAAGTGCCTTTGAATAAAAAAGAAGAAAATGAGTCAAATATCCCTTCAAATTGTAAACTCAAAATTTTTAAACGCATGAGTATTAAATAATAATAATTTATACTACTGGATTTCACATAGTGCTTAACCAATTAATTATTCTTAAAGACATATTATGGACTTGTTCGGGTGCTTGAAACTGATAAGTTAGTATTCAGGCTTTATGCAAACTGGAGGAATGTAGCATTCTACTGACATGGCCGTTAATTTTAAATATATCGACCATACCACTCCATAGAAAACATTGACTGAATTGCGCAAAATTGTAAATATTTACATCTCGATTCGGGATGCAACTATCAACGATAAACCAATGCAAATGATTTCACCATCGAGGGTTATTGCATTTTATTAAAATATAAGAATGACGTTGTGTGTAAATTTGGATTAATATTCGTAAAAATAACTACTTTGAGCAAGATTATTCTCCATATCTATTTGATCACCCAACCGGAGTGTTTCACATCACTTTAAATATTTAAATAATACTCTTCTATCAGATCATGTCCGTATGACAAACTGATTTATTTAACCCCTTCATGACGGGAGCTGCGCTGATGTCAGTACCAATGAATTCTCTTAAATATGTGAGTCTCCCATAAGGAGCCTCACATATACAACAGAATTAACTGGCTTACAAGGTCAAGGTAAATATTGTTAGGCCAATGTATTCTCTTTTTATGCGAGGCACCCTATGGGGAAACTTGCATATTTAAGAGAATGCATTGGCACAGGGTTTTCCAAAAAACTTCAGGAAGCTGCAGTCATGGAAGGGTGAACACCTTAGTACGGTGAGGTTATCGGATAGAATCGCAGCTTGGTGTGAGATTCAAACAATGCAGAAACAACACTTATTCTTTCATGCACTCACGGTTCACCAGAGACACAGGTATGAGTACCGTGATACCTCTCTAAACCGAACACCCTTCGGACTGACCTTTTTGAGAGGTGTTCGATTTATAGAAAATCGCATCGCACGATCATGAAACATAAAGCCACCATTTATCAACTTAAATGTCCTTTCGGAATTCAATGCTTTGTGAGAAGTCTGTGTGACGGTTCAATCATTCTGGAGGAAAAGGTTATGGTAACAAATTTACCACTAGGTATATATACCATATGTTATGAGACCCAGTGTTTATTTTGACAGTGCTTATGAAAACTCTGCCCAACAATAGTTTATTAACTGATGTAAAAACTAATCTTACAAACTATGATTTCTCAATTTTACAGTGAAAGTGTGAAACAAATATAGCCACATCTAATCAGGGCCCTGTTATTAGTGGTGGGCTTACAGGCTAAAAGTATTATCCGAAGAAAAACAACTCATTAGGGCAGTACAGTACATTTGACAATGGTACAAAATCACTGATCCGATTTGCATGTGCGTTCAGCTTCCGGAGGTCAAAATACATGTGTTCGGTCACTCATGGACGCAAAATGATATTTAAAAAAATATAATATATATTTCCTTAAAGAAAGCCTGAACACTGAACTATATGGATATATGTCCTGCGTTTGTAAACCATAGTAGAAAAGGGGTTAACTTTGCGTGGTCGCCTACGATCCCTCACGGTCTTCAGTGGCTTGCTCGGAATCAGTCACGCATGCGCAGTCCCAATATAACCGATTGAATCTCGTCAGTTTATTTTCAACTCAATCAGGAGATTGGCGAGTTGCGGGGTTGGGAATGGCACCGCGATGGGAGGGCCCTATGATAGTTCAGTGTTCAGGCTTTCTTTAAGGAAATATATATTATATTTTTAAAAATATCATATTTCCGCTAAAGGAAGCCGTTCACACTGAACTATATTGATTAGAATGCAAGCCCAGGAGGAGGCACGAGCAATAAAAGTAATAGCCAAATTTTCTTCTAAAACAGATTGTACCTAAATATGAACTCTTTAATGAATCTTTTATGATTAGTTACGTGAAATAACTCATATAATTAGAGTGTTATATTGCTCAAACATGTACCTCCCCCCCTTGTTTTTGGAAGCAACATCCCAGGTGGTGCCATTCAATTCAGAATTGCGAGCGAACCGAGCAATTCTCTGTTCTTCATCCGTCAGTTCTAAGAATCCAGCCGATTTGAGATGCGAGGAGACTAACTCCCTCTCCGCCTTAGCGACATAACGACCTGCACTGGAGGAGGCCCACTCCAAAGATGGCAAGACAACCCACATTAAGAGTTAACTAACTGCTGTTCACCAATGCAAATGGCAGATAACCTGATGCCCAATCTGTGGCACAGGGATCAAATGGAGAGCCCATTAGCCCAAATGGGTTAGACAACTATAAGCGAGTCAAGCCATCGGATCAGAGGGAGCCCCCACCATCGCATGCTGCAGGTGGTCATGCCCAAGCTAATATCCTGGCCAAGCTGGAGGGTGGGGAGATGTCATTTTTCTCCGATCACGGAGGAGTGGCAGGCAAGGCCGTGTCGTTAAGACGAGCGTGACCAGGGGGACGCGGCGCTTTACCTCATGGGTACGGCCCCTGCCCTACGCTTAAGCTGCCGAAGGCCATCCACCCGGTGTCGATACGTGCGCACGCGATTTGGCAGCTTTAGCGCCCAGAACCGCTGGAGTTTGGTGGGGGACAAATGTCCTGGAGGTCCCAAGTACCCCCAGCTACTCCACCAGACGTTTCCCCACAGACTGATTGACCGCGGATGCGTAATCGGGGGAGCGTGAACTGGTCCTGCCCTTAGAACAGTTATCACACGTTCACATGTCTCTGAGGTACCTATGTATCACAATATACACATTGCGTATATATATATATATAAAATGATATAATATATATATCCGGGGGATATATATATTAAGTTTTCCTCATGAGACCATGTCAGAAGGCCCTTCCAAAGCTGAGCCCATCAATCTAATGGTCGGAGCCAGATCACAGCTCTCTGTCATGATCCAACGTATCACTAAATATAGATATACAACCCCACAGAGAACATGTCTCATGTCTCTGAGGTACCTATGTATCACAAGATATCATTGCAGACACCCGGTGACACAAATCTTTCGCATATATAGATATATAAAATGATATAATAGATATATCATGGTGATATATAAGTCATCATGAGATCATGTCAGAAGACCCTACTAAAGCTGCGCCCAACAATCCAATGGTCGGAGCCAGAGCAGAGATCCCTGGCACAATCCAATGTATCATTAAAGATATATATATAGCCCCTCAGAGAACATGACTAACAGCCATGAGCATCAGGAGCGCATGGCCGAACACCGCAGGTGACCAGAGCATCCAATGAGAAAGCAAACCGCTACTCTCAGGTGCCAAACAATAGTGTCGGTACGAGTATTAATTTTGGAGAAATTTCCCAACGAGTACCATCCTTTGGAATGGAGACAGACAGCAAAATGTGCAATCACAAGTATTATGTTCAGCCTAAATCCACACCCATTACTATTATTAGGCCATCACGACCACTAGGCACCTGAGAGCAGTCCGCGTTCCCAGCGGAATACCCACTGCGATCCGATTCTAAGAAATGAAGGTGCGCCTTCTACAACCGAAATCAGTTCAAATGATGTACAATGTAGTCAGATGATGAACACATGTAAATTTTCACGGTCACCATACGGAATATTCAGGTCTGAGCCTCTGCCCCCCCAAACATGCAGTAGAACGACCTAGGTGTGTGATAGGTCGGTTAGTGTGAAGCATGCAGCAAACTAGGGGAAGACCCGCTCTAAACATGGCTCCCCTAGGAAGGAAACGAATAAAATTATCATCCTCCTAGTAAAGGATACACATCCCTTTTATAATGTTGTTTTATTTTAATTTGAAGAGCCAAGATAGAGAGGAACTCCCCCCACCTAAGTGGTCCTGCTTATGGCATGTTTAAGGAAGAGAGGACAAACCCAGCATAGACCGAAATGCACAGAGTTGGCAGCATGGTTTCAGGCCCTTACGATCGGGCATCTGGTGCCATGGGGATGGGATCCACTCGTACGGGGTGGTCCCCTGCCTGCATCTTAGGAAAGGTCGGTAATGCTGGTCAATGAGCTTCCTCGAAAGCTTAGCTGGACAGCGCAAACGTCTTTGCCTGTTTTATTGTCTATGTGCCAGATAATCAAATTGATATGGGCAATAGAAGTATGAAGAGCCATGCTGATGGACTCTTGTCGGAAAGGCTATTGGCAGTGGTCGTGGGACACGTGACAATATAAATGCTTTCCATGTAAATATGCTTCATTCGTGTGTGAAGTCTATTCGCCATATCAACGGTATGAAAGGTCGGGACACGTATATATTTGAAAAATTCATTGAGACCCCAGCTAGTCCATGAATACCTTCAAAACACCTACCATGTCCTTTATGAACCATGCATGCTGTATTGGATGTACAGCCTGTTCTTGTACCAAGCTCACATTTGATATGGTTACTTGCCATAAATAATGTCTCCCCCCACCTTCCTCGTCTTGGAATACCACTGCTATTATATCGTTATTCATTGGGGAACGTCATCCAGGCCACGGTCGCCAGTTATTGACAGTGGGCCAGTTAACTGGAGGGGTCAAGTCACCACGATTCTAAATACCTGTCAGACTGGAATCATTCTCATAATTGAATCAAGAAGGGGAAAGGTTTTATAAACCAAAGTATCTTCAAATATATTTGTAGATAGTGAAACCATGATTAAACACCGTCCGAGTGACGATAAGCTTCTTGCCTTACTCTAGAGAATGCAAACCGGAGCACCCATGATTTGTAATTTTGTGTCCCAATTAGAGCCATATCCAGAATTGTAGTAACCCAGCCCCCACCGCTTCTTTTCGGTAAACCTGCACAGGAAGGAAAGTAATTATGTTTGTATTCCGGAAGGAGACACCATTTAGTCGAGAAACAACCCAGCAATTTTGAAAGGATGGGTTAATTTTGGATAACTAAATAACTAAAATCTGGAATTGAGACAATAGTGAAACTGTCATCACGATTAATTTTAGTGTCATGTTTGCAATCATTAAATGCTAGCAGTTCAAAATTTGACAGTGAAGTTGAAGCACTGTACAAGAATCGAATCATGTACTCAACAGAATTCTGACTCCTGTCAGATGTCAATCCCTATCTGAAATTAATGACACTAACGAATCTTAGTACCACGACAGTCGTTATCTTTCTGATATTGATAAACTGTAGTCAACTTCAAGCGTCGACAAACACATCTAAATCATAGGAGACATGTGTGACAGTATTGAAACAGAAAACACAAAGTATTTTGTGAAAGCATGTTGTTTTGATGAGTTCTAGTGACTCCAGTAGTGTTCTGTAACATGCACACACCTAGGTGTGTACATGGGTCAGCCATTAAGTTTTAATTGTCCACACCCGATCGCACAGCGTAGTGCACCCACGACAACATACCTGAACAAGTGTTGTAATGGGGAAAGTCGGCATTTGCATTCAGATTTTATTCAGTAATCTCGAATGGGACTTGTTAGTCTGACAAAATTGGTATCGGACCGAGTTCTGATTTCTGTCAGAATACCCTGACCAGGGTGCGATCCCCGGTCCGCTAGCACATGGCTGAGATTGTTACATTGAAGGTGATGCTCCATTACAAGAATCAAACCATGAACAGAATTATAACACTTGTCCCATATCAATCTCTGTCAATTTATTAAAGTAATAATGACACTACTGTTATTCTTAGGTATCTGTTTTTACATTGATAAACCAAGATGTAATCAACTTTAAGTTCAAATGTGACCAACACATCTGGATCAGTTGTATTGAACCATAAAACAACAAAGTACTATGAGAAAGAATGTTGTTCATAACATTATGATAGATAGCGTCAGTAGCGATGGTAATTATTGCTAAATAAATGTCCACGCGTAAATAAATTCCCACGAAATTAGGAGACTTCCGGTAGCGAATCACGTGGCATTTTTTAAATCTGACAAATTATATCATACCTTATAGGTTCTATAATAATTACATAGATGAATTGCTTACAATAATCTATGCGCCTCGTAAGGCCTTGAACTGGCGGCTGATTATGGCGAAATGTCGATTTTCATATTCGAAATTTTTTAAGTCCGCCGCCTGTTCGAAAACACGGACAAATTGTATGTTTGAAGCGAAACGGTCCGTGAATTCGAAACAATAATTCTAAAAACTAACGCGTAGGCGACCAGTAATTATTGTATCGATAAATTGAATTTGTTGTCTAGTGAGTTAAACGACAAATTCGGAACAATACTCCCTTTAGACGTCCGTTCGGTTTCGCAGCAGAAAATAAACTGACGAGATTCAATCGGTTATATTGGGACTGCGCATGCGTGACTGATTCCGAGCAAGCCACTGAAGACCGTGAGGGATCGTAGGCGACCACAAAAAGTTAACCCCTTTTCTACTATGGTTTACAAACGCAGGACATATATCCATATAGTTCAGTGTGAACGGCTTCCTTTAGCGGAAATATCATGTTCTGTGTTCGGAATGGACAGGTTTCGGATTACAGAGTTAATGTTTAGTCAGAAAGCACAACCTGGGTAAATTCGGGAACGGACAATTAGTTTGGTGTGGAGAGGGATTCGGTTTATAGAGGGTGCGGTTTGGAAAGGGTTTACTATATTATTTAACAGGCAGCCTGGGGAGATACTCACAGCACAGCATATGTCATCCTGTCGGGTCGCAGTGCTCTCATCATACACAGCTTCTGTAGAGCGGTTTTGTTCTTCCATTCCTGTGGGAATTTCTCCTTCTCTGGACATTCACTCTCCACAAACTTCTTCCATCTCTTTGCAGATCCTTCAATGTCTCGATCAAGATTTCGGAATTCCTCCATGTTGGCAAGGGTCTGTAAAGGTTTTAATATTGTGTTATAATTTTTATTGGTGATAAAATGTTTTAAATAATAGCTACCTAAGAATAAAATGTAATGTCCGAAAACCCATTTAACAATATCTTATCAGTTGTTATGATTCACCTGCTTTAGAATTATAAAACAAAAAGGGATCAGAGTGATTACGCAACATTGATTTTAGACAACTTTAGAACATTAAACCATATATGTAAACCATATATGATGTTTGATAGAAATTTAATTGTTCAAATACTCAGACAGAACCTGAGTACATTTTATTGAATATTGTAAATGTCAGGTAATATGTGACTTCGACAAATCTATCCAAGTTATATAAGGTCTGTATATAATGCATATAAGGTCTGTATATAATGCACATACAGTCTGTATATAATGTATATAACATATGTATATAATGTACATATGGTCTGCATACATTGTCTGTATATATATAATGTATATAATGTTTGTATTTAACATATATAAGGTATGTATATAATGCATATATGGTTTGTATATAACGTATATATAAGGTATGTATGGTCTGTATATAATGTATATACGGTCTGTATATAATGTCTGTATATAATGTATCACATCTATATATTGATTATCTTGATATCCAGAAAATTATAAATCTGTAATTAAGGCCATTAAAATAAATACCTGTGTCCTCAGGCAATTATATAGAAACAAAATGTATCGGGAAGGCGGAGCATCCCCCCCCTCCCCATCCAAGAATTCCATTGAGAATTCTGGAAATTAATGCATACATGGATACTTTTGGAAATTAATGCATACATGGATCATTTTGTAAATTAGTGCATGGATCATTTTTAAGGATAAATTCCTACTGTTTTACAAGCAATCTATCCTCCGATGCATTTTATCCATTAAATCATCAAAAGAAACATACATAAATTTCAAATAAATGTGGATAAATTGGTGATTGAGTTTTGAACTTTTTGAAAATTTTGGATAAAATTGCAAATCAAAGTTTTTTATGAGGCTCTCTTTGGATCAGGGAGGTGCCTCAGAACACAGAATATTTATTTTATTCGGCCTAATAGGTTATAATTTGAGAATTGAAATATATGGGTCTCACCTTGATTCCTCCCCATCCGATATTGCTGAGGAAATCGACGGGTGTAGTGAGATTCGGTGTTATTGGGAACCTCAGTAAGAAGTCTAACTCGACAGGGTTGATGTCGTTTCGCATGAGTAAGACCTGCAGTGTGAGCTGGGTGGAGAAGATGATCTTGTCTCGCTCGAATAGACCTCGAGTGGTGTATACATACACCGAGTAAGTGATACAGTCGATTAGATTCTGCACTCTCTGTTTAACCTCTTCCGCCGGCTCTGATCTGTCGATAGCCTTCTCAAACACAACTGTAAATGCCTACAATTAAGATAGTCAGAAAATTATATTATTTTGAGAGCATAATACATTTTTCCTAAAAATTAAGAGAGCTCGTATATACGGAACTATCATAGATCCCTCCCATGGTGGTGCATTCTCGTCCCCGTGACTCGCCAATCTCACAATTGAGTTGAAAATAAAACTGACTGGTTGGCAATTAGAACACAGGCTTTATGCTGGGTGTATTCATGCATGACTAATCTGAGCACAGGGAGAACCCGGAGTAGGCGACAATAAATTTTAACCCTCCTGATTGACACAAGGCCTGAGATATAATACATATAGTCAGCCCTCACATTTGGCTACGGCATTCGGCAATGCCGAAGCGATTTGCTGAAGTAAACGGCTCCGACTACGGCAGTACACTGCCGTAGCGGATTGCTGACCCGACACTGACACTGATTGAAATTGAATAGTTTTAAAACAATACAACGGGAGTTGAATTCCTCTTATCCATGGTCAAATTCATGCATGACAAAAGTAATAACTGTTAAAACAGTCAAGGAGCGGATAGCCAACACCTACCGGGAACTCAAAGTAAGTGACAAATTCAAAATGAAATTGAATCAAAGTTATATTATCCGCCCTGTGTCAATCCAACAATCCCGGATAATCGACAATGTCGGCTTCTTTGAAGGTGCCCCGCGCTTTCCAAGAAAGTTACACTCGATACACAACATTCTAGTCACCCGTGTAGCAAACAAGTAGTACGCACGTGCGAATTGATCACAATGTGTCAAAGACTTGAATGGGTGATGTCGGTTACGCTTGATTGACTGTGTCGCATCGTCGACAAATATACACAAGGGCACGTGGTTATAGAAGTACAACAGAGTTTGATTGATGGAAATAGGTCAACCAGCTGCTGACTTGAAAATTAGTGCAGAAGTCTAGTGATCACGATGACAGACAATTGAATTTAACCAATCGAGTGAGCCGATTCGTTTCAAATTGGGGGAAGGCGGGGTCTTCACAAACAATCAGTCACTCAGATGTTATCAATGGGAGACCACTCTAATTCTCAAAGGTAACGGCGCTGTGGCCGTGTTAGATTCTTGCTATATTTGCATCTATGCACACGCGGCTGCATATTGCGTTTGTTACAAATTAAGTTAAAAATTAAAATATTTTTTGTTTGACAAAATATCAAATACAGTTATACTGTTTGAATACTGTATGGCAAATTTCATAATTCGGTCAGAATTAGCCTGGCAGTTGACTCATTGTGAGGCAACGTCATTCAAGAAATTTAAATTCCCCAAGAGGCATGGCAGGTTCTGTCATTCAATAGTCATTCAATCCCACGGCCGTGGTTGAACGTGGTTCTGGTTACTGTTAGTGGGTATTACATATACAATTTATATATTCCAGGAAGAAATAAATAGTACACATCTTCTTTGAAACGTTTTATGATTAGTCATGTAAATTTTGACAAAACAGCAATTAAGCCACACTTTTTGACAGCACGTAAAAATGCCGTAGTCACTGCCGAAGCACATCAAATTGGCTACGGCATTCTACTGCCGTAGCAAACAAATCTGAATTGCCAGGGCTGATATAGTCCAGTATATGATGGCTCCTTTACCGGTGGTTAAAAAAATTATGTTGAAGATAATTCAGAGTTAACCCTATGAGTTCCCAGTTTTCGCTGTAAAAGGTCTCTGAGCTGAGATTTTCTGGTAATTCGCTCATTTTTAGTACATTACATGCTACAATCTTCAGAGTGTGCAATAAAAATAGAACACCACAGTTTTATGAACATGTTAACTTTATTGCACTTGTTTGTCATGCCACTAGGTAAAACTTGAACCTCCGGTTCTCGTTCTACCATAGCGTCACAACAAACTCGTGCAATAATGTTAACCAGTTCACACACATGTGTCATTCTATCTATATCTTATAGTCTGATAATTTTTGTTTACTTACTTTTTATTACAAACTAAATGTGAAGAAAATTGATAAATAAAATCTGATGCAGACATTACTACAAGAACGATTATTTTATACTCCAGAATATAAATGCACCAGTGATAATCACATTTTGAAGAATCGAACTTGAAAAATAAACAGCATAAAATTTGATATAAAATAAAAGCATGTATGCCAATAAACATGACACAAAAATGTTTAATACAAACCTTGAGGGAGAACTGGTACATGGGATGAATCTTATTCAACTCGTTGAGGATGAAGTATATAAGTGAAGCTCTAGCGGCTGCCGGTCTGTAATTCTCTCTCGCCAAGTTAATCTCCACTTCCGTCGTCTTAGCTTCCTCAGCTTTCACCTCAATCTCGGCAGCAGTTCTCTTTGTTGTCTCCAAATTCTCCACAAGAGCATAGTCTCCGAGGAAGTTTCCTTCCGCAGCAGATAACCTCGCAAGCAGATTATCTTCCAATTCCTTCAGTGTGATCTTAAACTCATTTTGCTGACGTGTCAAATCTGATTTGAGTTTCTCCAAATCTGGTCTTTCTTTTCTGACAACGGCAGCTAGAAGCTGATCTTCGAGACCATCTCTTGTGACTGTGAAGTTAATAAGAGTTGTCTGAGCCTGCATCTCAGGTTTGTAGTGGGGGTTGGCCAGCTTCGTGTGCAGAATCAACCTGAAACTGGGGTTGTATTCCACTTCCTTGTCACCGATTTTAATTGCTCGTCCCTTCTTGATGGTGTTACGTCCCAGCACAGCATCCAGCACAGGATCAATATTTTCTCCAATATTCTCAAGCAGGACAACATCACCGTTTGCAATCGCTTGTTCTATCGTATCAAGGTAACCCTTCATTCCGAGTCGAATCACCTTGAGGTCTGATCCGTATTTGGTTTTGATCCATTTTATTCCCTGAAGTTGTGGATCAATAATTAACGGCCATCGTTCACAGTTTGTGAGAATTGTGGCATTTTCTGTTGACATTCTGTCGCTTGGCAATCCTTCGTTATTCCAAGATGCAACAGTTGCAAGATCAGTCAACAAAGTAAGAGGGTCGAGACAATCAGAGAATGGAATTGGTTCTTTCAAGCCTTTCAAAAATGTCAACCAGTAGTTATCCATCAAATCTGTTCTGTAGGTCTTCATGAAGCAACCGACGTAGGAAACAAAAGCAGTGATCAGCAATACATCTCCCGGAAGTGTTTTCTCCGATTCTTTATATTCATTGATAGACTCCGCCCATCTGACGTTCTCAGATGCCAATCCACCTACCAAACGGTTAGCCAATTCGATGGTCTTAGCTGTAGTTTCTGCTTCTTGCTGACATCTCAGTTTCTCATTTGTTGCTTTCTCAAACTCGTCTGTGAGCTTCTTCAAATCAGCTTCGAGTTGCGCGATCTTATTTTTGACTTGCTTAAGTTTTTCCTGAGCAGCGGTTAATTCAGCGTTAGCTTGAGCCAGAGCAATTCTCTTAGGCTCAACTTGACAGAAAACCTCATAGAAAGCAACAATATTGATGGCCCAGGAACACAATCCAGCGGCAGCCAGTGACTTGGATTTTATGAAGTCTGGGTTGAACTCGGGGTCATCTAAATACGGTTGGATAGCTTTCTTGCAGTTCTCGTGGATGTTTTCTTTGTCATAATTGATCAAGTTATCCAAGAATTGATCAATCTGTAATAAAATAACTTCATGATCAGTTCCTCAAATCAAAGTACATACTAGTATTTCATAAAGTAGCATAAAATGTCACAAAAAATAATTGCACCATCTGTATATTCGACCTACTGAACAATTACAATCTTCATTGTCCTTTTGTATTTAACACATTGAGTGCCGGAAATCAATTAGTAATCTCGCCAGTTTGCCAAATCGTGGCAAGATAGATACCCTTAGTAGACCATAATTTGGCTTCATTGAAGCAAGAATTGGATGACATCGCGAGTTTAGATGACAGAAACGGCGATTGATAATACTACGAGATAACTCGTAGCCGGCACTGGCGGAAGGAATTTGGGTATTCCCACCACCAGTGCCAACTACGAATTATCTCGTAGACACAATTGGACACGTTTGAGCAACAAATATGAAGTAGAAAGTAACCCAAACAAGTTATTTTGGTGGTAAGCATAATGGCTACAGCCGGTGAATCCGACGTGGAATCGGGTGAACTTGTTTCCTGCGAGGATGAGTTTATTTCGTCCAGTAATGACTACGAGCATGCATCTTCTGTAGACGCCATAACCGTCCGATCTCGCTACTCTCATCATGGGAGTAGCGAGATCGGATGGTTATGGCATCTAGAATCTTCTGTTGTTTCGGCCATTTTAAGTTATCTCCCATTTAGCCTGATTTAGGCCTGTGCTAGGGTTCCAAAGTACAGCCCAAAATAATAGTGTAGGAAGAATTAAATTAAAACAACCAGCAGTAGCCAAATAGATCCCTGTACATACAGGAGTGTGCTACATGTAATGATTCCATATAATTCATCTGTCTGGAAATAAGTCACCCTTTACTGTAAACCTCTATGCTACACAAAACCATTTATCCGTACATAGATGTAGAACAGTTCGATGAACTGCATGACGTCTAAAGTACCGTAATTGTTACGCTTTCCATTGTCCAACACGTTCGGAAGAGGGTACAATGTAGCTTTGGGGAATAATTGTTGCGCTTAATTTGAATTATAAATTATAAAATACCTATAGCCCCCAAATGGGGCCGCACAGTGTGTTCCAAAAACAACTGCTGTGTTCCCTAATAATGAGATAATGGTAGCATCAACGCGCGTAACGTCATGTGGGTAGTTGTGCGAAGTTTCAATGTGTTAAAACACAACAATGTAATCATTCCTCGAAACTGCCTTCGCATGTTTGTACATTGTGAATATCCATCCCCCTGACTGTGTTTGCATGCGTGCACATTGCCAGTCTATTGAATACCAAAAACCCAGTCTAATTGCCCACACACGACTGCCTCTGGTGGTCATTCAGTGAGACAGTGTCAGCTAGCTGTATTCACTCACAACTGGACCATTTTGAGTAGAATATATGTGCTGATGGTGCTCACTTCAGTTGAACGATGTAAAGGGAGCCCAGCTGGGGAGCCACACTATTTATTTGATAAAATCACTGTTCTGATGTTCCGAGGCGGGTTTTTGTGGTGTATCGACCTATTCCACTGCTTCCGTTTGTCAGTTACATGACATGGAAACCACTACGAGATAACTCGTAGTGGCAAACTGCGAAGGTTGCGTACTACGAGATAACTCGTAGTGGCACTTAACGTGTTAACCTCATGTGCCTTTGTGAGCTGAGATGTGACTAAATGTGAGTTCTCCATCAGTAGATGTTGTATGGGATATATTGTAATTCCTACCAACAACCTTATACCAAGGTTCACACAAGGCACACAAGCCTGCAAATAGCGTGTCTGTCATTTGCAGAATGAGGTCCCCAGAGGGTGAATTTAGTGACGCTATCCCGCAAAACGATTAAAAGTTTCATGGAGATCTGATGATTACCTGTTAACGATTAAAGGTTTCATGGAGATCTGTTATTACCTGTTAACGATTAAAGGTTTCATAGAGATCTGATGATTACATGTTAACGATTAAAGGTTTCATGGAGATCTGATGATTACATGTTAACGATTAAAGGTTTCATGGAGATCTGATGATTGCATGTTAACGATTAAAGGTTTCATGGAGATCTGATGATTACCTGTTAACGATTAAAGTTTTCATGGAGATCTGATGATTACCTGTTAACGATTAAAGGTTTCATGGAGATCTGACTATTACCTGTTAACGATTAAAGGTTTCATGGAGATCTGACTATTACCTGCTAACAATTAAAGGTTTCATGGAGATCTGACTATTACCTGCTAACAATTACAAGGTTTCATGGAGATCTGAAGATTACCTGTTAACGATTAAAGGTTTCATGGAGATCTGACTATTACCTTTTAATGATTAAAGGTTTCATGGAGATCTGTTATTACCTGTTAACGATTAAAGGTTTCATGGAGATCTGATGATTACCTGTTAACGATTAAAGGTTTCATGGAGATCTGATGATTACCTGTTAACGATTAAAGGTTTCATGGAGATCTGAAGATTACCTGTTAACGATTAAAGGTTTCATGGAGATCTGATGATTACATGTTAACGATTAAAGGTTTCATGGAGATCTGACTATTACCTTTTAATGATTAAAGGTTTCATGGAGATCTGATGATTACCTGCTAACAATTAAAGGTTTCATGGAGATCTGATGATTACCCGTTAACAATTAAAGGTTTCATGGAGATCTGAAGATTACCTGTTAACGATTAAAGGTTTCATGGAGATCTGATGATTACCTGTTAACGATTAAAGATTTCATGGAGATCTGATTATAATTAGAGGTGATTGTTGACTATAGACTTGAATTTTTTTTCTCCAGCCCACCCCTACTTTTTTCCCCTCCGTTGACGGAAACATCATTATTTTTTTAGGCATAATGTGAGAACTTTCTGTAAGACTACATAGCTGAATAAGTTTTAACATACCTTTGCCATTATAGATGATTTGGCAGACTTCCAACTCTTGTCCTTTGGAACTTTGCCTCCTGGCGCCAACAAACACATGACGGCTGCTGTTACGTTAGATACAGCAGGAGGTGGTGTACCGAATGACTTCAACTCAGTCAAGTTGGTCTGAAAAAATATACCATTAACTGTATTAGGCTTGCTTATCTTACAACACAGTTCAAATTGAAATCTGACTGACCATTATTACATATGAACGTCGGACAGGTAGCGCATATAAACTGATTTTATAAGCTGCTGGGATCTCCCGGTAGCGTGATGTCATGAGGTTTCTAAATATGGATAATATATGCATGTCAATAATTCCGGAAAAATATAAAACTGTTCCAGCTTTAACCCTTTACCCAACAGAATGGCCCTGTGCCAATGCATTCTCTTATATATGCGAGTCGACCATAGGTCGCCTCGCATATATAAGAGAATGCATTGGCTTAACACATTAAAAATTATAAAATTGTTAAAGAATGTAAGAAAAAATGGTAAAAAGTGTTAAAAAAAGATTTTTGTTAGGCCAATGCATTCTCTTATATATGCGAGGCGACCTATGGTCGACTCGCATATATAAGAGAATGCATTGGCACAGGGCATAACTATAACCATCACAATGTGGTCAATGAGCCGGTTCCAATGATATCCATATTTGTATGGTTTTATTGAGACAGACCGAAGCTTTATTTGGCCGGTTTTGGCCGGTTTGTTGGGTAAAGGGTTAAATATTGTATCCCTGGCTATCTTGCAATACAGACGATGTACAATCATATGACAACTGTTCATCTTCCATTTGATGCTGAATAGTATTCATTGATTATTTGGGAGTAAACATAAAAACTTGCCTGCTGGGAAACAAGCCTGCAAATAGCGTGTCTGTCATTTACAGAATGAGGTCCCCAGAGGGTGAATTTAGTGATGCTACCCCGCATAACGGGCTAGCATCACTAAATTCACCCTCTGGGGACCTCATTCTGCTTAGGCCCTCAACTGCTATGGCAGACCTAGGATCAAATTGAAGTTCCCCAGTTGAAGTTGGTGATGTTCACCCATTGGGCGCCTCGATTATGGATTTTATTACATATCTATCAACGTAATTCGCATGATCGCACGACGTTCCAGGCGTGTGATAATTCTCAGAATCGCACTAGTGCAATCTGTCGACGGAACTATTTCATTCAGTGTTGTTAGATTGACTTTCGCTGTTACTATTTTAACTTTTTCAACGCAAGGGCGACAACCCGCTTGCCCAAATCGCAGTGCGCTGATTGGGTTATATTTTTGGAAAATCTGGGAAAACCCAATTAACACCTTTGCGAGGGTCAAGATGGGTCAATTTCACTGGCGGATAGAAGGGCTCCCTGTCTGATTGTTGCGTTAACCCTAAAATGCCGTTAAAACTCAATTAAATTCACATTTTCTGTACCGGAGATGTACGATTGTGAGTCAACTTACTATGATACGTAGATATGTAATAAAAATAGAACCGCATGAGTGTCTGAATTTAGACGAAATTATCGCACTCGATTTGTTGGCGGAATGAGATACCTCTCGTGCGGGACGCATGTGGTTCTATCTATTTATCTTCTGCAAATTAGGGGATATAGAAACTTCCCAGATGGGAAAACGTAACTAAAAACAATGTTAATTTGAAACCATAGATACTTCCCAGAAAATGAGGCCTAAGCAGAATGAGGTCCCCAGAGGGTGAATTTAATGATTCTAGCCCACTACTAGTAACCCTAACCCTAACCCTAACCCTAACCCTAACACTATTTGCAGGTTTGCTGGGAAAATTTGAATTTTACAGTGGGAATAAAAATCTACCTGCTGGCTAATTTTTTGGATAAAATAAATGAATATAAAACCTGCAGCCTGCTGGGTAATAAATATAAAACCTGCCTGCTTGCCCATTTTGAAAAAAAAAGTGTCCAAGAAACAGATAACCAATTTTGTGTGATTTTAAAGAAATAATGATACCTTGTTCAATGTGTCGAGGGCACCCTGAGCAGCAATCAGGGCTGGTTCTGCTTTCGCCAAATCTCGCTCGCAATCCTGCTGTACCTTCGTAACCTCCTCCGTGATTTTCGAGACTTTTTGTTCTTCTTCATCAGCGAAGGCCTTTTCTCTAGAGACTTTCTCAGTCTCAGCGCCAACAACAGAAATGAGTTTATTAGCATCCTCGTTCTTCTGTGCTAACTCTACTTCCTGTGATGCCAACTTGGATTTCAAATCATCGACCTGTAAATAGATGGTAATTTACTTAGTTTGGGAAAATTTTATTTATTGTTTTTTGACAATAATTCCTTGGTACCGATGCTATTGAACAGGAATATTTTACTCAGGGCCACTACATTTTTATTAGTTGTTTACGGATAATTATTTTAAAAGATAGGGTGGGAGGGGAGTAAATGAAACATTGGTTTTGAATTTTTATTTTTGTTTTCCTTTTAATCAAAAAATCAGGCAGGAAGATAAAAAAAAATCTTAAATTTACTATAATTCATATAAATTTTAGATGAAATGGTGAAATGAGTCTGTGACAGATGCGAAAGAAGGTCGTCGGGAAGTATTTAAAAATATTAAAAATATGAGAGTGCTGCATTTGTTCAGAATGGCTCCGGATTGATGAATAATAGAATATCTGGTAGGTTTAATCCCAGTCTCTTTGAAAAGCCGACGAAAATCCTATATCGGATGTACGTATCTAGAACTATCTATTAAAATTAGATTCTGTATTGAAGGGATTCCCTCCATTTCATTGGAGAGTGGCGACGACTGCATGCGAATTCATTGGTTTATGGCATAGCAGATCACATCAGAGATTAGACGTCAATGACGTGTTGACAATTTTCCCATGGATGCATTTGTCAATCTCAACTATTGTTGGAAAACTGAATACAGGCGATATATCCATAATTCAATTTACTCATCGCAACATCTTCAAGTTTTTTATCAATCAACAATATTCATGACAGATTATTCTTTCGCATCTAGTTGTATTAATAACTATTTGTAAATACTAGGAATGCCAGGAATGCACTCTATATTTGGAAACGGTTTATTACGTCATATTGGGAATATCACGTCATCGTAGAAATGAAATATTATGGACACTTCTAGAGACGTACATCCAATTGCAGTCAGAAATAATTTTTTATGATTTTATGGCCTTCTTGGTGCTCAATAATTATTCATATTTTGTTTGGCTATATAGGCCCTATTGGAGTCGGCGGAAATAAAATAAGTGGTGATATTTTTTTTTACAATGGCCTCGGTAAAATGAACTGAACAAATGGTAAAACACAATACATCACTAGCACTAAAAATATCATTTCAACAATCTACATGAAAATTTATGTTTGTAAAATGGTACTGATACAAGAAATCACTAGAAAATTTATAACGTTGTCCAATGTTACATGTATAAGATATCAGCAGTAAATCCAGATAATTTATATATTTGTCAATGTTGTATGTATTAGATACCACCGGAAAATTGGGAAAATTATATAGTCATCAATGTTAATGTATGTATTAGATACTGCCAGAAAATCTAGATAAATTATGTATATAGTTGTGAATGTTGTATGATACTACCGGCAAGCCTTGAAATAGTGTGCCTGTCATTTGTCATCACCAAATTCACCTTCTGGGGACATCATTCTGCTTGCACCTCAGCAGAATGAGGTCCCCAGAGGGTGAATTTGGTAATGCTAGCCCGCTATGGGCTAGCATCACTAAATTCACCCTCTGGGGACCTCATTCTGCAAATGACAGACACGCTATTTCAAGGCTTGACTACCGGAAAATCTGGATCATTTATATAGTTGTCAATGTTGTATTGATACCGCCCGAAAATCTTGGTAAATCATATATTTTTAAAATGTACAGAGATTAGAAACCATTAGAAATTCTAGATAATTAATATTTTTGTAAAATGTTATCGAGACAAATCACTCTAGACTTTGGGTAATTTGTAAAATGTTATAGCAGTAAAAATTTATTTATTAGAAACTTTAGATTTTCATGTTAATCTTTCAAGATGGATGACATATATATATCAAGATCTATGTTTTAAGATTGATGACATACACACAGAGATCTATTTTTAAGATGGATGACATATATACACGGAGATCTATGTTTTAAGATGGATGACATATACACCAGGATCTATGTTTTAAGATGGATGAAATATATACGCCGAATGCATTCAGTGAAGAAATAACATTTTCAATAGAAAATACATATTCCCTAATAAGATACTTACACACTGAACTACATGGTATATTCATCTTTATTCACAAGAAAGGATTCTATGAGATCCGTTTAAAATTTATTATTTTGGTACGAAATAGCTTAAGTACCTTTTGAATCATTATTATTATGACATAGCAGGTCAAAGGTCATTTGTCCACTCTTTATGTATATAAGCAAGTGGACCCACAGTAATCGGCCTCTTTTTATCCTCTTACAAGATTCGAGGGGTGTGACCGAGCAGCGGGGAGGGAAAATCCCAATTTGGGAGGGACATGGGAGTTCAGTGTGTAAGTATCTTATTAGGGAATATGTATTTTCTATTGAAAATGTTATATTCCCGTCAAAGATACGTTACACACTGAACTACATGGTAGAATCAACTCATAGGAGGAGGCTGCGAGGAATGAGATACTATTGTATTTTAGTTGAGAATAATTCTTTTGAACCTGCTGAGTTTTTTTTTTAGCAACAAATGGATCAAAAGGTACTGATTTGCAGATTTGATTGATGCTACCAGGTAGAGTGGAGAAAGTGGGAGAATAAGCCCAATGGCTGAAACTCTGCACCTCCCCCCTTTGGTTCTGAAGTCAGACAAACCGGTAATTGTGAAATCTCATATGCAGGGACATGCATGTGCCACCTCCTCCCTGGAGTAAGCGGGTTATATGCAGAAAGCATAGGTCACCCAGCTCCATGGTATGTGACTGAACGAACCAAGCTAACCCGACGTTTCGACACCAGAGGAAGGAAATCTATTGTTACCTGAATGGTCAATCTGGATGTAACACGAGCAAGTAGCAACTGTAAAGACGATTAGAAACATACCACCAACTCATGTATGGTGAAGAAAACCCAGAGTTAAATAGCCACTGCATCATGCTTGTAAGGTCTGCGACCGACTGTCAGTAAATGTGCAACCCCAAATCGACAAACTGATCAAGGCGCAAAATGAGTATTTTCTGACTGACCGTCAAATGACAGTATTTTACTTCAGTTAATAATACACCAGACAGAGGCCATATTCCGTCGGTCAATGCCCATGATTGGAATTTACTTTAAGGCTGGAAACTGGTAACAAAAACCCCAGGTAACTAAGTCGATCAAGAGCGTTAAATGACTTGGAAAGTCCCAAATGTTTTCTGGTATCGAAACAATCGAGAAGAAAAAGTTCGGAGAGTCCCGAGTTGTAAACTACTTCCACAGCCTGTCAATCCAATAGTGTATGCAGTTACATGTACACATGATTGAAAGGAATACTTTGCAGTCTGCATGTAACTTATGAGAAAATGTGTAGAAGGAGGAGACCCATCGTGATGGAACTACTCCAAACAATCTGAAAGAAAGAACAGGCCATGGATGATTAAGGTCTAAAAACAACCAGAATGTCGATAACAAGAAGATTGTATCTTCTGGTTATTCACTGATTGTTCTTAACAGACGAAGGGCCCGGGTCCATGAGCTGTGTGTAGCTCACCTCATCCACCAAGGCGAAAGTACACAGCAATGCCCAAAGCAACCGACCACCCAACCACAGCAGAAACACGGGCAACCCGCCAGGACCCAACCGGAAACACAGCCCGCCGCCACCCATCGGAAAGCTCTCGTCGAGAGCCCCCCGATGAACAGCAACAAGCCACACCACCGACCAAATCCCGAAAAACCACCCACAACTCTGCCGCGGCCAAACACCCCGAGCACCACTGTACACCCATTCGACATGTGGTCAAGGAGGTACGCCAGTAATGTGAACAGAAGGGCACATTTTACTGAAGACCAATCACATGTGTGTATGGTCGGACGGTTGTCTGCCGCTCATACAGCGAGGACCCGGACCCTAGTTCCTCCCCGTGGGCAGAGACTCCGTCGCCAACAATGATTGCCTCATGTGCGCCGTTAGACGAATAGCTCGACTGTTGTGTAGTAATTCAAGACAGCCTGTCAAAAAAGGAGCACTGAGTACAGTAACGCCCAACTCAATCAAGCAGGGCATCAATGAGTTTTGTTGGCATGACGCAGGGCTCAAAGTTCTGAAATGCACAGGTTCCCATGGAACAGGTTATTACCTACCGTACCCGCCACCCCAGAAGATTGTGTGAGTTCAATTGTCTATCGTAACCCGATAAGCGAACCCAAACTGGAAAGCGATAATATTGAGCGAGAATAGACCTAATCATTATCCTGGTACTACAGGGAAAGCTCATTGGGATTGTCCTAAGGCTGTAGAGTTAAAAGATGATGAATGTTCTACGCAAAGAGAAATATGATTCCCAACTTGGTTCGCAGAAAAACCCAGCCCAACACCGCAGAAGGCCCGAGTGATGCTCGCAAAAATCTTAGAAGGAATCCAAGGCTTGGTGTTATGCCCCATGGTACCGTAGTAAGGGTGAAAGATGTCCTGTGTACATTTACCACTAGAAGAATCGAACGGTCACCCATAAACAAAGGACAATGCTAATCAGTGACAGGTGGAAAGGTAATAAGTTTGAGCCCAGGTAAAACCGCATGAAAAAACAAATTGAGTGTCTGTTAAAAGTCTCTGCCCCGGCCGATGACTGCGCTATGTTCACTGTTATAGACAGCACCCGAGATTACCCGGCATTAGACGGCGCGCTGTCTGGTGGCCCAGTGCTCGGTCCCCCCTCGAACCCCCCAGGACCCATATCTGAGGAGAGAAACTGCGTCTGCAACCCCTCGATGCCTTGCAATTAACTTAGTTCTTTGTGACAGACAAGAAAAAGCAGCAAGAGCTCTTCGAAATCCAAAGTGAGAATCAGGATTCGCGTTGGATGGCAAGTAGCCCTGTTAATTAGAAATGTGGAATCGTCAGATCCAAGCAATGGATTTTGTTATCTTTAGAGTAAAAAACTGAATAAACAGGACTGTGTAAGCCTTGGAAGAGACATCGAGGAGTGATTAATGAGCAGACTGATTCCCCCCTAACCGGAGCCAGCTTAAACCCTGACAGGAAGCAGAATCATACAGTGTAGCCAGTAGGGCAGCGGCGACCTACTAGGTCACGACACGAATCCAAAAACCTGACCAACAGGACGACACCACACTAGTGTTTCTAAATGCACACAATCTGCATTGAACGACATGTTGAATGGGCAGAGCAGTCAAATATACATAGAATGAACCGAAACTTTTAGATGACACGAGCCCAAGATCTGAGATATTACTCGATTCGTGTATCACCCCCCAAGACAGTGACTATGAAACGCTACCGCCCCAGTGGCTACACTGGTACAACTTGCCTCCCGCCAAATAGCAAGCATTTGAAGGTCATGCAGAGTCACGGGAAATGGTCTTTACAGCAATTCGACCCGAGGGTAGACGCCAGGGAGCAACTTACTTGGAAATTTTGATTATCTAATAAATAGCCTCACATGGACATGATGAGATAGTATTTTGTTCTCAATCTCAAAGTTGACATAAAATTCATACCAAATTGCATGGTTATTATCCAAGTTTGGATGGCAAATTGTGATGCGATACCAGTTAAGTTGCTCCCTAGGCGGCTGACAGATTTTGTACATCGCACATGCTTGTAAAAGGGATGTGGGAGGACGAAATCTGAGGTAGGAACCAGCAGGAGCGGGCGAGCATGGTCGGATCCGTGAACACTGGAACCCACCCTCGGAACAGTATGGCGTCTGGCTACAGTGAATTCAATGGTGAAGTATGCGGCTGGGCCACCTCAAGGTCCGCATGGAACGAGGAATTGGATTAGCCTGAACCTGCTTGACAATGGGGTTACTGAAACCGAGGCCACACGAGGAAGAAAATAGCCTGTGGTATGACCAGTTACATGTATAAGGATCAGGAAAGGGACCCAAAAATTGACCATGAAAGTAGGTGACTGATGCGTCACATTATTATTTGTGAAATTATGTCATATTGATCTGACAAAAAAGTTAATTTGTTGGCAAACAATCTCAATGTATTGTAAATTATTTCATAGCGAACTATGAGCCAAGCAAAACCACACAAGTGAGTTAATTCATAGATAAACGAAAAGGGACCCAAACCTGATCCCTAATTTTGCTACATATGTCAACATGAAACAGATTTGTGAGTGACAATTTCAGAATTTCGACGTAAACAAAACGAATGTTGTCACGTGCCAATTTCAACATAAACAAAGTTATAAACCAATGTTGTCTCACTGGTTGAATGTTATAATACTTACATTCTAAAACCACAAGAAACCGAGATAACATAACAACTGTGCTGTATAGGCATTGTCCCAGAAAGTTCAACACGTGAACCGCTGCATATAAACAGACGAAGTGCAATTCCGAAATTAATTCCGAATTCTAAACCACGTGTTCCGAAACCGGAAGTTGGGAAATTACCCACAATTTTCAACAGAACAATATAGTTTTTGTATTTTATTTGCGTTAAAACAAATAAAACAGGGAAATTGAATGAAATTGTCACTCTGATATTAATTTAATAATTATTGTGTGTCGTTTCCAAAATTGAACCGATGTCACAACAAGTTAAAAAATGTGGAACGGAATTGTTAAATGAAGCCGACAATAATATGTGGTTTCATTTCTCATAGCGTTAGTTTTTACTTCCCTTCGAATCTTGTCACAAGAGAAAAAGAGGTCGATTACTGTGGGTCCACTTGCTTATATACATAACGAGTGGACAAATGACCTTTGACCTGCTACGTCATAATAATAATGATTCAAAAGGTACTTAAGCTATTTCGTACCAAAATAATAAATTTTAAAACGGATCTCATAGAATCCTTTCTTGTGAATAAAGATGAATATACCATGTAGTTCAGTGTGTAACGTATCTTTGAACGGGAATATGTATATAACACTAACCAGAAAATGATTAACACTAACCTGTGAAGCTGTGCTCCTTAGTTTCTCTAAACCATTTTCGAGACGAATTATCTTAGCCTGAAGTTCAGTGTTTTTCTTTGCCAAAAGATTGAGATAAAGGGTGATTTGTTCAAGGAAACTTTTGGGTGTGGTGTAGTTATATCGACGCTCGTTCTGTAGGTATGTGTCGCTCATATGATTCACACTCATGTGGACATTAGACAAGAAGAGAGCTATTGAGTCCCGAAGGTCAACCTGAAAAACCAAGAAAATATTACCAGTTAGTCAAAAATAACTTCAGACATTGAAATTGGCATATTTCTTCTATGACATTGCTTCAGAATTGCATGAAATTCTACATTGGCTTCTACGGCATTTTTGACGATATTGCCATTGCTAATTTCGAGGGCTGGATGGAACATGAGAAGATGCGCCCAGATCCCATTCCATTCCCCTTGTCAGGTGACCAATCTGTACCAATTTTTCTACATAAGAAACGCTCTTTATTGCTCATATTTGCCCCTTTAAGTCATCTGAGGTCAATGGCATCTATTTCATTATACTCTACGGGTCAATTTATCCCCGTGTTTCAATTTTCACAGACCAGATTGCAACCATTTTGGGTATATAATTAATTATTTAATTGAATTAATTATTAGTGTCCTTTTAAGATATCTGATGTCAACAGGACATATCTAATAAGATTTCCTGGGTCAAATTACCCATATACATGTACACATTTTTAGATCCGAAGGTCCAGCTGTTTCTGTATAAACAAGCAGTCGCAGACAACGATATCCCCCGCCGAATTGTGCAGTTGGGGAAGTGCATTCTCAATAATGTTTGCGTTCTCAGTAAGTGCTAAACAAGAGGTGGGATTTTGTCAAAAAGCCTGGCTTGCGAACTCATTTTAGGTACTGACATTTGTGGAAATTAGCCATGTGACGTCGTCCATTTGCACCAAAAATAATAAACAATGTCCTTTAACTCTGCTGAAAATATCTGGCCGGACCTGGTTTGCGAACTCGTTCAGATACTGGTCATGTGAACTCATATACCAAAAATCTTTTAAATCCGTTGACATTTGTGGAAATGAGCCCTGTGACGTCATCCATTTGCAACCAAAAATAAAAGTCCAATAACTCTGCTGAGAATATACGACCGGACTTGGTTTGCGAACTCGTTCTAGATACTGGTCATGTGAACTCATATACCAAAAATCTTTTAAATCCGTTGACATTTGTGGAAATTAGCCCTGTGACGTCGTCTATTTGCACACAAAAAAATAAACAAAGTCCAATAAGTCCGCTTAAAATATCCGGCCGGACCTGGTTTGCGGAACTCGTTCTAGATACTGGTCAAGTGAACTCATATACCAAATATCTTTGAAATCCCCATTGAGATTTGTGGAAATGAGCCTTGTGACGTCATCTATTTGCTATTTGGTAAATTCGACAAAAATAATAAACAAAGTCCAATAACTCTAGTAAAAATATCCGGCCGAACCTTGCTTGCGAACTCTTCTAGGTAATGGTCAGGTGAACTCATATACCCAAACGCTTTGAAATCCTTTGTCATTTGTTCGAGTTATGACTCGTACAAATTCGGGACAGACGAACAGACAGACGGACGTAACCCATTCCTATATCCCCCGCAAATTTTCAATTTGGCGGGGGATAACAATCAGTAGATAAAAGCCAAATTTATTTCGACAGCCTTTCAAGTTTGACACTGTGTGTCGCTAGTAGTCCCATGAGGGAAGATTAACGATTCACACTGCATAATCCATTGTGGAATATTCAAATCGAATGAATTGGCATAACTTTAGTTACAGGTGACCTATTACAAAAAAAATTCGGCAACATGCTCAGTGGATTAGCGTGCATCTATAATGACTGAGAAAAGCTACACCGGTGTAATCCTTTAAGGACTTTTCAAGGACAGAGGTAGATTTTTAAGTACTTTTAAAGCACTGTTAACCCTTTCATGGCGGGAGCTGCGCTGGTGCAGCATTATAGATCTTGTGCCAGTGTATTCTCTTATATATGAAATTTTAACTTGGAACCTTGTGAATAAATAACTGATGGATATATAACTTACAGGAACATCGCTGTCTTCCAAGAACCTCTGACTGACAGATATCAGAGCTTCTTCAGGCCACTCGTGGAACCAATCGATGCTCGTACAGTTAACTACTGCGGGGAATTTACGACTCCGGACCCTCAAGGTCGCACCAACTGGTGAGAAGCAAAGGACCACCTGTGGATACAAAAATAAACAGAATATTTATGACAAAAAAATATAAATACCATGTTCTCAGGCACCTCCCTCTTCACTAGGCCTCAAAATATGGTGCTAGACATTGACAGAATGAGGTCCCCAGAGGGTGAATTTTGTGGCGCCACCCAGCAGTGGGCTAGCATCACCCAATTCATCCTCTGGCGATATCATTCTGCATGGCCTCAGGCTCATCTGCTATCTGAGACCTTGACATAGATTTAAGTTCCCAGATGGTGATCAATGTGTAATCGATCATGTGCACCCATTGGGCACCTCGATTATGCATTGTGTCGTCTGCCAATTTGGGGATATAGAGAAACTAAACTAAAAATAAGAAAAAGGAACTTTCTCATGAAGTTTCTAAAGAAACTGAATAATTTGTTAAAAAGATAAAGATACTTTCCAGAGAAGATGCGGCCTAAGCAGAATGAGGTTCCCAGAGTATTAATTTGGTGATGCAAGCCTACTGATGCAGGGTAAAATCTTTAAATTTACCCTCTGGGGACCTCATTCTGCAAATGTCCAGCACCATATTTTGAGGCCTGTTCATCACTTGTTCTCAGGCACCTCCCTCGTCAATCAAGAGGCACCTCCCTCGTCAATCAAGAGGCATGTCCCTCGTCAATCAAGAGAGCCTGAGCAAACATTTTTAGAAACAAATTCATCGAGATTCTTCCATTTATTCAATTATAAATTTAGATTGGTTTCTGTAATGGTTAAAACTTATTGAAAGATGAGTTTCTATGGATTTCTTGAAGAATTGTTGGATTTTATTCCATAATATTTATATCTATACATATTAAAACATTTCTAAATTTATCGGAATAAAATAAAATGAAAAGCCTTTCTCCCTCATCCAATTTTTCACATTAAAACAATACTCAGGGTGCCTTCTGTCATGTTCTCAGAACGAATAAAGTAAGAGATACAAGCTTGCAAATAGCGTGTCTGTCATTTGCAGAATGAGGTCCCCAGAGGGTGAATTTAGTGACGCTATCCTGCATAGCGGGCTAGCATCACTAAATTCATCCTCTGGAGACTTCATTCTGCTTAGGCCTCATCTTCTGGGAAGTATCAAATTAACATTGTTTTTAGTTACATTTTCCCATCAGGGAAGTTTCTATATCCCCTAATTTGCAGAAGATAAAATCCATAATCGAGGCGCCCAAACTTCAACTGGGGAACTTCAATTTGATCCTAGGTCTGCCATAGAAGTTGATGGCCTAAGCAGAATGAGGTCCCCAGAGGGTGAATTTAATGATGCTAGCCCGCTATGTGGGATAGCGTCACTAAATTCACCCTCTGGGGACCTCATTCTGCAAATGACAGACACACTATTTGCAGGCTGGAAGAGACAGATCAATGCTTTACAATTTCACTCACTCACAAATTTGACTGTTCAAGCTGAATTCAAAGCCCAATAAATGTTAAAACTTCAACATTCCATACCTTACTTGTATGTAAGAAACTGCAGTATTATTGTTCGCTCGTTTTAAATTCGCGGACCCTGATAAAACTATTTCTTAAAAATCACATTTCCAATTGCATTCTGTTATGGCTTAATTGTTCCTGAATTACGGTAGATTTAAAGTCCATCACGATTTAAGTGCACAGCCCGCACTGCCATGCAGAAAATTTTATAACCGTTAATTATTTAGTTGTGAAGAAGGTAACTGTAAACTACTCGGAGTCTCTGATAATATATATGGTACTTCAGTAGTTAGGCGCATCGCTGACATAACATCAAAAAAGTTTAGTGACAACCATTGATAGGTTGCTGACTTCACAAATGTTACAGTAATGCCCTAAATAATCGACTGTGGTTAAGGAGTCGATTATTTAGGGCATTACTGTACTTCATAGTTTATATATCGATTAATACACAAACCTTTTATTTTTCTCATTTGTTCGCTAAACACTTTGATTCCCACTATTCTTCGCTTAATTTTTAATTCGGACACAGATGGGGGCGCGAAAAAATAGTACTGCATGAATTTAAATATGAGAAAGGTAGTTTGAATTCCATTTGTAATAGTTTTGTCCAAAAGTGACTCATTAAAACTGAAAAAGCAAAATAGCATTTTTTTTCTTCAATTTTTCATCATAACAATATGAGGGAGTAGATTATCGAGACAATTTTATGTAAAACAAATATTCAAAACAAACCTTAAGCGTTTTTCGGACTTTTTCGATGAAATATTTCCAGCAGTTTTCTCTGCTATCTTCCATGCCAATCCCTTTGACCTCTGACCTCATACCACTGATAATATTCTCAACTTCGTCATCCGCAAAAAGGTCGGGGATTTCACCTGAAGCCAGTAAATCATTGATCAGCACTAAGAATTTTTCATCAGCCACCTGTGCGTCGGTCATAAGGAAGACGAGACCCATTCCCTTCATTCCAGACTTCATGTAAAGTGCTGCCAGATCAACTTTTAAATCGGGAATACTGTAACCTTTCCTCAGTGTAATTTGGAAAACGTCCAAACTGCTGATAAAAGCAGCGAGTCTAGATAAACTCTGTTTCCCGCTGCCTCCAACACCGATCAGGAGAGCGTTTCCACGCGGCGATTCAAGAATTCTGTTTATCCTGCATACATGACTCATAGCATCCTCAAAGAGTACAAGGTTCATCGCAGCATTCAGTTCATTGTAATTTTCCAGCGCTTCAACCAGAAGTTTGTTGACCTGCGGCCACTCCTCAAACATAAGGTATTTTGGATCTCCAATACCTTGAGCGAAGTGTGAGAATAAAAGTGGTTTCTTAAAAACGGCAGCCTCATCAACATCCTGAAAGTAAGGTGAATACATCATAAGATGGAAGTGAATACATCGTAATATGGAAGTGATTACTCTCAGGTGCCAAATAAACGTGCCGGCACGTTTATTAATTTGGAGCAAAAATACACACAATCACGCTAATTGTGACCCATCACGTTTATTATTTTTTGGGGGTAAATCCATCACATACTGTGACATTTATTCTTTTTTTTGGGTGATAAACAAACGAATATAAGAATGGAACGAATCATGAGTGTGCTAATGTTAATACTAGAAGTCACAAACCACTAAATAAAGTTGGTTTAGTTGTTTTAGTAGACTGAGATGCGACATCGCTTCGATATAAAACCTATTTTGAGAGTCACGGTTCGCCCAATCTTTTACTTCGTCTACTTTCGGTTTGTAATAAAGCTCAAAACGTGAACTGGGCCGAGTTCACGGGACCCGAAACGATAGAAAAGATGGCCCATGGATCCCAGGACTTATTCTAAAATTAAAATGTTTTTGTTAACTCCAAAATCAGTTCCATAATCACAATTTATAATGAAAAACGATGTGCCTCGAAAATAGGCAACGCGAAACCCAGAAAAAGCGCTAAAAGTTACCAGTTTGACTGAGTGTTTTCTGCATACAAATAATTTCATGAGAAGCATTAAAGTATATTCCTTTAATATTAAGATATTTAAACAACACAGTTTCATACTTTTTCTGTTTTAATGCATTATTTGGTGAGAGAAATGTAAAATTGATCATAAATTCTTCGAAAAAAAATCAAATTAGGCTTAATGTAAAATTGTAAACTGAGTATGATTTTGGACAAGAACTTCAATCTACTAGTACACAATTTTCAACCTAAATATATTAATCAATTGAATTATACAGTGAGTGAGTTACTTGAGTTAACTATCACTCTTTGATTGATTGATTGGTTGTATGGGCAATGATAATAACACATATATAAATACAATAGATTGTTGATATACATAACTTAGGAGCAAACACATAGCATTGTACATAGTTTGTTCAGCATTAGATATCCTTTTATTTGTGATGTTGAAAAGGGGTTGTTTTGTGCAAAATCATATTTAATAAACAGCCTTAAGTTTTCCCACCCCTTCTTGTATTCCGTATGGCTAATCCCTATATAGTATACAAAGTGGTGAAATGGTGTGTAATTTAGGTTTTTTCTGTTTTGTTTGATTCATTATTCCGATCCCAAATTATCTAGTATTCTAAGCCATATAGAAGGTATCGGAATATTGAAATAGTCGGAATTATGAACCCTCATGGAAAAGCGGAATAATGAACCCTCAGAATAATGAACCATCGGAATAATGAACCATCTATACCCGAAGACCCCCAACCTACAAGAGAAAAAAAAGTCATGTGCAGTGTGTACTGTATAATACAACAATCAACATGTAAGACAATCTATTCCAACTTTATACCATATGAGTAATATGTAATTTCACGCATGGTCTTACATAATGTATGAATGGGGTAAACAAGATAGTGAAGATACATGATGAATAATATCTAAATGTCACATCCTCCGCACAGGTATGATTCCCTGTACTATATAAATGTATGCATAAGCCTTCATGGCTCAAGTTTTAAGGATACTACCATGAAAAGTAAAATCCGTAACCCAGCACATTTATTGTGCACCAGCACTATTATTCTTTTTTTGGTAAAAATGTCACCCAGCACTTGTATTTGGCCAGCACTTTTATTTGGCACCTGAGAGTACATCAATTAAGGATAGTTTAGTTAGGCCCAAAAAAAAATTATTTGAGTCTCAGACAATTTTTTTCTAAATCAATGGGGGAGGGAGGACTTTATTTTTATTTATTTTTTGTGCACATCGTAAGCATGGTTCATGATAGTTTCCCTTGTCTAGTATTATGTTGATCAACTAATCATTTTCTTCAATGTAGTGATCTACTTAATGTTCTATGTCATTATGTACAGTCAATCCAATTCCAGAATTTCAATGAATACAAATATCGCAATATTTGATTGGACCAAGTTGTATATATATTTTTTATTACTTCTTTCTGGGACATATAATACTTTACTGTAGTAGATTAGACTGTGGAAACAAACTGATGTTTTGAGCAACATGGGTACATTTAACTCTATTGATCATCAAACCTGGGACCACGACAGGACATCCCAGTGCCACAATATTGGAATAGGCTGGGATCTTTACTCAATTATGCGCATTTGGCGTCGACCAGATAATTTCCAATAATGCGCGTTTGGCATAAAAAGAGTTAACCCTTTCTACAATAAATATTCATTAACGAATAGTTCCCTTAAAAAATGTTCAGATAATAAATTAACCCTATATTAAATAAATACTAACTAACGAATAGTTCCCTTTAAAAATGTTCAGATAATAAGTTAACCCTATAATAAATACTCATTAACAAATAGTTCCCTTAGAAAATGTTCAGACTTATTATCTGAGGATTTATCCTGAAGTAATCAGTCCATGTGGTTTTGGTTTACTTTGGTAAATTTGTGTCACGACTGTCTTTATTACTCACTTGTATCATCAGGAACAATTAACAACTGAACTTTCATCAGATACATGACTTTATAACGAAAATAACATTTTCAATAGAAAATACATATTCCCTATAAGATACTTACACACTGAAGTACATGGTATATTCATCTTTATTCACAAGAAAGGATTCTATGAGATCCGTTTAAAATTTATTATTTTGGTACGTAATAGCTTAAGTACCTTTTTGAATCATTATTTATATGACGTAGCAGGTCAAGGTCATTTGTTCACTTGTTATGTATATAAGCAAGTGGGGACACAGTCAAGATCTCTTTTTCATCCTTACAAGACTCGAGGGGTGTGACCGAGCAGCGGGGAGGGAAAATCCCAATTTGAGAGGGACCTGTGAGTTCAGTGTGTAAGTATCTTATAGGGAATATGTATTTTCTATTGAAAATGTTATATTCCCTTCAAAGATACGTTACACACTGAACTACATGGTAGAATCAATTCATAGGAGGAGGCTGCGAGGAATGAGAAACTATTGTATTGTAGTTAAGAGTAACTAATTTGAACCTGCTGAGTAGCAACAAATGGATCCAAAAGATACCGATTTGCAAATTTTATTGATGGTACAAGGTAGAGTGGAGAAAGTGGGAGAATGAGCCCATTGGCTGAATCTCTGCACCTCCCCCCTTTTGGTTCTGAAGTCAGACAAACCTGTAATTGTGAAATCTCCCCAAGGTCATATGCAGGTACATGCATGTGCCACCTCCTCCCTGGAGTAAGCTGGTCATATGCAGAAAGCATAGACCACCCTGCTCCATGGTATGTGACTGAACGAACCAAGATATCCCAACGTTTCTTTCGACACCAGAGGAAGGAAATCTATTGTTACCTGAATGGTCAATATGGATGCAAAACGAGGAAGTGGCAACTGTAAATACGATTAGAAACATACCACCAAGTCATGTATGGTGAAGAAAACCCAGAATTAAATAGCCACCGCATCAAGATTGTAAGGTTTGCGACCTACTGGCAGTAACGGTATCTAACTCGACCAACTGATAAAGGCGCAAAAGAAGTATTTTAGGACTGACCATCAAAATGACAGTATTTTACTTCAGTGAATTAATACACCGGACAGAGGCCATATTCCGTCCGACAATGCCCATGATTGGTAGTTACTTTAAGTCTGGAAACTGGTAACAAAAACCCCAGGTAACGAAGTCCATGAAGAGCGTTATAGGACTTGGAAATTCCCAAAATGTTTTCTGGTATCGAAACAATCGAGAAGAAAAGTTCGGAGAATCCTGAGTTGTAACTACCTCCACAGCCTGTCAATCCAATAGTGTATGCAGTTACACGTACACTTGATTCAAAGGAATACTTTGCAGTCTGCATGTAACATATTAGAAAATGTGTAGAAGGAGGAGACCCATCGTGATGGAACTACTTCAAACAGTCTGAAAGAAGGAACAGGCCATGGATGATTAAGGTCCCAAAAACAACCAGACTGTGGATAACAAGAAGATTGTGTCTGCTTGTTATTCACTGATTGTTCTTAACAGCCGAAGGGCCCGGGTCCATGAGCAGTTATTGTTTTTTAGCCCACCGCAACGACCAAGGAGAAAGCATATACTCGGTCGACATGAGGTCGAGGAGGTATGCCAGAGGTGTGAACAGAAGGCAAAATTTACCGAAGACCAGTCACATGTGTGTATGGTCGGACGGTTGTCTGTCGCTCATACAGCGAGGCCCCGGACCCTAGGTCCTCCCTGCGGGCAGATACTCTCTGTCGCCAACAATGATTGTCTCATGTGCGCCGTTAGACGAATTGCCCGTCTGTTTGAGTAATGCAAGACAGCATGTCAAAAAAGGAGCACTGAGTACAATAATGCCCGATTCCAGAGGTGCCACGACTATTTATTTTGATAATCGACAATCGGTCGGCAACAATAGACTATAATCGATTAATCGTACCTAACACCGTCAGTGGAAGTATTCTGTAATATGGCCTATTGGCTTGGTGCTGGGTAACTACAATGTCGCTGTTGTTTGAGGAATCGGCTCAGGACATGTTTACATTAATGAAGTGCATCACAGACCACTTTTATTGACCAATGAACAGAATGTATTCTATACCTGCACAATTATCGGCCATGTTATGGTGATAATAGAATTTGTGAGTTCATTAGAACGAACGTAAATATGAATTTCAGTGTCTGAATAGCCAAACATGCAAACCATATAAAAGTAGGAATGCATAATGAATGGCCGACGGTTTGTATTTGATAATATCGAGGTTCATTCAGCATTCACTGCATGATACGCAATAGCCTATACAATTAACCTCTAAGGATACTTATTCAAGCACAGTATACTCAAATGACATCATGGAGAACATTGTTGATTAAAATGCCATAGGTTCCCTAGTTTCCAGAGAATTTCAATCAACTCCCATTGGTTCAATCAGATTCAAGGGCAAGTGCATTCAGCTCATTGAAGACAGTGACAGTCGGCATATATCAAAGATGTAGTTCCGCCTTACAAGTAGAAATATACAATGACATCGCCATAATTTCAAAGCTGCAGGGCCGCCAATTTGTAGAATTAACAACAACATGAAGAGTAACCATGGCGCATCATCAAATCAACTGCAGACTGTTTGCAACATAGGTTAGTAGTACTCCTGTTGACGGAATCTCGTTGATATGCGATCACAGGTTGTTAACCCATCGGTTGTAGATTAAACTGTAAAACAAACACGGTATTCAATAATACTGGACATGTCCTGATGTCAAATTAAATAATGCATATTAATCGACGATGTAAATGGTAATCGATGATCGGCTTTATCAACGGTTCATCGATTATACGACTAATCGTGGCACCCCTACAAAGGACTCCTTCAAGCAGGGCATCAACGTGTGTTGTTGTCATGATGCAAGTCTCAAAGTTCTGAAATGCACCTGTTCACATGGAACAGGTTATTACCTACCGTACCGCCACCCTAGAAGATTGCGTGAGTTCAATTGTCTATATCGTAACCTGATAAGCTAACCCAAACTGTAAAGCCATGATATTGAGCGAGAATAGATCTAATCCTGGTACTACAGGTAAAAAGCCCATTGGGATTGTCCTAAGACTGTAGAGTCAAAAGCTGATGAATGTTCTACGCACAGAGAAACGTGAGTCACAACTTGGTTCGCAGAAAAAAGAGCCTATAACTGCAGAAAGCCAGATTGACACTCGCAAGGAATCCAAGGCTTGGTGTTTCGCCCCATGGAACCGTAGTAAGGGCGAAAGATGATCTGTGTAAATTTATCACCAGAAAAATCGAACGGTCACCCATAAACAAAGGACAATGCTAATCAGTAGAAAGGTAATAAGTTTGAGCCCTGGTAAAACCTCATGGTTGTAGAACAAATTGAGTGTTTGTTAAAAGTCTCTGCCCCGGCCGATGACTGTGCTATGTACACTGTTATGGACAGCACCCGAGATTATCCGGCATCAGCCGGCGCGCTGTCTGGTGGCCCAATGCTCGGTCTCCCCTCGAACCTCCCAGGACCCAAATCGGAGGCGAGAAACTGCGTCTGCCACACCTCGATGCCTTGCAATTAACTCTAGCTCTTTTTTAGAGCCACAAGAAAAAACAGCAAGATCTCTCCGAAAACCAAAGTGAGAATCAGGATTCGCATTGGATGGCAAGTAGCCCTGTTAATTAGAATTGTAATCTAAATGTGGGATCGGCAGATCCAAACCATTTTTGGATTTTGTTATCTTTAAAGTTAAAAAACTGAATAAACAGGGCTGCGTAAAGCCTGGGAAGAGACATCGAGGTATGATTAATGTTCAGACTGTTCCCCCCCCCTAACTGGAGCCAGCTTAAACCTTGACGTGAAGCTGAATCATACCGTGCAGCCAGTAGGGCGGTGGCGACATACTTGGTCACGACACAAATCCAGATACCTCACCAACATGATGACACCACACTTAATGTTTCTAAATGAACACAATCCGCATTGAACTACATGTTGAATGGGCAGATCAGTCAAATATACAGAGAATGAATTGCCACAGCCCCAGTGGCTACACTGGCTACAACTCACCTCCCGTCAAAGAGCAAGCATTTTACGGCCATGCAGAGTCCCGGGAAATGGTCTTAACAGCAATTCCACCCGAGGGTAGACGCCAGGGAGCAACTTACTTTGGAAATTTTGATTATCCAATAAAGAGCCTCACATTGACATGATGAAAGTATTTTGTTCTCAATCTCATAAGTCACATAAAATTCATACTAAAATGCATGGCTATTATCCAAGTTTGGATGGCAAATTGTGACGTGATGCGATACCAGTTAAGTTGCTCCCTAGGGGGCTGACAGATCTTTGTACGTCCCACCTGCTTGTGAAAGGGAGATGGGAGGACGAAAATCTGAGGTAGGGCGAGCATGGTCGGATCCGTGCATACTGGAACCCACCCTCGGAACAGTATGGCGCCTTGCCTACAGTGACATTGGTGAAGTATGCGGCGGGGCCCCTCAAGGTCTGCATGGAACGAGGAATTTGATTAGCCTGAACCTGCTTGACAATGGGGTAACTGAAACCGAGGCCATACGAGGAAGAAAATTGCTTGTTTTATGACCAGTTATAAGGATCAGGAAAGTTACCTAAAAATATTCCAGGAAATTAGGTGACTGATGTGTCACATTATTACGTGTGAAATTGTGTCAGTGATCTGACAAAAAAGTTATTTTGTTGGCAAACAATCTCAATGTGTATTGTATTGTAAACGAATTCATAGTGAACTATGAGCCAAGCAAAACCACACAAGTGAGTTAATTCCTAGATAAACGAAAAAAGGACCCAAACCTGATCCCTAATTTTGCTACATATGTCAACATGAAACAGATGTGTGAGTGACAATTTCAGAATTTCGACGTAAACAAAACGAATGTTGTCACGTGGCAATTTCCACATAAACAAAGTTATAACTGCAATGTTGTCTCACTGGTTGAATGTTCTAATACTTACATTCTAAAACCACAAGAACAGAGATAACATAGCAACTGTGCTGTATAGGCATTCCCAAAGAGAATTCAACACGTGAACGGCTGCATATATACAGACGAATTCAATTTCGAATTCAATTCGGAATTCTAAACCACGTGCTCCGAAACCGGAAGTTGGGGAATTACCCACAATTTTCAACATAATAAAATAGTTTTAATTTTATTTTTTGCGTAAAATAAAACAAGTGAAATTGAATGAAATTGTCACTCTGATATTTTAATAATTATTGTGTTGTTTCCCAAAAATGAAACGATGTCACAACAAATTAAACAAATTGGAACGGAATTGTTAAATGAAGCCGACAATAATATGTGGTTTTCATTTGCTCATAGCGTGTACTTCCCTTCGAGTCACAAGAAGAAAAAGAGATCTTGACTGTGTCCCCACTTGCTTATATACATAACAAGTGAACAAATGACCTTGACCTGCTACGTCATATAAATAATGATTCAAAAAGGTACTTAAGCTATTTCGTACCAAAATAATAAATTTTAAACGGATCTCATAGAATCCTTTCTTGTGAATAAAGATGAATATACCATGTAGTTCAGTGTGTAACGTATCTTTGAAGGGAATATAGTTTTGTCAGTTTCGCGCAGCACTGTGCAAATTCAAAGTGCGCAAATTAAAAACTGAGAGAAAACTGCGCAAATTTAACCCTTTACACAACAAAACGGCCAAAACCGGCCATATAAAGCTTCAACAGCCTAAAATATCTTCGGTCTGTCTCAATAGAACCATACAAATATGGATATCATTGGAACCGGCTCATTGACCACATTGTGATGGTTACAGTTATGCCCTGTGCCAATGCATTCTCTTATATATGCGAGTCGACCATAGGTCGCCTCGCATATATAAGAGAATGCATTGGCCTAAAAAAAATATTTTTCTACATTCTTTGACATTTTTATAATTTTTAATATGTTAAGCCAATGCATTCTCTTATATATGCGAGGCGACCTATGGTCGACTCGCATATATAAGAGAATGCATTGGCACAGGGCCGTTCTGTTGGGTAAAGGGTTAATATGAGTAAGGTCTACAATGGAAAGTAATCCATACCTCAAAATTTTTCTTAACGCTATCTTTGATGAGTTTGTCAAAGACTTCCATGTCTTTGGGGTCTATGAGTTTATCTCGATACACCCTCTCACATTCATGCATCCACAATCGGATTAGATCTGGTACGACTTTACAGCATTCTGCACCTGCGAACAGCATCCCCTGGAAAATATAAAACATGTGAAATGTTAGTGCATTAACAATGAAAACCCTGTGCCAATGCATTCTCTAATCCCTTTCATGACAGGATCTTTAATGCTGCACCAGCTCAGGTCCCGTCATGAAAGGATTATATATGCGAGTCTCCCATAAGGAGCCTCAGATTTATAAGTGAATGCATTGGCCTAACAATATTCACTTTGACCTAAGAGAATGCACCAGCACAGGATCTTTAATGCTGCACCGCCGCAGCTCATCAAAGGGTTAAGAAATAACTCTAGTTTAGATTAGGTTATGCAGTTATAATCAAACAGTTTGAGACAAATTCTACATGAACAGCTCAAGGTTTATAAATTTTATGCTGATTCATGAATACCCAACATGATTCAAATCCAGAGCAAGGAACCAGCTTATTTAGTTGTAATTTTAATCATCTGTTGCAGATTGCTGACACTGCCATACTAAGCATATGTCACATTACGTTTCAGCTCATTACCTGCAATTTCAGCCGAAGCCTTTATAATAAATCTCACCTGGAAGATGTTGGACAGATCCCTGAGATTGAAGACATAATGGAACTTGACGGCTGTTGGTAAGAATGTGCTTGAAATTTTGTTGTGTAATTGCAGGGCAGATGTAATGAGTGGTGCGACGCTCTTCTGAACTGGCAGGACAAATCCGTTCATTGACAGATGCTGTGATAAGATGCTGGAGTAAATTGTTGTCAGAGCATCGCTGTTCGGGAAACTTACAGCAAACACACAGAAATGTCGCTGAAAACGAGAAATCAAATCTCATATCAAGAGAACTAAAGAACAAAGATAAGATTCACATATTTATTCCAACAGTAAACAATAGATGTTGAAATCTGCATTTTGTTGTTGTAACTAAATAATTGGTTGTTTGTCGCCCACTGTACCGATAGTATAATGGTGTCCGGTATTTGCAGAATGAGTTCCCCAGAGGGCGAATTTAGTGATGCTACCCCGCTAGATATTCAATATGGAATACAGGTCATCACAAATATGGTGTCCGGTATTTGCAGAATGAGTTCCCCAGAGGGCGAATTTAGTGATGCTACCCCGCTAGATATTCATATAATATGGAATACAGGTCATCACAAATACGGTGTCCGACATTTACATAATGAGTTCCCCAGAGGGCGAATTTAGTGATGTACCCCACTAGATATTCAATATGGAATACAGGTCATCACAAATATGGTGTCCGGTATTTGCAGAATGAGTTCCCCAGAGGGCGAATTTAGTGATGCTACCCCGCTAGATATTCATATAATATGGAATACAGGTCATCACAAATATGAATAAACATCTATGAGCATGTAATCAGTGTTTATCACTGGTCTATTTTCATGAATAAATTAGGTTTACTGAATCGAGAAAATGGATATGTGTGTATCCACATGCCGAATATAACAAGATACTCATTTATTCCAAAAATCATTTCTGAAGCTACAGCATACCAAATTCAAACTTGACCTGTATTTTGGGCTTGTAAACTCACATTCATACCATTCAGTTCAGACTTACTAAAGTTATCATCCGGAAATGAAAAAAGCAAATGGATGGACAGAGAGACAGACCAATAAGATAAAACGTCCGGTTTAAAACAAAAACGGACATATACAAATTGAAATCTAATTGCTGAGCTTTCTCGACAAACATTTTTCACTGCCAAAGGCAAAGAAATAGTAATTTAAGGGTGTCAAATCGGAGAGTGGATCTTTAATTAGTACAGTTAACAGTTGAGCTAAGGCAAAAAGAAATTTTCCTGTTATAACCTGCCAATGTCTTGTGCAAAATTGAAACAAATTTCTGCATATATTGTCTTAGTGTCGCACTGTTGACTACTGAGATAACAAGGAGTATCTTGTTAATCATCAATTTTAAGCCAGACCAACCAAAGTCTGCCATAATTTTCCAATTGTAAACTGCAATTATGTGTCTAGAACATGCAAATATGCAGATCCTAGGATTTTTAGCTGAGGACAAATTCCTGGGCCAGGATATTTGTTTTTCTTGGGAAAGTAACAGGGATGAATTGATAGCTGCTATGATTTGCTTAATTAATTAATTAATTACCTGTAATCTGGCATCAATGGTGAAGCTACCAGCTGTCGGGTTCATGCATGACACGTACTGTGTATTATGCACCTCCTTCATGGTCAGTTTAGATCGGTCATACCAATGGCTGTGGTCGATACTCTGACGTATCAATGTATGTGGCTGCACAGTGTAATACATGTCCACCTAAAAATCAAAACCATCACAGGTGATAAATGCCATACTCTTGTGTGTCAAATAAACATACCTGTACATTTATTTATTTTATTAAAAAAAACCCACCCTGCACAATGCTTATTTGGGTCTGCACGCTTTTTTGAATATTGATGGCTCGATAGTGGAAGTCCATTATGGATGCAAATAAAATAGCAGAATATCAGTTCTAAAAGTGGCGATCGTGAGACAAACATCTTAGTTTTCTTACAAGAACATGTGGAGTTTACAGTTGATAGCAGAAGTGAGTCTGCAGAAATAGTTTAATTTGTTTTACTACACCTGCCTATAATACACCTGAGAACATACCTTCTTAGCGTCTTTAATTGTGAAAAATATGACGAGTGCCACATAAAATGAAAAAACAGTGGTATAATCATGGTTGAATTTCAACATCAATGCACAAATCTAAATTTCAGTACATCATGATTTGACATTAAAAAAATTGCTTGAAAATTGGCAAATTAACACTGAAAGTACACGCGGATAAAAAAAATTAGGGTGAAAAAAAAGAATTTTCAATGCAGCAAGAAACCGGCTCAGTCGCTAATTGGCAGTAAATATCTGGCAATAATTGTTTGATTGACAGCAGTGGAAAGGTCCATCGAATCAAAGGTAATCAAGTAACTACTAGTCACCAAGAATTTAGATCAAAGTGTTGCCCTAGCAGTAATAAAACATGCTTCAAAATTGAACTCTTTCTATACCAAATACTCATATTATGAGTAGTTTCCTTAGGAAATGTTCAGATAATAAGTTCAACAATAGATCATTTGTTGATCTTATTATCTGAACATTTCCTACCAAAGAATGTGAATCCTTCTGCAGATGTATTATTTTGTTTTGTCATACTGTCCTCTGCTAATTTATCCTGAACACCCCTCCAACTGAAAAATAGACCACATTTTATAACTGATGGGAGAATCCATTTAGTATAGAAAGGATTTAAATATACATTTACCTCTGGCATGTTCATGTCATCCACAAAGTAGATGAGTCTCCTAGCTCCTGGTGGTCCGAAGTTACGACCAGCCTTCTTCTCCAATGGTTTCTCCAGGATTTTCTGTAACATCTCAGATGTCGTGTAGAAGTTAAATGGTACGTTGGCCACCATGAAATCTTCGGACATCGTGCTGAGTTTATCCTGCATGAGTACACTCTTGCCGGTTCCGGCGTTACCGACTAGCATGACTGGCCTCCTCTTCTCTATGAGCATACTTATGAAGTAGTTGATCCTCGTTGTTTCCATCGTGTTCACAAGAGCTGCCTGCAGTGGTTGGTCTGGGTCAAGTTCAAATTTCTTCACCTTCTTTGTCCATGGCTCAAATTTCTTAGTTTCGGCGTCAATGAAGTAATCAAAGACAGTTCCATGGTTTGGGAATTTGATGGTCTTGAACTCTGTTATCCACCATTTAGTGAACTCTACTCTGTGGTCAGTGAGCTGAAAATTAGTCAGAAAATATTTAAGACCATTCAATTTCTAAAAAAAAAAACATGCCTTTTAGGCACCTCTCTCATCACACAGAGGGCCTCATAAAACAATTATTATAAAGCCTCCCTCCCCCATCCTATTTTCTCTACATAATTGCCTGAGAACCCAGGTATTTATTTATAAAGTCTCCCTCCCCCATCCTATTTTCTTTATATAATTGCCTGAGAACCCAGGTATTTATTTATAAAGCCTCCCTCCCCCATCCTATTTTCTTTACATAATTACCTGAGAACACAGGTATTTATTTATAAAGTCTCCCTCCCTCATCCTATTTTCTCTATATAATTACCTGAGAACACAGGTATTTATTTATAAAGTATCCCTCCCTCATCCTATTTTCTCTATATAATTACCTGAGCTCCACAAAACACCCAGACACACGCAAATGGTATAACTGAGTGGAATTAACCTACCTGATCTTGGAACATCGCTCCACCAAACGCCCAGACACACGCGAATGCGAAGTAGAGTTCGTACAGCTCCTTCGGACAGTCAGGTGGGGTGTTTTCTGGTGTGAGCAGACACTCCAGCAGATAGCACAGCATTTGAACGTGGCTTATCTCGACGATCGGCGTGATCTTTTTGAATCTCAATCTAAGCTGCTCGAGACACATCGGTACATACTTATCAAACAGGATCAGTAGGTTAGCTCTCTCAGATTGGACCTCTCTAATTTCGATCCAACTCTGTACAAATCTGAATTAACAAAAAATTTGGATATTGTTAACTCGTTTGGGAGGTGATTCTTTTGAGAAAACATTACTCACAGACGAGATTTTTTGCAGAAATGCTTACTTTTATATAATTTATAGCAATTTATGCATTTATTCAATGTTGCCATGGCAGATTACTCCGCATGACAACTCATATTATATGGGTGATCATCCGTAGTCTATAAATCTTCTAGAAATTTTGGGTAGATACCACCAAATTGAGTCCGGTTGCCATAGCAACCTATATCTGGAAATTTATGTGTTTGGGGGCTGTAATTTCGCTATATGATGAAATGTTTGCGACATTTTGAATCAAATATAAATTATTTCCGAAGATAAATGATCCAGGAATATTTTGCCAACATCTGGAACTGGCCTTTCTCGAAAATCACCCAACACCGACAGAGGGCGCCATTAAAAATGGCCACCAAAGCCCCGTTTTCTAACGTTAAAATGCTTACTTTTAATCATTTTATAGCAATGTATGCGTTAATTTAATGCTGAGTCAGACCATTTGTCATGACAGAATTCTCATGCATTCCATATTTGGAAATGGTTTACTACGTCATGTTGGGAATGCCACGTCGTTGTAGAAATGAATATAATGGACACATCTAGAGACATACATCTGTTAGGATTATCCTCGGCTTTTCAAAGATACTGCCAGCAGACCATTCATATTTTTATGAGGGGTCAGGTGTCTGAGAAAGCAAAACATTAATTTAGTTTGGCCTAAGTTTGAGGTTTACTTACGGATTCCATCCCATATCCTGTGAGTTGACGAAGAGGATACCAGCCCTGGATACGGTGGCGGGCGTGGCAGTTTTCAGATGGCTGATTTCAAACAGCAGCCTCATGGATGCAGTGAGAGGAATACGTTCGTTACTGGCGAGAGTTAACACCTTGTTGTCGTCCATAACGGTGTTCAGAGACTCAATCCACATGGGATCAATGTCTCCGTCGAGCACGATCCACTTAGGACCAGTTCCACTCATATTAGCAAGGTCTCTCATAATGACTGAGAATAAACCTGAATAAAAAAAGACGACATTTTGTTGTTGAAATGTGGGTTAGTGTAAATAAATAAAAATTCTGTGTCATCAGACACCTCACTCGTCACGGAAATTTCTCTTTTAAAAAGCCATCGGTCACACATTTTTTTCATTATTTTCTGTCATAAATATTGGTTCCAGGGCCTAATTACAAGAAATCAATGCGTTTTATGTTGCATTTATGGGCATATCAAATTGTAAGTGGCCGAACAACTAAATTGGTATAATTTAAGAGAGAAAAAAGCTATTACCAAAAAATATAATCCATCTAAAAATTAATACCCACCCGTTAATAATGGTTATCTACAAGACAAAGGAGTGTGTGCCATACTGTTTCTCCCACCCCGTAATCCCCAGCCTGTTAATAATGGTTGCCAATAAAACAAAGGGGTGTGTGCCACAGTTTCTCCCTCCCCTGCCACCACCCCGTTAATAATGGTTACCTATAAAACAAAGGGATGTGTGCCATACTGTTTCTCCCTCCCCTGCCACCACCCATGTTAATGGTTACCTATAACACAAAGGGGTGTGAACCATACTGTTTCTCCCTCCCCTGCCACCACCCATGTTAATGGTTACCTATAAAACAAAGGGGTGTGAACCATACTGTTTCTCCCTACCCTGCCACCACTCTGTTAATAATGGTTACCTTTAAAGCAAAGGAGTGTGTGCCACACTGTTTCTCCCTCCCCACCCCGTTAATAATGGTTACCTTTAAAGCAAAGGAGTGTGTGCCACACTGTTTCTTCCTCCCCACCCTGTTAATAATGGTTACCTTTAAAGCAAAGGAGTTTGTGCAACACTGTTTCTCCTCGATTACTCAATAACTCAATTTAACAATTTCTCCAGACTTGGAGAAATAATTCACTCAACTCACCATCTTTCCATTCTCGAGTAGATGGATTGATGATACCAAACAACTCGTCATTAGTGACAGCTTTCGGATCGAGATCGATAGCCAGTGGTTTCTTTCCTTGATTTCTGTATGTTCTCTGCAGCGTGTTCCATACTCGACTCTTACCGCTGCCAGCGTTACCCAACAAGAACACCGAATGACGCACCTCAAACAACTCCTGAAGCTGCACAATCTGTAACAAAAATAGTTTTAAACTTTCCATAATATAATAAGAGTAGGTCTTTAAAATATTAATTTCACCCAATTTACATTAGGATTGACGAATATGACTTCTGTTTATGGCTAAGTACATGTTGACCATATCTTTACTATTAAATAAACTGCAATTTCTTATTTTACATGTGTGAGAATGGACTGCTATCCATTGAAAACCCTCCATGATGGGAGCTGAGCTGGTGCAGCATTAAATATCATGTGCCAGTGCATTATCTTATGTATGCGAGTCCCCCATAGGGAACCTCACATATATATAGGAGAATGCACTGGCTTACAAGGTCAAGGTAAATATTGTTAGGCCAATGTATTCTCTTATATGCGAGGCTCCCAATGGAAGAAAAAAATGCATTGGCACAGGGTTTTCGCAAAATTTCAGGAAGTTCCAGTCATGGAAGAGTTTAGAAATTTTAAATCCAATCATATAGGAATAAACCTTGCATGGAGTTTGACAACTTACCTTGAGAATGAAGGTATCTTCCGGCTGAAGTTTCTGATCTAATGTTGCTTGTTTGATGTTCTTCTCGAATTCCATGTCTCTCTTTCTGGGAACATTGATTGCAGGGAACAGATCACCGATCAGTCCCATAAACACAGGCATATCATCAATCACAATCTTTGGCACATTAAAATCTCTCAGAGCCCTCATCAACACCTGAAAGGAGTGGTCGGTTTTAGTCTTCTGTCATAATATCGTACGCTATCGCCAATATAAATCATTTACTAGATTCTCATCCAACTTTACTGGAAAATTGGGGCGGGTAGATTATTTTTTATATTTTATACCATAACCCTTTCTATACTAAATACTCATTGACGAGTAGTTCCCTCAGAAATCGTTCAGACAATAAGTTCAACAAACGATAATATGTATAATATGGGGGGGGGGGGGGTGGAAAAAAGATCCAGAAATGTAGGTGCTTTTTTTTTCAGATTGACCTAACTTGGCACCCACCACCTATATTTTCAAAGATTTGTGACAAATATCTACATGATAACAGCCAAGCCTTGAAATAGTGTGTCTGTCATTTGCAGAATGAGGTCCCCAGAGGGTGAATTTAGTGATGCTACCCCGCATAGTGGGCTAGCATCACCAAATTCACCCTCTGGGGACCTCATTCTGCTTACACCTCAGCAGAATGAGGTTCCCAGAGGGTGAATTTGGTGATGCTAGCCCGCTATGCAGGGTAGTATCATTAAATTCACCCTCTGGGGACCTCATTCTGCAAATGACAGACACACTATTTCAAGGCTTGATAACAGCACAATAATCTTTATGAAGTGATTGCTGTTTGAAGCGCCCGCAGCATGAGACTCACCTGATCTTCAGGTCTGTCACGGTCAGATCTCTTCAAGGCACCAGCGACGACCAACACTGATTTGATAGCTCTCAAACCCCAATCATAATGGTCCTATAGATAAAAAACAGAATTCAGGAAATTATAAAACCAATGCAAGAAAAGCATGTAATATATCTATCTATACATATATAAGAGTGATCTGTCTGTCTGTCTCCCAAACCTCTGGACCGATTTAAACCAAATTTTGTGTGGTGACTCGGGGTACCCCGGCAGATGTAATAATTAATTAATAACAGTGTTAGTTTCACAAAATTTTGATTTAAAAATATCACAAAAAACTTCCAGTAAAATATTGTTATTAGGCCCGCATTGAACCATTTTATTACGATTTTCAATTTGACCAAGCTGTCAAATGATAACACGAAAATAGGAAAACAGAAATTAGTTATGTTCACAAACATCGAATATGATAGACATACAATGGTGTATGTGTTGGTATTAAAAAAACTGACACTATGCAACGATAACTACCAGGTATATTGTCACCACAAGCTGCCCAAACCCCAAGTTTATTAAGTCAAATGTGTTCAAATATATCGGTATTTTATCAATTCGAAAAGGTAAACGGTAAACAATTCTGAGATTTACAATTTCGGGAACGCAAACCGGAAAGAAATATGGTGCGTATTGACGATGTGTATGCTGGTTTAATATTTGAAGTTTTTATGGCTGGCATGTACTGAGGTACATAATAGTTAATACTTATTCAGATACGGCAGAATAAGTCATTCTAGACTTTCTATGAAGATCACTATATTAATCTTTTCGTTTCGATTGTATTCAATTTCCATATTTTTATTTTAGCAATTGAACCGGATATTTAGCTCTGTTTGTTGTTATTAAACATGCTTGTTACCAAACAATATTAGAAACGCAAATATTCTCTTCCCATTAAATGTGACAACAGGTGATAAAACGTTAGTAAGACTGGTCCATCTACAACGTTGAGAACGATCTTATTATGGTCATTCTTTATAGTGGAATACATTAGTTTATATCAAAACAATGTTCTCCTTACATTTTCTTAACCTGGGAAGGTATAATAACCCATGCTAACTATGGGCATTATCCCCCATAACAAAAATAAAATATAAAAATAAAACCCTCGCTCCCTCATCGATTCTCAAAAAAAATTGCCTGAGAATCAAAACACCTTTTTTGTTTGGCCTTATTTGCACTCAAAAAAGAGGAACCTCATTCTGCCTTAAATTTTTTGCAACTGTTTATTGAATATGAATTTTAACCACGTGTTCCAACTTCAAGGATAATTCTGTATTTCCATAACCTTTCCAGACAAGCAGCGGTCGATTTTTCCAAAGTGAGATGAATATTGGTGCCTATAATGGTGGAATAAGATCACTTTACCTGTTTAGACAGCAGTTCCTTACAGAGCGTGTATAGCGTGATGAATTTTCTGGCAAGAAGACGGGCATCAAGGAAACCTTCAGCCACCAACATAATTTCACAAATTAGCTCAAAATCTGGGACTACCATAGCACATGGTCTACAATAATAAAAACAAAATGTTAATATATATTTATACATGTTAAGTTGTTAACCTCTTGGCTGCTATACGTCAGTATTGAGTACGGACCTAAAATGTCATGCTGTGTGCTATACGTATGGACCAACTTCAGTGCACTAGGAGGCAGCCATCATTCATAATGGGAACTTGGGTATTAGTGCAACATACCAAGTGTATCTCAACGTTTCTAACAATATAAGATGTTCTTGGATTGCAAGTCTGCAAATAGTATGTCTGTCATTTGCAGAATGAGGTCCCCAGAGGGTGAATTTAGTGACGCTATCCCGCATAGCGGGCTAGCATCACTAAATTCACCCTCTGGGGACCTCATTCTGCTAAGGCCCTCAACTACTATGGCAGACCTAGGATCAGATTGAAGTTCCCCAGTTGAGTTGGTGATGTTCACCCATTGGGCACTTCAATTATGAATTTTATCTTCTGTAAATGGCAAGAACATCAATGGCCCAGTACATGATGTCATTCAGCAGTGAAGAGGTTAACACACAATAAAACAGATAGAAAGTTTCCCCATTACACGTGTAAAGTTCTTGAATCTTTGCAATCAATTTGAAAGTAAAGCTTTACGGAGCTGGGATTGGAAGAATGATTATAGTAATAATTTCTGTAATTCCATATGTCCATAAACTTTGGTAAAAAAATTATCCAAAATGAAGACAAAAACTTATTTAGAGAAAAACAGCATTTTGAGACAAGTCTCCATTTTGTAAGTTCTCCGATACAGGAAACAAACTACAGGTCACAACATACACTGATGTATATGGTCAGCATTTCCATTTTAAGGCCATTAAAATAAAATATCTGTGTTCTCTGGCAAATAGATCTCAATTTTGTGATGAGAGAGGGAGGCTATATATTTATATATTTTTTTTCTCAAAATCTGGAAAACATACTCCAGAATAAAAACAAAATTCACTTTCGTTGTTCAAATCCAATATTTCTAACAGAATATGTTGGAGAAAAAATGGTTGACGAGGGCTTTTTAAAAGAAACTTTCAGGGACGAAGGAGGTGCCAGAAAACACGGAAGTTTTATTTATCACATAATTTGCCCATAAAATCAGTTTCATAATTATCCCTAAGACACACGTTTAATATCAGCGTGTGCGATGACGTCACGCCGTACTTTAAATGACTTGCGATCGCTGCAGTTTATGATTGTTGTTTTCGATGAATACTTTGCGTTGTTTCGCGTTTATTTTATCATGTGATAAAAGGTATCTCACACTCATCCTATTTTATACGTAATTTATCAACCTCGTCTACTAAATTCTATTTGAGCCTCGGTAAACCTCGGCTCAAATCGAATTTAGTGAACTCGGTTGATAAATTCCGTATAAAATGTGAGATTCTCTATTTATTGCACACCCAATGGCTTATTTGTGCGAAATACAGCAAAATACAGAAGTTTTCAAGACGTTCAATAACAAAATGTGTATTGTTCTTGAACAATACAAACCTATTACGTCGACAACGTCATTGGTGACGTCAACTTTAACACAAAATGTCCTCGCTAAATTATGCGGTATAGTCTACATTAAGCACACGTTTGTTCAATTAAATACAACAATATTGACCTAAATGTTAGTATGTTACAAGCTGCAATCTTCAGAGTGTGCAATAAACATAGAACAACACAGTTGTGTGAACATGTTAACGTTATTGTACTCGTTTGTAGTTCCGCAAGGTAAAACTCAAACCTACGGTTCTCGTTTTACCATCGCGTCACAACAAACTCGTGCAATAACGTTATCATGTTCACACACTTGTGTTATTCTATCTATTTATTTGGCCTAATAATCATTGCCAAAATCTATTTTCAAAATATTTATCAACAAAGATATCTATGATTTATATGACATTTCATAATCTCTCCTTCCTGTTTGATACAATGATTTATTACCTGAATAGTGCTTTAAGATTCTCGGGCAGCTCAGTTCTACCAGCGTAACCTGGGTTCATGGTGATGAAGATGCCGACAGTCGGGTTCATTTTGATGTCCTCTCCTAAGAAGTTAAACACCTTCTTCTTATCCTTGATGGCGTCTTGGATGCTCTTGACTTGGACGGCAACGACAGACAACACCTCAACAGCAATTCTGTTGAACTCATCGAAACATCCCCAGGCACCAGACTGAGCCAATCCTTTGTAGATGTTACCAATAGACTGAAAACAAGAAGAGGAAAATTTAGAATCAGAATCAAAAGTAAAACTATACCAACTACTTCAATGGCTAATAATAGACTTACAAACCATTGAAATTTAATTACTGTACCAACGAAACAAGTTATTACATATATATTATTTTAAATAGTACAATTTCTTAAACTAATTTTATAGGGAGCCTCGTGTATATAAGAGAATGCACTGGCTTAAAAGGTCAAAGTAAATATTGTTAGGCCAATGTATTCTGTTATATATGCGAGGCTCCATATGGGAGACTCGCATACAAGCCTGCAAATAGCGTGTCCATCATTTGCAGAATGAGGTCCCCAGAGGGTGAATTTAGTGACGCTATCCCGCATAGCAGGCTAGCATCACTAATTTCACCCTCTGGGGACCTCATTCTGCTAAGGCCCTCAACTGCTATGGCAGACCTAGGATTAGATTGAAGTTCCCCAGTTGAAGTTGGTGATGTTCACCCATTGGGCGCCTCGATTATGGATTTTATCTTCTGCAAATTAGGGGATATAGAAACTTCCCAGATGGGAAAACGTAACTAAAAACAATGTTGATTTGATACCATAGATCTATACTTCCCAGAAGATGAGGCCTAAGCAGAATGAGGTCCCCAGAGGGTGAATTTAGTGATGCTAGCCCGCTATGCGGGATAGCGTCACTAAATTCACCCTCTGGGGGACCTCATTCTGCAAATGACAGACATGCTATTTGCAGGCTTGCTTGGCTGATATCACCCCAAAATTGGCTGATCCCGCCCCACCTTCGGTCTGATATTTATGCCGATATTGATCAAACTAAAAAAGTAATAGCCTTTCAATACATCTTGGGGTGGGGGGAATGATCTAACATTCATAATGGAACAGCACCTGACAGTTGAACGCATACATCTGTGACACCATGATACTGAAAACTTGGCCCAAATCTTTAGTTTTATGCCATAATTACAAAGGGGATGTGGGATCTGATAACTTAACAACAGGGTACATGGACGACATATCGGCTCCTTGGACTGGCAGAAAATAACCAGTATAAAGAGCTGACTGCCGACTGAAATCGGATATTTCTGTTATCTACAGATCAGCAATATACATTCATAATGAGACCCTACCTTGTAGTCCATCTGTTCTGAGCAGTTGAACACGTACACCATGATACCGAGAGCTCTGCCCAAATCTTTGGTTGTTTCCGTTTTACCGGTACCAGCGGGACCTGCAGGCGCTCCGCTCATCGTCAAATGGAGAGACTGTGTCAGTGTGATGTAACACCTGTGAAATTATTACAAAACATTTAAATATGGATTAATAATCAGAATATTGTCAGGGTGATTTAACACCTGTGAAATTATTACAAAACATTTAATTACTGATTAATAATCAGAATGTTGTCAGTGTGATGTAACTCTTGTGAAATTATTAAAAAACATTTAATTATGGATTAATATAAATCAGAATATTGTCAGGGTGATTTAACACCTGTGCAATTATTACAACACATTTAATTATGAATTAATAATCAGAATGTTGTCAGGGTGATTTAACACCTGTGAAATTATTACAACACATTTAATTATGAATTAATAATCAGAATGTTGTCAGGGTGATTTAACACCTGTGAAATTATTACAACACATTTAATTACTGATTAATAATCAGAATGTTATGAAATTGACCTCAAGGTGGATAAATATTCAAACTCTCATCCATTCGGCAAGCACATCCTAAGGCCGTTCAAAGTCAATTACCCATTTTTCAGGCCAACCTGAGATTCATAACCTGGGAAGATCCAGGGATAAAATTAGGGAAGATGCACATAATGCTTGAAGCTATAAAAAGTTGCATAATTCTCGTAAATGTATTTCACAACAACTTCCTCCCAAGTCAGATTGTGTGTAAAACATGGTTGCAGGAGATATTTTGAGATTTTGACATGACTTGTTTAATAAAAATATTTGGGAATATATATACACGTCAAAAGATGTCACCAGGTTTTAGGGTGGCGATGTAAAAACATGTCACAAAGTGTTTAGCAGCATTAGGTATTAAAGAATTAAAGCACATGTGTGAATTTGTTTTATGATGCTGATCAATTCTCTGGAGTAAAAATATAAAAGATGCGTATGAGTTAGGAAGTGATGATGCATATGAGTTAGGGAGTGATGATGCGTATGAGTTAGGGAGTGATGATGCGTATGAGTTAGGGAGTGATGCGAATGAGTTAGGGAGTGATGATAATTTGGTACATGTTTCTAAGATACTCACCTGTCAGTTAGAGGTGTGATGACCAGACGGGGTGTGTTACCGAGGTATTCATGAGAGTATCTGAAACTAGCATCACAAATGTTGATGTAGCAATCTTTTTCGGTGTCATCCCACTTCTGTCGCAGCTGACTGAGCCAGGTGAAAGCCAAGGAGTTTTCAACCTTTTGTGTGATAATTTTCTGGACGACGTCTCGGTTGTGCACATCGATGGTACAAATGGTCATAATTTTCTGTCGGTCAGTAGAATTTAGCTCACCTATCAACATGTTGATCAAGGCATTCAACTGATGAATCTGGAAAATAGCAATGCGATATGCTAAATATTGACATACTGCCAAACAAAACAAACAAATTTAATTCTCGGGCACTGGCACATTGAATATAATGGTAAGCATTGAACGTTTTTATTCTCACAATGGAATTCGGAATTTTAAAATTACTAAAAACGAAAATAGGTGACATGGAGCATTGACATGACAGTATCGAAATATAATCATATAAATGACTAAAAGATTTAACTATTTAACACTCAAATGGTTTTCTAGCGAAACCCTCAATGGCCGCCTATTCTTCAGTGACGTCATTTGACGAGTTGGTTTACATGGCAAGTTTACCGTTTATATAAATGATTTATATTCAGTGTTTTGTGCTTTATTAAATATGAATACTGTGATATAACTGTCGCAGATCAACACGTTGTTGATTTCTGGTCAAATAGCCGGAAGTTTATATCACTAAGGGCAGTTTAATATGGAATAATCTATTTCAATTCAGGCTGGGGGGGGGGGGGGGGGGGGGGGGGGGGGTTCGAGATTTCGAGATGACAATCAATAATGACATCAATAATGTGTTTTTTAAATATTGTGTTCTGTGTTCTCACATATCAAATTATCTGCACATCGTTGCAACATATTATAACTTAAATCTATCATCCGAGCAGAAATAAATCATGTTTGTGCCATGATCGTGAGACTGGAAATTGAATATGTCCGTATATGACGTGGAAATTATTCAGTGAATTTAACACAACTGGAAAACAAATGTGTATTTTTTGTCTGAAAATTTGATAACAACAAATCATGATGCTTTTGATCGAGGTTGTGCAAAACAATAAACCATTGCGACCATGGTCAATAGTTTCTGTCGAAAGCGATATCAAGTCTGTGCATACTATTCATATAAATATATCAAAGGACCCCTACACTGTACACTTCTTGGAACCAGTGTTTACTACTTGGGACCTTTGATATATTAATTTGTGTGGCTAATATGGACACAAACTAAGAATCATGATTCTTATTCTCATCAGATTTTAAACCCTGTAAATTAAAGTTTGCACCTTGTTGTTGCAACTGGAGCTATAACGGAACCCTGAATGCATCTTTGAAATATTTTAAATCTATATTTGAGATATTTATAGTAAACTGACCTGTTTCTTATTATAGTCCTTCAGTGCGTTTTCATAGCCTTCCTCTAACCTACTGAAGGCAATGTTCACCTCAGTCGTCCACCAAATCTGACTGCCACATAGAGCGACCTGCGCTGGGAAATCAAACAGCCACTGATCTCGTGGCTTCTCTTCATAAGTGATGACAGCTTCCGTCATCTCATGCCGTATCGTCTTACACTGACTCTCAAGCAGCCGATTCAACCAGACTTCAACCTGAAAGCACATGCAGCTTCTTGTAAAACTTGAAATGTTCTGAAATCTACTTGTCACCCAGATGCAGTGTCAGGGATAGGTTCCCAGATGGTGAATATTATGTTATGCACCCATTGGGCACCTCGATTATGCCAATTTGGGATTGATATAGAGAAACTAAATTAAAAATAGAAACGTTGTAAAGAAACTGAATTTTTTTTATTATATAATAAATATATTTTCCAGAGAAGATGAGGCCTAAGCAGAATGAGGTCCACAGAGGGTGAATTTAGTGATGTTAGCCCACTGTTCTAGTGAGGAATCCATCCAGTAGTGAGCATTTCAAGTAATTTGAACTTAATGAATTTGTGATGTTCACAATATGCCATTGTGTTATATCACTGGACGAAACACTATGTTTACTGATTCATCATTGAAACAAGAACCAGTCTAGAGGGGGACTAAATTCACCTTCTGGGGACCTCATTCTACAAATGTCTGGCATCATATTCTCAAGCCTACTCAGGATCCAAACAAAAGAAGGGTGCCAAGCCTTGAAATAGTGTGTCTGTCATTTGTAGAATGAGGTCCCCAGAGGGTGAATTTGGTGATGCTACCCCACATAGCGGGCTAGCATAACCAAATTCACCCTCTTGGAACCTCGTTCTGCTGAGGTGTAAGCAGAATGAGGTCCCCAGAGGGTGAATTTGGTGATGCTCGCCCGCTATGCGGGGTAGCATCACTAAATTCACCCTCTGGAGACCTCATTCTGCAAATGACAGACAGGCTATTTCAAGGCTTGAAGGGTGCTGAATAAAAGTATGGGTGTGAAAATTTAAGGATATTCTCAAAACTTAATTCAAATTTTCAGCACAAGTCACTGATAAACACACAAACCCCAGAAAATTGAAATGATGTGCACTATTGGAAGCGAATTCAATTAATTAAGAAGATACGTAGGCTATTATGTCAATTTTGATAGGAAATTGGCTCCCAGGTGCCCGGCTAAATTACAAGATTGCAGAATTCTGCCATAATCCTCAAGCAGAGTATGGTATGAAGTTACCATGTCATTGGAGTTCACAAACACAGAAGATGGTAATCTTAAAATAACTGTTTTAAATATTTTGAGGCAGGAAGTTGTTGTGATATATGGTACTAATATATACTTTAGAAGAAATTAGGTCCCAATATTTGACTCGCTAAAATTAAGTAGGTTAATTATTCATTACATTGAATCCACAACTGAAACTAAAATAAAATGGAATTATTTTTTGCATTTGTAACATTAATAAAATAAGCACCGTAGGGGTGTGATTATTTTCACAAAAATAATCAACGTTGGGGTATATATTTGAATCCCAAGAGTAGTTCCCATAGGAAATGTTCAAATAATAATTTCAATAAATGACCATAGGCGGTTTGTTGAACTTATTATCTTAGCATTACCCACCCATGCAAGCCTTGAAATAGTGTGTCTGTCATTTGCAGAATGAGGTCCCCAGAGGGTGAATTTAGTGATGCTACCCCACATAGCGGGCTCGCATCACCAAATTCACCCTCTGGGAACCTCATTCTGCTGAGATGTAAGCCTCTGGGGCTTCTAATATGGGAAAAGTGGACAGTTATCAGGAAGATGAGCCTAGAGTCTTCTAATATGGGAGAAGTGGACTGTTATCAGGGAGACGAGCCTAGAGGCTTCTAATATGGGAGAAGTGGACAGTTATCAGGGAGACGAGCCTAGAGGCTTCTAATATGGGAGAAGTGAACTGTTATCAGGGAGAAGTAAGTATGGCTGAGGTTCAATTGACACCACAACATCAGCTTTCTATAATCCAATATGAATTATGCAACACAAGAGCCCACTATAGTGAGCAAGAAATATACTGTTTGGGACATATGCATATTAATATATGAGAGAAGTCACTTCTCCCCGAGACAAAAATAGGGAGATGTGGCACATTTTAGAGAGAAGATATCTCCCAAGTTGCCGTCTAGGCTGGTCCCTGTCTCCCCAAGTCGCCCTCTAGGCTGGTCCATGTGCACGAGCAATTGCTCTTGCAAGTCTTGATATAGTGTGCCTGTCATTTGCAGAATGAGGTCCCCAGAGGGTGAATTTAGTGATGCTACCCCGCATAGCGGGCTAGCATCACCAAATTCACCCTCTGGGGACTTCATTCTGCTTATACCTCAGCAGAATGAGGTTCCCAGAGGGTGAATTTGGTGATGCTAGCCTGCTATGTGGGGTAGCATCACTAAATTCACCCTCTGGGGACCTCATTCTGCAAATGACAGGCACACTATTTCAAGGCTTGTGCTCTTGTCTTGCAGAATTAACTACTCTCACCTGTCCTGCGCAATCACATGGTTCACACAAATTGACGAATTCACCATCTTTGCTGTACATCGTTAATGCTGACTTCGTATCGTTATCATCCTTATCCTGTTCAAACTTCAGTGAGGCCATACTGTCAAACAACTTAGTCAAATGACGTTGTACCTGTCCAATAAAAACAAACAACTTAATCAAATGGCCTTTGTCACTTTCAAAAACAAAGATAAAATGTGACTGTATTGTCAAAAAATTTAGTTAAAATTTGTGTGTGGATATTTTCTATTGAGAAGTAAAAAATCTTGTAATTTAGTGTTACAATTAGTACTATGTATTCAGCTGTATTGGCCTGGATTATTATATTTAAGTAATTTTAGAGTTAGAATAAGTACTATGTATTGAGCTGTATTGGCCTGGGTTATTATATTTAACTAGTTTTCCAGCGTAACCCTCAATGACGTGATTTGATGTGGCTGCCTATTCCTCAATGACGTGATTTGACGTGTTGGTTTACATGGCAAGTTTTCCGTTTATATAAATGGTGTATATTCAGTTTTTATGCTTTATTAAATATGAATACTGTGACATGCATAACTGTTGCAGATCAACACGTTGTCGATTTCTGACGTTTGTATCACTAAGTGTGGTTTAATATGGAATAATCTATTTCAATTCCGGCTGGGGGTGCAAATAATTATTCCATTTTCAACGACAGATTACAACGTACTGGTACTGAAATTGTCTTCTAATGTTTCCAAATCCGCCTGATCAAATCAAAGATCTATTTCTTGTTGCTACTTTCTGAATTATTATATCGTTTGCATCAACTTTGCGGTTTTTAACTCAACTTTGATCGAGCGGAGAAATTAAAACCATGTGTGTGTGTTATGTTGGAAACCGGAAGAGCCGGTCAATCGGCAGGTTATTGGAAGAGCCAGTATAATTGATGGAAGAGCCGGACTAATCCAGTGATAGCAGAATCAAGTCACTCAAGAGCCTCACCCAAATAAGGAAGTTGAATTTTTTTTCATTTTTTATTGATATTGGGAATCATAGGGATAATTCATATTTAAGAGACGAGTAATACCATCGCACCAGATAAATAAACAATGTGTTACCTGAAAGCGAAAAACTAAAAATGACGCAACCAACGATCACGTCGTAAACTGTTATGATCCACTCGATATTAAAGCTAGATTTTTCCAGTTTTCTCTGCAGAATTTTAAATTATAATCGGAGATGGATGTGTTTTCCTGGCATCACTAGGATTTCCCCATAAACGAACCGTCTTTTCAACGTTTCTGTGACTTTCTCAACTTTTCCGATGAAATTTGGCATAAATAAAAATGACATTTTCTCCATTCTTGTATGATATAGACCGACTAGTTCCGTTTTTTAGGTGTGATTCTCACAATCAATAATTTAGCGGGTAATAAGTTGTGGAATAACGGATACAACTTGCCTTGAAATGTTAACTGTTTCGGCTGTGTTCAAGAAATTCGAGGTACATGTACCAACATGTCCTATGAAATTATCAATAAGTGAGCGCAACAAATTCGCTGATAATTACGCCCTGTTGTCTACCTTGATGTTACCGGTGGCGGTGAGGGCTGTCCCGGGTAATGTTACACGTACCCGTTAGACACGTCAAATCACGTCATTGAGGGTCAAAGAGTTAAGTAATTTTAGTGTTAGAATAAGTACAATAAGCATATATAAGAGAATACATTGGCCTAACAATATTGAGCTTGACCTTGTAAGTCAGTGCATTCTCTAATATATCTATGAAACTCTCTATGCGAGACTTGCATATATAAGAGAATGCACTGGCACAGGATCTTTAATGCTGCACCAGCGCTGCTCCCATCATGAAAGGTTAATGAAGTTATCGAGGAGATGGTACACTATTAGATGCAAATTATTTGTTTTCACCCATGTCAACTGAGCTTGCCATTTTTGGATGGTACAGTCAATTCCAGTTAATTGCATATCATTTAAATGCATATTTCGGCTATTTGCATAAAATATGCATGCACCAAACCATTTTCTCATAAAAAGACTATTTTTTAATCGTTTATTTGCATAAGGGTCGGACTCTATTCCGTTTTTATGCATACGAAAATCTCCAAAAATGTTGATGAGAAGGGGTAAAAAGTCACCTCATGGTGCCGAAATTATAGCAATTTGTAAAACTATTTACCTTGAAAAACGTATTTTATGGGAAAACTTAATACAAAGTTGTTGAAGATGACCATCGCGAGAGCGAAGACGGCAATTTTCAATTTCATAACACACATGGTTTTCTATCTCTTCTCAGTGACATGCTTCTGTTGACACACATTTCCTGTATGTTTCCATATTTATTTGTGAATTGCATGATTTATTAAAATTTGTATATTTATTTGGTTGTTTGTTGAGTTTGTAAACGTTTGTAAACACCTGAAGTTCCAGTTGCAATTCTGAGAATTCAATGTGAAAGGAAGATTTCCGGGAATTCCCCAACAAGGAAGCCAACTAAACCGAAAGTGCTTTCTATTTCTTCTAACATGCTTCTGTTCACAAACATTTCCTGTATGCTTCCTTATTTCCTTTAAAAAACGTATGTAAACACATGCAGTTCCAGTTGCAATTCCGATAAGTGAAAGGAGGGAAGTTTCCGGGAATTCCATCAATGAAGTATCAAGACGCCGACTAAACACATGGCGTTTGTAATCACCGGCGCAATTGATTCCTGGAATTTATGTCAGATTCAGATAATCCTATTGAAAGATCAAATAATATTTCCAGGAATTCTATCAGATTAACAGAATCTGTTGAATTGTGTCAGCTTCAGAAAATGCAAGTTTGTAAACACCTGCGCAATTATTCCAGTTTCCCGGTCAGTTTGTGTTGAAACCGAAAGTGAAACTAAGATTTTCCGCGAATGACATGGGTAGCTCTAATTACGCGAGGTTACGGAAAATAGTTCAGAAATAAATCATCAAATTATTGTCTTCGCAACACAAAGTGATTTATTTTGTCTAAATTTAAATAACCCGTATTTAACAGGTCTTCAATATTTATTCATGCTCCAACTTCTTAGAAATCGCCGGCTTCTGGGAAACAAAACAGCTTCTGTGGCGATAACAAAAGATTAATCAAGTCGCTGCAAATATGCATGCATTGAGGTGTGAATTTGACCTAATTCCATTAACTGCAGCCGCAGCACAAAATGAAATCATAGCAATGTCAATGAGGTCACTAAAGAAATGCTAGGAGCACGTGCTATCAAAACAATAACCTTTGTTGAACTGTCATGTTGCTTGGAGTCATTTGTGAGCGTACCAATTAAAGAAGGTGTCATACACTGTTGGGCTTCAGTGTTTAATTAAATCTATATTGGGGCTCAATTCAGCAAACATTTACGTTTGACAGTGGCTACTCAATTGTTTTGGTGTGATGTGCACTGATTAATTATCAGATCAGATTTTATTTTATTTTTGAAGACACTTTGTTTCCCAAAAATTAATGTTTCATTTAATGAATAGAGTTATGCCTCTTCCCATAGTTCAATATAGTTTCGTAAATTGCGCTCACAAATATGCATGATATATTGGGAAATCAATTTGATTTTTGTTAGTTTTTCCAGTTGGCTACATGGATAGATGGTTCTTCATATACCTATTTATTTTGAAACAAACAAAATTACCGAAAATAAACGGCAACTACCGTACATAGAATTATCCCCCTTCTCATAACGTAATAGTATTTTTATAATTTTATCGGGAAACGTTGGCGTTTTTCTTACGAGTTCTTGGTGGCTATTAACTGATATTTGGTGGGTAGTTAATGATTATTTGTTTAATATTACATGTGTGTAATGCATTTCTAACTGATTGATTGGATATATTCTAAATATAAACATGTATATAGTGAGTTTATTATCAATGGGGGTTGCCGTTCCTGACAAGAACATCATTTTATTCTTGAACATTTTACAATCATAGATGATAATATAATATGGAATAACATTAAATTAATATAGATGAAGCTCTTTAGATATTATTTTTTTTAAACAAACTAAATTGATGATGATATTGAATGAATGAAACATAAACAATTCACTATATTTCTAGACTGATGCTGGTGATAGAAAAACGGCTTATGCTTCTTTTTATCGTGATTTCGGCTTTATGCATATTCGGTTAACTGCATAAGAAAAGCCATGCACCGACGCTATGCAATAAAGCGAAATTGACTGTATTTACATCCCCCATGATGAAATCAGCTTTAACCCTTACTTTACTGGAGCTTCCTGTAATATTGTGAAAACCCTGTGCCAATGCATTCTCTTATATATGCGAGTCTCACATAGGGTTCCTCGCATATATAAGGGAATAAATTGGCCCAACAATAAATTACTTTGACCTTGTAATTATAAGCCAGGATCTTTAATGCTGCACCAGCGCAGCTCCCGACATGAAAGGGTTAAAACTCCCTCCAGAATGTTTTTTGTAAAAGTTAATTATCAGACTGACTCATACCGGGAGTCAAACCTATGCCAATTAGTCAGGCTCTCATTGCGATGATGGCATCATGAACATCTGATAAAAAATGTCAGACTCGGTCGAAACGGCTGAAATTAATAATTTGCATCTAATAGTTTACCATCTCGTTGATAATTGGAAATTTCGAATATGACTCACCACACTTGGATTGTTTCCATTAGAAAGAATATCAAGTAAATCACTGGATGACACGAAGTAGAATCGTGGGAAGGCGAGTCGCTTCGTTTCGAGATACTCTGCGAGAGCTTTCTCACAGAGAACCAGACCCGATTGTAAAGCTTCAAGTCGACCGTATAGGTTGGGCCGCCCTGTCGCCTGCACTACTACCTTCGTTGACTCAATTTCTTTCACAAGTTCCTGTAGAAAAACACAAAATGAAAGTTTTAACCCTTTACCCAATAGTACCTGTAGTTAAACCACGTCATATAGTCATCAGGTAAGCAGGTAATTACGTTAGCCAACAGGTATTTAACGTTATGATGTAATTGGGTGTTTCCCACAGGCATGTACCATGTGCATAATCAGATACGCAACAACAACCTAAGTGACATCTATGAATAGTTGTTGGTATATAATAATGGAAACATAAACCTGTCAACGAACTAAATAATAGTAATTATGTGCCCATAAAGAACTGTTTATCGTCATTTTATCACACATGCGAGTCAAAAAGTGAATTGCAAAATATTACAGTGTCGGTTTACGTCGATCTATAACCAAAACTCATTTGTTGAACTTATTATTTAAACATTTCCCTCAATAAATAGGACTCCTTATGTACTTTTATTCATCTGTTATTTGCTTATATTACCTGCACATCCTTGAAAATAAATATTTATTACAGAACGGGTTAATTACCTTGAAATCAGTATCGATGCCATCAAATCGTTTCGAGTCCTCTGGGAGTTGTTTTCTGATATCTTCAGATCCGATGAAGATACTCTCGAGATGAGACCATGTTCTCTGCACCTCCATCCATATCTGTATTACCTGATCAGCTGTAGATAGCTTCTGTTGCCATGACGATACTTCTTGCAGGAAATGAGCGATGTATTTTGATGTGAGCATGTTTTGAAGTTGGACCTGAAATTAGGAAATAAAATAATAGTTGAAATAGTTAGTTATTTTTGGGTTTTTTTTTTACACAAATTTCCGTCAACTGTAATGAATAGGAAACTGCGACTGCTTTTCAAAACATAAATCGTTATTCATCGTGGCAACATCCTGATGATACGATACAATGCATAGAAAGAATTCTGATACATTGAAATTGCGAGTTTATGAAATTATAGCAGCCCTAATGATATGAATGAAATGACAGCAATCTTAATTCAGACTGTTTGGCTTCGGCAATCTGCTAAGGCAACCATTTGCCATGGCCAGTTTGCTTCAGCAAATGGCTTCTGCATTGCTGATCGCCATAGCCAATTATGAGAGTTGAGTGAGGACTATTTACCTGATTATCTTCAAGGGTTTCAATCAATTCCTCACTGGCTTTGAGGAGAGTGATACCAGTTCTTGGATGTTTATCGTGCTCGAATTCCATCACCGTCCACGTGGCATCGAGCTCCTTAAGCACTTTCTCCATACTCATTTCCTTCACAGCTTTGTCAACAATCGTTCTCACTTCATCCTCAAAGTTGTGCAGGTTGAGAGATAGAAGATCAGCGAGCGTGGTACTCTCATCCATAACAAATCGCACCTAAAACAAAGACGAGTTCCAATAGAGATCAGATGTCATATATGCTGTGTCTCATCCATAACAAATCGCACCTAAAACAAAGACGAGTTCCAATAGAGATCAGATGTCATATATGCTGTGTCTCATCCATAACAATCCTACCTAAATTAATGACGAATTCCAATTGCAGCCAATATAGGCTATAGCATTTACTGCCCAAACTGGTATATTTTCAAATAGTTAAAATATCATTAAACCTGATTAAACTGGCAATAAAAAATACTCTGTTTAAGACTTAATATAAGTATTATTAATATGTTGTGTGGTTTCCGAGAAATTATTCAATCGGATGAAGCAAATTACTAGAGATAAATAGACAACAGTTGACTCTTCTGAGTACTGTGTATAGTTTTTCTCCTTCAGTGAGATGTGGAGGATTATTTTACAAGGTGCTAGTCGAGTGAAAATAATTCTTGCATCACATGAGAGGAGAAAACCCGTACACTACTCAGAACAGTTGACTGTTGTGTTTATTATATTTTCTACACCAATTTGTTACTACCCAGACCACAATGAAACACACGGTTAGACCTAATACATTTTTAAAGCTACCACATCACCAGCCTTTTCTGTTAAAATAATGCGCAAGAATAACGAATGACTCAAAAATGACATCATGACCCAGTGCTGAGAGTAGGATAACATCTTGAGAGTAGGATAACATGTTCGGTCTTCTGGGAGTGGGGATATGATTTATATTTTGATGTAAAAAGTTGATGAAAATATAATAAAACAAGAGGTGGCATCAGAGATGCTGTGTCTCGTTTTCGGTGGCTTACCGCCGGTGGCTACCGCCAAATGTTGTGCATCAGTATCGGTAGAATAATTAATAGGTAAAATCGAAAAATGACTAATTAAGGGCCATAACTCCATCAAATTTTATTGGGCCAGGCTGGTTTTCGAACGCGTCCGAAATATTCTTGGCAAGTATGTCTATTCCAAATTTTAAACAAATCGGAGGACGTTTGTTGAAGTTATAGCACTAACGAGCTAAAAATTCACGAAAAATGACTAATTAAGGGCCATAACTCTATAAAATATTATCGGGCCAGACTGGTTCGAACTCGTCCAGGATATTATTGGAAGACACTTATATACCAAATTTTAGTTGAATCGGATGACGTATGTTGAAGTTATCGCGCTAACGAGCTCAAAATTCGTACAAAATGACTACTTAAGGACCATAACTCTATCAAATTTTATCGGACCGGGTCGGTTTTCTAACTCGTCCGAGGTATTCTTGGGAGACACCTATATATCAAAATTTCAATCAAATAGGATGATGTTTGTTAAATTATCGCGCTAACGAGCTGAAAATTTGCGAAAAAATGACTAATTAAGGGCCATAACTCTATCAAATTTTATTGGACCTGGCCGGTTTTCGAACTCGACCGAGATATTCTTGGGAGACACCTATATACCAAATTTCAATCAAATCGGATAACGTTTGTTGAAGTTATCGCGCTAACGAGCTGAAAATTCGTGAAAAATGACTAATTAAGGGCCATAACTCTATCAAATTTTATCTGACCAGGCTGGTTTTCGAACTCATCCGAGATATTCTTGGGAGACACCTATATACCAAATTTCAATCAAATCGGATAACGTTTGTTGAAGTTATCGCGCTAACGAGCCTAAAATCAGTGAAAAATGGCAAAGGGCCATAACTCTGTAATAAATGTGCGGACGAACCCGATTTTTTTGTCTGCAGCTTACGTGCATGGATATGTACTCACACACCAAATTTTAATCCGTCAATAAACGGTTGAGTTATAAGCAAAACAGGCCGCCCGTCCGCCCACCATCAAACTATAAGTCGAGTTTTGGAAAAAAACTCGACTAAAAATACATGCTGTTGTAACTTGAGGTATGTAACCTGAATAAGACTACAAACAAAATGGTACCCCTGTAGTAACCCCTGCTTTTCTTTTTATACTGACCTTCGTCGCTGCCATGAGTTGCTGCCAATGCCTTTCCCTGATAGCTGGATTCTGTAATTCACCGACGGCTCGGAGAGATGTCAACATATTTTTAACATTGTTCTCTACACCGCTGTATGTATCCCACGCTCTCATTTCTTTGTCTAATGTTCGGATATCCTTAGCGAATTTCTTACAATCCATGTCCATCTGCTCCACATTGATGTTCTTCCACTGTGTTGTCTTCCAATCGTCGATACTACTCTCCACGATAACGACATAGTCCCACAGTTGCTTGAGAAGTTTGATTTCCTTGCGACACTGTTTGAGTTGTTTGAAGTCGGGAATGTTGACCTCGAATAAACCAGCTGATCCAAGTAAACTCTCCATATCTTTCTCCATTATGTAGATTTCTTGATGATATTTATCGAGACATTCATAAGGCTTCTCACAGTCGTATCTGAATGGTGGAATATGTCGGAACTTTTCACGGAACGTGTGCTGGGAAACGTCGAATGTTGCACTCTTTTTGCGAATGTTAGCCACCTCATTGGCCTGAAGAGGTGCGACTTGCTGCTTGATGGTGATACTGATTTTCTTTGTGTTGTTCCATTGTTCTGGCAGTTCCTGATTAGTAAAAATATTTGTTTTTAAATCTTTAATTGTAACAAGCAGAAAACATGAGAATGTGTTTAACACTTTCACTGTCGCAGGCCTCAAGATGCGACGAGAATCACCAAAACGATTCTCATGATTCTCGCGAAACTTTTAAATTTTCAGTGCTTTATGACTAACTTGATTCAGCATTTGATTCTCGTAAAATTAAATGTATTTTGAGTCCTGCTGCCGACGCCCATTCTATTACAATTATGACATGTCATACACTCAAAATGTGTATAAATTTATATTATTTCATGAGACTTCATTTTGCCAGGGACTTTATATTTGCCCAATTTCATGTCAGTATAATTTATGCCCAAAAAATGGAAATGTGCCCAATATAATCACAGAAATAAAAACAATCCCCATTGCATAATGTTTGAATATCATTAATAGACACTGGTTTCAGATTTTGGAAACAAAAATCCATACAATAAACATATTACTATCTCAATTATTCTCATTTTGCGATGCTATTATCATGGCTGATGAACTGCATGAATACCAATGGTGCAATTGTTTTTGTGGCAATTTCATTTAAAAAGTTGTCACCGTAAACCATCCCATTAAATTGGAAAGCAAACTTTCTGTTCTGGGTGTCAAGAAGGTACTAGTAGTTAGTACAAACAAGTAATGACAAAATAATGACTGTTGTTATCTTTAAAGCTAACTTTAAATGGCTTACTCTGGTAGAAAAATTTGAAAAATAATAAATAAAATGTTGAGGAGGTGAACAATTTGGGATCCATTTGTACCCTAAACACAGGTATTATTTAATTTAACCTAACTCATCTCACCTGCAGCTGAGTGTGTACTTCCTCCGGCAGTTCCTGGTCGTATGTTTTCAGCAGCTCTATCGTAGACTTTAGCGGCTCAAACATCTCATCAGTAGTTGACTGTCTTTCTTTGACAGAGTACAGATTACCCATGATCTTGACGAGACCCTCGTAATCACCATCATCAACAGATTTCTGTAGTCCACCATCAGTAACCTTGATAAATGCAGCTAGCTCATTCAGACTGAAAGAGAATCAGTGCCATTGAAATTTATATCATGCAAATCTCTCTTTTAACCCTTTCAGTACTAAATGGTTTCTTCCACCAAGTCCCACCCTTTCATGATGGGAGCTGCGCTGGTGGAGCATTAATGATCCTGTGCATTCTCTTATATATGCGAGTCTCCCATAGGGACCCTCGCATATATAAGAGAATTGCACTGGCTTAAACAATCACGTTAAATATTGTTAGGCCAATGTATTCTCTTAAATATAAGAGGCTCCCTATGGGAGACTCACATATATTAGAGAATGCTGAAGCACAGGGTTGTCGTAAAATTGCAGGAAGCTCCAGTCATGAAAAGGTTAAAAAGTGTAAACTGGAATGATCTATTGTCTGAACATTTCCTTAGGGATAACTAGTCATCAATGAGTATTTAGTATATAAAGCAGCCCTCAAAATTAGGAAAAATGTCCCGCGGAAAACTTAATGCTCTGGCATGTTGCCACGGCATTACCCACAGCATTGCTTATTGCCGTGGCGAATTTCAAGGACTGTAGAAACGGATATTGTATTCATCATTTTTATTCAAGGATGTTCTTATGACTATAATACCCAGAAGAATGGAGTACTATATTTTACAAGCATGTTGGCTGTTCTCTGCATGTGCATATACTATCAATCCAAATCTGAGTTTAGTGTGCCTTAGCAGATGAGACCATGCAGAATGAGGTCCCCAGAGGGTGAATCTGTGTGGGATAGCATCACTATATTCACCCTCTGGGCCCTCATTCTGCAAATGACAGACACACTACAATCAGACTTGTATCAATCACTTATAATACAAAATTTTCAGACAGAAATACAGTAATGCTCTAATTAATCTCGAGGAGAGCTTTCCGATGAATGGCAACAAGCCATATTTCCGGCTAAATCCTGAAAAGTTACCCATAATTCTGCTGTGGTTAAGCAGTCGATTAATTAGAGTATTACTGTTGATCGAGTGCTCTATTTCACAAACAAATTCGCTGAAAGTGTTAACATAAATTGAAAATTAAAAATTGAAAGTGGAACATAAACTCACCTGTTTGTGACATGATCGATGAGATGTTGTTTGAACATGAAGCTCCACCTCTTGATGGTGTTGAGTAAGGCTTGTTTAAATGGACGAGAATCCACTCTGAACCACTGATCGAACAACTTTGTTTGTTCAATATGCTCGGCTTCTTCATAGATCTTCTCATAAGTATCAATCTACAAGTTATACAAAATATAAGTATGAATTTACAAGTCATAGAAAATATATGTATGAATGCAAAAATCATAGAACGTACATATATGTAATTTACCATATAAATTATATGCAGTCCAAATTAATAGTTAATTAGCATTGCCTATCAACTGAGCTGAGGAAAAACTAAATTTTGGCTATTTTTTAGCTGAGGCAAATTTTTTGAACCTGCCAATGTTTTGTGCAAAATTTAAACAAATTGCTGCTGACATTTTCTTAGTGTTGCACTGGGAAAGTCTGCAGACAGCAAAAATTCATTGTTGAATGCGAAGGACTACTAAGATAACAGACCATGAGATCTGGCCTGCGCCTGTTTGTTGTACTTATTATCTAAACATTTCCCACCAATTAACAGCAATCGTTATGTACATGTATATATGTATTATCATTTTGCCTGTCCTCTGCTTTAATTTCATGAAATCACTCCAGATGAATAATAGACGATTCCAATATATATTTTTATACTGACGGGAGACTCCATTTTGTAAAGAAATGATTAAAATGGCAGTTAAAAAAGGCTCGATAGAGAATCCCCAAACACAGATACGTTTACTTTCTACAATCGGTTGTTGTGTCTTACCTGGTCTTTAAATTGATTGAGTGTTGGCGGGCTCTCGGGAACTCCTGTTTCAGCATGAGCTTCAATCTCATCAGCCGTGAGAACATGGCCATACAATAAGAACTGTCGCATAAACTCATTCCGATCATCCACCCACAGATATGCATAGTTATCAAATGAGTTCCTATAATCACACGCTTTATTCATTATCTGCTGAACCCGGTCCATTAATTCCTGTCTCATCTCCGACAGCTCTTCCATCTCCTCAAGATCCTGTTGGTAATGATCCTGTCCGCTATGTGTTGCCAGGCGAGCAACCAACGATGCCTGTTTGTATACATCACCCACTAAACCATCTATCAGATCGTAAAATCCATCGGCCATTCCGTAATCAAGAGAAGGTCTGAACACCATATCTGGCGGTTGGAGCTCCAGATGTGCTTCGAATAGAGAGTCTGGACTGTGTTTCACGTCGGTATTATCCAAGAAATATTTGAGTGAACAGTGAATTGTGTTGAAATATCCATCCACTACCATTTCATCAACGTAGTCAACATAAGCTTTCCAGATATCTGATGCTGAATCAGCCTTAAAGTGCTCACAATTTTCCTGAAAGACAAACCAGAATCAAATTAATACTAATAATACATAGAAATAGCAAATTAGCGAAATCTAGATGCAATGAAGAATCAACAAACCAGAATGCTGTTAAAATATTTTTTAACCCTTTATGGAGCCACATACAGAGAGAAAAATGTCCATGTGAGGCTCCATACGGGAGTGTTATATAACCCTTCATGACGGGAGCTTTATGAATCCCCAGACAGAGAGAAAAATGCACTGATGACTGTCATCTGCTTGGGTCTATATACAGCCCTCATAATTGGCTACGCAATGCCGAAGCCATTTGCTGAAGCAAACTGGGCCACGGTAAAGGGTTGCTGTAGCAGATTGCCGAAGCCAAACAATCTGAATTAAAAGGGCTGTATATAACATATTCATGGCGGGAGCTTTATGGAGCCCCAGACAGAGGGCATAATGCTCTGATGACTGTCGTCCGCTTGGGTCCATGTGAGGCTCCATAAGGGAGTGTTATATAATTAACCCTTTCATGACAGGAGCTGCGCTGGTGCAGCATTAAAGACCATGTGCCAGTGCATTCTCTTATATATGTAAGTCTCCAATAGGGAGCCACGCATATATAAGAGAAAGCACTGGCTTACAAGATCAAGGTAAATATTGTTACACCAATGTATTCACTTATATATGTGAGGCTCCCTATGGGACACTAGCATATATAAGAGAATGCATTGGCACAGGGTTTTTCTCAAGATTTCAGGAAGCTCCAGTCATCAAAGGGTTAATAATATCAAATAGCTTAAGTTTCAGTGAGGGAACATCCTAGAGGATTAAGGAGTTCTAAGTGGACTGTTATCAGTTCATTTTACACCCCAACATCACACCTTCTATAATCTAATAGGTATCACACAATACAAGAGCCTATTTATGTTACCATTAGAATGAGTAAGTACACCATCAAAATCAGCAAATAAACTTAGTATATTCTGTTTAGTCATCTACATATTTGTACATGAGAGAGAAGTCACTTTTACCTAAGACTAAAGAGGGAGAAGTGGCAAATTTCATCCTACATGTTCTGATAACATATACGTAACGCCATATTATTCTTGATGTTTTTTGGTTAATATGTAATTGTATATACGATGTATACTACGTCTTCCGTGCATGGAGGAATAAACAATCTCTCTCTCTGTTGAACTTAATAACAAAACATTTCCCACTAATGAATAAGAATCCTTCTGCTCTAATATCATCTGTTTTTCTGTCTGTTGTCTGCTTTTATTACCTGAACATCCCTCCAAGTGAATAATAGACTATTCCAATGCATACTTTATAACTGAGTGGGAGAAACCATAAGTATAGAAGCGGTTAAAACCTAAAAATCATAAAGGATTAATTGCACTCAGCAATCTAATTATCTTAGACAACTCACCTTCAATAAACCATGGATCTTCTCACCAGCTGCCGTTATCTCCATATACCGCTTGTTAATTCTGTCCGTCCTGTCGTCCAAATTGAGAAGTGTTTCATGCTTATCTTCCTTCCTCTCAAACAAGGCAATCTTGCTCCATGTCGCCATTATTTTCTGATTCTCCTCCACATTGTGCTTCGATTTCTCAACTCTATTCTCCAAATTAACTACCTTATCTCTAGTGTTCTGGATGTATTCCCAAACAGCTGAAAAATTAGATAAACAGCATCGTATTAAGTATTTATATAAGAAATAAAATATTCAGTATTGTATTGTTGATCATGTCTCATATTATACAAAATGTATTACTGAAACAAGTAAGTAAACGGATACAGTGATACTCAAACATATTACTCATTATTCAAACACACCAAGTCTTAATCTTGAAAGCTCAAAAACAATTTTATAAATAAGGCAAAAAAAAAGGGTTTTGATTCTCAGGCATATCCTCATTGAAAAAAATGGCCCTCGTTGGACCATTTTATTCCGATTTTGGATTTCACCGTAGTTGTAAATTGGTAACATGAAAATAGGAAATTGTCACATGGAAATTAGTTATGTTTCAAATATCGAATAGGAGCTAAATACAATGGTGTATGTGTGGGTATTCAACAAAAGACCATAGGTGACTATAACTATCAGGTATAATGTCAACACAGGCTGTCCAAACCCCCAAGTTTATTGGTCAAATGTGTTCAAATATTTTGTAACCTTTGCACAGTAAGTAGGTAACACTGCAAGATAAGAGTCCCCACCCCCTACACTATTGCGATCAAAGGTACTCAAACCAGAGTGTAAGACAATTTGACAAGCGGTGTATATTGGCCATGTTTATAATGGTTATTTGAAGTGTTATTGTCTATCTTACATTGCGGTACATAGACAGTCTCTAATTAGTCTCTAGTCAGCAGTTTCTATGATAGTTTGGAAGATCACTTTATCTTTTCGTTTCGATTTTATTTACGTTCCGTATTTTTATATGAATGGGATATGTAGTTCTGTGCGTTGTTAAAAATGATAATGCCAATGTTAAAATCATATAAATATATATATCATTCTTGGTAATGCCTATATGATGTATGGGTAGTACAATGTCATAATTTGTCATTCATTATATCAGATTAAAATAGTTTATATCGTTTATATGGTTTATTATAGTTAATAGTTTAAAATTATTTATATTTTTCCGAGCATCCTGAATTCTCATTCAATATTGAAAACAACAAACTAAAAGCCAGTTGATATACATGCTGCCTGTAGTGAGGTTAGCTGAAGGCAGATCAGGCCACAGTAAATAAATTAGATGTCTGTTTCGGTTTACATGCCAGAAATTTTTTATCACCAAAATTAAAAAAAATAATTATTGTTTTAATTTATTTTTTTTAATTTTGAGATATCCTTATGGATTTTCGTGTCTTCTGAAAGATTTTGATAACATTAATTTTGAATTTATTCATATAAACTATATAATAATCACAATGTTTTGACAAATAACATCCCATTCTGAGACTTTCAAATTATTTTTTTGTTTTTTTTTACAAAACTTTTAAGAAACATTTCTTGAAAACCATGAAAAAACATTTAGGGTGAGAGGTTTAACCCTTTTGATATACTAAATAGAATACTAAATGGATTTTCCCACCCAGTATACATTGGAATGGTATATTATACATTTGGAGAAATTTTCAGGAAAAAAAAGCAGATGACAGATAATACAAGTACTAAAGGAGTCCTATTTATTGCAGAGAAATGTTCAGATGATAAGTTCAACAAATCGTTTGTTGAACTTATTATCTGAACATGTCTTAAGGGAATTATTCATCAATGAGTATTTAGTAAAGAAAGGATTAATAATCTATTTCACAAATGTGGTGGTCCCAACTCTAGATTGCATGATTTTTGTGAGTTGATACCGCAATAAATATTGAATTAATTACCTGGGAGAAAATCCATGATTGTAAACCATGCAAATCAAAATCGGCTCAACAAAGTCACCTAAATCATGCAATTCAAGATGGGACCTTCACCTACTGTGGAATACATTATTAAGGTACAGGTATTATCTAAGGAATATATTAGCTGCATTGTTTTTTTCCAATGCTGTAAACTTCCCTGTCAGAACATCAAAAAGTTCCCAGGTTTTGAACTGGTGGAGTATGATCTACGGACGTAGCCAGAGTACAGATTCAGGACATGATCTAGTAGTGTAGATAGCTGGAGGTAGATCAAACTTACCTTCACTGTTCCAGTTTAATGTTTGTTCTGCTTGTTGGAGCTCAACATCTATCTCTTCTAGCTGGCCTTCAATCAGGGGATATTCCACTTCAAGAATGGTCGTTCTCACTTTGTTGTACAGAGAAACAGTAAAGTCCAGATTATTGACGTATTGTCTGAATGTATCATTGCCAGAATAAATAGACGTAGCACTATCAGGGATTTCTTCCTCTCCTCTCTGTTCCAAATATTTCACTTCTCGTAGCACTGCAACTAACTGAAATTGAGACCAAGGGTGAGTTTTTGACATCAAATTTAAAAAAAACAAATTTCCACTCACATTTTGTGCATTTATCAAGTGATAACTTTAGCTGATAACTTGCTGAAAAATGATGCATAAAATAAATGTGTAAAATTATGTTTAAATTAGCTGCTTATAATAGGTGTAAATTTGATATCTGTGTGGTACTTGCAATAGTAAACTACCATATGTTTATGTCTAGAGTGGGAATTATTAAAATTACAAAGAAAGAACATACCAGATTTATATATGATATATTATATATGAAGCGATTTCAGCAGATATGATTAGATCACAGCCATATCACAAAGGAGGTACATGAGCAAGTGATCAGTTTTCAGAAAAATGCATTTTTTAATAATTTGAAACAAATATGACTATATTTTATTTTATGAGTTTTAGCTACAATAACACTGACAATAAGGGGTTTTATGTTACCTATATACACATCAACATAAGTTAAGAAAAATAACTTACTTGAGGATCAAAGTTGACTGTTATAAGTTTAGTTTCTTCATTTCTAGAGATGAGTGGTTGGTTAAGGTTGAATGAACACGCTTCAGCGATTCCTGCCGTCCATTCATTGTAGATTTGTTGGTCCCATCTGAAAATAATGGTTTTCTTATGTTATATACTATGAATGTGGTAATCAGTTTGAGTAAAGTAACTTCAGCCAGTAAATTGACTTAAAATACTATAAAGCACTCAGTGCGTAAATGTACAAAAAAATTGAAAAATCTGTAAAACCATCATCACTAGGGCTGTAATGATACACTTGTTCACGATACAATACAAATCATGATCAACAATACCATACATATATACTAAATTAGTGTTCCCAAATAAATACATGTACCACATGAATTATCAGAACTAACATGTTTATAACTGGAGATAGAGTTCATTTTAAACTAAATTACATTTTAATAGTTAGATGAGTTACACTTAGACATGTAAACTTGAGAGCAAATTGCAGGTTTTGCTCTTTTACACATGACCATCTTCAGAAATTACTTGATTTCCTGTATTGCGATACACACGACACGATACGTGTATCGTTTGATAGTCTATTGTGATACACAGAATGCACAATGAATCGTTACAGCCCTAATCACTACTAAGATCATGGAAAATAGATAAACTTTTTTCTAATATATTAATTATTGATAGTTCTCCAAAAATGAGATTTTGTGTGTTGAAACCATTGTTATGTGAACAAGACTGTTACAGTGATTTGTCAACAAACTTCGCTATTCATGTTGTAAGTTCAAATATTTTAGTCTGAATATCACTTTCAAAATATTTTTCAAACCTTTGACCTTTTCCAATGTTTACTATCAAGTTTGGGTTAAACTTTGGTGCCTTATTGGACTAATTGAACTTTCATCGGTAATTCTACGGTAACAGTAATGTTTACATAAGGATTAACTGTCATGTGGACTGTTTTTATGGAGATGTGACGGTGAGGTAAGTGGACATAACTTGTGTACCCGAAGGGTTTTACATACAAGTTATGACCACTTACCTCACCGTTACATCTCCATAAAAATAGTCCACATGACAGTTAATCCTTATATTTATATACATTTAGCGAGAAAGTCACTTTTGTAAATATATTTAAATCGAAAAGTGTATCGTGACAAGATCAGCCCAAAATACCCAATAGCACCCTTGCCAAAAGTTAATAGGAACAATTTATCTTCATATTGAAACCCGATGATGTATTAAGTCAATCCTGCGCGAGTCCAAATGCGCCCAAAACATTACGCGTTCGTATTTCCAAACCTAATGACGTATCGATGGTGTTATTAGCTTGGTGTCATGAGGCGATGCGCATTCACCGAGAAATAACTGCAACTAGCCACGTGGGCGCCGACCAATCAGAATGCTGGATTTAGTGATGACAACACTTAGTGTGTAAATATATAACAATGACATGCAAAATCTCTTTATTGGAGAGTTATTAATAATGATAATCTATTTTTTCATGTACTTGTTGACCATAGTTGTTTTGCAAACTTTCATTTTATTTCTCATGAACCGACTTTGATGGCCTTGAGGCTTTGAAGGACTCCAGTTTATCTTGCATGATATATGTTTATCAATCATGAATTTTACTTACTGAGAAAGAAGTTGCAACATTTCTTCATGTTTGGTAAAGCCAAGTTTAGCTTGTTCTGTTTCCATGCACCTGGAATAAATAAATATACTGTCAGAAAAACTCACAGACACACTGATAGACATGGTAATTTATCGACAAAAATATTTCTGAATTAAAATAATAATTTCAAATTTGATCCTATACTTTGTAGTTTAATTTTATTGTATTGTACTATCATATCACCAAGGTTTTTATAATTATACCAACAAGGAAATTGTTTCTACTTTCAACCCACTGAATTTTTAATGCGATTTACTTTTTCCACAATAATGTAATTTGAAATCTACATACACAAACTCTCTGCATGTTTCATCATTATGCTCCTCCTAATACAATAAATACTTACGGATGCTCCAGAGTTTTGAAATTTGCCATAGGTAACGTAATTCTCTGTCTCAATTCATGAGCCCATCGCAAACCTCCAGACACTTTAGGCATGTTTTTGTGAACTGGTGCATGGTTATGTTCTTTCTTGTAACCTGTCTGCTTGTCGTAAATTATCTTGGCTTCATCCAAATTGGCATTAATCATATCAACAATCAATGGATATTTCTCATCGAAATCCTTCTTGATCATAGGCCTCTCCAGCAATGTACCCATAATATCCAAGAGCTGAAATAAAGAGATTAATGACAATTTAAATTCTCTTAACTGTAGTTGGAATTTATTGTAGTGGCTGGCAACATTAGTAATGACGAACAATTTGGAAAAAATAACTTTTTCTCAGTTTCATGACTACTTGAACCAAAATAAATTATGCCTGAAGGGTAGTCCAAGTTTCCTTCGACATGTCGGAGTCACGGACAACTTCACATCAATGACGACGCTACCTCAGAATGTCATGGATTGGCTAATTGCACATCTGGTCGCATTGGAGGAATGGACGACATCAGAAGGAAGTCCACAACAGGTTAGATTCATGGCAGTCCAAGTTTCCGTCAACGTAAACCAGCTAGTGAAATCGGCAGGGATAATACTGGTTTACGTCGACGTATAAAGCAGCTAGTAAAATCGGTAGAGATAATACTGGTTTACATCGATGTATAAACCAGCTAGTGAAATCGGTAGATATAATACTGGTTTACATCGATGTATAAACCAGCTAGTGAAATCGGTAGGGATAATACTGGTTTACATCGATGTATAAACCAGCTAGTGAAATCGGTAGGGATAATACTGGTTTACGTCGACGTATAAAGCAGCTAGTGAAATTGGTAGGGATAATACTGGTTTACATCGATGTATAAACCAGCTAGTGAAATAGGTAGGGATAATACTGGTTTACATAGACGAAAAAGCAGCTAGTGAAATCGGTAGGGATAATACTGGTTTACATCGATGTATAAACCAGCTAGTGAAATCGGTAGGGATAATACTGCAGTGCTGGCCTTATGAAAAATCTGCAGGGGCTAAAATTCGCCCTCGCCAAAATACTTTGCAGGGGCTAAAATATTTTGCAGGGGCAATTTCTGTTTTATGGGGTATTTATGTTGTAACATATGAAATACCAGTAAACTGACATATGTCATATTGCATATAATATTTAAATTTAATTAATTTATAATCATATATTAATTGTGAAATTATCAATGAATGTTGTATAACTTATTAATGTTTAAAAGTACTTTTATAAATGTTATACCATGTCTTGCATATATGGTATTGTTGTGTTTGTTCCTTTATGCCTGATCCAAGTGACCTAATGGTTAACCAGAATCAATCAATCATTATAATATATTTATATCATATATTGCATGCTGTTATACTGTATAATACATGTATGAGGTGACATCATGGTAAGATATTATTGTAAGTTAACCAGAATCAATCATTATGCCATGCATATATTGTACATACATGTACATGATATAATGTTTGTGTTTGTTCCTTTATACCCGAGTGACCAAGTTACCTAACCAGAATCAATCATATCATGCATTTATTTGTTCCATACTTTTATCTATATAATCCATCGGTACATTCGCGGCTTCCGTACATTTGTGAAATTTCAACCACTTCTATCGCGTCAAAACATACATTATTCCGTACATATCATAAATTAAATCACTTCTATGTTTGTATCATCTCATAACCCATCCGTGCTATGTATAAATCACTCATTTCATGTAATTAATAGCACGATATCGCGATATTTATTCTTTGTTTTCGTCACTTCATTCACATCATTTGTTTACATGTCAGCGAGCACTGTTGCGCGATTGGCGGATTCCTTCGTAGCCCCACCCATCGCTGTCAACGGCGCTCATCAAACTTCCTTGTAGGTAAGGTATGATTTGTGGGAAGCACTGCACGTTCACAGTTAGGTCATGTAATCGTCAGTCTGTCACTGGTGACGGGTGTGTAGCATGGTTTGGCCTAATTAGATATACCGGTGGTAGCCGACTGTTAACATAGCATGTGTCTCCTGCTTCAAAGATGCGATGTCGCGTTGCCTTATATGTTTTCAAACGGATAACTCATCAAAATTACGACTGCAAAAGTATGTTGGGTAGTGAATGTTGCGCGAGCGATATATCGCCCACTCCAAATTGAAATTGCGCGGGCGACGCGCGAGCGATAAAATCGCTCGCACCATATTGCCAGGCCTGATACTGGTTTACATAGACGTATCAAGCAGCTAGTGAAATCGGTAGGGATAATACTGGTTTACATAGACATATCAAGCAGCTAGTGAAATCGGTAGGGATAATACTGGTTTACGTCGACGTATAAACCAGCTAGTGAAATCAATATATTTGTTCTGAACTCCACAAGAGTTGTCAACTGAAAGTAGTAAGTTAATGTGTAAACTATAGTTTATCACGATGTGTATATAATTTTAAAAGAATAAAAAAAACATTTGACCTCGCAAATTTACTAACCTTGAAAATTGATTCCAAACCATTGCAGTCATCAAATCCTTGACAAACGGCTGTTGCCAGTCTTCTATCAAAATCACTTATCTTTGACAGGAAGTTGTTATAATCCTCAATAAATTCCTGAAGAAAAAGATTCAACATCACTCAAAATAGTCATCTTTGAACATTAAAAGTCAACTACTGACTGAAAAGAAAAATTTTAAGCACGAAATGTCGAAAATCCTAAAAAAACAAACAATTCTGTTATATTTGACGAATGGATGAATGAATGACTTATGAAATGAACAGTCACTTACGGCCGAAAATATTTACTATTATTGAACCGGAAAGGACTTTCATAAAATCAAGTGGTTATGAAATTATACATCAAAACAGACTCAGCTTTATAACGAATTTGAATGTGACAAACGTTATCTTTTGGATCGAGACAATAGTAGCTCCTCTCCGTGAGCTTTATAACAAATTTGAATGTGACAAACCTTATCTTGTGGATCGAGGCAATCGTAGCTGCTCTCCGTGAGCTTTATAATGAATTTGAATGTAACAAACCTTATCTTGTGGATCGAGACAATCGTAGCTCCTCTCCGTAAACACTTTGTACTGTTCATTGAATTCCTCAAATATCTGCACAGTTTGCTGACTCAGAGTTTTCCCCTTAATTCCACCGAGCTCTATCTTCTCAAGTTTCATAAACTCCAAAGCAGTTTCCATCAGTTGCTGCAAGTGATAACAAAAATCCATGAAATAAATGATTATCTGATAACAAATTTGTCCAGCCCCAGTATCTTATCTTTGATTGGCCAAAAGTTGACTCAATTGTAAATTACAACTTACAAGTTAATGTTTCGACACTCATTCAACGCAAAAATCCTTGTGTTATCATTCTGTGTAACACCATTTGATGACTGGATACTCACATAGGCTATTTATCAATATAGTTAGCAAAACATCCCTACAAATGAATGAATAGGAATCCATTCAAATGATGAATATGTAGACAATTCAAATGTATTTTTAAAACCCTTGAAATGGGTACCAGTATTTTTCTTCTGCAGCATTGCATGCTTGAAAGGGAATTCATGAAATTATATGTTGGCTTCAACAGCATTTACTATGGCTTTGCCTTTTGCCGTAGCTAATTTCATAAGCTGTTTTTTTAAAACTGTATCAGCCCTCGAAATTAGGAAAAAATGCCCCAACATGCATTAGATTCCACATGTTGCCACGGCATTGCTTATTACTGTGGCCAATTTTGAGAACTGCTGAATGATAGAAACCATTCAGAAAAAAAGTGAAAGGTCAACTTACCCTAACAGTGTTGACCTTCTCTGTGAACTTGTCGTATCTAGCAAAGACAAGTTGTGGTGCGAATTCCCAGAGTTTGGCTTCGTCTCCATCTTTGAAGTAATCCTTGAGTTTAGCTCGGTGCTCTTCATACGTTTCTTTGAATGCTGCCAGGATGTTGCATGACTTCTGAACTCTCTCGATGGTCTCTTCCACTTCACCTTTGAATATTTCAGATGGCTCCAGATATGTGTGTGCCTAAATATAAATACACATGATTGATCATCAACCCACTGATGCTGAAGGAGCGTAAGGAACTCCCAGTGGGTAAATGTGGAAGATCATAAATGTTTGCACATCCATCGCCGCTAAGAAGAACATGGAAAAATAGATAGACTTTTCATTATCAATAACGCTTCAATAATGAGATTTTGCATATCAAAACCAATGTTCATATTAAAAATTTACTGATAAAGTGGAATTACCGATAAAAGTTCAAATAGTCCAATAAAGATACCAAAGTTTAATCCAAGCTTGATGGTAAACATTGGAAAAGGTAAAAAACAATTTATGAAAATCATATTCAGACTGAAATATTTGAGCTCTCAACATGATTAGCGATGTTTGTTGACAAATCACTGTAACAGTTTTGTTTACATAACAATGGGATTTGTCGCCCAGTATGTGACATGACTTGGGCCAATCAGAAACGGGTAAAATAGAGAGGAGGGTAACAATAGAAGTCATGTATATATAACTGTGATTCATGAGTGGTTACCTGCTCGATTATTAAGTTGCATATCTCTTGAAGCAGGACAATAATCCTGGCCGGAGTGTTGTAGAATTTAGAGTTGGCCCAGACGAGACACACGGTATGCATCAGAGAAGCCAGCATTGGTTTGCATTCATCAAACTCAGCCTGTTCCAAATCCTCAATCTGATGTCGCAGGGGTTTCAGATATATGTTAATATCCTGCGCCTCAGTCAAAGCTGCAAGTAGCGAAGATAATAATAATATCCGGAACTGTTAGCATATTAACCTGGGAAAATTACTCTCAAGTTACGGTGATAATAATTAGGCCGGATATTTCAGTATATTAACCTGTGAAAATTACTCTCAAGTAGTGGTGATAATAGTAATTAATGTCCGGAAATGTCAGCATATTAACCTGGGAAAATTACTCTCAAGTTACGGTGATAATAATTATGTCGGATATGTCATATTAACCTGGGAAAAATAATCTCAAAACTTTTACAATTCCCCTCCATTTTGAAGAAAAAAAAGGATCTTTAGATTAAAATATCTATATTATTTAAACAGCACTGGGACTTTTCTTCTCACTCAAAATTGTCAAAGGTATAAAATATAATTGTACATAGAATAGGTTATTTATATACATAAGAGCTTATATTTTCAGCTACATGCTCTGCATCTGAGCGGAGAGGGCATAAATAGTTACCTCAGACACTCATTAACCATGCAGAGTCTGAATACATTGTCTTAACCCTTTTGAGAGTATTTGTAACGTCATATACATGACGTCATGAGTAAATTTAACGTCAACGTCATAGCAATAATTATTATCAAGTTTGGGTCAAAAGGGTCCAATAATTTGTTTTAATTTATGTTCTGTTAACGTGTGTTATCATAATCGATTGCACTTATACATTTGGGACATTATATTAATCAAAATAACTCCTATACAAATCATTTATAAATTAGATGATTTATTGAAGTTATGTCTACATAAAATGACACTTCCTGAAACGACATATACATGTATGTCGTTCCACTCGCAAACCGTACGGCGACATATATGTTTCTCTACTCGCCAAAGGGTTAACAGGTTTTTACAAAAAGCATCACAAATATCAAGAAAAAAACATCAAATTTACCTGCAACAACATCTCTGTAAATGTTTTTAAATGATGGGAAGTAACTGCTGTTAGTTTTTTCCAGCAGCTCCGCCATTTTTCTGCATTTTGGGTCCCTCAGCTAGAAAAACAAAAATTAAGTTGTTTTAAAATCCATATTTAATAATCAGTTTAAATAAGTTTTTGGTTAAAAGCCAGACATTTTAAAGTAGAAATGTGTTTTTGTGCACCAGTATTAATAGGGATTGTAATTCAATCCTTAATAATTTCCGCACCATAAAATAAAATATGCCAAGCTGATTGGCTAATATTAAGTAAAAGGCATGCGCCTTGACTCCATCGTAAATCACGATAACCTGTTGCAAATTTGTTTACTATTGCTGGAGAGAAATATGTATCATTCGGCATCAATGTGAGTTTGTTTATAAGCAATGTTGAGCGTACATGTGTAACTGACTGTAAATAAATGTGTTATCTTATGTATAGACCTTATTACAAATTCTACTAATCACAGCAATTTGTGACCTGCATGTATAAACATTTGTACATGCACATACCAGTAGCACGTTGACACTAAAATTTCAAATCTCTATAACTTGAAATATATATGAATAGCACGCTATGACATCAACTTTATGAATGAGCAGGATGTTGTGTAAGATCGCTTTTAAATGAAGCTGACGGCGATGTCATCGCCAAAGACATATCATAACTTCCAATGAAATTTGAAGACTACTAAGCATGTACCATAGTATCTATTCTATTTTATTGATAGTGTTTTAACATTTTATGGGGAGTTTTATCACAAAACAATTGGAGAATAAATTTTTATAAAAAAAAGTTGTGGAAGAAACAGAAATTGGTCTTGTTTGGTGGTATACATGTACGGTATGGTACACAGCGAAGGCCGAATTCCTTGAAAGAAGTTGCTGATAAAACGACATTCGTACATCAATTTATAATTTTTGACAGTGTGAATTAGAATGGAGATAAATGTGTTGTGTTTAATGGATCTAAGATCAAGTAGTAATTAAGAGCTGTGTTATATGATTTCATCCATTTCAGTTTTTGCCATTGCATTATGTCCAAACAGTAAAGCATGATGCATTTTACAGGGGTCAGGTTGAAGACTACATTTTCAGATTTTTGACCAGGAACCAATTTATTCAACAAGACATGAGTGTCACAGAAACAATGAGAGATGACACATAGGTAGCACTAAGCAATTATATCAACTTTGAGACGAAAATTTGTAGAATGAAGTAGAAACATTGCCGACTTTCACGCTGCAATCGAACCAGTTGTCAAATTCACTAGTAGTAACCTGATCCTTTCTGTCTTATTGGATCCTATGTAAGTGTGAGCTGACCAATCACCATAGAATATAGTTTGTTTTAACTTTAATGTTTTACCTGTTCAAGTTAACTTTAATGTTTTACCTGTTCAAGTTAACTTTAATGTCTTACCTGTTTGAGTTAACTTTAATGTCTTACCTGTTTGAGTTAACTTTAATGTCTAATACCTGTTAACTTTAATGTCTTACCTGTTCAAAAATGCATTCTAGATTTGTTGCTTTGTTTTTCCAGAACTCCAACTCGACGAAAGGTGTAGGGTTCAAACCTTCGAGTAAGGGCTGAGCTGAATCTCGCTTCAAGACTTCCCTGATTTGATGGGTCCATTCTATTATCACAGATTCTATCGCATGCACCAGATTTCTATCATATGAATCACTGCAAAATATTTAATAGAAAAAATATAGCTGTCTAACAGCATTACGAGTGTATTATATATACTAACCCAGTCTTACAGCATTAATATGAGTGTATTATAGATACTAAGTTTCTAACCAGCGCTGTTAAGTTTCACAGATTGTCTGCGAGACTCCCGGATTGCCAAGGTAAAACGCCCAAAAGACGGACGACAACCAACTTCTCCCGCATGTGCAGATATCAAGAGTAATTTCATATTCACCATCATTCAGTACTACATCAGCAGTACTAGTAATTATTGAGACTAATTAATTTTCACACCCTTCGTAGCCATGCAACCTTCTTAAAAGTATAGACAATAGATTTAATAACAGAACTTCGGATGATTATGTAAGCTAGTAATGTCTAGTATGAATGCTGAAGGAGTCACTCTCACCAAAAAAAGTGCTGAAAGTTACACAGGTTTTTAAATTCTGCTGAAGGGTACACAGGTTTTGAAATGACTTTCTCAATGACATTTAGTTTTCGTATCTGTCATGATTTATGTCAGAGAATAATTGTATACGTTCCAATGAACATAAAAATGAACTGAAAACAAACTGCTGATGGGCGCCAGACTTTCAGACACACAGTTTAAGTAACTGTATTAGTGTCGATCACAAACCCTGTGTACCTTTCAGCACATTTTCAAACCCAGTGTACCCTTCACTGCCTTCAGCACTTTTTTTGGTGAGAGTGACCCCTCCAGCCGCACTCACAGTAGCTGTATAAACTGTGTTTTCATTACTGTTTTATTTAGGTATAAATATTTATAAAATAAACACAGATAGAAACTCATAATACTATGTAATTTTCATCATAAAAATGATAAATAAAAAGATTTAAATCAAATAAAACAATTTTGGAACATAAGCATATTATTTGGGCATACCTCCCGCAAAAATCTCCCAGATAGCCATTTTCAAAACTTCAAATGTCTGATAATAACCCAGTCTTAAGAACTCAATTACAGTCCTCCCCATCAAGATGATGATCACATTGATATTAAGCACTTATTTGTTCCCTCAATTCAGAAGATGGGTGTAATTACACCCGTAATAAAATCATATTAAAATTGGGTTTTTCTCAAACAAAATGCAGTCATAGTAGGATAGACCTACATGTATGGCATGCAGGCATACTTTCGCATGCCCATAATTAAACTTAATTGGGAAAGGATCTAAATAAAACTTCAAATAGTTCAATAGTGAATTAACAAGAGTGACGAGTGGAAATTTGAGCACCTGTGAATTGAAAATTACGAGTACATACAGGTGCAAGAGAAATTGCTCCCATTTCCTGCGAAGGACTGCAATTACCATTATAACATAATGATTCAAAACATATGTCAGTGTGAATACACTCAATACAGTGATTACTAATGAAGTACTGTTCAGTGTTTATCACATCACATCTTTAAATATTGAGATTTCCACAATTATTTTTTTTTAGCTTCCTACCTACCAACCCACATAGAAAAATGTTGGTAGGGTGACTGCAAACATAGATATTTATAATAGTGGCCTAAAGTAAAACAACATGGTTTTATAAAACAAGAGTCTTTAAATATATAATGTAACAAGTGCTTTCAGTGCTTTCGCACATCTTCATGTTTTTAAACTAAACTATATATATATTCTAATATACCTTTCATCTTCCTCTTCAACCCTTTCAGCTCCTACGGGCAGTGGCAGTAAAGTTTTCCCTTTGGCTTGACCGGACACAACATACACATTACTCTTTAGGCTATTCACATGTCTTACAACGTCGCTCGAAACCACCTTCGGCCAGTGATCATGATTCCTTTCATTTGATAATAATGGTACCAGAACCTGAAAATGATACAAAGAATTAAGGCCACATTTAAAAATATCTTTGTTTCTCCTGACCTTACCTAAAATTTCAAGAATGAGTCGGACGGTAGATAGGTCACTTATATTTTTTTAATTACAAGTATTAATCACAAGACTGGATACATGAACATGTATGTTTAATAACTGTTGAGATTTATTCATCTAAATACATTTTTTTTTGTATTTTAGCAAGTCTAGACCTTCGATTGTGGAAAACAGCAGGTGCGCTACTGATCGTGCAGCTCATTTGAAGTTTGCGAGCACTGTTTTTGGAAGTTGAATTATATAATAATTATCAAAAAGGGACTGTTATGAAATATAATACAAGTAACAATGTTATCTGAAAAAAAACATTGTTTATTTAACCATAGGCATAGCATCATGCCTCTCTAATAATCCGAGATTGAGTAAATGTGTATTGAAATTTGATTATACATCAGTAACATCACAGTATAATGACCACTCGTCTGCAACAATTGACAGTTTGCCGATGGCGAACACCACAACTTTCAACTCCTAATTTGGTCAGGCATAATATAAACTGAAAGTAGTGTTCAAAGCTCCGTTTCGATGACACATTGTCAAAATTAGTGAAGAGTGATAACAGATAATAAATACTGTTCAAACAACCATGCATATATATAGTCATGCATGTGTTATTTTTGCATGTGTGAGATGTTCATAAACACCTGTCGGCTTATTTGATCGTTTAATAGGGGAATGCGTACTAAGTTCTCACCTACTCTTGGGCTCCAAATAAACATGCATGCACGTTATATTATTTTCTTGGGAAATTTCCCCCCCTTCACAGTGCTTATTTGGGTCTGCACGTTTATTATGAGGCTATGAAAATTTAAATCAGCACAAACTCAAGATTTCTATATGATTCTGATATCAAAATGGTGAGCTTATAGCTTTATACATGTACATATATGGCATACATGTGAACATTTAAATATTGAATAAAACACCACATGACACATAGCATGTTGATTCCTACATGTATACTTGATTCGACCTACTATAAAAATAATTTGTTTAACCAGTTATGTTGATGTTTTGCTCAGAGTTCCCCCTGCACTATAATTTGGGTCTGCACTTTTATTAACTTTCAATGGGATTTCCTCCCTAGAGTGCACTATTATTTGGGCCTGCACTTTTATTTGGAGCCCGAGAGTACATGTACATGTACCTATCGGTATATGTATATAGCACGCACCTATTAGTATTACCGACATGTATTAACATGAACCAGTGATTGAGTTGAACAAATAACAAGTTATTTGAGTTGATCATATAACAAGGCCCACATGCATTTTCAGATCGCATAAATGTTTAGAGTTATATCCCTTCGACCATAGAGCTTAACACTAACATATTAATCACCGCATTCGATTTCAAATTGTCATTTTATTTATTAGTGAGGAATTAATTGGTTGTATGTGAGACTATTTATTAGTGAGAATTGGTAGTTGGTAGCATCGTGAGACTTCAATGTACATATACAGCAGCCCTGGGAATTAGTGTCGGCTTTTAGCCGACATGAAATGAATTTGCATCGGCATTTTTTAGCCGAGGAAAATAAATTAATTGAGAAATTATATAAGATAAATGAAGAAATCTAAATGAACAACTCAAATTCTCAATAAGAATAAAGATTAAGTTAAGAATTTATAATGTTAATAACGGACTGGCTAGAGTGCCATATACAGTACTCTACTCTAGCCGAACTACTAGAGTGTAGTAATACTAGTATACGGTACTCAAGCCGAACTGTAAGAGTACCGTAGATTATTTCGTTGCTTGGCACGCACGTACGTAGAATGACGTCAATGCAATTATCTGCATAATGATATGCCAATCAAATACTCAGATTAAACACGGTACTTGGCAGTTTGCTGGGTAAAGTTTTGTATGCATAAATAAGGCCCCGGTAGTTTAGCAGTTCGGCTGAAGTCAGAAGTGCTGTATACCGTATACGGTACTTTAGTCTTTACTTTAGCAGTTCGGCTAGACTCGTCACTCGAGTGCCATATACAGTACTTTACTCTTTAATTAGCATTTCGGCTAGAGTGCCGTATACGATTCTTTAGCAGCCCGGCTAAAGTGCCGCATACAGTACTCTAGCCACGGCCTATTATTAATAATTAATGAACGCATGAAAGGTAGCAGTTCATTGTGTGTGTTTACTGAATTTATTAACGCTGTGAGAAAGGTGGCAGTTCATGAATCATGTCAATTGTCAATGTCATTGACAACGATTTTAAATATTATAATATTAATAAATAAATATTAAGTTAAATAACCTCATCCACAAATGCTGACAGCTGATCGAGGGGTGATTGTGCCATATCACCATACAATAATTGTGTCCTAAATGGTGTATCCTTTGTGATAGGATCTTTAGATTTCTTTACGAAATAGCACGCTTTCTGTTTTGGATTTTGTGGCCACTCATATCCAATTGAAAGTCCTCCAGATGTTGTCACAGCAATTATGAAAGTGTTCAGATCACTTCTCTCGAAAAACTCCATGAATTGTGCCTTGTTTTCATCTATATTGTACATTTTTGCCCATTTGTCAGGCTTCAGTTTCATCGTTTTCAAGACATAGTCTGCCATGAATTCCACACGACTGTCGTTTAATTCCAGTTCAGCTGCCATTTTTTCGGTTTGATGGACACAGACTGGTTGTCTTGATTAATGTAACGATCTACTCTTCCTTTCCGCCTGCAAATATCTCTACTTTCGAAGAACACAACCCATACTCCTCCTTCTGTGGACGGAAAATCACTTCTGTTTCGTCCTGGCGGTTGAAGTTTGGTTCAGCCGACACAACGTCGCTATGGTGTTGTCATGGGTATGATCGATAGACTGGTTACGCAACCATTGTACACTCTCGATAATCACCATAGTAAAGTAACGGGCGACGGATAAAGTTATTTTGAGATAGGTAACCAGTCTAAGTCACAAGTTTACCCGGAAGTAATATACTGTCCAATCAGAAGAGAAGTCGATATTTCGCAAGACATCATAAATTAATTTCTGTATTAAAAAATTGGCACGTTTGTAGCGGATTAATTAATTTTCAGGGACGAATAAGATCGACTCACAATATGACATTGAGGTACAGTCCCATCGTGCAGAGACAAAACGTTATATGAGAACCCCAGAATGATTAAAGTACCAGAATGAAACTTAAAGCCACAGGCCAGTCCAAAGCCGGCCATACATGGCAGTAGTGTGTATAAGGGTGGCGAAGGGCTGTTAAAGTTGCATTACTTGTGTATTGACTTATTTTATCAGCTTTTCCTCTCCATATAAGTCTCGTTCTGAAATGGCTTTTATTTAATTTAATTCATATTTTAAATACTTTTATACATTGTGCTCCGAAGTTTCGAACTCCACTCACTGCCCATGTGCCGAAAGCCACCAGGGACCGCAATGGAATTAAGTTCTCATTTAGAGAACTTTTTGGTTATCCCTGATGGTCTCAGGTCACATGAGTATTCCTATTTTTATACAGATTTCTGCCACATAATTTACCTTATATTCTGACGGTAACATCTATAAAATGAATTAATTCTTGCGAAAATTGATATATTCTCTTATATATCAATTATTTACACAGTCTGAACTCTATCTGTCTCATCAGAACCCATCATATAACATATGTATATTTAATATAAATTATTATAATTATAATATATATACTGTTGTGTATTATATTGATTCAACTTGTAAACATACCCATAGTATGTATTCATGTACACATGTATAACCTGAACTATCAAAATAAATCTGATCTAATCTGAAGGAGACACACAAAACTATTTAAAGCCAGGTGGCGCAAGCGCGATGTCGGCCCCATATATAACAGAAACATTGTTTGAAATCATTCTTTATTTATTTGATGATATGAAACTAATAATAACAATGACAAAATAACATAACATATGATATATTAATACAATTAACAACAAATTCAAACGGCGTCGTCGTCGATGTCACTATATAGCCGTCGTTTTTATGCATCTGTAGCATGGGGGGGGGGTCGGAAAAAAGTGACTTGACAGTAGGCTGAATTTTTTTTTTCCGACTCTTGGGTACCCACCACCCCCCTATTTGAAGGAAAAAATATTTTTTCCTATTTCATATGAGGGGTACCCACCCCCTTTTTACTTCCAAATATGTAGTCTCACACCATTTAAGCTTGATGGTCAGTATTATAGTTACCCTATTTCCGATTCTGGTTGTTCTAAGTCATTAACACGAAGCAGGAAGTGATCTAAAAAAAAAAACCTGAAAAAACAAAACAAAATAACACACAGAATACATGTTCTGATCAGTAAATTGATTGTTTCGTTCCCAAATATTGTCTGAGGTAGCTCATTTTAAACAAGTATAAAAGCATTAGTCTACCTTCTTTTCATCACAGCAAGTGTAACTTTAGATGTGTCCCATAGTATCACATGAATTTATGTCAATTATGAATTTTGAAAAAATATTAGGGCAACACCACCTGACAATTAACTCTCCAACAATGCAGGTATTCAGCTGAAATCCACCATGTATCATAAAACTAATTTCCATTTCCATGAGCTGAGTTCTTGGACTAGGTATACTGTGCTAAGGCCAGACCCATGTCAAGCATTCAGGCACATATGTACATGTACGTGTAAATAGAAACTAGAAAATAAGACGGTTATATGCAGTCTGCAGAATAAGCTCCAAGGAGGGTGAGTTTAGTTATGCTACCCAGCATAGTGGGCTATATAGTATTACCAAATTCACCATAAGTTATATGTGACCCTCATTCTGTAGCTAGTTCTCCATGGTTGGTCGATACCAAAATAGAATGAGGTCGTCAGAGGTTGAATTTGTTGATTCTATGCCGGGTATAGTATCGCCAAATTCGCCCTCTGCAGACCTTGATCATTTTGCTGATGACCACACTGACATAACTGTCCATTTTCATCTGGAACCAGTATAGCATTGGTCATGGCAATGTGATCGGATGTAAAAGGCGAATTCCTGAGAGTTGGTTCGTAATCTGGATTTCTGAGAAGCATCATGCCTATATCCACACTAACTACCGCTGAATAGGTCATTGTCGCATGGTTTCGAGCAAAAAGACACCCAGGATCTCTCAAACTGGCAAAAACACACACAGGATGTCCCAAACAAGCAAAATGACACCCAGGATCTCAAAGTCTCAACAAACAACGGGAATTTTGTTTAGTCGTCTGCTATTATAATTATTTGTTTGTGATCTGAGTGAAATATGAACGAAATTTAAATGGGCTTTGAGTCTTACTGGCAGCGCAGTTCCGTATCCTTGATAATTGGGCCAATATTAATAGCAGACGAGTCGAGACGACTAAACAAAATTCCCGTTGTTTGGTGACTTTGAGATCCTGGGTGTCATTTTGCTTGTTTGGGGGCACCATGGGTGTCTTTTTGCCCGTTTGAGAGACCCTGGGTGTCTTTTTGCTCCAAACCATGCGACAATGACCTATTCAGCCTATATAGACTACCCCCCAAGCACTGCCCTAAGTGTCATACACACCTTAACAATGATGCTGAACACTTTGAGGCAATTATATTGCAGAAATGTTGTAAGAGGAAAAAATTGTGACCCCTTGGAAAAAAGTAACTTTTTTCGCGGCTGAAATCACCCACCCACCCCGGCCTACTGTATGGAAAAAATGTGAATGACCCCCCCCCCCGCTGTAGGCCTATATTGGCCCTATGGGTGCTGAAATCTCCGCGGTCCTACGAAGTACAGCTTCCATATGTTGAATATTTGAGCTCATGGCTTCATTCCATAAGCAGCAATCAACTATAGGCCTACTGTACTTAGCAACGGTACTGCATTATGCAGTAGGTCCCTACATTTGCGTATGTCCCGTCGTATAGCTCCCTCAGTACGCGTAGTTCCCCGTAGTAGCGCAAAAATACATGCTTTATTGACCAAGCAATGCCTACTATTATCAATAAGTGAACATTGTATATGACATTTCGTTGGGTTTTTTTTAAATGAAATATATATATATATATATATATTTTGCTTAGATCATTTAAAAAAAATAAAATAATAATTTATGACCAATCCATGTATGTGATAGATTGACATTTTGTGATTCTAAGACAATAAAGACATGGTACTTAATTGAGTAATGAGACTTCCATATTCATATTCATTCAAAAACATAAAATATCATATTATATTACCAATGGCAATGTTACTCTATACACGTATACTAACAAATAGCCAGTAATTGTGCACACTTATTTTTTGTCCCCCGAAAAACTAAATTCGGGGGACTATTAAAATAGCCGGTGTCCGTCCGTGCGTCCGTCCGTCTGTGCGTCCGGAAATGGTTTCCGGATGATAACTTTAGTTTCGGTTATTAGAGCAAAAGCAAATTTCATAGGTGAGTTTATCAGACCAAAATACAGGTCAAGTTCGAATTTGGGTTTGCTCCGCCCATTTTTGCGAGAGTTATGGCCTTTTTTTACTTAGAATCTTGTAAGTTTCTGGTTCCCGGATGATAACTTCAGTTCGTGTGATCATATCTCAACCAAATTTGATATGTGAGTTTATCAGCCGTATGTACAGGTCAAGTTCGAATATGGGTATGCTCCGCCCATTTGTGCGAGAGTTGTTGCCCGTTTTCGACTTGTTTTACTTAGAAAATTTCTCACTTTTTCGGTTTCCGGATGATACCTCAAGTTTGGATCCTTTAATTGCAAATACCGTTTTTATGTGGATCAGTCATATCACGATACAGGTCAAGTTCGAATTTGAGTTTGAACCGATGATTTTTCTCACAGTTATGGGCTTTTAGATTTAGAAAATTCAATTTTTCTTGTAATTTTCTTCATTTTGTGCCAATTTGAGGTTATATTTTGACTTTAAGAGTTTTTTAAAGATTTGGTTATTTGTATGCATGTCAGTAATGAGACAATGCACAAGTGTCTTATCCATATAGTATACTTCTACAAAGCCTCCGCCCCAAATGAAGCCACCGGTTCGGGGGACACTGTGGCCGAGCGGCCTTTTATTTGTTTTAATATGTGTTTGTTCAGCCCTTGATATTATAGTCTACAATTGCTTCACTTCGTTTAGCCATTAATAGTGCAAACTTCATACACACATATCTGCATGTTTGCGATGAGGCTATGGTGACGATTTTAGTAATTTGATGTTATATTAAAATCAGTACAGATAAGTTGAAAAACTAATTAGCCACCTAATTAGTTATCGTGTTTTTATTGGACGTATATATTTTTCTATTGGTCATCTCTGCGTTCTGGTTGGTCAAATAGTAATGTCGGGGGTTTTTTTTATGCAGAAGAAATTAGGAAATTATTTATTTGGTTTTGTGACTATTTGCATTAATTCTAATTAACAAATTAAAGTGTTCTGTATTGGTGTATTTATATATAATATTATACTAACATTTATAGTACTTTTTATTTAAAAATGTCATAGCCTCAATAACTCCAATATAAATTAATTATGAAAATATAAATATAAAATTTAACTATTACTTACCCCAATTTCAAGGTAATTATTTAAAGTTTCCATTGGATCGAAATTGTTGTATATTTACATAAGACATATATTATCAGGACTATTGAATAGCAGGCCGTTGAAAGGAAATCAAAACTCTAGTGAACTTAGTTAAAATAATATACAGTGTAGTTTACAGTTGAGTATTACGAATTAGAGCGTGTAGTATTTTCTGTTTCAGACAATTCAAACTCATAGAGCATTTCCGAAAAAATAAAGTTGCAGCAGATATATGGAGCCAGAAATCGACGGACGTTCGGCGACGACATTTCGAGATTTTTTTTAGATAAGATCACCCAGAACCAAAACCGTTGAATCGAGAAATATGATAATCCTCTTATTTTCCGCGACATAATTCACATGACATCTGATGCAATATATCCAATCCTCCAATTGATATCTTATCCCGAAGCCAGTAATCACTGGTAATTTGATAATCCTCTTATTTTCCGGTTCAGATCAGAAATACCGTAATTTTAGTCAGACTCGATCGTCCTCTTAAGTGGTTGTATTATACTAAGCTTTCTTTCGTTGTCTGTAGGCCTATATATACAGACAACTATATATCATTGTTTTTATAACTGATCGCTGTCGGTCACGGTGACGTTGAAATGGTCACACCCTTTCGTTCAGTTGGGTACCCAGCTTTTTTTAAATTTTCAGTTGGATACCAGCTTTAATAAAATTTAACTGCCCATATAAGTGAAGTTCATTGTGTTGTTATAATTAAGATAACATTGCGGACTTCTCAATTAGCCTTCATGAACATTGTCAAATTAAATTGCGGACTTCACAATTAGCCTACATCAACGTTGACTGGTCCACGGCCGTTCCGGCGAGTGAATAGCAACATACCGGGCTATATATACTCATTTTATGCTTGGTTAAATTTAAAAAAAAAATTATGTAGCGCGCGTTCTTGCATGACCTTCTGCTGTTAATAACATGCATATATTGACGTTTCAATTTTCGAAATCGGACAATAATTAATTATCTAAATATTATATATTTTGTAACTTCTGTCTGTCCATGTGTGTGAGGGTGTGTGTGTGGGGGTGGTGAGGGTGTGTAAGGTGTGCTATCTGTGTGTGTGTGTGTGTGTGTGTGTGAGTATATGTATATGTGTGTGACATGCGTGAGGGTATGGGTGTGTGTTATAGTCTCGAAAACTGCTCGACTGATCCGACTCAAATTTGGTATGTACGCCTACTTTGATCCCGGGAACAATATGGGCGGGTCCAATTTCACGTACGATCGTGTCCTTGACCTTGACTTTACTCATATAAGCTCATATAGGCATGTTACTGGCAAAGATATATATAAAACTACTTGACGCGTATGTATATATAACATGTCGTAAATTTAAAATAAAGGTACAATTATGAGGGGTGAAAGAAGGGCCTATCGGTCCATTCGAGCATCCAGGACTAGCGCACCCCACCCCCCCCCCCGAAATACTTCTCCGCGAAAATGTTCTAAGTATAGGCCTACTGGGCTACACCAATACACCATAGATGAAGGAAGGAACTCTAAGGTTCTCGGGAGGCGACGAATGTTTTCAAAGTCGGAAAAGAGTCACCATCTCGCCGCCTTTCGCCCTTTGCCGCCCTTGAATTGCTACACAAGTTCACTCTTACTTTCACCGCTATACTCATATCATCATCAGAGAACCACTTCGCGCGAAATACACATTGTCGCAAAAGGCCAATTGTTTCGTTCTACTTTCAGGTAATTTACCTTGTTTACGAAAAAAATTCAAATTTTTACACTGATATGTATGCAGAATAACAAAACTATTAATGATATTTAAAGAACCGGCAAATGTAAATATTAATTGCGTTTTGTTTGTTTACATGATTATCAATTTACATATTTCAATTGAAACAAAACAAGTTAAGGACTTTCCTGACCCATTTTCAATTTCATCCCAGATTCCCACATTTGACAAGTTACCAGTGCCACTGAATACCAGGTCTGGCAAATGTGAGAATACAGCTACAATAGCTGTATTCAGCTAACCTAGCTGTATTCAGCTATATATTATACTCTCAAACCGGCTGTTTTCGATAATAAACTAGAAGCGCTAATTTGCGCATCGAAATTAGGCTAGCTACCATAACCATATTCTCCGGTCACCCTCAACCAAATCAAAATCGTCGCTTGTTTTCTGACAAAGTGTTGCCTTTTCTCGGCACGGCGATGGTGATTATGTGTGAAAACTTACTACTGCGGTCGATGTCGGTCATAACGGTTTAATAACTCTCTTATGCAATGCGGAATACCTTGAAAAATACATTAAATACAATATTTATCACCGAAGTCTTGCATCATACTACTAATTTATGTGGGCAGTAGCCTCTATACGGGCGCCTGTGGCGCATAAGATACTATGGGTGGCGGGATGGGGTGGTGGGTGGGCTCACATCATACTACTAATTTATGTGGGCAGTAGCCTCTATACGGGCGCCTGCACGGCGCATAAGATACTATGGGTGGCGGGATGGGGTGGTGGGTGGGCTCACATCATGGAACATCTTAATCATTCATGGAAGTATCAATATGATGCTGCTAAAACACAGTTTGGTTGGTGCATTAAAACAGGTAAAAAGGGGAACATCTCTAGCCAGAGTTTAACCGAGCGAGTTCCACTCACTGCTTGAGCTGACTCTCTCCAAAAATACGGAAACGCATACCGGTACATGTAATGATGTATGTCAAATCGCGAAAATACAGATAACAATGTTATGTGTAGTAAGTTTTCACACATTATATATTTTCCCACCAAAACAGATTGAATAGTTCTGACTCGCTAATGACCAGGACTTCATGTTTGAAATACATGTACTTCAGAAATTATATAAGTCGCATTTTAATTTCAATTGTCCCTACCGCTATACTTAAAGTAATTGACCACCAATAACGTGGTGTCACCCCGTTAATATGGCGGTACTATACCGCGGTATCCTCCAATACCGCGGTACTGATACCGCTTGTTAACGCGAACAAGTATGTGTGAGTAAATACCTCCCCTCAAAGAGTTCCATGAAAATCACCGCGGTATTCAACTAAATTAATGCGGTGCCCGCTAAAAGACCGCAGTATCATTATCGCCCAATACCGTAACTCCACCGCCATGACCGTCTTGATACCGCTACCGTTTATTACCGCTATCACCGCGGTCATGACCGGGGTATCACCCTGTTTTTCTGGTCAATTACTTTGAGAATAGCGGTATGTTGTGACATACATTTGCAATATGCCACACAATATCTGTAGACTGTATATACCGTTATGAATAGTTACCAGTATCGCTCACAAACCGCTAGTGGTATGTAATTCTAAATGCTTGATATAGGTACACCGTTCTAACGCCCCTACCGGTTTAGCATCGGGAAGAAGTAAACGAGTGTTCAATAATTGTGATGAATTTGATCTTTATATTATAAGTTAGTTAATGAATGCTTTTGCAGAAAATAGTCCCCAGATTATTTACTGTCAGACATCGACCACCGTAGTAAGTTTTCACACAAAATCAGAATTGCCGTGTCAACAAAAGGCAACACTTTGTCAGAAAACAAGTGCCGGCTTTGAATTGGTTGAGGGTGGCCGGAGAATATGGTAGCCTAATTTTGATGCGCAAATTAGCGCTTCTAGTTTATTATCGAAAAATAGTTGGTTTGAGAGTATAATATATAGCTGAATACAGCTAGGTTAGCTGAATACAGCTATTGTACATGTAACTGTATTCTCACATTTGCCAGACCTGCTTACCAAAACCGAACGCCATTATTTAGCGTTTGCTTTTATATATATCAATTATCCTCAGTGTTTTCTTAGCGTTCAAATGCATAAAAGAAACGCTAAGATGAATGGGACAAACAAATGTTAAGCTTAGCGTTTAAACACTATCATAGCGTTTTCTTAGCGTTTGTTTAGCGTGTATATTGGGCATAATATTATTTATGAGCTTAGCGTTCGAACGCTAAACTTAGCCTTTGAACGCTTACCTCATTTTCATATTGTTGCTGTGTTGCAATTCCTCAGCGTTTCCTTATTCGGTAGCGTTTCCTTAGCGTTCAAATATAAACATTTAAATGCTAATATTAACCTTCAACTTCAAGTTACTGAATTGTATTTGTACAGTCTTCTGCCGTTCTGGTTATGACGTAGAATGCTGCTTTGGAAGGCCTCATCATTTGCTCACATAAATTTAGAACATGCATTTATTTAAATGTTAAGTACCTTACATTCTTAAATTTCTTTTCCTAAAGATTCACTAACTCATCCACTGATTGTTGACTCTCCCAAAATATTCCTTCCTCATGGTGGAATTATGAACTGTAGGCTACTCCAATTTCAAAATCAATAGAATTTATTCAAATACCAGTATAAACAAATGATCTTGGCCTGATTTTCCTCTCTTCTTCATATGCTATAATTACTGCTGATGGGGTCATTGTCACAAGGCATCGGACACATTCGTAGCCAGCTTTTTAAATCGATTACAAATGTAGCCAGCTTTTCTAGGTATCTGGAGAAGTCGGCCCAGTGCGAAATCGGCCCCATACGAACTTACGAAGACGGCCTCATGCGAAGTCGGCCCCAGAGAAGTCGGGCCCCATTAATTAGAATGGATTAAACCAGTTAATTTTATTGAGATATTGTTTATGTTGGCTAATTGTGAGGTCCCCAACTTAATTTTATTGATTTAGTGTAGTGTTTGTGAAGGCTAATTGTGAAGTCCGCAATGTTTTCGTAGTTGCAATAACAACTTGAATTTTGTTTTGGTATTAGTTCTTCTAATAACCTGAGGTTTCCGATCAATGTCGTTGGAATGCTCGAATTTTATAGCAATATAAGTTGATAAACGAAGTCAGTTTTAGAGCATGACATCGACATTTTAGTCACGAACGTGATGTCGTCATATTTCGCGCCATATAAAGCATGGAATTAGAAAAGCTGGCTACGAATGTGATCGCTGGTGAAAAAAGCTGGCTACATTTGTGATCCATTTAAAATGTTGGCTACGAATGTGACCAGAGCCTTAATTGTGACAATGACCCCATCGGCATAATTACTGGGTGAAAGACAGTGTGAAATCCATCAAAACCTGTTGGATGTGCTATAAAAGATTGAGTGAAACATATACCAGGGTTCTGATGTTTTTTTAACCCTGTCTTTCACTCGGTCACAATAACATGCAAAGGCCAGAGGAAATTCAGGCTATAACAATACAGTAATTAATATATAACAATCTATCCTGATCAAGTTCTTTTCTTTACTTTTGTTGGTGTCCTGGTGTCTGGTGATTTATTTCTGTAAACAATAAAAGAAAGAACAAAATTGATTTCCAAGAATCATTGATGAAATTTCTTTCAACTTAACACAATTGAGCAACTTTACTCTTTCTTTGATTTATGCAAAATGACCCCCCACAGTTGTATTTGACCAAGTAATTTTCAAGGACATCCCTTGCAATTAGGCACAATCACATGCAGGTCTTCTGATGGAGTTACTTTACACAAAATTATCTGTCTAGCTGTGCGGTCATAAACTTGGCATTAATATATACTTACACAATGTGCCAAACAATGTTGCACATTCTTCGCAATGAAAAGGTATCATACATGCTGGACAGTATGACATCCATATGAGACAAGTATAACTTACCATTTAGTCTTGCCCTTATCATATGAAATCTTCGTCCGACTTCTTTCATTTGTACACTTTGAGCATGTTTTAGCATTAACGTCAGTCTCCTTCATGATGTTCCACATCTCTTTTTTTGGAGACCGAAATTATGAATTCTGAAAATTGAAGCATTAATACAATGATATAATGATAACTATTTAAAGGCTTCGTACATGTATCACTTGATTATTGATCAATTTCATGATTGGCTTATTTATCACAACTGTAATGCATAGCATGACATATATTTCCTGATTTACAGTTTGGAAAGGGTGCAGTGCTAAAAGTTTGAATGGATGTTAATTAATGGATGAAATAGTTTGTATGCACACGGATATCCTTCTTCCCATGCTGGTATATTGTCATAGTAGTACCAAAGGACATTACAATCCAATAATTGGTACTGGAGTTACATTCACACAATGCAGAATATCTGTACAGGGTTACAGGCTGAGCATATCTCTGTTTCCAAAGTCAAACATAGGGCATATACGCTTGTTCTTCTTATTAGGTGCATTACAGCCAACTTATAGAATATATGTGTTTTATGTGTATTGTTGAACTGTGAAATATAATCTGCTGAGAAAAGACTCATCAATTCTGCTGTTCAGTTAATCTTTTTGGTAATACCTGAAATTGCCTCAAAGAAGGTTGGGTTTTAGTTTGGAAAATTTAATACGGAGTTCATATTCTTTATGATAAGGCCAAAACAATAAACCTCTCTGTTTCCGATAACATTGGGATAATTTTCCAAACAGCAGGCAAGCATTTTTTTTTTTACAATTTAAATAAAAAAAAAAACCTTTCAGCCATACACGATATAATAATGTAGTCATGGTCCCATGGAATATGGTAGATCAATCTGTATTGAAAAGGAGCCAAGCACTGGATAAAAACATGTTGTCTATTGAATTAATTCACTCTGCAGTAAGATCTTACCAACGTTGAGCTTAATAACCGACTTATTTTTGCTTTTGGGATTGGGAAAAAAAGATAAATATTCACATTGACACTTTAACAGGTAACTACAGACTAGTCTGCTGGAGAAAATTGAAAAACAAAAATTGAGGCAGGCAAGAAAATCTCAGCCAGGCAGGGTATCAGAAACAAAGAGGTTTTTGTTTGGCCATTCAACAAAGCATATAAATGACTGATAAATTTTTAGCACAATGGAAATTTTATATTGACGGAACCTGATAAGGAATTAATTGTACTGTATTTAAAGTATAAAGCTTACCCTTTACTGCTATCTTTACTTAGACAGGGAGATTGTTTTGAATCCTTGCACTGGTACATTTCAAGCAGATAATTTCCTTACTGTAGTCATGCAGTTTCTTCCCAAATCTTCGGTGACCGTTTACTTGAAAAAGAAATTGTGAACTCTGAAATTGAAATAGAATATAAAGTCATAGTTAAAGCTATGCTGGTGTTATTCAAGCCCTATTTTTTATATCATTTTGATCTTGGGACCATTGAAGAAAAATATATACTTCAGCCATGTACATTGAATTATGTTGGTCTAATATAAATCATAGGTAGAAATTTAATTATCACTTCAAAGTTAATTCGCATGCATGGGCATGCATATATACCAGTACACCCAGAGTAAGTTTCATTTAAAAATTCCAATATATCGGGGGTGGTGTCAGCATTTCCCCAATGCAGGGGCTACTTTATAATACAATTGACCCCTCCCCTGATGCCACCCCTGCAATTTATTAATATGTAGATTTACACCCTGGATGTGTGAGTCATTTGTTTTTATTCAAATCGGTTTATCCTTATGATATTGATATACTAAATCCCATTTATACAGGGTTGTGCATGGTTTAAAGGGAATCCAAAAATCTGGGAGAGAGTATGTGAATTGTGGAGGGCCTTGTAATGGTTCGATCCCTGTAGCTAAGATTTAATATTGCCTTTGTGTGTGACTGCATGAAAGATGATCATGGCAATATTAATTATACTGTACATTCTCTATATATAAAATATCATATTTTGAAGTTTCATGAGGCTATAAGCAACATATATTAAAGTGAATTATGAAAGTACTTACCAGAGACACAAATAATGGTTTCCATCCAGGTCTGTGGATTCTGTGAGACTTCATAAATTAATCCATCAAAAACACAGAAATAATGAGAAATGATCTCTTTTCACATTGCTTCTTACTAAGAAACAATGTGAAAAGAGATCATTTCTCACTAGCTTAGGGTGTGGTGCAAGAAATTTCAGACCCACAAGTGGTCATTAAAGCTCTCATCGAGTTTGCGCCGGACAAATACCCTCATATGTTCGGTCCGCTTGCGGCTCTGCGTTTTCTTCGGGAGGTGAGGAACGGCCCATCAAGAACATACTGTTATTATCCAATCTGTACATACATCATTTTATCTTATTAAAACTAAATTACCAAAAATATCATATAAACCAAAAAAAAATATTGACTGTATAGTATTTTATATCATTATCATTTAGATTTATACCAGCTATTAAAGTCTAAATAACACTGTATAAAATATTTTGTCAATATATGCTTTCATCTATGCCCGTGCCATGGGGAGGTAGGGCGGGACAGAAAAATGCAACATTTTTAACATGCCAAAGCTAATGCAAACTCTAATGCAAAGCTCGTGCGCCATCATAGCTATTACAAACTCTCTCAGTGCAATTGTTGGGCCCAATCTGCATGTAATTCTCTCTGTCTCTCTTGCTCTCCGCATGCCGCGCCCGCCCGGTCCCTTTTTTCCTGCTTGCGTTTATACATATACATACTTTTAACTAACTAACAAAACTAATACATTTTATCATTATAACACGGGCCCCGTTCTTCATTTCAGCGCACCACATGACTCGCTCTGCAACTACAAAATCATTAAAGGGACACCTCGGGACTCCACCATACCCCATATTAAAGCTCGTGGGCTCTTCCCCATACAACATTCAATTCAACTCAACCTTTGCCGTGTTCAGACATGACAATTTCTATGTACAATATCTTCAAAACAACAAACCGTGGGGTGAAGGAGAAGATCACTCGATCTTTTCGACCATCCCGGGCACTTCGCGCCCAACCACTATCCTCTTGCTTGTTACACCGTCCACCTCTAATCAGCAAGAAACATCCCAACCAGCGAAAAAACAGAAAACTGACGATGATCTGTTTGACTTCATGGAAGAAGAAACTGCCATTCCGACCGACTCAGATGAGCTGACCAACTATTTGAAGGAACCATGCCTGCCGATGACTGCCGACCCACTTCTGTTCTGGAAGAATCACACCAGCATCTATCCCGGTCTCAGCTTACTAGCAGCAACTCACCTCTGTATACCAGCATCATCTGCACCCGTGGAACGTCTCTTCAGTGTTGCTGGAAAAGTGTTCAGACCTGACAGATGTAGAATGAAGGACGCAACTTTCGAACGCCTCATGATGGTTAAGTGTAACAGCCACATCTAAATGACTCTTAACATAGTGTGATAGTGCTTGTGATTGTGTTATTGTTGTTCATTTTCGTTATGTGTTTATTTTATGTGCTTCATTTTATTTTGATATCCAATAAAGTTCATAAAAAAAATCGTTTTATTTACTCAACAACTCCATCATCAAATGTAATGGTAATGGGAATACATTACTTTTCAAAGTAATGGTAATGCATTACATTGAGTTTTCGATGTAATGGTAATGCAAAAAAATGTCAAGTAATGGTAATGGTAATGCATTACATTGAGTTTTCCATGTAATGGTAATGCAAAAAATGTCAAGTAATGGTAATGGTAATGCATTACTTTGCAATGTAATGGACCCATCCCTGCTTCTTAGAACAAAATCTCAGTATAAAAGCTGCATACGTATGTACATCATTCATCAGTGAGGGACAAACTGATCAAAACAAAGGAGTCAACAAGGTTGCCAAGTACAGTACACTGTTCCACACATCTGTTACATATTGGGAGCCGGTCAAAACGTCACATAACCAAAATGCCACATTTCAATTTGGTCAAAGCACCACATAATTGGACAGAACGCCACCTAATTCTGGTCTAAACGCCACATTCGATTTGGTCAAATCGCCACATAGTTTATTGTTTGATAAGTACTAATTTTTAAGGTATGTATGCAAGTAATGCAACATATTATATTTATATCGCATTGGTCAATGTTGATTTTGAAGATAGAAGACAACTTTGAGTTTTCAGCTCACCTGAGACGAAGTCTCTGGGGGAGCTACATGTATAGTCATCACTCCTCGTCCGTCGTCCGTCTGTCCGTCCGTCCGTCCATCCATCCGTCAACAATTCTTTAAACATCTTCTTCTCCCGATCCATAAGACCGAATGGGTTCATATTTGGTGTGGATGTTCCCTAGGTGACTAACATTCAGATTTGTTCAAATGAGGTCACTGGGTCAAATAGTTGCGAAGACAGGGCCATAACTCTTTCCCTCCATAGTATTTCTTAAAACGACTTCTTCTCTTGAAGGGTCCTTGGTATGAAGGGTCCTTGGGTGACTAGGGTTAAGATTTGTTCAAATGATGTCACTGGGTCAAATGTGGGCGGAGCCAGGGACATAACTAAAAAAAAAAAAAAACTAACACCTTTATAATATCCGCAGAGTTATGAAACTTTAATCTTTAATTTAATGAAATCACTGAAACTTTCCTTCACCCCCCCACATGACCCAAACCACCACCCTGCCTCCAACCCACCCTGCCCCCAACCAACACCCCATATCATATCACAATACCCCTGCTCACCAGAAGCAGAGAGTTATTATCTACCAGAGGACTGGTTCAGGTATTAGCTACAGAGAGACAGACACAGTCATTGTCATTAATTGAGATTAGAATAACAGATATCAGACAGTTTGTGTAAACTACACTGCTGTCTGTTGTCATTATCAAATTAAAATAAAATTCTGTTCTCATGTCTGAGTTTAGTGTCTGAATTTGCAGAATGAGGACCCCAGAGGGTGAATTTAGTGATGCTACCGCATACAGCAGGCTAGCATCAACAAATACACCCTCCATGGACCTCATTCTGCTTATGCCTCATCTTCTGGGAAGTATCTAGAGTATCAAATTGACATTTTTTAGTTATTTGTTCCCTTTTGTTCAGTTTCTATATCCCCTAATTTGGAAGATAAAATGCATAATCAAGGTGCTCAATGGGGGTATATCACCAACTTCAACTGGAGAACTTCAATCAATCCTAGGTTTCCCATGGCAGATGAGGCCTAATCAGAATGCAGTCTCCCTCCAGATGGTGAATTTGGTAATGTTAGCCCACCTTGCGGCATACCGGTAGCATCATTAAATTCACCTTTTGGTGACCTCATTCTGCAAATGTCAGACACTAAATTCAGACTTGGCTATTCCAATATTATTTTCTTAACCACCACTTATCCAGGTGAAATCACACCCTGAGTTTTCAAAGAAAAATTGGAGGTAATATTGGATTGAATCTGTCTGTTTGTTTGTCTGTTTTTCTGTATGTCCTTGGGTTCAGATTTTTTCAAATAGGTTATTTTTAGGAATTTTTTGAAGGAAATCAATTCACTTCAACTCTTAAATCTCCCCTTTGAATGTATTGGATGAATGGATCTCATGGATGGGGATTCACATTTGTTCAAATAGGGGCATAGATAAGAGATTTAACTCTCCCCACCCTCCCTACCTGTATCTATGCTGTTTGGTACTGGTATAATAATATTGTATTTATAGGCTGCCTGGTGGGGGCAATGTTTGAGGCAATGGGTAGGGAGTGTAGAGGGGGTGGAGTTTTAACCCCTACTTCTATCAAATATTTTCAACAGTTGAAAATTTCATGCCTGATACAACATTAGTTGTAGATTAGATTTTCACACCAAAAATAGGTTAGAATTGTTCTCATAGTTTGGTTTGATTTTCCAACCAGTATGTTCTTAAACCAACAGTTCATATGTTCCTACGTCAGGTTAAACTGTTAGACCGAATGAGCTACAAATGTTAACTTTATGGGAGCTGTCAGGTTGGTAATTTTCAATAGTTTGAGAACTTGGGAGTACCGGTATAACAGTTTATCTCCCCCCCTGGGTTATTCCCCCCCCCCCCCGCCCTGGGTATCTCCCCCCCCACTCATATATTTTTTTTTCCTCACTTATTTTATATTATTATTGTAAGAAATGCCGAGAAAACTATTAAAAACATTTTTTTTTATTTTGAAGTTTAACTTAACCCCATCACACAACCCAATAGCATAAATATGTCAAAATATTACCTTACGATTTTATCGTTTATTTTGCTCTATATTGTCATGAAATGGCGAGAAATTAACTTTATATGAGAACAATTTAATAGAGTAAGAATTTGGGGTGGGGGGGAAATATCCAGGCCTGAGTATCTCCCCCCCCCCACCCAGCGGCTACATATGACAAAAATTAAATGTATGATTTTATTGCTTAATTTGCTTTATATAGTTATGAAATGGCGAGAAATTAACTTTATATGAGCAAAATTTGATAGAGTAAGAATGTGGGGTGTGGGGGGGGGGAGATACCCAGGCCTGAGTATCTCCCCCCCCCCCCCCCCCCCCCCCCCCAGCGCCTACATATGACAAAAATTAAACGTATGATTTTATTGCTTAATTTGCTTTATATAGTCATGAAATGGCTAGAAATTAACTTTATATGAGCAAAATTTGATTAGAGTAAGAATTTGGGGTGGGGGGAGATACCCAGGCCTGAGTATCTTCCCCCTCCCACCCAGCACCTACATATGACAAAAATTAAATGTATGATTTTATTGCTTAATTTGCTTTATATAGTTATGAAATGGCGAGAAATTTACTTTATATGAGCAAAATTTGATAGGGTAAGAATTTGGGGTGGGGGGGAGATACTCAGGCCTGGGTATCTCCCCCCCCCACCCCAAATTCTTACTTACAAAAGTTGTATTTAGACATTCCACTGCATTTGACAGTGTAAGGAGGTTTTCATTCACTTTTGGTAGAAGAAAAACAAGTGACAATGCCGTTTACGCGGCCATAATCGGTTCAGTGAGTCAGAAATGCAACGAATTTAGGAAATCGGAAACCGAACATTGTCTAGCCTTGTCTTATATATATATATATTATGTAAACACTGTTTTCTACAAAGTGCCTGTGATTGGTTGCAACTTGTTGTTCAGTGTTGATTTCTTCTTCTGGTGCACACATTTCATATGTACTGTTGCTGAGCCTTATTGTGAAGCGCAAACTTTGTGAACTGTCATCAATTGCCGATGTCCTCGTACTCTTGGCATTTGGAACTCCAGGCACACTACTCTCATCAACGGGAATGCCACATATGTCGCAGTAATAAACAATGTATTCGCCTCCATATTTTGCCTGAAGATACAGTTCCTTGGATATACCTGAAATGAAATAATGTAGCAAAAATTATATAAACAATATTAACTGTTCAATGAATTTATATATATACAATATACCGGTGCATTGTGCAAATCGAGCTAAATCAGTTTATCATCAAATTCTATATGTTGAAAGATCACGATTATTTCTAATAATAATGTATGGTTTTAATGTGTTGATACTAGTATGAGAATATTGAACATTTTTAAAAACTTTTAATGATTACTTTGGAATAGATTTGGAACCTTATAATTTTCTCTTTCATTTTCCTCAATTCCTTTGCTTACTTAGTGAATGCATGCAAGGTTAACACCCTGGTTTAATTGGTTTAGTTGATAATTATTCTAATTAATGTAGATTAGATAGGGGTGTGTGCGTGAATATTAAACTTTAGAAGAAAAAAGAATCCAACCCGGGCCATTTTTTCCCAACCAGCCCGGCAAACCGGGCTCAGGCAGATTCACGCCAAAGTCATATACAATGTAGTACATATGTCTATCTAATTTGAATTTTCAACTGGGTCCTGCTGGGTCAGGTTTAAAACAAAAAATCAATTTCTGACCCTAAAATTCCCAACTCGCAAATTCTCTCTTGGTTTGTGAACAAAATAAAATATTCACTTTGATCTTATTACAATGTTTTTTCTAATCCATTTGTATATGTTAGGAAGAAATTATTTATTATACAAGGAAATGCGTTTAACTGTTTTATTACAAGATTTTATATTGGTAATGTTTGTTCCTATATTCTCTGTCACTCATAGAAATTCCCAATTATAATCCTCTATGATGCAAATTTACCCAACACAAAGGACCCAGGACCCTTTCTCAAAAAAGGTTGAAAAAAATCCCTGAGCTGATTCTCAGGAACTGCCCACCTGGATCAACCACACTGTGACATGCTATCATTTATCCCATTATATACTAAATGGATTATCCCATTCATGCAGTTATAAAAGCATACATTGGAATAGTTCATTACCCATTGGGAGGGGTGTATAGGTAATAAAAGCAGACAGCAGGTAGAAAAACATACAAGAGCAAAATGATTCATATTTATTGTTGGGAAATGTTTTCCGATTAATGGCAACAAGCCATATTTCCAACTAAATCCTCAAAAGTTACCCATAATTCTGCTGTGGTTAAGGAGTCGATTACTTAGGGCACTACTGTACCACAAACTATATATGCTGTCTGAATCCTGCCGGAAACGAATACGCTGTGACATGCTGTAATTTTATTAGCAAGTCTGCCACCTGAGCACCCCCTCCCAATGCCCCCATTCCTCCCCCTGACTAAATATTTCAGGAACTGTGCTGTCATACAACCCCAACACTCGATATCACTCCCAACCTGCAAGGGTGTACCCCCCCCCCCCCCCCCCTTTGACTGTAAAGATACCACAGACTGTCTTAATTGTCTCGATCCCGCAGGAATCCAATATGCTGTGACATGCATGTTGTAATTTAATTAGCAAATAAAGGCTGTTGCTACCGCATGTGACTCAGATGACCAACTATGTTATAAATATTAAATTTTAATGAATTGTGGGGAAGGTATAAGATTTGCACATACAGACTCAGAAAATAATCAATAAAGACTATATATTTCTCGGAGGTGGTGTTTGAAGTATATTACAAGATTAGACATGTTCAAATTATTACGAGTATAAGTGTAATGTATCACCAATCCTGGATATAGTGTGTCTGACATTTGCAGAATGAGGTCTAGCATCACCAAATTCACCCTCTGGTTAGCTCATTCTGCTTAGGCCTCATCTTCTGGGAAGTATCTATAGTCTCAAATTAACATTGTTTTCAGTTACTTTTTTCCTTTCTGTTCAGTTTCTATATCCAGTCCCTGATTTGTAGAAGATAAAATGCATAATCAAGATTCCCAATTGGTGAACATCACCAACTTCAACTGGGGTACTTTATTCTGATCCTAGGTCTCACATAGCAGTTGAGGCCTAAGCAGAATGAGGTCCCCAGAGGGGGAATTTGGTGATGCTAGCCTGCTGTACAATAATATCACATTGTTCAGCTCTCTCATGATGCTTGCACCATTGACAAATGGGAAAAAAAGTTTGATTCAATGATTGTTCCCAGAATCAAATATTTGGTTTGTAAAAAATCTACCGGTGAAAAAAGTCACCTTTTTTGGGGGAAATGTGGCCAAGCTGCCTTTTATTTCTATAAAATTCAGACACATATGGTACATAGTCTGTAAAAGAGTATTTTACGTACAAATTAAAAAGAAAAAAGTAATAATAAAAAAAAGTTAAATTATAAAAAAAAAAGAAAATCTAAAAGGACTTTTACAGTATGTTGATTAAAACATATAAAACATGTGGTGCATTAAAATCATATTGTTCCGCTCTCCCATACTTTATCACATTGTTCCACTCTCCTCTGACATTTGCACTATACTGTGTCAGTCACCTAGGTTGATCTTGAAAGCATGTGTTTCTTATGAATAATTGACGACCTTATGGAAGGTATTGTATTATGGTGGGAGATTGTTTTCTGATTAATCTACCTCAATCTTTGTTGCTAACCACCCACCTGTTAATTAGCTTCTCACAGGTATGCCTACTTTACTCAGAATATATTCCTTTTGGTTGATGGAGAGAGGTGACTATTGGAATTATTCTATATAGACTTCAAAGATTTACAACCATCTAAAGGATATTTTTGTGATTTCTTTTATTTATTATATTGTGGTTCTATATTACTTACTTCGGATTCATGTTTCTGTATTTGCAGGTATTTCTATTAGCTGTTATCTCTCTTGCATGAATTGATTTGAATAAATTCATCAGCTCTTGACCTATGTCAATTTAAAAAAAAAACTTGACCTATAGTTGCGCGAGGTTGGTTCGGGGGGCAGACTGGCATCTACAGATGGTGAAAGTGCGATAACTTGACAAATATCAACTGATTTTATTAATATTATGTATGTTACTTGTTCAATTTTGGGGTGAGTTAAGGCTCTTAATTAGTTAATTTTTGGGACTATTGTTCGTAGTAGCACAATACCAAATATCAACTGATTTTCATTTCCGGATGATAATTAACTTTAGTAAGTCTGAACTGAATGGTATTAAATTTAGTATATGAGTTTACTAGCCTAAAATACGGTTCAAGTTCAAATTTGTGTTCCGGCTATCAATTTTCACCAGAGTTATGGCCCTTTGTTGAAATTACCACAGGCATATTTTTGTCACTCCCCAGCGATGCTCTTGTTTACAATGTGTAGGGAATAGGTGCATGAACTAAGATATTAATAATAGCGCCCAGAATTCAGAAAAATGGACGAATTCGATGAATATTCAAAGCACTTTATCCAAGTAACCCTTCTTGTCCAGGCACATTAGACCTGAAAGTGGAAAAGTAAGGAAATAAATCGGGGAAAGCTGCTTTTTTTATATTATTTAGGCCATAACACCGCGGACATATCACGAAAATTCCCCTAAAATCTGAGTTAAGCTTTCTGAGTTACAACATTTTTTCCATATAATTTAAAAAAAGTATATTTTTACAATCATGGAAATAATTGGATCCTGTAACAAATTTTCTGCCGCAACATATACAAAAGGCACTTAATATCGTCCGATACAGAATTCCCCAACCAAAGACACCCATTTAAAGAGAAACTTCAAATAAATTTTGCAGATATGGAATAAAACACTGAGCTTAAACAATGACAATTTTGACGGCAAACTCTTGTATTCGATGTCCGATTTCTCCGGCTTCTTAAAACATAGACGCAAGCTATCTATTTTAAAAACTGCAGACACCACTCCGTCGCTATACTAGGCAGAATTAGCGAGTGCGCATATCATAAGTGGTCAAAACTTCTAAAATCATAACTCTACCCCAAAAACTGGTTGTCAACGATCTGGTCCTATTTTGCTCTTCTATTTTATCTAATCTAGTCATATGCATTACCAGTTTGTGTGAAATGTGAGTACGAGAGCGTATATAGTGGCACGATTAGAATAATACAATCGTGATCATGAAATGGCTGTAAAAATGGCTGCAACCACCAATCCAAGCCAAGACGAAAGCAACATATTAGATAACCACCTAGTAGGTAAAATACGTATTAGTAATATACAAGTCTGTTGTTAAATATCTTTAAAGGTACACAGTATCATTAAAACAGATCCATCTGGAGCATTTATAGGTCATTGCAATGCAAGTCAAACCCAATGATTTACGTCTTTAAAAGTTCGGGTTTTCTGTTTACAGTCGGGCCAAAAAATTATAATTTCGGGCATGCAACACATGAAGCAATGTTTCGCCACACAGTGTATGGTAGTTTCATTCGGCGTGATGATAAATTATTGAATGGAACGCAGAAACTTTGTGTATATGTGACCTTGGTGAATATAACCAAATATTATTTCCAGGTATAAAGAGTGTCTCTGTCACAGAGTATGCAGTCAATTTTGGTCAAGTTTAGATTTTTTTTAAAGATAGTATATGGTACTCCTTTGTCTTTTGATAAATTGCATTCATAGTATACCACCATGCATTCTTGTGATAAAAGCGAAATATTTGTGTTTTATTACTTGATCTTAGGCAACTATGACTAATATATTAAGACACAGAGAATATAATCTACACATTTCACCCATTACTCTATGAATATCTCTCATACTGCTCTATAGCAGTGCATTTAAAAAGGTTTGATGGTGTATATATCAAAAGAAACTATGACCGGTCACATTCGTGATACTGCTATGAGCACACATTCGTGATATTGCTATGAGTACATATATTTCGCCTTCTAGGAAATGTCACAGAATCATTTGTTGCGATTAAATTCATGTTACAGTTTAGTGTACACATATATCACTGATTCAAGATAAATAGTGCAGAAAAAATTGCCTTATTCTTCCATTTCTTTGTACGCAAAAAGTCCAGATTTAACCATTGTATGAGACCTTGCTTTACACTATATCTCTCGCGAGATATATTAGAGAGAATTTGTACATCCCCGATAAAAATGTTTCTCTTATACTCTGCACTCATTCTTCCTCACATATTTCGAGCGTGTTGTCACTCTTATGGGACTAGCTATTCAAATTTGCATAAAATGTAATTTTCATTCTATTTTGGCCATTTTGGGACATACATTCTACTTATATGGTGCACGACTAGGCATTTTTTGTATATATCTCAATGTATATTGAATTTTTAATTAATTGATCTACACATGACTGCATTCGCATATGCCCTGATGGAAATGCTTCAGAATTTGAACAACTCCGAAAATCAAGATATCTCAAAAAGCTCAATTCGGATTTTAGGGGACTTTTTCCATGTTGTTCATAAACATGTTCTTCTTGATGCCTGAAAAAATCAGCTTTCCCCGATTTTTTCCATAGTGAAACCTAATGTGCCTGGAGCTTCCTGAAATTTTGTGAAAACCCTGTGCCAATGCATTCTCTTATATATGTGAGTCTCCCATAGGGAGCCTCGCATATATACATATAAGAGAATACATTGGCCTAACAATATTTACCTTTAAGCCAGTGCATTCTCACATATATTACAGGCTCCCTATGGGAGACTCGCATATATAAGAGAATGCACTGGCATATGATCTTTAATGCTGCACCAGCATAACTCCAGTTATGAAAGGGTTAACAATGAAATTTTTGTCAATTCAATTCATTTGTGATAAATTTCACGCATGAAATACAGTTTCTCCTTTAACAATTCCTCCTAATTATTGCATAGGTTACAGGACACGCAAAACCCAACAATAAAGTAAATACTACAGCCCTCTCTGTATTGACAGGCTGCCTGCTTATCTCGTGGTATAATTGCTCTGTACAATGAAAGCACAAACAAACAGAAGTTCTGTGCTACACATTAGTGATACATTATAACGTTTACTGTCAAGATTTACACTAGGAATCTATGACTTGGTGACATGGACGTACACTGCACATTTATGATCCTGTGACATATACCACAATTGATTCTGTCAGTGAGACACTTGGATAATTTACTACACATGTATGTGGCTTCTTTGAATTTTATATTGTGCTTCCGATATTGTGACTACTTATTCAGTACATGTGCATAAAGCAACATATTGAGGTATGTTTTATTATGTGAATCGGGATGACCGATTTACTGTCAAATTTAGATTTCAGATTCTGATTTTAACCCTTTTAGTGCCAGGGGCCGATCTCATCGGCCCTAATTTATGGTCTGTAAAGTGCCCTAAATTTTTTTAATTTTTTTGGATTAGGCCAATGCATTCTCTTATATATGTGAGGCGACCTATGGTCGACTCGCATATATAAGAGAATGCATTGGCACAGGGTATATGGGTCGATACAAAAATCGGACCTGGCACTCAAAGGGTTAAAGCCTACTGAAGATTATTTAGGGAACTATAATGCATAAGGTCTTGTTAACTTACTCTTGGGATCCAAATAAGCATTCTCAAATTTATTAATTTATTGAAAATTTATTGTTTGTTCATATTTCAAATGACAGATAGACTTGGTTCCATGTTAGAAATTGTCATCCTCTACTGTTATTTCGACCCTTACCCTTATTGGCTTTAACAGAATTGTCACTCTTGTTCCATACCGTATGCTTATTTGACCCGAGGGTACAAGATTATCCTTTGTCAGTTCGGATGGGTCATCAACAGCTTAAGGTTGAACAATACCATTGTCGTAATCACAAATTTATCTTAAATTGTCATGACATTTATCTATTTCAAGAAATGAAGATCATGACAATACACAGCACCTGATGAAATGGGGCCTAAAAACTACCCTAAAATGGAAAACTATACACAATGAAAAGATTAGTTAATATGGTAAGTCATTTCATAGTCTCTAGTCATCTTGGAAATCTTGTTCAAATGACCATAGTAAAATTTGGCTTTATCCTTCGCTTATGTACCATGTACCAACTGATCCCCTGGGGCCCCCACAATGTTCCATGATATCATGTTAATCAGTCATACTGTTCTCAAATGAATGAATAGGTATCAAATAACTACCTGCCAGTGAGGCTGTTTGCAGTTTTTCAGTTTTTTGCAGTTTTGGACCAGGAACCAGTCTATTCAACAAAAGACATTGGGTGCTTGCAAATAAACATTAGCAACAAAATAATGAAACCTAGACAACACTAGATAGAAATTTGAATTCACTAAACAATTAACATATATCAACTTTGAGATGAAATCTGTTAATAAAATCCACTTTTACTGCCATGAAGTAGAAACTTAGAAACTGTTGCCAAATCCAGCCGTCCAATTCGTAGTAACCATAGTAACCAGCTGCCCAATTCGTAGTAACCAGTCGTCCGATTCATAGTAACCAGCTGTCTGATTCGTAGCAACCTGAACCTTCCGTGCCAGTGAGTATCCTCTTATCATAGGATTAAATTTTATTTTCCAGCTTTGTCGACCAATGTGACAAGGAAGGGGCTAAACACAGAAATGTCATCCAAAGGTATGTTTTGTTCTATTCAAGCCTGAATTTAGTGTGCCTGTCATTTGCAGAATGAGGTCCCCAGAGGGTTAATTTAGTGACGCTATCCCACATAGTGGGCTAGCATCACTAAATTCACCCTCTGGGAACCTCATTCTGCTTAGGCCTCATCTTCTCTGGGAAGTTTCTTTATTATCACATTTCTATAGAAATTTCTTCACATTAGATTCTATTTCTTTTTTGGATTAGTATCTCTCTATCCCCAAATTGGCAGACGACACATTGCATATTCGAGGATCCCAATGGGTGTACATCACAATATTCACCATTTGGGAACTTCATTCTGAGTCTATATGTCTCCCATAGCAGAATTAGGTCCCCAAAGGGTGAATTTGGTGATGCTAGTTCACTATGCAGGATAGTGTCACTAAATTCACCCTCTAGGGACCTCATTCTGCAAATGACAGGCACACTATAATCAGGCTTGATTCTATTCTTATTCAGTTTCTGCAAAATATTGTATATCGGAGCATTTTATGAGGAATGATGTTCACTTTCTAATAGGATTACACAATGTGACGATCACATACTTACATAAATTGTTTGGCGATTTATAAGAAATGAATGGCAGTTTCAACGTGGTCATGGGATATTGACAGCGAGAACAATTCGGCAAACTGTCTTAACCCTGAAGGGGCTCATGAATGCAGAGTCTGTTGAATTTTTATCGCAGTCAAAACCCATGATCACGTTGAATCCGCCATTTATTACTGAAATTTACATACTTAAATCCATTATGAATTCGGATTATTTTATGTCTTGAAATAGTGAGCCTGTCATTTGCAGAATGAGGTCCCCAGAGGGTGAATTTAGTGATGCTATCCCACACAGTGGGCTAGCATCACCAAATTCACCCTCTGGGGACCTCATTCTGCTTAGGCCTTAGCAGAATGAGGTTCCCAGAGGGTGAATTTGGTGATGCTAGCCCGCTGTGCGGGATAGCATCACTAAATTCACCATCTGGGAACCTCATTCTGCAAATGACAGGCATACTATTTCAAGGCTTGATTATTTTATGTCTTTCCCACTATTTATTCAACTTCAAGTGAATCCGTGGAGTGGCTAATCTCTTAATTTTTCCAATCGTAACACAAATTATTTTTGTCTTTTTGTTTTATTTTATTCTGATCAAATATGGATAGGTTATGTTCCACATAGGGCTTGATTTAACTGATTTCGCATCGCAATTGCTAACCAATTTACAATGAAAAAACATGTATTGGTAGGGAATGCTATACAAAATCTACTCAGTGCTGCAAAATCCTATACAAATTAAAAAAATTAAATCGAACCTTGCCACACATAAAAATGTCAGACCAACTTGCATCCATGCTCTATGGAACGCAACAAAATCAACGTCCATTACTTATATTTACACTCAACCAAGTCAACTTGCAGATTAAAAGAGCATTTTAATAGCGCCCATTTCCAACATTTCTCGTATTCTTGTTGCAAGTTGCATTTTCACAATATGGAAGCAAGTAGGGTTTTGTGTGCGACATCACATGATGTAATTTCAACCAACCAACGTCCTGTATTCATGTTCCACAGCGCGAATGCAAGTGTGAGTGTAAATATACAACCATGAAGCACACTGACTCAATATAGGAATGAAGATTATTTAACCCATTCTTTACTAAATGGATTCTCCTATTCAGTTATAAAATTATAAATTGGAACAGTCTATATCCAATTAGTGGGGTGTTCAGGTAATACAAGCTGACGACAGACAGAAAAACAGATAATATTGGAGCAGAATGATTCATAATCATTACCGGTAGAGGGAAATCTTCAGATAATAAATTCAACAAACTACTCGTCAGTATTTAGTACAGAAAGTGTTAATATGTACTATTGTAACATTGTTTTTTGGAATACATGTTCGTTGATTTTAATTGATTGGGGGCTATATGGTTCATTCAGTCCGGGCGATTCTATCATGGAATATTTGTTGTGATGATTGAAGCCTGTGCAAGTTCAAATTCAATAATCTATTGAGTTTGATAAAGAGAAATTTATAAATAATATTTTTTTCTTAGATACAGGTCTAGGTCAGAATGGAAGTGATGACCATAACACGGGAGATGATTACACAGTTACTTCCTCTGTGCGAAGTAATATACCAGTTTCCACACGGAGGGTGAGTCTCATAATGTATTGCATTGTCGTGCAATAAAATTTCAAAGAATTTTAAGACAAGTCACATTCATAATGACATTCATAGCGACATATAAGTGATGTTGATTTGAAAACGTACCAGAGTTCAAGTTAATTGAATATTTTCAGGATTTAGACTTTATAATTTAAAATTTTTAAAGTTTAAAATTGCTGACATATTTGATGATTTCTTCAATCCTTTGTATTTCTTCGAATTGGAAGTAGCTTATTGTGCTTTTAATTTCACTAAAGATCAGCAACTCATAAATTTAATAAAGCAAATGCAGCATCTGAATCGTAACAAATATTTTTCAAAGTTATTCATTGAACAGCAGTGAAGGATTGTGTTTGGTTTTTAATTATTTCAAAGTAATTTCTCATGTGAAGATTATTTTATTTACATAAGAAAAAAAAAACTTATTATTCATAGAACGTAATGGCTGCATAGAGCTTGCTGCGTTTAGTTACCGAATCTTTCAATTGTAATCGATGTTTGCTGTTTGTAGACCCTGCTGATAAATCATATTGGTCAGCACTGCTTCACTGCTATGTAACCACATTTGTCATCACTGCTTGTAGTCACTGCAGCGTAACCATATTTGTCACACTGCTTGTAGTCACTACTGTGTAACCACATTCGTCAGCACTGTTGCACTGTCTTTAATCTAACTCTCTATCCTCTATATATATTAATCAGGTCTGGCTCATTTGCAAATCGGACAATATAGTCCGTTTTGTGCATAATGTGCAAATCGAGCTACTGTACACCATTTTATCATCTAATTATGTTACTGTGAATAACAAGTTTTTTCTGTCACAAAGTGTTTGATTTGTATCATAGTATATTAGAATTACCCACCAGTTGTCATCTAGGTATAATTTTTCAACCAATAGGAATTTTGATGAACAATTTGGTTTAGTTTTTGAACCATCGCCAAACTTTATTTTGAAAACTGATTGTTTACAGAATCAGTTGTTGTTGAAAAAGTGAGTATTTATTTAACCAACAAAACTTCAAAAGGCATGGTAGGAATTATAATAATTAATCGGAATAATTAGAATTAGGAAATCCCATTCTAACTCATGATAGCTCGATAATCCCATACTAAAACATGATTTCGATTTGCACATTATTTGCAAAATGGTCTGTCTGATTTGCACATGAGCCAGACCTGACAGATTTCCTTAGTTGTCTTGAAATTTGCATGGTTGTGAACTCCACACACTCTTTATTACCCACATTCAAAATTTTTACCCCATAATTTTTTTTCTTAAAGTGAAGCTTCCAGTTTTTGCACAAGGCCTTTGTGTTAGTGTAATATATGCATATTGGGGTGAACCATAGTTAAAAAATACAAAAAACTAAAACAGACACAATTTGAAAATGCATTTGATTTTCAAGAATGATTGATTTTAGGAATTTTGTTTGTTTATCCCTTTACCCAACAAAACGGCCAAAACCGGCCAAATAAAGCTTCAACAGCCTAAAATATCTTCGGTCTGTCTCAATAGAACCATACAAATATGGATATCATTGGAACCGGCTCCTTGACCAGTTACAGTTATGCCCTGTGCCAATGCATTCTCTTATATATGCGAGTCGACCATAGGTCGCCTCGCATATATAAGAGAATGCATTGGCCTAAAAAAAATCTTTTTTTTAACACTTTTTACCATTTTTTCTTACATTCTTTAACAATTTTATAATTTTTAATGTGTTAAGCCAATGCATTCTCTTATATATGCGAGGCGACCTATGGTCGACTCGCATATATAAGAGAATGCATTGGCACAGGGCCCTTCTGTTGGGTAAAGGGTTAATAGGAAATGTTCAGATAATAAGTTCAACAAACCATCATACAGGTCGTTCGTTGAAAATATTAACTGAACATTTGCCACTAATTAATAGAAATCCATCATTATTAATCTTAATATTATCTTTTCGTCAGTCGGTTGTCTGCTTTTATTACCTGAACATCCCTCCAAATGAACATTAGACCATTCCAATGTATACATGTATTAGTAAATGGGAAAAATCCATTGAGTATATAAACAGTTAAGGCCTGTTTTGCACAGATCCTAGTGTGGGGGATGGTGTGGGGGGTGGGTAGGGACAGCAGTGTGGGTAGTTGTGTGTGAAATATGCACCCATGGGATTTCAAGATGACTATTCTCGTCAATGACACCATTTAAAACTTTTTAAATTGAATACTCGTGAAGAGTAGTTACTTGATTTCCAATTATTAATTTGTAGGAATGTTTGGTTAATGTCTGATTGTTGAAGGTATTAGCTGAACATTTTTACAAATGGATTCATAAGTTGTTTCTCTCACTCATCTGCTTATATTTTCTCTACGTCCCTCACAAATGAAGAATTGATTATTCGAACTTTCAGATCTTTTTGCAGGGACTCAATCGTACGATTTCTGGCACTTTTCAAATTTCTCTCTGCATTATCTTTATACCCTAAATCAGTTTCTGAGAGCAATGCTTTAATACATATCAGTCACAAAATATTATATGCAGGTGGAAGCATGTGCTTTGATATATAGAAGTAATTAAACAAAAAAGTGTCATTGACAGAATGTTGTGCACATCACCCTCACACCGTAACCCGATTACACTATGTCTAATTGTCTTCTAGAGCACATCAGATTCACCCGCACTGACTGGATCTAACATACTAACAAATCAAACACTAGCTTCAACTGGCTCCAATATTGAAGATTGTGCACTTATAAATCAAACACTGGTATCAGATGGCTGTGAAATTGAAGAAAGTTTGTTGGGGCGTAACAATGTATTGAACCAATCAACAGCAGTGGAAGAGTCCACTACTCAACAAGAGGGACAGAGCGATGGCGGACAGGAAGAATGCGGGGAGGTAGTGAACCAATCCACTGAAGTGTCCACTACTCGACATGAGGGACAGAGCGATGGCGGACAGGAAGAATGCGGGGAGGTAGTGAACCAATCCACTGAAGTGTCCACTACTCGACATGAGGGACAGAGCGATGGCGGACAGGAAGAATGCGGGGAGGTAGTGAACCAATCCACTGAAGTGTCCACTACTCAACAAGAGGGACAGAGCGATGGCGGACAGGAAGAATGCGGGGAGGTAGTGAACCAATCCACTGAAGTGTCCACTACTCGACATGAGGGACAGAAGAATGGAAGCGCGGGCGCAGAGGATGAACAGAGTAATGAGATTGACGAAGAGCAGATCACAGGGGAAGAAGATCGTGGAGTTGAGATTCAGTGCAGAGATGATGAGGAAGGAGAGATTCAGTGCAGAGATGACGAGGAAGGAGAGATTCAGTGCAGAGATGATGAGGAAGGAGAGATTCAGTGCAGAGATGATGAGGAAGGAGAGATTCAGTGCAGAGATGATGAGGAAGGAGAGATTCAGTGCAGAGATGATGAGGAAGGAGAGATTCAGTGCAGAGATGATGAGGAAGGAGAGATTCAGTGCAGAGATGATGAGGAAGGAGAGATTCAGTGCAGAGATGACGAGGAAGGAGAGATTCAGTGCAGAGATGATGAGGAAGGAGAGATTCAGTGCAGAGATGACGAGGAAGGAGAGATTGCAGATAGTAACGATGGAGTGATACATGATAGAGCTGATTTGAAAGGTGAAAGTGATCCATTAATTCTGGAGCAGCAGGATAACTCTATTGCTGGAGGTGGTAACATTCAGAAGGATAACTCTATTGCTGGAGGTAGTCACATTTATAATAGTTCTGATGGTTTGATGAGGATCGATTCTCCCCCTTGTTGTCCATCAAGTGATGGCTCGGAACTAATCATATCGACTCAGACATTTAAATCGTATGATAGGCTACCACCAGGTTCTCAACCGATTGTGGCTATGGAAAACATTAACGCAGCCACCATTCAAGAGCCAGATAGCGTGGCCGAGAATGATGAATTTGATGATGATGCGAACCTCGGGATTCGTGACAGTCTTCAATTGTGCTCTTCCTCTTACAGAAGTAACTTATCGCCGGTGTTGAATAAGCAACAGGTAGCTGTAAAAGACAGAGTTAGTAAGATTGAGGGGAATCCGAAACCAAAACCGAGAAAAGGTCCTGCATCCAAGTCCACAGGATCAAATGGTATGTTGTTTCAAGGCAACACGATAAAGAGTAAGGAATCCATTTCAACAGGATCAAAAGGAATGTTGTTGCCAAGCAACACAATAAAGAACAAGGATTCAGTTAAACTCACTAGCGATGAATCCGATCTCAAAGACAGATTCAAGGGGCGTATCCGTATAAAAAATGAAGACAGCGACTCAGATGATGATACAAGGATAGGCGCTCGAGACAGTTTGCAGTTATACTCAGCAGGGAAAAATGTATCACCGATGGATATGTTACGTAAGAAACAGAAATCAAATGTTAAAAGTTCCCCAAGTGGTAAAAAATCTGTTCCGAAAGATAGAGTTAGAGAGCGTGTCATCGTGAAAAATGAGGACAGTGATTCAGATGACGATACAAAGATTCGTGCACGAGACAGTTTGCAGCTATATTCAGCAGGGAAAAATGTATCACCAATGGATATGTTACGAAAGAAGCAGAAATCCACCGTAAGAAAATCTCCATGTGGTGGAAGTTCTAAGGTGAAAACTGGCAGTGAATCACAGACGGGTTCAAATGTTTCAAAAGTCACAAGTAATTCTGAGAAAATTAATACTCCTGCCGAGAGTGAAGATAAGAAAGAAGATATGAATGAAGTTAAGAAACCTGTTCCCAAACGGAGGTTTATTTTCGATGATGACGATGATGAAAGCACTCGGTTAGGTACAAGAGATAGTTTTCAACTTTATTCTTCAACCAAAATCGGCTTATCACCAACAGATATGCTGCGAAAGAAACATTCTACAGGAAACGTGAAAAAACCATCACCAGCTGCTGCCTCGTCAACAGAACACGCCGTGAAAAAACCATCACCAGCTGCTGCCTCGTCAACAGAACACGCCGTGATAAAACCATCACCAGCTGCTGCCTCGTCAACAGAACATGCTGTGATAAAACCATCACCAGCTGCTGCCTCGTCAACAGAACACGCCGTGAAAAAACCATTACCAGCTGCTGCCTCGTCAACAGAACACGCCGTGATAAAACCATCACCAGCTGCTGCCTCGTCAACAGAACACGCCGTGATAAAACCATCACCAGCTGCTGCCTCGTCAGCAGAACACGCCGTGAAAAAACCATTACCCGTTGCTGCCTTGTCAATAGAACATGCCGTGATAAAACCATCACCAGCTGCTGCCTCATCAACAGAAAAGGCGTGTTCATCTAGCGAAAAATCTGACTCAGATAAAACTAAAAATAGCGCAACTTTAGTGAAAGAGAAACAAGCTCCCCCACGTCGAATTATATTTACGTCTAATGATGATGATGATGATAGCACTCGTATAGGAGCGAGGGATAGTTTACAGCTCTATTCCGCTACGAAATCTAATATGTCACCCGCCGCAATGCTGCGGAAAAAACAAAAGAAGGGAGAAATTATACCAAGAGTTTTGTCAATGATTCCTAAGAAAGATACCACAAATCAGGATTCAGAATCAAAGGAGTCCATTACCATGACAGGGCAAAATGATAAACCACAAACCACAATGATTGCTAAGAAAGATATCACAAATCAGCAGGATTCAGAATCAAATGAGTCTGTTACCATAGAGACAAGGGGGAATGATAAACCACAAGTTTTGTCTATGATTCCAAAGACAGAAACCACCGATCAACAGGATTCAGAATCCAAGGAGTCTGTTACCACAAAATCGGTACTTGGTAATGTTTTCTCTGGAAACGTTAACTTTACATACATTGGTGATAAAGATGATGATAATTCTACCAATGAGCTACCAAAAGCGACCGATCCAGTAAATGGTAATGAAGAAGACGTTTCACAGTCAGTTCTTTCTGGTGCATTGTCTGGCAGCGTGAATTTCACTCAATTTTCCGATGCTGGTAGCGAAGAGAAGGCTGAAGACAATGAATATCCTGAAGAAATCAAAGATGAAGAAATCAAAGATGAAAAAATCGAAGATGGAAACATTGAAGATGAAGATATCGAAGATGAAGAAATTGAAGATGAAGAAATCGAAGATGAAGAATTTGAAGATGAAGAAGAATATGACAGAAGTAATATTTTGAGTGGATTGCTTTGTGGGAATGTTAATTTCACTTATATGGGTGATGACAACGACGTTACATCTGTGCAAGAGGCTGCAGTTCCATCGTCAGAGAATCAAGAATCTGTGCTAGATAGTGCTTTATCTGGTGACGTCAACTTTACATTGATGGATGTTGATGAGACAGAGTCGACTAATGCTGCTGACAGTCACTCAACTGAACAAAATTATTGTGATAGTGAATTAGTGTCACTTCATAATGAGAAATCGGCGTTCAATGACAGCACACTGCATGATGACACTATGTCTGCTGATGTGGATCATGTATTTATAGAGGAAAATGATGAAGGTGATGATAACGATATCATGATGACCCCGTTAGATGATGTCACAGAAGAGTCAATGGAGAATAGCAGTATTGATGATTTGACTGTCACCAAGAAATCAACTGATAATAACTCCAGTCCAGTGGTAGAGAAAATAGAATCGCGACCGATTTGTGCTGAGATTGCAATAAAAGACAAGAAAGAGTCGCAGCCGATTTATTCAGAAATTGCTATAATAGAACAGAGAGGATCGCAGCAAATATATTCCGAGATTGCTATGGATATTTCTGAAGGCGAAAATGTTTCACATAAAATGTTACTGACTGAAATTGAGAAGAAAGGAATAAGTAATGAAAAGGTTAAAGGAGAAAAAATGTCAGCAAACAATATGGGTATGGATGGTGTGGAATGCCATATAGGAGACATCAAGCAAGTGAAACTGTTTACAGAAGCCGATAAACACAATACTGCTGATTCAAACGATGCTAAGAATAATGGTGTAGCTGATAAAGATTCAATTTCGAGCTTACGTAGAAATTCCCCACTCTCTGTGAATTCATGTGCGAGAATAAATGTCAATCAACAAGACGAAATACCTGGTGATGAGGTTACCCCAGATGACAACAAAGGTGAGATGCTTGGTGATGAAGTTACACCAGATGGTAACCAAGGCAACCAGGAAAGGAACTTTGATATGAATGGAGGAAGTGTCCCTGCAGAGAGGGATAATGTAAGCATAGAGACACGTGTTAGGTCTGGAACGGTCTGCTCCCCTGAGGTGGAAGTCCGATTGAAGGAACATTTCTCATCAAGCACTCCTAGTTACGACAGGGTAGCAACAGGAGTGTCAGCTCCAGGTTACGACAGGGTAGCAACAGGAGTATCAGCTCCTAGTTACGACAGGGTAGCAACAGGAATGTCAGCTCCTAGTTACGACAGGGTAGCAACAGGAATGTCAGCTCCAAGTTACGACAGGGTACCAACTGGAATGTCAGCTCCTAGTTACGACAGGGTAACAACGGGAATGTCAGCTCCTAGTTACGACAGGGTACCAACTGGAATGTCAGCTCCTAGTTACGACAGGGTACCAACTGGAATGTCAGCTCCTAGTTACGACAGGGTACCAACTGGAATGTCAGCTCCTAGTCACGACAGGGTACCAACAGGAATGTCTGCTCCTAGTTACGACAGGGTACCAACTGGAATGTCAGCTCCTAGTTACGACAGGGTACCAACTGGAATGTCAGCTCCTAGTCACGACAGGGTAGCAACGGGAATGTCAGCTCCTAGTCACAACAGGGTAACAATGGGAATGTCATCTCCTAGTCACGAAAGGGTAACAACGGGAATGTCAGCTCCTAGTTACGACAGGGTACATGTACCAACTGGATTGTCAGCTCCTAGTTACGACAGGGTACCAACTGGAATGTCAGCTCCTAGTTACGACAGGGTAGCAACAGGAATGTCAGCTCCTAGTTACGACAGGGTACCAACTGGAATGTCAGCTCCTAGTTACGACATGGTAGCAACAGCTTCTAGTTTCAACTATTTTGATGTAATGTCGCCATCAGAATTACTTCATCAATACTCAGTGGAAAGCAAGAAATTAGGTGAGAACTTATCGTCCATTGAATCATTGCTTAGTGGAATGACTTCAGCACAATCAGCAGAAGATGGTAGTTTAAGAGGAGTTAGCATGGTGTGTCTGCCTGGTTCTCCACAGCACATCATCGATGATCATCAGGGCACCAGTCTACAGTATCTACCTAATTCTTATGGGCAGCTGCCTGGGAATGAGTCAACCACACGAGGAAACCAACCGGCCAATTCTGATAATAATCAACATTCATCTGCACATGGCATGAAGAGTCAGAATCGGGAATCAGGAAATACAACACCATCAAGACTCCTGCAGGGTCAGGGGTCAGGAATTACAGCACCACCAAGACCTATACAGGGTCAGGGGTCAGGAATTACAACATCATCGAGACTCCTGCAGGGTCAGGGGTCAGGAATTACAGCACCACCAAGACCTATACAGGGTCAGGGATCAGGAATTACAGCACCACCAAGACCTATACAGGGTCAGGGGTCAGGAATTACAACATCATCAAGACTTCTGCAGGGTCAGGGGTCAGGAATTACAGCACCACCAAAGGCGGTGAGTAATAGGGAAAATAGTGGGTTTATTTCACCCGGTTATGGAATGATTGACTATACTACTCCATCCGTTCTTTTGAAGAAAATCGAGCAACAAGAAGTGGTTGAGAACAATTCTCCAGCTTACGGCAACATTGACTACACAACACCATCTGTCCTTATGAAGAATGTCGAGCAGAGAGAAGCAGCAGCTGACAGGTCGCCAGGATATGGTAACCATGACTACACAATGCCATCTGTCGTCATGCAAAAAAACAACCAGAGAGAAGTTCGCGATAAATCTCCCGGTTATGGTACAATTGACTATACGACTCCGTCAGTTCTTATGAAGAAAATTGAGCAGAGAGAAACGATTGAGAATAAATCTCCAGGATACGGTACCATCGACTACACAACACCGTCCGTCCTAATGCAACAGATGAACCAAAGAGAGAATGTTGATGTGAGATCTCCTGGCTATGGTGCTATTGACTACACAACGCCGTCGAAGCTGATGCAGAAATATGATGATCGAGCTGCGACTGGAATGTCGTCACCGAGTTACGGACATTTCAGTTTCACATCTCCATCACAGTTACTTCAGAATTATTCGGCAGAGAGGATAAACGATCGTGGGATTTCACGTGAAAGTCTTCACAATACTCAACATGTTCGTACCACACCTAGCACTGTCCACCATACTGACTCAGATCGTGGGATTTCACAAGAAAGTTTGCGCGATACTCAACATGATCGTACCACACCTAGCACTGTCCACCATGCTGACTCAGCAGATGTTTGCTCTTCAAGACCAATCAACGATCAGGTTGTTGAAACTCAATTGGGAAATGCTAAGTGGGAGAGAATTCCAAGCATGGGGAGTTTCACCCCAGGTGCCTATTTCTTCAGTAAGTCTGATAGTGAACGTTCAATTGATAAATCTGTGCTTTCTGAGAATGCAGATCAAAGAAACTCAACTAGATTGAGTTCAGAAAACATGGTGGAAAGAATTAATGCTAAAGACAATGAAATAAGATCAAATATGTCCAAGATCAGTACGGAATCTATTCTAAATGCCTCGAAAACAAGCTCAGAATTTAATTCAAATATTTCTGAAAGAAAGAGCTCTGAAGTGAATTCTAATATCTTACGAGGAAGAGCGTCAGAGTTACCAGTTCAGAATGGAGCTTCGACGACCAGAGCTGATAGCATAAGATCATCTATTTGTTCCCATGATGATACGGAGATCAAACGTGATTCGTCATGCCACATAGGACAGTCTGCGTCATCTGTTGCTGGACACGATATCGACCAAATAAGTGGATTGTCTATTAATCAGCCTGTTTACAGTGATATAACAAATTATTTCATGAACATGTCAGAGTATTTCAAAACAGCTGCGGAAAACATGATAAATGCTGAGGCGAGGTGCACCAGTGAACCAGAGTTCCTCAGACAGCTCACACAGACAAGCGACCTCGGGGTGAATAAAGAAACTGGCACAAACGATTCCATCGAAAACTTAATCAAACATGTGCTAAGTTCGTCGACATCTATTGACCCATTGACTCTCGGATCAATAAATAGGCTCATAGCTGAAGGGAGAATTGGGTCGTCAGTCACAGCGAATGTTAACAGATTTCAATTTGCACCTGTTCATGATTCAGATCATGCTATTCATGATGAACTCATTCGATCGAGTATGATCGATGTTTCGGACAGCATCTCTATAGATTCTGGTTACCTAGCCAGTTTCAGCAGCATGGGCTCAAAATTGGGCTCAAGTTTAAGTGTCAATGAGTCAAAATTGGGCACAAGTTCAAGCAATGACTCCAAAACCAGTTTGTCTGCTGCTACAGGAAATGCATCTGATTTGCTACGAAAGGTGTTGACACAGAGACAGAGCCTTGACAGCAAAGATGAAAAGCATTCACCTAGCGATCAAAGTTTTCAAGGCAATGAAAAACAATCGTCAAACGATCAAAGTGATTTGAGAAAACAAACTTCTTTTTCGTTGACCTGTAATCCAAGTTTTATGGCATTTTCGGATGACGAATCAGATGTCGACAAACAAGAAATAAACCAAAAAGATGTTACTGAGTCTGATTTTCACATTCATGATAAATCTAATTGGCATGGACCAACCGACCAATCAAATGACTCTATTCAGTTCAAGGACAGTGATATCAGTGTTGGACCATCTACTGTCAGTTTATCCAACATTAATCCCGCAGTGAAATCGTCTTCTGATTGGACGTCATCAATATCAGAAATTTTCTCAACAGTTCCATCCGATATTAATTCTGATTGGACACCGTCATTGGACGAAATTTTGTCGAAAGCGCCTCCTCCAAGTCGAGAATCGCTTACAACACTGTTGCGGTTTCATCCTGCCTTTGCTAGCACCATTAGACTCTTACCGAGTCAGTCTTCAGACCTGGGTAGTCCTCCCAATTTGGACTCGCTGTTAAAACTTCTGCCTAAAGAATCAACACATGCTGAAGAAACCACACCTCAAGAAAGCACGACGTCAGTGTCTGGGAAATCGGTTGTCAGTAAACCATCGATAAATGAGATACTCTGGTCACTCTGTTTATCAAGATCAGCTTCCAAGGATTTATCTCATGCTGAGTCCGATGTCAGAGTCACGGACAATTCAACATCAATGACGATGCTGCCTCAGAATGTCACGGACTGGCTTATTGCTCATCTGATCGGATCGATAATGGAGGAACAGACAGCATCAGAAGGGAGTTCACAACAGGTTAGATTCAGGGCTGTCAGGATTATCAAATTATGCAAGGCAACAATAATTTTATAGCCTGGTTTATGAACCTGTCCTCAAGTTCTCCCCATTTTTCAGCATATTTAAAAAAATAAATTCATTGATTAGTTTATGATCATGTTCATGATTATATGTTGACTAAAATATGAAACATGTTAATTAGAATATAGTTGATGGTAGAGTCGTTTATTTTGTTTTCAGCTTTTCTCCCCTCCTTATACATTATTTTATGGCAAGAAATAACTCCGGTTTCCTTTATAATTTGAATAAAAAAAAAAAATTCCGAAATTTACGTATAGTTCTTCACTGTTATTTGGCTATTGAGATGGTGATAGATATTGTTTAATTATTTTTGTTCCACCCAAATGTTAGTAAACCAGGCTATAATATTGGTGTGCCCAAAGAAAAAATTTTGTCTGCGAGTTTTAATAGTCAACTATAATCGATTATTCACAACTATAATCAATTATTCAATGTTTTTGAACAATTTTAATTGATCTCCTTAATCCATATTTAGTCATGCTCATTGCACTCGGGTAATGTTGGTTTTACAATGTAGTTAACCCTTTCATGACGGGAGCACCGCTGGTGCAGCATTAAAAATCCTGTGCCAGTGCATTCTCTTTTATATTCAAGTCTCCCATTGGGAGCCTCGCATATATAAGAGAATGCATTGGCTTACAGGGTCAAGGTATATATTGTTACGCCAATGCAATTCTCTTATATATGCGAGGCTTCCTATGCCTATGGGAGACTCGCATATATAAGAGAATGCATTGGCACAGGTTTTCAAGAAGCTCCAATCATGTAAGGGTTAAGGAAGCAGGCTTGAAGGGTTAAGCATAATTGTAGATGAGAATAGATGATTATGGATTATTTTAGATGCTTTTAGATGATTATAGTCGACTCCCATGTACATGTGTAGTTTAGTTGAGCATGATATTAGATGATTGTAGTCAATTAAATTCAAAACATTTGTTATGTGTTCTAAGAATCGTAACAGCCCTAGCTAGCTATAGATCAGCCGGTGTTTATTTATCATCCTTCGAGGCATATGGCTACAGGATTATGTTGGGCATGGTTTCTGCCATTAATTTAGGTAAATAAAAAATAGTAAACAAAATGCCCAGTGGACACTTAAAGATGGTCTACATGTATCTTTTTACAACAACAACAACAACATTTCAAGACTTCATATACCTTTTTTTCTGTGAATAAAACACAGACAAAACTGAAGTTTGGGTATCTTATTTGTCTGTTTCTTTCTAAAAATAGCCTGTAAAACTGTCCCAAAGGTTGTATGTATTATCGCAGAAAAACTAAAAATAAATTCAATATTAATTGATAGAGGCGTTTCAGGACAGGAGTCTTTGATTCAGGTTTATTATTTTATACCCTGGAATACACTATATATAACTTTATGGGAAGAGATAGACCATCTTTAATCTGGGAAGAGAATGACCATCTTTAATCAATGATTGAAACTTCGGACCTGAAATTTTTTTATTACTATATTTTATTGCACACTTAGCGAGCTGTGATTTATAAGGATTTCTCAGTGAATTAAAGTGATAATATCACACCTGTGAATTACGCCCCCAATCAACGTTACCATAAAGGTTCAACAGCCTAAAATATCTTCGGTCTGTCTCAATAGAACCATACAAATATGGATATCATTGGAACTGGTTCATTGACCCCATTGTGATGGTTACAGTTATGCCCTGTGCCAATGCATTCTCTTATATATGCGAGTCGACCATAGGTCGCCTCGCATATATAAGAGAATGCATTGGCCTAAAAAAAATCTTTTTTTTAACACTTTTTACCAGGGGCTATTTTGTCACATATTATCTTTAGAATTAGCGCTTTTAAGTCGTGAAAAGTGTGTAATAAACAGAATAATCAATTGGTTTCGATGATAACATGACATAATTCACTTGGGGAGCCGGTCCTATTGGTTAAACCATTGTTCGCTCTGCTCACTCGGTTTTACCAAGGCCGGCTCCCCTCGTGAATTATTTCACGTAATCATCAAAACCAATTGATTTCGCTCTATATACATGTGTCTACTTGCAATGCAAGGTTTGTTTGTTGCAATTATTCTCAGTATTAACACTTTCATGACGGGAGCTGTTCTGGTGCAGCATTAAAGATCCTGTGCCAGTGCATTCGCTTATATATGCATGTCTCCTATATGGAGGCTCGCATATATAAGAGAATGCACTGGCATACATGGTCAATGTTAATATGGTTAGGCCAACATATTCTCTTATATATGTGAGGCTCCCTATGGGATATAGCATATATAAGAGAATTCACTGGCTTAAGTTAGGCCAATGTATTCTCTTATATATTTGAGGCTTCCTATGGGAAACTCGCATATATATCAGAATGCATTGACAAAGGGTTTTTCACAAAGTTTCAGGAAGCTCCCATCATGAAAGGGTTAATTATAAAAATATGTTTTATTTTTATTTTCGGAAACTAACACCCATTCTGAGCCTCTAGCCACATCCCTCACAATGCTTGTTCACCTGTTAACACACGCTTTCTCGCTTACTTTCCTAGCTAATACACATAAACACCAAACATTCTAGCAATGCTAACATTGTAATACAGATACATGTAAGTGGATTGCTTGTCTTTCATTTTGCTGTTGTATTTATGTTGTCTCTAATTCATAACATCATGCTATATTATGTTTATCTCAAAATATGTCAATTCTTCTTTATTCACTGATATTTAAATTGTTATTGAAATACATGCAATGATTCCGATATTATACCTATACATGTACTTTAACATTGTTATAGCTGCGTAGCACTAGTACTGAGACTAGCACCGATCAGACGAAGGACATCCCTGTTCTGAGAGGATCCACTACCGACACCAGAACATACAAAATGGAAAAGGTGGGTGATTAATTAAAAGAGAATGCCTACTTTTTTTGTTTGAATACCGAAATATCTCATGAGTGTCTTGGAAGAAATATCAAATTTTCATGCGGGGTCACAAGTGAAAATTTGATATTTCTTTGCAGCCATGAATGTTTCAGGTATTCAAACAAAAAACTGTAGGTATTCTTTTTATTATATGTGCCCTGTTAATGCTTAAAGTTGCTATATTATGCAGCATTTTCATTTTTAATAGCACAACAAAGTAAACAATACACGGAAAGCAACACTTGGTTGACCCAAATTTCTGACCCCTATTAGCTGATTGGAAGCAAACCGCTTTCAAGTGATGACGTCATGAAGTCATTCGGCAAGCTATGTACAGTGAAATAACAAAAAGCTAGGGACATGTTGGGATTAGTTTTTATTATATGAGACCCGCCATATCAAATCCAGTCGTAAGTCGGGATTTTTTTACCCTGTGCCAATGCATTCTCTTATATATGCAAGTCGACCATAGGTCGCCTCGCATATATAAGAGAATGCATTGGCCTAACAATTTTTTACAATTTTAATAATTTTTTCTTGTATTCTTTAACAATTTTATAATTTCACCCATATTGAGCCCCAGACAAACATGAGCAGACGACACTCTTCTATATGCTTCTATATATGTGTGGGGCTCCCTGCAGGGTAATGGATATTTTTTATTTTATGTCCTAAAAATTGTTAGAAACATTTATTTAAAAAAAATGATAAAAAATTGTTAGGCCAATGCATTCTCTTATATATGCGAGGCGACCTATGGTCGACTCGCATATATAAGAGAATGCATTGGCACAGGGTAAAAAAAATCCCGACTTACGACTGGATTTGTTATTTCATTGTAGCTTCTAAGAGATACATACAACAATTTACGTTTCGGTAATTTTCAGCTATTTTATAGGCAAGCATATAATGAAAACTAATACCAACATGTCCTTTCTTAGGCCATCCAAAGTTAATTAAGTGTTACTCAGATGATGAAGGTGATGATAACGATGTCATGATGACCCCGTTAGATGATGTCACAGAAGAGTCAATGGAGAATAGCAGTATTGATGTTTTGACTGTCGCGGAGAAATCAACTGATATTAGAGAAGTGGGAGAGAAAAATTATTAGACGCGCGGCCAGTTTGTGTTAAGCAACAGGTATTAACAAAGAAATATATTCCCTGCATTATTTTTTCCACTTTATAAGGTTCCCTGTTAAAACTTCAAACAGTTCCAGGTTTTGTACTGGTGGTATATGATCTCTACTTGTGTTAGCAAGAGTAGAGATTCATGGCATGATCTACAGCTGCATACACTACAATATTTGTTGTGGCAGTTGTACAATCTTTGTCGCAGACACATGGAAGGTGTAAATAAAGAGGCACCCTACCTATCTCCATTCTCCACAGAACAACAAACATTCTCGTTCCTGATTGATTATTTTGACTTCCAGGAATTGGCGGAAAGTCAGTGCAGGAAACTTCAGATAGAGAACACAAGTTTAATAGCGGAGAACAAGAGACTGAAGGAGAAGTTTAATCGAGCGACAGGTATGAGTGAAATAATAAACCATCGCTTTCAGGCCAAATAAAAATAATTATCTTTTTCACAGACACCTGCCCCCTCATAAAAATTATGGCCCCCTCATAAACGCATGGCCCCTCATAAGCATATTGCCCCCTGGGTGCTTTTTATGATCCGCTGCAATTTAAAAAATATAAATCATCTGGTACTATAAAATAAAAGGCAAAACAAGCCCTATATGTTCCTGAATAAACCTTGTAAATCTGTTTTTTATATTTACGGATTATAGGACAGGTGGCATGTGTAATAAAGACAGAACGACACAATTGCTAATGGGTTTATCGTTGTCGTCTATACATCACTTGTTCTATCTTTCCGCACTGGCACTCTGTTTATTTATCTCCAATGAAAATCAATCCTTTCTAAATATTCATTAATGACACCTCTATGGAGCCCCAGGCAGAGAGAATGATGCACTGATGACTGTCGTCTGCTTGGTGTGTTTGAGTAACATCCAGATGGGAGCCATAAATTTGTTTCCGAAATTCGTTAAAAAACATTGCCGCCAAGATGGGAGCAGCCATCTTTGATTTTAAATTTGAATCCATCAGTACACCCTGCAGCCAACATTTATTAGAGAAATGAATTGCATTTACAGCCATGTTCAGGATCACTTCTAGATGGGAGTAATACAATTTAACCAATATTTGATAAACAAAACTGAGCTGCCGTGTTGAAATTTACGCTTTGCATCACTAAATTCTTCAGCATGCCCTACACCCAACATTTTTATCCAATTGACCCGAAACTTCATATAGCTCGTCAGGTTGAACTGGTATTATACTTAAGTATTTAAACTTTCTGCATTCCTTATCGCTCTTCTGACTGTAATATATGATAGTATCCTCTCTCCAAGTTGAGCTACAGTGTCATTGTCACTTTCATTATGTTCCCCTCTTGATCAAAGTTGGATTAAGAACCGTAAACACAAAAATTATTCAGAAATTGGAAACAAGAAATAGATCTTTGGTATATTCAAGCGGATTTGAAATATTAGAAGACAGTACCGGTGTAACATGTTATCTGCCCCCTGGATATCCTAGAATCTCCCCCAGACCGGTCTATATGTATCATTGAGCTAATTTACAGAGGTTTTCCAATATTTATTGCAGCTAAAGCGACTGATCTTGAAGAGAGACTGCAGTTTTCACAGTCCGAGACTAATTCACTGCAGTCAAGCCTCTCTGAAGAAATACTAGAGATGAAGAAGAAAAATAAAACAGACACGGACCAAGAGTTACATCAGCTACAGACCAAAGTTCATGCATTAACCAAAGAGAATGAACTTCACAAGTCTGAAGTAAGTCCATATATGAACTAGACTATACATTTTATGTTTCATATGTAACCATAAGTGGGTGTCTGATCAGGTGAAACATCTGACAGGGTCAGCAAAAATCACACCTAGCCCTCGGGAATGACAATAAGAAGTCAGAATGGAGCACTGGCTGATGGACCATATGGCCTTTCCATTTGTCAACTTTGGTATAGTGAACAAAATAATGGCTTACAACGTATCCGTCATATAATTCCCTCATATATTGAAGGTGGTACATAAATGTATGGATTAAATAAGAAAGGGGAGGATGTTTAATTGGTATTTGAAAATATTTTAGAATGTACCTAAAAAAAAGCCGATTTTATTTAATGCCAAAAGTAGAATTTAGACATTTTTTGGAAATTGACTCCCAATGAGTTGAAAATATGTCAAAATATTTCAATAGGACCATCATCAGATGCAGATTTCTGACTCTATGCCATACTAAGCATATTTCTCGTTACATTTCGGTTGATGTAAGTCTATGTATGAACCTGTTATCTGTGTTTGATATTAACAGTGTAACCGTTTGCAGTCTTTTATTCGCTTGTTTAAAAAAAAACGGGATGTATTATGTTATTGGTCCGTCTGTCCATCGGGACATCCGATTCCATCTGTTCGTTCGCTTTTTTGTTTCCGGATGATAACTTTAGTAACTCTGAACTGAATGGAATAAAATTTGGTGTGTGAATTTACAAGCCCAAAATTCACCAGATTTATGGCCCTTTGTTGGAATTCCCACCGGCATATTTTGCCATGCCCTAGCAATGCTCTTGTTTGATCTAGAACTTTCTTAAAGACTGATACATTTCTCATTTGCTGTTTATCAGTGTATATTTAGTCAAGTATCTCGAATGCATTTAATAAGTACATTGTCAGATGTCGATGAATATCAGACCTGAAAATATAGTGGCGGATATTTGCACAGCAGGTTAGCATCACCAAATTCATCCCCTGGAGACCTCATTCTGCATGGCGTCATCTGCTATTCGCGACCTATACTTAAGTTATCTTAAGTAAGTCCCCTAATGGTGAAGATGGCGATGTACACCCATTGGACACCTTGATTATGCATTGTGTCATCTGCCAGTTCGGGGATATAGAGAAACTAAACTAAAAAAGAAATGAAACTTTATAAAGAAGTTTCTAAAGACACTAAAAAACTTGTTAATTTGATAACAAAGATACTTTCCAGAGAAGATGAGGCCAAAGCAGTATGAGGTCCCCAGTGGGTGAATTTAGTGATGCTAGCCTTGTGCAAATTATGTCCTTGCCATATCTTCAGGCCTGATGGGTATAGTTAGGATAATCAATGAATATAATTTGCCGTTTGATTTGCATCCTTTTTATTGAATGAATAATGACAATATATATCCTATGACTTGTGTAATACATACAGATGGGCAATCATTATCAATCTATTCTGGTTTTAACCCTTTCATGATGGTAGCTGCGCTGGTACAGCATTAAAGATCATTTGCCAGTGCATTCTCTTATATATTTTTGCGACAACCCTGTGCTAATGCATTCTCTTATATCTTAAGTAAGTCCCATAATGGTGAAGATGGCGATGTACACCCATTGGACACCTTGATTATACATTGTGTCATCTGCCAGTTCGGGGATATAGAGAAACTAAACTAAAAAAGAAATGAAACTTTATAAAGAAGTTTCTAAAGACACTAAAAAACTGGTTAATTTGATAATAAAGATACTTTCCAGAGAAGATGAGGCCTAAGCAGTATGAGGTCCCCAGAGGGTGAATTTAGTGATGCTAGCTTTGTGCAAATTATGTTCCTACTATATCTTCAGACCTGATGGGTATAGTTAGGATAATCAATGAATATATTTTGCCGTTTGATTTGCATCCTTTTTATTGAATGAATAATGACAATATATATCCTATGATTTGTGTAATACATACAGATGGGCAATTTAGTGTAATTAAACTAATTAATGGTGGATGATGCTGTATAAATGTATGTGTTATCATTATCAATCTATTCTGCTTTTAACCCTTTCATGAAGGGAGCTGCGCTGGTGCAGTATTATAGATCATCTGCCAGTGCATTCTCTTATATAGTTCTGCGAAAACCCTGTGTCAATGCATTCTCTTTTTATGCGAGTCTCCCATAGGGAGCCTTGCATATATAAGAGAATGCACTGGCTTACAATGTCAAGGTAAATATTGTTAGGCCAATGTATTCTCTTATATATGTGAGGCTCCCTTTGGGAGACTCGCATAAAAAGAGAATGCATTGGCACATGGTTTTCACAAAATTTCAGGAAGCTCCAGTCATGAAAGGTTTAATGTATGTGTTATCATTATCAATCTATTGCTATTTTAATGCACACATTATAATTATCAATTTATATCACTGCTCTTTTTCAGACAAGCTATTTGCAGAAGCAGCTTGATCAATCACATATTGGTGCTGATAAACTGAGGCACACAGAAAGCTCGAAGGCTGTGGACGCTTACAAGGCGGAAGCCGACACTCTTAGGGTATGTCTGGAGCTGCAGTCTGTGGCATGTTTGTAGCGGTGGTCTGGGGTGTGTTTGTAGCAATTATATATAGGGCAGGCTTGTGGCAATGGTGATAAAATGAGGCACACATAAAGCGTGAAGGCTGTGGATGCTTACAAGGTGCAAGCCGACATTCTCAGGCTATGTCTGTAGTGGTATGTTTGTAGCTGTTGTCTGGGGTGTGTTTGTAGCAATTATATATAAGGAAGGTTTGTGGCAATGGTGATCAAATGAGGCACTCAGCAAACTTGAAGGCTGTGGATTCTTACAAGGTGCAAACCGACACACTCAGGGTTTGTCTGTGCGGGTTAGCATCACTAAATTCACCCTCTGCAAATGTTCGGCACTATATTTCCAGCAGTGTTGTTTAGCTTAGGCACACAGAAAACTTGACACCATGGTTGCCAAGAAACCCATGTGATACTCCCATGGGATAGAATCAATGTTACAGGGAAACTTGATTTGATGCAGATTTTATATTAAAAAAAGGACAGTTATATATGTTTCTTTTATCTACATAAATTTAATTAAAAAAGGACAGTTTTATATGTACCTTTTATCTGCATATTTAAGCCGCGCTCCCTACTTGTAATCTACTACCAGTCTATAGGGCGAATTAGGAGATGGGTGAGATAGAGAAAGGTGCCATTTCTCCCTATTTCTGTCCCAGGGAGAAGTGACTTATCTCTCATATACCAGTGTGTATATGTCCCAACAGCATATTTAAAGTATATTACTAATTTCATTGTTTTCTAACTCGCTTTATTGGTTTTATAAATGGACTTGTGTTGCTTAATTCTAATAAATGTAGGATCATAGGAGGGTGATTTTGGGGTGCAACTTGAACTTCAGTCATTGTTACTTCTCCCTGATGACAGTCTACTTCTCCCTAATAATGAAAAATAAGCTCAATTTGACACCTCTAGGCTGATCCCTGAGAGAAATGATAATACCACGTAAGCTTTTCTCATTTTGTATGATACTAATTTTGACTCATCTCAGGTTGAATTCTCAGGTTTTCAACATGGACAGAAATCCTGGACACAAGTTTAGTGTACCTGTCATTTGCAGAATGAGGTCCGCAGAGGGTGAATTTAGTGTCGTATTTTGCATAGAGGGCTAGCATCACTAAATTCACCCCTGGGGACCTCATTCTGCTTAGGCCTCATCTTCTCTGGAAAGTTTCTTTATTATCAAATTTCTATAGAATCTTCTTCACATTTCTTTTTTAGTTTAGTTTTTCTATATTCCCAAATTGGCAGATGACACATTACATAATCGAGGTTCCCAATGGGTGTACATCACAATATTCACCATTTGGGAACTTCAATCTGAGTCTATGTCTCCCATAGCAGATGAGGCCATACAGAATGAGATCCCCAGAGGGTGAATTTGGTGATGCTAGCCCACAATGCGGGATAGCATCACTAAATTCACCCTCTGGGGACCTCATTTTACAAATGACAGGCAGACTAAACTCAGGCTTGCCTGGACATACTCTTCTTACAAAGTGATTTTTGTGGTTATATAATTTCTTCTTTCTTTTTTTTTGGACTGGTATCAGCCTCAAGCCTGAGTTTATTGTGTCTGTCATTTGCAGAATGAGATCGCCAGAGGCTGAAAAAAGTGACGTTATCCCGCATAGCAGGCTAGCATCACCAAACTAAAAAAGAAATAGAATCTATGTGAAAAAGTTTCTATAGAAATTTGATAACAAGGAAACATTCCAGAGAAGATGAAGCCTAAGCAGAATGAGGTCCCAGAGGGTGAATTTGGTGTTGCTAGCCCACTATGCGGGATAGCTTCACTAAATTCACCCTCTGGGGACCTCATTCTGCAAATGACAGGCACCTTATACTCAGGCTTGATCAGCCTTTTCAGGATGATTTTGCAAGACTTCAGGAGTTACTCAATGAGAAGCTCAGATTTACTTTTTCTGATTTCAGGATGAACTAACGAGGCTTAAGGAGTTACTGATTGAAAGCGAGGCTCATGTAGTGGAGGTTCAGACACAGAATGTTTCGTTTAAGGAGCAGATTGTTAAACTAATGGACACAAACAGAATTCTTCAGCAACAACTCGATCTGGGAACTAACACTGCCGCTGCTGAGAAACAGGCAAGTATACAAGGTTGAACCCATAGAGAGCCCCACACAGACTAGAACAGACAACACTCCATAGTGCATGCTTCCATCTGTGTGAGGCTCCCTGTGGGTTAAGCATGTCAATAGAAATGTAAACAAACATATTTCCACGTGTAACTGGCATGTTTTATATGACATGTCTTTTTGCATGACTATAAAACATGCTTACCAATTCCTAAATAAGAATATGTTATGTATCCGCATGTCAAATGTCACAAGATACCTTAGTAGTTGTTGCTGACATTACTTTTCGTCATGTTATATTCCAAGGTTAGTTTGCGATAGCATTGATCGCCATGCAAAGTCACAACTGTGACATTGGGTGACCTTTTGAACTCTTGCGACGGTGTCTGCTCATATCCATATATATCTGGAAGAGGATCATTTGAATATTTGCCAGGCCGCCAAATATTCGATGTGGTGAAAAATAACAGATTTCAAAAATGGAAATCAGATAACTTTGAGCTTTGATGGGTGGGTTCCTCAACTCGAATAAAATATTTTTTACTCCCAAAGCCGAAAAATAGTAATTTAGGGGCATTTAATCGGATTATGCATCTTTAATAAGGAGGAATTAAAGCTATATATAAAATCTATAAATTATTTAACTTTTTTTAACTTGTAATTTTAATTTGTTATTTACTGAAAGCTTGAAAAATAAAAATAAAAAGCTATTGATGTCATTTTAATTTCAATAACAAATCATAATTTGTTCATGAACCTACGGAGCAATGAACACATCATACTGAGTCTGTATCTTCACCCATTCAAATATAAAAAAAAATATTGTATAATGTGCTATGAACATTTGTAATTTATTTCACCATATTGACTATGAATTTAAATTTTGTCAGGCATTTTCATCACAGGTTTGTAAAAGAAATGTAAAAGTATATATCACACTACAGCAATACATATCACAGAAAAACACATTTATGTTCTTTTTGTTTGAATGCTGAGTCAATTATTTAGCCTAAGCATGAAACCAAATTCAGCAGAATATGTGTAACACACAGTCCATCACATGCTTTTAAGAGGAAGGTCAAGTGACCAATTTTGAATTTTCATTTCCATGTAACAGAAGTTTTGGACCAAAAGTTGTGATGGGGGCTGTGGCAGTACTATTGCATGCATATCATTAAACAGTTATATAATTTAACTGACTGGTGGGCAATAGGTAAATTATCAATTTTAGCTATCAATTTATTTTTGAGGATTTTGTTCTGTCATTACAACCTACATGTACTTTGGAAAAATCAATATAAAACTCAAAAATAAATAGACAACATTATAATGGAACAAGTTCCAAGTGGTCTCACCAGATAAATACGTATTATTTTCAATACCGGATCAAGTCACAACCATAAATATTTCGAACTCTGTAACTTTTGCTGCCGGGATATATGCATTGAAAATTTGTCTCTTGACCTCCCCCTTAAAATGGCACTGAGGGGACAATTTTTTCCACCCTCACAAAGATTTCAGTTGTTCACAATTGGAAACTAGTGATACTTGATGCCACCGATTCACATTTATAGCTATATAGTAAATTGGACATCTTGTCTGACAGTAAGTACTGATGGAATTCCTAGGGTGATAATTTGTAGGTCAGAATTGATTGAAAATATATGTTTTTCATCAGAAAAATATTCTAAAAATTAAATTATATAGAACTTTATTGGAATATTTATAAAAATCTCAACAACTGAAAGCTTATATTGTGTCACTCATTCGGGGTGTCCGTCCGTCCGATGTCTGTTCAGGTAGTCTTAGATCTCAATGAAATTTTGTTTGGATGGTCGGCTTTTTTGTTCTAGAGTTATTCATCTTTGGGGGTATGCACCAGATGACAGCTGAGTATCTCAGCCATAGGTTATAAGTATGTCCATACTAGGTAGGTGGTATACCACATGGGGGTATGCACCAGACGACAGTCTGAGTATCTCAGCCATAGGTTATAAGTATGTCCATACTAGGTAGGTGGTATACCACATGGGGGTATACACCGGACGACAGTCCATCATGGGGGTATACACCGGACAACTGTCCATCATGGGGGTATACACCGGATGACAGTCCATCTCTTGTTTTATTTATCCTGAAAACTGGGAGGAGTTGTTTTGAAAACTTTGTGCCAAATTGCACAATCAGCATCTTTTCCTAGAAAATAAACCAACGCTTGCACTAGTTAATTATATAAGTGCTCTAGCATTCCAATGAATCAACTAGATTGTAAATATAGCTTTATTTGTGGAAGATATAGTTTTTGGAACAAAAATCCCATGGTGACAAGATAAGTCTGCTGCTTCAAATTAGACCATTATTATTTTTGTTTTATTATTTATTTTGTCTGATATGTTTATTTACGATTATATGCACATTTTTTCAGGAAAACATCCACAAAATGTGAGATAATTGTGAGGTATAGATCAGAGAATGTTAACATCGCACTTTCAGCATCGACAGACTATAAATCTCCACACGTAGTCAATACAACAGTACCCATCAGTTTCTTAAGTCGAAATATCCTAGGAAACTAGTGAAATCTACTGAATAAATCGGGTCATCAATCTCCCTGTCTGCTAGAGGCCTTTGACCTAGTTATAAAATCAATATTTTCAAGCAATAATTTGTCGCAAACGTGTACTTAAACGCGATGACATAATCTATAAATGCTCATATATTCCGAAGCCATCCATACCTTTTTTTATTTCATCCGATGCGTTTATGCCCAATTTTTCAACTTTATTCATCAAACGAATTCCAGAAACAATGAATATTCCCATGACGGGCACTAAGAGTTATAGTCTGTTTCCATGATGGGCACTGAGAGTTATAGTCTGTCAATACTTGACGTGCGACATTCACATTCTTTATTCTAAACCTCTCCAATGGTAACTTTATGTAGGGTTTTCAATCAGTAGTTGTGAGTTATTAGTGAATGTAGATGTTGACATTTGAGGCTTACTTACATTGTTTTTTGTTTTTATTTGTCACATTTATTGCTTCAACACATTGTTGTTACATGTAGCTGCACTTGGCTCATCACTTTACTTTTAGAATAATAACACTATTGTTTTAAAAACTGAGTTCATCCCCAAATATGTGGTAATGACAAGGCGGTATCCGATTCCATATTCTAGATAGCAATAAGCAGTACCGTGATAATAATGAAAGTGTGTGAGCTGTGGTTTTGTTATCCCTACAAAAATTTCTGAACATGTCCGTCCGTATGTGCATCTGGGTTCTTCAGATCATATCTTCGACAATATTAATGAAAATTTCATGTACATGTATGTAGTTGATATTTGAGAGGATCTACATCTCTATATGGAAGCTTACTCCTCAGAGAAAACTTTCCTTGAATCACTGTTATTGACTATTCAGCCCCGTCATAGGAAATACTGGGCCTATTTTCAGGCCTGTTAACCCTTCCATGACTAGAACTTCCTGGAATTTTGTGAAAACCCTGTGACAATGTGTTCTCTTATATATGTGAGTATCCCATAGGGAGCCTCAAATATACAAGAGAATACATTGGACTAACAATTTTACCTTGACCATAGGGATCCTCGCATATATAGAAGAATGCACTGATACATGATCTTTAATGATGCACCTGCACAACTCCCATCATGAACCTCATGAAAGGGTTAAATATAATTAATTAATTAACCCTTTACCCAACAAACCGGCCAAAACCGGCCAAATAAAGCTTCAATAGCCTAAAATATCTTAGATCTGTCTCGATAGAACCATACAAATATGGATATCATTGGAACCGGCTCCTTGACCACATTGTGATAGTTACAGTTATGCCATGTGCCAATGCATTCTCTTATATATGCGAGTCGACCATAGGTCGCCTCGCATATATAAGAGAATGCATTGGCCTAAAAAAAAACTTTTTTTAACACTTTTTACCATTTTTTCTTACATTCTTTAACAATTTTTAATGTGTTAAGCCAATGCAGTCTCTTATATATGCGAGGCGACCTATGGTCGACTCGCATATATAAGAGAATGCATTGGCACAGGGCCCTTCTGTTGGGTAAAGGGTTAAGGGTTAATCAATAGATGTAAGCCTCGGAATTAATTAGAGCAATGGAGCATTGAAAACAGTGAAAAATTATATAGAGAGTAATCAATTGGTTCCGAGAGTTATCAATTGGTTCCGAGAATTACATTAAATAATCACGTAATTCTCGGAACTAATTGATTAGTCTATTTATTACACTTCTGCATCAATTTGGTTCGCCAAATATGATTAAAACACACAGAATTAATGCATGAAAGTCCCAATGTGGAGAAAGATCAACCATCGAAAATGCAGTCTAGATCAGTAAGCGACGTAAGATCAATGATATCATGGGAAATGACATAATTCACCAGTGACATTACCATTTTTAATTAACAGCATTTTCAATGGAAATTGCGCATAGGAGTGTAATAAAGTATGTTCATTGTAAGGAGCAAAAAATACATTATAATCATCAACCACTTTGCAAAATGTATCTAGCTTTATGTTCTCATGTTGTTTGTGTTCATCGTTTTTGTGTCATCCATGACATAATGACATTGGGTGACAGGTTTTTGCGTGCTGTGTGTTTGTGTCATCAATGACATAATGACATCAGGTGATGGCTAAACTCACCCAATTAAAGAAATATTCCAGGCTAATAAATTCTACACATTCTACAACATCCTTGTTGCTATTCAGTTAGATTCCAGTGTATATATATTTGTATTTATTATATCAACTTAGTTTTGCAGGCATTTGTTTATATATAAGATATTTATTGGAGTCCCTTATTCGGTGAAGACAATAAATATGGGAAATATACGCCACTGAATTCAAATCGAGCCTGATGGCTATCACATGAACTGATAATTTCAAGTTTACATATTTATAATAAACGTTGCATGTATATGGTATTACTCAAAAAAACATGGACACAGCAGTCTTTATATATTTATTTATTTATGGCGTGTCAAAATTATATAAGAGGCACAGGTTTTTTGGGGACGAGGAATTCCATGAGAACAGTATGTTGTTTATCTGACCTTATTATAAGCACATAACAATAAATCATATCTTTTCAAACTTCATGAATTCTTTATTGATTAGTTTTTCAATTATACATCTATTGTGATTCCTTTCATAGAAACAAACTTGACATATGTCTAATACATTTTATTTCTCTTTTTTTTTCCTCCTTCCCTTGCATGTCTTTTTATAACACTCCATCTGTTGTTAACAATTACTGAATATCTCTGATCACCACTAATAATTGTCTATTTTCATAAATTATTCTTTTCATGAATACTGTTTTGCAAAACTAATATTACTAAAACTTATTTATTATTAATATAACTAAAATAATAATTCTTAAAAATTATATTCCTCTATTCATATATATCTTCTTTCTTTTTAATGCATTTGAACGTCTTTTCATGGTTTACCAAATTATCACAAAAATAAATCATGAAAATACCAACAAAATTATACCTTCTCACACTTACCTAACATTAATAATGCATCTGATTATGGTTGGATCATGGACATCGCTTTCTTTGATTCTATCTCGTGTGACACTTTTGACTATTAAATCAAATCTTACCCTAATTTTTGTTTCATTCTTGTAACCAACATGCACATATTTATATCTCCATCTCACTCTCATTCACTTACTTTTTTTCTTTTGTCTGTTATTTGTACATTCCATTCTTTTCTCGTTTGTTGTCTTGTTTCTCATGATGTCTGTCCTCCATCCCATTATTCTTCCACTTATTGCCTTCTCAATGCTTCTTACAATCTCTTGTTACACTTGTCTTTTTCTTTCTTTGCCTGTGTCTCTTTTTTTTTTATCTCACTGCTTCTTCGTTCCTGCACTTCATTTTTTGTCCTTACTAAATTGGTATTTTAACCCCTGCTTTCTTTTAATTTTCCTTGATTTCTAACCACTTTCTTTACCCATCCTTGCCCTCAAAATGAATTTTTTTGCTTTGTTTTTTCCCCATCTTAACCTCTCCTTCTTCACACCATGAACTATACTCACCTGCTTTTCTAACCCCATCTTATTTACTAATTATCTACACACTATCGTTGTTCGGTTTTTAACCCTCTTCACCCCTCCTTGCTCGACACCACACATTATCGTCGCTTGGTTTCCTAACCACGTCTTACCTTGCCTGTACTATGCACTATCATTGCTTGCTTTTTAACCCTCTTCACCACTTCTTGCTCGCACCACACACTGTTGTGTCGCTTGGTTTTGGTTCCACTTTGCACTCACCTGACCCCCCAAACAGGTGGAAGCGCTGGAGAAGAGGTTAAAGGTCACAGAAGAGCGATTGCATCATGAGCGAACTGACCGCGGAGACAGTTTGTCTCTCGTCGAGGATAAACTTTTATCAGAGAATGCCAGACTTCAGGTGAGTCCATTTACCTATTATATTAACCCTTTTATACTAAATGGATTCTCCCATTAAGTTATAAAGATATACATTAGAATGGTGTATCATATATCTGGAGGGATGTTCAGGAAATATATTAACCTTTCTATACTAAATGGATTCTCCCATCAGTTATAATGATATATTTTAGAATGGTGTACAATCTAGCTGGAGGGTTGTTCAGGAAATATATTAAGCAGACAACAGATATTAGAAGTGCAGAAGGAGCTATCAAATTTCTCGTTGAATAATATGGCAGTCACCTTGGATTTCAAATTTGAATCCATCGGCACACCCTGCAGCCGAGTTTTATTGGAGAAATTTTTTGAAAATTTACAGGCATATTTAGGATCATCTCTAGATGGGAGCTATCAAATTTATACAATTTTCGATAAAAAACATGGCCACCAGCAGCCATCTTGGATTTTACTCTTCGCATGATTAAATCCTTCATCATGCCCTACAACCAACATTTTTCGTTTGATTGATCCCAAACTTCACATGGCTCTCCGGGTTGACCTCTAGTATTAAGCATGTCAACATTATGCATTCCTTATTGCTCCATTGACTTTAATGTATGACATATCCTCTCCAAGTTGACCACTGTGTCATTGATATTTTCATTTTTCAGATTTCAGAGAAAAGTAACACACGGCAGTTAAACAGAAAACAGAGAAAAAGAGAAGAATAAGAACTGTGAATCTCGTATTAAGAGTTTGAGAGAAGCTAATCAGAAGTTACGACTCGCGACACCGCTCGATGACAGCGCTCCTTTACCCGATAACTATGATATTCCTTATAGTATCCATAGTAACCAACGGTCTGAGCTCAAGAAGGTAGCATTTTTTGCCGATTCCTTTCTAGATTTCTCTAATATTTTTTATTCTTTTCATGTGCAAGAATATATTATGGTGTTTTCCTTACCTACAGGTCAAGAAAAGAGTTTATTCTATTATCACATTCATTCATTAATTTTGTTTATTTATATTCGCATCTCCAACATTCATTCATTAATTTTGTTTATTTATTTATATTAGCATCTCCCACATTAGGATACAAGTTGGAACTACTTCATGTTGACGTTGAAGTCAATAGTGATGACGTAAATGATATGGTCTGATTACTTTGATGTCTGAAAGATTGACTGTTTTACATCAGAACTAAATTATGGTTTTATAACATACATGGATGAAATTATTTGTATTATAACAGCCAATGATTGGGGCTTACCTGATACAAGTGAGTGGAATAGATACAAAACACAACTTTAATCTTAATCGAGAATCTTTTATCGATTGTTTTGCTGATACAAGCTTTCAGCTCTCATGAAATATATTCTTTGTCTGTCTGATACTAATATGATAAAAGTTTCTTGATTGAGATGCAAGTTGTGTTCTCATAATCTATGTCTGATGCCACTTTTGTGATTTTAATTTGGTATTTGTCAAAGGAGATTATTTCATTTCATAAATTTGTCATTTTGGAATTCAGAATGTACAAGACTCAATAGAAGACTACGAAGCTAAGATTGTTCACCTACAGGAGAAAGTCGATGATCTACAACACGAGCTAACGACACTCGAAGAAACATATTCTGAGTAAGTCTCACCCCCATCTACATGTTAATAGATAAAACACGAGCTAACGACACTCGAAGAAACATATTCTGATTAAGTTTCAACTCCCCCATCTACATGTTAATAAATACATCACCAGCTAACTACACTCGATGAAACATATTCTGATTAAGTTTCACCCCCCTCCCAGGTCATGTGACTCGAGTGCATGGGTATTGATATTTATTGACTGTGAGGATCAACATGATGCATATGGCCATCTTCTCTCTTGAGTGCTGGTTCAAATATGTGTGGAATGGAGTGACATCGACGTCACACAATGTAAATGATGTTCGTCTTGGCAATAAAACCGGAAATTCAAATTTAAATTATCACACCAAGAAATAGCTTGGTATAATTCTTCGGAAAACATAAAAATGATAAATTAGGAGATATCTACTGCACGTGTAATACCAGAACTGTGCAAAAGAATGTTTATGGCACTCTTCCAACCCTAAGATCCCATTTATGAAAACCCTAAGAGAGCATTTCTATGCGGGAAAAAAACTACGATAATCAGAACTTTATTAACATGGCTGACCATCAGAAATTAGTAATCACTTGAGAAATGATAAACCCAAAATATGTCATATCATTTGCAACATGGTACAACTCTTTCTACATAAACGGTGTGAATCGCAAAACATTGAAAATTAATGTCTGAGCTGACTATATTTCTAATCACATTTTATTTTATTTATGCAATTGTTTTGACATTGGCCTCGAGTTGGCGTATCTGTCAAATAAATATATCTAATATATCTTCCAGAAGACAAAAAAATGGTCGCGATTGAGAAATAAATTATCCCCAAACAATTTACCTTTAACCTTTCCATTACTGAATTTGCGAAAACAAGCAGAATGAGGTCACCAGAGGGTGAATTTAGTGATGTTAGTCCACAATGTCACTAAATTCACCTTCTGGAGACCTCATTCAATGCTTGCATGTATACACTTTTCTGTGTATTTATTAACTTTGAAATTATTGTAGGCAGCTATCAAAGCAAGTGAAGGATCGACATGATGCCCTGGCACGGATGTCGACTGTAGAAGATTTGTTAGAAGCTATGAAGACAGAGAATGAAATCCTACGAAAGGGGATGATGGGCGTGTCGACACCTAACATAACCACGAGCAATAGCCAGATCAAAGACAGTAAGACACTAGTTTAACCCTTTATGGAGCCCCAGACAGAGAGAACAATACACTGATAACTGTCGTCTGCTTTGGCATGTGTGAGGCTCCATACCAGAGTGTTATTTAACACCTCAGCTGCTGGGACATCTTGAAATATTGCGAAAAACCTGTGCCAATGCATTCTTTTATATAGGGGGCCTCGCATATATAAAAGAATGCTTTGGCCTAACAATATTTACCTTGACCTTGTAAGCAGATGCACTGGCACAGGAACTTTAATGCTGCACCAGTGCAGCTCCCATCATTAATTTTAACCATTTGGCGTGTAGAAGAACATTTATTTAGGTCATTATATGGTTGACGGGTGGAGAATTATTTGTCGTTTTTAATAGTTTTATGATAGCGCCATATTTGCGCGCATATTATAACATTGCAAAATCAGCCTACTAAATGGAAAGTATCTTAAGATATGTATTATAGTATGCAGTTCAAAGTGAACTCTGTGATTATACACATTTATGTCAGCATGTAGTCAATCTTTATTGGCATTCTGGTTTGATGTCAAAATTGGAATTTTCACATTGAATGAATGTTTCATAATGCTCTGATAAAGGACCTAAGATTACTTAAAATTGCTCCATCCATTTGTTTGTTGACATTGTATAAAAGTTTAAAAGTTACGACATTATATATCAATGGAACGGTTGTTCTGAGGTTGTCACATTCTACTTAGGTGTTGGGTCCTATCAGTCTTTGTATTCTAGATAAATGTCAAAAACAAATCAATGTTTTTCATTCTGTACTCAAGGTCACAGAGTTCTAGATATGTATAGACGGAGATTTATATGTTAAAATGTTATGCAATCAGATGCAATACAGCTTTCAATTGCAAAAAGACAACTGCATCAATTGGAAAGAACTAGTGTTATGTGTGAAGTTGTGTGTACACATTTTTAAGGATGTCATTATATACTGACCCATTTAAATAGCGCTGCATGGCATAATCGTAAATATTATATAATACTGGTTATTAAATTTTCATTGATATGTTTGGCAGTTTTTCTGATGAAAACTTATTTCCACTTGCTATCTGCTTTTGGGTTTTGACTTCGGGGGATCTTAGAGGTGGGAGAACACCAACCATGCATTAATGATGATTAGTAAACACAGTGATAAAATACTTTTTTCAGCAAAGATAGAGACATTGAATGCAGAAGTGAGAAATCTTGACAGCAAGGTCGCTCAGTTAATGAGAAAGAACCAGCTTATTAGTGGCGAGGCCGACACGATCCGAGTTCAGCTCACTGCGAGGGAGATCGCGCTAGAGAATGCTCAGGTGGAGATGGAACTAGCCTACAATAAACTGAATGATGACGACCAGTCTAACATCAAGCAGCAAAAGATAGATAAGCTAAATGCTCAGGTATTTCCCTGGAAATTTAATTGCCTTATGTGAAAAAAAAACAGTCGTATTATGTTGTCAACCTCAATTTGGATTTTTTTTATCAGAACCAAAATTGGTACGTGCTTCTCAGCCAAAAAATACTGGTTAAATTCAAGCCGAACTCAACAAATGTTATATATCGCTGCAAAAATTAAGCATGTCACCATCAGACCTAAATTTGGCTCATCAAATAAACTTGAATAGAAAGGAGTGTTAACATGGAAACAGTAGGCCTACTGCTAGGATTATATATAATTATCCACTGCTCACTACATCTATTGCCTACATAAAGCCTGCCTAATAAACGTTACAGCTTTATCAGGTCAACAAAGCTTTTTAAGGTTTGTACTACTTTAATGACGTCATTCTATATGCAAATTGCGCAGGTAACTATGGACGCCAACTGGCCTAAATCACGTCATTGTGATTTTAGAACATTTTTATCATCCATAATTCACAGTTATGGATACAAAATTTGTAAAACGATATACGTTTTTGCTCTAACACATTTTTATAATTCATCAGAACAAGGTCGGCTTAGAATAACTGTGAACAGCCAATGAACTAATTTACTCTAAGCTGCACTTTGGTTTGCCCACATCATGATGCTAACTAATCTGCTTGACCTCATAAATGAAAGGGCGTCATTGAAGTAACAAATGAAAAACATAGAAAAATTACAGAATTTCCACACAAAAGGCTTGCTTTGCATGATGGATAAATCAAATATGTAGCTAATGCTGTTGCTTAAATGATTTATGTCCGCTTGGGGGATTTGGCATCTATTGGACTCGGCAGAGCCTCGCCCAATAGATGCTCAAATCCCCATCACGCACATCAACCATTTTAGTACAGCACTAACTACATATTCTATATATATGACTCTTATTATAGTAATTGAAGCGTGTCTGCGTAAATAGGTTCAGTCTAGTGAGGCAAAATCAATTGTGTGGAGACGACACGCAATTCTTGTCTGTAATTCTGTCCCGCAAAGCCAAATGATGTTTTGTCATCATGAAACATTTCATGATTTCTTTTATGACTGGTTTTTATTAAACTAACGAACAAAATTGATCTATTTATTTATAGCTAGCTGAAACAGGCTTCATTTGGGAGCATTTATTCAGCATTCGTAGCGCATTGGAAATTGTCAAGTAGCAAAACTTCTTTTTATCTCGTTGGACCATTGCCGATTCCACACTTTTTTGTAACCAGGAAGTCACATGATTTTTCTTGAAAAAATTGGTCTCGGTTAAAAATTACAATGACACAGTATATTGTAAATTATTGTATGATGTCACACATACTGCACACCAAGCAGTGTCCTTACAAATGAATTATGGACCATTCCAAGTTATACATCTATAACTGAATATCACAGTCAGTTTATAACACCTGTTACATAGATATCTTTAACTCTTCTGTGACTGGAGTTTCCTGAAATTGTGTGAAAACCTTGTGCCAATGCATTCTCTTATAACAGGATACCTTTGGCCATCTTTCCTCGAGTGTTGGTTTAAATATGTGTGAAATGGAATGACTTCGACGTCACATGATGTAAATAATGTTTGCCTTGGCAATGAAACCGGAAATTAACATTAAAATTATCACTTCTATTAAAAATAGAATGGAATAATTCTTCAGAAAACATAAAAAATTATAAGTTAGGAGATATCGATTGCATGTGCTATAAACACAGAACTGTACACAGGTGTTACAGGAGGATAGTTTATGGCACTCTTCTGGTTGTGGAATGGTAACACTCAATACATTCCGCCTCTTGCACTATCCTTAACCCTTGACTGGAGATTTCTGAATTTTTTTGAAAACCCTGTGCCAGTGCATTCTCTTATATATGTGAGTGTCCCATAGCCTCTCATATATAAGAGAAAACATTGGCCTAAAAATATTTACCTTGACATTGTAAGCCTATGCATTCTCTTATATATGCAAGGCCCCCTAAGAGAGTCTCGCATATATAAGAGAATGCACTGGCACAGGATCTTTAATGCTGCACCAGCCCAGCTCCCGTCATGAAATGGTTAAACAGAATGGAAAGGGTTAAGTGCATAAAAAATAAATACCTAGATAATCATCAGCCCAATAATATTCGACTTACCTCGAATTTTTTTTTTTTTCATCATTTACTCAAGATGCCCTGCACATCTCTAAGTCATAACAATAGATTTTATAATTCACCGATCTCACAAAAAAGTTTGTCAAACGTCTAAGGAGAGTAATCCATTTGGCACTGTAGCAGCTAGAAAGTAAATGATAGATTTGGTTGGTTCTCCCCAAGTGGAAATAAACTTCCGAATGGCACTGTAGCAGCTAGAGAGTAAATGATAGATTTGGTTGGTTCTCCCCAAGTGGAAATAAACTTCCGAAATGTCATTGATGTCTGTGTTATACAAATCTGTAAAACTTGCAAAGAAAAATAAATAATAAAAAAGATAAAATCCCCCCCCCCCCCCACTTTTTAAAGAAAATATGATGATAAAATAGGTATTTATTTTATATGGCCTGAGGCTAATATAAAATCATTTCTAGATTCTCTTCCTCTCCTGACCCTATTTTTGGTCCCCCACCACCCCCCTCCTCAAATTGTTTAATTTGATAATATTGATGCAAACTCTAATACCTTGTTATAAACATATTTTTGTTTTCAAATCAGAATGTCAGATAATAAACATACAATGATACAATGGAATAGGATGACGGTATATGCAAACAGCATTTTCTTTTGTTAAGTCTTCTCCTCACTGGTGAATTCAATACCCCACCTTCAATAAGTGAAGGAGGGGTGGCTTACGTCAGAAGGATTGGACAGTTTTGGTGGTTGTCTCATGCCTGTCTTCAAATTACATTGCAATGACCCTTTATTAATCAGTCTATTTTGGTCAAATTGGGTATTGAATTTAAATCAACTTGTATGGTAATTTAAGATACTGCTTAAATTTCTAGAACTGATCATGACCAATATATATTAGCAAGAACAAAATATAAAGACAAAATTTGCTTGCCTGCCCCAATTTTCCAATAATTGGATAAGAATCCAGTAGTTTATTTAGATTGGCCTAATATGTCTGTTTATTTATTATCACTCTCAGGTTTCAAGTCTTGAATTGGAGGTGAAAACATGGACAGATAAATACAACACCGTTTACACTGAGAAGGTCCAGCTAGCCAATCAGATCGAAGAACGCAAGCATCAACTGCAGAGTGACAAGAACAAACACAACAACAAACAAATAGAATCTCTTAATAAAGTAAGTTTAACCACAGAGTGACAACAACAACAACAAAAACAAACAAATAGATTTCATAATAAAGTAAGTTTAACTACAGAGTGACAACAACAACAACAAACAAATAGACTCTTTCAATAAAGTAAGTTTAATTATACAGAGTGACAACAAGAACAAGAACAACAACACACAAATAGATTCTCTCCATAAAGAAAGTTTAATTACAGAGTGACAACAACAACAACAACAAACAAATAGATTCAATAATAAAAGTAAGTTTAATTACAGAGTGACAACAACAACAACAACAAACAAATAGATTCAATAATAAAAGTAAGTTTAATTACAGAGTGACAACAACAACAAACACATAGATTCTCTCAATAATGTAAGTTTAAAGGGTTACTGTACACTAAATCTGACCATTAATGGGACCATCTCCTTTATACTCAACAGAATATATTCAACAAATGAATGAATTTGAGCCATGGATTAAAGCAAAATACACTCATGTGAATTTATGGCTAGAGTCATAAATTCATTTTTGATATTATTACCATGTTGTTTGCATTGTTCATAGACCACACGGGTGTATTTTGCACTAATCCATGGCTCAAAGAAGTTGGTCATATAAATGGCCGGATTTAGTGTACAGTACCCCTTTAAAGAATAAACACAACAACAAACAAATAGATTCTCTTAAAATAAAGTAAGTTTAATTAAGAGTGACATGAACACACAACCAACGAATAGATTATCTCAATAAAGTAATTTTATATTACAGAGTGACATGAACAAACAACAAACAAATAGATTCTCTTAATAAAGTAAGTTTAATTACAGAGTGACATGAACAAACAACAAACAAATAGATTCTCTCAATAAAGTAAGTTTAATTACAGAGTGACATGAACAAACAACAAACAAATAGATTCTCTCAATAAAGTAAGTTTAATTACAGAGTGACATGAACAAACAACAAACAAATAGATTCTCTCAATAAAGTAAGTTTAATTACAGAGTGACATGAACAAACAACAAACAAATAGATTCTCTTAATAAAGTAAGTTTAATTACAGAGTGACATGAACAAACAACAAACAAATAGATTCTCTCAAAAAGTAAGTTTAATTACAGAGTGACATGAACAAACAACAAACAAATAGATTCTCTCAATAAAGTAAGTTTAATTACAGAGTGACATGAACAAACAACAAACAAATAGATTCTCTTAATAAAGTAAGTTTAATTACAGAGTGACATGAACAAACAACAAACAAATAGATTCTCTCAAAAAGTAAGTTTAATTACAGAGTGACATGAACAAACAACAAACAAATAGATTCTCTCAAAAAGTAAGTTTAATTACAGAGTGACATGAACAAACAACAAACAAATAGATTCTCTCAAAAAGTAAGTTTAATTACAGAGTGACATGAACAAACAACCAACAAATATATTCTCTCAATAAAGTAAGTTCTAAGGAGTATTCAGCCTGTTATGTCTGAAATCCAATTTCAACGCAATGTATGCAACATAATGCTATCCCACACAGCGGGATAGCGTCACCTCATTCTACTTAGACCTCATCTTCTGGGACGTATCTATAGTCTCATATTTACATTGTTTTTAGTAATTTTTTCCTTCTGGGAAGTTTCTATATCCCCTAATTTGCAGAAGATAAAATGCATAATCGAGGTGACTAATGGGTGAACAGCACCAACTTCAACAGGGGAACTTCAATCTGATCCTAGGTCTCCCATAGCAGTAGTCCAAGTCTTCTCGTACTAAAACCAGCTAAGATATTGGGATGGAGATGCTGGTATTTAGTCCGAGATCGCGCGCATAGCCTTCTTATGACACGAGTTAAGCGTTAATAAAACCACAATTATATGAAATAAAATATCACAATTGCGACAATAAACGGATATTTTCCGCAGAAGACATGCTATTTGATCTGAAACCCACAGTTGTGAATTGAAAGCGGTAATTTAATGCGAAAAGAGACATTTACCGCAATGTTTACAAATTAAAAAAAGTATGCAAACTCAGTTGACCTCGCGAACTGTGTTCGGCATTTTCCTGTTGAAAATATTCCGTAGATTTTCGACTAACAACGCAAATTACGATGAATTCTCCATTGTAATCGTAATTATGTGTGTCAATAAATAAAAAATAAATAGATTAATTAAACATTGATGATATAAATGTAATACATTAAATAAATTACGGGAATTAAAACCCTCTCAAAGTTTAAAACAGTGTAAACACAACGAGCATTAGAATAAATAATATGGTGCTACATTTCACCCACATTTGGTGGACTTCCGCGAAATTAAGATATATACTAAGCGAACAGAGCAATATACTGCTCTTGTTAAGCACACAAAAAATCAAACAAAATTTGTATAAATTTTGAACCTTAAGTTTGAAAAGTCCCACTAAAACGGAAGAACTATATTTCGAAACTGTGTGATTCGGTTCTCCGATTATTTTATCAACACAAAAGTCAAAATGCACATGGATGAAAATCACATGCATGGCAAGTCAGACACAAGAGTTCTAATTTGCTCCAATTTTGACAAGTTGCTTGCGAAAATTGTCAACAAAACTACCGTTCTGATCCTCCATTATGTCATTAAGTTTTTAGTGCGCGAATTGTTCTCAAAGCACATAGGAAACTGGACTTTGGGGCGATCGATTTTCGCCATTTTGTTTGGAAAACACCGCGCTATATATAGAAACGGAAACTAGAATACCCAGAACAAACTCCGGATTATGCCGAAGTTATTCGGACCACTTCGGCTTTCAGTTAAAACGTAAACAAACAGAGAAAAAAAAGCGATGTTTGTGGCAATCAACCGGAATATTCTATGTGTAATTTAACATTAAAGTTAGATTATTATACACCATTATGACCATAAGATGTCACTCTTTCCGATGTATATAGCATCACCTATTGATTTGCTAGGTAAATCAAGTAAAATACACAACAAATTTCCACCACAAACCTTGGGCGTAAGTCGTGTCATAAGAGACCATACGGGACGAACTCAGACTAAATACCAGCATCTCCATCCCAATATCTTAGCTGGTTTTAGTACGAGAAGACTTGGACTACCATAGCAGTCGAGGCCTAAGCAGAATGAGGTTCCCAGAGGGTGAATTTGGTGATGCTAGCTCGCTGTGTGGCGCAAGCCTGCAAATAGCATGCCTGTCATTTGCAGAATGAGGTCCCCAGAGGATGAATTTAGTGATGCTATCCCGCATAGCGGGCTAGCATCACCAAATTCACCCTCCGGAGACCTCATTTTGCTTAGGCCTCATCTTCTGGGAAGTATCTATAGTATCAAATTAACATTGTTTTTAGTTACATTTCCCTTCTAGGAAGTTTCTATATACCCTAATTTGCAGAAGATAAAATTCATAATTGAGGTGCCCAATAGGTGAACATCACCAACTTCATCTGGGGAACTTCAATCTGATCCTAGGTCTACCTTAGAGGGCCTAAGCAGAATGAGGTTACCAGAGGGTGAATTTGGTGATACTAGCCTGCTGTGCGCGATAGCGTCACTAAATTCACCCTCTGGGGACCTCATTTTGCAAATGACAGACACACTATTTGCAGGCTTGTATGTTGAGTACGTTGCGTTGAAATTGGATTTCAGACAATAACACTAAGGTTTTCAGACAGATGCGATGCCTCCCTTACATAGTATCCATTAACGTATGCAATGGAGAGTTTCTATTTTCAACGAAACATAAAGCGTAACCAAAACCTTATATGGCGTGCAGTATGACATTTCTTCTTACAATTTATAAAAGATAGTGGCTGTCTTCAAAGTGATCATAAAATCGACTTATATTTATGTCAATAAAGTGTTAATTGTTGTGATTTGACAGATTTTACATTATCATAGAATTAATTTATTACAGATAGATAGATTTGAAATATTGCATTTATTCCAATATCGAACTTATTAGCTGCTATTATTAATTGGAAGCTCTCCATTATAATGCAATGTACGCTCCCATGTAAACGGTTTAACACAACCAACTAATCGGGTCAGCGCATCGTACGGACCAATGTTTAAACGGTTTAACACAGCCAACTAATCAGGTCAACGTATCATACGGACCAATGTAAACTGTTTAACACAGCCAAGAGATCGGGTCAACACATCGTACGGACCAATGCAATTGATGCGTCTGAATGCTACATTATCCGCTACTCACTTCATAGTCACTGTTCCTGGCTCAGATACTCCCCTCACTGCTCCGTGCAACTCCGTGATGTAATGCTTCTGTTGGCAAAATCCAGAATTTGTGGGGCAGAATTCCGCCCACTACTATTTTTGCATACGACGTCATGAGCTCAAGACTTGATGATAAACATAGGGTAAGGTCAAAGTATTGAAAAAAATTCTGAAAATCAATTTCAAACTAAAACATTTGAACGTACTACATGATTATCGATGTTTGTTGACAAATCACTTTTTTGTTTTGTTTGCAAAACAATGGTTTCAATGCGCACTATTTTATAATTTGAGAACTAATAATATAAAGTTACTAATCAATGTTGTGTTTTTCTTGTATGATTCCAGGTTGTGATGAAAAGTCATGTTGGACGAGACATGCAGTGTCGAGTCCAATAAAACTTTTCACCACAACCTGGACGAGTACAAGAAAAACACATACTGTACACAACATTGTATAATGACATTTTTATTATCCATCTGTATGCTTATCCAAATTTTGGGAATAAAACTTTTGTGGTTATTTTTGGTATTTGTAGGCACTTAATACTCTATAAAGCCTGTATTTGATCATCAGAATGCATGATTTGGAACAGTAAACACAGAAGTGAAAAAAAAAACCCAATGCAGAAGTGAAACGTCTGCTAAATCCACCAGAGTATTGCACGCGAATCACAATTTCACTGATTCATTTGGCAATAGAGTTACTTCGTGACATCACGGAGTCCCGATAATAAAGTCATATTGGACTTGATTGAGTCCAATGTGACTTTCTGGAGTCCAATATGACTTTATTCCAGATTATCATGTGACGAATTTTGCCCAATCAGAAATAGTGTTAGTTAAGGGATGGCTAATAATAATAAATATAAGAACAAAGTTTATCTATTTCCACATGTTTTACAATTAACTGGCTGCAGCCATTGAAGGTTCTGCTCTAGTTTGATCTGAACATGCTCTGATACTCAAATGTATGACAAGCTGAATTGTACTTGTTTAACTCATGAGTGGTGTATTTACAGACTATTATATTTTTGCATATTTACCCACAGCGAGTTCCTTGGTCCCTTTATTGGTGATGTTTTTACAGACTATTATATTTTTGCACATTTACCCACTGCGAGTGCCTTGGGTCCCTTTAAGAAATATATTTTCCTTTGTGCAGTTCTATTTCTTGAATCATTGCATGTTTAATATTGTAATGACGTGGTAGACATTAATCTGATAATAATAATTTGTTTAAGTCCAGTATCTAACACCTTTTGTTGTTCAGGTCATTCGAGATTTGGAATCAAGGCTCAGTGATAAGACAGGTCAACTAGAAATGTTAGAAATTCAACTGAAGAGCACCGAGTCTGATCTAAAGAAATCTCAGCAAGAACAATTCTTAGCTCACGAACATTCTATAGACCTCACAGCTCAGGTATGTTAAGATTGTCCAGGACCACCCTTTATATACTAAATTGATTCTCCCATTCAGTTATAAAAGTATACATTGGAATGGTCTATTATTCATTTGAAGAGGTGTTCAGGTAATAAAAGCAGACAGCACTGTCACGACAGACAGAAAAAAAGAGAGCAGAATTATTCATTTTCATTGGTAGCATATGTTCAGATAATAAGTTCAACAAACGACCGTTTGTTAAACCCTAAGGGAACTACTCGTCAATGAGTATTTAGTAGAGAAAGGGTTAAAGTTTGTTGTTTTCATAAATGCCATAACATCGTTCAGAAGTCACATATCACTCTCTAACTGCTAAAGCGTAGACACTCTCGATACACACGCATGTGTCAACTTGCATACCGTGCCATTGCTCTTTGTGGGTATGCTTTCAATAAATAGAAACAACATTTTCCCATTGATACGTTGCATAGACCCTCTGTGAAAGTTAACCATTTGTGGGGTTGTTCTATAGCCATGTGGTCTATGTAGTGGACACCATCATCTCAATGAGTGTTATCTGAACTTGGTGTAGGTTTGACTCTCGGTACGGGTTCAGCCTGAGAATTCACTCTACAAAATTATTTGGGAGTGAGTTTCAAGGCTGATTTCCTCATACCATTCAAAAAAGGCTGGACTTGGTCGAAACGGATGAAAATTAAAATAAATTGATAATTAAGCCATTTTTCTCGAAATCTGGAAAACATACTCCTGAAACAAAACACAATTCATATTCCTTGTTCAAATCCAATATTTCTAACAGAATATGTTGGAGAAAAAATGTTTGACAAGGCTTTTTAAAAGAAACTTTCAGTGACGAAGGAGGTGCCTGAGTGAAGAGGGAGGTGCCTGAGTGACGAAGGAGGTGCCTGAGTGAAGAGGGAGGCACCTGAGAACAAAGAATTTTTATATATTTGGTCTAATGATTGAGATATTTGAATATATAGATTGATAGTTTGAGTAACATTGATTGAAGATGCTCGACATTCTAACCAGCCATGTCTGTTTAATGATTGAGATATTAATTTGAATATTTTATATAGATTGATAGTTTGAGTAACATTGATTGAAGATGCTCGACATTCTAACCAGCCATGTCTGTTTAATGATTGAGATATTAATTTGAATATTTTATATAGATTGATAGTTTGAATAACCAGTTGAAACATCGATCGAAGATGCTTGACATTCTAAACAGTTCAGAGAAGGATAAACTCAACCAGTTCCAAGTTCTCAAGGACACAGCTGAAGATCTCAGTCATCAACTGAAGGCTAAGGATGCCAAGGTAAGGGTCAAGGGTCGTAACAGACAAATGCGGCTAGCAACTGAAAGTGAAGAAGCCAAGGTAAGGGTCATAACAGATGATGTCAGCCATAAACTCAAAGTGGAAGACGCCAAGCTAGGTAATAAGGTTTACAGTCACAGACATTTAACCCTTTCAGTGCCAAGTCCGATTTTTGTATCAACCCATATTTCCTTGATCATTTTTTAAATGTATTGATTATAATAATGTGATACATTGATGGAAAGAGCTCTAAGAGCTCTTTCCATCAATGCATACACCCCTGTTAATCTTATTTAATACACAGGTCAGATCTGATCTTATATCTGTCCATGTTTGATAATGAAATAACTGGGGAGAATGGGGGGGGGGTAATTAAAGTACCATTTAAATATGAGATGAAATCCCCTACATGTATGTCATTCTAAGCAGTCTGGCTTGTCAACAAATTATAATTTCTCTTTAGAAGTGAATAAATTTTGAATATCTGGCATGTCAAAAGTGTTAAAGATAGGGATTTATCACTTTTGCTTCCAATGAGTTAACTTAAACTCCTAAACATGTCCTCCGAAATCACTAAACCATTGGATCTCACAGTGAGAGGTCCTTGGGTGAATAGGGACAGAGTTATGAGATTTAAAACTACTCGTCCCCACCCCAAATACTTTAACCCTTCCTTAAGACAAATTATTTGAGCTTTTGATTTCAAGTTGGGTACTGATATATGGATTTATTCCTGTGATCATATCTTTGACAAATTATCAATTATGACTAGTCGCTATCGCCAAGGTATGGGTTAAACATCTGCCGATCGTGATCGGCCTCTCGTTCTATATATTCAGCAAGTTATTTAGACTAATGAGCTATCCAAGCAACTATTCTTGGATACTGAAAAAAATGGATATGTTTTATGGTTTATGCCAGCATGGCAAAGGGGATGTCAGACCGGGTACATAGCACCACACCGACCCCCCGGACTAGCAGGAAAATACTAGTATGAAGGATGGTCTGGTAACCGAGAGTGACCCCTCGGCTATCTACAAGTCAACAAAGGATACAGGATAGTAAAATGGCTGATCATTCTGCCGTTATACATGTAACTTTTCACGCGATATTTGTATAAAACAGGTGTATCATGATGGAAAAGGGACGTGGCTGTAAGATATATTAAAGATATGGGGATGTTTTATGGTTCTGTTGCCCAATTTGTACAGGTACAGGTTTCCCCGTCCACCATGATATAAAATTTGTGAGGCATGATCCAGGAAATGATTAAGTCAACGCTCTTTATTTAGCATGACATTGCATGTATAGTTGTGCAGATTATAAATTATAATTTCTTATCTGATCCTTTAAAATATATAAATTTATAGTGTACATATGATATCACGTAAATGAACGCATAGGGGGTATGCCACTAACATAGGGATGATAACAATTAAGGTGATATAGTAGTCAAACAACAGGTACAGATAAATAGTTTATTGTTTAAATAATAGTATAAGTACAGTAATTCTGATTTGCGAATATCGCTAAGCATTTTGAGAGCGTACAGTGAAATGTTTCAGATAAAGAATTACTACGACCAGGCCGAAAAATGTCACAATTACAAAGTTGGGTATGTCAGAAATTAATAGTAGACTGCGGTGGTCATCAGAAGCACACATGGGTTATGTAATAGACAAAATGAGTCTACTATTAAGAGACGATTTCGACGAGCAAGCTATTTAGTCTAATGAGCTATCTCAGCAACTCTTTTTGGATACTGAAAAAAAATTAGATATCGATCAAATTTGTTATATCTTCTCAACAGACATATCTTTATATGGGGATGGGATTCATGGTGAGTTAGCAAAAATGTATAGATAGCTCGCTTTCTTTTTTGATTGAGTTATTTATATAGGTGAAGAAAATTATGAATACTCACTTCCATATGAGACATCTTGCCGCCATTTTATTATGACTTAGGTTCCCGGTCCTGATCATTTGACCAAGAAATTTGACTTTAGAATGACTCTTTATACCCCGAGTTATGGGGGGTACTAGCATATAGGAATCAGCTTGTCCATCAGTCTGTCTGTCGGTCCATTGACTCAAGTTCACTCAACTTTTTGTGAGCTTTTATTCCTTCAATTTTTTTTTAACTTGGCACAGATATTTAGTACCATGGGAACCTGTGCACCTGCGATTATGAGGTCCATCCGACTTTTTGTCGAGTTATCCCCCTTTTTCGACAAACATTTTTGCGACAGTCAAATCAGTATGTCAGTCTGTCCATCAATGTGTGCATCCAACTTAACTTTCCAGAGCATAACTTCAGTGCATAAAACATTTCCGCCGCTGGCTGCCATGGGGTGGGGGGGGGGGGGGGTGGGGGGGGGGTATCCTTAGTGCCATTGGGACAGCCCACCTCTAGTTTTGCTGGGTATCATTTGGCTTGGGTATCCTTTTTTCTCGTTTGGGTACTCTTTTTCTCGCTGTATTTAAATTTTGCTTTCTCAGATGGGAGAATTTTTTCGATGTTTTTTTCAGATAAAGGAATTGGTGACAACCCTGAGTCAGCAAGCTGATAAGTCGGAGCAGCTTGAGATGGATTTGGCTCATTTCACCACAAACAGATCATTTGACGTCGATGTGAACCGAGCCACGAGCGGAATGGAATTCAGAATAAAACACCTCGAGCACGAGAGAGATGATCTGAAACACGAACTAATTGTAAGTTAGAGAGAGCAATGATCTGAAACACGAACTAATCGTAAGTTAGAGAGAGCAATGATCTGAAACATGAACTAATCATAAGTTAGAGAGACGATCTGAAACACAGACTAATCATAAGTTAAGCTGATAAACTTTGTATGGATCTTCGGGGTGACATGTAGATGGGAGCCTCTTATTTTGACAGAAATTCGTTGAGAAACATGGCCGCAATCAGCGATCTTGGATTTCAATTTGAAATTTTGCACTCAAGTTTAGAATCCCCTCTAGATGGGAGCTATCAAATTTGAACAATTTTCGATGAAAAACATGGCTGACGGCAGCCATCTTGGATTTTACTCTTTGACTGACTAAATCCTTTGACACACCCTACAGACCACATCCCTTATCCGATCATCAGCAAACTTCGTATGGATCTTCAGGGTGACCTCGAGATAGGAGCTATAAATTTTTTCGAATTTCGTTGATAAACATGCCGCCAGAGGCCATCTTGGATTTGACTCTTTGCATGACTAAATCCTTTGGCACACCCTACAGACCACATCCCTCATCCGATCACACCAAACATCGTAAGGATCTTTTGGGTGACCTCGAGATTGGAGCTATCAGAAAACATGGCCGCCAGTGGCTATCTTGGATTTTAATTTATATATTTCTCTCATGTTCACAGCTAGTATTACTTAGACATTTAAACTTTCCGCATTCCTAATCACTCCATTGACTGTAACATCTAAATTGAGCTACAATGTCATTGACACTTGTTGGTTATTTTAGGGTATATCTTCCTTGAAGGATTCTTTTTTATTGGTTATTTCAGGGTATGTCTTCCTCGAAGGATTCTCTGCGAACAGAAATAAATAGGCTACATCGGGATATGAATGCAATGGTGAAGGATCTTAACTTCGAAAAAGCCCAGAATGCATCAGCAGCTACGGGAAAAGTCAACTTGGAGCAGGAGCTAGAGGTACGAGGATTTAAAGAAACATTGCTCATTTCCAGCTCCAAAAAAATCAGGATAAACTTATTTAAAAATTCAAAACAAATTTTTTTAAATGGTGTTCAGTTTGTATAAGATTCAAGCCTTGAAATAGTATGTCTGTCATTTGCAGAATGAGGTCCCCAGAGGGTGAATTTGGTGATGCTAGCCCACTATGCGGGGGTACCATCACTAAATTCACCCTCTGGGGACCTCATTCTGCAAATGACAGACACCCTATTTCAAGGCTTGATAAGATTTCTAATCAAAACTGTTTTATCTGTCATAATAGAATGGGAAAATGGGAATAAAGATATTATATGTTGATTTTATTCATTTTTAATCGCAAAAAAATGATTTCAAGTGAATAAAATGAGATTTCCTTTCACCAATGATCATGTGGAATAATTGCCAATCGTGATTTCATAGACTTGCCTGGTTTTATTTTTAAAATTAAAATTTTCCCTCCTATCCTACTCCATCAAGAGATTTTTTCCATGTTTGTGAACTAATTAACTCTTTCAACCCGGCAGCCCGCTAAAGCGAGCACGACATAATTTACGTTCATCCCGGCAGCCCGCTTTAGCGGGCAGAGCGCAATTGTCGTGAATAATACAATATTTCCAGAGATTTACAAATGATTTTATTGGTTAGCGACTTGTATATCCTTTGGGTGATATTCGGTATCAATACTAATTTATTGGAGCGCACGAATACCTAGCATGTACGCCATTAAGATAATTTCCGGGCCTAAATATAGACAGCACCTGTATGACGTCACGATTACTATTTTGGGGTTTCCTAAAAATCGATGACGCAATATACTGCCGACAGGTGTGGTGTTTTGAGTCACATTTGATTTTGGTTTATTGTTTATCACAAAAACATACCGATAAGATTATTGTTATTACGTTTATGAAATAAAGAAGATAATGTTGACCTTTCTAACGATGTTTTATTTATGGTATCCGTCTAATGTCTCCTATTGTTGACGCAATGTTACGGAAAACACCGTGCCGCACAACGGCGCGTCTTTAATAATAGCTGCACGTACATATTATAAACATGACATCGACATTCATAATTATTTTGGGAATCCGATCAGGACATTGGCAGTTGTTTTATTTGGAATGTTACTCATAATTCCTCAAATTACTGACAAGTAAATCTCTGCGAGTCTAAAATTGCTAAATGTGGTAGTATATGTCTGTTTCGGTCAAATGGCATCTCTTAGGCGTACTAGCTAGGTTAGTGCTGGTCTGCTCTTGCCTTTGATAAAGCAATTATGTTCAATGAACCGATTGGTAAAACATTTGATACCATGCAGGGTGTCATCACAACCACGTTTATACACCACACTTGCAAAGAATGACACATACATGTACAGTGTATGTATTTGTGGAAAACATTGATATGCGAAGTGGATATCCCAGATACAGGTGATACGTGCCACTATAGCATATATTGGGGTTCAATGTCCCTTCTCGGTTCTCACCTGCACACACCTGATATATCATTTAGATGTGAAACCACAACTGGTATATAACACAAATTGAAGGTCACTTGTCACGATCATAAAACACGCAATTTGCCATACCCGACATCACTCTAAAGGTAGTGTTGCAGCAAAACATCAGGGACACATAATTTTACTTAGGCAAGCTGATAATCCAGGGTTCTGGGACATCTATATCTGTATATTCAGGGATGAAAGAGTTAATAAAATTGCTGTGACCTAATTTAAATGATTGTGGTTAATTGATTGTAAAATGTTCTAATATTGATGGATTGGAGTTTATGTATATGTTCTGCTGATAATCCTGGTCATTCATTGGAGTTTATGTATATATGCTGATAATCCTGGTCATTCATTGCAATTTGACATTTATTCCAGAAGAGTGAATAGCCCATATTCCTAAAATTGTAAAAATTTACTATCGGTCTCTCCATAACGTTGTTCAACATTAATGACGTCATGAAAATCAGCCTGGCAATGAGACCATGGAAAGGTTGTCTTGGTTTCCCTTCTGTTGATGTAAACTTATGATATATTTCATGGCGCTACAGGGCTTAAATACATTAGAACAGAGGAGAATCAAAAGTGATTCTGACCATTTGATAGTTGGGAATCAATATTTATTCCACACCCATTGATGTGAGGCACATGTATTCAATGGAATCCCAGCCATTGAATACATATTAGTGTATACCTCTAGTGGAATACAAGCCGGAACTATTCTTGATGACGTTGTCGCCAAGAAAGATGATGTACATTACGTCAACTATCCACTTTGGGTCATGTCCTGATCATTACTGGTTATTCGTCAGACTAAAATCTCAATAAGGGTAGCTATATAGTAGCAATGAAGGTGACTGTAATGAATTGAATTTATCTTACACAACTGTGTATAATAAATGCAGAACACAGAACACTTGCATTATAATCTAAAATCTTTTATTGAACCATCTGCAACTCATTTGATAAAAGATTAAGATGTGTGTTTTGTTTTGTCTGCTATATCCAATACGAACATTAAAACTCGCAACTGACTCCTAATATTGGAGTGCCGAACGCTGTCACTTGATCTTATTGATAGAGCATGTGTTATTAACTAGAGATTCAAGAACACACTCTGTTATTAGATAAAATAGAGAGGTGCAATGTTGTTAGTTTTCTTTATTGGATAATATTTACATAACCTGTCTGTGTTACACTAAATCATGGTTGGTGATTGCTCAACTGCCAAATGGGCCACCTGTTTCATATCCCAATAACACATAGACCCCCCAATAACCCACAGACCTTAACACGAACACGACGTCACAAATTGTTGACCTAATTACTAAAAGTGGTCAGAAGAATAATTGGGTTGCTTTTCAAAGTTCAGCGAATTGCATCTAAAGCCAGTTATTTATATGGATCACGTTATCCTTGCTAAGTTCTTAGAAATCTTATATTGGGCTGACATAATGTGCTGCGTGGGCTAGTCTCAAATTCTTGGCAGATAGCGTCAGCTTTTTTATGGGAATATATCATCAAAAAGCTATTTAAATATAAGAAATGAATGTAGTTTATTGGGGCCCCAATAACACACACACCCACTACATTCATTCTTAACACGAGCGACACACATACCAGTAACACAATACAAAGGCATGATATCAAGGCATAAATGGATATTATTAAAAATGTTTTTGCGTTACTAAAAGTCATTAGACTGACAATTATCACAGTTTAAGCAGAATTACTTAACATTGTATAACAAAAACGAGTTTGCTACACTATTTGATTCTTTTCTGTGTTTGTCACGTGAAACTTTACATGAAACGATTTGGTGATTCACATGGAAAATTGAGCCCTGGCTCTCTGACCAATCACAGACAGTTTCTTACTGGAGCATCGTTTCATGTTTTTATTTGTGTTCATTCAGTGCAACAAAAATCTTTCAAGATAAAAAAATTTTCTAAAGAATTTAGCCAAAATTCCAATTGCATAAATAGTCATATGTCTTCAAAATATGAAGTTGCGAACATGAAGCTATATTGTTTTGTCATAGCTGCTGAGAGAGCAGAATTCAGCCATTGACGAAGAGAAGGCACAGGCTGATGAAGATCTCATGAAACTTGAAAACAGGTTACAGGAAGTCCTGCAGAAGTTTGAAAAACAGAGTCGCAAGCAGCCAGATAGGACGGATTTCAGCATCGAAAATCAGGGAGATCTCAAACAGGTTAGATCATTGTCTCCCATAAAGAGCCTCACAGATAGAATCTTATCATGCTGTATGTCCTCCTATAATGAGCCTCACACAGATATAATCATGTCATGCTGTCATTCTCAATGGAAATAACCTCTTCCATGAATAGGAACCATGCATATTCGCTCAATGCGACAAAACACGACCCTGGTAATAAGGCGATGAACTTGACTCCTTGACGTACCGATGTGAATGGAGCAGAATTTATTCACTGCATGACAGTACAAAATGTGAATGCATTAAATATTAATAAATAGTAATACACAGCATTAATTAGTTCAAGTTTAATAGACAAGCCTCACAGTCAACAGTCCCGGTAGTCATACACATGATCAATCATGTGATTGAAATAGTCTGGCAGATATGATTCCTATTTATGGAAGAGGTTATTTTCGAGCGAAGCGGAAATGGCCGAGTCATTGAGAATGGTCATGCTGTACGTCGTCTGCTCATTGTTGGGCTCTCCATGGGTGATAGGTTAAAAGGATGGACATTAACATAGAAATTAGACAGATCTCAAACACGTTAGTTAATAGCCTCCCGTAATGACCCATATGGAACCTCACAAATGTAGATGGTCATGCTAAGTATCGTCTGCTCACATGTATATGTGGCTCCCTATGGGTGAAAGGTTTATAGGATGGAATTTTAAATCCTTTCTAGATATAAATAGATTCTCCGATTCAGTTATAAATGTATACATTGGAATGGTCTATTATTTATTTGGAGGGAGATTCAGGTAATAAAAGGAGATGCCAGAGAAACAAAAGGTAATTTACTACTTCATGGAAGTATAAGTAATTTTTTAATATTAGTAGATTTTATGTCAAAGTAGATAAAAATACTTTGTGAGTGAACATTGCTATGTGAGCTGTCGTCTGCTTTATAGTGAATGAACATGGCTATCTAAGCTGTTGTTTGCTTTGTAGTGATTGAACATTGCTATGTAAGTTGCCGTCTGCTTTATAGTGAATGAACATGGTTATCTAAGCTGACATCTGTTTTTGTGACTCTCTAGTCTTGTTAATTGGCGTGCATTCAATGTCTTATTAACCCTTTCATGACGGGAGCTGCACTGATGCAGCATTAAAGACAATGTGCAAGTGCATTCTCTTATATATGTGAGTCTTTCATAGGGAGCCTCACATATATAAGAGAATGCACCTGCTAACATGTTCAAGGTAAATATTGTTAGGCCAATGCATTCTCTTATATATGCGAGGCTCCCTATGGTAAAATTTCAAGAAGCTCCAGTCATGTAAGGGTTAAATTGGATCAAAAATGTGAAATATGAAATCGTACATGTAGTAACCTGACCCTGTTAGTAATCGTGAGCCTCACACAGATGGTACTCAGGTTCTGTTCTATTTCAGATCTTTGAAGAGTTCAAGGGTCTCAGAAGTTTAGCAGAATTGGATTTTGATATTTGGCAGCTGTTCCTATTTTTAGATCATTGAGGAGTTGGAAGATCTCAGGATTTTAGTGATTTTTGTGTTTATATTTGCCATTTGTTCTATTTTTAGATTGTTGAGGAGTTGGAAGGTCTAAGGATTTTAGTTGAAGGAAAAGACAATGAGATAGAAATGCTGCAGGACCGGATAAGGTAGGTCCCTTTAATGATGTAGGACTGGATAAGGAAGGTCCCTTTAATTCTGCAGGACCGGATAAGGTAGGTCCCTTTAATGATGTAGGACTGGATAAGGTAGGTCCCTTTAATGATGTAGGACTGGATAAGGTAGGATGTTAACATTCTGCTTTTAATCTCATTTATATTTCAGTTATATTTGGCTATATATATCCTTAAAACGATTGTCCCTTCGCCCGACATTAAAACGATTGTCCCTTCGCCCGACATTAAAACGATTGTCCCTCCGCCCGACATTAAAACGATTGTCCCTCCGCCCGACATTAAAACGATTGTCCCTTCGCCCGACATTAAAACGATTGTCCCTCCGCCCGACATTAAAACGATTGTCCCTCCGCCCGACATTAAAATGATTGTCCCTCCGCCCGACATTAAAACGATTGTCCCTTCGCCCGACATTAAAACGATTGTCCCTCCGCCCGACATTAAAATGATTGTCCCTCCGCCCGACATTAAAACGATTGTCCCTCCACCCGACATTAAAACGATTGTCCCTTCGCCCGACATTAAAACGATTGTCCCTCCACCCGACATTAAAACGATTGTCCCTCCGCCCGACATTAAAACGATTGTCCCTCCGCCCGACATTAAAACGATTGTCCCTTCACCCGACATTAAAACGATTGTCCCTCCGCCCGACATTAAAACGATTGTCCCTTCGCCCGACATTAAAACGATTGTCCCTTCGCCCGACATTAAAATGATTGTCCCTTCGCCCGACATTAAAACGATTGTCCCTCCGCCCGACATTAAAACGATTGTCCCTTCGCCCGACATTTTTGGGGTTGTTTAGGTATTTATTGATTTTGTTCATAAAACAAATACCGGTCAGAGGATGTGTCCTCGCCGAGTACAGGTCACGGTTGGATGTTGAGTGCATTAATTCAGATGATGCTTCATTCTATGCTTATTCTGTTAATAACCGGCATAATTTATTTATGTGGAACATAAAGTTGAGACGAACTTTGGATCGCTTGAGTATTTAACTGTTTTCGACTTCTGCTCTGAAGTAATTTTGTATTAAAACTCAAAATGTGGCATGTTCGCTGCCAAAAAAACATATGTACAAAAACAAGATGAATATAATAATTTGAGTTGGCGACAAAAAATGGGATGGACTTAGGTATGATTCTGTTGATGTTTTTTTATTCACAGCCGGCAACATTTGGAAATTGTGTTGCTGAATAAAAAGCATGATTTATCACAACAGATCCTCCATTACTGCAGTGAAGATTTGTCTCGAATGACGGAAGAGCTGTGCGTCAAGGTAATACCATAATAATATTACAGCCAAAAATGTTAGGGCCCTGCGAATTTGAAATTGAATAATTGTCTCAAGTGTATCAAGATTGAAAATATGGAACAATTCAGAGAACACTTAATTTGGTAGCCGTAATGAATCAAAAACATACAAATCATACCGTCAATGGATATTATACACTCGAGCCATATTATTGCATTTTCTGTGTAATAGACCATCAATGGACATTGTTCTATCAAACCATATTAATGCGTGTTCTGTGCAATAGACCATCTACCACTAAATGTGATGATACCATCATTCTGATCTGTAAAGTTTCTACCAGCCTAGATGTGCAACTTCTCCCTATATTTGTCCTGGGGAGAAGTGACTTTTTTTCTCATATATCAGTATATATATTTTACTGATTATTATGTGTACATACAGTAATGCCCTAAATAATCGACTCCTTAACCACAGCATAATTATGGGTAACTTTTCAGGATTTAGTCGGAAATATGGCTTGTTGCTATTCATCGGAAAGCTCTCACTGAGAACTTTCCAATGAATGGTAACAAGCCATATTTCCAACTAAATCTGAAAAGTTACACTTAATTCTGCTGTGGTTAAGGAGTCGATTATTTAGGGCATTACTGTATGTACACATTATAATGATATTATATAATGGGCTCTTGTATTGCATAATACTTATTGGATCACATAAAGGTGATGTTAAAGAGTAAATCAAACTTCACCATTAATGACTTCTCCTTGATAGAGATCCATTTCTCCGTAATAATCTAATAGCGAGAAGTGACTTCCCCCAATTTGAATACTCTAGGCTGGTCCCTGGTAGAAACCATGAGCATGCATCTGGTGCATGCCTTGAAATAGTGTGTCTGTCATTTGCAGAATGAGGTTCCCAGAGGGTGAATTTAGTGATGCTACCCCGCATAGCGGGCTAGCATCACTAAATTCACCCTCTGGGAACCTCATTCTGCTGAGGTGTAAGCAGAATGAGGTCCCCAGAGGGTGAATTTGGTGATGCTAGCCCGCTATGTCAAAATAATTATCAATTATTGACATCAGTGCAAAATTTTTATAAAGTTGAGTACAAGTATACCTGTCGACTAATTGGATAGCAAGATATTATAATATACACTCGGCTATATGCAATAAACAAAGAGAATAGTCTCGTCCGTGTATACAAAACACTGATGTTTGCTTTAGAAGGTGTAAAACCTGAATATATCATTGACTATTGGACTGAATAGCTTTGCTACTATTTCGCAATTTGGAAAATCCAACTAATTTCATAATTGTGACCCGCCATATCATATCCAGTCGTAAGTCGGATATTTTTACCCTGTGCCAATGCATTCTCTTATATATAAGAGAATGCATTGGCCTAACAATTTTTTATCATTTTTTTTAAATAAATGTTTCTTACAATTTTTAGGACATAAAATAAAAAACATCCATTACCCTGCAGGGAGCCCCACATATATATAGAAGCATATAGAAGAGTGTCGTCTGCTCATGTTTGTCTGGGGCTCTGTATGGGTGAAATTATAAAATTGTTAAAGAATACAAGAAAAAATTATTAAAATTGTACAAAATTGTTAGGCCAATGCATTCTCTTATATATGCGAGGCGACCTATGGTCGACTCGCATATATAAGAGAATGCATCGGCACAGGGTAAAAAAATCCCGAGTTACGACTGGATTTGATATGGCGGGTCTATTAACCCATAGAGAGCCCCACACAGCCTGGAGCAGACGACACTATGTAGTGCATGCTTCCATCTGTGTGAGGCTCCCTGTTGGTGATATGGCGGGTCACAATTTGTTAAACAGTAATCAGTTTGGGGATTTACCTGGATTAATGTTCCAGAATGACATACCTAATTACTCAAATTTAAATATGAGTAAGGTAGGGGAAGTTAACTTGGCAGCAATAAAATTGTTAAATCTTGTTGTTTCAGGTGGATGAGAACACCGCAGCTGTTGAAGGTAACAGACTGATAGCGGCTGAACACGCACATCTTAAATCGGAAGTTGATGCTTTACAGAAGCTGCTCGATAAAGAGAAAGCTAATGTACAGAGACACAAGGTCGAGGTCACCGAAATATTCAAGAAGGTGAATTATCCTTTACATCACCGAATGCACATATAGCGACCCCTAATATTCATGAAGAATTTTATTCCTTATATATTAGGCCACATAAAATTAATGATCTGTTTCTCAGACACCTGCTTCCTCATAAAAAATATGACCCGCTGGGTGCCTTTTTGGGCATCAAAAATAAAAATTACAAATCATCCTACTCGGCTTCACAGCCCAATGTCAACAATCTCCGTCCGCTACTAGTCGTTGATCTAGCTAGACACATTTTAAATTTTATTTGGTATTTCCATTTATTATTTATGATGAAAATAAAGTTTTGCTTTTTGGTTTGTGTAAACTGCATCTACATGTATTTGGGTTGTACAACAGACTGCTACATTGAAATTGTATTGAAACTTAATCGTGAAAAGTCATTTTTCACACCCAACGATTTTTTCTATAATTCGTGAGTATATACTTAAAATCCTGCCTGCTCGGAAATATTGGTAGTAAAAGTGGGAATAAAAATCTGCCTACTTCTTTTCGTTCAAAAACATGGTTGCCAGCAGCCATCTTGTATTTTACTCTTTGCTTGACTAAATCCTTTGGTATGGCTAAAACTAACATTTTTCATCCAATTGATGTCAAACTTCATTGAGATCTTCAGGGTTAATAGTCAGGGAGCCAACTCCACCAAAGGCCCTTAAAATCGAGTTCGTTAAACTTTTGGGGTAGAAGCAAACAACTTGTTTCAACTGAGAGTGCATATGACATGCTTCAACACCAGGCCTGTTGTCACTGTTGGGGTGACCTTAAAAGGTCATTTCAAGGTCATTACCAAAAATCTGCCTATTTTAAGCTATTTTCTCAGTTTTTTTGGCCGAAAAATTGGTATGTATGCAAAATTTACACACTAGTAGGTTGTGTGATGGTATTATCAATTGGAATAGATCAGTACCAGCTGGAATTGGCCACAGGAGCTTGTAATGCGCTCCGCTATACCCATACACCTCACGGTATCTGCCTATTTTAAGCTATTTTCGCAGTTTTTGTTTTGTGCAGAACAAAATGGTATGTATGACAATTTAACACTAGTAGGTTGTGTGATGGTATTATTAATTGGAATATATCAATACTAGCTGCAATTGTCCACAGGAGCTTGTAAATACGCTCCGCTATACCGTAGTATATGGGATCAATCATAAACCCTTTTGATCGCTCAAAATGTCGATTTTACAGAAAGCGGTATAAAACTTTACCAAAAATTACCATTGGCATTTCTAGTCATATTTCATCAAGAAATGGGCAGAACTGTGCAATTTTAGTGAAGCATTCCATTTTTTATGCATATTCCAACTCATTCGTACCAAAAATTGTCACTTTGACTCAAAATGGTTGAAAAAATGGCAGCTGGAAGTGGATAATTTGATTTGTTTTCTCTAATATCTTTAAGATCAGTTTATGCTGTTTGGTACTTGTTAAGAATTCTCACTTATGTTGTACTATTCATGTTAACTGACCATTAAAGTAATGAAATAAGCCATTCATGAAGTCAGAAACCCTTCTGATCCCTCAAAAATTATATTTTACAGAAAGCGGTATAACATTTTCCCAAAATCACCATTGTGATTTCTAGTCATATTTCATCAAGAAATGGGCAGAACTGTGCCATTTCAGTGAAACGTTCCATGTATTATGCATATTCCAACTCATTGGTTCCAAAATTGTCACTTTGGCTCAAAATGGCTGCAAAAATGGTGGCCAAAATGTTAACAAATGGTAAATATTGCCCCATGCTGCCAGCCATGCAACCACATACAAGTTATGGTTGATGACAAAATTTGACTATTATGTGTTATATAGATTGAATACTGACATTTCTTATGCACCCAACAAGTTAATTTTTCATATATATCCCAAACATTATTCTCTGCTATTCCAAAAAGGTAGCAAATTGTGACCTACTGGGTTATTAAACATGTTACTTCATCAAGTGAAAACTATAAGTTCTATTATGGTTGCCCAGTACCTTATGAAGCATGATAAATTCATTTGTAGTATGGAATTTTGCCTAAAAAACTTATTTTGAGATTCTGGCCATGTTTCTGAATGGAAATGGGCATGTAGAACTTCGAAACTGAGCTGGACTGGACCAATTGATGTTGCTACACTCACAGATTAGCGTCAACATTGATCAACGTAATGCATGATGTTTGTAAAAATGGTAGTCAGGGAGTGACTTTGTGGTCACAGATGATGTGAATAGGTATACATGAAATATAATCACGAATGGTGTGACTAGTTATACAGGTAGTGTCTATATGGTCATGTGTGTGGTGTTTATGGTGAGATGCAGGTAAACAAGGAGTGTTAATGCATGAGGTGAATAGGTGAATATGTGGAGTGGCTGTATAGTCACTGTATGGGTATCACGAGAGTAGCTACATTCCACCCCGTATGTTGTGTATGTATATATGGTGTGACTTTATGATCATGTGTGGAATGTACAGGTGTACATTTGGTGGCTTTATTGTCATGGATGGGTGTATATGTATACATATGTTGGTTGTATGAAAATTGGTGGGGTGTATGGATACATAAGGAGTGGTTGTATGCTTATGTGTTAATAATTATAGGTGTACATGGAACGGTTGTATTGTCATGATTGTTGAAATGTATATGCATACATGCATATATGGACGATCATTGGCGAGCGTGTTGGTATATATGAAGGGGCATTGTGAGCTTAGGTGTATATGGTATGTACATGTATGTGTCATTGTGTATTGTCATTAGGGGATATATATGTACACAGGGAGTCGCTGTATAATCATGTGTCGGATGTATGAGTATACAGCGAATGGCTGATTTGTCATGCGTGAGGTGTATATGCAAGTCTGGAGTATACAAATGGCCATGTTGTATTGGTGTATCCATTCAATGCTTAGGTGTATATGTATACATTGAATGACTATGGCCATGTGTGGGGTGTATATGTATGAGGGAGATACCATATGGCCGAAGTTGAGGTGGTGTAAATGGTACTGGTATGTCTTGAAGGATGCATGGCAATTAGTGAGGTGTATACGTACAACTGGAGTGACTCTATGGTCATGAGTGGGGTGTATATGTATATCTTGATTGGTTATATGGTCATGTGTATACAGGGAGTGACCGTATGGCCAATGGTGAGGTGATGTGCTGGGTATTGGTATGTCTTGAAAGCTGCATGGCCATTGGTGAAGTGTATATGCATACCTGGAGTGACTATAGGCATGATGGGGTGCATATGTATATATTTAGTGGCTATATGACCATTGGTGCGGCCAATATGGAATAACCATATGGCCATTGGTGATGTGAATTGATAAACAATGATTGACTATATGACCACGAATGTGGTATAATATGAGTATACATCGAGTGGCTGAATTGTTATGGGTGAGGTGTATATGCAAGCCTGGGTGTATGAATGGGCGTGTGAGCGGAGTATTAGTATATATATAGAACGTCTGTATGGCCATTGGTAATGCGTATATGTGTTCTTGGAGTGACTCTATTGTTATGGGTGTGGTGTATATGTATAGCTTGAGTGACTACATGGCCATGGATGTGGAAAATATGTATACATGGAGTAATTGTATGGTCAATGGTGAGCCGAATATTTATACATGAAGTGACTATATGATCATGAATGGGGTGTAGAGCTATATATAGAGTGATTATACGGTCGTGGGTGAGGCGTAGAAGTATACCTACATGGTGACTTGTGACTATATATAGCCACGTGCGACAGTGCGTGGTGTTAACAGTTAACTGCTAATGTGTCTCCGTTTGCAGGAATACAGTTCAAATGATATGTCATTTCAGTTAATGGGGCTCAAAATACGAATTGCCCTCTCGCAGAGAGGGCCAGAAAAATGCCAATCGAACTTAACAATGTTCAACAATAAAGTGAAAATGTCATCAGACACTCTACGCTGAACAAGTGGCTTAAATTGAACTCATTATTTAGAATTAAGTCTGGCCAACACCCCCACCCCGACCTCAAAATTTTCGCTGGGACTATATGCAACATGTAGTGAATGTTTTTGTAGTTCCCAACCAGTAGGCCTGCATTTCCTGGCATATTCTTAAACCTGCGATATTTGATCACGTTATCCAGCGACCACTCAGTCATTTTACGAAAGAAAACACTAACATATAGCCTGAATATCATATAGGCATATATAACCCTACGTATCTCCCGAGTAGATACATGTAGGAGATAATTATATATGTCTAGTTGTTTAGATCTTATAGCCTGGCTATGCGCCATGCAAGTACACACAGGCTCGTCGCAAAAATATTAATGGAAACGTATTTTTGTAGCTGACTATTTCCAGCCAAAATTAAGCTTAAGTTCACATTTCTAATCAACATGAAAAAACAACCTATTTCATGACAGTTATTAATTGGTACGGGGCATGGTATGGCATCGTGAGTATTTCCTTATACACTCTGATGCATAGGCAAGCATTCTGAGCTAAAATACCTCAAATATCTTCAATATTCATGTTCTTTATATAAGAAACCATATCACTATATCCACTGTCTTCTGTACATATTAGTGAAATATATTCAATATCTTCATAGAAGGAGATAATAAGATATAATTAAGACAATGCAACACCTGCATGTATAAACAGCGGTCGAATTGCATCTACATCCATTTGTTGGCTTATAATTGTGAACGAATCGACGTTCCGTAGTTTTACAAAAAAATCGGCGAGGACTCGGGGACGAATTTGAAAAATTGCACGAAATTAGAGAACATGCTTATTACCTGCACAAATCACGTCATTTATTGACATATTTATCAAATATTTGTCGTATAAGAATTTATATGTGTTTCTATTGATACAATATGTGATACATGTATATAATCATATAAACACACAGATTCATGAACGGTGCATCGTCTGATATTTGACTTTTTGACACCAACAAATGATGCGTACGGACACAATATTGAAAAATAAACTTTGTTTTGGGCAATATTTTCATTACATGCATCAACAAATTATTGGATTGTTTGCTCACACTTACACAGATTGTGGTTTGGTTGACTTAACGCTGCATTTCGAAGTCAAAATTATCCAGGTAAATGCGATCAATAATCCTACGATCGATTCATGACGTCATTATAACGTCTACGGAACGCTGACAGCATAACGTTCGTTATCAATATTTTAGCTAAAAAACGACACTTTTAAAATGTCTATAATTCGTAAAATATGCGATGTAGAGGGTGACAACAGGGCTGAGGGTGTTTACTGGGTCTATGTGACTAGAAATTAGCCTGTTGTCAGCTTCTACCCTCCAAGTTTAACGAAAGTAACATTCTCGAGTTTGGCTCCCTGACTATAACCTTTAGATGAGATTAATAAATTTGAAAAAAACATGGCTATTGGCACCCATCTTGGATTTCACTCTTTGCATGACTAAACTCTTTGGCACGTCCTATATACAAACAATTTTATTTATCTGATTATTTATCTGATTTCGTTAAATAAAATTGCCATCTTGTATTTCATATTTAAATCCTTTGCCACAACCTGCAAAAAAATGTTTTGAAAATTTAGAAGCATGTTTCAGATCACCTCTATATATTTGGGAGGTATCGAATTTGAATGATTTTCAACTAAAAACATTGCTGGCAGCCATCTTGTTTTTTTCTCTTTGCATGACTAAATCCTTCATCACACCCTGTAATCATTATTTCTCATCAGATTGATTCCAAACTTAATATAGTTCTCTGGGTTGACCTCTAGTATCACTTAAACTTTCAGTGTTCCTTATCGCTTCATTGACTGTAATGTATGACATTATCCCCTCTCCAAGTTGAGCTATAGTATCATTGACACCTTCATTGAGAGTGGGGAGAACTCTTCTCTTGTATTTTGCATTCAAGCATTTCTCAATTAATTAAAGTAGTTTAAATGAGTTTTTTATATGCTTGTTTTTTAAAAATGGGACAAGCTTTTTTCTTTTCCGGATGATAACTTCAGTAACTCTGAACTGAATGGAATTTTGGAATGTGTGTTTACTAGCCCAGAATACAGGTCCAGTTCAAATTTGGGTTTCGCCCCCAAACTTTCACCAGAGTTATGGCTCTTTGTTTAAATTACCACAGGCATATTTTGCCACATCCTAGCAATGCTCTTGTTAGAGTTAAAGTGAGCAATTTTCTAGGCCACATGTAATCAATCCTGATTCCAGTCAGCAAAAATGCATTCAGAGTGCTAATCTAATGTTGTGTGTTATTTGATCATGATGTATAATATTTTATTTAATGAAAATAATTTGTTTTGTGTTTTATTATGCCTTCTTAAGTTCTTAAAATGGAGAACCACTCCTTGATTTATTTGGGAGAAAAAACATAGATTGGGCTACTCCTGACGGGTGTATACAGTAATCAATTGTGATTCCAGGTTGAGAATACAGAGGAACTTCACCAGACAAAAGTTAATGAGTTGACTAAGAAGGACAGTCACCTTAACGAGATCGAGATGAAACTCCAACAATCTCACCTGAGTATTACTCACTTGGAGGAACAGAGGGAGGAGCTTAAAGAAAAGATTGTCAATCTAACGGCGGCCAACGAACGTCTTAGTGAAATAAAATCATCACTTGATGACACGATATCGGGTGATCGGGCCCTGGTAAGTCATTTCTAATCTAACGCAACCAATGAACGGCTTAGTGATATAAAATCATCACTTGATGACACAATATCGGTTGATCCGACCCTGGTAAGTTATTGCTAATCTAATGGCGGCCAACGACTGGCTTAGTGAAATAAAATCATCACTCGACGACACGACATCAGGTGATCGGGCCCTGGTAAGTCATGTGTTGACATTTGCCCTCTGTATCTCTATCAGATAGTACCATTTGGATAAACCAATGCAAGCATTTTGAGGTTCTATCTGTGTGTTTTATTGTATGTTTGAAGGGGTACTGTACTCAAATGTTGTTTTTGGTTTCTATAGTCTCTGAGTCGTAGAATAAGATAACCAGATTTCCATTATTTGAAAGTCTGTTGAGTACGAAGTAATGTTACGGAAGGCAGATTAGCCGGAATGCGAACATATCAATTGTCGTTGTTGAGTAATTTTTGGACAGTTTTCAAGCAAACGTATCAAAAAATGTTATATTATATGCATATACTCATTTACGTTATTGCATATTTACTAGCCAGTGAGTGGCTTGATTTACGCCCGTATCAACATATTTTTTTACACGATCATGTGTGCCACTCGTTGCCCAATCCACTATCCGTGAATTATTTTGATTACTTCTTGTACACGGAAATTCATAATTTAATTAATGGCTCCAGTCATAAATTCAATTTATATCAAATTAACCTTGATTTTAAGATAACCTATTAACCTGAATGTTTACAGAATACATCTTCGACTCAAATTACTTAGTTTTCTATATATTATCGATAATAGATCGTTGTTATCACCGGGATTTATTGAAAATGGCAACATTGTATTTATTCTTTTCCGTTTTGGTCACAATACTTATTTTGGCTTTAATACCAATAAAAAAAATTAATTTACTTTGAATTTATAACATTAACAGTTACTGAATTCCTTAATTTTTGTTCTCTATTATAATCCAGCTAGAAGAGGAGAGAAGAATAACGTTGAGCCAGAAAGAAGATCTCAAGGGTCTATCGAACAAAGTCGATGTGCTCAGACATGAAAATGAAATCGTATTCAGCACTCTTAACTCAGAAAAGCTCAACATCGATACACTCAAGGTAGGATTACACTAAATCCAGCCATTATCGATACACTCAAGGTAGGATTACACTAAATCCGGCCATTTATGGGACCATCTCCTTATATACTCAACAGAATATGTGCAACAAATGAATGATAGATCATTCCAATGTATACTTTTATAACTTAGTGGGAGAATCCAACTAGTATAGAATGGGTTAAAAGGGGTACTGTACACTAAATCCTTCTATTTATGGGACCATCTCCTTTATTCAACAGAATATATGCAACAAATGAATGAATTTGAGCCATGGATTAGTGCAAAATACACTCATGTGGTCTATGAACGAAATAAAAAACATGGTAATTATAATGAAAATGAGTTTATGGCTCGAGTCATAAACTAATATTCATTATAATTAGCATCTTGTTTATTTCGTTCATATACAATATTTGTCCTAACAATTATCTTGACCTTGTAATCCAGTGCATTTTCCTATATATGCAAGGCTCCCTATGGGAGAATCCACTGGCGCAGGATCTTTAATGCTGCACCAGCGCAGCTCCCGTCATGAAAGGGTTAATAGAGTCTGAAGCTAGGTCGGCTTATTTTCGTTTGTTTGTTGTAAAATAATTTTTATATGCTCATTTTAAAAATGGGTCATATTATATTTGGACCGTCTGTCCGATTTTCTGTTTGGTAGTTCATGTTTTATTTGCTTATGATAACTTTAGTTCGGCACTAAATGGAATGAAATTGGGTACATAGGTTGACAACCACAAATTACAGGTCTTTTTCAATTTTGGGTTCTTGCAGCTCATTTTTCACCAGAGTTACCCACCCATTGTTGAAATTTTGGCTCATTTTTCGTATCCGGATGTTAACATAGCTAAATGGAATGAAATTTGGTATGCAGATTTACAACCTTAAACTACTGAATAAGTTTGCCCATTTTTACCAGATTATAGACTTTTTTAATTGTAAAATTTGAATTTTCTTGGTTTCTGTTGAAACTGCATTTACAGCCATTTTGGTGGCCATTTTGGGACTGACATTCTGCTGATATGGTTTACAACTAAGCATTGTTTATGTATGTTTCATTTTGGGACAGACATTCTACAGATATGGTTTACGACTTAAGCATTGTTTATGTATATTCCATTTTATTACTAATTTGGCATTAATTGTTGCACCTACCACAGAAATTGAGCATTTGTCAATACCAACTGCCATTTTTTTATGCCATATTGAGTTGGGAATTTTCCCCAAAACAGTTTTTAGCAGATTTTGTATAAGTTGTTCTGCAAACCAGTCTGCACATTTTGAGACCAAAATGGCTCAACCAATTTATTCCAGATCTAACCGACTAATGACCATACTAGAATACTGTCATCATCACTAATAGTTATCGTTCAGCGTTCCCTGGTCCCCATTAAGTAATTATTCAATAATTCTCTACAGGAATCACTACAGCATGAACAGGAACATGTCGCCAAATTAAAGGAAAAAGTGAGAGACCTCGAGTTTCAGTCAGAGAGTCATCTCAGAGAAGTCAAGTCGATGACGGACTCCGTCAAGGAGTCGAAGGAAGAAAAATCTAATATATATGCAGGTAAGTGTCATTAGTGAGAGGTCGAGTCAATACCAGATTCTGCCAAGGAAACGAAAGAGGAAAAATCTAATATATACATAGGTACATGCACCAGAGGTCATGTCAATGTCAGATTCCATCAAGGAGACGAAAGTAAGAAAAATCTAATATATACTCAGTTAAGTGTCATCAGAGAGAGGTCAAATCAATGTCAGATTCCATCATGGAGACGAAAGAAGAAAAATCTAATATATACTCATTTATGTGTCATCAGATGTAAAATCTGCTTCATTCAAAGAGACGAAGGAAGGAAAATCCAACTTATCATATTTTCATCAAGTTCTTCCATCAAAATATAAATTGCATCCCCACTCCCAACAAAATAGTATACTGCTAGTACTGTTCAAGGTCTGTAGACTCCCCCTATACCTCCTATATGGCAGAAGAACTGCCGATGACATACTCACACCCACACAGCGGCATAAACCCCCCTATACCTTCTATATGGCAGAAGAACTGCTGATGGCGTAAAGACCCACACAGCTGTATATACCCCCCCCATACCTCCTATATGACAGAAGAACTGCTGATGGTGTAAACACCCACACAGCTGTATATACTCCCCTATACCTCCTGTATGGCAGGAGAATTGCCGATAGCATACACACCCACACAGCTGTATATTCTCTCCCCTATACCTCCCATATGGCAGGAGAATTGCCGATAGCGTACACACCCACACATCTGTATATTCTCTCCCCTATACCTCCCATATGGCAGGAGAATTGCCAATAGCGTACCGTACCGGCCGGTGGATAAGTCGAATATTTTTAACCCAATTTGCCCTATTAAAATCCTCCTGCGACTTATAGATCGGTAAGTCAATGAGGGGCATATTTTCAGCTGAATTTTGAGGAATCAACTGCAATCACAGGTAAATAACAGGACAAAATGCCGATGCAAACTAACTGCAACGCGATAAAATAATACAATTCGGTATACAAAAAAAAAAAAATATACCCCATCCTCATATGTACTTTGTCTTTATTTTATTCCCTGTCCGACATTTAAAACATAAAAATCGTATTATATGTATTAATATCTAAGAATTCAATCGCAAAAGCAGAAAATTCACAGTGGGCGTTATTGACCTGACTGTGTAACACGTGCATCAGTGACCCACATTCAATGACTGCGGTATGATCTCTTTGATGTCTGCAAACTTCTAGCAGATGACGTCACATCGGAATGTTTATTTAATGCCCTGGAATGAGCATAATAAAAGCCCTAAAGACTCTAAATGCATGTTTGGACAGCGTGTTCTCATATTTTAATGAGGCTTATGTGCGAAGCCGCGAACTCCTGTTTATATTACATAAACATTATTTTATGCTGTACCCAGCCTGCTGTACCGTGTATGCATAACATTTAATCCCCACGTTGAGTAGTTGACACTTAATACTGAAGAGTGCATTGCATCACTATTAGCCCAAAGCGTTTTCATTTATGCTTCTCGACAATTAGGCGACAACAAAATTAACGAGGCCATTATCCTAAAACAACAGTAAGCCGAGTCTCAGTTTTATATTCCTATAAATGATAGGATATTTTGTGTCTTTCCTCATACCTTAAAACTATTCAAACGACATCGTGCTTCATTATACCTATCAGTTTTCTTCGAATTCAAAATGGATAAATGTGGCATCAAAAGGAAACGTCTCAGTTACGAAAGTTCATACAAGTTGAAAGTGATAAAATTCGCAAATGAACATGGTAATCGGCCCGCAGAACGAGAGTTTGGTCTTAGCGAGAAAATAATCAGGGACTGGCGCAAAAAGAAAGATATGATTTTTGCCAAGCGTAGAGACAAACGAGCAAATCGCGGCAAAGCTGCATTCTGGCCTGAACTTGAGAATGTTCTCCTAACGTGGTTTGAAGAAAGACGTGCTCAACTCCTGCCAGTTTCACGAAACGGAATTCGTTTGCGTGCCATCGAGTTAGCGAGAGAGATGGAAATCTCTGACTTCAAAGGTGCATCAAGTTGGGTTTCGCGTTTTATGAAAAGGAAATGACTTTCACTGCGACAAAAAACAAAAAATAAAGTTAATAAGTTTTATAATCCATGTTCCCACACACTCCTAATGAAAATGAACCAATGTTATCTCCCCTGCTTTGGGAATTCCCCCAAATCACATTGGGAATACCGGAAGCATTGGTGGAATGTTCGTTCATTTTTATGTCTGATAAATTCTATTTTTTTTAAAATGCTTCCTCTGCTCTAAATAACTCTCAATCCAGGTCAATCTGTCATTTTGATGTTCCCTTACAAGCCACTGAAATAGGTGCGACGTATACAACAGAAAGAGCCAAAAGGCAACATTTTAAGCTTCAAAATTCAATGCGACTTATCCAACGATGCGATTTATCCACCGGCCAGTACGGTAAACATCCACACAGCTGTATATACTCCCCCTATACCTCCTATATGGCAGGAGAATTGCCGATAGTGTACACACCCACACAGCTGTATATTCTCTCCCCTATACCTCCCATATGGCAGGAGAATTGCTGATAGCGTACACACCCACACAGCTGTATATACTCCCCTTATACCTCCGATATGGCAGGATAATTGCCGATAACGTACACACCCACATAGCTGTATATTCTCTCCCCTATACCTCCCATATGGCAGGAGAATTGCCAATAGCATTCACACCCACACAGCTGTATATATTTTTGTTAGTAGTGTTATTCTAGGGAGAGGGCATTTGTTTTAGTACTATTTCATATATACATACCTGGAGGAATATTTTACCATGCTTGCGAATTGTACTGGAACTCAACTTGACAGGCAGGTAACTAACAACATATATACAATGTACTAGTTCTTACACCCTGAAGGGAGGAATTTTGTCATCAACCTGTGGATTGTTGCCCAAGGATATTCAAATGGCCTGATCTGCATCTATAATTTGGAAATGTATGAAATGTGTCACACAAAATTACAATATGCCAGTTTTTTCATCATTTTTCATGCCATGACACTCGCATTTTCGTTAATTTTGATGACATTTACAGCCAATACCCTCTCTTCACAATGAACACCTCTTTCTGAATTGTTCGTGCACATACACATTCAAATTTCGCCCAACCACACGCTATTTCACAAAGAATATGTTAATATCACTAACTATTTAACACAAATAAACTAATAAAAGCAAATTCTTACCGGCGTGGCACTTGAAAAATTATGTTGTCAACAACAAAAATCTATATTTCGGCACGCAGATTAGAGTTTTAGGTGCATATCAGGCCATTTGATTACGCAGTGTGACAGTAGAGTTCTTTAATGTGCACACATGGTTGTACACATGTTGTAACTCACAGTGGTTTCCAACTCACGCGGAAATAATCATGGAGTTGTTCCCACCTTTCCATGTCTGGTAGTCAGTGTAACTATACTAACTGTTTAACTAATACAGGTTCAATTTTTTAAATTTACATTGCCAGATTTCACAGACATTCAGCAGAGACTCGGCGAGAAGGAGAGAGCTTTGATTCGAGCAGAGGAGAGAGGGGCTAAAAGTCACGATAATGCTCAGAAAGAGTTCTCACAACAAATCACTGTGTTAGAGCAGGAGAAAGCAGAACTCCAAAACGATCTAAAATCTGCCAAGTATGTATCTGATGGAGTTGTTGTCGTAACCCATAAGAATTACAAATAAGCTGCTTTGACTGAATACAAAATACATTGATTGAGTCACACTCATGTTTGGTTGGGTTAGTAATTACTGCACTTGTAAGTTTGGCTCGCAGTTAAAGTGATGCAAAACACTCCAGTAGGGTGGTGATCAAAGAGAAATTGAGAATAATCTTGCTCAAAGTAGTTAATTGTTACGAATATTAATCCAAATTGACGATACATACCGTCATTCTTAGATATGCAATGACTCGCGATGGCGAAATAATTTGTGTTAGATTATCGCCGATAGTTGCGTCCCGAATCGTGATGTACATATTTACAATTGGGCGTTGTTCTGACGATGTTTTCTATGGAGTAATGTTGTCCATTTCTTTGAAATTTTCGAGGATGTTAGTAGAATGCTACATTTTCGAGGATGTTAGTAGAATGCTACATTTTCGAGGATGTTAGTAGAATGCTACATTTTCGAGGATGTTAGTAGAATGCTACATTTTCGAGGATGTTAGTAGAATGCTACATTTTCGAGGATGTTAGTAGAATGCTACATTTTCCAGGCTTGAGCACTAACTGATCAATTTAACGCGCCCGAATAAGTCCATAATATGTCTTTAACTAGCGCAGAATATTGTCTAAATTATGTAGATTTTGAATTGGTAATGAACAGTACCAAATAGATCATAAAAGATGGGTTAAATTTACTGGAATGCTCATGTGCACTATATGGTCATCAGGGAAAGCTAAAATTGGATTTTTGTCTATTTATTGTCAATTGACTATAGAAATCAGCGGTGTCTGTCCATCCATTCATGCATGCTTCCATCCTTCCCAGATGATTTCCGGATGATAACTTTAGGTTTAGTTATCTTTTTGTTTTTAAATTACTTATGTGGAAATACAGGTCAAGTTCAAATTTGGGTTTGGTCCGCCCATTTTTGCCAGAGTTATGGTCCTTGTCAACTTAGAATTTGCTGATCATTTTGGTTTGCAGGTGATAATTTATTTATCTGATTGTCTTCAAATTGAAAATATAAATCAAGTTCAAATTTAGGTTCAGTCTGCCCATTTTTAACGCAGTTATGGTCCTTGTCAACATATAATTTTCAACTTAGAATTTTGTTGATTTTACACTGATTTTATGCCAATTTCTGGTTATATTTGGACTTTAAGAGTTTTTTATGTTTACCCATACCATAGTATGGTAAACATAGTGTCGTTGCCCGGATTGACCACTCGTCGTTGGTCCGTCTGTCTGTCCGTCCGTCTGTCTGTCCGTCTGTCTGTCCGTAGACACTTTACGAGTAATGCGATAACTCAAACATTTTTTATCCGATCGAAACCAAATTTTGTATATGGGTTTCTCAGCCCAAAATACAGATCGAATTTGGGTTTGATCCGAGATTTTGTTACAGAGTTATGTCCCTTTTTCAACTTAGAATTCACGCATTCTGCCATAACTCAAACATTTTTTATCTGATTGGAACCAAATTTGGTATGTGAGTTTCACAGCCCAAAATACAGATCGAGTTCGAATATGGGTTTGATCCGATTTATTTTAAAGGAGTTATGAAAAAAAAATCGATTTCTTAAAAAAAAAATTACTTTTAACTTTTATAATAATAATAAAAAAAATGTCATTGACATTGATTGGTTTATCGGTTTAGAAAATAATTAACCCTGCTCACAAATGCTATCTGATGCATCAAAGTCAAACAATTTTCTTCTGATCTGCCTCATATTTCTTACCTAGGTCTTTCTTAGCATGTTCTTCATCTGTATGGATTTTGGTATTGTTTAGTTAACCCTTTCCACTCTTGTTTTTAAATAGAATTCATCCAAGCCAGGATGACTCAAACATTTTTCATCTGATCGACACCAATTTTGGTATATGAATTTCTGATATTTCCATTGATTATGTTTATAGTTCTGGCACAGTTTATGATAACACACCTCTAACCTGCATAGTGAGGGTCATTTGGTTTATTTGCTTAAATATATTAACATCCTTCACCAATCCTGTTGACACAATGTGATAGCTAAATATTTTTTGCATGATTACTCTATAAATAATCACATCTGTGATAATCATGACACATTCTTCACCTGTATAGATTTTGGTATCGATCGAATGGTTGTGATAATATTATAAACCTTAACTTTAATTATATTTAAACTGTTCACAAACATATTTTTCTAATGATCAACTTACAAGAAAATTAACATTTATATCCAATCATTAGCAATCATATTTTATATCCAGGTCTATACATCCCTCACTTCTATAGTTGATCAGGTATTGATTGTTTTTTAGTGGTGAAATATTAATAGGTTGCTATGAATTTTTAATATGCAGCTGACACAAGATATTATGAACAAAAAAATAGCAATGATAATAAAAAAAACCACACAATATGTAATGTTCCAATGTAATAAATAGATAAATTGAGTTGCTATGATGTTTATCTACCTAATTTCTTAATTATTTGATATTTAACAGCTATGGTGCTTCTCTCCGACTATGGATTGAGCTTAATTAGACTTATAACTCTATAAGACATACATGTATCTGTGTTGGAGTCACTAATAGGTTCAGGTTGAAATCAAAGCCACGTCTGTTAACATTGTGTTAATGTGAGCAAGGTGCCCAATAAGTGTGATTTCACTTGTGAATTAATAGTAAGGTGTGAATTGTTTAAAGTTTTGCACTCATGAAAAGGATGGGGTAAGGATATATGAAAATAGCTCATCGCTGTCGCCAAGGTATGGGTTAAACATCTGCCGATCGTGATCGGCCTCTCGTTCAGATTTGGTTATATGTATGCAGCTGTATGCTGTATGAGACAATGCACAAGTATTTTATCTATATAATATACTTCTACAAAGCCCCCACTCCAAATTAAGCCATTGTTTCGGAGGACACTGTGGCCGATCAACCTTTTATTTTTGTTGTGGTTCTTCATTTTGTTTCTGAGTTGGATATTACAATGAAGAACAGTGAGTATTTTAACTTAATCTTCTGAAGAATATTGTGCAGTAAACATCCCTTGATCTACCTATCACCACTAGATTCAGGGAGCATATACATGTATAATCCCATAGGAATGATATTGGACATGATGCAGACGCGAATATTGGACTCGGTTCCCCAGTTCTATGCTGGGAACCATATTTTGTTCTTCATCAGTATGGCATGCAGTCATTTACTGACTTTTATAAGCTGAGATCAAACTGATATATCCAGAAATTTTTCTGAACTTGAGATGACATCACCTCGGTGTTGATATAACAATAATAATATGTAAAAAAAATAATATGAAGGAAAATGTACACCATAGAACGGATTTATCTCGGTTGTAACCTCATTTACGCACAGCACATTTAAATACAAATTAAAAACATTAAAAATTAGTCAAACACTACACTTCGCGATTGTTACTAAGGCTTGAGGATCATAAACTAGGAGAGTACTTGAGAGTGGTGAGGTACTCCGCACTTTAATGGTTCCCAGTGCTCTACTTAATTGTGTTGGAATGTTACCTGCTAACTCTCAATTAGGCAGTTTGTAATGCCAGTCAATCAGAAGAGAGGAGAAAGGGACGAAGGATAACAGTTTTCGTTGTCGCTTACAACATAAATATTGTTTTTATTTGCAGACGAGAGGCAGAAGAAATAAAAGAGAGGATGAAACACAGAGATAAACAGATGAACAGTTTCGGAATGACGATACAGGAGAACGACGTGCTAATAAGGTTAGTCCCAGCATGCATCAGAATAATATGCTAATAAGGTTAGTCCCAGCATGCATAAGAATGACATGCTAATAAGGTTAATCCCAGCATGCATTAGTCTGGAGGACGATACAGGAGAATGACGTGCTAATAAGGTTAGTCCCAGCATGCATCAGAACAACATGCTAATAAGGTTAATCCCAGCATGCATTAGTCTGGAGGACAATACATGAGAATGACGTGCTAATAAGGTCTGTCCTAGCATGTATCAGAAGGCTGTGCTAATATTGTTAATCCCAGCATGCATCAGAACAACATGCTAATAAGGTCAGTCCCAGCATGCATCAGAACAACATGCTAATAAGGTCCCAGCATGTATCAGAATGACGTGCTAATAAGGTTAATCACAGCGTGCATCAGAACAACATGCTAATAAGGTCAGTCTCAGCATGCATCAGAACAACATGCTAATAAGGTTAGTCCCAGCATGCATCAGTCTGGAGGATGAGTCTCGCTTCAAACTACAGAGCCTAAATATATGGACAATTATTATCCATTGAACATTGTATGATAACTCTCAGTCAATTAGAAGAGAGCTAGGAGAATGGAACGAGCCCAAATATGTAGAAGATCAGAACATCGATATCTGAGGCGCTATTCACACACACTACAATTAAAACAAAACACTGATACGACCTAAATACACCTGTTAACCAGGGCATAGTGTAGCATATGTGAACAGTACCTGAGTCCATTTTTTCAGGAAAATTATTCGTCATCTGGCTGTTTATTAATCCATAACTGGTTTATAATAATGGTAATGTTGATTCAGTTTATAACCCGCTATATATTGTTCAAAACAGCCTAGCTATCTAATGCAGTTGTTTCTGCTCAAACAGCCTATCCAATGCAGTCATTTCTGCTCAAAGTGCATTTTTGACCTCATTTTTTCATCAAATATGCCTTTTCTCATCCATCCTCACTCATTTCAATCCAACAAAGTTACATTTTATATGCTTCAACCCTATTTATAGTTTCTTTGCTCCTGCCCCCAAGACCTCCCACCCTTGCTCATTTTTACTTATAAATACACAAACTAGCGCATGTTTTGGTGTGCCTTCCCCCAATAAGAAATAAAAATGCAAAATATGCACACCCTATACCAGTTTGACTACATTGCCAGGGATATTATCAGTGTTTTTAACTCTTTCACTACATGGCCCTTGATAATAATGATTACGCTCTTTACTTCCAGCCGCAATAAGGAGCTTGAGAAGGAAGTGGAGAAGTTAGAAACCAAATACAGAGATATAAAATTACTACTGGATTCTCACCGAACCGAGGTGATATCAACATCGAGTACCAACGAAAAGATGAGGGTAGGTCTCATATACCAAATACAGACACATGTATTTATATAATCAATAAAACCACATTACAGTGATAAAAATTACTACTGGCTTCTCACCGAACCAAGGTGATATCAACATCGATTACGAATGATGGTAAGTCTCTTCAAATTTAAACTTTGTTTAGCTAGTATCATCAAATTCACCCTCTGGGAACCTCATTCGTCTCAGGTCTCCAGTGCTATGGGAGACCTAGGCTCAGTTTTAAGTTCCCCAGTTGAAGTTGGTGATGTAACCCATTATATATATAATTAGTCATCGCGATTATGCATTTTTTCTTCTGCAAATTAGTTGGATATAGCAACACACAAAGTAACTAAACACAATGTTAATTTGAGACTATAGATACTTCCCAGAAGATGAGGCCTAAGCAAAGTAAGGGGTCCCCAGAGGGTAATTTGGTGATGTTAGCCCACTGTGTGGGGTAGAATCACTAAATTCACCCTCTAGGACCTTACTCTGCAATCTGCAAATGTCAGACACATTATATCCAGGATTGCACCTACTTTGATAAGTGAAATAACTCATGAATGTTTTATAGGTAACCCACAGGGAGCCTCACACATGGAAGCATGCACCACAGAGTGTCGTCTGCCCCAGTCTATGTGAGGCTCTCTATGGGTTCAGACACTATATCTAGGTCTTGCATTGTATGATAAGGCTATGAATAACTATATCTTTCTTAGGATGAAAACAACAGAGTACAGATTAAGAACTACTCTTTAGAAGATGAACTCAGATCTGTAAAGGATAAATCAGCTGGGGAGGTCGGAGAGTTAAAAGAGAAGTTAGAAACGATGTCCCGGCACCACGACATCGAGAAGCATTCCCTCAGGGACGTTCTTAATAAGGTGGGTAGAAACTTATAAACAGGGCAGTAATTTTGGCAGATTTGGACTTTGAAGCATCATTGATCTCACTGACTTGACAGAGGTCAATCATCAAAATAGCATAAATCAGTATGCAGTATATGTAATTAACCCTTTACCCAACAGAACGGCCCTGTGCCAATGCATTCTCTTATATATGCGAGTCGACCATAGGTCGCCTCGCATATATAAGAGAATGCATTGGCTTAACACATATTAAAGAAAAAATGGTAAAAAGTGTTAAAAAAAAGTTTTTTTTAGGCCAATGCATTCTCTTATATATGCGAGGCGACCTATGGTCGACTCGCATATATAAGAGAATGCATTGGCACAGGGCATAACTGTAACTATCACAATGTGCTCAATGAGCCGGTTCCAATGATACCCATATTTCCATGGTTTTATTGAGACAGACCGAAGATAATTTAGGCTGTTAGGGCGTTTCTGGGCGTTCTGTTGGGTAAAGGGTTAAAGCACCAACCAAATAAGCCTATTTACAGACTCTGGTACAATAAACATGATCAAATACTCATTTCTGTCAAAAATACTGTCTAAATATAACATTTTTCGGGACAAAATTGTGTAACAACACCCTAGTTAATTTCTGGTACAGATGGTGTCAAATCGGAGAGGGTGTCTTTAATACATCTAGTTCATTTGATATTGGTATGCCACTTGCACATTTCAGACCCAGTCTAGTCTACATAGTTCGGATGTTAACCTGCAACAAATGCGAGAACAAAGAGATGAGCTGGCACGAACCAAGAATGAAATAGAACAGACGCTTCATGAACTCAAGTCATCGTACAATGAAGAGTCTGTAGCTCGGAAACTCGCCGAACAAAAAATGGAGTCGATGAAATCACACGCTGATAACTTCAAAATGAAAACTGTATGTTACGTTCCTGTCTCTTTAATCCTTTAAATCCCAATCTCATTTAACATCTTTTTCTGTTTTCTTTTGAAAAAATGCTGAAAACTAAATATGACATATAAACTAGACCTATAATACAGAATAATATTATTTTCGTTATTGAAAATTCAATTTAAATTGAATAAATAATTGTTGGTGTCCCTCCAAAGAATCAACAATATGAAATACATGCATAGAAAATTCAATATCAAACAACAAAGCATCTTTCAAGTGTCACTTCTTGTCCCAAACATGTTATTCAAACACAAGAATCTAAATAGAAAGTAAAAAAAGTTCCATATAAAATTATAAAAACTGGAACCCTGAACATGTTTAATATGACAGGGCTGAATTTACTATGGAATATAAAATGCTGTATTTTTATATGGCCCGTTTAAAAAAATGGGACGTTAGTAAGTCTGAACTGAATGAAATGAAAATTGGTATGTGGGTTTACTAGCAAAAATACAGGTCAAGTTCGAATTTTGGGTTCCGCCCGCTAAATTTCACCAGAGTTATGGCTCTCTTTTTTTGGAATTTGCACTCACTTTTCATTTCCGGATGATCACTTTAGTAAGTCTGAACTGAATGGAATGAAATTTGGTCTGTGAGTTTACTAGCCCACACTCACTGTACAGTTTAAGTTTGAATTTGGGCCAATTTTCACTAGAGTTATGGCACTTTATTTGAATTACGTCGAACAGTGCCACTCCCTAGCGATACTCTTGTTGTGATATCTTATTCAAGCGATTGTTGGGGCAGTTTTCAATAGGCAATAACGATTTGGGAATAATTTTCTCTGGAAATAAAAACTTCATTAAAGATTCTTAATTACAGCCAGATTTTTATATTACATGTGTATCAGGCACAACAATCAATATCAATTGTTCTAATCAAAACTTTGGGTTCACCAAATGTAATCGTCAAAAACTTGACAGTTGTTATTAAATCGAACACATTACCAGCATCAGTTCAATTAGATAATAAATCAAGTGTTTGAGAAGTTTGCCCAGTGGAACTTTTTTCCATTGTTTGCATGTTCACAGTTTGTTCATCTTTCATTTGTTGGCTTCACGAAGTCCTGAGCTTTAAATCTAAGGCATTCGTCATCATACACATTGTATATATACTGTATTGATTTGGTTGCCTTGGCGGCATGCTGCCATTTAATTCCATCACCTTATTTAAGTTTATATTCATACTCCAGTTAATTAAAAAGCAGGTGCGTGCACGTTAGGGGTAGGTCTTACGATATTGAGTTCATTTTCCTTCCTCAGTTTGATTCACAAGAGAAGTACCTTGAGAACCAAGCGCTTGTCACGAAGCTGGAGCAAGAAATTAAACTAGAGAAGGAGAAAACGGTGAAACTTACGACGACGACTCGAGAACTTGAGTCAGCCACCTACGTCCACGAAACCAATGCCTCAAACAGGCAACAGCAAATAGATGTACTGCAGGTCTGTTTAATCGATGTACTGCAGGTCTAATTAATCTATATGTAATGCCGGTCTGTTTAATCTATATGTACTGTAGGTCTGTTTAATCTTTAAATCGATGTACTGCAGGTCTGTTTAATCTTTACTGAATTAATTCTCATATTCCATTATAAAAAAGTTGTATTAGAATGGTTTATTATTCATCTGGAGGGGTGTTTATGAATATTGTTATTTCTTCGCGCAAGCACACAGACCTGTGCATTTTGAGAAACGCCTTCTATTGTAGGCAAAGTGTAAGAATTTCATTATAAATATATAGCGCGACCAAAGGAAGCTGCAATATATCTATATACATGTACATATATATTGAACGTGGAATAGACTGTCTCGTTGAAATACATTGTAACATATTTCACCGCACACTTGTTCAGTTAGCATAGTAGATTGCCGTATAGTTGAGCGTGTATACCTGTATATACATCCCAATTAAGAGCTTTATGAGTTACGTCGTCGAAACACTATATAACGTCAGGCGCCTTGGGTTGGGGTCATTTAACGTTCAGGACGTCAGGGTTACAAGGGTTAACCTTTCTATGACTGGAGCTTCCTGAAATTATTTGAAAAATACTGTCAATGCATTCTCTTAAATATGCGATTCTCCCATTTGGAGCCTCGCATATATAAAAGAATGCATTTGCCTAACAATGTTTATCATGATCTTGTTAGCCAGTGCATTCTCTTATATATGTGAGGCTCTGTATGGGAGACTCGGGTTTATAAGAGAATGCACTGGCACAGGATCTTCAAGGCTAGGGGGACATATCAGATCAGCAGAAATAATCTGTATTTTTGACTCAATCAATTCATATTATTATTAATTAATCATGTTTTGTGCAGGCCTTTATGCCAACTCAATTGTTTTCCGATATATCAAACGTGATTAAAAATGTTTTTGGGACCATGTGTGCAGGCCTGAGAAATTGACATTGTGTGGCCTAATTGGTTGGAAATGTTTAGATAATAACATGCCTGTTTGTTGAACTTATTACTTGAACATTTCCTAAGGGAACTACTCGCCAATGAGTATTTAATGAAGGAATGGTTATATAACACTCCTGTATGGAGCCTCACACTGACCCAAGCAGACGAGAGTCATCAGTGCATTGTTCTCTCTGTATGGGGCTCCATAAAGGGTTAAGTAGGTAATCTAATTGTTTTCATTTCAGACTGAACTGATGAGGATGAAGCAGATTGTTGATAATCAGAAAGAAACGATGAATAGTCGATTGAAGAAGTCAACACGGGAACTCAAACAACAGATGTGAGTAACACATGTTAGGCCCCATAGATTATTTATAACTCTGGTGCTTAAATCACAAGTAATATTGATTGCAGGTACCAGCCAGGAGAAGTCGCACATTTTAGGGAGAAGATATCTCCCAAGGCACCCTCTAGGCTGGTCCATGTTTCCCAAGTTGCCCTCTAGGCTGGTCCCTGTCTCTGGACTGGTCCCTATCTCCCAAGTCGCCCTCTAGGCTGGTGTCTGTCTCCCAAGTCACCCTCTAGGCTGGTCCCTGTCTCCCAAGTCACCCTCTAGGCTGGTCCCTGTCTCCCAAGTCACCCTCTAGGCTGGTCCCTGTCTCCCAAGTCACCCTCTAGGCTGGTCCCTGTCTCCCAAGTCACCCTCTAGGCTGCTCCCTGTCTCCCAAGTCGCCCTCTAGGCTGGTCCCTGTCTCCCAAGTCACCCTCTAGGCTGGTCCCTGTCTCCCAAGTCGCCCTCTAGGCTGGTCCCTGTCTCCCAAGTCACCCTCTAGGCTGGTCCCTGTCTCCCAAGTCACCCTCTAGGCTGGTCCATTAAGCATACCTACAGCAGCTTACATTTGGCCCCAATTAAAAAGAAATTAATAATGCCCATCCAGCTGGCTAAATTTATGCAAGGTCCATATCTGTTCTCATGTTGTGTACATATGGCAAATCTTGTTTCATTCAAACAAGTTATAAGGCCAAATAAAATTAATGTTCTATTTTTCAGACACCTACCCCCCTCCTCATAAAATATGTACAGCCAAACTAAATTAATGTTCTGTATTAAAGACGCCTGCCCCCTCTTAAATATATGGCCCGCTGGGTGCTTTTAATGGCCCACTGAGAATAAAAATTATAAATTATCCTGCCACTCGACATGGACAAAGTATTGACATAAATTTAGCTAGACACATGTATTGGTATTTCTCTTTGTACTTTCTGAAAATATTAACTCGGGTTGTACAAGAGTCTGTTATTAAAATGTATGTAATCAGGTTGTACAAGAGACTGTTATTAAAATTATATTAACACTTTCAAATGAAAAGTCATTTTTTACATGCCAAAAAGTGGTCGAGAAGACGGTCTTGGACCAAATTGTGGTTGAAGATGGATAACTCTAAAATCAAGTGGCTTTGGGTTTTAGATATTTGACAATCCGGCCAAATTTTGTTGAACAAAATGTTGATAAATAGCAGGTTTTGTGCAATTTTATACTATAGGTGACTGTGGTTAGCATTATATTTGGGTAATGAATCGATTCTGATAACTGAAGTGGCATTTAAAGTGATGTGAAACACTCCGGTAGGATGATCAAATAGAAATGTAGATTAATCTTGTTCAAAGTAGGTATTATATCCAAATTAACAATTAACACCGTCATTCTTATATGTTAATTAAATGCAGTGACTCTCGATGGCGAAGTCATTTTCGCCAGTTTATCGCCAAATGAAGCGTCCCGAACCGAGTAGTAAATATTTACAATTGAGCATTTTCTATGGAGTGGTACAGTCGATTTGCTTGTGAGATGAGCTTATTAGAATGCTAAATTCCTACAGTTGGCATAGCTCCTGGATACTATCTTATTAGTTTCACATACCCGAACAAGTACATAATATGTCTTTAAAAAACTGTTGTTGTTATTGTTTTTTGAATCTGATTATATGGGGACCATCAAATCGGATTGAGTACCTTTAACTTTGTGGCCCAAATAATGAAAATGAACCAAAAGAATCTAATTCAGTGCATGTTCTCATATACTTATAACTTATTTTAATGAAACAAGATTGACCAAAATGCACTGAATTTGATTTTTTTGAGTATTAATAAGCTAAATCATAGATATAATGTGGGGTGATAATAAAGGTGGGGGTGTCGCTCTCGATTGTAGCTATATTCATGAGTTTTAGGACCTATCAACATTTCTCTATGCAGAAACTCTTTGGAAGAGGAAAAGATTCAACTGTCACGACATGTGAACCAACTGAACGAGGATGTCACCAAATCACACTCAACTCTGTCTGAGAAGAACCAATACAACCTCAAGGTACGTAGACCTCTACTGATCAAGCCTGCAAATAGCGTGTCTGTCATTTGCAGAATGAGTTCCCCAGAGAATTTAGTGATGCTATCCGGCACGGCAGGCTAGCATCACCAAATTCACCCTCTGTTGTTGTTTGGTCACACCCCTACTGGTCATGTGAAATTTGAGCAATCCACAGGTTATTTGAGCCTATAAAGGATTTTCCGAAACAATTACTCATGTCAGGATATAAATGTAGCTCTACTCACTGACTGCGTTTGACAGCTTGGTAAGCAACATCTCTCCTTCTTGTAGCAGCATTTTATTCCACAAAACAGTTCTCATGTCTAATTACGCGGTTCAGTATAGATCTGTATAGCCATGTACGCCACCTCCATGGTAGACATATGACATCGTACCATAGGAGGTGGCAATAACACTAGGCTTTACCCAACACGGCTGTTTGTTGAGCTTATTATCAGATTGCCCCTTCAATTGTAACCTTGCGTTGCATCGTTGCACCCCTGCTGATCATCCCTACAATTGTAACCTTATAGTACTTCTGTCTTCCATCTTATTGTATCTGAATATCCCTACAAATGATAAATGGACAATTCCTATGTATACTTAGAGCATTGAACTTAGGGCTGTGACGATACACCTCTGCTATGATGCGATATGATACATATTGCGATTATTTGCTCATCTGCGGTGTCGAATGGTGGTCTGGTGTATATGGTAATATGATAATTCCATATCTCATTCTAATACATATATAAGCTTAATATATAGTCACACTAAAATAATATAATTTTACTTTAGCTTTAAGTTGGAAACTATTTTCTAATGTCGATTGCTAGATTTACCTCTCGCAGCCACAAAGGAAATGTACATTTACATGAGTTGATAAAATATTATGTGGGAATAAGTGCATTGTGATACATCTGTAAAAAAGTTATGCTATACGAGGGCTATACGAGGGCTATACGAGGGCTATACGAGGGCTATACGAGGGCCCTGCGAATCGGAAATGTGGCAAAAAGAATCAAATCTTGAATCGAATCAGGTATCCGATGTCAACATCAACATCAAATCCGAATTGAATCGGGACAAGCACTGTACAGAGAAAAATCATAGCGGACCATCAAATATCCTTCTAATTATTGTGCACATAATTGTCATAAAAGCTGAGACTTTTTTTTAATATGAAACAAAAAACCAAGACAGAGTTGTTAGACAGACATTTTGCAACTGACATCATTCTCAACTTTATTTTTGAACGAACATCGATATTATATTGTATCACTTAGCACAGACATTGAATGATTTGATGCCGACTATAAAGTGAATAGTTACTACTGATGATACACTGTACTCGACCACTCGAGTATATATATATAATAGTGTTTATTAATTTGATAGTCACCAATGACTATGACTGTATTCCATGGAAGTCAGGACTGGTGTATGCTGTATCATAAACAATAGCATGTATCTCGATGCACATGACCAGCCGCATCAGTACCAGGATAGGTTACTTGTAATAATGCATTCCATTTGACAGGAGGTAACTATGTAATCATCATGTGCATTTTATCCCTGAATTTAATAAAAGATGGCATTACTCAGCTTTCTTGTCAATCGGAATGTATTATGTGGGGGACCATCATAACATTTTAATATAGGTCGATCGTTGGATATTAACAGTGTGGGGCAATTCAAATGTATCAGTATGCAACTAGCATGGTTATGACACAAAACACACTTGCCAAGTTAACATAGGTATGAATGCACATTCATCGATTAGAAGAAACTAAAGCTAGCACTACTGTATTAAATTATATAGACCATAGACGTCTACTATATTTTACCCAAACATTGTCCAAGAACCACCATTGTTACACCTACTGATATCCGCAAAAGGGTTAAGTACTGCGATTGGATGTAATTGCATAACAAGTGTAAACGCTTTAAGTTACATCATACGTGGTGCCAGCGAGACCTCCAGACGGAAAACATGGTACAATGCGGCAATTGTCCCATCAATGAAGCTCCATAAATGAACAATTTAGTTGTTTGTCCCCAAAGCAGGAAAGATTAGGTCAATTCAAAAATATACGAATCGGGGAGCCAATTCGGTATCGATCCCGAATCTGATCGCGCAGAGCCCTGCCCAACGCTATACTTGTGTATCGCAATTGATTGTTAACACCCCTAATTTGAATGGGAGAGTTCATTCAGTATTGAGAAGGCTAATTGAGGTATTTTTGTTCCACAGTTACAGGAGCAGGTGCTGACCCTCGAGGAGGAAGTTAGAGAGGGGCATTCGAGGAACAAACAGCTTCGAGACTCGCTGAGAATTGAAGAGGAGATGCAGGCCAAACTCAACTTCAGGTGTTTAATTCAATATATACATCTATACAGTATACAACTCAAAACTCAACCTCAGGTTATTTATCACACATCCAGTTGCAGAGAATTTCATTTTTGCATTATTTTCATTGAGTGATCAATGGTAATCATCAAGGCTGGCATCTTTCCAATCATGTAAGAGTGACCAACATTGATTAAGTTTATTGTTGTTTTACTACATCATGTTACAGAGAGACTAATTGAGTTTCTACCTTCATGGTATTCTGTGAATTGATGGCTTCGTAATTAAATTATTCTCTTTTTATCTAGACTCCAACGAATCGGGCTTGAAACGAATCAGGTCAAGGATTTCACATCAAATCGATTCGTCGCTTATTTAAATCTTAACAATAAGTTTTGAGTAATTGGTTATTGCAGCATACACGAGAGAAGTTTTCCAACAATGAAGGCTATGCACATTTTACCCGGCATATTTTTACAAATTTACATACATTGGAATTCTCGTACTGGTCGAAACTCTTCAATCCTTACCGGGATAGGTATTAGGTACATGTATACAACTGGCCGATGTTCCGAATTTTTGGAGATTGAAGGGAACTCAAAATAATTTATAATTTCAGCCATCTTAACTTTAGACTACGAAATGTGGGATTTGGAAATGTGGCATGCAGTGTGGGCCATGTGTGGCAATGGAACGAAAGTATTTTTCGCAAGCATGATAGAAGTGTGATAACACTACTCTTTTGCATTAATTCGTGAAGTTTGCCTCTTACTGGAGTCTTATGTGGCTATACGCACATTTTTGCTTAATTCTGCTCAATTTTCACGAAATGAAATGAGGTAATAAATGGTGTAAGCTATATTCAAAATATAAAGGAATCTACCGACGGATTTCGAATCGAATCAGTTGGACAATTTTGAATCGAATTGAATCTCCAACCTTCTTTGGAGTCTACTGATATCCTTCATTTTTTTATCATTTTTCAGATTCACTGAGCAAGAAGAAGAGATGAAGCGATTGAAGAGTTTGATATCTCGTAAAACAGATGAATCGAGTGATGGACAAAAGTCTAACTGGTGAGATGTGATATTCATTGTTTGATACAATTTACTATTGTTCCACCAGAAATGGGGTTCATGCTATTGGTGGCCATTTTAATTGGGTTTTAACCCTTTCTTTACTAAAATGGATTCTCCTGGCAGTTATCAAAGTATACATTGGAATGGTCTATTATTCATTTTGAGGGATGATATGCAATTCTTTGATGTATGGTGTCAACAAAAACAAATATCGAGACTGCAGCAAATACAAAACATGGCAGCCAGAGTGGTGTGTGTGATCTTAATATATAAATGCGAATGTCTGTGTGTGTGTGTTCTCTATACACTTTGTGGTTTCTCGACCGATCGCCTCGAAATTTGGTATCTAGGCGTAACTTGGCCCGGGGAAGGACATGGGCTGGGTACTGTTTGTGCCAGACGTCGCATTTTCATGTTACGGGATCATTTTAATCCGTAACCATGTATTCATTATTATCGTGACGTCATAGTTAAACGTTCAGTACAGAGGGCAATTACGCCGCTTCCGCGCATAGGTCAATTCGTTCAGCAACACATTAGCGGACATAATTAATTGCTCTTGCACTTTTTCGTCTATTTAGTAATGCCGCCGGAAAAATAGAAAGAAACTTGGCTCACATTTCACAAAAACCGAGGCGGAATCGAGCGACCAGACAGCGGGAAACCCCAGAGCAGCAGCGTAATAGTGTTTTTTGACATTTTCGGCAACTTTTATTCGAATTATCGTTACTCAACTGAATAACATGTGTTTTAAATACACCATAGGAGTTCACCTTCTGTCAAATGTATTTTAAAATAAACACGTGGGTGGATTTGTGTGTTCTTACAAGAAGTAGCCTATATGTTTAGGCATATTTGTTAAAATCTCTATTTTTCCCCGAGCATCGCTGGGTCACATTACACCAACATTATTCATGCTACATTGGCATCCCGTTTCCAAGCGGATTAAGTTCAAGATGCTCACAATTACTTACAAGTCAACAAAAAACTGCACCACAATGATAAGATATGTGCATATATACCACCCAGGCATCTCAGATCCGAGGACTTAATGCTCTTGGCTTGCCCGAAGGTTGATAATAGTTTTTGGTGACATGTTGTTTTCCATAGCTGGAACGACTCTCTAGAATGCTCTACCGTTGATCAACCGCAACTGTCCTGGCTATGATGAATTCAAAGGTCTTTTGAAAACTCATTTATTCACTGAATATAATTTTGGACATTTTGGTGTGGAACTAATGAACCAGCTTTCAATGCGGGCTACATAATTATCGCATGTTTGAACTGTAAATTTATTAATTTATTTTAATGTTAAGTGCCTTGAAACCTGGGAGATATGTGCGCTATACAAGGAATGTGTGATATGATATGGAAATACCAGCATACAACAGTCAGGCAAAAATGAGAATAGAGGTGCAGAAGTATTCCTATACATTGGAGTGAATCCCCAGATAATAAGTTATAACAAATGGTCTATGGTCGTTTGTTGAACTTATTATCTGAACATTTCCTAAGCCCAAGGTAAATACTCATTAATAAGTATTTATTATAGTGTTCACTTATTGTCTGAACATTTCCTAACCCTAAGGTAACTACTCGTTAATGAGTATTTAGTATAGTGTTAACTTATTATTGGAACATTTCCTAACCCTAAGGTAACTACTCGTTAATGAGTATTTAGTATAGTGTTAACTTATTATTGGAACATTTCCTAACCCTAAGGTAACTACTCGTTAATGAGTATTTAGTATAGTGTTAACTTATTATTGGAACGTTTCCTAACCCTAAGGTAAATACTCATTAATGAGTATTTAGTATAGTGTTAACTTATTATTGGAACATTTCCTAACCCTAATGTAACTACTCGTTAATGAGTATTTAGTATAGTGTTAACTTATTATTGGAACATTTCCTAACCCTAAGGTAACTACTCATTAATGAGTATTTAGTATAGTGTTAACTTATTATTGGAACATTTCCTAACCCTAAGGTAACTACTCGTTAATGAGTATTGAGTATAGTGTTAACTTATTATTGGAACATTTCCTAACCCAAAGGTAACTACTCGTTAATGAGTATTTAGTATAGTGTTAACTTATTATTGGAACATTTCCTAACCCTAAGGTAACTTCTCGTTAATGAGTATTTATAATAGTGTTCACTTATTGTCGGAACATTTCCTAAGCCTAAGGGAACTAACTACTTGTTAACCCTTTCAGTGCCAAGTCCGATTTTTGTGTCAACCCATATTTCCTTGATCATTTTTTAAATTTATTGATTATAATAATGTGATACATTGATGGAAATTTGAAAATGATCAAGGAAATATGGGTTGATACAAAAATCAGACTTGGCACTGAAAGGGTTAATTGTATCGATTGGACACTTTCATCTTAGAATGTGTTCGGATATGGGGTAATGACTCGGAATCCTGCAGTTTGGAAATAGAAACTCTATGACAATTAATCCCATCCATTATTAAATATATATCAATCAAGGAATTATCTTTCAGGTGGCAGTTTTCATTCCTTACAATGTTATTTTATAATGTAAAATCCAAATAAAAGCAAAACTGAAAATTGACCTGGAACCCTGAAAACCTCTTCAAACGCTAAATCAAATGTAAAAGCTAATTATGATTCAGCACTAATTAACTTATTTAAATGCTAAATCAAATCTAATTTACTGATTTAGGTTGGAGATACAAAGAACTATACGAGACCTGAGTGATCGCATGAGCAGCCACATAGATTCACAGAAGTCTTCCGAAAAAGACGCTCGAGAAAAAGAAGCCGAAAAAGTCCTCAAATTGAAGAAAAAATTGAACAAATTGGACACGGAACTGAACACCGAACGAGCGTTACACAATATAACTAAGAATTCATTACACGCTCTCGAGGAGGACTGCTCTCGCATGAGAACGTATCTCAGATCGAAGAAGAGGGAATCATCAGACAGGTGAGATGTTTAACCCTTTACCCAACAGAGCGGCCCTGTGTCAATGCATTCTCTTATATATGCGAGTCGACCATAGGTCGCCTCGCATATATAAGAGAATGCATTGGCTTAACACATTAAAAATTATAAAATTGTTAAAGAATGTAAGAAAAATGGTAAAAAGTGTTAAAAAAAGATTTTTTTAGGCCAATGCATTCTCTTATATATGCGAGGCGACCTATGGTCGACTCGCATATATAAGAGAATGCATTGGCACAGGGCATAACTGTAACCATCACAATGTGGTCAATGAGCCGGTTCCAATGATATCCATATTTGTATGGTTTTATTGAGACAGACCGAAGATATTTTAGGCTGTTGAAGCTTTATTTGGCCCGTTTGTTGGGTAAAGGGTTAATATATTATAAGTTGATTATGGTTTATTCTGGTTGATTGACGGTAACCAAGCCTTGAAATAGTGTGTCTGTCATTTGCAGAATGAGGTCCCCAGAGGGTGAATTTAGTGATGCTACCCCGCATAGCGGGCTAGCATCACCAAATTCACCCTCTGGGAACCACATTCTGCTGAGGTGTAAGCAGAATGAGGTCCCCAGAGGGTGAATTTGGTGATGCTAGCCCGCTATGCGGGGTAGCATCACTAAATTCACCCTCTGGGGACCTCATTCTGCAATTGACAGACACACTATTTCAAGGCTTGACAGTAACATTGTGTCAAATTGACAGCTTGGAGTTAGGCTTCAAGTTCAAGCCGTCTATGTCACACCATGTTACCATCAATCAACAACAATAAGATGTTTTCTAACTGACAGTCCTAGTCATCCGGGAGAAATTTGACACCATGTTAGCATTAACCCTTTACCCAACAGTAATATGACTATCGTCATTACCTCCACCAAATACTGATAGGAGAGAACGTCGCCACCACATTCTATAGTGTTATTCATCTTTGTTTATCTGGAAATGTTGGCTTCTTGGTCTGTCCAACAGAACTTTCTGGTGACGTCAATGTTATTGGAACGAATTTGTATTATTACTAAATTTTATGGTGGCTCTTGTTTTATGAAATTATGTTTATCTGCATGGATGAGAGTAATTTTTTTTTCAGAGTTGTGAATCCCCCTTCCCCCTAGCATGTTAGTATGGTGAATGTTTATTAGGTTTTATATTTATATTTTATAACAATAAATGTAATAAACAAACAAAAGGTAAGTTTTTTTTTACATTAAAATTTACATTAAAAATAAAAGCAATTTGTTGTGTTATAATGCAATATTTTTGTTGGAAACTATGACGGAGAAAAAACGCAAAACTCTGGGCTCTGTGGATGCTATGTGACAGGGCTCTCTAGGGCTTACTGGACACTATGCGGTAGGGCACTCTGGGGCTCTCTGAATGCTAAAGATTTAATCGACCACAATAACATATTTTCTGACCCACAGTCCTAATCATCCATTGTGTGTCAATGTCACACCATGTTACCATCAATCGACCACAATAACATATTTTCTGATCGACAGTCCTAGTCGTCCATAGCAAGCTGATCGACAGTCCTAGTCATCCGGGAACAATTTGACATTTATTAAGACTGATCAGGCCTTGAAATAACAATGTTTCTGTCATTTGATGAATGAGGTCCCCAGAGGGGGAATTTAGTGACGCTTTTTATTTATTTGGGTTTCCTTTATAACATTTTCTGTTTAATTTTCCAGAAAAACTAAACCCAGAATGGAAGAGATCAACGAAATAATTGCGAAATCTCAGGCGCGTGCACAGGCGATGATGTCATCAGGAATGTATAACTTGGATGGAAGTCACGTGCTGAGTCCTCCGACTCGGGACATAAATCTTGATGACTCAATCAGTGACTGCTCATACATCGGCATTCAACCATTCTACTCAACACTACAGGGCAACCTCGGGAACTCCGCTCAGGGGAACAACTAATCATATGACATGTTTGGAAGCCCCGCTCAGGGAAACAACATATTTTAGGGCAACCTCGGAAACCCTGCTCATGGGAACGTCTGATCTTAGGGCAACATCAGAAGCCCCGCTCACAGGAAATCGAGAACACCCCACTTAGAACAGTTAATCATTGGGCAGTGCTGGAAACAGCTAATCTTATGACAACATTGGAAGCCCAGTTGCAGAAAACAGCTAATCATGCCCTGTTCAGGGGAACATTAAATTAAATTCATGGAGTCCATTGGCTTTATGGTGCCCACATCAGAATGAGCAATGGGGGATGCCACAAGTATGAATTTAAAAAAAATAATACGACTCCTCAGTTATTCTTTTACAAAATTCTTTTACGAAAATATTTTGAATTCGCATAATGAACGAATTCAGAGTGTTCGCAAATTTTAATACGAGTAAGGTAGTCAAATTCATTCTATTTCAAATAAGAATTTCCCTAGATGTATAATATTATGTATAATTAATACTATTAAATTTTAACTTAATACAGACTTTCAAACTGGGCCATTCATTTTAATATTGCCCTGAGAAGTTAATTTTCATCTCACAGCATAAGAATGTCTTCCTCTGGCTATGCAGAAAGTTATTTACCACTAAAGGGGTTTATACTGTTGAAATCTGAATTTTATGCATCAATTATTCTCATGTTTTATTGGAAATCTGCTGACCAGAATGCCTTCCATTAGATTTGTATTTTTAGCTCGTATATCTCAAGTCCAGATGGGAACAGGTGCAGGAGAGTCATGAAGGATCTCACACCCTCCTTAGTTATTATATCCCCCTCCTTACTTATTATACACACTCCTTACACAACGTTGTCTGAGCTTGAATTCCTACATTTTTCAGTCAATGTTTTTAAAACTTGGCACAGTTATATTTTAGCATGGGAACCTGTACACCTGCGATTATGAGGTCCATCCGACTTTTTAACCCTTTAACCAACAGAACGGCCCTGTGCCAATGCATTCTCTTATATATCCGAGTCGACCATAGGTCGCCTCGCATATATAAGAGAATGCATTGGCTTAACACATTAAAAATTATAAAATTGTTAAAGAATGTAAGACAAAATGGTAAAAAGTGTTAAAAAAAGATTTTTTTAGGCCAATGCATTCTCTTATATATGCGAGGCGACCTATGGTCGACTCGCATATATAAGAGAATGCATTGGCACAGGGCATAACTGTAACTATCACAATGTGGTCAAGGAGCCGGTTCCAATGATATCCATATTTGTATGGTTCTATTGAGACAGACCGAAGATATTTTAGGCTGTTGAAGCTTTATTTGGCCGGTTATGGCCGGTTTGTTGGGTAAAGGGTTAAAAGTGGAGTTACCCTCCTTTTTCGACTTAGAAATTTATTGCAACTAATTTTGTCTGAGCTTGCGTTCATTGTTTTTTTCTTTCGAAAAAGTAATAAAATTAAAATAGCTACACTTAAAGGGCACTAAATCCAGCCATTTATGGGAACAACATGGTAATTATAATGGAAATGAATTTATGACTCAAGTCATAAATTCATTTTCATTATAATTACCATGTTGTTTGCATCCTTCACAGAGCACATGAGTGTATTTTTCACTACTCCATGGCTCAAATTCATTCATTTGTTGCATATATTCTTTTGAGTATAAAATGATATGGTCCAATAAATGGCCGGATTTATTGTACAGAACCCCTTTAATGTAGAAAAAAAAATTGGGACACTCTCACCTCTAGTTAATACTTGATGCCCACAAAAGTCCATATTTTCTCATTTTGTTTTTAAATTAATATATTTATACACTGGTATTTATTTTATTTGTTGATTTGAGTCATTCCTCTATCCGTCCACTGACTTCCTTCTCGCGCCTCATATTTATTATATTATATTTTATTATTAGTGCATTAAGATTTATTTAGTCATTCCTCATTCTGTCAATTTAAGGTTGAAGGTATAGGGAATAAACATGTGCTGACTGTGATCGGCCTCTTGTTTTATATATTTAAGATTAGTGCATTTAGATATTAAATAAAAACTACTGCAAATAGACCATTAAAATAAATAACTGTGTTCTCAGGAGATTAACCCTTCCATGGCTGGAGCTTCCTGAAATTTTGCGAATACCATGCACCAATGCATTCTCTTAATATATATGCGAGTCTCCCACAGGAAGCCTTGCATATATAAGAGAATACATTGGCCTACCAATATTTATCTTGACCTTGTAAGCCAGTGCATTCTCTTATATATACGAGGCTCCCTATTGGGAGACTCACATATATAAGAGAATGCACTGGCACAGGATCGTTAATGCTGCACCAGCGCAGCTCCTGTCATGAAAGTGAATAACTGTTCTCGGCGATTACAATGGATGAGGCTTTTTTTCTTTCTTTTTTTCTAGGAATTATGGAAATTAATGAATGTATATGGGACAATCTCCTTTTATACTCAACAGAATAAATGCAACAAATGAATGAATTTGAGCCATGGATGAACAATACAAACAACATAGTTGTTATAATAAAAATGAGTATTTATGACTCGAGTTATAAACTCATTCTCATTATAATTACCATGTTGTTTACATCGTTCATAGAACACATGAGTGTATTTTGCACTAAACCATGGCTCAAATTCATTCATTTGTTGCATATATTCTGTTGAGTATAAAGGAGATGGTCCCATAAATGGCCGGATTTAGTGAACAGTACCCCTTTAATAATTTTTATCATTATATATTCAACAAAACCAATCTATAATTGTTCTCGATAAGAAAGAGATAGAATTAATTACCGGGGTTGGTAAATTTCTCTGCCCATTTACAAATTATTTGTTATAAGGGCCTCATCAGGGGATGAGATATGTACCTGAGGAATCAGTATTTGTTATAAGGGGCCTCATGAGGGGATGAGATATGTACCTGAGGACTCAGTATTTGTTATAAGGGGCCTCATGAGGGGATGAGATATGTACCTGAGGACTCAGTATTTTTTATTTATTTGGTCTTTACTTATTATAATTCCTTTTTTTTATACAATGTTCTGTTTCTTTCCAAATTTTAAGTCATATAATACTATACTTGTCCAGTTTTCCATCAGTTCTTCACTATTTTATGAGAAATTCATGTTTTTGCATGTATTAAATTATTTATTTTGTATTCTCATGTTTTATAATTGATATCATCTAATGAGAATATGATGACACTCCACGTTTTGTTATGATAATCAATGATTTCTGATACCGTTAATATGGTAGATAGTACATTTTAAGTAAAACTCAGGTACTTTGGTCAGTTTTTTTTATCCACATATACATATGTGTATTTAAGAAATAACTGGGCCTGCAGCACCTGTGGAATGTCACATGTATACCCTGCAGAATGTCACCTGTATACCCTGTGGAATGTCACCTGTATACCCTGCGGAATGTCACCTGTATACCCTGCAGAATGTCACCTGTATACCCTGCGGAATGTCACCTGTATACCCTGCAGAATGTCACCTGTATACCCTGCAGAATGTCACCTGTATACCCTGCGGAATGTCACCTGTATGCCCTGCAGAATGTCACCTGTATACCCTGCAGAATGTCACCTGTATACCCTGCAGAATGTCACCTGTATACCCTGCAGAATGTCACCTGTATACCCTGCAGAACCTGTGGAGTGTCGTCTATATACCCTGTGGAATGTCACATGTATACCCTGCAGAATGTCACATGTATACCCTGCAGAACATGTGGAATGTCACCTGTATACCCTGTGGAATGTCACCTGTATACCCTGCAGAATGTCACCTGTATACCCTGTGGAATGTCACCTGTATACCCTGTGGAATGTCACCTGTATACCCTGTGGAATGTCACCTGTATACCCTGCAGCACCTGTGGAATGTCACCTGTATACCCTGTCACCTGTATACCCTGTGGAATGTCACCTGTATACCCTGCAGCACCTGTGGAATGTCACCTGTATACCCTGTGGAATGTCACCTGTATACCCTGTGGAATGTCACCTGTATACCCTGCAGAACCTGTGGAGTGTCATCTATATACCCTTTCATTGATAACATTCTATTTATAATCTTTTAACTTTCCACTATAACTGTCTTTGTTCTTACATTTTGCAGATTTTAATTTAATTATTTTATTTCTGGGCCACACGCCAACAAAACATTCCACCTCTGCATCAGCTCGCACTGGATTTAATTTCTGAATCTGAATACGTGCGTCCATGTGTCCAACTCTGACACGATAGGACGGCCATGGGTAGTTTCCTGCGGCCATTATTTCCAGAATATATAAAATGTTAGTTGATAGATCTATGTGATGTGTAAAGGTACACAATCCAATTCGATGGTCACATATCATCAGATTCCAACAATGAACACATTTCTTCAAGATGCATTAGTTATCAGAATCGCTTTATTACCAAAAAATAGTGTTAACCACTGTCAACTCTAGTATAAAATTTTCCAAAACGTGTTATATATCAACATTTTGGTCAACGCAATTTAGTATCGCGAGTATGTTGGTCAGATCATCAACTATTTGCTAGGCCGCCAAATATTCCAAGCGGTGAAAAATAATAGATTTCAAAAATCGATATCTGATAACACTGAGCTTTGATGGGTGGGTTCCGAAGGCAAAGAGATAGTAATTTAGGAGTGTTAATTCGGATTATGTATCTTTAAGACGTGGTTACAAATTACAGTAATGAATCGGAAATTTGAATCGGGGGGGGGGGGGGGGGGGGGGGGGGGTGGGGGGGGGTCTTAATTCTGTACTGATTATAATTCCCCCCCCCCCCCGACATATCAAACATGAATAAAAAGCTTGGCTTGTGAGTGCAGGGTTTTTCATGACTATGCATGAGTCTGAGAAAGGTAAATTGACTTTAAGGGGTCAAATCCAGCGATAAACCAGACATTCCATCCACATCAACACTGTGATATTATGTGTCTCACAAATTACTGTTAAATAATTAATATCTTCCATATTCAATCCAATTTTTCAAAATTTATTTCTTCAAAATGTTAAAATGTTTTGCTGTTATATTCCAATTATTCTCGTATTGAAATTGATGCCGATAACTACATCATTTGTATAATTTTGTTTTATGTTTTATGCCCAACACCCACACATTCCTATTGAAATTGATGCCGTTAACTACATCATTTGTATAATTTTTTTTTATGTTTTATGCCCAACACCCACACATTCCTATTGAATTGATGCCGTTAACTACATCATTTGTATAATTTTGTTTTATGTTTTATGCCTAACACCCTCTCCCATACATTCCTATTTAAATTGATGCCTTTATCCACAAAATAGTGTTTGTATAATTTTGGTGCTAGCACTGCCTATTTATTGTCTTCTAAATATTTTATATAAGTTTGTATTGAATGTCAGAAATTTTCACTATTAAAATTGATTTATTAAATATATAATTATCTCAACTCCAGCAGGGCCGTGGCTAGAGGGTCTCTGTTGAAATTTCCAAGTCCACACCCTGAACCAGACCATTGAGACATCTCATTTGCAGCCCCTGGTTGGAACTTTCCAACTAGTACCTCAAGTTTTCCAACTATTGAATATTTCCAACCAGACTCCTTGTAAAATTTTGAACTTTTGGCCAGATTGGACCAACAGTAGAGTGTGAGGGCAGTTCTGGTTAAAACAGACTCGACAGCTATTGCAGTACTGAGTTTGGAGAACTTGGGGACTATTTCCATTACCACCAGCAAATATTACGCGCATGTGTTAACCCTTTCAGTGCCAGGGACCGATCTCATCGGCCCTAATTTACGGTCTGTAAAATCGGCCCTAAAAAAATAAAAAACTTTTTTTTTTTTAGATTTTAAAAAAATTATTAAAATTGTAAAAAATAATAACAAATGATGAAAAATTGTTAGGCCAATGCATTCTCTTATATAGGTCGCCTCGCATATATAAGAGAATGCATTGGCACAGGTTATATGGGTCGATACAAAAATCGGACCTGGCACTGAAAGGGTTAACCAATCACAACATCTATCAGCAAAGTGATGCCATTCAGACAATTATCGGAATGCCTGTGTGGTAGATTCGCCACATAGCTAAAAACAGCACTTTTAACATTGTCTGTCAAACTGCATGAATTCAATGAGGAGTTATTTATAGTGACAGAGCTAATGCTTGCTGGTGGTAATGGATATCTCCCCCAAATCCTCCATACTCAGTACTGCAATAGCTGTCGAGCCTGTGCCAATGCATTCTGTTATATCTGCAAGTCTCCCATAAGGAACCTCTCTTTTGTACAAGAATACATTGGCCTGACAATATTTACCTTGACCTGTGCATTCTCTTATATATGCGAGGCTTCCTATGGGATTCTTGCATATATAAGAGAATGCACCGGCACATGATCTTTAATGCTGCACCAGCGGATGCAGCTCCCATTATGAAAGGGTTAAAAACTGCTCTGACTGCTGACTGCATCATTAGCAGAATCTATTGAATAGGGCCCTGAAAATCGGATTTTAATTTCGAATCGAATTTGGGCAAAATATTTTAAATGGCATCAAATCTTTGTCTCGAGCACAGGGGCCTGTAACGCGCTCCGCTGTCCGCCCCCCTTTTGCACTGCCCATATACGCCGCTCTCTATACGTGCCTTCTTCGCGTTAATGGAACATTATATATAATGTTCCATTAACGCGAAGAAGGCGCGTATAGAGAGCGGCGTATATGGGCAGTGCAAAAGGGGGGCGGACAGCGGAGCGCGTTACAGGCCCCTGTGCTAAAATGTGATTATGTGATCAAAAGGATCTCAAATTTGTCACAATTCTATACGAAATTTATTAACCTTGTCCACTAAATTCGATTCGAGCATCGCTAATGCTCAGATCAAATAAAATTTAGTGCACTGGGTTAATAAATGTTGTATAGAATTGCGACTCATTAGATATCCTCTATCAATTAATATTGATTGTATTTTCAAATTTTCTGGTTTAACACATACGATCAATTTGTGACATTTTATGGCTCGCAGAATGTAGTAAGTTGACTCTACCTCTATATGAGATTGCATCAACGTCTCATCATGGTGAAAAACAAGAAATAGTAATGAAAATAAATATTATATAAGAATCAATATAATATCAATATTAATTGATAGAAGAATTTCTGGACAGGTGTCTTCGACTCATATTTATTATTTTACACCCCGGAAACTATATACATCTTATGTACAAAGAGATAATCCATCTTTAAATTGACTGTTTTCAAACAATGTATCGTTGGCAAATCCGAATGTACTGAACTTGAGATTTGTGCACTGATGTTGGATATTTATCAACGAACAGTGCCTTTCATTTTGAATGACATTTGTATACATTTAAAGGCCCACTTAATTTTGAACCCCCAGATTACAATATATAAAATATATACCATATTATATACCATTTGAAAGAGGAAGCTCCAAAACATTGTATTATCAACTTATAAACTGAGGACATGTTTTTGTTGAGTTGCCAACACGTTTTGTCATCAAGATTGCAGTAAAAAGCAGTATTATTTCAATGCAGGGGAATAACTCTATATATTAAAGATAGAGTTCTTCCCCTTTTATTGAAAAAGTTTGAATTCTGTTGCATTCTGGGATCCAAAGGTGAAGTCATTCTATGATTTCAGCAGTTTTCTATTTCTCTGTGGGCATCTTCTGAGACACTGATGTTTCAAATAGTGATGAATTATAGTATTTTAATCATATTTTATGGCATAGATTGTTATTAAAACCGTATATCAAGTCACTATAAAAAAATAATCGGCGACTCGAAAATTAAGTGGGCCTTTAACCCTTTCATGACTGGAGCTTCCTGAATTTTTGCGAAAACCCTGTGCCAGTGCATTCTCTTAGAAATGCGAGTCTCCCAAAGGGAGCCTTGCATATATAAGAGAATACATTGGCCTAACAATTTTTTACAATTTTAATAATTTGTTCTTGTATTCTTGAACAATTTTATAATTTCACCCACACAGAGCCCCAGACAAACATGAGCAGACGACACTCTTCTATATGCTTCTATATATGTGTGGGGCTCCCTGCAGGGTAATGGATGTTTTTTATTTACCTATGGTCGACTCGCATATATAAGAGAATGCATTGGCACAGGGTAAAAAAATCCCGACTTCCGACTGGATTTGATATGGCGGGTCACATATGTGAATCAGATTGATCATTGGTTAGTATTGTGAAGTCTATTGGGGTCTTTAGAAACCACAGAACAGAATAGGGTTGTAACGATTCATCACGATACGATGCTGACAATACAATACGTATTGTTGAGAGGTGGTTGTTAAGAGACAATCAAAGATTCATAATGCATTATTGGTCAAATCATAGAAATATCTGAAGATTTTGACTTTTCAATTGAGTTTCAAAAGTGATTAAGTGTATCGTGATCGGTATCGTATCATATGGTTTGTATCGCGATAAATATTGTATCATGAACATGTGTATCGTTACAGCCCTAATGGGGAAAAAACAAATTTGTTTCGGGACAGCCACTTTCAGATCAAATGAAAGATTTTGATTCACATCGAATAGCTGCGGAGTGATGGGCTGGAGGACAATCAATTAACAAGAAACAAAAATGTCTTATGAGATGAATTTATTTGATGACATGAACAGATGACTGATAAATGTTGAGAATGCTGTCCGTGAGAAAGAATGAGGCAAGATCGTCAAAATTGTTTGTTCTCAGGGTGGCTAGCATCACCAACTTCACCCTCTGGGGACCTCATTCTGCTAAGGCCTCATCTTCTGGGAAGTTTCTATATCGCATAAATGGCAGAAGATAAAATGTATAATCGATGTGACTAATGGGTGAACATCACTTAAGTTCAACTGGGGAACTTCAATCTGATCCTCGGTCTCCCATAGCAGTTGAGGCCTAAGCAGAATGAGGTCCCCAGAGGGTGAATTTAGTGATGCTTGCCCACCATGCGGAATAGCACCACTAAATTCACCCTCTGTGGACCTCATTCTGCAAATGACAGACACCATAGTATAGCACTCTATTGGCCCTTCTTCTTGTCCGTTCCCTTCACTCACAACGGAGAATACCGGCTGTTGAAACCTAACTGACGGGGATGTGACTTTTACTCCCTGCCATCAGATTTCATGGTACGTCACACATAACCTATACTGTTGGTATCTTACTGTCAACAGATTTCATGGCATGCCACACATAACCTATACTGTTGGTATCACACTGTCAACAGCGTTCATGGTACGCCACACAGAACCTATACTCTCGACAAGTGGGCGGCAGTCTTTTTCGACAGCTTTCATGGTACGTCACACATAACCTATACTGTTGGTATCTCACTGTCGACAGCTTTCATGGTACACCACACATAACCTATACTGTTGGTATCTCACTGTTGACTGCATTCATGGTATGCTACACATAATCTATACGCTCGGCAAGTGGGCGGCAGTCCTCTATGCTGTCACAGGAACTGTTGGTATCTCACTGTCGACAGCGTTCATGGTACGCCACACAGAACCTATACTCTCGACAAGTGGGCGGCAGTCCTCGATGCAGATGTTTTCCACATTTCTGACAGGACGAGTTAAATAGAGTGTGATAACTTCTGAACCACATCTGAAGAGACATTAAAGATATGGTAAGATGACGAGTTTCTATTCATTAAATTCGATTTGAGCCGAGGTTTACCGAGGCTCAAATAGAATTTAGTGGACGAGGTTGATAAATTACATATAAAATAGGACGAGTGTGAGATACCTTTTATCACATGATCAAATAAACGCGAAGTATTCATCAAAAACAACAATCATATTCTGCAGCGATCGTAAGTCATTTAAAGAACGGCGTGACGTCATCGCACACGCTAATATTACAAGTGTGTCTTACCGATAATTATGAAACTTCTTTTATGGCCAAATTATGTGATAAATTGTGTTATGTAAACAAACAGTATGCAAAGAGTGAGTGATAAGCAAAACACTCAACACCGGGGAGATCCCACTATGTGAACTTTGGTTAAAACTGTCACCATGTTGCTTCCAACATACCCATATAGCCCTCGCTAATCTTGGCCATTCAAGATTTTGGTGTATAATGGGTCACCATGAACCAATCTCTCAAAAATATCGCCACAGTGTTGAGTGTTTTGCTTATCGCACACTATGTACATGCTGTGGATAATATCGCATTTATACTATCACTAGCTCGAGTACCCGGCATTTCTTGGGTAAAGAAGATTGGAAACAAATTGAAGTGTTTCGACATACATTTACACAATTTCAAAGAACTTCTCTGTACACCACATTGGTGGTCTTCCCTTCTGCTGCGTGGATGAATAGATTTTGCGATTATCCAACCCTCGAGCACCCAACTTAGAGCTGGCCATGGGAGAAACACGACGATATTAAATTAAAGTCCAGTGATCTTGAGGGATCGCCGCTGAGCCTTATTTATTGTCACTGCATAGGTCGCCTCGCATATATAAGAGAATGCATTGGCCTAACAATTTTTTACAATTTTAATAATTTTTTCTTGTATTCTTTAACAATTTTATAATTTCCCCCATACAGAGCCCCAGACAAACATGAGCAGACCACACTCTTCTATATGCTTCTATATATGTGTGGGGCTCCCTGTAGGGTAATGGATGTTTTTTATTTTATGTCCTAAAAATTGTAAGAAACATTTATTTAAAAAAAATGATAAAAAATTGTTAGGCCAATGCATTCTCTTATATATGCGAGGCGACCTATGGTCGACTCGCATATATAAGAGAATGCATTGGCACAGGGTAAAAAAATCCCGACTTACGACAACTATTTCAAAATTGTTATTTAAAGAGATAATCCATCTTTAACTGCAGCATTCAATGCTGAAAATATTATTTGTGCACCTTGTTTTGATATAAACTTAATTTTCCCTGCATGAAGAACACTTGGCTAAAAGAGTAATTCATTCACATGTAAGTGCACTTTGGACTGGTCCAGACAAGGGTATGGCCTGGACCGAAATGGCCTGGACCGGAGGACAGCCTAGTCAGTGGACTGGACCAACCAGTGTGATCCAGTCCGCATCACAATTTCCTATCAGCTACATTTTACAGGTTGGTATATGTGATTAGCTCAGTTTGACATGGCAGTGATTGCTTAGGCAATGCATCCATGCATTTTATGTTCGGAGTGATATACAGTGACATATACCAGGTATTTAGTAATTTTACAACAAGAAACAATCTATACTGACTGTCTGAAGGCAGTTTTGATGTTAAAATGACATTATCTCTAAGTTTTAAGGCCCCCCCCCCCCCCCATTCCTGAGTGATTCAGAAATATTTTTCCTTGGAACAAATATTGTGCCACTTACTAAGAATGATTTGACGGACATCTCTGCTAAAGTAGGAAGATAGAAATGGAGCATAGCGGCACTAGCGTGGTCTGTTATCTGTAATATTAAATAAGAAGGCTAGATGTCACATAAACCTGGGGTAAAAATAGACCTTGCTTATATTATTATTTCATTATGGTCTGTTATCAGTAAATACATGTAATAACAAGAGGCCAATCACAATCAACGGATTCTTAACCCATATCAGTAAATACATGTAATAACATAAAGGCCGATCACAATAATCGGATGCAGGAGTAAAAAGATTGCATGCGCAGAGTTTTGCGCATCGAAACCAACAGTTTGGGACGTGTTGTGTGAGACATTCAGTAGATAAGGATTTGATGTACTTATTTGAGCTCTAGCTTGCAATCCTCTGTATAGAAATTAGTGATGAACCGATAAATACCATAAATTAGTGATGAACCCGAAAATACCATCGTCGATACCCAGTTGTTAAAATTTACTGATCGGCCGATGCCAATTGTTTTATTTATAGTACAAAAAGTGATGCAACACTAACAATAACATTAACTAGTTAGCCATGTAGTACATTCATTAAACTAGTTTTTTGGTTATTTAACTGCACAGTATAGTCAAAGTTAGCAAATGTAAAGCAAATGATAAATTAATATTACGTTATTATTTTTAGCTAATAATACAGTGAACATTTATGATCAAACAATGAAGACATTTATTCACCGGTAAATTTAAGATTTCCCACGAGGCTCGGAGGTGCGACATACAAAATTATAATGTAGACTAAATTACGTCATAATTAAGTCAAGCATTCTATCTGACAGTGACCACATTGTACTTTGAGACGTTTTGAAGGGCATCCCCTGGAAAAGTTTTGAAAATTCAATGCACTGAGTCAATTTCTCAACAGTAATATATTACTTTCAAATCTTAAAAAAGTTTGCCTTCTCCCTGCATCTTTAGTCAAATGAGTTGATGTGAATGTGACAGAAATGAAGAATTGCAATATTTATTGTACATGTATAGCTTTCAATTTTGAAATATTTATTGTTGGCCAATTGAAAAAAAAAACACCCTGGTCTAATAGCTCCTGTATGATGTGATGTTTTTATATAACAAAGCAGAGATACATGCATGTATGCGAGAATCATAGTTGATTCTCATGTTTCACTGTGCGAGAATCATTTGTGAGAATCGATTCTGATTCTCGTACAAATTTTAAGCCCTGAAACTAACCTTTTGAAAGACTTGGTATTTGGATTTGGACCAGAGATCGAGTTTGCCGTCCTCCGTGTAGAAATCTTCCTTGTAACCTTTAACGTTGACCCACTCTATAAGCAGACCCCTCAGAGCCACTAAAGCCTTCAGAGTTTTCCCGATCGTGACGTGTAGGACTGTACAGCTACCAAATGGCCTTGACACCGTGATCGTCATGTCTGGATACATCCCGTTCCAGACATTTGTAACTAGCTGATCAACAATACTGAAAATTTATGAGAATGATATTAGAGCCCTGCGTATCGATTCGATTCAGAATCTTTCGTCTGATTTGATTCGATTCGAAATTGGCTGTCCAGATTCCAATTGTATCGAATCACTGGCACCAGTTGTATTCTCATTACGGCAATGGACAATATTGCTTTTTCGCGAAGATAGTTTATGATATCATCGAAAGACCACACATTACAATGTTGTAGAATGATCTATACAATATAGACCACTGAAGCATTGCAAGACTAATGAAACTGATCTAGCAAAATTTTGTGTCGAACTTCAGCTACGTGAATCCGTACTTACTTCATTATTGCTTATGATAACATTTCGATATTATATAGCAGAGATAGCCACAAAGATTGCGCACTTAATCGGTTGAATGCGAATTTGATCCATTTATGGATAATATATACAATATATACCGACGATCACATAACGAAGTTGGTAAATTGATACACTCAGTAAAGTGATATCTACATCTTCACTATTGATACGACTGATGTAATGATATGATTCGAGATTCGATGCGATTGGGAATCATTTGGCTGATTCGATTCGAGATTCGATTCAAAATGAAAATGCCCGATTCGCAGGGCCCTAAATGATATATTTAAGAAATAACTCTTGCTTCGATTTAAAGGTTTTGCAGTTATATGTCATGCCAATCATTCAAGTAAAAACTATATTTTACAAATCTGTAGTGGTGTCAAGATACAGTAATGCCCTAAGTAATCGACTCTATAACCACAGCAGAATTATGGGTAACTTTTCAGGAGTTACCCATAATTCTGCTGTGGTTATGGAGTCGATTACTTAGGGCATTACTGTACGTTTGTGTCGCGGTATGATATGTATCGTGATAAACATGATATGATACATATCTAGATATATCTCGAGTGAATGATACCTGTATGTGGTGATGTTTTATTTAACCCAAATTCTGACGATTGTAATAAAATATATATACATATATGGGTTACTTTCATCAAACATGCTTTATTATTAAATGTATTGTATACGATGAAATAACATTAATACACACCTCATCGATGTATCTATTATACTACCTTTGATATATTTGCGAGTAGTTTCAGACATGGGGATCCATGATGTACATGTATAGTCTATATATTTGAGCCACTTAGAATTGCAAAACAAATGATTGCTACTGTTCTAAAGTGTCCATATTTCTCAATTGCTCATTTTCCTAACAGAGCGGAACAGAGGATATTAAATGAAATATTAATTAATTAATTAATTAATTTGATTCCCTAAAATATAAACATGTCACACTGACACCTGTTTCATGGAATTGATAACTCTCTAAGTAGGTAAATCTATAAATAGTTGAATTCCTGGAAGGCTTAATATGATATTATGGTACCAGGAAGTCAAAGTACCCGGATGTCAACACTGAATAGAACACGCGGTCTTATTATTACCATTGGCATTTGATTCCTTTGATGAATACCTCTTTGAACAGTGCACTTATATACATGTGCTTCTGAGTACACACTACATAGACTGCAAGACAACTGAGGCAGGGCACAATTAGGAAGAGATTAGAGATAAATATAATTTCATATAAGCAAACTTTAATCGGCCAATTTATTTCAAGTAAGCTCTATTTTGTGCAAGTTTTTGTCCCAACTCCGACCAATTTGAAAATTGTGCGTTTGTTTTTGCACCACTCTGTAGCAACATACGTCAAACTAATTAAGGTATACAGCCAAGCCTTGAAATAGGGTGTCTGTCATTTGCAGAATGAGGTCCCCAGAGGGTGAATTTAGTGATGCTACCCCACATAGCGGGCTAGCATCACCAAATTCACCCTCTGGGAACCTCATTCTGCTGAGGTGAAAGCAGAATGAGGTCCCCAGAGGGTGAATTTGGTGATGCTAGCCGCTATGCGGGGTAGCATCACTAAATTCACCCTCTGGGGACCTCATTCTGCAAATGACAGCCACCCTATTTCAAGGCTTGTATACAGCACTTAATTTATTAGATTGGGAGATAGATATGTGCATAGGTTATGTATTGTACACAAAAGCAATGGTCGTCACATCCTGTGGAAAATAGCTTATTTTACCTTAAAATATATTCTGATGTGAGTTAATTCACTAATTGGGACAATTATTTAACCCTGTTTTGGTAGGTTTCATGCAGGAACAATGTATCACAATACATGATATTTGTGTGTTCAGACCGATGCACGTATCGTGAGTTTGTGTATCTCGTTACACCAGTGTCCTGGTGAATCTTGACACCAATCTGGGTCACAATTCTCTATTAAACTGTTCAAGCACTTACATGTATAGTGCCGATTAACAATATGTTGATTCAGATCTATTCGAGCACTCATAACGCTGACAATGAACACAATGTTGTTTCAGAGCACCGGCTGCTTTACCAAACATTATTCACTGGAGAAAACACACTGTTGATTCCAAAAATATAATTTACCGATAAAAAATCCACATTCTGTCTAAAACCTGTCAATCAATCCAAATCAATCGCATACTGAGAATGGCTTTGATTTTGTTGACATCAATTCCTGTGGTTTCCATTGGTTTCTCACAAAAAAGGGTATTTTGAGGGGATGAGAACCCATAGAGAGCCCCACATAGACTGCAGCAGACGACACTCCATAGTGCATACTTCCAGCTGTGTGAGGCTCCCTGTGGGTTAAACATTAAACTTCATATATCACCTCTGTTAATAGAGAGCCCCAAATAGAGTGGAGCAGACGACACTTGGTAGTGCAAGCGAGGCTCCCTGTGGGTTACCAATAAAACATTCATGAGTTATTTCACTTATCGGAGTAGGTGAAAGCCTGGATATAGTGTGTCTGATATTTGCAGAATGAGGTCCCCAGAGGATGAATTTAGACACGCTATGCCATACAGCGGGTTGGCATCACTAAATTCATCCTCTGGGGACCTCATTCTGCTTAGGCCTCATCTTCTGGGAAGTATCAATAGTCTCAAATTAACATTTTTTCAGTTACTTTTTCCCTTCTGTTCAGTTTCTATATCACTAATTTGCGCCGATTTAATCAATGAGCTAATTAATAAGATATATTAAGAAATTGTTTTATGTACCTTGACATGGTGAAACCATCAAGCCTTTAGGCTGGTGTTAAAAAAAAAAAATATTTGCCCATTCCCTATCTGATGTTAAAAATTTGGGTAGGTATGTCGTCTAATATATTTTTGTTCTTTCTTCATTTTTGACAGGACCCCAAACAGTGGCTAAAATCAGATTTTTAAGCTTAACTTGATTTGAGGAACAGCTCAATGTGTCAATCCGATCAATACATGGACATTTCATTTTCGTGGTTTGGCCATCCAACGATATCAACAAATAAAAGATATTCATGAATTAAAATCATTTTACAGTATTTGAATCAAACTTTATATATTGCCTCCGTTATTAATTAACCCTTTCATGGCGGTAGCTGTGCTGGTGCAGCATTAAAGATCCTGTGCCAGTGCATTCGTTTATATATGCGAGGGAGACTTGCATACATATATAAGAGAATCCACTGGCTTACAAAGTAAAGGTAGATATTGTTAGGCCCATTTATTCTCTTATACATGCAAGGCTCCCTATGAGAGACTCGCATATATAAGAGAATGTATTGGCACAGGGGTTTCGCAAGGGAGGGTTATATATCGCCTCAGTTATTTAGGGGATAACTGTGCGGTGTTTTGTGATTTCTGAAATCACAAAACACCACACTGTTATCCCCATTCTAATTCTCTTCGAACTTAAAACGTTATCTCGACACACATGCCTTGTAGTTATCGATGAAATGTGCAGACATATAAAACACTCAGCCAATTCACGACTTTTTGTTTTATATTTAATGCACTGGATAAAATAAAGTCCCTCAATTAGATTAGCTCTTATCGTTAAAAATGATGATAAAGATGACAAATTGCCACCTCGAATAGAAATAAATATTCACAACAGTTAGTTTTTGCATGTACCTGATGTCTTCTTCAGATGTTTACCACTTACAAATTTCGGTTTTGATTTTACCGCGAACTTGCATGAAGTTGAATTGAAACAATGGAAAATTGTTTACTCATTGAGATGTATTTCACGTCGTATCTGTCACGATTTCATGTCAAGAAATTTGGTCAAATGATATAGAGACAATGATATTGATGGGATATAACGGTGTGGTGTTTTGTGATTTTTGAAAGTACATGTATACAGGGCGAATGTACTGACTGTCAAATTTCGACAAAAGCGATGCTGCTGGTTTGTTAATATAGCAATGAGCTAGTAATGAAGTCAATAGACCAGGCGCCAACTCTATGCATCTGCTCCGAAACGTCATCGGCATGTACTGTGTAAGGGTGACATCATGGATAGACTCGGAACAGTGAGCGGAGCTGGAATGGTCATCGAGATTAGGAATTCAGTTGACGTCAATATTGGCACGTAGGTATATTTAACATTGAAGCGGTGAACCAGACTATACTTTGTGACAGTTTATCGATAATTACCCCCCCCCGCGAATATGTGATATTTCAGCGGGTATATTCGCATAAGGGCATTAGAATAACCCTTTGAGCTGGTGCAGCATTAATAATCCCATGGTTAGCCTCGCATATACCGGTATATAAAGAGAATGCACTGTCTTACAAGGTCTGACAAGGTAGATATTGTTAAGCCCATGTATTCTTATATATTCGAGGCTCCCTATGGTCTATATGAGAATGCATTAGTACAGGGTCTTCGCAAAATTTCAGGAAGCTCCAGTCATAGAAGGGTTAAATACCTAGGTGGTACAGCGTGACTTGTCGATCTTCGTTTCTTGAACTGTGTGTCTCGCTTCCATAGCGCATTATCATCCATCGATCGCTTGAGAGTGAATACTGCATGACTAGCTAGCTCGTGTACCTGTCGATATGTAAGTCAGATATTATTTGACTAGCTAGCTTGTGTACCTGTTGATATGTACCTGGTAAGTCAAATATTATTCGACTAGCTAGCTGGTGTACCTGTTGATATGTAAGTCAGATATTATTTGACTAGCAAGCTTGTGTACCTGTTGATATGTAAGACAGATATTATTTGACTAGCTAGCTTGTGTACCTGTTGATATGTAAGACAGATGTTATTTGACTAGCTAGCTCGTGTACCTGTTGATATGTAAGACAGATATTATTTGACTAGCTAGCTCGTGTACCTGTTGATATGTAAGACAGATATTATTTGACTAGCTAGCACGTGTACCTGTTGATATGTAAGACAGATATTATTTGACTAGCAAGCTTGTGTACCTGTTGATATGTACCTGGTAAGTCAGATATTATTTGACTAGCTAGCTGGTGTACCTGTTGATATGTACCTGGTAAGTAAGATATTAATTGACTAGCTAGCTTGTGTACCTGTTGATATGTAAGACAGACGTTACTTGACTAGCTAGCTTGTGTACCTGTTGATATGTACCTGGTAAGTCAGATATTATTTGACTAGCTAGCTGGTGTACCTGTTGATATGTACCCGGTAAGTCAGATATTATTTGACTAGCAAGCTTGTGTACCTGTTGATATGTAAGACAGATATTATTTGACTAGCTAGCTCGTGTACCTGTTGATATGTAAGACAGATATTATTTGACTAGCTAGCTCGTGTACCTGTTGATATGTAAGACAGATATTATTTGACTAGCTAGCTTGTGTACCTGTTGATATGTAAGACAGATATTATTTGACTAGCTAGCTTGTGTACCTGTTGATATGTAAGTCAGATGTTATTTGACTAGCTAGCTTGTGTACCTGTTGATATGTAAGACAGATATTATTTGACTAGCTAGCTTGTGTACCTGTTGATATGTAAGTCAGATGTTATTTGACTAGCTAGCTTGTGTACCTGTTGATATGTAAGACAGATATTATTCGACTAGCTAGCTGGTGTACCTGTTGATATAATAGACAGATATTATTTGACTAGCTAGCTCGTGTACCTGTTGATATGTAAGACAGATATTTATTGACTAGCAAGCTTGTGTACCTGTTGATATGTACCCAGTAAGTCAGATATTATTCGACTAGCTAGCTCGTGTACCTGTTGATATGTAAGACAGATATTTATTGACTAGCAAGCTTGTGTACCTGTTGATATGTACCCGGTAAGTCAGATATTATTTGACTAGCTAGCTTGTGTACCTATTGATATGTAAGACAGATGTTATTTGACTAGCTAGCTTGTGTACCTGTCGATATGTAAGACAGATGTTATTTGACTAGCAAGCTTGTGTACCTGTTGATATGTAAGACAGATATTATTTGACTAGCAAGCTTGTGTACCTGTTGATATGTAAGACAGATATTATTTGACTAGCTAGCTTGTATACCTGTTGATATGTACCCGGTAAGACAGATATTATTTGACTAGCTAGCTTGTGTACCTGTTGATATGTAAGACAGATGTTATTTGACTAGCTAGCTTGTGTACCTGTTGATATGTACCCGGTAAGTCAGATATTATTTGACTGGCTAGCTCGTGTACCTGTCGATATGTAAGACAGATGTTATTTGACTAGCTAGCTTGTGTACCTGTCAATATGTAAGACAGATATTATTCGACTAGCTAGCTGGTGTACCTGTTGATAGAATAGACAGATATTATTTGACTAGCTAGCTCGTGTACCTGTCGATATGTAAGACAGATATTATTTGACTAGCTAGCTCGTGTACCTGTTGATATGTAAGACAGATATTATTTGACTAGCTAGCTTGTGTACCTGTTGATATGTAAGTCAGATGTTATTTGACTAGCTAGCTTGTGTACCTGTTAATATGTAAGTCAGATGTTATTTGACTAGCTAGCTTGTGTACCTGTTGATATGTAAGACAGATATTATTTGACTAGCTAGCTGGTGTACCTGTTGATATGTAAGACAGATGTTATTTGACTAGCTAGCACGTGTACCTGTTGATATGTAAGACAGATATTATTTGACTAGCTAGCTGGTGTACCTGTTGATATGTAAGACAGATGTTATTTGACTAGCTAGCTTGTGTACCTGTCGATATGTAAGACAGATATTATTTGACTAGCTAGCTTGTGTACCTGTTGATATGTAAGACAGATATTATTTGACTAGCTAGCACGTGTACCTGTTGATATGTAAGACAGATATTATTTGACTAGCTAGCTTGTGTACCTGTTGATATGTAAGACAGATATTATTTGACTAGCTAGCTGGTGTACCTGTTGATATAATAGACATATTATTTAACTAGCTAGCTTGTGTACCTGTCGATATGTAAGACAGATGTTATTTGACTAGCAAGCTTGTGTACCTGTTGATATGTAAGACAGACATTATTTGAATAGCTAGCTTGTGTACCTGTTGATATGTAAGTCAGATGTTATTTGACTAGCTAGCTTGTGTACATGTCGATATGTAAGACAGATATTATTCGACTAGCTAGCTGGTGTACCTGTTGATATAATAGACATATTATTTGACTAGCTAGCTTGTGTACCTGTCGATATGTAAGACAGATGTTATTTGACTAGCTAGCTCGTATACCTGTTGATATGTACCCGGTAAGTCAAATATTATTCGACTAGCTAGCTGGTGTACCTGTCGATATATAAGACAGATATTATTTGACTAGCTAGCTTGTGTACCTGTTGATATGTAAGACATATATTATTTGACTAGCTAGCTTGTGTACCTGTCGATATGTAAGACAGATATTATTCGACTAGCTAGCTGGTGTACCTGTTGATATGTAAGTCAGATGATATTTGACTAGCTAGCTTGTGTACCTGTCGATATGTAAGACAGATATTATTTGACTAGCTAGCTTGTGTACCTGTTGATATGTAAGACAGATATTATTTGACTAGCAAGCTTGTGTACCTGTTGATATGTAAGACAGATATTATTTGACTAGCAAGCTTGTGTACCTGTTGATATGTAAGACAGATGTTATTTGACTAGCAAGCTTGTGTACCTGTTGATATAATAGACAGATATTATTTGACTAGCTAGCTTGTGTACCTGTTGATATGTAAGTCAGATGTTATTTGACTAGCTAGCTTGTGTACCTGTCGATATGTAAGACAGATATTATTTGACTAGCTAGCTTGTGTACCTGTTGATATGTAAGACAGATGTTATTTGACTAGCAAGCTTGTGTACCTGTTGATATAATAGACAGATGTTATTTGACTAGCTAGCACGTGTACCTGTTGATATGTAAGACAGATATTATTTGACTAGCTAGCTTGTGTACCTGTTGATATGTAAGTCAGATGTTATTTGACTAGCTAGCTTGTGTACCTGTCGATATGTAAGACAGATGTTATTTGACTAGCTAGCTTGTGTACCTGTTGATATGTAAGACAGATGTTATTTGACTAGCTAGCTTGTGTACCTGTTGATATGTAAGACAGATATTATTTGACTAGCAAGCTTGTGTACCTGTCGATATGTAAGACAGATGTTATTTGACTAGCAAGCTTGTGTACCTGTCGATATGTAAGACAGATGTTATTTGACTAGCAAGCTTGTGTACCTGTTGATATGTAAGTCAGATGTTATTTGACTAGCAAGCTTGTGTACCTGTTGATATGTAAGTCAGATATTATTTGACTAGCTAGCTTGTGTACCTGTCGATATGTAAGACAGATATTATTTGACTAGCAAGCTTGTGTACCTATCGATATGTAAGACAGATGTTATTTGACTAGCAAGCTTGTGTACCTGTTGATATGTAAGTCAGATGTTATTTGACTAGCAAGCTTGTGTACCTGTTGATATAATAGACAGATGTTATTTGACTAGCTAGCTTGTATACCTGTTGATATGTAAGTCAGATGTTATTTGACTAGCTAGCTTGTGTACCTGTTGATATGTAAGACAGATATTATTTGACTAGCAAGCTTGTGTACCTGTTGATACGTAAGACAGATATTATTTGACTAGCTAGCTTGTGTACCTGTTGATATGTACCCGGTAAGTAAGATATTATTCGACTAGCTAGCTCGTGTACCTGTTGATATGTACCCGGTAAGTAAGATGTTATTTGACTAGCAAGCTTGTGTACCTGTTGATATGTACCCGGTAAGTAAGATATTAATTGACTAGCTAGCTCGTGTACCTGTTGATATGTAAGACAGATATTATTTGACTAGCTAGCTTGTGTACCTGTTGATATGTAAGACAGATGTTATTTGACTAGCTAGCTTGTGTACCTGTTGATATGTAAGTCAGATGTTATTTGACTAGCAAGCTTGTGTACCTGTTGATATGTAAGTCAGATGTTATTTGACTAGCAAGCTTGTGTACCTGTTGATATGTAAGACAGATATTATTTGACTAGCAAGCTTGTGTACCTGTTGATATGTAAGTCAGATGTTATTTGACTAGCAAGCTTGTGTACCTGTTGATATAATAGACAGATATTATTTGACTAGCAAGCTTGTGTACCTGTTGATATGTAAGACAGATATTATTTGACTAGCAAGCTTGTGTACCTGTTGATATGTAAGACAGATATTATTTGACTAGCTAGCTTGTGTACCTGTTGATATAATAGACAGATATTATTTGACTAGCAAGCTTGTATACCTGTTGATATGTAAGACAGATATTATTTGACTAGCTAGCTTGTATACCTGTTGATATGTAAGACAGATATTATTTGACTAGCTAGCTTGTGTACCTGTTGATATGTAAGACAGATGTTATTTGACTAGCAAGCTTGTATACCTGTTGATATGTAAGACAGATATTATTTGACTAGCTAGCTTGTATACCTGTTGATATGTAAGACAGATATTATTTGACTAGTAAGCTTGTGTACCTGTTGATATGTAAGACAGATATTATTTGACTAGCAAGCTTGTATACCTGTTGATATGTAAGACAGATATTATTTGACTAGCTAGCTTGTGTACCTGTTGATATGTAAGACAGATATTATTTGACTAGCAAGCTTGTGTACCTGTTGATATGTAAGACAGATATTATTTGACTAGCTAGCTCGTGTACCTGTTGATATGTACCCAGTAAGTCAGATATTATTTGACTAGCAAGCTTGTGTACCTGTTGATATGTAAGACAGATGTTATTTGACTAGTAAGCTTGTGTACCTGTTGATATGTAAGACAGATATTATTTGACTAGCTAGCTTGTATACCTGTTGATATGTAAGACAGATGTTATTTGACTAGCTAGCTTGTGTACCTGTCGATATGTAAGACAGATATTATTTGACTAGTAAGCTTGTGTACCTGTTGATATGTAAGACAGATATTATTTGACTAGCAAGCTTGTATACCTGTTGATATGTAAGACAGATATTATTTGACTAGCTAGCTTGTGTACCTGTTGATATGTAAGACAGATATTATTTGACTAGCTAGCTTGTGTACCTGTTGATATGTAAGACAGATATTATTTGACTAGCAAGCTTGTATACCTGTTGATATGTAAGACAGATGTTATTTGACTAGCAAGCTTGTGTACCTGTTGATATAATAGACAGATATTATTTGACTAGCTAGCTTGTGTACCTGTTGATATGTAAGACAGATATTATTTGACTAGCAAGCTTGTATACCTGTTGATATAATAGACAGATGTTATTTGACTAGCAAGCTTGTGTACCTGTTGATATGTAAGACAGATGTTATTTGACTAGCAAGCTTGTATACCTGTTGATATGTAAAGTCAGATGTTATTTGACTAGCTAGCTTGTGTACCTGTTGATATGTAAGACAGATGTTATTTGACTAGCTAGCTTGTGTACCTGTTGATATGTAAGACAGATATTATTTGACTAGCAAGCTTGTGTACCTGTTGATATGTAAGACAGATATTATTTGACTAGCTAGCTTGTGTACCTGTTGATATGTAAGACATATATTATTTGACTAGCAAGCTTGTATACCCGTTGATATGTAAGACAGATATTATTTGACTAGCAAGCTTGTGTACCTGTTGATATGTAAGACAGATATTATTTGACTAGCTAGCTTGTGTACCTGTTGATATGTAAGACAGATATTATTTGACTAGCAAGCTTGTGTACCTGTTGATATGTAAGACAGATATTATTTGACTAGCAAGCTTGTGTACCTGTTGATATGTAAGACAGATGTTATTTGACTAGCAAGCTTGTGTACCTGTTGATATATACATGTAAGACAGATATTATTTGACTAGCTAGCTTGTGTACCTGTTGATATGTAAGACAGATATTATTTGACTAGCTAGCTTGTGTACCTGTTGATATGTAAGACATGTTATTTGACTAGCTAGCTTGTGTACCTGTTGATATGTAAGACAGATATTATTTGACTAGCTAGCTTGTATACCTGTTGATATGTAAGACAGATATTATTTGACTAGCAAGCTTGTGTACCTGTTGATATATACATGTAAGACAGATATTATTTGATTAGCTAGCTTGTGTACCTGTTGATATGTAAGACAGATATTATTTGACTAGCTAGCTTGTGTACCTGTTGATATGTAAGACATGTTATTTGACTAGCTAGCTTGTGTACCTGTTGATATGTAAGACAGATATTATTTGACTAGCTAGCTTGTGTACCTGTTGATATGTAAGACAGATGTTATTTGACTAGCTAGCTTGTATACCTGTTGATATGTAAGACAGATGTTATTTGACTAGCAAGCTTGTGTACCTGTTGATATGTAAGACAGATGTTATTTGACTAGCTAGCTTGTGTACCTGTTGATATGTAAGACAGATATTATTTGACTAGCTAGCTTGTATACCTGTTGATATGTAAGACAGATATTATTTGACTAGCAAGCTTGTGTACCTGTTGATATGTAAGACAGATGTTATTTGACTAGCAAGCTTGTGTACCTGTTGATATATACATGTAAGACAGATATTATTTGACTAGCTAGCTTGTGTACCTGTTGATATGTAAGACAGATATTATTTGACTAGCTAGCTTGTGTACCTGTTGATATGTAAGACAGATGTTATTTGACTAGCTAGCTTGTGTACCTGTTGATATGTAAGACAGATATTATTTGACTAGCTAGCTTGTATACCTGTTGATATGTAAGACAGATGTTATTTGACTAGCTAGCTTGTATACCTGTTGATATGTAAGACAGATATTATTTGACTAGCTAGCTTGTATACCTGTTGATATGTAAGACAGATATTATTTGACTAGCTAGCTTGTATACCTGTTGATATGTAAGACATATATTATTTGACTAGCTAGCTTGTATACCTGTTGATATGTAAGACAGATATTATTTGACTAGCTAGCTTGTATACCTGTTGATATGTAAGACAGATATTATTTGACTAGCAAGCTTGTGTACCTGTTGATATGTAAGACAGATATTATTTGACTAGCTAGCTTGTATACCTGTTGATATGTAAGACAGATATTATTTGACTAGCTAGCTTGTATACCTGTTGATATGTAAGACAGATATTATTTGACTAGCTAGCTTGTATACCTGTTGATATGTAAGACAGATATTATTTGACTAGCAAGCTTGTGTACCTGTTGATATGTAAGACAGATATTATTTGACTAGCAAGCTTGTGTACCTGTTGATATGTAAGACAGATGTTATTTGACTAGCTAGCTTGTGTACCTGTTGATATGTAAGACAGATATTATTTGACTAGCTAGCTTGTATACCTGTTGATATGTAAGACAGATATTATTTGACTAGCAAGCTTGTGTACCTGTTGATATGTAAGACAGATATTATTTGACTAGCAAGCTTGTGTACCTGTTGATATGTAAGACAGATATTATTTGACTAGCTAGCTTGTATACCTGTTGATATGTAAGACAGATATTATTTGACTAGCAAGCTTGTATACCTGTTGATATGTAAGACAGATGTTATTTGACTAGCAAGCTTGTGTACCTGTTGATATGTAAGACAGATATTATTTGACTAGCTAGCTTGTATACCTGTTGATATGTAAGACAGATATTATTTGACTAGCAAGCTTGTATACCTGTTGATATGTAAGACAGATGTTATTTGACTAGCAAGCTTGTGTACCTGTTGATATAATAGACAGATATTATTTGACTAGCTAGCTCGTGTACCTGTTGATATGTAAGACAGATATTTATTGACTAGCAAGCTTGTGTACCTGTTGATATGTACCCAGTAAGTCAGATATTATTCGACTAGCTAGCTCGTGTACCTGTTGATATGTAAGACAGATATTATTTGACTAGCTAGCTTGTATACCTGTTGATATGTAAGACAGATATTATTTGACTAGCTAGCTTGTGTACCTGTTGATATGTAAGACAGATGTTATTTGACTAGCAAGCTTGTATACCTGTTGATATGTAAGACAGATATTATTTGACTAGCTAGCTTGTATACCTGTTGATATGTAAGACAGATATTATTTGACTAGTAAGCTTGTGTACCTGTTGATATGTAAGACAGATATTATTTGACTAGCAAGCTTGTATACCTGTTGATATGTAAGACAGATATTATTTGACTAGCTAGCTTGTGTACCTGTTGATATGTAAGACAGATATTATTTGACTAGCAAGCTTGTGTACCTGTTGATATGTAAGACAGATATTATTTGACTAGCTAGCTCGTGTACCTGTTGATATGTACCCAGTAAGTCAGATATTATTTGACTAGCAAGCTTGTGTACCTGTTGATATGTAAGACAGATGTTATTTGACTAGTAAGCTTGTGTACCTGTTGATATGTAAGACAGATATTATTTGACTAGCTAGCTTGTATACCTGTTGATATGTAAGACAGATGTTATTTGACTAGCTAGCTTGTGTACCTGTCGATATGTAAGACAGATATTATTTGACTAGTAAGCTTGTGTACCTGTTGATATGTAAGACAGATATTATTTGACTAGCAAGCTTGTATACCTGTTGATATGTAAGACAGATATTATTTGACTAGCTAGCTTGTGTACCTGTTGATATGTAAGACAGATATTATTTGACTAGCTAGCTTGTGTACCTGTTGATATGTAAGACAGATATTATTTGACTAGCAAGCTTGTATACCTGTTGATATGTAAGACAGATGTTATTTGACTAGCAAGCTTGTGTACCTGTTGATATAATAGACAGATATTATTTGACTAGCTAGCTTGTGTACCTGTTGATATGTAAGACAGATATTATTTGACTAGCAAGCTGTATACCTGTTGATATAATAGACAGATGTTATTTGACTAGCAAGCTTGTGTACCTGTTGATATGTAAGACAGATGTTATTTGACTAGCAAGCTTGTATACCTGTTGATATGTAAAGATCAGATGTTATTTTGACTACTAGCTTGTGTACCTGTTGATATGTAAGACAGATGTATTTGACTAGCTAGCTTGTGTACCTGTTGATATGTAAGACAGATATTATTTGACTAGCAAGCTTGTGTACCTGTTGATATGTAAGACAGATATTATTTGACTAGCTAGCTTGTGTACCTGTTGATATGTAAGACATATATTATTTGACTAGCAAGCTTGTATACCCGTTGATATGTAAGACAGATATTATTTGACTAGCAAGCTTGTGTACCTGTTGATATGTAAGACAGATATTATTTGACTAGCTAGCTTGTGTACCTGTTGATATGTAAGACAGATATTATTTGACTAGCAAGCTTGTGTACCTGTTGATATGTAAGACAGATATTATTTGACTAGCAAGCTTGTGTACCTGTTGATATGTAAGACAGATGTTATTTGACTAGCAAGCTTGTGTACCTGTTGATATATACATGTAAGACAGATATTATTTGACTAGCTAGCTTGTGTACCTGTTGATATGTAAGACAGATATTATTTGACTAGCTAGCTTGTGTACCTGTTGATATGTAAGACATGTTATTTGACTAGCTAGCTTGTGTACCTGTTGATATGTAAGACAGATATTATTTGACTAGCTAGCTTGTATACCTGTTGATATGTAAGACAGATATTATTTGACTAGCAAGCTTGTGTACCTGTTGATATATACATGTAAGACAGATATTATTTGATTAGCTAGCTTGTGTACCTGTTGATATGTAAGACAGATATTATTTGACTAGCTAGCTTGTGTACCTGTTGATATGTAAGACAGATATTATTTGACTAGCAAGCTTGTGTACCTGTTGATATGTAAGACATATATTATTTGACTAGCTAGCTTGTATACCTGTTGATATGTAAGACAGATATTATTTGACTAGCTAGCTTGTATACCTGTTGATATGTAAGACAGATATTATTTGACTAGCAAGCTTGTGTACCTGTTGATATGTAAGACAGATATTATTTGACTAGCTAGCTTGTATACCTGTTGATATGTAAGACAGATATTATTTGACTAGCTAGCTTGTATACCTGTTGATATGTAAGACAGATATTATTTGACTAGCTAGCTTGTATACCTGTTGATATGTAAGACAGATATTATTTGACTAGCAAGCTTGTGTACCTGTTGATATGTAAGACAGATATTATTTGACTAGCAAGCTTGTGTACCTGTTGATATGTAAGACAGATGTTATTTGACTAGCTAGCTTGTGTACCTGTTGATATGTAAGACAGATATTATTTGACTAGCTAGCTTGTATACCTGTTGATATGTAAGACAGATATTATTTGACTAGCAAGCTTGTGTACCTGTTGATATGTAAGACAGATATTATTTGACTAGCAAGCTTGTGTACCTGTTGATATGTAAGACAGATATTATTTGACTAGCTAGCTTGTATACCTGTTGATATGTAAGACAGATATTATTTGACTAGCAAGCTTGTATACCTGTTGATATGTAAGACAGATGTTATTTGACTAGCAAGCTTGTGTACCTGTTGATATGTAAGACAGATATTATTTGACTAGCAAGCTTGTATACCTGTTGATATGTAAGACAGATGTTATTTGACTAGCAAGCTTGTGTACCTGTTGATATGTAAGACAGATATTATTTGACTAGCAAGCTTGTATACCTGTTGATATGTAAGACAGATGTTATTTGACTAGCAAGCTTGTGTACCTGTTGATATGTAAGACAGATGTTATTTGACTAGCTAGCTTGTATACCTGTTGATATGTAAGACAGATATTATTTGACTAGCAAGCTTGTATACCTGTTGATATGTAAGACAGATGTTATTTGACTAGCAAGCTTGTGTACCTGTTGATATGTAAGACAGATATTATTTGACTAGCTAGCTTGTATACCTGTTGATATGTAAGACAGATATTATTTGACTAGCAAGCTTGTATACCTGTTGATATGTAAGACAGATGTTATTTGACTAGCAAGCTTGTGTACCTGTTGATATGTAAGACAGATATTATTTGACTAGCTAGCTTGTATACCTGTTGATATAATAGACAGATATTATTTGACTAGCAAGCTTGTGTACCTGTTGATATGTAAGACAGATGTTATTTGACTAGCAAGCTTGTATACCTGTTGATATGTAAGACAGATGTTATTTGACTAGCAAGCTTGTATACCTGTTGATATGTAAGACAGATGTTATTTGACTAGCAAGCTTGTATACCTGTTGATATGTAACACAGATATTATTTGACTAGCTAGCTTGTGTACCTGTTGATATGTAAGACAGATATTATTTGACTAGCAAGCTTGTATACCTGTTGATATGTAAGACAGATGTTATTTGACTAGCAAGCTTGTGTACCTGTTGATATGCAAGACAGATATTATTTGACTAGCTAGCTTGTGTACCTGTTGATATGTAAGACAGATGTTATTTGACTAGCAAGCTTGTGTACCTGTTGATATGTAAGACAGATATTATTTGACTAGCAAGCTTGTATACCTGTTGATATGTAAGACAGATGTTATTTGACTAGCTAGCTTGTGTACCTGTTGATATGTAAGACAGATATTATTTGACTAGCAAGCTTGTGTACCTGTTGATATGTAAGACAGATGTTATTTGACTAGCTAGCTTGTGTACCTGTTGATATGTAAGACAGATATTATTTGACTAGCAAGCTTGTGTACCTGTTGATATGTAAGACAGATGTTATTTGACTAGCAAGCTTGTATACCTGTTGATATGTAAGACAGATATTATTTGACTAGCAAGCTTGTGTACCTGTTGATATGCAAGACAGATGTTATTTGACTAGCAAGCTTGTGTACCTGTTGATATGTAAGACAGATATTATTTGACTAGCAAGCTTGTATACCTGTTGATATGTAAGACAGATATTATTTGACTAGCTAGTTTGTATACCTGTTGATATGTAAGACAGATATTATTTGACTAGCTAGTTTGTATACCTGTTGATATGTAAGACAGATATTCATTGACTAGCAAGCTTGTGTACCTGTTGATATGTAAGACAGATATTATTTGACTAGCAAGCTTGTGTACCTGTTGATATGTAAGACAGATGTTATTTGACTAGCTAGCTGGTGTACCTGTTGATATGTAAGTCAGATATTATTTGACTAGCAAGATATGTACCCGGTAAGTAAGATGTTATTTGACTAGCAAGCTTGTATACCTGTTGATATGTAAGACAGATGTTATTTGACTAGCAAGCTTGTGTACCTGTTGATATGTAAGTCAGATATTATTTGACTAGCAAGCTTGTATACCTGTTGATATGTAAGACAGATGTTATTTGACTAGCAAGTTTGTGTACCTGTTGATATGTAAGACAGATATTATTTGACTAGCAAGTTTGTGTACCTGTTGATATGTAAGACAGATGTTATTTGACTAGCAAGCTTGTATACCTGTTGATATGTAAGACAGATATTATTTGACTAGCAAGCTTGTATACCTGTTGATATGTAAGACAGATGTTATTTGACTAGCAAGCTTGTATACCTGTTGATATGTAAGACAGATATTATTCGACTAGCTAGCTGGTGTACCTGTTGATATGTAAGTCAGATATTATTCGACTAGCTAGCTGGTGTACCTGTTGATATGTAAGACAGATATTATTCGACTAGCTAGCTGGTGTACCTGTTGATATGTAAGACAGATATTATTTGACTAGTAAGCTTGTGTACCTGTTGATATGTAAGACAGATATTATTTGACTAGAAAGCTTGTGTACCTGTTGATATGTAAGACAGATATTATTTGACTAGCAAGCTTGTATACCTGTTGATATGTAAGTCAGATATTATTTGACTAGCAAGCTTGTATACCTGTTGATATGTAAGACAGATATTATTTGACTAGCTAGCTTGTGTACCTGTTGATATGTAAGACAGATGTTATTTGACTAGCAAGCTTGTATACCTGTTGATATGTAAGTCAGATATTATTTGACTAGCAAGCTTGTATACCTGTTGATATGTAAGACAGATATTATTTGACTAGCTAGCTTGTGTACCTGTTGATATGTAAGACAGATGTTATTTGACTAGCAAGCTTGTGTACCTGTTGATATGTAAGACAGATATTATTTGACTAGCTAGCTTGTGTACCTGTTGATATGTAAGACAGATATTATTTGACTAGCAAGCTTGTATACCTGTTGATATGTAAGACAGATATTATTTGACTAGCTAGCTTGTGTACCTGTTGATATGTAAGACAGATGTTATTTGACTAGCAAGCTTGTGTACCTGTTGATATGTAAGACAGATATTATTTGACTAGCAAGCTTGTGTACCTGTTGATATGTAAGACAGATATTATTTGACTAGCTAGCTTGTGTACCTGTTGATATGTAAGACAGATGTTATTTGACTAGCTAGCTTGTGTACCTGTTGATATGTACCCGGTAAGTCAGATATTATTTGACTAGCTAGCTGGTGTACCTGTCGATATGTAAGACAGATATTATTTGACTAGCTAGCTTGTGTACCTGTTGATATGTAAGTCAGATATTATTTGACTAGCAAGCTTGTGTACCTGTTGATATGTAAGACAGATATTATTTGACTAGCAAGCTTGTGTACCTGTTGATATGTAAGACAGATATTATTTGACTAGCTAGCTTGTGTACCTGTTGATATGTAAGACAGATATTATTTGACTAGCAAGCTTGTGTACCTGTTGATATGTAAGACAGATATTATTTGACTAGCAAGCTTGTGTACCTGTTGATATGTAAGACAGATATTATTTGACTAGCAAGCTTGTGTACCTGTTGATATGTAAGACAGATATTATTTGACTAGCTAGCTTGTGTACCTGTTGATATGTAAGACAGATATTATTTGACTAGCAAGCTTGTGTACCTGTTGATATGTAAGACAGATATTATTTGACTAGCTAGCTTGTGTACCTGTTGATATGTAAGTCAGATATTATTTGACTAGCAAGCTTGTATACCTGTTGATATGTAAGACAGATATTATTTGACTAGCTAGCTTGTGTACCTGTTGATATGTAAGACAGATGTTATTTGACTAGCAAGCTTGTGTACCTGTTGATATGTAAGACAGATATTATTTGACTAGCTAGCTTGTGTACCTGTTGATATGTAAGACAGATATTATTTGACTAGCAAGCTTGTATACCTGTTGATATGTAAGACAGATATTATTTGACTAGCTAGCTTGTGTACCTGTTGATATGTAAGACAGATGTTATTTGACTAGCAAGCTTGTGTACCTGTTGATATGTAAGACAGATATTATTTGACTAGCAAGCTTGTGTACCTGTTGATATGTAAGACAGATATTATTTGACTAGCTAGCTTGTGTACCTGTTGATATGTAAGACAGATGTTATTTGACTAGCTAGCTTGTGTACCTGTTGATATGTACCCGGTAAGTCAGATATTATTTGACTAGCTAGCTGGTGTACCTGTCGATATGTAAGACAGATATTATTTGACTAGCTAGCTTGTGTACCTGTTGATATGTAAGTCAGATATTATTTGACTAGCAAGCTTGTGTACCTGTTGATATGTAAGACAGATATTATTTGACTAGCAAGCTTGTGTACCTGTTGATATGTAAGACAGATATTATTTGACTAGCTAGCTTGTGTACCTGTTGATATGTAAGACAGATGTTATTTGACTAGCAAGCTTGTGTACCTGTTGATATGTAAGACAGATATTATTTGACTAGCTAGCTCGTATACCTGTTGATATGTAAGTCAGATATTATTTGACTAGCTAGCTTGTGTACCTGTTGATATGTAAGACAGATGATATTTGACTAGCAAGCTTGTGTACCTGTTGATATGTAAGAGATATTATTTGACTAGCTAGCTTGTGTACCTGTTGATATGTAAGACAGATATTATTTGACTAGCTAGCTCGTGTACCTGTTGATATGTAAGACAGATGTTATTTGACTAGCTAGCTCGTGTACCTGTTGATATGTAAGACAGATGTTATTTGACTAGCTAGCTCGTGTACCTGTTGATATGTAAGTCAGATGCTATTTGACTAGCTAGCTTGTGTACCTGTTGATATGTAAGACAGATGTTATTTGACTAGCTAGCTTGTGTACCTGTTGATATGTAAGACAGATATTATTTGACTAGCTAGCTTGTGTACCTGTCGATATGTAAGTCAGATATTATTTGACTAGCTAGCTTGTGTACCTGTTGATATGTAAGTCAGATGCTATTTGACTAGCTAGCTTGTGTACCTGTTGATATGTAAGTCAGATGCTATTTGACTAGCTAGCTTGTGTACCTGTCGATATGTAAGTCAGATGCTATTTGACTAGCTAGCTTGTGTACCTGTTGATATGTAAGACAGATGATATTTGACTAGCAAGCTTGTGTACCTGTTGATATGTAAGAGATATTATTTGACTAGCTAGCTTGTGTACCTGTCGATATGTAAGTCAGATATTATTTGACTAGCTAGCTTGTGTACCTGTTGATATGTAAGTCAGATGCTATTTGACTAGCTAGCTTGTGTACCTGTCGATATGTAAGTCAGATATTATTTGACTAGCTAGCTTGTGTACCTGTTGATATGTAAGTCAGATATTATTTGACTAGCTAGCTTGTGTACCTGTTGATATGTAAGACAGATATTATTTGACTAGCTAGCTTGTGTACCTGTTGATATGTAAGTCAGATGCTATTTGACTAGCTAGCTTGTGTACCTGTCGATATGTAAGACAGATATTATTTGACTAGCTAGCTTGTGTACCTGTTGATATGTAAGTCAGATGCTATTTGACTAGCTAGCTTGTGTACCTGTCGATATGTAAGTCAGATATTATTTGACTAGCTAGCTTGTGTACCTGTTGATATGTAAGTCAGATGCTATTTGACTAGCTAGCTTGTGTACCTGTTGATATGTAAGTCAGATGCTATTTGACTAGCTAGCTTGTGTACCTGTCGATATGTAAGACAGATATTATTTGACTAGCTAGCTTGTGTACCTGTTGATATGTAAGACAGATGTTATTTGACTAGCTAGCTTGTGTACCTGTTGATATGTAAGACAGATGTTATTTGACTAGCTAGCTTGTGTACCTGTTGATATGTAAGACAGATGTTATTTGACTAGCTAGCTTGTGTACCTGTCGATATGTAAGACAGATATTATTTGACTAGCTAGCTTGTGTACCTGTTGATATGTAAGTCAGATGTTATTTGACTAGCTAGCTTGTGTACCTGTCGATATGTAAGACAGATATTATTTGACTAGCTAGCTTGTGTACCTGTTGATATATAAGACAGATGTTATTTGACTAGCAAGCTTGTGTACCTGTTGATATGTAAGACAGATATTATTTGACTAGCTAGCTTGTGTACCTGTTGATATATAAGACAGATGTTATTTGACTAGCTAGCTTGTGTACCTGTTGATATGTAAGACAGATATTATTTAACTAGCAAGCTTGTGTACCTGTTGATATGTACCCGGTAAGTCAGATGTTATTTGACTAGCTAGCTTGTGTACCTGTTGATATGTAAGACAGATATTATTTGACTAGCAAGCTTGTGTACCTGTTGATATGTAAGACAGATATTATTTGACTAGCAAGCTTGTGTACCTGTTGATATGTAAGACAGATGTTATTTGACTAGCAAGCTTGTATACCTGTTGATATGTACCCGGTAAGTAAGATGTTATTTGACTAGCAAGCTTGTGTACCTGTTGATATGTAAGACAGATGTTATTTGACTAGCAAGCTTGTGTACCTGTTGATATGTAAAACAGATGTTATTTGACTAGCAAGCTTGTGTACCTGTTGATATGTAAGACAGATATTATTTGACTAGCTAGCTTGTGTACCTGTTGATATGTAAGACAGATATTATTTGACTAGCAAGCTTGTGTACCTGTTGATATGTAAGACAGATATTATTTGACTAGCTAGCTTGTGTACCTGTTGATATGTAAGACAGATATTATTTGACTAGCAAGCTTGTGTACCTGTTGATATGTAAGACAGATATTAATTGACTAGCTAGCTTGTGTACCTGTTGATATGTAAGTCAGATATTAATTGACTAGCAAGCTTGTGTACCTGTTGATATGTAAGACAGATATTATTTGACTAGCAAGCTTGTGTACCTGTTGATATGTAAGACAGATATTTGACTAGCTAGCTTGTGTACCTGTTGATATGTAAGACAGATGTTATTTGACTAGCAAGCTTGTGTACCTGTTGATATGTAAGTCAGATATTATTTGACTAGCTAGCTCGTATACCTGTTGATATGTAAGACAGATATTATTTGACTAGCAAGCTTGTGTACCTGTTGATATGTAAGTCAGATATTATTTTACTAGCTAGCTCGTATACCTGTTGATATGTAAGACAGATATTATTTGACTAGCTAGCTTGTGTACCTGTTGATATGTACCCGGTAAGACAGATATTATTTGACTAGCAAGCTTGTGTACCTGTTGATATGTAAGACAGATATTATTTGAGGATTTGTCCAACAGACCATCATTAAGGATCAGGGGACCCGACATTTTCACTAAGATTTCACCAATGCAATATTCATCATATATAGTAGTGTTGCATTTCTGAATAGAGCTATCGTCCAAAATTTTATGTGGTGAACACAAAATGAGCACAAAATTATAGAAAAAAACTATTTCCAAACAAGTCACCCACTTTCAAGGTAAATAATGGGGTCCCCTGATCCTTAAAGGCACAGATGGCCTTCGTTATAGGTTATAATTTAGAAAAGGCACGGATGGCCTTCGTTATAGGTTATAATTTATAAAAGGCATGGATGTCCTTTGTTATAGGTTATAATTTAGAAAAGGCACAGATGGCCTTCGTTATAGGTTATAATGTAGAAAAGGTATGGATGGCCTTCGTTATAGGTTATAATTTAGAAATAACAGTTACCAAATTATGAACATTTCCTCAAGAATATATTATAGTATAGTATAATGATAGTATGAATGTGATATTATCGATAAAACACACACATGTGAGCCGAGCTTTTGTTTATATACAGCACGCAAATAGTGAGTGACAAGCAAATCAATCAACACTGTGGCGATTTCTTTAGGAGAGTGATTCACAGTGGCCCACTCAACACCGGAATATTGAGTGGTAAGGATTAACGAGTGCTACAGGTATGTTGAAAACAATTTGGTGGCCCTTTCTAACCAAAGTTCCATTAGTGGGGTCTCCCCAGATTTGAATGTTTTGCTTATCGCATACTCTTTACATATTGATTGTTTACATAACACAGAATACTAAAATGGCAATAACATGAAATTTACGCGATAGTTATGATTGGTATAAGTCTATAATATAATATTATTTCTGTTTATGGTGATTTTAACAGATGTGACTATTTTAATAGCAATACCAACCACCAAAGCTTACCGTATCTTTAAAGGCATACAATTAGGCATAAAAAATTGACCTCTGCTAATCATCTTATTTTAACTCTATAGAAACCCACCTTTATTTGATGGTTAACCCACTTTATTTGAACTATAAATGATTCGGTGGACCTTATTTGACCTCTCAACATCTTTGACCTGTTAAGGTACCCACCTATGACCTCTATGAACCCGTCATTAACATTACAGTATTTGAATTCTTTCAGCCCACCTTATTTTACCTCTGAACTCACATTATTTGACCTCTGTTAACCCACCTTATTTGGCCTTTGTGAATTCACCTTATTTAACCTCTGAAATCACTTTATTTGAACTCTGAACCTACCTTATTTGACCTGTTAATCCACCTTATTTGACCTATGAACTCAACATATTTAACCTCTGGTAACCCACCTTATTTGACCTCTGTTAACCCACCTTATTTGACCTCTGTTAACCCATCTTGCATGTATTTGATCTTTGAACTCACCTTATTTGACCACTTGTATGACTGCAGTAATTGAGAATAAAGAGCTGTTTTATCTGTAAGTGGATCGAGACTGAGGTGGCTACAGTTCGCTGTGTTTGTAGATGGACTTATCGAGCCTCCAATCTTTTCGAGATCACTGTAAAATAAATATACATGTAGAGGCTCATCATTATATTAGTAATACAAATTTAATCCATATCTACATGTAGATAATTGTTAAATAAATATAGCAGCTCGTTGTTAAGATTTAAAAAAAATCTCAATTTCAAACTATCAATTTGAAGGAACAGATCATTATCCCTTATGACAAAACATAAACATCACTTGTTTTGTATCAAAGTGTTCAATTTATCGACACAGCGATTTTGATTTTGTGTGAAAACTTACTACGATGGGAGATGAATGTAAATCCTGGGGACTAAATCACTAATAAAACAAAGATATACCCCATCAAAGACACTCCTGTATGTCTTCCCGCTGCTAAAATGGAACAGAGCATTAGAATGGTGTACATAACCTCAAGAATTTGAAATCACACACCACAAACGGGTTGTGAGCGATACGATAATAATTTGTAAGGCCAAAAAAATATATACCTGTATTTCTGGTGACATGCAAGAAAAAAATAGTGGTGGGAGGGCGCTTGGCCAAAAGTTATGCACTGAAATTGAAAAGTTCTCTGAGTACCATTTGGACACTAACTATTGATTAAAAAAAATAACTACCACATCATTTTCGCATAGGTTTCAAATTTACAACTGTCGTTATTCAAAGATAATATTCCAACTATCGGTAAAAATATCCCACCCATCCCAGGCGCCCATCTCCTCCCGCCCCAAAGCACCTTCCCAAATTACCATTACACCACAACGCAGGTGAAAATTGGCAGGCAAAACCCAAATTCGAACATGACATGTATTTTGGGCTATAACTCACATACCAAATGTAATTCCATTCAGTTCAGACTTACTAAAGTTATCATCTGGAAACGAATAAAATAGCGAACGGACATCACGATGGACGGCCCGACGGCGGACCAATAACATTATACTTAAGTTTAGGGAAGTGCAACAAAGAATTATAATTCATGCGTGAAAAGCGATGATTTATATTGAATAGATTCAGCACGCGTTTCTTGAATGTTCTCAAGTTTGCTGGAAAGCCAATGAAGATTTTAGAGTTCATTCTACGTTCAGCTTTTTAAGCGCACGGTTAGCCAAAACTCACCCAAATTTAGTAAAGCAGATATTCGATTATATTGGCTTTTGAAAAAGTTGATCATCAATACACATAAGAATATATTGCAAAAGTGTTATCCTGAATTTCTAGATTAAAAACTTGCAAATTTCAATTTCGCGGGCTTTTAAAATGTTGAATGAACAATTGGTGGCCTAGACTAGGGCCCGACAAAGCTTCTGGATTCGATTCGATTTCGAATCTTACATTCCGATTCGATTCGAAAGCTGTTGTGTGATTCGGGATATTTCAAACCGTTATATACAAATCCTTTATCACTGGGAATAGACTGCATTATCTTTAAAATAAAAGTCAATAATATTGTTCATTATGTCCCCAATATTTAACCTGAGTCGCCTTCCGCGAACATCTGGGACATCCATGGTCCAATTTGTACAGGGTAAGTTGCTCAATAGCTCATTGCTAATATATATAATCATATTGGCATCCCAGTCTCAGCGCTGGTTACTCATGGAAGGTCGGTGCCAATCATGCAACCTGCAGGTAGGTCTGTGATGGTTCGCGTGTTGTACCATAATCGTAGCGCACACGGTTTCCTCCACCACATAAAACCAGCAATGTCATGATATAGTCGGGCCCCAGCTGCCGAAGTAAGTGAATTTCTTGTGGGACATATTTGTATGTTGGTATCTGAAATTCTTACCAGAAAAGCCTATATTGCATTACACAGCTCAATCAAATCATATATATTCTTTTTAATTTAAAACGATAGATATATTAAATAAACATTTTGGGCTCAATTATGTCATCTCCAAATCTGACAAACATCTATAAATAGCATATATATTATCCGGGAAATGGAATAATGTTGTCCATTCAGCTTTCCGACTGACAGGCCCAAGTTGGGATACTATAGTTCCTGTAATCCCCTTGGCATATGCGCCATTCCCAAGTCACGATGCGCAATATTGATATCGAGCGTGCCTGCTGTGCACGACAGGGTGAAGCATACATGTACAGAAGAGTTTGCATTTGCATTGACTCGAACAGACTCCATTGACTCCAAAGTTCCAAACTGCTTACTTTTCACGAACTTCAATCATGCACAGTGGCAGAAAATATGAAATGATGTGCCATTATCATAATATATTAAATTGTTTTAAACTGTGATTAAATATTGTTCATATCATGTCATATAAATTAAGTTAAATGAACCTCCTTTGTAATCTAAGTAATCTCACTGACTTTATAAAATCATCCGACATTTGCCCCCATTTTTGCTCGTACATGTACTGATCAGTACCGCGAATCTACTAAAGTGTTTGAAAAAGATTCGATTTGATTTTGAATCATTTATATCATGATTCGATTCGAGATTCGATTCGATGTTGAAATTGCCAATTCGTCAGGCCCTAGCCTAGACTCATCACTGGCTGTTATGTGAACACTATCGCTCTGTGACGTGCCCTCCCATATAATAGAAGAGCGATGGCAAGGATTAGTCCGGGGACAAGTCAACGTTAACCCGCTTAAACTTTAAAGTATTTCGCCTTTTTGACGAACCAGCTTTTCGAAAGAGTTATCGATCCTAACATTTCCGTGCTAATGATGTTATGTCGAGCCAAATTTTATCGTGATTTTTATTATGTTCACCTGATAAAAGTTGTTTTTCTGGATATACCTCTCAAGAAATGTATGGTGTGATTATCGATATTCGATAGTTTTGCATACGTAGGTATTCATGTCCGAAGCGTATTCGTTTTGATGAGATTTCGAGTGCAACAGAGGAAGTGGGTGGGTTTTTTAATTTTTTTTTAACATGTTGTTTCCCAACTTTCGTATTATTCTTACTCTAGGGCTACTACTTATATTATAATGGCCAACAACTGTGATATTTATTTTTATCTTATACCGGTGTGATGTTATACTGTGTATTAAATTCTCGTGATATCTTACATATGTGTATTATCATTTCAAGAAACGGACTATGCGCAGCGTGACCTTTCGCCTCGTGACGTCATGCTTGCCTTAGCGACGACGTACCGGTATCAACAAAAAACTCTCGCCTCGAAATTGGGTCACATTTACTTCAGCGTTTCGAATGGTTTAAACGAATAAATTAATGCATACAAGTGGAATAAAATAGTAATGTAGCTACACATTCAATGAAACATGATAACATGACCCCTAATAGGACTAAATTTTAAGCTTTCACTATTCTGTTCCCGTCATTTTAGACAGCTTGCACCCCACAAAATTTGCAAAATGTACGATGTACACTTTTCTCAGAACTTGCATGGTTATTTTCAATCTAACGAATTCTGAACTGTAACAGTTTGAATATCTTTGCTTTTTGTCTGAGAACATTTATATGTTATTGAAAGAATTTCACTGTTCCGATTTATGTACATGGATTCATATTAAATCAGGAATTATATCTTGTTTCTTGCTGACAAATCACCCCAATGTTCCATAAATTTGCGACCTCATCACATGTACTGTAACTGCGTATTCATGCGTAACGGGAATTGCTCTTGGAAATGACCAAAATGTAGGTTGTTTTTGTCTGAAAACTGTCATAAATGAGGCTTAATTTGACCAAAAATTATAGTATCAGTTGGCATAAGATAAATACAACAATAGCATAGTGTGTTTTGAGATGTGTGTTATCTCAACTCGTTAGAAGTATGATTTTTCGATCGGCAGAGCCTCGCGAAAAATCATACTTCTAAGTGTCGGCGCACACGATCCCGGTTGTCCCCGGTTTACCCCGCAGCTGTGTAAAACGGGGACAACCGGGATCGTGTGCGCCGACGCTTTGGGCCGGTTTTTGTCGGATTCGATTTAACCAGACCGATCAAACTGAGTTTGATTTCATCCGGAAAAACCGGCTCGTGACGATGGCAACGCGCGTGTTTTGCTCGTCACATGACCAAAACATCATTCAAAATGTCGGAATAGTTAGCAGCGACCGCTATTCAAAAATTATGTCTAGAATTCTGATAAATCGACAAGTAACAACTGCTGGTAGACCTATGGGCAGAAAATAGGTGCCCGTATATAGTAATCGCAACAAGAGGGCGGTAGCTGTGGAAAGGTAGTTTACGCCATTTTACGGCTATTGGCAGTATTCACAGTATTTCCTGTGACCTCAAATTCAATATATCATTATTAATACCGGTATTATATATTCATTCAGTTTATTATTAATAAATATTAGTCTTTAGAAATACATATTAATATAAATCACCACGACTAGCTATAGTAAATGTCTAGATTGGCTGACCACACCAGTTGGCTATTTACTACCGTGACCATCTATAGACTAGTATAGGCATAACATGCATATGACCGGAGTGAAAATCTGACTCGTGTGCGCTGAACCCCCCGATTTTATCGGGCCCGATTTATCCCGCAGCCGGATTTACCGGACACAATCGGGATCGTGTGCGCCGACACTAACTCGTTGAGATAACACACATCTCAAAACACACTATGCTATTATAGTATATTATATCTCACGTGACTTTCTCGCAATCTGATTGGCTGCACACTGCTATACTATTTTACGATAGTACCCCAGTAGGATTCCTACATGCCTACTATTATTTTTCTATTTATAGTAACACACTCATTTCGCGAAATCGGGCTGCCGCCTGAAGATACTGCCAATCTTAAACTATTCCTTGTGTGATATTTGTTGCAATATCGGTATATCATTAGATTTATTGATGAATTGCAATGATCTTACAAATGTCCGATGATATCAAGCCAATGTATTTCATAGTTTGTCCGTTTAGTTGGCAAGCGGCTAGTCCTAATTTTGCAATGCCAGTGGACGTTATTTATAATTTCCTTTTCCGGTTAATCGAAGTTAAACAAGTTGACTAAAATTTCGCCAAAATGTCTTTGCTAATGACGTATTTATAGAAATGAATCATGAAGAAATGTTGTTAGATGTAACTAATAACATAGTTGTGCTCCCCTGCCATCGTCAAAATATTGCCGTAAATTGTAAAATCTGAGACCGATTTCCAAAATTCAAGGTAAATAAAAATGTGACAAAATCAGACTCAGAAATTGTGTGAGAATTGGCACAATGTTCGATATAATATAATAAATAATGAATGTCTTGTCGTTGACTATGCCAAAATAGTGGTCCTCGAGGAGGAATAGTCCACTCGCCTGCGGCTCGTGGACTATTCCTCCTCGAGGACCACTATTTTGGCATAGTCAACTCCAAGCCATTCATTATTTATATAATATATAATGGACATCAACTGTCACACTGTTTCTGCAAATTTGAAATTACTAGCATTTCTAGTAAATTCTACTTAATTATCGAAAAAGTAGCTCACCTCAAATCATTATTCACTGAAATTAAGTTCTTTTGTAGCTCGTTTAGTAGGGTTTTTTCGTTGCCTTGTGCATTTTTGAAGCCATCAGAAAGATCGTTGAAAACATTTGTGACACCAGCACGGAGCTTTTGGATAAGTTTCACTGCTTGAGTCAGATTAGAACTTAGTTCAGTTTCAGCCATTGCAGCAAGGGACACAATTCAATCCGACTTAATACTTTACGGCACACACTAAAAAGTGAATATCAATGCCGAAAATATACAGGATACCCGACTCCAACAATGCCCGCTGTCAATCAGTTCAGTTCAAGCCTGAAAATGCTGAAATCGGCTTAATTTGATTGAATAGTGTTTATGTATATAGGCTATAATTGTGACGTTCGCTGCACAGGGACGTGGCGACATCGGGGGGGGGGGGGAGGAGGTTGGGAGGGGGGGGGGGGGTGTCCCTCCCCAACTTTTGTCAAAATGTTCAACAATTGGAAATTTAATACCTGACACAACATTAGTTCGAAATTTCACACCAACATTAGGTTGAAAATGTTCTTGTAGTTTGATTTTCAAATTGGGGGAAATTTATTGTTTTTGGACCAATATTTTCCCCCTTTTGGACTGAAATGGCCATCAGTTAGAAATTTTCCAACCTTAGGGGGGTGTCAGGTTGGAAATTTCCAACACTTGGAAAGCTTAATTGTGTCCTGATCCCTCCCCGTGGCCAGTGAAAAACTGCTAGTTAATTTAAGAAAACAATATTGTCCTACATTTGGTCAACATTGTCATTGGAATTGTCATCAGTTGGAAATTTTCCAATTTTACCTAAGGTAAATTTCCTTTCCAACTCTAGGAAGGTTTGAGAAAATGGTCACTGTCACTCCCTTTCGTTCAGTTGGGTAGCCTATCCAGCTTTTTAAAATCATAACTGACATTGCAACGACAGTGACACCGACGACAACTGTAATATGACCATCTTTATTATTTTATAGTCTAGGCCCTACTTGCTCATTTAAACCGATCGAGTTCTAACGAAATTATATTGTACTAGCCGATGAGCCCGACGTTGTCCGGGCTATTCAAAAACCAAATTTCAAGTCGATAGCTCCACCCGTTTGGGAGATCTGGTGTGCGCATGCGCGAAGCTGGCGTCGCACGGGCTCGGCGACCCGATAAAATTCGTATCCGGGGCAAGATACATTCACATACCAAATTTCAAGTCGATAGCTCCACCCTTTTCCGAGATCTCGTCTGCGCATGCGCTGCACGGGCGTCTTACGGGGTCGCCAATACGACAACGACGACCGCCTGGTCAAACTACACTCACGTAGGCCCTACCAAGTTTCGTCCCGATCGGTCGAGAATCGTAGATTTGTATAAATGACAGACAGACAGACCATGGTTTATGAATATACATGTATCTGAGCACCGAGGTGCAAGGGGGGGGGGGGTGCAAATTGAATTATACAAAACTTCGGATTCAAGGGGGTGCAGTTGGAATCCCCCAGAGTGGACACCCCCCCAACGGAGACCCTCTAGCCACGTCCCTGCATCAGCGGTCCGCAGAATATTTATGCTGGGACTATATATAATAGGCCTATATGGACCCAGGTTATGTATGCTAATTGTGAAGTCCGCAATTTTATATTAGTTATAACATCACAATGAGATTCATTTACATGTATATATTATATGGGCCGTCACTGACGCTCAAATGGTCACTGTCACTCCCTTTCGTTCAGTTGGGTATCCAGCTTTTTAAAATCATAACTGACATTGCAACGACAGTGACACCGACGACAACTGTAATATGACCATCTTTATTATTTTATAGTCTAGATCCTACTTGCTCATTTAAACCGATCGAGTACTAACGAAATTATATTGTACTAGCCGATGAGCCCGACGTTGTCCGGGCTATTCAAAAACCAAATTTCAAGTCGATAGCTCCACCCGTTTGGGAGATCTGGTCTGCGCATGCGCGAAGCTGGCGTCGCACGGGCTCGGCGACCCGATAAAATTCGTATCCGGGGCAAGATACATTCACATAGCAAATTTCAAGTCGATAGCTCCACCCTTTTCCGAGATCTCGTCTGCGCATGCGCTGCACGGGCGTCTTACGGGGTCGCCAATACGACAACGACGACCGCCTGGTCAAACTACACACACGTAGGCCCTACCAAGTTTCGTCCGGATCGGTCGAGAATCGTAGATTTGTATAAATGACAGACAGACAGACATACAGACAAACATACAGAGGTCTTCAAAATATATATGAGACTAGCCGATGAGCCCAACGTTGTCCGGGCTATTCAAAAACCAAATTTCAAGTCGATAGCTCTAACCGTTTCCGAGATCTGGTCTGCGCATGCGCGAAGCTGGCGTCGCACGGGCTCGGCGACCCGATAAAATTCGTATCCGGGGCAGGTACATTCACATACCAAATTTCAAGTCGATAGCTCCACCCGTTTCCGAGATCTGGTCTGCGCATGCGCGAAGATGGCGTCGCACGGGCTCGGCGACCCGATAAAACGACGACGACGACGACCGCCTGGTCAAACTACACACACGTACCAAGTTTCGTCCCGATCGGTCGAGAATCGTAGATTTGTATCAATGACATACAGACAGACATACAGACAGACAGACAGAGGTCTTCAAAATATATATGAGACTAGCTATTCAAAAACCAAATTTCAAGTCGATAGCTCTACCCAGCCCGACGTTGTCCAGGCTATTCAAGAAAACCAAATTTCAAGTCGATAGCTCTACCCGTTTCCGAGATCTCGTCTGCGCATGCGCGAAGCTGGCGTCGCACGGGCTCGGCGACCCGATAAAATTCGTATCCGGGGCAAGATACATTCACATAGCAAATTTCAAGTCGATAGCTCCACCCTTTTCCTAGATCTCGTCTGCGCATGCGCTGCACGGGCGTCTTACGGGGTCGCCAATACGACAGCGACGACCGCCTGGTCAAACTACACACACGTAGGCCCTACCAAGTTTCGTCCCGATCGGTCGAGAATCGTAGATTTGTTTAAATGACAGACAGACAGACATATACAGACAAACATACAGAGGTCTTCGAAATATATATGAGACTAGCCGATGAGCCCGACGTTGTCCGGGCTATTCAAAAACCAAATTTCAAGTCGATAGCTCCACCCGTTTCCGAGATCTGGTCTGCGCATGCGCGAAGCTGGCGTCGCACGGGCTCGGCGACCCGATAAAATTCGTATCCGGGGCAAGATACATTCACATACCAAATTTCAAGTCGATAGCTCCACCCGTTTCCGAGATCTCGTCTGCGCATGCGCTGCACGGGCGTCGCACGGCCTCGCCAATACGACAACGACGACCGCCTGGTCAAACTACACACACGTACCAAGTTTCGTCCCGATCGGTCGAGAATCGTAGATTTGTATCAATGAAATACAGACAGACATACAGACAGAGAGACAGACAGAGGTCTTCAAAATATATATGAGACTAGCCGATGAGCCCGACGTTGTCCGGGCTATTCAAAAACCAAATTTCAAGTCGATAGCTCTACCCAGCCCGACGTTGTCCGGGCTATTCAAGAAAACCAAATTTCAAGTCGATAGCTCTACCCGTTTCCGAGATCTCGTCTGCGCATGCGCGAAGCTGGCGTCGCACGGGCTCGGCGACCCGATAAAATTCGTATCCGGGGCAATATACATTCACATACCAAATTTCAAGTCGATAGCTCCACCCGTTTCCGAGATCTCGTCTGCGCATGCGCGGCACGGGCGTCTTACGGGGTCGCCAATACGACAACGACGACCGCCTGGTCAAACTACACACACGTAGGCCTTACCAAGTTTCGTCCGGATCGGTCGAGAATCGTAGATTTGTATAAATGACAGACAGACAGACAGACATACAGACAAACATACAGAGGTCTTCAAAATATATATGAGACTAGCCGATGAGCCCGACGTTGTCCGGGCTATTCAAAAACCAAATTTCAAGTCGATAGCTCTAACCGTTTCCGAGATCTGGTCTAAGCATGCGCGAAGCTGGCGTCGCACGGGCTCGGGGACCCGATAAAATTCGTATCCGGGGCAGGTACATTCACATACCAAATTTCAAGTCGATAGCTCCACCCGTTTCCGAGATCTGGTCTGCGCATGCGCGAAGATGGCGTCGCACGGGCTCGGAGACCCGATAAAATTCGTATCCGGGGCAAGATACATTAACATAGCAAATTTCAAGTCGATAGCTCCACCCGTTTCCGAGATCTCGTCTGCGCATGCGCTGCACGGGCGTCGCACGGCCTCGCCAATACGACAACGACGACCGCCTGGTCAAACTACACACACGTACCAAGTTTCGTCCCGATCGGTCGAGAATCGTAGATTTGTATCAATGACATACAGACAGACATACAGACAGACAGACAGAGGTCTTCAAAATATATATGAGACTAGCCGATGAGCCCGACGTTGTCCGGGCTATTCAAAAACCAAATTTCAAGTCGATAGCTCTACCCAGCCCGACGTTGTCCAGGCTATTCAAGAAAACCAAATTTCAAGTCGATAGCTCTACCCGTTTCCGAGATCTCGTCTGCGCATGCGCGAAACTGGCGTCGCACGGGCTCGGCGACCCGATAAAATTCGTATCCGGGGCAATATACATTCACATACCAAATTTCAAGTCGATAGCTCAACCCTTTTCCGAGATCTCGTCTGCGCATGCGCGAAGTGGGCGCCGCACGGGCTCGGCGACCCGATAAAATTCGTATCCGGGGCAAGATACATTCACACACCAAATTTCAAGTCGAAAGCTCCACTCGTTTCCGAGATCTCGTCTGCGCATGCGCGAAGCTGGCGTCGCATGGGCTCGGCGACCCGATAAAATTCGTATCCGGGGCAAGATACATTCACATAGCAAATTTCAAGTCGATAGCTCCACCCTTTTCCGAGATCTCGTCTGCGCATGCGCTGCACGGGCGTCTTACGGGGTCGCCAATACGACAACGACGACCGCCTGGTCAAACTACACACACGTAGGCCCTACCAAGTTTCGTCCGGATCGGTCGAGAATCGTAGATTTGTATAAATGACAGACAGACAGACATACAGACAAACATACAGAGGTCTTCAAAATATATATGAGACTAGCCGATGAGCCCGACGTTGTCCGGGCTATTCAAAAACCAAATTTCAAGTCGATAGCTCTAACCGTTTCCGAGATCTGGTCTGCGCATGCGCGAAGCTGGCGTCGCACGGGCTCGGCGACCCGATAAAATTCGTATCCGGGGCAGGTACATTCACATACCAAATTTCAAGTCGATAGCTCCACCCGTTTCCGAGATCTGGTCTGCGCATGCGCGAAGATGGCGTCGCACGGGCTCGGCGACCCGATAAAATTCGTATCCGGGGCAAGATACATTAACATAGCAAATTTCAAGTCGATAGCTCCACCCGTTTCCGAGGTCTCGTCTGCGCATGCGCTGCACGGGCGTCACACGGCCTCGCAAATACGACAACGACGACCGCCTGGTCAAACTACACACACGTACCAAGTTTCGTCCCGATCGGTCGAGAATCGTAGATTTGTATCAATGACATACAGACAGACATACAGACAGACAGACAGAGGTCTTCAAAATATATATGAGACTAGCCGATGAGCCCGACGTTGTCCGGGCTATTCAAAAACCAAATTTCAAGTCGATAGCTCTACCCAGCCCGACGTTGTCCAGGCTATTCAAGAAAACCAAATTTCAAGTCGATAGCTCTACCCGTTTCCGAGATCTCGTCTGCGCATGCGCGAAGCTGGCGTCGCACGGGCTCGGCGACCCGATAAAATTCGTATCCGGGGCAAGATACATTCACATAGCAAATTTCAAGTCGATAGCTCCACCCTTTTCCTAGATCTCGTCTGCGCATGCGCTGCACGGGCGTCTTACGGGGTCGCCAATACGACAGCGACGACCGCCTGGTCAAACTACACACACGTAGGCCCTACCAAGTTTCGTCCCGGTCGGTCGAGAATCGTAGATTTGTTTAAATGACAGACAGACAGACATATACAGACAAACATACAGAGGTCTTCGAAATATATATGAGACTAGCCGATGAGCCCGACGTTGTCCGGGCTATTCAAAAACCAAATTTAAAGTCGATAGCTCCACCCGTTTCCGAGATCTGGTCTGCGCATGCGCGAAGCTGGCGTCGCACGGGCTCGGCGACCCGATAAAATTCGTATCCGGGGCAAGATACATTCACATAGCAAATTTCAAGTCGATAGCTCCACCCGTTTCCGAGATCTCGTCTGCGCATGCGCTGCACGGGCGTCGCACGGCCTCGCCAATACGACAACGACGACCGCCTGGTCAAACTACGCACACGTACCAAGTTTCGTCCCGATCGGTCGAGAATCGTAGATTTGTATCAATGACATACAGACAGACATACAGACAGAGAGACAGACAGAGGTCTTCAAAATATATATGAGACTAGCCGATGAGCCCGACGTTGTCCGGGCTATTCAAAAACCAAATTTCAAGTCGATAGCTCTACCCAGCCCGACGTTGTCCGGGCTATTCAAGAAAACCAAATTTCAAATCGATAGCTCTACCCGTTTCCGAGATCTGGTCTGCGCATGCGCGAAGCTGGCGTCGCACGGGCTCGGCGACCCGATAAAATTCGTATTCGGGGCAATATACATTCACATACCAAATTTCAAGTCGATAGCTCCACCCGTTTCCGAGATCTCGTCTGCGCATGCGCGGCACGGGCGTCTTACGGGGTCGCCAATACGACAACGACGACCGCCTGGTCAAACTACACACACGTAGGCCCTACCAAGTTTCGTCCGGATCGGTCGAGAATCGTAGATTTGTATAAATGACAGACAGACAGACAGACATACAGACAAACATACAGAGGTCTTCAAAATATATATGAGACTAGCCGATGAGCCCGACGTTGTCCGGGCTATTCAAAAACCAAATTTCAAGTCGATAGCTCTAACCGCACGGGCTCGGCGACCCGATAAAATTCGTATCCGGGACAAGATACATTCACATACCAAATTTCAAGTCGATAGCTCCACCCGTTTCCGAGATCTGGTCTGCGCATGCGCGAAGATGGCGTCGCACGGGCTCGGCGACCCGATAAAATTCGTATCCGGGGCAAGATACATTAACATAGCAAATTTCAAGTCGAAAGCTCCACTCGTTTCCGAGATCTCGTCTGCGCATGCGCGAAGCTGGCGTCGCATGGGCTCGGCGACCCGATAAAATTCGTATCCGGAGCAAGATACATTCACATAGCAAATTTCAAGTCAATAGCTCCACCCGTTTCCGAGATCTCGTCTTCGCATGCGCGAAGCGGGCGCCACACGGGCTCGCTAATACGACAACGACGACCGCCTGGTCAAACTAGACACACGTACCAAGTTTCGTCCCGATCGGTCGAGAATCGTAGATTTGTATTAATGACAAACAGACAGACAAACAGACAGACAGACAGAGGTCTTCAAAATATATATGAGACTAGCCGATGAGCCCGACGTTGTCCGGGCTATTCAAAAACCAAATTTCAAATCGATAGCTCCACCCGTTTCCGAGATCTGGTCTGCGCATGCGCAAAGCTAGCGTCGCACGGGCTCGGCGACCCGATAAAATTCGTATCCGGGGCAAGATACATTCACATAGCAAATTTCAAGTCGATAGCTCCACCCGTTTCCGAGATCTGGTCTGCGCATGCGCGAAGCTGGCGTCGCACGGGCTCGGTGACCCGATAAAATTCGTATCCGGGGCAAGATACATTAACATACCAAATTTCAAGTCGATAGCTCCACCCGTTTCCGAGATCTCGTCTGCGCATGCGCGAAGCGGGCGCCGCACGGGATCGCCAACACGGCAACGACGACCGCCTGGTCAAACTACACACACGTACCAAGTTTCGTCCCGATCGGTCGAGAATCGTAGATTTGTATAAATGACATACAGACAGACAGACAGACATACATACAGACAGAGGTCTTCAAAATATATATGAGACTAGCCGATGAGCCCGACGTTGTCCGGGCTATTCAAAAACCAAATTTCAAGTCGATAGCTCTACCAGCCCGACGTTGTCCGTGCTATTGAACAACCAAATTTCAAGTCGATAGCTCTACCCGTTTCCGAGATCTGGTCTGCGCATGCGCGAAGCTGGCGTCGCACGGGCTCGGCGATCCGATAAAATTCGTATCCGGGGCAAGATACATTCACATACCAAATTTCAAGCTCGATAGCTCCACCCGTTTCCGAGATCTCGTCTGCGCATGCGCGAAGCGGGCGTCGCACGGGCTCGGCGACCCGATAAAATTCGTATCCGGGGCAAGATACATTCACATAGCAAATTTCAAGTCGATAGCTCCACCCGTTTCCGAGATCTCGTATGCGCATGCGCGAAGCGGGCGCCGCACGGGCTCGCCAATACGACAACGTCGACCGCCTGGTCAAACTACACACAAGTACCAAGTTTCGTCCCGATCGGTCGAGAATCGTAGATTTGTATTAATGACAGACAGACAGACAAACAAACAGACAGACAGAGGTCTTCAAAATATATATGAGACTAGCCGATGAGCCCGACGTTGTCCGGGCTATTCAAAAACCAAATTTCAAGTCTATAGCTCTACCCAGCGCTATTCAAAAACCAAATTTCAAGTCGATAGCTCTACCCGTTTCCGAGATCTGGTCTGCGCATGCGCGAAGCTGGCGTCGCACGGGCTCAGCGACCCAATAAAATTTGTATCCGGGGCAAGTTACATTCACATACCAAATTTCAAGTCGATAGCTCCACCCGTTTCCGAGATCTCGTCTGCGCATGCGCGAAGCTGGCGTCCCACGGGCTCAGCGACCCGATAAAATTCGTATCCGGGGCAAGATACATTCACATAGCAAATTTCAAGTCGATAGCTCTACCCGTTTCCGAGATCTCGTCTGCGCATGCGCGAAGCGGGCGCCGCACGGGCTCGCCAATACGACAACGTCCACCTGGTCAAACTACACACACGTACCAAGTTTCGTCCCGATCGGTCGAGAATCGTAGATTTGTATAAATGACAGACAGACAAACAAACAAACATACATACAGACAGAGGTCTTCAAAATATATATGAGATTACACGGCGGTATTTCAGGGGTTAAAGCACAAATGTTTTTCAGTAACAATTATACACAAACACAGCATGCACACGTGCAGTTTGGCTTTATTTAATACTAGCAGGGTTACCCGGCGTTGCCCAGGTTAATGTATGCTGTGGATATTTGTTGGGAATAGAGAATGCTCTTGCTTAAAGTGTTATACGTTTTCTAATAAATTGTATATTCAAATAGCATCACAAAACATGATTATTACAGTCATGGGATATAAGTAGTGGCTCACATTGTCAATTGTCATTCTGTTTATCACGATTAATCTGTTCCACCAATAATAAAGTATTTATTTATTTACAACTGCGTATACATTAGACGTTATAATATGATACATGAACATCATAAACACATTAGTTCGATAAAAGATGATAATTGGGTTTTACATATTGAGATGTATCAATCAATCTAGTGGGTTGGACTAAGATCTCGAGGACACCTGGCTATCATATCTCCATGAAGATACAGATGTTTCAAAGAAATTTCCAGGTGCTCCTCTGTTCATGGTGCTATATATTGGCTAAATATTCTTAGTTTAAACGAAATGTTGCTGCGCAGATATATCAGCTACATGTGACAGACACAGAGCGAGATTTTGAGTTGTTTATGTCAGTCGATGAGTCTGTTCTAAAACCCTTGTCAGATGTCAGTATTGGTAGGATCCTGAAAAGTCTTGTGCTACTAACTGCATTTTCTTGTATATCAGAAGAAACTATATTTTACTGCACACTGTGACCATTATTTTTGAACAGGCCTTCCATATCTCTTGACAAATTGTAACTTTTTGTGGAAACTGTATTGAATGGAACAGACTAAATTTTGTTATTATATATATGCAATCCTCTGACGGTTCGAGGTCTCTCAGTTTGCACGAATATATGTATCTCTTCAATATAATGATAAATATACGTTTAATGATTCTTCTAGTTATCTCTTTTTGCTAGCTCATTGTGTGAATGCCTTGATTGCCATTCCCATATAAATATGACTATTAAGAAGATATAATTGTTCAAGTGACTTATGTGGGTCACCATATGTCGGGATTGTGAAATGTGGACGCCCAACTACTTAAAATGATATGGAGATGGCCTGGTGACTGTATATATTTATATGTGGATATCGGCGCATAGCAATCTTATCAATGATAGTGCATATCCGCTCGCCATCCGTGACGCAAACGACACCAAATGTGATTTAATTCATGGTATATCATTAGAGAAAAACGTGTATGAATTTGGTGGAATTTGGTTTATTAAATCAATTGTTGATGCAACGCTGACTCGAACAACGCCATATTGCGAAGGTGATTATGTATTCGTTTGGTGGAAATCAGCGACAAAACTATTTCACCATATTTTTTAAATTTCCCCTCCCACCAACAGCGTCATTTTAGAAAATTTTAACCAGCACCATTGTCTACCTTGTGAAAAGTTACCCATCTTAGAACGCCTTGGTGCCATCTCGATTGTACCGTGAGAAGTTATATATAGAATGCACACAGACAGACAAAAAAACAGACAGACAGCACGATTTTATTTCTTGTATCATTTGAGAAGAACGTGTCTGAATTTGATGGTAATTGGTACTAAAAATATTTTGTATCAGTTTTGGTGACCCTACCGTCCCTATTTCGGACTCAATTTAAGCTGCACACACTAAGACTCATTAGAGATTAGAGATGCATATATATGAAATTGGTGAAAATTGGCGAGTATACAAATTCGTATCAAATTTAAGGTCCCCATATCTCTCACCCATAGGGCACCAATTTGGTGTGTCTTAACCACACGATAAGATTCCTCGTATCACGGAGAAGAATATGTATCAATCTGGTGGAAATCGGCACTAAACATATAGATATAATTTTGTGTGTCCCTCTCATCTCTACACACCACTGACTTGAATGGCCCCACTTGTGACACCCTTAAACCACACGATTACACTCCTGATATCACGGAGATGATTGTTTATAAGTTTGGTGATAATCGGCAACTAAACAATTTTTTTTATCAAATTTGGTGCCAATCCCTCCCCTCTCCATCTCTCACCCAAACAGCACCACTATGGCGTCTTTAAATCACGATTAGATCCCTCGTATCATGGATAAGAACGTGTATCAATTTGGTGGAAATTGGCGCTAAAAAAATTGTGCATAAATTTTGGTGCCCCTGCCCCTTTCAATGCAACCCTGACTCGAATGAGGCCACAGTTGACAGATAAAATCCACACCATTAGACTCCTCATACCATGGGGATAATTTTGTATAAGTGTGGTGGCAATCGGCGACTTATTATCAAATTTAGTGCCCACCCCTCCCAATCTCTCATCCAAAAACAACAATTTGGCGTTGTTAAATCTCACAATTAGATTCCTTGTATCATGAAGAAGAATATATATCAATTTGGTGGAAATCGGCGCTAAAATTAGTTTTATCAATTTTGGTGCCCCTCTCCCCTTCCGTTCATTCCTGACTCAAACGACGCCACTTTTGACATATTTAAAGCACACCGTTGGATTCTTCATATCATGGGGATGATTATATGTAAGTTTCGTGGCAATCGGCGACAGAAAAAAAATCTGCCCCCCCCCCCTTCCGGGCACCCCTGACGCGAACGGCGCGAATTTTGCCATATTTAAACCACGCCATTAGATTCCTCATATTATGGGGATGATTAAATATAAGTTTGGTGGCATTCGGCAACAAATTTTTGTTCTGCCCCTCCACCTTTTCTGCCCCTGACAACAACGGCGTCACTTTAGAAAATTCTAACCCCGACCATTAACTTTCTTGTAAAAAGCTACTCATAGTAGACCCCTTTGGCATCATCTAGATGGTCCCCTGTGAATTTCTATAGAACACAGACAGACAGACGGACAGACAGACAGACATTCGCAAATATAGATATAGATATGGGCATAAACACTCACAGCACTAATCACTCGTGCGCGACGTTTAGCGCATTTGGTTTTCGCGCACTCACGCTTTCTTGGTCTATCTAGGATTTCAGATTGCGACCAGAGCGGTCGACGATATACTCGCACCTATACATATGGTAAAAGGCCTTTATCCCACAAAATAAGCTATTCCTATTTTTTTATTTACACAATCTTATAATGCCCCATTTTACAGTATTCCCATTTAAGTGATAGTTGCAAATAGTAAATTCTAGTAATAACATTAATATATTTCCTATATATGTGATACATGTCTGCATGCATATAACCAAGCTTTTAAAAGTTATTCTTCATGTCAATCATCTAAGTACATATTTAGATGCATAATCCGAATTAGAGCCCGAATCCGCCATCGCACGTCGCGGCTGCCAGCCATATTGACCACAAGCCGCCGCCAGCCATATTATCTCTAACGCCAGCCACATCAAAAAATCTCCGCTGCCGGAATTGTAAAGCGGCTGAGCCGTGTGCATGGGCTTATATGTCAAGCTCAACTGCACTGTGAATAGCAAATAACTAAACCGCATTGCCTAATATTGGCATACATCCATGGACACGCAAAGCATGGTTGTTATATTATCAGAACACCGGCCCCATAATGTGGAATAGACTATCCCAATGCATGCTTTCATACAACTGAATGGGTGCATCCATTCGGTATTGCAAGGGTTAAAGTATAAATTGTTTATATCGACACGACCCAGTCTCAGACATCGCTGGCATTTGTCAATATATGCATGCACATAACCTGTAGAAGAGAATAGAAAATAGTTTGAAATATTATATATCATTACTATCGGATTCATCATGCAATGATGCGATGATGTAAGATGCCAGTGATGATAACAGTCTGAAGTCGACAGAAGTCCCAATGTAACTTATACCGATTAGATGGGAAACTACATAGTATATCCATGCGGGTATTTTTGCCATAGTGGAAAAGCCCAACATCAAAAGATTACGTGTGGTCTGGAATTCCGCTAATACAAACGGGGTCAGTACCGGGGATTAGGAATATTTCGGAAACGAAAGTACGCTGATTGATAACGTCTCAGCTGGCTGAGCCGCCATATTTCGTCGGGGTCGTCCTGTTCACCCGGCGGCTATTGTTTCGGGTAGGTGTTGGGGCAGGTGTGATAATCGTCAACATCACAGAGCTGCCGACTATAGTTTTTATCATAATTGTTACTGGGAATTGGTGGCGATGGCTAATTTCGACGGCGATGAGCGGCCGGACGATGAGGATAATTGTTTTTTTTGGAAAATTCAAAACTCGAGGAATACAGCGCGTATAGAGGGCTCATTTTGGTGTCTAACGAAAGGCCGATATTCGCCCTATCCACACATATTAACCCCTCCACTGAACGGACACCGGAAGTTGCATTATGAACGAAGAAATGCACATGTGATATATTTCAACAAATTTATTAAATACTCAAGATATATATAACAAATACTATCAATATAACATAACATGAATTATAGCACATTAATGTTTGATACTGTTTGATACTGAATCCATGTATTCGAGAATATCTATTTCGCCTGCGCCGAAAACTCTCTTGAAATGCCTGATGGAATTGTCAACTTTGCGATATCGCATCTTGCATGGGCCAATCCTTCCACCCGCTCTCAATTGGATGACGGTTGCTTCCTGGTAAGCTTGCTCTTTCTTCAGGAAATCTATCAACCTGAAGATGTTCGGGTGTGAGCAAGATAACACCAACTGCAGTTTTCGGTGCCATCCTTCCACATGATTTGTCGTTCTTGGACCAATTGTGTCGTGGTGATTCCATAGCTGGCGGGCATGGCTCCCTTCCACCCAGAACTCGGTGATGTAATCCGTGAACTTGGTGACGTTTTTTTCGAGACCTGTGTTGCTTGTCGCAGGGTAATCGTCGAGCGCTTCGAACCAGGCATCACCAACCATCTCGACAGGAACCATAGGGAGGGCTAGAGCTCTTCTTATCAGGATCTTTTGGTCGTTGCCTTCAGTGTCTTCGTATAGCTGCTGCAGGTGGCATTTCTTAACATTCTTCAGCACTGCTTGGCCGTAATGGAATAGGCATCCTTTCATTGTAGCTGACGGAAATGTAGCTGCCAGGGCGTTTTGGGCAGCTGTCTCATAGTCTGTGAAAAATCCACTTGGGCTGATGGTGATGTCGAGTTCTGCTGCCCTTTCTTTCACCAGATTGAAGAAACGTTGGTATGTGTGTTGGGTCTTGTTGGGAAGTAAGCCATACACCAAAGGGCACATCTTTCCGGCGACGAATGCGTGTATCGTGTACAGTTGAAAGAAGATCGTTGGGCTTTTCTCAAAAGTTCCATCACAGAAGATCGTTCCGGCAACAGCTAAATTTTCTAGATTTTCTCTGGTCGCTAATATCAGAATCTGTTCAGTCTCTCCGTCATCGGCTAGTAGGAAGTTGTGGTTGTTGGCTGTTGTTTTGTATACATCAGGAAGGTCGACTCCTGAACGATGAATTGGTAACTTTAGCTGGTTTTCGGCTCTGGCATGATACAATGCTGTTTTGACGCTGTAATATGTCGGGATTTTCGCTATAATTTCAGGGTCGGTCTCGTCTGCTCGAAGATCTGTTGGAGAGAGAAAATAGCATGGTTAAATTATAAACATTAATAGAGTTATTACTTGCTTAGTATTCTCTATTCTTTAGTAATAATTATAATATATATAATATAACATTACACCAGTTTTACTTTAGTTATTACTTGCTTAGTTTTCTTTCTGAATACTAATATAAAGAGCGTTGCGAAATTAAATTTACTCAGTACATACTTCCTATTTCTTCCTGGTATAGCGTTGTTACTGGCTTGTTACTTGTCTTAACAAGCTTTTTTAGGTCTGCAATCCAGGAATCTGCTGCTACTTGGTTGAAATCAGGTTCGTGGTTATGGTTGCCGCTGTTGGATATCACCATATCGTTCTCAGTGTTTGGTGGTTGCACGGCAGTCTTTCTTACAACATCGCCAATGAATTCGATCATTTCTCCTTGATTTAACGGAGAATTTGTAATCATCATATACCAGATACTTTGTATGCTGTATGCTTTAATTGTTAACGCTGCAAATTAATGCAGAACATGGATATGTACATATATACAATGGGGTCACTTACATCGTCATCATCATCACCATCGTCAACATCCTCATCAACTGCATCATCATCATCATCACCATCATCATCGTCATCATCATCAACACCATCATCATCAACACCATCGTCATCACCATCATCATCAACATCATAATCGTCATCATCAACACCATCGTCATCCACCTAGTATTTGGAATATAATTTACGTTCACGTGTGTGCTTGCCATCGTGTTTATGTCAGACCAGGGAATCTAACAGTATATATATTCAGTAGTGAACTCTACTTAAAACACTGATAATAATTCATAATACATCTTTACAAACAAATAATAAAACGTGTAAAATAAATAAACTGAATGTGGCTCACGCTATTAAACGTTATTCACCACCAACAGTTATGGACTGTGACAACACTGGACCGCAGGTGTTTTGATATGGACTATAATCTCCGCCGGCCAAGTCGTTAATCTCTGCCTGCCGGGTAGACAGGATATACCCATTTCGTCAGCCACGAACGTCGGGACTGAGCCGGCTAAGCTAGTTAACCAGCCACGAAATCGGTTGAGCCAGTCGCGAAAACTATTTGTCGTGGCTTCGAGGTCTAATCCGAATTGACACTCCCAAATTACTATTTCCTTGGATCCTGGGGGTAAAAATTATTTGATTCGGGTCGAGGAACCCAACCATCAAAGCTCAGAGTGATCAGATATCGATTTTTGAAATCTATTATTTGTCACCACCGATAATGTTTAGTGGCACAGTAAACAGTCGACGAGAAGACGGTCTCGGACCAAATTGCGGATGAAGATGGATAACTCTAAAATCAAGTGGCTTTTTTTGTGTCAGATATTTGACAAACAGCAAAATTTCGTTCAACAAAATGTTGATAAATAACAGGTTTGGACAATTTTATACTATAGTTGACTGTGGTTAACATTATTTATGGGCAATTAATCGATTCTGATAACTGAAGCGGCATTTAAAAAAATGTTTTTGTTCTTGTTAGAATCTGATGATATGGGGACCATCGAATCTGATTGAGTACCTGATTAAAAAGTGTCAAGTAATCTCATTTTTAATTTAATTTCTGAGCAAAATGTGTTATTCCTTTAAATTCATTAATATCACTTAATATCGGTTCAATTTTATATTTCAGGGCTGATGTACGTCCCCAATAAGTGAGGGTATATGAGGAGTATGGTTCAGACGGGAAGGGGTGGCTATAATGTTTTTTTGGAGAATTGGAGATATATATCAGAATTTGAGTTAGGGATGGAAAAAAGGAAGATGATAGTGTTAGGAAGTCTATAGGGAGACATTGATATTTTAGTGTGAAGAACACTTGGTGTGGTGAACCACCCGCCCATCTATATCCCTACTCTAGCGCCCCTGTGCGCACACTAAAGTTTGAAAATGAATGTCACAAAAGCGAACAATTGTGCGGCATTTCACTTCATTTTGAAACCGAATTGCACAGTTACAATGTCGAGCGATCATTTGGAACGGAGAATATACCCACATAATAATAGAATAGAGTTACACCCCGTGTAACGCATTCGACCAAAATCATCAATGAACTGAACTTGAAATCAGGAAGTTGTTTTTTAAACTTCGTATATATGTATATATAGGTAGGAATTCGTGCTGCACCATCACGCATATCTGATCACGTGGGAGTATTATTCCCAGTAACCGTGAATAGTTTGATTCCGATGTCACATCAACATGAGTGGGGTGGGTGCGTGATGGGTGGGGTGGGGTGTATTGTGTGTGAGCCTGTGAGGGGTGGGGTGTATTCTGTGTCCGATGTCATATCAACATGAGTGGGGTGGGTGTGTGAGGGGGTGGTTGTTTGTGAGGACCAGAGGGGGTGGTGGGGTGCGGATGTATTATGTGTCTGACGTCGTAGCAACATGAGTGCATGGGTGGATGTGTGTGTGTGTGGGGGGGGGGGGGGTGTAGTGTGTATTCTGTGTCGTATCAACATGAGTGGGGGTGGGTGTGTGAGGGGGTGATGTGGGGTGTATTGTGTGTGAGGGTGTGCGTGGGGGTGGTGTGGTGGTGTATGAGGGGTGGGGATGTATTCTGTGCCCGACGTCGTATTAACATGAGTGGGGTGAGGGGGTGGGGTATATTCTGTGTCCGATGTCGTATCAACATGAGTGTGTGTGAGAGGGGTGGGGTGTATTCTGTGTCCGACGTCGTATGTAAAGTAACAAATTTACATGTTGTAGGTTGAATGTTGATGTTTTTCTTAGTATTTTAAATAAACAGATACAAGCAGAACAGTTCATTGCTCATCAAAGTTTTTAAGTAGATGAATTTGAAGCCGACTGGAATCTTATCAAAAGAGCTGTGAAGGCTCCATGGTAGTTTCATGACTCAATTCTGCAATAAAATACCCTATTAACAGAGGGTCTAGAAAGAGATTGGGCTAATACTACATTTTGAAATCAATTTTTGCTGCCTTCTTTCTTTGAGACTCAAATTCTGACTGCGGAATAAAAATATACATGTACACCAGATAAACCCCAAAAAAAAGGGGATACAAGCAATGAAACTAAAAATCATTAAAATGTAATATAAATGTGAAACCGGTTGATCTTTTCTTTTCAGCATCCAAAATGATTTTTATCAGACTTACGGTCCTTTTTTGACTTGGAAATTACCATTTTTGTGTTCTCCGGATGATAACTCCAGTTAATATCAACTGATCCAAATGAAACTTAATATGAGGAATCAGACTGTAGTCTTATGACAGTATGAGTGAGTGATGGTCAAAAGTATGGTAGTGTTTGATGAATTATTTTATTATCTATACTCTCTTGTCTTGTAAAACATGTATTTTGATATGTGCGAATGTCATCCTTTCAGTAGCACACAGGACTTGTTTTTCAGTGACCTCTCTAAATATCTTCTTCTTCTTTTTGTTTTTTATTGAGAAAAAAGAATAACAGCAGAGGAAGAGACAAAATACATTCACCCATGCATGCTCTTCCATGCCCTGGCCTACTTTCTTACCTGTGACGTGCAATTAGAAAATATTTAAAGGCACACAATGTGTTCGGACAATTTTAATTAACACCGTTCAACTTAAAAGCAAGACCAATAAGCGATACTATGTACTATACCTTGATATATTTTTGCCCGAAATGGACTTTCTTTGGCTACAACAATGGTGATAGACCCTTCTACTCGTTACATGTAGGTGAGAAATTATTAAGGGGAAATAGAAAAATCCTAAGATAAACAGGGTAGTTTAATTTTAATACATCAATAGAAATTAGGATTCCATATTGCAAATAGATGTAAAACTATCCTACCATATAATACTCAAAACAAGTCCTAATTGACACTTTAATTTCGCTTGGGTGTATAAAAGAAAATGTTTTGTTTATATATAAAATATTCTTATTATCCCAATAAACATATAAAAGTAAAAAATGATGATGAGGATTAATGATGATGATAAGGACGATGGTGGTGATGATGATGAAGGTAATGATGACGGTAGTGACGACGACAATGGCGATGACGGCGGTGACGGCGATGTTAATAAGGACGATGGTGGTGATGATGATGAAGGTAATGATGACGGTAGTGACGACGACAATGGCGATGACGACGATGTTAATAAGGACGATAGTGTTGATGATGATGAAGGTAATGATGACGGTAGTGACGACGACAATGGCGATGACGACGATGTTAATAAGGACGATGGTGTTGATGATGATGAAGGTAATGATGACGGTAGTGACGACGACAATGGCGATGACGGCGATGACGACGATGTTAATAAGGACGATGGTGGTGATGAGGATGAAGGTAATGATGACGGTAGTGACGACGACAATGGCGATGACGGCGATGACGACGATGTTAATAAGGACGATGGTGTTGATGATGATGAAGGTAATGATGACGGTAGTGACGACGACAATGGCGATGTCGGCGGTGACGGCGATGTTAATAAGGACGATGGTGGTGATGATGATGAAGGTAATGATGACGGTAGTGACGACGACAATGGCGATGACGGTAGTGACGACGATGTTAATAAGGACGATGGTGGTGATGATGATGATGAAGGTAATGATGACGGTAGTGACGACGACAATGGCGATGACGGCGATGACGACGATGTTAATAAGGACGATGGTGGTGATGAGGATGAAGGTAATGATGACGGTAGTGACGACGACAATGGCGATGACGGCGATGACGACGATGTTAATAAGGACGATGGTGGTGATGAGGATGAAGGTAATGATGACGGTAGTGACGACGACAATGGCGATGACGGCGGTGACGGCGATGTTAATAAGGACGATGGTGGTAATGAGGATGAAGGTAATGGTGACGGTAGTGACGACGACAATGGCGATGACGGTAGTGACGGCGATGTTAATAAGGACGATGGTGGTGATGAGGATGAAGGTAATGATGACGGTAGTGACGACGACAATGGCGATGACGGTAGTGACGACGATGTTAATAAGGACGATGGTGGTGATGAGGATTAAGGTAATGATGACGGTAGTGACGACGACAATGGCGATGACGGTAGTGACGACGATGTTAATAAGGACGATGGTGGTGATGAGGATGAAGGTAATGATGACGGTAGTGACGACAACAATGGCGATGACGGTAGTGACGACGATGTTAATAAGGACGATGGTGGTGATGTGGATGAAGGTAATGATGACGGTATTGACGACGACAATGGCGATGACGGCGGTGACGGCGATGTTAATAAGGACGATGGTGGTGATGAGGATGAAGGTAATGATGACGGTATTGACGACGACAATGGCGATGACGGCGGTGACGGCGATGTTAATAAGGACGATGGTGGTGATGAGGATGAAGGTAATGATGACGGTAGTGACGACGACAATGGCGATGCCGGCGGTGACGGCGATGTTAATAAGGACGATGGTGGTGATGAGGATGAAGGTAATGATGACGGTATTGACGACGACAATGGCGATGACGGTAGTGACGACGATGTTAATAAGGACGATGGTGGTGATGAGGATTAAGGTAATGATGACGGTAGTGACGACGACAATGGCGATGACGGCGGTGACGGCGATGTTAATAAGGACGATGGTGGTGATGAGGATTAAGGTAATGATGACGGTAGTGACGACGACAATGGCGATGACGGTAGTGACGACGATGTTAATAAGGACGATGGTGGTGATGAGGATGAAGGTAATGATGACGGTAGTGACGACGACAATGGCGATGACGGCGGTGACGGCGATGTTAATAAGGACGATGGTGGTGCTGAGGATGAAGGTAATGATGACGGTAGTGACGACGACAATGGCGATGACGGCGATGTTAATAAGGACGATGGTGGTGATGATGATGAAGGTAATGATGACGGTATTGACGACGACAATGGCGATGACGGCGGTGACGGCGATGTTAATAAGGACGATGGTGGTGATGAGGATGAAGGTAATGATGACGGTAGTGACGACGACAATGGCGATGACGGCGATGTTAATAAGGACGATGGTGGTGATGAGGATGAAGGTAATGATGACGGTATTGACGACGACAATGGCGATGATGGCGGTGACGGCGATGTTAATAAGGACGATGGTGGTGATGAGGATGAAGGTAATGATGACGGTATTGACGACGACAATGGCGATGACGGCGGTGACGGCGATGTTAATAAGGACGATGGTGGTGATGAGGATGAAGGTAATGATGACGGTAGTGACGACGACAATGGCGATGACGGCGGTGACGGCGATGTTAATAAGGACGATGGTGGTAATGAGGATGAAGGTAATGGTGACGGTAGTGACGACGACAATGGCGATGACGGTAGCGACGACGATGTTAATAAGGACGATGGTGGTGATGAGGATTAAGGTAATGATGACGGTAGTGACGACGACAATGGCGATGACGGTAGTGACGACGATGTTAATAAGGACGATGGTGGTGATGAGGATTAAGGTAATGATGACGGTAGTGACGACGACAATGGCGATGACGGCGGTGACGACGATGTTAATAAGGACGATGGTGGTGATGAGGATGAAGGTAATGATGACGGTAGTGACGACAACAATGGCGATGACGGTAGTGACGACGATGTTAATAAGGACGATGGTGGTGATGTGGATGAAGGTAATGATGACGGTATTGACGACGACAATGGCGATGACGGCGGTGACGGCGATGTTAATAAGGACGATGGTGGTGATGAGGATGAAGGTAATGATGACGGTATTGACGACGACAATGGCGATGACGGCGGTGACGGCGATGTTAATAAGGACGATGGTGGTGATGAGGATGAAGGTAATGATGACGGTAGTGATGACGACAATGGCGATGCCGGCGGTGACGGCGATGTTAATAAGGACGATGGTGGTGATGAGGATGAAGGTAATGATGACGGTATTGACGACGACAATGGCGATGACGGTAGTGACGACGATGTTAATAAGGACGATGGTGGTGATGAGGATTAAGGTAATGATGACGGTAGTGACGACGACAATGGCGATGACGGCGGTGACGGCGATGTTAATAAGGACGATGGTGGTGATGAGGATGAAGGTAATGATGACGGTATTGACGACGACAATGGCGATGACGGTAATGACGACGATGTTAATAAGGACGATGGTGGTGATGAGGATTAAGGTAATGATGACGGTAGTGACGACGACAATGGCGATGACGGTAGTGACGACGATGTTAATAAGGACGATGGTGGTGATGAGGATGAAGGTAATGATGACGGTAGTGACGACGACAATGGCGATGACGGCGGTGACGGCGATGTTAATAAGGACGATGGTGGTGCTGAGGATGAAGGTAATGATGACGGTAGTGACGACGACAATGGCGATGACGGCGATGTTAATAAGGACGATGGTGGTGATGATGATGAAGGTAATGATGACGGTATTGACGACGACAATGGCGATGACGGCGGTGACGGCGATGTTAATAAGGACGATGGTGGTGATGAGGATGAAGGTAATGATGACGGTATTGACGACGACAATGGCGATGACGGCGATGTTAATAAGGACGATGGTGGTGATGAGGATGAAGGTAATGATGACGGTATTGACGACGACAATGGCGATGACGGCGATGTTAATAAGGACGATGGTGGTGATGAGGATGAAGGTAATGATGACGGTATTGACGACGACAATGGCGATGACGGCGGTGACGGCGATGTTAATAAGGACGATGGTGGTGATGAGGATGAAGGTAATGATGACGGTATTGACGACGACAATGGCGATGACGGCGATGTTAATAAGGACGATGGTGGTGATGAGGATGAAGGTAATGATGACGGTAGTGACGACGACAATGGCGATGACGGCGGTGACGGCGATGTTAATAAGGACGATGGTGGTGATGAGGATGAAGGTAATGATGACGGTAGTGACGACAATGGCGATGACGGTAGCGACGACGATGTTAATAAGGACGATGGTGGTGATGAGGATGAAGGTAATGATGACGGTAGTGACGACAACAATGGCGATGACGGTAGTGACGACGATGTTAATAAGGACGATGGTGGTGATGAGGATGAAGGTAATGATGACGGTATTGACGACGACAATGGCGATGACGGCGGTGACGGCGATGTTAATAAGGACGATGGTGGTGATGAGGATGAAGGTAATGATGACGGTAGTGACGACGACAATGGCGATGACGGCGGTGACGGCGATGTTAATAAGGACGATGGTGGTAATGAGGATGAAGGTAATGGTGACGGTAGTGACGACGACAATGGCGATGACGGTAGCGACGACGATGTTAATAAGGACGATGGTGGTGATGAGGATTAAGGTAATGATGACGGTAGTGACGACGACAATGGCGATGACGGTAGTGACGACGATGTTAATAGGGACGATGGTGGTGATGAGGATGAAGGTAATGATGACGGTAGTGACGACGACAATGGCGATGACGGTAGCGACGACGATGTTAATAAGGACGATGGTGGTGATGAGGATGAAGGTAATGATGACGGTAGTGACGACGACAATGGCGATGACGGCGGTGACGGCGATGTTAATAAGGACGATGGTGGTGATGAGGATGAAGGTAATGATGACGGTAGTGACGACGACAATGGCGATGATAAGGACGATGGTGGTGATGAGGATGAAGGTAATGATGACGGTAGTGACGACGACAATGGCGATGACGGTAGCGACGACGATGTTAATAAGGACGATGGTGGTGATGAGGATTAAGGTAATGATGACGGTAGTGACGACGACAATGGCGATGACGGTAGTGACGACGATGTTAATAAGGACGATGGTGGTGATGAGGATGAAGGTAATGATGACGGAAGTGACGACAACAATGGCGATGACGGTAGTGACGACGATGTTAATAAGGACGATGGTGGTGATGAGGATGAAGGTAATGATGACGGTATTGACGACGACAATGGCGATGACGGCGGTGACGACGATGTTAATAAGGACGATTGTGGTGATGAGGATGAAGGTAATGATGACGGTAGTGACGACGACAATGGCGATGACGGTAGCGACGACGATGTTAATAAGGACGATGGTGGTGATGAGGATGAAGGTAATGATGATGGTTGTAACGACGACAATGGCGATGACGGCGATGATGACGCTGACGACGACGTTAATAAGGATGATGATGCTGATTATGATGGTGATATATTATATATCCTATTATATTCAAGGTGCCACACATTGGCCTACGAGGGGTGCAAGAATGTCAGTAACGTGACGGATGCTGTAGATACGTTAATCGACGAGATAAAGGGGCTCCAGAATGAAATTAATTGCCTGCATGGGATTCGACGACGACACCGAACCACTGGATTTGTGTGACAACAAAAGGCAGTCAATCCTGTCATCAATAAAACAGTATTATTCGGAGATACGAAAAATTGTTGACCAGCTCCGAGAGTCCGAGGAGGTCAATTGTGAGTTTAAAAAGCTGTGATCGGTTTAGAGAATTGTGATAAAAAAACTGATCAAAATCCGAACTGAAATCGATCGTCTCGAGAGAGAAACATCAGATTTGAACATGTTAAGAGCGAAACCGGAAAAGAAGCCCGAAGTGACGGGAGATAACTCCCATGAAGGATCAGCTATTATTGCTGCTGTCGATGATGGCGCTGTGGGTGGACACGCAGGGAGCCCATTATCATTCTTAGAAGCAGCGATAAAGCGTGCTGATGGCAAGGAATCATGTGGAGAGGTGGCCGAGGTGATGGCAAGGTGTCGCGGTGGCGGAGGGTGATGGCAAATAGTCATGTGGAGCGGTGGCGGAGGGTGATGGCAAGGGATGGCAAGGTGTGGTGGCGGAGGGTGATGGTAACGAATCATGTGGAGCGGTGGCGGAGGGTTATGGTAACGCCTCATGTGGAGAGGTGGCGGAGGGTGATGGTAACGACTCATGTGGATTGTTAAAGGAGGGTGCCGGTCATTTATGTAACTTGATGAAGGATGCTGTTATACGAGAGTTTGTTAAAACGAGGGAGATCATCATCAATGGTTCAGAACCTGTATTTCGGTTCGTTGATGACACGCGCTCGTCATCGTTAGTGGTGGCCACCTACAACCCTAACACACTGATGTTGGTGAGCCAGGCTGGTGACGTAATGCGGCCGCGCGATGTGGCCGCGCGATGTGTTCGTCCAGTCGGATAGGGTGTTTGTTACTCACGCGGGGATGGTTACATGATAACCATCTACAATTCAGATACTCTCTTAAAGACATCAGAGTTCCGTACGTCGGGATCTTGCATGGGAATTGACGGTATCGGGGGTAAGCTTGTCGTGAGCTGCTATAATTATAAACGTGTCAGTCTATTAACATATAGCGGTGATATGACCGCGAAATCCACTCACATATTTAAATATCCCTGGCTTCTTGTTGTATCACCACGACAGGATGCTATTTACGTAGGAGACTATAAATCGCATTGTATCGTGGTGCTGGCGGCTGATTTATCTAAAACTTTGCGCACGATCAGACACAGAGAGCTGGTGGAACCTTGTGCACTCTAAGAACAGTCAAGAACCCTACGGTTCTTCACGCCTTCAAGAACCGATATTATGGGGATTTGGTTCTTCGCGTCTCTAGAACCGAACATTGATTCGCGCGTTTTGAAGAACCAAATGAAGTACCAATTTTGTATAACATGAGTTGCGGTTCGTAAGAAATGCGTGTCGCCCGAATGGAACAGAACTACGACCTCGTTTTGAGTTTTCAGAACCGCCATTTTCGATCGCTGATTTTTGTGAGAGGCGATGGAACAAAATCCGACATAATCGACAAATGAACCGGCCATGTGGAGTGATGGCGATGTGGAGCAATGGTTGATCGAGTGCCAGACTGCCAGTTGACAGCACGTGTTGCTACTTTTGAAGGTGATTATATTAGTTATCTTAATTTATATTTAGGATGTCGGATGTTTTGTAAAATAATCTCAGTTGAATTTAAATAAGACCTAATTAAAGTAAACTTGAAAGCTTTCACATTGTAGATCTATGTCACTTAATTTACGGTATTGACTATTATTACCACTTTAGAGGGCGTTCTCTACAGTTATTCACGTCGCCAAGAACCGATATTATGGGGATTTGGTTCTTCGCGCTCTCTAGAACACTGACTCACGCGTTTTGAAGAACCAAACGAAGAACCAAATTTCTATGCTAAACTGAACTTAAGTGAAACAAAAAATCAAGGCATAAACTTATCACCAAGCACTCTGACTGGCCTCAGAGCCGTAATTCATCGACATATCAGCACCGATAGTATTATCATTCTGCTTAGGCCTCATCTGGGTAATATCTGTAGTCTCAAATTAACATTGATTTTAGTTACTTTTTTCCTTCTTAGAAATTTCTATATCCCCTAATTTGCAGAAGATAAAATGCATAATCAAAGTAACTAATGGGTGAACATCACCAACTTCAACTGGGGAACGTCAATGGGATCCTAGGTCTCCCATATCAGTTGAGGCTTAAGCTGAATGAAGTTCTCAGAGTGTGAATTTGGTGATGCTAGCCTGCTGGGCAGGATAGTGTCACTAAATTCATGATCTGGGGACCTCATTCTGCAAATGACATACACAATATTGCGAGCCTGCTCGCCAGCGAATATACAGTCATTAACCCTTTCTGTACTAAATAATCATTGACGAGTACATGTAGAATTTGATGATTATTTTGTTGTCTGGATGTTAACTCAAATTATGATTATCCGATACCTTTCAAATTTACTATGTGGATTAATCACACGAAAATACATTGTCAAACAAAGTCACCTTATTTGGGAACTTGTGGCCTTTTATTAACCCTTCCTTGGCTGGAGCTTCCTAAAATTTTGCGAAAACCATGTGTGCCAATGCATTCTCTTATATATATGTGAGTCTCTCATATGAGATGCATATTAAGAGAATGCCAGTCTATGTAAACATACACTCAGATTCATACTGATACTGAGTCTATTGCATTCCCATCAACTTTTCATTTCTGAACGGTTATGGGCTTCCCCCAAATTACGTCACACCACACTAAATATAAATCTGAAATTAGTTGTGATTGACAGGCGTAAACATGGTCACGTGCCAGTGCCGTCATGGCCGCTTCAACCCTGTGAAGCCGATTCTAAGAATCGGAATTAATAGTTGCAGGGTTTGTGACTTTTCGTTCGGCGGTTGTTTTACTGACAATTAAGGGAAACAGCTAGCTTCCGGGATCCAAAATAATATGTACAATAACTAAGACAGATCTTCTTGAAATTATAAAAAATGTCAATTTATGTGGATCTCTTGGACTCGAATTATGTTTTAGATTGGCCAGGCGATTTGTCGCCCATGTTGTCAAAAAATAACACAAATCAACGGCCACGAATCAAAAATACATGAATGTCGGGATTATCTGCTAAAACAACTACAGAACTAAAACAAAGTTAAATGACATAACAAAATGATCTATCAGTTCCCCAGTACCGGCAGTAGTACCACCGCAGCCAAAACGAGCGAATAACAACACAATTCTACCACCAACCCCACCGAAACCCTCCCGGCCTTACACAGCCGTATTATTAGCTCCGAAGATTGGCCAGTTGTACCCTAATTACAGTTGCCTGCAATCCAAATTCCGGTGATTCTTGATTTTAAACTTTCGACCGCTCGTCAACAATCTACTTTATTTGTCGATTTGTGAATTTCTCTTCCGGTATAACATGACGTCATGGATACTATTTTAACAACATTTAGCCACACCGAGAGCACGTGACATGTTACTAGTTTTTTATTGGGGCACACATTTCTTGGAGCTAAGTTTTGATTGGCGGTAATTACAAGGAATCCCGGGTTTGGGAAATGAAAACTGAACGAAAGGTCGTCAGACCCACTATTTTTTATATGTGGGTATGTAGTTTACTCCAGACTGAGAGAATGCATGATCTTAACAATATTTACCATGACTATAAGCCAGTGCATTCTCTGGTATATGCGAGGCTGCCTATGGGAGACTCGCATATATAAGAGAATTCCTGTCACATGATCTTTAATTCTGCATCTGCTGTGCCGATCCCATCATGGAAGGGATATTGAAGCCACCGCGCGGTTTGTGCTCCATGATAGAAACATTATTATTAGCTTCAGAACTTTCCAAGTATCGAAATAGTTCGATAAATATCTTAACTACCTTTCTACGTACATTTTGTAACCCAAAAAAGACGCATTGAAGTAATGACAAATACAATTGTTACCCTCCTCCCTATTTTCCACCCTTCTGATTGGCCCATGTCCTGTCACGTGCCGGGCGACACATCACACTGTCGCCCGCTGAGCCGGGAGACATTGTTTTTGTCGCCCGCTTGATGTTATATTGCAAGAATATCTCCAAACACACACTGCAGTAACTCATCTATTTCACATCACTACGACGTGCTAAAATCATAGTTCTTATATACCCCACGGATTCGCAAAACACACCAGTTGTGGTGTTTGCTAATTTGCATATATTTAGTGAACCCTAATATTCGAACTTTTAAGTTGGTACTTTTATCGGACAAGCGTTATTATGTACTTTTTATATCGAAACATCTCGGTGATTCAATATGTTCATGTCGACATTATGGTGCAAGATTGAAAGAGTGGATCCCTTGATGTTGGTTGGTTATAAATGTTTGCTGGTAGACAACGTAATGCATACGTTTGTCGCGAATGAATGGTACTGTAAGCTTATCCATGATATCAGACCGCTCCGCGATGTCTGCAAGTGATCATAGAAGTATTGTGTGTGAGGATCGCCACGTACTTGGGAGCACTGACACATATGAATGTACATTAATGAAATTGACAATTTCCCAATAGCTTTCGGGGAAGACCGTTATGAAATGAACATCGCGAGTAAATTCCGCGCACAAGACGACATTGAATATGCCACATTTCAGAAGGCGATATTAACATACATAATTATATGGCTTATTGGTTTACATTGCATGGACCGATATTGACGATTTAACCACCAAAATGATCGTAAATAAACGCTGATTATCAAACGCTTGACTATCTTTATGGAACAGAAATCCTATAGGACGATAAGTAGTTACTGAAAATATACATTATCGGGAAAGAAATTTAAGCACTCGTGACTCAGTGCAACATCGTGCGTGTGGATGACAAGGATATTTTTTCTGTGGTATAATCGGATAACAAAACAGTTGTTGCCCTTCTTCTCGAGAGACATTGAGATTTGTCACCCGCTCGAGAACGGAATGTCTCCCTCGGAGCTGCGCTCCTCGGGAGACATTCCGTTCTCGAGCGGGTGACAAATCGCAATGTCTCCCTCGACAGCGGGCGACAACTGTATACTGTGAGTCTGTGAATATCGTGTTAGGGTCCCAAACACAAAACAGACATTTACAAGAAATGGAACAAAAAAGAACGTTCCATGGTACTCTACTCCTGATATGGTAGCAATAAAGAGCGTTTATCTTACTTCTGGCGAAAGTTGAAAATGGCTGAGAAATGGCTGTGACTTTGGCAAAGTGTTTTTCAGAGCATATGAATGCGGTGCATCAATAGTTCGTTTACTTTCGACCTATCGTAGGAACATATTTGGCAGTTCGAATGAGCCATTTACGTTTAAGGCCTGAGTCCTTTAATGAGATATTATTTTTTATTTGTAGATGTCCAACGTGTCAGGTCAGTTTCAAAGACCGGTTATCCCTGAAACGTCATCAGTTGCTGCATATAGACAAGAACCGTGTCAAAATGTGTGCCGGCGATCTGTTTCATTGAGATGTCATTTTGGAAAGATATCGCCCATCTAGCGGGGCTGTCTTCAAATGTGATGTGTGTCCATTCGAGATGATTGACGAAAATATATTTAGTAGACAATTTCAGTCTGAAGATTCACATAGGATTGTAGTTGGAATCTAAATGCAGAGAGATCAGATGAAACCATGTTAACAGAGAACTCTGATATTCAAAATAAGAATGAACGACAATGTGCATGACCTTCAAAATAAGGATGAGAAACACTTTTACATTCCCTGCTCTAAACATGTCAGCTATGAAACTGTGGATCAGCATTATCACCAGAATATTCAGATAAAGTCCCATTCTTTCTATTAAAACGTCAAGGAATGTGAATGCTGGGGGCGTCGGATGGGAGCGACTTCAGAATATCTTACCAGTTGTCATACAAATACAAAAGTTTTATGTTTTCTCAAATCTCACTATTTGGTGCAACTGTGTGGCTCAATAAGCTAATTCGCACTATTGGCATATTCGTGATTTGTATATATGGTCTTTGTGATATATGACACGACTACTATGTTGCAAAGTGAAATATCAAGATTCAATTGAGCTATTGATATATTTCACCTTATTTGTTTTTCTGGGACTAGTCAGAACTATTTATGTGTATGTTCTGGTTTTGCGCACATGCGGCATGCGTTTGTTTATTAGTCTCTTGCGAGAAGTCTGAACTATCGAGGAAAACAACAAATGGATTCATTTGGAGTGGCATCTTCCGGAACCATATACACTCAAATCTGTGTACACGAATGTCAAGTTCCCAAATAATTAGATCTGGTTTAATTTGTTGACTTTCAGAATGGACATTTTGCATCAGTAGTTGCACTTCTACTGTGGTTTGACATTGGTTGTTAATGTATACACATCGCATCGTCGCTATTTGGTACTATTCTAGATGCTGTGTTCATTTTCTAACAACTGTTTGGCGTTGTTGAAACGGCTAATAATTTATTAATAGTATTGAAAAAAAACCCAGGAAATCGTAGGATGAAGTCAACACGTGTCGCATATTTCTAAAACGTCCAGAAAATATGCATCAAGATGATTCTGACTACTCCCAGAGAAAATTTAAATGGTACTAGTCTGAAGTATTTCCAGGCAGCTAAATAAGGTGCCGGTCATTTGCAGAATGAGGTCTCCAGCAGATACATTTAGTGATGCTACCCAGCATAGCGGGCTAACATCACCAAATTCACCCTCTGAGGACCTCCTTCTGAAGGTAGTTCTCAATAGCTGATTAATATCTAAACATAGTTTGGTCCCTAGATGGTGAATATGGTGATGTTAGCCCGCTATGCGGGGTAGCATTACTAAATTCACCCTCTGGAGCCCTCGTTCTGCAAATGTCCGGCACCTTATTTTGAGGCCTGATAATTTCAAATAAGGAAATAAATTATAACGGAAGTTTATCGTCCCATTAGAAATGTTGCTACAGGGACTGAAATTCTTATTAATATCCCATTTAACACCAAATAGTATTTCCAATTGGTCATTAAACTCATTCATCTTTTATCTCAAATAAATAAATAAATGTAAACAAATTTTCAACGTGACTTGGGGTTCTGGAACAAAATTGGGCAAGAGAATGATGGTGGAGTATTTGTAAATATATTTGAACAAAAGAAACTTGTGATCATCAAAAGTCATCAAACAATTGAATATTTAGATTTCAAGTCTCAGCTCATTATAATATACATATGCCAACATTTTAAAACAAATTCACGTTTACAACAAAACCATAAATGAGATTATTGACTTACTGAAAAAATTATTTGTCTTAAAAATTATTTTTAAAGTGACAAATATATCTACAAGCTATGGTCTACTATCTTTAAAATACTCAGTACCTAAAAAATATTGTGCCAAAATTTCCACCTGACTATATGTAGAATAAATTTCAAGTTTAATGAATAAATGATTATATTTATGAAAAAAATTCTTCTAATTGACCTGTACAGAGAAGGAAATGCATTTTTTCAGTGTTGATAATGCAAACTATGTTACATATCCAACTGGTTCTTGGGGCTATATCCAACAGGGAACCAAATTATTCCAATTGAAGAACCAATGGTTCTTGGTGGAAGTGATAAAGGGGAATTGGTTCTTAAGGAAGAACCAAATTGGAACCAATGAAGAACCAAGGATTGGTTCTTGAGGAAGAACCAATGAAGAACCTTTCGGTTCGTGAGACGAAGAACCAAATTTTAATCACGAAGAACCTATTGGTTCCGCCTGGAGGACAAACTTGAAAAACCAATTTTCTCTGTGAGGAACCATTATTATTGTTGAACTCAGTTGAAGAACCAAATTATTACTACCGAAGAACCAAATGGTTCTACATGAAGAACCAATTATATCAACGAAGAACCAAATTTTCGTTCGTGGAGAACCAACTGGTTCTGCTGGTGTAAATAATGAAGAACCAAATGGTTCTAAATTTGGTTCTCAATAGTCGCAATCATGAGGAACCAAATGGTTCTTGGTTTGGTTCCCGATAGACCCAATTCTGAAGAACCAAATGGTTCTAGGACCCCCCGAAGAACCAGTTGGTTCTTCATTTGGTTCCGCCTGGAGGACAAGTGGGAAATCAACGAAGAACCATTGGGTTCCGATTTTTTCTAAGAGTGTGGGTTGTGTGTGATCGGGAAGCATATATATGTTGCTACTCCGTCAGCGAGTAAGGTGTTACGGGTGGACACTGATGGATCCAACTGCCGCGCTGTGGTGTCGATGATGGATCCATGGAACATCAATTGGAACTCCCGCGGGAGAATAATGGCCGTCAGCATCGGTACCGTCCTCAATAATCACAACCCAAAGGGTTGTTTTACGGTAACATAAGCGACGCAAGTATATTTGTGACGTCAGTAATTTCTATACCCCATCAACATGAAAAAATTGTTTTTACATCCGGGCGATTCAGACCTATGGGCCCCTATGGTGGCCGCCATGTTGGAATAGGATTGACAAATTGATAAAACGAATTTTCAATCTTCAATCAGCCTCCCTATAGCAATACTATTAAATTTGAAAAACAAAATCAACCTTATTCAAAATTAAATGCTTAATGTGGATTTAGCTGACACGGGCGCATAGCATTCGGCAAACCTCGCCAGATTCCGTACCGTTAAAGTTTGAAAATTACGTCCCCTGGCAGGCCATAGCAACGTTGGAAATGATGACGTAATTTCTTTACAAAATGGTGGCGCTCTCTTATTTGCGAAATTTGAAATTGAATTGCTTGTTATTGTTATCGCTCGTATTTTAAATGTACAACGGTATCATGCACAGCACGTAAGCGTTAAGAACAAACGAGAAAGCACAAGCGAAGATAGCACAACGAGCCCATTACTGGAATGACTTTAGAGTTAAAGCAGTCAAAAGAAGAAGAATAACAACAACACTAGAACTTGTTTCGAACTTGGAAGTTTAAAAGTTAAAATCAGTCAGTCGGAAAAAAACTCAATGACGAATCTGTGACTGAAAAAAATATGAAAATGAAGGTCACTGGAGTGAAATGTGGACTGGTCTGTGCAGACTGATCACCACGGCGATTTGACGTGTTCTGTTATTGTTCAATTTTAAGTCTGTTTTCACCTGGACTGGTTAGACTTAGAGTTAGAGTTGCAACTGCAAGCGGCAAATTGTTCAGTCTACTAACTAACTAACCGCATGAAACGGGAGCTTGACCAGCATGGCTAGCATATATATTAACGAGTGGCTATTTGTGGACAAATTATTAAATATAGCCCTGCGTACTTGCTATTGGCGACTTGACACATTGGAATTGGAATAATATGTATGCTAAATATAATAATTCCAGGCCAACTTAGTTGAACTGTCACGACCTTCTTGTCTTGAATCAAATATTTTTCACCTCCGAAGTCAAGGAAATAGTAATCTGCGAGGGTTAATTCGGATTGAGTACCTTTAAAATTGCAAAAATAAAATAAAATAATTTTGCCTTGAAAATTGGTTGCTTGGCCAGATTCAACCTTCACCTGATGATTGCATTTTGAAGAAATATAGTAACATGTGCTATATGGCTAATATCGCTTGACTGGCGCCATGGATATCGGTCTGGAAATTAGAGAAATGTTAGAGGCAATATCTCACGCTGACCCATGTCTAACGGTGGCCCACATTCCCACATTCCTCTATATCTGGTGCTGCAACATATTCTCGTGCAAATAGGTTTATTTGTACCTAAATATTCACATATGTTCATATTTCTTTTATTTATTTAAATTTGTTTAAATAAAAATTTAGAAAAACTAACGCCATTATACACTCTGCCAGGGCACCCTGAGTCACCACTCCAAATTTCGTTGAAATCTGAGCACCAATATTAACAAAGACATGATGGTCTCAACTTTACTCCAGTCTTATATCTCATATATATTTAGAAGACCTCTGCCTGTCTGTCTGTTTGTCTGTTTGTCTGTCATTAATACAAATCTACGATTCTCGACCGATCGGGACGAAACTTGGTACGTGTGTGTAGTTTGACCAGGCGGTCGTCGTTGTCGTTTGGCGAGCCCGTGCGACGCCCGTGCAGCGCATGCGCAGACGAGATCTAGGAAACGGGTGGAGCTATCGACTTGAAATTTGCTATGTGAATGTATCTTGCCCCGGATACGAATTTTATCGGGTCGCCGAGCCCGTGCGACGCCAGCTTCGCGCATGCGTAGACCAGCTCTCGGAAACAGGTGGCGCGATCGGGACGAAACTTGGTACGTGCGTGTAGTTTGACCAGTCGGTCAATATCAGCTCATCAGATTTCAGATCCGAGATAAACTTTTCACGTGCCGATGTCAAATCTGTTTTTACGCCGTTTTGCGCTAATATATTTCAGTTCAGTGCTCACAAATCGATTCGATATAGCGCGAATAATAAATTGATAGTTATATCATTTGCATGGTTAGAATCTGTGGCGCTTCCTCTTTCCAACGATATATCACACGCCTGTGTCCGTTTAAAGTTTCTACCTTAATTATCGGGAAGAACGCAGGACCATGCTTCGGTCATCGAAAAACATTCCGTGAATCTATTACGCCGTCAAGAGATCGTGACGTGATCGCGTTTAACTCTTAACCGGCCGATGTTCCGTTAACTCATCAGAGGCCGAGGTATCCGCATATCAGACCAGATCTCGGAAACGGGTGGAGTTATCGACTTGAAATTTGGTATGTGAATGTATCTTGCCCCGGATACGAATTGTATCGGGTCGCCGAGCCCGTGCGACGCCAGCTTCGCGCATACGCAGCCAGATCTCGGAAACGGGTGGAGCTATCGACTTGAAATTTGGTTTTTGAATAGCCCGCACAACGTCGGGCTCATCGGCTAGTCTCATATATATTTTGAAGACCTCTGTATGTTTGTATGTTTGTATGTCTGTCTGTCTGTCATTTATACAAATCTACGATTCTCGACCGATCGGGACGAAACTTGGTACTTGTGTGTAGTTTGACCAGGCGGTGGACGTTGTCGTATTGGCGAGCCCGTGTGGCGCCCGCTTAGCGCATGCGCAGACGAGATCTCGGAAACGGGTGGAGCTATCGACTTGAAATTTGCTGTGTGAATGTATCTTGCCCCGGATACGAATTTTATCGAGTCGTCGAGCCCGTGAGACGCCAGCTTCGCGCACGCGCAGACGAGATCTCGGAAACGGGTGGAGCTATCGACTTGAAATTTGGTATGTGAATGTATCTTGCCCCGGATACGAATTTTGTCGGGTCGCCGAGCCCGCGCGACGTCAGCTTCGCGCATGCGCAGACCAGATATCGGAAACGGGTAGAGCTATCGACTTGAAATTTGGTTTTTGAATAGCCCGGATAACGTCGGGCTCATCGGCTAGTATGTATATATAAACAGTCCCATGAAACATGTATACATTTATTGATGGACGTGTCATGGGCTCTTCGTACAGGATTAGGTTCATTATTCCGAAGGTTCCATATTCCGAAGGGTCGTTATTCCAAAGGTTCTTATTAAGAAGGTTCGCTATTCTGAAGGTATGCTATTCTGTGCTTATTTAACCAGAAAAGATGGACAACTCTAATACCAAGTAGTTATTATTACCACGATTTAACAGTTATCCATCTTTATCTGGAAGACCGCCCGTTTGACCTCGTCCTGGCACGATTATGCCCAGAAACAATAAAAATAATAAACTGCACAGATCGATAACTAATTACTCTGAGCTTTGATGGGTGGGTTCGACACTAATCAAATATTTGTTTTCCCACCGAAGCCAAAGAAAGAGTAATTTAGCAGCGTCTTATCGGATTGAGTACCTTTAAGTTATTTCCTTCATAAAAAGTGTCTTATGATAAAGAACCCTCTCAATACTAGTACTTTAGAATATAGATAATAGAATGAAACTTCAAAATGACAAGTTATAAAAACATTCTGAATATTGAGGAATATAGAGAACCTTGGGAATAGCGAAACTTCGGTATTATGAACCTTGGGAACAGCGAACCTTTGGACATAGAGTGACATGTCGCCGTCCTACGGCCCATACGCACTGGCGTGATCGTGATTCGTATATCCCAAGTTGGCCAGAAATACAGGCACTCCTATGAAACATACATTTATCATTTTATAGATGGACGTACGTGTTTTGGGTTGTCCATACGTACTGACGTAATCATATTAAAATAGTTATATACAAAGGATTATTGTAACGTGGCGTGTTTAGTTGATCTGTCTTAATTCAAATAAAACTGTCAGTATAACACAGAAACAACAAATTGTATTGTGACAAAACAAATTATATTATAAAGTTATTATTAACGCCACCGGTGTACTCTGTGCTTGAAAATATAATAACCACTGGTCCAATGTGGGATTATGGGGGATTAGGTCAATGTAAAAGTAAAAATGGGTCTCTTTAAAAGCTGTAGTATTATCCCGAATGCTCAATAAAATAGTCCGACACAGATTAGCACATGTGCTGATATTGATAATAACCACACCGTTTGGAAAGCATGCGATCGTGTGGTAATCAAAGATGGATTTCGACGAAATTTGATACTTAGGGGTACTTTTGTCCGGGCTGTGTTTTGGACGGGTCAAATCGTGACCCCACCTGACCTTGACCTTTAAAACAGTCAATTCAAGGTCAAATCGGGTAAAACGGACGGATTTCGACGAAATTTGATACCTAGTGGTAGTTTTGTCCGGGGAGTGTTTTGGACGGGTCAAATCGAGACCCCGATCTAACATTGACCTTCAAAATGGTCAATTCAAGGTCAAATAGGGTAAAACGGACGGATTTCGACGAAATTTTATACCTAGGGATACATTTGTCCGGGGAGTGTTTTGGACGGGTCAAATCGTGACCCCCACCTGACCTTGACCTTCAAAATTGCCAATTCAAGGTAAAATCGGGTAAAACGGTCGGATTTCGACGAAATTTGATACCTAGGGGTACTTTTCTTCGGGGAGTGTTTTGGACGGGTCAAATCATGACCCCGACCTGACATTGACTTTAAAAATAGTCAATTCAAGGTCAAATCGCGCCTTTCGCCGGAAAGGAGATGGGAAACAGCCTGGACGAAGTCGGGCCCACCAGCTAGTGTAATAAAAAAGCGAGACAGCTTAATTGAAGAATGTAATATTATAATTTATATTTATGGCTAATAATATGATCTTGGTGGCGTTACCATTTATGACTATGGTTTTATTACACAATGTTGTGTACAATATGTGTATTTCTTGTACGAGTCCAGGTTGTGGTGAAAAGTCATGAGTCCAATGTGACTTTTCACCACAACCTGGACGAGTTCAAGAAAACACATACTGTACAAAACATTGTAAAATGACATTTTTATTATCCATCTGTGTGTTTATCCAAATTTTGGGAATAAAACTTTTGTGGTTAGTAATATCAATAACTTCAACACATCAATATTCATGATACTGAATTAAAGAAACGCTATTTTAACTAAAAAAAAAAAAAAAACTTGAACAATTGTATGCAAAAAAAGTACGTAACAGCCTTGTTGTTGAATCGTAAATACCGGTTAAAATGGGAATATGAATCCCGAGTACCAGTTAACCCTTTCTGTACTAAATACTCATTGACGAGTATTTACTCCGTAGTAAATGTTCAGATACTTAATAAGTTTAACCCTTTCTGTACTAAATATTCATTGACAAGTAGTTATTCCATAATAAATCAGATCACAAGTTCAACAAACCATAAATAATTCAATCGTTTGTTGAATTCATTATCTATCTATCATATCCGATCCCTGCAAAATATTATTTTGTACGTGTAGTATACATGTATGTTCCTGAACATCGCTCCAAATGAATAGCTGAATGGGAAAATCCAAGTAATATAGAAAGGGTTACTACAGAGATATGAATCATGTGTGCTATTTATGAATATCCTCGTACCAGAAATGTGCGATGATGTTAAATAATGACGGGTAGAGTAAAATCTACTGTGTCGATGAAGTATATTGAGACTAACAATAGCAGTCAAATCTGTCCCTCATATATAATTATCTGATTATCATAATTCCAAAGAGCTATGCACATCTCACCGGCTGTAATACAAACGCTATACGGGCGTTTCACAGAGCCATCCGATATCAATGTACGAGTCTCTTTTCCATCGACGTCAATCTGCAATAATTTGTGCGCACGGCTTGAAGTGACATAAAGCATCGACCGGGCCATGCATAAACCAAAGGGATCCTTCAGGTCGACATGGGTGATAACCCTCAATGTTAAAAAATCACGTGACAGGACGACGACAGAATTATCTTCAAGATCCGAAACATAAATCGCGCCATGACGCTCCGAAACGGTCACGAAAGATGGAGATTTGAATGGATGTTTGGAAGTAGAAATGACGACTCCGGTGTCCGTCATAATACGGACACACTTATCGTGATGACACACAATTACCAGTTTATCCTTAATGGTGTCTATCCCCCAACATCCGCCGCTAGCGGGGAAATACTTTACAATGGAAAAGTCGTTTAGGTTATAAACTGCAACTTTGTTCTTGTCGTCCATGGTCACGTAAATCCTCGCCCATTTCACACACAAATCATATGGTGGACTCGATAGATCGATCTTACGCATCACCTCGCCTTTCTGGGTGACAAGCATCAGCCTGTTAGGCGAATCAGTGCCTATAACCAGATGGGACGAGTCAGTCCTATCGACGAACCTAATGACTGGGTCTGTCCATTCGGTGCTGAATTTAGACTTCACTGCAAGCTGCTTGATTTGTTTCTCATTTTTTATTAGCTCGCATGCCTTCACCAGAATATCCTCGATATCATTAATTGAGTCGTCGTCGGTTCTACATTCTAGTTTGGGCAACTCATCTGATTCATCATAAAACTGGTCAAGACTGCTGTGACATTCTGAAAGGAGCTGCTTCATTTCGGTCAGCAGACCAGCCATGTACTCTGCTAATATGGCCGATTCTGACCCGTTCACACAGTCTGATGATGTGTTGTCGCCTCCGGAAATAGCAGCTGCTGCCCCGTGAGCTTTGTCCTTAGCTATTGATTGTTGTGTCATCTGGAACGAAATGTTGAACATAGAGAGCATGTTCACTGTTAAGTTGAATATAGAGAGCGTTATGTGATTGATATTATGTTGAATAAAGAGAGCTGTGTGTGTTTACCTGGTATGTTGAATATAGAGCGTGTTGTGTGATTGCTGTTGTGTTGAATATAGAGTGCGTTGTGTGGTTACGGTTACGTTGAATACAGAGGGCATTGTGTGATTAATGTTATGTTAAACACAGAAAAAGTTCGTGTTCACTGTTATTCTAAGATACGCAGATCGTTCAGTAAATAATGGTATGTTAAAACGGAGAGCGTTGCGGTTTATCGTTTTTTGAATACAGAAAGCGTTATGTGATTACTAATTTTGAAGTTATGAGTCAGTTCTTGGTATAAATCTTTATTTCACTTTGAACATAAATTTGGATATAATTACAGCAATTTGGTAGTTGACTTGCCTCGATATGGTGGAAGATGGATGTGCCACTGGTTAAACGACAACATTGATCTAACCCTACAATCTGTGTTTCTTAAATGTGTGCGAATATTCAGAATGAGTATGAAAACTTTGATCATGCCATTTGCTGCAGCTTAGTTCTGGGTAGCTATGTATTATAAAAATTGCAACGTCATTTTTAGTCATTATATGATACATGAAAGTATGTTCTATATTCAGATTGTTATATTTTTATAATGACTTTGTGATCACTTGTGTGTCCACAACTGACCTAGTAATTATATACCATAGCTCACTAGAAATCTCAAATTTTCTTATCTCTACTATGAATTACTGAACTGTTAAGTTTCTGTGTTTGGGTTTGTGAACATTTTGTTTGAAAAAAAAGTATATGCAGAAACATTTTTTAAAAACAAATTATTATTCACCACTATCATGCGTATTGTCTCCCAATAGCACACTCGCGTTGGATGACATGGGAAATAGTGACGATTTTGACCTATTAGAAACATATCAGCCAAGATCTGACGGACAAGATGATTCGGTCGATAATCCAATAGCTGGATTAGCTCTGACAAAATATTATTCCCCCGAGGATTACAACAATATTGTAGCTAAATTCAAAAACCAAGTTTCATTGTTTAATTAAAACTGTCAAAGACTCAATGCCAATTGGGATGCTTTCAACACATTGATGTACGAACCACAAAATACAAAAGATATAATTGGAGTCTTTGGCCTGACATATATATTCCCCCCCCCCCGATACTATTAACCACAAGTAGGAGATCATCCTTTGATAGAGAAATGTACACCCGAAAATGGTGATAATAAGGGATCAATTGGATTTTTTAATTGAGATGATTTGAATTTTAAAATCAGGGAAGATTTATCCAGTTTTCTGCTATTCATGGAGATAACAGAAACGCATAGTAAGCCCTATATTGTTGGAATCATTTAGACCAAATACCCAATCAAAGGCTGATATAGACAAATGTATCAAAACAATGAAGGAGATAATGACGAAAAATAATTCTGAACACAAAAATTGATTTATATTTCTAAAGGGTGACTTTAATATTGACATCTTGAAATTTGGACTACACTCAAAAACAAATGAATTTGTTGATTCGTTCTTTGCTAAAGGTTTCCTGCCTATCATACATAAATTAACACGAGTTACCACTTATACGCTAAATTGATTGACCCCAAACACTTACCAATGACCACTTGAACTTCCAATCCGGCATTTTGGTACATTTTATCGCGAATCGGCCGTTAAAAGAGGCCAACAATATTTAGGAACAAAGTTGCAGAGAAGTTTCTGTGCAGACAATGTATCATGCTTTAAACGTATGTTGTCCTCAGCTAATTATGATTTGGTTCTTCATGCAACTAGCCCCGATGTGGCATAAAATTCAATCATGAATCTATATATATATTTTGAGACTTTCATATATATATAAGTGTGTGTGTGGGTACTTCATAGAATCGAAAACGCGTGGACAGATTGAGCTCAAACTTCCTATCTAAGGGTAAAAAACCACGGACACCGTCGTTGTCGCGTTTTGGAGAAGCTCTGAGCACCCATTCTCCACTCCCAATCATCAAAATCACCGCAATCGGCACATCGGGGTTAATAGCGTTGATAGATAAAGAGCGTTGCTTTTCCGTAGTGTTTTCATAAATAGCGTGCTTTTCGCTATCGATTCAGATCCAAGAGACATAAAGAGCGTGGTTTTCGCTATCGATTCAGATCCAAGAGGCGTAACTCTGCATTTTTTATATCTGTATGACGGGAGTCTGATTGTTATGCCTGTCGTTCCTAGGAATGGGGGACATTTTCATGTTTACAATTCAATGCAACGTTATCGCTCGAAATATTATGCAGAGAGATTTCACGACGGGAAGCGTTTGTTTACAATTCAACGTAATCGCTCGAAATATTATACAGAGAGATTTCGCGACGGGATTAATTGACTGTCCGTTCTTTGCGGGGACTATTGACCATCTCGTAAGGGTGGACAACCTCTGTCAGGGGCTGCTCAATGGCCACGGGCAGGTTAAAAAAAATCATACCTCTTTTAGGGACGGGTATCTAGGAACGGGGAAGTTTAGGACGGGTACGGGCAGGTTAAAAAAAATCATACCTCTTTTAGGGACGGGTATCTAGGAACGGGGAAGTTTAGGACGGGTACCATGAATTGACTCATTGAAAAACAAAGAATGCGTTGTCTGTCGTTCCTAGGAAGGGGGGATTTCATCGGGTCAATTTTTCCGCCAGAAACAAAAAATTCATTACAAAAATTAATTAAAACAATTTAAAATTAAAAAACAATTAAATTATAAAAAGAATTAAATTAAATTAAATTTTTAAAAATTTAAATAAATATTAAAAAATTATAAAAAACATAAATTAAATTTTAAAAACATTAAATTAATAGTAAAAACTTTTAAAACTTTAAACAAAAATAAATAAAAACAAAATAATTTTAAAAATGTCATGTTTGTGGCCAACCACGCCAATGGCGGGCTATCATGCTAGTATTTTATAAAATGGTTATGATGTTGCATTCCCAATCAGATAAATAAAACTGAAGAGAAAACATTTAAAACTAAAGCCCAGGATGACTGGATGTCTCTTAAATCGTCAATACATAAAGATAAATTATACCGAAAAAAATTGAAGGATTCTCCAGACAATCACATTGAACAATACAACCTTTATTGACTTTTTCTAAAGAATTTGATACAATACTTCATTATATACTCATAACCAAACTACAATTTTTATGAAATAGGAGGCAATATTAAACATTGGTTTGAGAGTTATTTAAAGGATATAACTCAATATGTAGATTTCGACGGCTGTGTATCAAACGAAAGACACATAACGACCGATGTCCCATGGGGATATTCTTGGTTCATTTCGTATCTATGTAAACGACATGCACCGAAGTACAACATTACCCCTTCTATCATTTCCAGATTATACTAGAGTATATGCCTCTCGTCATAATCTAGATCTCCAGTTTAGGCACACAAATATCCAACTTGAATTACTCAACAAATGGTGTAAGGCAAATAAACTTTCCTTGAACATTAAATTTTATTTCAACCGACAGGGGAAACTATAACTGCACAAATCAAACATTAAAAATAAATGGACAAATAATTGACAGAATAGGAAAAATTGCAAAGAAAATTCCTCTCAATTACTAGATAGCCATCTGGATGAAAACGTAACCTTTAATAAATAAAAACACTGCTGTAATTGCAACTAGAATGTCTAGGTCACTGTAGGCAATCCACAGAGTCAAATATACTCTGCCAGAGAGATATTTACGAAAATTGAATCATTTTCTGATTCAGTCACCTGACTTTCCAAATAGAAATATGGGAAAATTCGAATATATTTAATAAATTAATAGTACTGCAGAAAAAGCCATATGCGTCATATTTAATAAAGATATAACAGCCACACTGAACCACTTTCCAAAAAAAGTTAAATAATGAAAGCTCGCGATCTTTATTGTTTATGTGTTTGTCAATTCATGGGCGATTGGTCTTGTAACAACGTACCCTGGAATTCCAAAACACGTATCACATATATCTTAACCCTATAATTGTAACAAGACAAGAGTGGCGAACTACGTGGAGCTATATATAGAACAGCCTTCTCCGAAAGCCTTCGTTTCCACATTTTCACGAAATTCTTGAAAGAACTTGAATCATCTCTTCAATCTATATTACTGTCTTACAAATTCAAACGAAACATATCAGAAGAAATTATCAATAACTATTTCGATAGTGTCGACTGTTATCCATTTGTGGATGAAAACTAACTACGCACAAATTGATAATACAAAAACAATCCAATGAACACAATATGTGAAACTTTGCCCGCTGACAATTAGAAAATGAGAAAATTCACAATATCACACAAACATCTATTATCTTTTATATCTCTACAAACATGATTTTACCCATAATCTTATGTCTTACGTCTTATGGCTTATGATATATCTCTCTACAAACATATCTTTAATACATAGTATTCTACCAATCTCCAGATACATTTACCTCTATCTCCGTGTCCACATCCCGACATTCGAGTTTGGATATTTTTGTACTAATTGACTCCAGCTCAGTTCGCATTCTTCCAAGTTTTATTTCAGTCTCTGTTGCTTTGTTGTTTAATTTCATAAACACTTTTTCGACACTAAATAGTGCTTCTTTTTCAATTGTGACAATGTTTTGTCTCACGCGTTTGAAGTATGCCGTTATCACCTCTTTCACCGAGTTCTCCTTCTCAGCATATACGTCTAAAGTGTTCTCTGGGATTGTATTGCGTACATCGTCCAGTTGGTTCTTTGTACTACTAATCTCTGTCCATAGTTCTTCGATGGCCTCCTTTGTTCCTGTTATGCTACAATTGTTGTACAAAAATTCCGATCGGTGGCACTGACCACAGCACCCAATTATGTGTACTCTGCAGAACGAATCGGCCTTATTGTGAGACTTGCAGACCGATAGTTTTCGCTTAGGACCTGAAACAGTAAGGAGGTACTACAGAGTTTCAAAATTGGATTGCTAACGTACATGTACATGTATATATATATATATTTATATATATATATACAATTAATTATACACTTAGCCGTGATTTGGAAGGATTTGTCGGGGATTAAAAGTGGTAATGTCACAGGTAGCCGTGATTTGTAAGGATTTGTCGGGGGATTAAAAGTCATAATGTCACAGGTAGCCGTGATTTGGAAGGATTTGTCGGGGGATTAAAAGTCATAATGTCACAGGTAGCCGTGATTTGTAAGGATTTGTCAGGGAATTAAAAGTGATAATGTGAAGTACATCCCCTTTGAGCGCACGTGATCAGGTGGTCAGGGAATAATTTGTCACATATTATCTTATAGTTAGCACGTTTAAGTCGTGAAAAGTGTGTAATAAACAGAATAATTAACTGGTTTAGATTATTACGTGACATAATTCAATCGGGGAGTAGGTCCTATTGGTAAAACCCATGTTCGCTTTGCTCAATCGGGTTTTACCAGCGCCGGATCCCCTCGTGAATTATTCCAATTGATCATCAAAACCAATTGATTACTCTCTAAATATATGTAAAAATATTATTATTCATTTGTTATGTAATATAATATGGTGACTGCCACATACAACGGAGTACAGAAGAGCACACAATAACAAGAAATCCATAGTCAGAAATGGTAACACCCTCAAGGTCATATCATTAGGAATATCTAAAATATATTTCAGCATTTTGAAGGCCATACACAATATCACAGGTAACTTAAAAGGCAACTGTTAATAAGCTTAGTTGTTCAGTAAAATAAATATACAAGTGTCATAACATAGAATTAAGGTTACTAAAAACGAATCATATTCGAAAAAATCTAGTTTTTAATGCCCTTTTGACGTCGAAAATTCGAAAGCTAAAACTCAAAAGCGACTCGCTACTTTTATGTGCACAAAGAAGCGTGAAGTCAACGTGGGACCGCAACTTTGTTTCTGATCAGGGCAAAAAACAAGCCCATGTGTTTCTCGTATGTTTTGTGACGGCGACTTACGTTACAAATCTACTATTTTCACTAATTTGGAAATAAATATACGGTATTGATGCACTGAACTGTGTAATCATAATATGATAAGAACGTACTACGTTATTCGAAAACTTACTCCATCCAAGGCCATGATATGTAAATATACAATTAGATTAGATGAATAATAATTGTACCCGCACAGTTTGATACTTTGAAGTATATTCTCAAGTCGCATGTGCTGGTTTAAATCCGGTTTCAATGGTGCCGTGTATTTATATTTCACGGACATGTACCGGTATATAACAATTGAATGTATGTTCCACGCACTGTTACTGAAAGCATACATATAATTTGGACCTTATTGGTTAAGACATGGATGGCCTTCGTTATACATGTAGGTTATAATTTAGGAATACCAGTTACTAAATTATAATACCCTGACACTGTATGTTGTAAAGAATATACTAATATTATACTATAATAGTATAATACTATGATAGTATGAATGCCATATTATCCTCAAAACACACATTGTGTGAGTCGAGCGTTTGTTTATATACAGCACATAGAGAGTGAGCAATAAGAACAACACTCAACACCGAGGAAATGTGTTTAGGAGACTTATTCGCAGTGACTCATTCAACACCGAAATCTTGAAAGGTGAGGGTTAGCTAGCGCTATACTGATACGTTATAAACAATTTGGTGGAATTTCTAACCAAAGTTCACTTAATGCATGGGGTATATATGGCGATTAGTGTTTTGGTTATCTCATACTATTTACATACCGTACTGTTTGTTTACATAACATGGGGTTCATATACATAATTTAGAAATAGCATTTAATACAACTATTAGTAATATTTAAGTCAGGCATTTAGGTTCATTGTACCTGTGTACATCTGGTGGGCTAAGTCCTCATTTTGGAAGATTCGTCAGGACTCTATATATCAGCCATTTATTAACTCTGAAATATGTTTGTAAAAGTAAAACATAAAGTGATCCAGACAGACTGATGGACAAAACAAACCAAAGCACTGCCACTGATGGTTATTTAAACCAAATATCCGGCTACCACCTTTGACCAAAAAATCTTAACAAAATATGTACCATGCAAATTTCCATTGCGAGCTATTTCTGAATACTGAATAGAACCTGGTATAAAATTGTCTACTGTGAGGGTTTACGAGCAGATAATTTAACCCATTCACAATACAAACCGTTCATAACACCATGCATACATGGCCTCAATAGCCCGAAGACGAGTGTGACTCGTCACACAGTAATATTTCAACCAGGCTATACTCATGATTCATTCAATGAACTGGATATTGCATGTACACTTCTGCTACAGTGATTGGTACTTGATAGCACTATTGGTGCTAATGATATGATATTATATGCATATCGCGATTCAATTTAGTCTTTTAGACTTGGAAAAATTATTGAAATTTCAGCACGCAGTGACGAATGGTGACCTCGTATAATGATAATTTTGTTTCTCATTTATAATAGCATCCTATTCCATACCTAAGCTAAAATAAACACTCTGTAACAAATGAATTTGGTACCCGGAGAAGTTCCAAAAAAAAGGCACACTATCAGTTCAGAATATGCATTGCATGTACGCAGCAAAACACAATTCAAATAACTTGAATTATAGGTATAAACGGACTGAAATGTAGAAATTACAGTAAGTTTGCACAACCTTCCCCGAAGCAGCATGCAATTTGCCCAAAAGTTCCACAAATAGAGAGCGCCACTGTGTGGTAAGATTTACATGTCATCATGACATAAACTAGATCATGCCATGAATCTCTACTAAAGCTGACGCCTGTAGAGATCATATTTCACCTGTACAAAACCCGGGAACTTTTTTTAAGTTTTGACAGGGAACCTTATAAAGTCAAAAAAAATAACATGGGGAATGTACTTCTTTGTTCATACATGTACCTGTGGCTTAATGATTTATTCATCGGTACGTGAAGTTCCCAGCTCGATATTACAGAATTGCTTTCGCGTTATGTCGCTTAGGCCAAAGAAATAAGATTGTATGTTTTCGGTAACGGAGCGAAAAAATTAGGGTAGGTAGGTACACTGGTAGGTAGGGAAATTTTTGTTTTTAATTTTATTTCGATATTTTTTATCCAGCTGCAGAAATATTGAACTACATCGACCGAAGTGACATAAAATGCCAACCCGTGTTGTGGGGAAAGTATTACTTGATCAACACAGTGGAAACTGTAAATATACATTAAGGTTGATAAAAAAAATCAAATTTCATGCTTAGGTATGTTTTTTATTATTCACATACATGACATGTAGCACATTTTCATAAATTTGGCTATAAACTTGGTAGGAAATTGATGTCACTAACTTTTTATAAGAATTTTACCAATAATACCGCCATTATACAGCATCGGACCGCCTGTTTCGGCGCAGGCGCATTCGCGAAACCAACATTCCGGCGTCTGACCGACCGCCTCCCGGGGCGAACCAGCTCTCGTCGGTTTCCGGCGCCGGGGCAGTCACACGCCCGCGGGGGAGGTTCGCATCATGTACGGTATATACTGTACTGTACTGTATTTGTATTGTGACGACTACATTCCATTGTCTGTGGGTAGCCAGTACGTCCACCGAGCATGCCTGGTTTTTGGAGACAGTAGCTATACCCCTAACATATGTGGTGATAACCTCTATACATGTATATATATACCCACCATGTCTGTTGATAGTGTTCCATAAGTCCCAAACAAGACATAAAGTACTGTAAATTTAGTGTAAAAGCAGGCAGGAGATAGTCTGAGATACACTCTCAGGAAATTAAAATTGCAAAATGTATGCCCATCAATCCACAACCCATCACACACCTGGGGCCCTTGAGACAGCCGTCAATTCATGGTCACTTTTCACAGTGATATGTTAGAAACCGTTACCATGTGTTTTGCACACTAAAGGTCATCAATATTTATGAGCATTAGTGGTACAGTAAATTTTAGAAAATATTGACATTTTCTCAAAATATCAATAAAAAGTTTAGGGTCGGCGGGTTATTTTTAGGGTCGGTCGATGTGCGGAAACATAGAATCTTTTTACTTTGGCCTTACGACAATAATTTTCATGACAGGGAATAAAATAAATATTTATCGCGGAATCGGGTCTCAAAAGTCACGTAAATAATATAATCTCGAGCTTGGAACTTCACTTACCGATGAATAGATCATTAAGCAACAGGTATGAACAAACTTCAACAAAGTCAAAGAAGCACATTCCCCGCGTTACTTTATAAGGTTCCCTGTCAAAACTTAAACAAAATTCCTGGAAATTGTAAACTAAAGGTGGAATATGTATGATCTCTACGGCGTTCTAGCTTCAGTAGAGATTCATGAATCATTGCATGATCTAGACATAAACAATCAGCATCCATCTTACTTCTTCTTACTTGTGTTGATACATGTACCGGGTATGTCATTTGGGACAAGTGTGTCTCCGTGTATTTATGTATCATATTTATGTTACTTTCACAAAACTAGCACTAGTAGTATTCACATGATTCAAATTAAACAAAGCGGGATGTATATACAAATAGCACAATCCTTCAGTTGAATTCACGTTGTGACAAGTGTAAACTGGTAAATGTGATCACGATTGACGATATTCACCGGAAATCTGGCCATTAATTAGAATCAGATAATTTTGAACTAACGCCCGCTAAATCCACATTGAAAAGACGAAGTCAGAATAATTCCTCACGTCCAAGATGAAGCCTAATTTCATTTCAATTTCAAGGATTTTAATTTTTGTTTTGAGAATTGTCCCAATCGACCTTGTCCTTCACCTTGTTGGAATAACCGGAAATGTGTTTAAGATTTTTTTTCCGGTCTTCGCTAATGACAACTGTTGTTAAGCTTTGGAGTTGGAAAAGAGACTGTTGTCGTGAGTGTTGAGAATTGATAAATTAGACGCATTTTTGCGATTAAATTCATTCAGTTGATGGCACCTATGATCTAGTTATCTTGCCAAGTTAACTTTCAGTTAATCATTCATTGAAACATGAACGGCAATAACAAAGACTCAGAGTTTGAAACGGTCAGTTTCAAACACAAACTTGACCAAGTCAGACTCAAACAACGGAAGTCTCAAATCACAGTAAAAGAAGTGTTTTGGTGACATTTTTCGGTCCGAAACAATATATGAAGTACAATTTTGTATTTAGATCACTCACCTTCTATGTATATAGTTTTCATCTCGTCCTTTTGTTGTGTGATAATAGGTAATTTGTGAAAATACTAACGCCGAGGTGGTGAGTTCTGTATTTGAACTACAAGGCTTAGCAACAACCATGTCTATGCAACGTCAAATCTGATTGGTTAAGATAGATAATCTGACCAATAGGAAAATCGTTTTTATTGCGCATTTCATTTAAGAGAGCGCCACTTTACGTTACGTTAAGCGCGTGCTCTGATACTATTCTCAGGTAACGTGAACTATATATAGAACACAATAATACAGCTTCATGGGTATACGGATCTCATGCGCGTTACCGTTATGAAAACTTTCAGATTTCGCTTCGCGAAATCTGATTAAGTTTTCTATAATAGTTTTGTGCTAGGACTATACTTTGTACGCTGTTTTGAGAATTTTCGATGGATATTGTCATTGTGATGTGGATTTTCGATTCTGAACGTTGTCGTTGAAATTTCGCAATTGATAGGTCACTTTTGTAAGTCAGATTTATGTTTTAGAGGAATGTTAATCTACCAAGATTCGAAATTATTGTATGTAATATGCCTAGAACAGTTGTCTGCAGTTTTCAACACATTCTTGGTGGAAATATATTCTAAAACTACGATGCAATTTTGGGAAGTAAATCACCTATTTTCGATGTTTTCTCCGGTAGTAATCCGACGTGTGACGGTTTTCAACACTACCACCAAGGAGCTGATGCTGAACTATTCGAATTTGATGATTAATTATTATATTTGACAAATACGTTTTTAATCATTTCGAGTTGCTTGTGTATATTCTCCAAAATCAGTTGCACAAGTGTGGGTGAACCACCGATATACATGTATGTGACGGTGCCTATAATAGCCTGATCGAGTTAATATAGATTGGTCGGTCTTCCTTGCACATTGCTCACTGTTATAAGAGAGGGACCTCTAAATTTCTTGAATATTGAAATTCCGTTTGTTTGAGGGTTTCCACATGTTTATATTGAATATTCTGGGCAAATAATTATTCTGTGTTTCAAGAGAAATCAGAATAAATTGTTATTGTTTTTAAATATTGGTTGAAAGATAATTATAGAACAATTTAGATTTACTCCTCTCTTCCCAGATTAATGCTGACTGTGGAATACCGATCGGTCTATTTAAGCCAGGCCGGGCTATTATACTAGTAGTTCGCTTGGCGATTCACCAAGACCCGTTGGTTGGCTCAAACGATGTTTCGTACCATGGCCGGTTCGTACCATTAATTCGAAGCACACATTTGATTGTTCCGTACTAGCTCAGTCATGAACATAGCGAAAGTGGTCATGTTGACCTAGTTTCGAACCATATTTTTGATCATTTCAAACCATATATTTTGTGTCGGTTCCCACAAATGATGTATGCAGCGTACATGTGAAAAATTATTTAAATTTTGTTAACTTAATGAAAGCGAACATGTTTATGATTTAAGGTTACGTGATTGATGACAACCCGCCAATTAAAGATATTTGTTTCTTTTCTTTTTTGCGAAAAAAAAGAACAAATTGAAATTGTGGCAACAAAGTTAATGTTATTTAAAAATATATTACCGGTATAGTCAATGATACGAATTGTCGAAATGATACATGTACTGTACGAAACAGTCAGAATCCTGGTGCGAAACATCTCTATGTCAAACTTCCATGGCACAAAATGTCGAGTAACCTATTGGCTATTCCTTTCATTGCACATTATATTTTTTTCCGAATGAAGGTAATACTAACTATTAAAGCAGCGTTTAGTTTTAAGTTCAATCTTGAACTAATTGTACATGTGATGTAGTCACTGGGGCTTGTTGTAAAGAAAGAAGTAAAATTGAATAAAAAAATAACATGCAATTGAGGGTGCCACTTTAACGAACGTTATAAATGCATCAATATTCTATAATGCTTTACAAACCCATGTCTTTGTATTTAAATCTTTACTGGTTTTCTTAACAAGCCCCTGTGGCCTCAGTGTAAGTATAGGAAGCCGAGACTTATCTGCGGCAGAGCTCTGGATATCTTGTTCACTCAATGTGTGACCGCTGAAATCAGGGACGTGGCTAGAGTCTCTCCCCATTTGGGAGGGGGTCCACCTGGATATATTCCGACAGCACCCCATTGGAAGAAGTTTCCTACTGATGGCCATAGCAGTCCAATGTGTGTTCGAAAATTATTAAATTAGATATGACATTTTACCCACTACGGCTTGTTATCAAACTATTTAGGTGAATATCGCTTCAATTTGCCTTAAATCGAGTAATATCGTTTTACGACATCACCATCAGTGTAATATGATTTTATTGCATCACAGATAATATAATATGGCTTTGTGACAAGGCGTAATTCTATTTCACTGCTAAATAATGCGTAGATACCGATTTTTTTGTGGTGATGTAACTAATTTTAAAGTGGTCAATATTACGCTGTTTCAAGATGCGAACTAATTAATATATATGACGGGGGGGGGGGGGTAGTAAAAACTTTGCAGGAAGGTATGCCGTTTTTGTTTGCATCTGGCATTTTCGGAGACCCACCACCCCCAAACCTGCAAATGTTGTTTTTTTTTACTCCCAATAATTTTACACCCAGCCCCCAAATTTCACTAAATTTGGTCTAAAACAGCATAAAACTCTACTAATATCACTGTGAATGATCTCATTTAGTTCAAACAGTTTAACCTGTTTCAGAGGCTGTTTTAATTGAAAATAAAATGTTTTATAAATTTCATAAATTTCCTGAATAGTCTGTCAACCAGCCCATTACCTAACATATTCCATACACTTATGTTAGTGTACTGGAGCAACTTATGCTGAAGGGGTCACTCTCACCAAAAACAGTGCTGAAGGATACACAGGTTTTGAAAATGTGCTGAGGGGTACACACGGTTTGCGATCTCAAAGCTTCTTTCCTAAGGGTGTCGGGAAGGAATTTGTTCACCCCACCGGCAACAAGCCATAGCTTAATTTGTAAAAAAAATGCATGGGGTTGTAAAAAACGAGTGTTTTGCTCCTCGGGCTACCCACCACCCCTGCATACCTTCCTGCAAATTGTTTATTACCCCCCCCCCTGGATGTGGTATTACTTGGTTGGTTTTATATTATAAGCCTGATTTCAGCCCTCGGTAACTCATATCAGCCTTCGATGTCAGGCGGATAGAGATATGAGACTACCTCTAGGGATGCGGACCGGACCACAAGAAAATACATGGCGGTCCGGTACTTTACCGGTTCGTGGAGAATACATATATCTATGCCTAGCTCAAAGATGATCTTTATCGTTTTGTAAATATGTGTTATATAGTTACCGGGGTATAACATATTCATTATATTTCGAATATGTTCTGGTCTAAACGTTTGGTTGTTTAGCTAACAAACAAAATTGGTTACTGTTAACATAGACCAGAACTGGCATTGTGTACTTTTATCACAAATAAACGTTAACCACTCATTATCGCTTATAACTATTTAATAAAACAATGCAAAAAATCGACCTGGGACATTTGACGTTCGAAGCTAGCATAGCTATGGGAACACCCTAATTATCTCTATCGCTATATGGTATCGCCTGACTGGTCTGTTCTAAAAAGAACAAATAAAGTGTCCCATTTAATCATCTCATTTTATTCGATAAAATCAATATTAATTTATAGAAGCGTTTCAGAACATGGGTTATCAATTCATATCTATTATTTTATACCCACGAAACTATATCGAAATTGTTATGTGAAGAGATAATCCATCTTTAAGTACTGGCCCTAGCGGGTTAATTGGAACTCCTCAGTTCCAATCGCCAGCCAATGCAGTGACGCAAATGTCTGGTCAACTGGTGTCAGATCATATAGCAGATTGTGAGATACATTCTATGTTGCCGGCGACATCAAACGACAGTGAGTATGCCTATGTCTTTTGATTCCGCCGACTTAAGAGATTGCTCTGATCGGCACGTGCTTGAGTAAGTGACTATGTATCAGGTAAACATGCACACGTAACTTTGTTCAATAATGATGATGTCACATGGTACAAGTTCAGACTGACACATTGGGAATGCGTATTGCTAGTTGCAATGGCTGATGTCAGACAAGATAGCGAATTACCTTCAATACCATTCGACTAACCCTGATCTACATTTCAATGTACCGAACTTCGCAAATCGCCATATACTAGCCCCTATTTAGTTGCCAATATCTGACTCCATGTAACTACATTCAATACCAATACGGCGGTACGTATACCTGCATGTCGGAAATTTACCAATCTATCTGGAATATGTCAGTTGGCAATGATAAGGACAAAACGTTGTGAGTGCCAAAAGACTTGGAGCATTTGCACTGTACCCAATGATAGTAAGCACGGGATAGCGGACACGTGAACTACAGACACTACATTGAGACACAGTCACAAGTTTTAAGCACTTTTATTCGTTCTCTAACTTCTATACAATGATGGAGATAAGAAAATACACTACACATTTCCGCAATGTGCATACAGTGTATTATATATGATGTCCAATGCAAGCTTTCCCGGCAGTAACTTTGACACTTTCTGTAACACAAACGCGTATACCAAGTAAGATTTAACACATTTCCTCCATTTAATGTATTTTTTTTATAATTGGACCGGTCCGGACCGGTCCAGGCAAGAAGACCGGGCCACCACTGGCGGTCCGGTTAGGTCCGCATCTCTAGTTACCTCGGGCTGATATCGGGCTTATTATCAAACCAACCAAGTAATATCCTCTAAATATTATATAACTAGCAGGGTGACCACCAAGTAATATCCTCTAAATATTATATAACTAGCAGGGTGACCCGTCGTTGCCCATGCCAATGCAGAGTGGAATTGTTTTGCCCCTCGCACTTTGTGTCCCTGGTCCCAATACCGTCACTGTAAACATTTCTAATATGCACCATTATGATGATTATCATTCGAGTAAGAAATTACCCCTGTTAGACCCATTTGGAGCCATCTAGAAGGTTCCTCGTAAATGTATAAAGAATACAGACATTCACAAATATAGGTATAGATAAAGATTGTTTGTTTAATTCCCGGACCCCTGTGGTTGTAAATAGAATGAATTCATAGAGATTCTTACTTCAATCTTGTGCCACATTCTAATTACATGTATCGGTATACTAGTATCGCTTGATAAGTTGAGAGACCTGTGTTGATTTGATTTGAGTTGAAAGATTAGAAAATCAGTGCCCCCTCTCAAAATGATCATTTAAGGAATAATAATAATTTAAAGATGGTCTATCTCTCCCTAAACCAAATTTTATATGCAGCAGTTCCTGAAATATGTATGAAATATTAAAAATAACAAATATGAAACGAAAACCTGTTCGGAAACGCTTCTATCTGACATTATTGATTTTATTTCCAATTTTCTGGTATATTAGATTCTTACCGGTACAACCAGTTTGGGACATTTTACAGCTCACAGAAATGTTTGGAGCATAGCAAGCGAGAGAACTCTACATGAGACCACTTGAAAGTTTTGTGACATGACGGTTTGTTATAAAAATAGTAACGAAAAATATATCCCAATTGATAATCATATAAGAAATTTAATGTCCCCATATTGGTGAACATCTATACCAAATTGTATTGAGATCCAAGTACTTAATAGTAATACTGCTCAAGTTATGTCATGAACAGACATCGGACGAATGCACGGATGGACAGACATGTGCAAAACAGTATACACCTTTTTAATATCGATAACTGATATAAGCATTTCAAGAAATCTTATTAATCCATCTTCAAATGCTGATCTCAAACTCATATTAAAATCACTGTTTGTGATTCGGTATAAAGCCTTTAGACTATTTACTGTTTACAGCTATACTCTTGTGTGCCAAATAGAACTGCAGGGGGGGGGTATAAGTGCAGGGTGAAAAATTCTGAAAAAATAATAATTGTGCAGGGTGGAATAGAAGTGTGTGGTCACCGTGGGAACATATCAATTCTCACAGAAAAGTCGATATCATGTGGAAGATTGACTTTTTCAATATTTAATAACTTAAACAATTATTTTTGTGTCTAGACTTTATTATAAAGCAAGTTTTCGCAATTGACATGCTTAAAATTGATACATGCACACGAAAATGTAACCATCATTGTCTACACGCCCCGTTGGCGCAACATCTCAAATAAAAAATCCAGTCTCTTGTATTTGTAATTAAACTATTTGTATAGCATTTGTTAATTAAATTTAGAACAGAGCCATAATTGTTTTTTAAATGTGCAGACCAAATAAGCATCTTGCAATGTGGATTTTTCTCTTAAAATTAATAAACATATATACCAGTACATTTAATTGGCACACAAGAGGAGACACTTTGGTGGAGGCTGATAATGATATTAGATGCTGACACTGCTAGCCTACAGTTGTTCCCATTGCAGAGGAGATACATGTATAAATGGGTACATGGCGTTTTGTATCGTCTTAAGTCGTTTCGTACTATATCCTTGGTGGTTTCGTACCATATTTTTAGTCGTTTCGTACCTTATTGTTTTGTCGTTTCGTACCATGTAGGAAATCAATTGGTCGTTTCGTACCATGTCACTATACTGGTACATGTTAGATTGTATGTCACACCATAGCAAAACGAATACATGATTTTCTACAAAGTAAGAAACAACCAAACAATCCAGTATGAAAGAACCAAAAAGGTAGGAAACGACTATGGCATCGATTATTGAAATAATGTCCTATAGTAGGCCGTAAATCGTTGACTCCACGCTGTGTAGCGCTGGTTCAGACACAGTTTATAGGTTTCACAATCTTTATTGAATACGACCAAAAAGCGCTGGTCTTAGGCGACATATGGTTTTATTTCACATAGTGCTTCCGTGTCACATGACATGGCGTAAACCTACGATACGCTATACTTCTCAGACCAGTAATGCAGCATACTGTATTCACGTGGCCTGCATTGATATGTTACACACACATTGATTTGGTTGTAATTGGTCCCAATTCATTATTCTACTAAGACTTTTAGGCAAAATATTAACCCCGCTATTCCACTATGGTACACACTTCCCATTTGTTCGAGTTTAATTATTTAAGTAAACTTACAACTCCACCGTCGTGCGTCCACGTCAATTTTGTTGTCGTCATTACCCAGAAATGTAAAAATAATACTCTTTGCAACTGTTAGGCTCTCAAGATCCCTATCAGTACTCAACAACCATAGTGTAATACTCAGTCAACTCCAACTTCTAAGCAAAATGCTTTACATAACATAAATTTTTCCATTAGGTCGACTATTACAGTTAAGGTATTCTATTTTACCCATCATCATGAACCAATTAAGTTCTAAAAAGTTCAACACGTACAATACTGAAAAAACATCAAGGCTTACACTATTGACTGCAATATGTCATACATGGTTATATATTCAATTCAAGATCAATAGTTTTCAATAAAATCGTATACACAACATAATAACTTTAAACTCAGTGTTCACGAATTCTTTGTCAACTTCCCTTGTTAGCTGTAGTCACTTTAATTCGTGACTTCATGATTCAATGTGTTGTGCTCTTTTTCAGAGACGGAACAATGCCCTCAAAAACAACATACCAATAACATCATGATAAACTAATTAGTATACACTGACAAGTGAACAACTTCTTTTGAAACCACGATGGGGCTTGAAATACCACAAACACTTGTGCTATAATATCAATATATTTTCTAATTTGGCATTCACACATTCAGACAATAGCACTGGCATCGCAAAACAGTTCTTATTTTGGACAGTTAAATAACCATTCTGTGTTCGACTTATTATCATCTCGTATAAGACAATTAACTTTTTTTAGTTTCAATTTGGTTATAATATCGGTTCAATTTCAATAACCAATTTACTTCCCACATAACCAACTTATTTAGACTTTTCAATCTCATTTCCAATTTACTTACAATTACTTATTCTCGTTTACATGATAAATGGTTCTTTTGATAGGCCTTATCTAAGAAACAATTATCTTTGTAATTTTCAGATATCATTCAATTATATCGTTCTCACATTACATTCAATTAAGTCTTTCGTTTTGACAATGCAATTATCGTTTACGAATTTCCTATTCCAACACTGATTCCAACAGACATTACATCATTCCATTTCGTCTTTCATAACGACAGGTCAACTATTTTCTAGAGAATCAAAATCTCGTTTCCATTTATCCAACCCCAAAATACCCTTCATTTATACTATTCATCTTTAATTATGACAAGTCCATCTCTGCTAATCTATTGTACAAGATACACGGATATCGGATCGATACACAGATATCCTGATGCTGTAACCATATAGGGGAGAGTTCTGCCTTTTTCCATTTGGAATCATTGTTACAATGTGTCCAAGTAACAAATACCTTGGTATGTTGGTTCTGAGAATAAAATTGTCTAGGAACAGCATTTATTTCCCTGAAACGCAGGTAGCATATTCCGATTTCCAAATGAACTTCAACATTTCCCATTGTAATTTACATGTAATCCACATGACCTTACATTTTCTATGTCGCTCATATACGTCCTGCAACTTACCAGATAATCGGATATTTTCAATGAATATGATAGTTGTTTAGCGCAATTTTCACCATGGATATTGATTTATTTGCAGCGTTTTTGAGTGATTCTTACTCTTCGGCTTCGTAATTTTATCGAAACTTTCGGTATTACCAAAATCCATCATGTAGATGAACGAACAGCAGATTTTCACAACCTGATGATTCAATATGACTATTTATTTTAGTGACTCACAATTCAGCATACGTGTCACAATACCATAAATTACAAAAGCGACTTGATTTATGCCTCCTTAACACAAAAATGAGATGGCAACTAATTTTCCAACTTCTCATCTCTCATATAATTCATGCATGAACTTTCCACTGCATTCACAATTCAGCCTGTGTAGAACGTTTTCGACCAATTAACAGCACATTTAACTCAAAAACAGCATCACACTCTGGTGGTGTGGTGCACCAAATATACAACGACATGTTTGACAGAAATGCTCTTTATTGCATTGGTGGCCTATTTGTCACTTGTAAGAATTCATTAGTTCCCATAACTAACTATTTACGTCATATGATTGTGACATTTGAAAGGACTTTAATTTTATACCACCTAACACAACTTTAGTTTAATTCCTATAAGCCCAACTAAGTGATAATTCGCATAGCCTCAGGCGTTTAGGACAACCAGTAAATATAATTTAGGCACTGCACATGAATGACACATAAAACATATTGTGATCCATATTGGATTACTATTCCCCAAACTCGTGAATTCCATATATTGATGGTGCCCAGTCCATTAAGCACAATATCATAGTATTCATTCATTAATTTACCCTTTAACAACACATGCACGATTAACCCATGTCATACCACACTCTGATGTTTAACTGTCAGAAGGAGTTGTCTATGGTTAATTTAAAATTCTTCACTAATATAGACATATAAACATCTCCATCGCCGACATTAGTTATTTCATCTGTGTTATGAGTGCCATGGACAATTGCCCATTCATATACTCGGAAGCTAATTGATACTCATTCATGGGTTCAGAATTACGCGCTCATAATTCTTGCTGAATATTGATCAAGGCGATTTCTGAATTCACATAGAGGTATAGAACTGTCTGTGGCACTGTCTCCAGTAGGCCGTTTGGGTCATTGGTTCCATTTGTTCATCATCACTTGACCTAATGTCAGAATCACTATCTGGGCAGACCAGTTGTTGTTGTCTAGTTCTGCGTGTTAGTGTTTTCTTTGAAATTTTCTATACGTCTACCGAGGCATGCTTCAAATTTCGAGCATGTGCCTTATATGTGCGACATGTAAGTTCATCCTTAATTATACATGAAACGGGACCTTTTTTCTCTAGAATCACGTGATATGGGGCCCATTTTAACGACAACTTACCCGATGTCTGTCCAATCTTATGATATACTGTATCACCAACATTATAAGTTACATCTGCTGTTTTTATTCGGTCTTTCTGTCGACGTTTAGCAATTTTCATGTGATGGTGAACAGATCTAAAAGCTCTATTCTGTGCTTGAAGAGTAATTTGATGCATTTGGTAACCCATGGATTTTAACCTGGGAGCTAATATATTATCCAAAGGCAAAACGGGTTGGTGTGAATACATTAATTCAAAAGTTTTTGAGGAATCTGAAATCATGCATCTATGTGCTAATAGTGCTTGTCCTAAAACCAGATCCCATGTTCTCTGATTTCCCTCCATACATTATCGACAATATGTCATTTAGACAACGGTGTGATCTCTCATTCCTACAGTTAGACTGAGGCGAATAAAAACTGGTTAAGACTAATTTTATTCCTAGATTTTTACAGACTTCTTTAAAATTATTTGAAGTGAACTCCTTTGCGTTGGCGCTCAAAATATGCATGGCCACACAAACCTTGGAATAATGTCTTCCAAAAGGCAATAAATAATCAAAACTGTGCTCTTACTTGTTATCGGATATGATTCTATCCAACCAATATACAAACATAACCAAGTTAACAAGTATTTATTATTACCTAGTGTTAGTGGAAATGGTCCAGAAATGTATATACTCCATTTTGCCCCAGTGAAAGCTGGCATGTCAGTGTCCTGTAATGGAGGTCGCAGTTTCACCAAATTCCGGGATTTACAAATCGTACACTTATCACCGTGTTTATATATACCCTTGTACATATTTTTCCAGTAATATTTACAACGAATTATCTGGAATATGTGTTCAATTCCCAAGTGTCCCAGTTTGTCATGATATTGCATTAACACATTATCTTGCAAATGACTAGGAGGTATAACTAATCGCAACATAGGATCATCATCTGAATTTGAGATGTAATATAACACATCTTCGACAAGTAAATATTTATTAGTAATTGATGGGGAAGGATTATTGCTATTATAAGATGCAATAATTTCCTGAATTTCTAAGTCTTTTCCTTGTTCAACTTTCATATTAAACTGAGCAACTTCGTCATTGGACAATGCTCCTTGTGGGAGTGGATCATTGGTTTCCACTTTACACTCTGCAAATTTTGAGAAATTTGGAATATGATTGGAATTGATCACATTTATTTGTAAATTGTTATCATTTATATCAATGTCAGACATTGGTGCTTCTGTCTCAGCGGTTTCGGGTATTCTACTTAATAAATCTGCTACACTATTTTCACTACCTGGCAGCTATTCTATAGCACAATTATAAGCTAATAAACACTACATACACCTCTGAAGTTTCTGATTATTATACTGAGTTGTTAATTGATATTTCAACGGTTGATGATCCATTTTAATAGTAAAGGTGGCTCCATTTAAATAATGATTAAGCTTTTTAAGAACATAAAATATTGCATATGCCTCTTTTACAATTACTGAAAGTTTACATAATGTAGGACTCAATTTAGCCGACAGAAAATAAATTGGCTTTCTGTTCCTATATTGTGGCAAATTTAGCCCCTCATAATGATCATAACTTTGAACTAATACCGCACCAATAGCATTTTGACTACTATATTTATACAAAGTATATGGTTTATTCAAATATGGATAAGCATGTTGAGGTATGACAGCTAGACTTTCTTTTAAATACTCAAAAGCATCCTGACAATGTTTATTCCATTTACACTTGGCATATTTCTTAGTTAAATTAATCAAAGGAATATATATTTCACTGAAATTAGGGAGGAAACGTCAGTAGTATGAAATAGCTCCGATAAAACTCCTAACACCTCGCACTGTTGTTGGAGCTGTCATATTCTTCAAGGACTTAACTGTACTAGGATCTGGTGAGCTACCAGAATTATTAACCACAAAACCCAAATATTTTGTCTCTGATTTAAAAAATGAACACTTCCTTAATTTCAGTTTAATGTTATGTTCCCTTAACCTTTGAAATACCTGAGTTACATGTGTCACGTGAGTAGACATACAATTACTGAAAATCAATATATCGTCGAATTAGTTTACCACGTTAGTTAACCCTTTTAAAACAGTTGCCATCAATGTGCTATATGCTCCCGGAGCATTTTTTAAACCAAAAGCTGTGCGATTGAATATGTAGTTTCCATAGAAACAAGTATATGTAGTTTTCTCCCTGTCCTGCTGGTCGATAGGTATCGAATAATATCCCTGTCATGCGTTAAGTAACGTAACGTAAAGCTCTTTAACTCTAAAATTATATCAATTATAGACAAAGGATAAAAAAAAGATTTTGTTATTTTATTTAAAGCTCGAAAATCACAACAAAATCTCCATGTACCATCACGTTTAGGCACCAAGATGCATGTGTTCCGCTAATTACTCTGGGATTTTGTTATAATACCCGCATGTTCCATTGAATCAATAGCATCCTTAAAGAGTTGTCTCCAATGTAAAGGTACTCTATAATGTTTTAACGAGATCGGTGCATGTTCTCCAGTATTAACGGTCATCTTATAAGTTGATATCTCACCTAATTGGGTATCTTTTGCAGCAAAAATATCCTCATAATTTAATATCAAATCAGTGTCTGCCTTTAAATATTTTGGTCCTGCGTTAATTTCTTACACATGGACACATAATTCGCTTACTTCAGAAGTAGTTGAAATCTGATTAATTTCGGCTTATTACATTGGAAGTATCCTCCCGACCACACAGCCGTGTTATAAATTATAATGCCTGTCAGTTTCATTCATGATTTTTATGGGAAAACAATCGTTTTTAGTGGTGGTTACAGATTCTTCCAAAGTCAGTCCTGGATGTTGGTTGAGATAACCACGTTATATAGCAGGCACTATTATGTATATCAGGTACAAGCGCCACTAATTGATTTCTAATTTTCATGGCTCCCAAATCAAAATACATTCGTACTCCATTTTGTCGTAAAAAATCCCATCCAAGTATAAGTGACCTGTTTAAATTCTTAGTTATGTATAACCTATGAATAACTTTTAGTTTAATTATCTTAAAATCGAGGTTTATATATTTTTCGTACAAGTTTATATTAATTAGAGAACAATCAGCTCCACTATCCATCAAAGCTCTTACCCTTTGTTTTCTAATCATTATTACAATAAAACATGACAATTACACCCACTTCATTTTCTATAGTAAATTGCCGTTGAGTTTATCAAAGCTAATGTAATTATATCGGATAATTACATTAGGTCGAGATTTTATCAGTGCAACAAAAACGACCCAAAAGTACTTGCGCGCGTTGCATAGTAACTAAGGACGCTATTTTATTCGCAGTACACATTTTTTTCACGAATGCTATGAAAGCTAATAAAAGAATAATAAATAACTATCCAAATAAAGACAATGCTCCAATATAATAAACATTCCCAAGCTGTTTACAGAGTGTAAATTTGGTCGTATTTGCGACGTTTCGTTACGAAATGCATGACTAAACATACACAACTTTTTTGTTTTCGTTTCATTTATAATTTTATTTACATTTTCCCAGCAGGCACCAATTGTCATTTTGTAAGACCACAGGAGTGTGGAACTTGATTAATAATTGCATCAATTAGCCTAATTACCATTTTTTTGGCCATAATGCTGGGCCTAAAAAAATTCTAATTAGCATAATTAAGGCAGTTATTGATCAAGTTCCAAGCTCCTGTGGTAAGAGTATTTAATTTAGTGGTTATATATTCTGGGCACTACAATTTATATTAATTTATAGGATGAAATTTTTAATTACTGTTTACAGATGTCCCCAAACATTGTACCAGTCCCGTGAGACTCGTCTCGGTGTAACGATATGTTACAAAGCGGTACATTTTACAAATGATGTTAAGTCCCCCCCCCCCAAAAAACGCAGCATATTATTAAAACTCATCTCAATGCATCGATATGTTACAAAGTGTTACGAATCGTTATATGATTTCAGAGATCCACAGTGACCGCTCGTAGACAGGACTGTGTTACAAATGATATAAAGTCCATGTGAGAAAACTGCTGTATATTGTTCAACTCGTCTCAGTGTAGCGATAAATTGTTACGAAGCATTACGTTACATGTGCAACAGAACGAGAGAGAGAGAGTGAGAGAGAAGTGTGGGAATCGCACCGAAAGTTGGTAGCACCCGGAATCCCAAGCCGGTCACACATTGATCATGGAATAACCACGCCCGACGTTGCTTAACTTCAGTTATCACACAAAGCGTGTAACGTCTAACGACCGTGACCTATCGATCAGAGAAGTCATCGCCCTTTTATATTTACAACGCGACCGCTATACACATGATTTCTGAGATCCACAGAGACCACTCGTTGATTGGTGTTACAAATAATGTAACGTCCCTGTGGGAAAACCGCAGGATATTTCTTCTACTCGTCTCAGTGTACCGATAATGGCGATATGTTAAAAAGTGTTACAAAGGTTTACGTGTCTGCATTATCTGGACATAAGCGATTTAATAATCACTTTAAATTTTACCAAATATATTAGTTTTTGAAAAATAAATCATCTTAAAATTCCTTAAATGCCATGATGATTTAATTCTTCTGAAAACTTGTTTCTCGGTAAAATCACAATGACACAAAATGACTGTGCGAAAAATCGAAAATTGAAAAGTATTTGGCTCACTGCCATAGATAGGAGGATTCTTGTAAGAAAATTCTCACTAAACTTTTTGATTATCGCATGTTCATGATTCCCAGTTGACATGGAGACTAACTGTATATTTTCCTCTTCCAAAATTCTGCTAATAATGTTTAATTTTGATCAAAAGTTTATTAATGTTTTGTTCCGTCCTTGACATACGTTCGGAATAAACCCACTCGATCTGCAGATCTGCAGATCGATCGATATTATTCGGACGGGAATGCAGCGAGTTGTTTTCGGCTCAAGTCTTGTCTATTATTTGAGAACATATAGTTCCTTATTTCAATCGTATTTTAAGGGCGAATATGTCTTTTAAATCAAAATTTAACAATCGATGGCATAATTATAAGGAATAATCTCGGTTTCCTAATGTAATTACACAGTCTAAAGGCATATGCCGAATCACAAACTCTTATAAATCGCTTCGCGATTTATAGGTTTGTGATTCGGCATATGCCTTTAGACTGTGTAATTACATTAGGAAACCGAGATTATTCCTTAAGTAAATGTTCTTTCAAAAGTTTGCCAATTTCTCCAGGATAATTGTAATTTGTGCTACTAATTTTAAACTCAGGTGAATTTGTTGTACAAATCATATCAATGTTTTTGTGTTTCATAGAACACATATTTTTACTTTTGATGTGTGATCTTTTGGTTCATTTGTTCAATTATTGTTTTCGGAGTTCTCTTATCAAGTTTAGATTTCCCTTGTCTACTAGTCAACTTCTTCTGATTAACTTTGCCTCTCTTTAAATCAGTTTTACCCGATTTTATTAAATTATACACTGGTGGCTCATTTTTATTTTTTATTTGATTACCTTTAATTTCATTTCTAGTTTTCCTATTTCCTATACGAGATGTCTGTTCACCTTGTAGACTGTTTGAGTTATACATTCGACATTTAATTAACTTGCAATATTTAATTTGCTCAATTAGTCTGGCTTGAAAATTATCTATTACTTTCTTTTGGTCTGTTTCGTTCCATTTTTCGGCCACCTTAAAAATAAAACCACTTAGCTTAAATTTTTCCTTCGTTTTTCATGACCCTCTTTTAGACAATATTCACACCAAAATGGCGTCACAGAGCGTTGATTCCTTACAAACCCCTGTGAATTTAAAGGATTAACTGGCCTTGCTGTTTCATTTCTCATTTGTATCGCACTCACATTATTTTGAGGTCGAGATCCCCTATTTGGTCCCGACATAACGCATGGCCCCTGATACCTATTTTGAGCTTGTACTGGGCGTGGTTCCTGATACCTATTTTGTTGAGAAGGTCTCTGAACTCTGTCAAAAAACCTTCTGCGAAAATGATCGACCGTTCATATGCAGGTGGTTGATAACAGGGCAAATCCCTATGTCTATTCCTCTCTTCATCGCGACGTTGACGCATTAGCACCTCGTACTCCATCTTTCGCATCTCCGCCTCATTTTCAACCATTCTCCTTTCCACCTCACTACCAAAATCCAAACTAGGCACATGTGGTGTTTCTGCCATTTATTTTATCACCAAACATACAATTATTAAGAAATATATTTTAATTTGAAAATGTTTCCTCATCGAAATACGTTACTTCAGATTCATTTTGACCTGTTTCGCGTGCTTTATTTCTGATTAAAGTTTTTTAATGAATCTGGTATCACTGGTACTCGATGTGGTGGATTAAAGTATTCTGCTGATACATAGGAGTATACATGCACAGCAACCTGCCATGAATTAAAATTACATTGGTATGTTGTTTAAGAATGCACAATATTCAGTCTATGGAAAAGGTATTAACCCTTGCACAACACAACTGAAACTGCATTTCTATCAACTTGAATTGTCAGTGAACTTCGAAATGTCAAATGTATATAAATCTTTTTGGATATTATGTTAAACTGAATGTTTATTTCTGTAATATATCTTCTGTATGGAATTTCTTTTTGAACTGAGTGTTTATATCTGTATATATCTTCTTCCTGGGTTTTATTTTCAACTCAATGTTTGTATTTCTGTATATATCTTCTTCCTGGATTTTATTTTCAACTGAATGTTACCGAATTTTCTGCGAAAGTGAATTTCTCGCATTGTCCTTAGCACTGTCCTTTAGAATATATTTCACTTTTCCCAATTTTCAGTGACAGGTTTTTACCAATTTTCAGCAACAGCTTTCTTCTCAATAAATTAGGATTCTGCACACGGCAACCATTAAACATGTGACCGCTACACACACATATTGATTTGGTTGTAACTGGTCCCAATTCATTACTCTAAGATTTTAGGCAAAATATTAACCCCGCTGTTCCACTATGGTACAATAATGAAGGAGTCACTATAGTTGTATATCATTTACGTGGTAACAATATATAATGCAACGTGTAAGTTGACATGACCTCTGTTCTGTTTGGCTTTCGATTGAGTTCTGAAGAGCTCTTCGTGCCGCTATCAGGTGTACTCGATCACTACTCCGGCGATGTTCAGAATCCTGTCCCACGACACAACTGTGTGTGGACGGAAGCGAATGCTGGTTTGTGGTAAACTGCTATAAACAAAAGTCGGTCACCTTAGGCTGACTAGGGTACGTATATTTTTGTCTTTTCGGTCAATTGTGTGAAAATCCCAGCCTCGTTGTCAATTTGCCTCGATGGGGGGTGTTTTCTTCCACATGTTTGTACTAATTTCGTTTCAGTGTCGAGTTCTCTCGTAAATGAAGGTTAAATATCATATTTTCGTGCTAAAACACGTCACTTTTGCGATCAAAAGCACATATATAAAACTATACGATGTCGTATTTAATAACAAAAACATGTTTTGGATGCCTTAATATCCCATTGAAAGTCACGTTTAGCGGTTGGGCCATGTTTCCTGTGATTTTTCGATATAAGAGCCCGATTTCAAAGCGTGGTGCTCCAACATAATTGAACGTCTGGTAAAATCTAACAAAGAAGCATTGAACGCGCGGTATCTTTTTTCTTATCTGTATAAAACACTTGGTAAACTTTCGATTACACCCTGTAAAATGTCTTTTATGGCGGTTGTCATCATATTGCACTTTTCTAATGTGATTTTCATATGCCACAAATGTACATTTCAACATTTCCACAGCCATAACTGAGATACGTTAGATCATCCTGCAAATAGTCCTGTGAATGTCGAATGTTTGAGATTTGCACTTGTTTGTTGTTTTAACTAACACTGCACTATAACTATCACGAGTAATCATGAAAACTCTCTTGTGTTAATGGTAGACTCTTATATTTTAAAACTATATATCAACTATAGTTTATAATGTGCTAGAAGTTTTCCAAAATACGACACATTGTATCATTTAAATTACGGAGTAAATACCAGTTCGAAATGACATTAAACACCATTAATTCAAGTTCATTGTGAAATTGTAGTTATATCGGCCTAGCACTGTGACTGCATCCCCGATTTGCTGTTATGTTGGATGTAAACACTACACTTCGCTCGGTGACGTCATAACTGATATCAGGCGAGTGTAGTATGTTATCAGCCGAGTTTAGTGGGTTATCATACGAGTTTGGAGTGATATTAGCCGAGGTCGATAATAGGTCGCTCAATGCAAAAATATGATATATAATTAATAATTATTATTATGCAGTTGGTATTTGCTTCAGACAATTGCACATACAATGTACGTTACAAATACGTCCATGTTCTAAGCTCTAAGTTCAAATAGCCATTCTTTATTGTATATCATTTGACAAATTCCTTTCGGCTATACATTCCAACACCTACACATGAATATCCTTATGTTGCGTAACAGTCTGTAAGAGCGGTCAATTTTCGTTTTGCACCAGAATAACTTGTTAGTTTTCACATTTTATCGTTCATGAAATTAACACGTCTACGCTCATTTAGAACGAAACTGAACATTTCGCCTTATGGCTACTCTACTTCGAAATTTCTGTACTCCTCTTTCCGTGAACCGATTCCCACCATGCGACCAGTAAACTGACCGGAAAATAGCTGCGCAAACGATGGATCTGTTTATTGATCCAAAAACTTTCATATAAGAAATGGAAGTCATCTTCGTTGTGGAATCTGTGGTGTTCACATGCATGGTGGTGGTTTCTTCTCCGATCACGGTAAATTCCATAGTAATGGCCACGTCTGAGAATTTAGACACTTTTCCCGTAATATATACGGGATTTTCTGACAGTGTACACGATTAAATAGCACGATATTTACTAAATGGCACTAAGTCTTGTTGGAAATGTTCTTGTGTGATCAATAAGAAAGTGTTAACAGTTTACACTGTGTGGAATGTTTATCATCTACGATCATAGTTAGATGCCAACTTTCACAGGAATTTCAGGAAATTAGTATCAGTATATATGCTCTTGAAATTCAAGTAATGAGGGTTATAATGTGAGTACACATCTAATGTTTTCCTTTCCTTGCTGACATTTTTGTTATTTATAAAATTAAAATATACATACAACATTCGCTTAGTACTATTCATTTCGGTAGAAATAACGCATTTACTGGACTGAACAATGCACACGACAGTGCGCTATAGACACAACTGGAATAAGTGTTCAAAAACAAATATGGTTTTGAGCTTGTTGTCACAGATATGAAACCAATATGGTTATGGCCAAAGCATAATGCTCCAATTCAATTCTGAGACCACATTTGATTTTGATCGAGACCAAACTTGGTGCTGAAGATCTGGTTTTTATCAAAACCAATTGTTGTTGATTTTAATCAGAATAAAATGGGTTCCATATCTGTGACAAGGCTCAAACCAAATTCTGGTTTCGTGTGAAATCAATTTGAAGGGTGTATTTCCAATTAAACAGTAAACGACCACAATATAATAGAAATGTACTTTTAAAAAAACGTATAGGCAATATACATAACATATCGTGTCATTAATTGTGTGGCATGGACCAGACAAATCATTAATTGAATGGGGAAAGACCACGTTTGTGTGCGAAATTTGTTACGTGTGTTTAGTTTTATTGTTATATGACAAGAATGGGTATGTGTTAAACAAAATGTGCAAGATTCCAATTTTATGGCGTATGGTTAAGTTATTTACAAGTACGGCTCCCCTTGGTGACATGAAGTATTCGATTTCCTCGATGGGGAGTTAAGGTAAACTTACTTGCAACAGAAACTGGCTTGCTCTTCTGTATTTGTGTTTCTAAATCGGCTGAAAACAATTAAATTCAAACAATTTAAAGACAATTCATTCAAGTAAATATTTAAAGATAAAGCCAATGATATATATATATATATATAAATCTATTTTTGCGAATGTATTTGTGACTGTGTTCTATATAATTTTAAGTGGGACCATCTAGATGACACCAAAAGGGTTTATCGGTGCTAACTTTTTACGAGGAAGATAATGGTGTGGGTTAGAATTTTCTAAAGTGACGCTATTGTAGTGAGGAACAGCAAATGGTGAGGGGCAGCAAACCGTTATGTCGCCGATTTCCACCAAACTTATACATAATCATATCCATGATATGAGGAAGCCATTTGTGTGGTTTTAAGATATCAAAAGTGGCACCGTTCGAGTCAGTGGTGCACGGATGGGGCGAGGGCACCAACTTTGATACAGATATGCTCATCGCTGATTTTCACCATATTGATAAACATTCGTCTCCTTGAAACACGGAATCAAATCATGTGATTTAAAAACGCCAAATTGGTGCCGTTTGTATGAGAGATAGCCCTAGGGGGCAATAACTTTGATAATAATTTGTTTAGTCGCTGATTACCACCAAACTTATACATAATCATCTCCATGATATCAGGAGTCTAATTGTTTGGCTACAAGTAGTTAAAAATTACGTCATTCGAGTCAAGGGTGCACTGAAGGGGAGAGGGGCACAAACATTGATAAAAAACATTTTGGCGCCGATTTCCCCCAAATTGATTCACATTCTGTTCCATGATACGAGGAATATAATCGTGCATTAATGCTGCAAAATCGGTGTCGTTTGATGGGAGATTGGTGGGGGCTAACTTATACATAATCATCTCCTTGATATCATTACTCGAATCGTGTCATTTAATGATGTCAAAAGTGGCGCCGTTCGAGTCGGGGGTACACGGTAGGGGAGAGGGGAACCAGAATTCATGAAACTATTTTTAGCACCAATTTCCACCAAATTGATACACATTCATAATGAGTCTACCTGAGTGGTTTAAAGATGTCAAAATGTGCACCGCTTGAGTCAGGCATAGAGAGGGGATGGTCACAAAACAGATACAAATATGTTTAGCACCAATGTCCACCAAATTAATACACTTTTTTATCCAATTATAGGAGGCATCAAATAGTGTGCGCTAAATACGCCACATTTTGGTGCCTATATTTGCACATGTCTCTGTGTTCTATATAACCGCATGTGACGGGGGCCATCTACATGGCACCAATGGGGACTACCTTTTTACGAGGAAGATAATGGTGAGGGCTAATATATATATATATATATATATATATAAAACCCGTCGTATGTAGGTGTATCTGTGTGTGTATATATGTGTATATGTGTTTGTGTAACTCGGTCACGCTTTTGGCGGGTTTCTAACTGTTCAACCATGCGTCCAATGTAACCCAAATTTGGAACACGGCCTACAGTTTGTCATGGAAGACGACTCACCACTTTCACGCCGATTGGTCAAAGAAAACATGAGATTAAACATGGTCCACAAGTGCAGTATTTGCACTCAAGTAGCCACTATTTCCTATGACTTTTGTCCAAACTATGACATGTGACGTCGAACACAAACCCACACTTACGTTGCTATTGTTTTGACGAAATTTTCATGCGCTCAACCAAGACGTTTTTTTGGAAATGGGTGCTATAAATTAATTTGTCAGTTCAGGTTGAGAGTGAATATAACTAATGAATGTTGATTTTGTAGTGGAAGTGCATGGGATGTAGATTCGAGACTCGAACATTCTATACAATCGTTGGAAATGGGTGCTAAATTGTCTTTTAATATGCCACGTCGTTCTGAATATAAATAATGGATGTTGCCTTTGTTACGAAAGTTGGGCATTGAGTGTGGAATCGAAGGAGTATATATCAGGAAGACGGCCAATTGATATGTATAAAATAATGTCTATACAATATATAATTGGGCGCGAAGTGCGCAGATGGGCCGCAGTGCGCGGGCCTATGGCCATATATACGCTGCTGAATAAAAGCTAGCCTGTTCAAGATCATTATGAATGTGCGCAAATCGCACATATGTAGGGGATGCAGACCAGCCCGTCGCTGAATTAAGGCTCTGTTTCAGTTACCGCGGGAACAAAAACAGATTCCCAGGTTTATCTTAGTAGAGGAACCAAATGAAGACCAAACATACATATTCGCGAAGAACCAAAATAAAGAACTAAAATGAAGAACCAACCATATTTCGTTCCTCAAAAAAACTAATTAAAGAACCAAATCAAGTACAAAACAGATATTTGGTTCCACATGGAACCAATCTTGTTTCAAATTTTAATCCTGAGGGGAGAAACAATGTGACTCTCTATCTGGTTCCCCGGATAGAACCAGAATATGGAACCAAATTGTTCCTGTTGGTTCCCCTTTTGGTTAATTGAATGCAGACTGGGCAACAATTACGAGTGATTGTGGACACAATGTCCCATGACATGATGTGTACGTTAAGCACGTTTGAGGTTTCGTTGTTTCTGAATGTTCTATTAGTTCGTAAATGTGTTATACTGTTTAAAATTGCTATCACACGATATTGGTTCACCGAAATGACCCGAAGATGTCTTAATGTCTAAAGAAAATGTCGAATTATATTAAAGGAACGGGCGGTCTTCGTTGTAGGTTATAATTTAGAAATATCATTTATCAAATTATGATACTTTCCACAAGAATATACTAATAGTACAGCATAATGATGACATGAATGCGATATTATTCAAAAAACACGCTTTTTGTCAGAGAAAATTCTGGTCGAGTGTTGTTTAGTTTCTCGCAAAAAGCACAGTGAATCGTTTTTAGATTCGCGCGCATTATACGTTGGTTGTAAAACCCTAAGTTGGTGCGTCTACAACTTACAACTCACAATACTATCATATAGTAAATTCCTTATTTGGTATGTATTACCATAAATAGGTTGGGAGAAAATACTAACTGGATTGAAAAATATTCATCTCTTTGCAAGAACAATTATTTATTGCACACCCAATGGCTTATTTGTGCGAAATACAGCAAAATACAGAATAATTGAAACGTTCAATAAAAAAATGTGTATTGTTCTTGAACAATACAAACCTATTACGTCAACAACATCACTGGTGACGTCAACTTTAACACAAAATGTCTTCGCTAAATTATGGGGTATAGTCTACATTAAGCACACGTTTGTTCAATTAAATACAACAATATCGACTAAATGTTAGTATGTTAAAAGCTGAAACCTTCAGAGTGTGCACAAAAAACAGAGAACAACACAGTTGTGTGAACATGTTAACGCTATTGAACTCGTTTGTCGTGCCGCGAGGTAAAACTCGAACCTCTGTTCTCGTTTTACCATCGCGTCACAAAAAAACTCGTCCAATAACGTTAACCAGTTCACACACTTGTGTCGTTCTATCTATATATTCTATACACGTTTTCTGTCTGATCATTTCCCAATCATGAAGTAACGTAGATTAGCCGGATTTTTAACCGACAGCAGGTAGAATGGGTCTATTAAAATAAAGTTTGATGTGATTTGAATGCGATTGTTGGTGGCGCCAATAATTTTACATTCACCTCCCATATCGCAACGGAACATTTTCATTGGACGATCCGGTATTTCCGAGTGTTTGTCTATAAACAAATGGTTATGTAACGTTTTTGATGTTTGTTTACTTAAAAAAGCGTACATACGTGACAATAACATGCAATGTACGCGATATTTATGATTAGTATAAGAACAACATCTGTCAATTATATGATATTGTTTCTTTGGCGGTTTTAGCCGATGTGACTATGTTAACAGCTATACCCATGGCGAAGGCCGCCCCGTATCTTTAATGTTATTGTTCCATATTTGTCTCCTAACTGTGAGCAATAGAGATACCCCCGCCAGCAATCAAATGATCACTGTCTATACATATGATTCGAAAGAGTTTAAGCATGTGTGCATTGATTTTTCAAATGAATCCCCCCTGATTTAGTCTTCCCCGTATCATCTTAACCCCACACGCGTGGATATGTTGTTACATTTTAGACGAAGACATTTAAGTTAGGTCGTGCTTGGTTCCAGATTTTGGTTCTATGTTGTTATTTTTTTATCCGGGGAACCAAATTTGGAATTGTCTTCTGAGAGTTTAGATATGGTGATATATAAAATTAGCGACCAATTTGTGTCACTTTTAGTCCAGGAGATATTGGTCGACCTCTGCACCCCCCCCCCCCCAGGACTTAACTTCACCCCAATAATTTTCTTCCTTATGGTCTCCTCTAATTTTTTTCACTTGTTAACAAGAAAAAAAAGTGGCCGCAGAGACTCCAGACAAGATGGCGTCCATCATGGCGGCCATTTTTTTTAAATGCACCAGGTCTCTTTGATCGCCGTTATAGTAAAGATGATGTCACATGCCGTCTTGTTTTCCGCTCGATTCGTTATGCTAATATACAACCCTTACAAATTAGCCAAAAATCCGACACCAGAATCCAATATGGCGGCCAAGATGGCCGCCGAAATGTGAAAATATGCTATTTTTCTGACATGTTACCACCTTTCGATTGTCTCTGTTGGAAAATGTTAGAATTTTTGCGTCATGTTATACATTTATCATATAGAGGAGTCATTGGCGAACACATGGGGACCATAATATGCATCCATTGCGGGATATTTTTGTCCGATATCACGTTTTCCCAAATGCCGGTATCATAGGTCAAAGCCGAATCTCCGTTAATAACGCGATGTTATGTTTCGAATCAATGAATGTCATTGCTATTATAACAACACCCATGCATATATATGTGCAGGAGATACTCAAGCTAGGATTCCTCTTATACCTAAGTTGGGGAATATTTACCCAAATTCAAGATGGCGGCCAAAATGGCCACCAGAAATAAAAAATTGCCGAAAATCGCTGATTTTAACAACAGTGAGCATTATTGTCATGACAACTCCACACCTGCTTACTATTGTAAGTTGGGAACACTTAGGCGAAGAACTTTCCTTGTACCATATCCAAATAAAAGTCCCCCAAATCCGAAATGGCGCCCACAATGGCGGACAGATTTTGAAAAATCACCGAAATTCCCTCATATTCACATCATTGGGCATTATTGTCGAGACAACTCCATCCATGCTTACAATTTAGTTGGAAATACTGAGATGAGGTAATTACATTACATCTCATGCAAGAAATTGTTTTCCAAATCGAAGATGGCGGCCAAAATGGCGACCGAAATTTGAAAACAAGTCTACATTCCTTTACTTTCTTACGATGGGCGTTATTGTTTCGCGATTTATATCCACCATTACATGTTGATATGGAATAGTAACATGAAGTATTCATTCGGGTTTGGCAATTGATACTCACAGCCAAGATCGCTGCTAAATTGGCGGCTAGAAATTGAAAAGAAATCGATAATTTCACATATTAATTTCAACTTTTTGTCATAATATCGGTATGTATGGACGAAACTGTACATAAACCATCTACTAGTTCAACTTAAAGTTATCAAAACGCATAACATAGCTCGTATCCTTCTGGAAAGATGAAAAACCACCATTAATATCGCGATGTGGCATTTCGAAATCCAGTCTCCACTTAGCGCCGATAATGGCCGTAAGCGTAGGTGCGCCGAATAGTTATATCAGAACAATTACCTGATAACAGATTCTGATTTGCCACGTCACGTCCATAATTATCTGGACCAGCTTCCATTTCTTTGTCTGATAAATCTAGGTGGCTCACACCGACAAAGTGTTCACCACTTCCTGGGAGTAGGGTCCCTCTAATCATAACGTTTCAAACAATTCATTTTCCGGTGTCTAGCTTACGATTTTAAATATTTGCTAAATATGATATTTGTCCATCATCTTGAACTAGGAAGGCCATATGGCCGATGAGTACAAGCTTACAGAAGGTCATCTCTATGTATGTGTCTCATACCCCATGGGATAACGACATGTACACCTGGCGAACCAGTTAGCTAGTCACTTCTCAATAGATGGTTCGTCAACACACACTCAGCGAACGCATTGGCATATGTGGACAACTTCGACAGTGTTTCGAAGGTTGCTAGCTGTCTCATTCCCTTGGACAGATGTCTATCGGCTAAGATAAGACCCTAGTGAACAGACTACCCACACTTCTTGGCCATTATCATTATCCGAAGCAAACTGTGTGATGCCCCGCAGTTGTCTCGTCGAATATCTCCCAGCAGAGAAGAACAATGCTCGCGGTGCTAGTTTGTGGACATGCGCCATGATAGTGGGAATAAAATGGGCCACTGTATACACCACCACCCCTACACCTGGTGTATGTTTAATATATCGAATGTCATGCGTGTCGGTTTTATTTGGTGTGGTAAGATTGTATTTCCACATCCGTTTCGAAGCCTTTCTGATTCAACTACGTACACTTTTGTCTGGATAATACTATGCTAGCCTCCCTCAAAACAGTCGGATGGACTAAAGGATAATGTATTTATAGCATGAATGTATGCGTGTTTTGTTATCCTCTCTCGGGGATAGTGTCAGTATGTGGGCGGTATTATTCAAGAAAATGTCAGGAATTGTGGTGCATTTATTTCACTATGTATTTAAAGAACAATTTACAGTCTCGATGGCAATGGCTGTGGACGTTGGGGAACGCGACCTTTGTGATGGTCGCAATGGTGATGTTACCAAGATATCACTTGGTGTACCAACGTTTGTTGAACTGAATGCAAGAGCTCATCAACGTAACATTCCTCTGGATGTTCTTCGCGTTGAATATTTCACCCTTTTGTTGATGGCATTTGTAATTTCTTGAACCATACCACCCAGCGTGACTATGACATATCAACCAACTATCAAAGGTATCGCCTTTAAGACTACACCCAGTCTTGGTGGGGCTTATACAACAGTAGCCAATGGCATACTCCTGGTCCAGTTGTTCAAGAACGGCTTCCAAACGGATGGGAACATACAATCTTAGCATACAAGGAAAGTAAAGCCACACATGAGATCCTGTCTGAATCTAAAACATAACAAAATAAGGGGCGTGCAGTCATGGTCCAATTTCATTTCCACTATCATTACACATACCCACAAACTAGCACCGTGTGTATTGTTATCATCTGCTTGGATCTGTTCGGTGAGACGATTGCTGGACGCCAACAAGCTTGTTCTTATGATCATGTTCAAGGAGTTTGGGTATATTATGCATTATGGTCTTCTACGCCTTAGCAGAAATACATCCGTCAACTGTCGGGCTTTCAACATTCGAAGCCATATACAAAAGTTGTCCGGGTACGTCAGTGCATTAGATGCGTATGTGAATTGATGAACCATATATTGAGAAGTGGCTGTTTGGGAAGATCACCAGGTGTGCACGTTATTATCCCCATTAGGCCACCAAAGCTGACAATACGCAGATAGATAGGTCCTTCTGAAAGCTAGTATATGCATCGACCAAATACCTTTATAGTGTATCGCACAAGATGACGCATATACCCCCATACATGTATATAGCATCTGAATTATACCATGAGCTACATGTATACCACGAATGAAGCTCGCTAAGAATTCCAAGCTTTCGAAACAAACACGTGAGCTGGACACCGGCATACATGTATGTATTGTTTGAAACTTTCCGATTAGTGGCACCCTTCTACAAAGAAGAGTAATGAACTGTTGTTGTGAGTGAGATAGATTAATCTGACGAAGAGACGGAAACAAGTCTAGATAATGTTGAATGTGGCAATTCAGAATAAGCTGTTGTTTTGATTCTTGGAAGTCATAATATGACTATTCGGCGCACCTATATACGGTTACGGCTAGTATGACCCCTTAGTGGAGAATGGATTTTGAAATGCCACATCGCGATTGTGAGTTTTCATCCTTCCAAAAGACTACGACTTACATTGGAACTAATAGATGGCTTATAGTATGTACCGTTTCGTTTATACAAATCAATATTATGACATAAAGTTGAAATTAGTATGTGATAATATCGGCTTCTTTTCAATTTCTGCCCACCGGTTTGGCCGCCATATTGAATGTGAGTATCCCTTGCCAAACACTAATGAATACTTCATACATATCAACATGTAATGGTGGTTAGAAATCGCGAAACAATAACGCCCATCCTAAGAAAGTAAAGGAATGTAGGCGTGTTTTCAAATTTCGGTCGCCATTTTGGCCGCCATCTTCGATTTGGAAAACCACTTCTTGCATGAGATGAAAGGTAATTACTTCACCCCAGTATTTCCAATTCAACTGTACGCATGGATGGAGTTGTCTCGACAATAATGCCCAATGATGTGAATATGAGGGAATTTCGGTGATTTTTCAAAATCTGTCCGCCATTGTGGGCGCCATTTTGGATTTGGGGGACTTTTATTTGGATATGGTACAAGGAAAGTTCTTCGCCTAAGTGTTCCCAACTTACAATAGTAAGCAGGTGTGGAGTTGTCATGACAATAATGCTCACTGTTGTTAAAATCAGCGATTTTCGGCGATTTTTTATTTCTGGTGGCCATTTTGGCCGCCATCTTGGATTTGGGTAAATATTTCCTCAACTCAGGTATAAGTGGAATCCTAGCTCGAGTATCTCCTGCAAATATATATGCGTGGGTGTTGTTATAATAGCAATGACATTCATTGATTCGAAACATAACATCGCGTTATTAACGGAGATTCGGCTTTGACCTATGATACCGGCATTTGGGAAAACGTGATATCGGACAAAAATATCCCGCAATGAATGCATATTATGATCCCCATGTGTTCGATAATGACTCCTCTATATGATAAATGTATAACATGACGCAAAAATTCTAACATTTTCCAACAGAGACAAACGAAAGGTGGTAACATGTCAGAAAAATAGCATATTTTCACATTTCGGCGGCCATCTTGGCCGCCATATTGGATTCCGGTATCGGATTTTTGGCTAATTTGTAAGGGTTGTATATTAGCATAACGAATCGAGCGGAAAACAAGACGGCATGTGACATCATCTTTACTATAACGGCGATCAAAGAGACCTGGTGCATTTAAAATAAATGGCCGCCATGATGGACGCCATCTTGTCTGGAGTCTCTGCGGCCACTTTTTTTTCTTGTTAACAAGTGAAAAAAATTAGAGGAGACCTTAAGGAAGAAAATTATTGGGGTGAAGTTAAGTCCTGGGGGGGTGCAGAGGTCGACCAATATCTCCTGGACTATTTGCCCCCTCCCCAATTCCTGACACGATTGTGGGCACTGTAGTTTCATTAGAGTCCTCATAAAGTTTTATTGAAATGGACTAAAAAAAATCTTATTAATTCCACAGGCCTACTAACCACACCCCTGGACCAAATGGCATCAATTCGGATTCTTTAAACAACAACATTAGATTACTCTGGTCATGGAGAATTTGATGGAAATCGGGACTAGAAATGTTGTAATGGCTGTTCCCTCCTCCATCCCTGACCTGAATGGCACCAAAATGGCGTCTTCAACCCACGCGATTTTATTTCGACAAGAACATTTATTAACTTGGTTGAAATCGGCGCTAAACATATTTTATAAATTTTGATAACATACCCCCTCGCCTGGCTCGAACGACGCCACTTTTGGCGTATTAAAACCACGGCATTAGACTCATATAGTATATATGATTATACAGAAGTCATCGATTTTGTTGTCCCTCCCCCTATTTATGTGTGACCACCCCCTCACAGCGCTATTGTAAACATTTTTAACCTCCACTATCTTTCTCCTAAAAAAATAGCCACGATAGGCCCCTTTTGAGTATTCTAGATGGTCCTCGGTAAATCTATAGCGGATAGCCAGTCATCGCAAATGTATTACTATACATCTCATGCAGTTCAAACAAGCCTCATTCCACGCAATGAGAAAGAAAGTGTCAATGACACTGTAGCTCAACTCCGAGTTGGGATAATGTCACGCATTACAGTGGAGCAACACCGGAATGCGGAAAGTTGAAATGTTTAAGTAGTACCAGAGGTCAGCTAGAATACCCATGTGAAATGTGGGATCAGTCAGGTTAATGGTATTGAATGTAGGTAATTCTGAAGGATTTTGTCGCGGCCAAGTCTTCTCGGCCCACAACAGCTGCTGCTTGGGATACCAGTTTGGTTCATGCTGTTTTTCTTCTATAACATATTTTATGCCCAGAATGGTGGGCATAAACTCTTGCTTGCATATCTTCGGATTTGGTCCAATGGGTGCATTGCATATATAAATATAAAGGGTAGCCTTTCCCAGGAATTCAGACAAGCGTATAACAGAAGTCCGTTGACTGTCAAGCAACGCAACGACACCGTGTACATTCAATAACCGGAAGTGGAATTGGAAAAGTAGAACATACGCATCGGAATCACATTGGTAAGTGTTTTGGCTTTCAATTACTTTCTCAGTATCATGGCCATGTTATGTAATGTTTTTTTGTATTTAGTCGGTATATTTCCAATTACATACAGTAGGCGAGTTGTATCGCCTCATTTTCTGTTATCGAGAAAAATAAAACGAAAATATAAAACTCACATGTAAATAATGCCGTCTTCCAATTCAATGTATATATTTCGCAGACAATAACTTATATTTACGTACATTGTGTCCATTGTGCATTTTCCTACCGCTCTTACGGTTTTATACGCTTATTACATTTTGCCATATTTCGACAGTTGTCATTTAAAAACTGTTTTTGCATAATGATAGTGTCCGGCAGTATGCTGGAAACTCCATATCTAACACGAAACCAATAACGCTGAACACAATAACAATAACCCTATATATCTATCAGATACATATAACTATATACAGATCAAGACACAATATAACTATATTATATCCACATATGCATCCATACAACAATTTATATTTGAATCGATATATTTGAAATATGTTTCTGTTATATCTATTTTGATGATCAGAATACTATTAAATTGACTTGAATTTGAACGTGATACAACTTTCACGTTGTATCCATTAACACATTCAATGGAGTGACTTTATTCTCAACGTAATATTACATGTTTCCCAACATCCATTTTGTCAGCTACAATTACAAGATTTTTGTTGTGATGCAATGTAACTTGTGAATGGGAAAATGCAGACAACGGACTGTGGCATCAGATTGACGCAGGTGATTCATCTTAAATATCATGTATACCAACCTTTTGTTTTTATCAATTTATCTGCTATATCTTGCAATTTAAGTTCTGTTAGACCTTTCATTATTTCGTTAGCCCAAATATTTGAATTTCCTATCCTGTGCAGGTTCCCAATAAGCTGCAGACATCGATCATTGTTGGTTTTTTTGCTGATAATGCGTTCCTATAAATCCAGATACAGAAACATGTAGTGATATACTATTTAGGTGTTCGCGCTAGTCAAAAAAATTGTTTGGTCAATGTTTGGCCATTTGTGACATTTGTTCATATGTTTCAGAAATGTTGGTCAATTTAAAAACAAAATTATTGGAATGTTTCGAAAACTTAAATTAAGAGCCGCTTTACATATACATAATGGCCTTTTATTGAGGGGGGAACGTAATTATCTTATATAAACTTATCACAATAACGCTCCCTGAGCTCAATTTCTTGGCATGGTAGACTTTCTCTCGTCGGAAATATCATGAGGCTCGCGATTGCGCACTGGACGATTATGCGATTTCGGACGGTTTTAGCAGGAGCGGTGGGCCCCCAGTGAATTTGTGAAGAAGATTGAAATTTATAGGCCTGTTCAAAAATAGTGATCACAGTGTGCATTCAAGTTTTGTTTCTTCTGTGAGCACATGACTTTTCACGATTCTCCAACAATGGCATATGACAAGGGTAGGCCTACATCTGCCCGATACAGAGTATTTCTGTCATTTTTTAAAACTCAAAATATCGCTCTGTGTCGGGCACATGTAGCTGGTATATCGCAACATTTTTTTACAGCTGAGAATAAATAGCCAGTATAGTACCACGAACAGAGGCGCACCTGGAAATTTCTTTAAAACATCTGTATCTTCATGGAGATATGATAACCAGGGGTCCTCAAAAAATATTTAAAATATTAGTCTATCCCACTAGATTGATTTATATATCTCTATGTAGAACCTAATTGTCGTATTTTTAACTAATGTTCATGTTTTGATCACAATACAAAATATTTAAAACCAAACACAAAAACAAAAACAAACATCAATTCCAACCACGTCGACTGAACGATTTAAAACATAACGTCTGAGGTACGCTCAGTTGTAGATTCTTCTTTATTGGTGGGACGAATTAATCGCTATAAACAAAATGACAATCACTCCGACAAGGTGAGTCAGTACGTATAATCCATGTATAGGAATTACGTTTTATGATGCCAGTTAGATATACAATTTTGAGAATACGTCTAACACTTTGAACAAGAGTATTCTCTATTCTCACTAAATTTCCACAGCAGAGGGTTTCAGATCATTTTAACCTGGGTAGATACACCTGCTAGTACGTTTAAAAGATACATCTCTCCTGTCGTTTTGATTTCGAACTTCTAACTTTGAGCTACGATTACTATAAATTGATGGGGTTGGGTCAGGTCACATACAGGTAACAATTCAGTTCATCTGATGCATGGACTGCCCAACAGTAACTCATTATTATATATAGACAAAGATAGAAACATTGAATATGAAAGCAAAACCTAACAGGGAAAAGAACATTATGAATAACAATAAAGACACCACCTGTGAATACTAAAGACATGTCTGGTATAAGCGTCATGCTCTCTGTCAAATCACATTCTCTAATATAATTGTCATTATGTTATATTATACAATTATTTTGTTAATTCGTGTGCATGATTTATAGAAATAAATATGTTTACACCACCACCTACTGTGAACACAACGACTGATTACAGTGGAAATACCTGTGAATATAAGGTAAACTATTATTTGACAACCGAATGTGATAACTGGATACCGAGTGACTACCGAGAACAACAGCAAAAATATAAATATCTTTGCCCATTTTCGAAAAACAATATCTGGTCAACATGGCCAACAACAGTTTTAACACCGTGCCACACAAAAAGCTTGTGTATCGAGTTATTCATATGTATTCAATAATCCTTGCAAATAATATGATAAGAATGTTTTCGTGCCAATGTTGTTTGCTCTAATTTATAAAGGTTCTGATATGCACGTTATTAAACTTGTCTTCAAACTGTTGGTTATAACTGCATTAATGTTATCGAGTTATTTCTGAAATAAGCATGTCAGCTAAAGATATTACACATATAAATATCTTTGACAAACCTCATCATCAGTATTTAGGAAAGTAAGATAAGGCAGGATCTGTTCTGGAACTACTCGTCTACAAAAATCTGCTTTGATTACATTAATCAGCGTTCTGTTCAGCTTTTGGCTCTCATCCATATCGTCATATTCATCCATGACGATATTTGTTGTACTGCGAATATAAGAGAATATATACACATACACTATCAACTGGCAATTGTACAATGTAAAGACATTTGGATCTCAATTAAACAGGTATATTATATTTTATAATGCAAACACGACTGTTACAGTGACAGTCGTGTTATCAGCAAACATCGCCAATTACAATTCAAATAGTTTACCACTGAGTCCAGTCTCTTTAAAAAGCCGACGAAAATTTTACTATATTTGTCCAGTTCAATTCAGTTCAATTTCAATTTGAGATTTATTCAAAACTTAACATGGGTAAATGTTCAAAATTTAAAAAAATCTTTAAAAACATCAAAACTGAGAACGTTAAAAAAAAACAAAAAAACTTTGTTCTAAATTAATTATTGATATTTATCCAATAACAACAAAAACTATTGTAAACATAAGTGTCACAGTGATTTGTCAACAAACATTGTTAATCGTGTACATGTAGTAAATTAAAATATTTTAAAATCAATAGTCAATGTTCTGATATTTTTCAATGTTTGCTACAAAATCTTTCGAGTAAACTTTGGTACCTTATTGGACTAAATGTTTACGTATCAATGCGAAATATCATTAGCGAGTTATTATTAATGAAAATAAGACAACGTCAATCTATTTGTCATGTAGGCGTTGATGATAGTTGTTTTACGAACAACTTTTTAATTCATATGAACTCTGTTCAAAGGCCTTAAGTCCATTTAATAAAAATGGGTACACTATCGTCAACAGGCAACGAGTATATAACAATATATACAACGTATGTATATATGATAGTGTAATATTAATGGCAGGTAAAATTGAAAGGAACTGTGTGTATAGGTCAATTAATAAATGAAATTATGCTAAACATTAAAGATTGTGTTGAATGTACGTGAAATATTACTATAAAGTTATTATACAATGTTGTGTACAGTATGCGATTTTCTTGTACGAGTCCAGGTTGTGATGAAAAGTCATATGGACGAGACACGCAGTGTCGATTCCAATATGACTTTTCACCACAACCTGGACGAGTACAAGAAAAACTCATACTGTACACAACATTGTATAATGACATTTTTATTATCCATCTGTGTGTTTATCTAAATTTTGGGAATAAAACTTTAGTGGTTACTTTTGGTATTTGTCGGCACTTAATTCTCTATAAAAGCCTGTATTTTATCATCAGAAAGCATGATTTGGAACAGCAAACACGGAAATGAGAAAAGTCATATTGCACACTTGGGAGTCCAATATGACATTCGGGAGTCCAATGTGACTTTTTCCCGGATTATCACGTGGCGGCTTTTGCCCAATCAGAAATAGTGTTAGTTAAGGGATGGATAATAAGACATGTTACACTAGACCATAAGCATAATACATATTTGGCGCTCCGATTTGAATAGATAATATCATAGATATGTTTCCAATTTGAAATGTGGCAATTAGATAATTAAATTAATTCAAGTTGGTGATATGATGCTTTCTTAAATGATTTTAGTTGATCACAAAATTTCAGTCACTGAACAATTATGTCTTCTTTTATTTTTCAAATAAATGCAACACAGAATATCACAGCATCAATAGATCAATAATGTATACACTATAAGAAAGGCATTCTAATCCTTTTCATACCCCACTGATTCAACAAATTGTGGCGCAGATTGTTGGGTACTTCCATTGGTGTGTCAGTGGTTGGTATATATTAGTATATATATATTAAGATGACACCATCCAATCAACCATTCTAATGCAAAGGCCTTTATCAGAATCCAAGTATTATTTAATATATTCATCATAATTAATTAAATTATTCTACCTGCTACTTTGTATAATTTGGAGTTCTATTTCGAAATTTGGGGTGATTGCGGACGCGTTTTGAACCGTTACAATGGCTACATGAAATTCAACGGCGATTGACATGATATACTGGATCTGTTTTCTACCACCCATTATGCAATAACATGCACCTGTTCAATTAATTTAGAATATTATCAAATATAATGACATATGGATTATGGAATTGTCATTGACACAGTAGCTCCAATTTGAGAGTTACTTTTTCGATGCAATGAATATAATAACAAAGATGTCAAAATGTTTCTGCAAAGTGCTTGCGTTGTGTAGATGAAATTGTTTACGTTTCAAACATTTCATCAATAAGTGTGGGCTGCATGGTGCGCTGATGGATTCACATGTGAATCCTGGCTGCATTTAACTAATTTCGGAACAATTGGATATAGCTCTCATCTAGAGATCACACAGAAGAATCAGATAAAGTTTGGTGACGATCGGATGAGGGATGTTGCATGTAGGGTGTACCGAAAAATTTAGTCATGAACAATGTGTAACATCGAAGATGGCCTCTGGCGGTAATGTTTGTCAACATAATTCGGAAACATGGCTCCCATTTAGTGGTCACCCAGAAGATTCATGTGAAGTTTGGCCACCATCGTCTGTAGGATGTGGTCTGTGGCCAACAGATTTAATAATACAACTAAATAATTAGACCGGGCATATGGGCAAATTAATAAGAAGTTTTCATGGTCAGACCTGTATCGACTTTCAAAAGTGGAAGTTTTAACACGTGAATGTTTTGTAAGCTTATAGCAAAACAATCATGGAATCTCCTCTTATATATAAAGAGCGTCCATGCGTTGGTCGCCCAAAAAAAAGCAAATAATAAAGAGCGTTCTCAATTGTGATTGTTTTCGATGTAAGGTATTACTTATGAGTCACGTTTTTTGGACTTTAGCGCTGCCTGTGTGATGATATTAGCCTAAATGTTGATGGTGGCAAGTATTTTCATTTTCTTTCAGTAAATTTGCCCAGTAAATGGAAAATTTACTTATTTGGCCTATTTGGTATCAAATCGGATGCTGTCTTTAAGCTTCACTCGGTCAAAAACTCCCCTAAAATTTGTCACCACAATTAATTTGGATACGTTTGCGGAGTGCAATGTTATCCCGAATATGTTTCGTTAAAAGGGTTGTGTTCTGTATTTCTGTTATACTTACTTGCTAACTTACTCTTCATCTACCCACCCGTGTTCGGGCAACCTCTACATATAGAGTGTATTATCCCAGCACTGTTTGTGTATGTACATTGGAGATAGAGCAACATCTGTATTTACAGCTACAATAAGTCAAAGGCTGTATGTCATGAGTATCATTTCGGTTTGGACGTCACCAGTAATGTATTATAGCTGTGCATGTGCAAGGCAAAGCACAGTCGATTTGTATGGAATTATAGATTTGCTATCTGCTTCGGGTCAATTTATATGTCTTTTGTAGCGTTAAGTATCATTGCTATTTTCATGTCATCGGGTATGCGGTTGAAATCTAGATATTTTAGTTTTTTAAGTTCTTCAGATATCATTGGAGTAATGTTGTATCTAGTCTTTTGTAGCTCTGAACGGTTCCAGTGGAATTATGCCAGTAAGAACGATTGCAGGATCGACAGTACTCGTTGGTATAGAGAGAAGCTGTTTTATAATTTACTTCTGGAACTTCTCAAGTTCTCGAGAGCTGATTCCGCATACAGACCATTATGTCCGTGGAGTCCAGCCGATAGCAGACTAAATATAGCTTTCCTAGCGTTCTTCATATTATTTTCTGCTGTCTGGTAGGAAGATTTGTCCATAGTGTTCGCTCGGATAATACCTAGATGAGTGGCATTTTCGACATTGGGCATGGCTTGTTCACCCAGCTTCCATGTATATCAATTTTTCTGCTTTGATAATCGATTTGAAGGGTTCACTTCTAAGATCACACTTTTCTGTTGTTGTAAATTGTATTGGTGCAACTTGCTATATTCAAATGCAATGTTCGTGTATAATCATAATACTGATTACTGATATAATACATAGACAGAACACAACGCGCATCTTAATCGAGAATCTTTTATCGAATGAGTTGCGGATGGCGCAAGGATATATTTCGCGAGAGCGTAGCGAGAGCGAAATATAACTTTGCGCCGTCCGCAACGAGTTCGATAAAAGATTCGAGATTATGATGCACGTTGTGTTCTGTATTTATTCTACACCGTTCAGTCAGATAAGTTAAATCCATGAATGTCACATTCATTGTTACTATAGCTACCTTTATTGTGATTTAAGTCTGACAAATAACCAGTAATTATGGGGGGACTCACCGGAAGCGGGTGATCGACGTAATGTACGTCATTTTTCTTGGCGACAACGTCAACAAGAATAGTTCCGGCTTGTATTCCACTAGAGGTATACAATAATATGTATTCAATGGCTGGGATTCCGTTGAATACATGTGACTCACGTCAATGGGTGTGGAATAAAGTGTTATATGTTATATATACCATGGTATATAATTATAATACTTTCATATTAAACACTTTCTGGTCATGAATGGTGACAGATAATTATAGATTTCATTTGGAACTTACTGGTACTTCTTTGAATGGATTGAATAAATCATAATTATATATCGGCTTTAAACACAAAGTTTCCTGATGTCTGAACAATTAGTGATTTGAAATTAGTTTGCTATGAGCATGAAATATGATGGCAGTTGTGACCCCTGATACATGTACCGGTATGCTCATCTTCTCAACTCATGTGCCATGTTGGCCCATTAGGGGTACGGTGTGTTATAACATCCTTAGGATTTATTTCCATTTTTGATACTAGTAATTATTTCAATGATTTGCTTAAATTCCAAGGTTTGTCATTATGTTGGATGAATAATATTAAATACTAACAATGGTTATATGGTACACATGTACCGGGAAAATTCGTCTATTGACTGTCTGTTAAACTTGAACTAAGTGTTGCTATCTATTACGGTACTATTTATCTCTAGTTAATGCATTATCACGTCTGGTACAACCATGCACTGAATAAATTCTGTCCCATTCACAAGCATGTGTATGTGTCAATTGGTCAATATCATCGCCTTATTTGCAGGGTCGTGTTTTCTAGCATTGGGTGAATATGGTTTCTATTTATGAAAGTTTTTTTTCGAGCGAAACAGAAATGGCCGAGTCTTGAGAATGTGTGTCTATGTCCTATGAAGTCAGATGGACTTTTAGCATATCAAAAAAGTCTGGATAGCAATTTTTATTAGGGCTGTAATACACTTGGTCACAGTACGAGAAAAATCACGATCCATGCCCAACGATACGTATCACAATGCATTCAGAGCCGAATATACCAAAAAGGCTATCTGTCATTATCAACTCATAGTAAATTGCGATAACCCCCGATGTACTGACTGTAGAACCACCCATGCCTCGCAAGAATGATCTATGTAGACCCATAGCTTGTGATTAAGATAATTGACTCATCTTTATATCCGAGCATCATCTCTCCTGCAATCACCAATTACTCATTTAAGAAAAGAGCTTAGTTATGGACCAGAGACACCACTTTAAATCACTCACATGTTTTTTGTACATACGCTGATTATATAATCAGGCCTTAATCACCAAATCTGCGCCAGGGGATGACAGGAAGACAGTCCTCGAGATTATGACATCCTCTGGTGATATAATCGCAATTCAGATTCAAATTTGGAATTCTAAATGGAAATAAATGTAAATAAATTTATGTTTGTATGTAAATACTAGTTAGTTGTTGTCAATATGAAGTGGCTATTTTGGTGGGTCCCCATTCCCAAACCCAAGTCGCCATGATGATGTGGCCTCCGAAGATTAGTGGTGGAGTTTGAGATGGTTCGGTAATGCCGGAGAATGTTACACTTACAACCACGTCGTCCAATCATTAGCATTAAAGGAGGACTCAAACATTTATCATATATGAGCAATAAAGAGCGTTTCTTGTCAGCTTAGACGATATATGTAGGGAAATTGGTACACAGTGGTTACCTGACCAGGCAAATATCATTGGATATGCGCCTTTGACCTCAGATGACTTAAATGTCGACTACTAAATTATATTAACATAGATTAGATGATATTAAAATGAAGAGCGTTTATTATCAGCTCAGAAGATATGTCGGCAAATTTGAACATTGGTATAATTTGACACGGGTGTGTCATGGGTTTAACTAATATGTGCAGATTATTTAAAGAATCACTAATAATGAGCAATAAAGAGCGTTTATTATCAACTTAAAAGAAAGAGGTAACTTTTATATCTGGAGAATGTCCGACAATTTTAAATATCCATAATTATTTCCGTTGCAGATGGGGGTGCAAGTTCAAACCCTGACAACATGCATGTACCGATACCGGTGTAAAGACAAAAGTTAGTGATGTGGTATATGTAATTGTATATTTGTGACGTATGTCTATATTTTCAGGACTGCGGTGGAAATCTGATATCATATGAAGAGATGTACCATAGCATAAACAATTGGACAATAATGCAGGAAAGTGGTGTTACTGGACATACACCTAACCGGTGACGCGTGATCGCTCCCCTTAACCCCGCCCCTTTTAAAAAGGGGGAGAGGGAGGGGGCCGGCCTGCGCTTTTTTTAGCCTTGAAAAGAACGATAACTCTGTAACATACCGCTACATCGTATACGAGCGCTTCTTTGTGAGAAAATACATCAACCAAACTTATTATTTAGTTTAAAATTCTTTTGTATATTAGTTTTGTTTCAAATTCGCGTTTAAAAAAGTAATCATTTCGCGTTCCCAAATATAGTCCTAATAGCGTTTAAATTTTTTGTCAAACAGGTATTTTTTTTATTGCGTATTACGCGTTTATAAAATGACACGTTTCATAACAGGAAATTAACCATAAACAATGAAATTTTAAGTAAAAAATGTATACTTTTTACTATTTTGAACGCTGCGTTTTTATACATTTGCTGACATTCAAGTTACATTAAAGGATACACATATGTATTTACTCTAAATATGAACATTTGTCTGTGAGACCAGGCATAGATTCATCACTATATATATATATAATCGATATGTCATGTTTGTTTCGCAAACCAGGCACTAACTTTGATGTCAACTCTTTATCACAGGGCCCTCAATTCCCAGCAGACAGCAATTACCCCCACAATGGCTACACTCATAGGCACACCGATTATAACCGGGAAGACAACTCTAAATTACCCCCCCCCTACAATCGATAAAAGATTGAGTTTCATGCCAAGATCAATACCGAGAGGCACTGTTGAAGTTGCTGAAATACAACTCAGACATTTTTGCCGAGAAAGACACTGAGCTGACTCAGACCAGCACAGTTAAAATGCCCATCGACACAGGAAATCATCCTCCGATAAAACTTCGCCCGTGTCGCACCCCCTTAAATAAACGACCGCTGGTCGAAACTGCCATAAATGATATGCTTGAAGCAGACATTATCAGGCCAAGTTCCAGTGCCATGTCAATGCCAGGTCGCCAAAGAAGACAAGCAAAAGACAGCTTTCGCATGCCAATGAGGCCTCTTTGAATTCAACTCTATGCCTTTTGGACTCCGAAATTCTGGCGCTGTTTTCTCCCAGTTTATGGCCCAAGTATTATGTGTAATGGGTCATTACGCAATTGCGTACTTAGACGACATTTCAATATACAGCGAGTAACTGGTATTACACTTGGAACATGTCCAAAAAGTCTTTGACAAATTGCGCCAACATACACTAAAATTAAAATTAAAAAAGTGCCAGTTTTTGCAACAGGAAACGAAATATTTGGGGTTTTTAATCGATGCCGATGGTGTCCGACCTGACCCTGACAAGGTCAAGGCCAGCCGGTCTCTGGCACCCCAACTACGGTCAATGAGTTCCGTTCCTTCATTGGCATGAGTAACTACTATCGTAGATTCGTCACCTCATTTTCACAGATTGCCGAACCTCTGGTGAAACTTACAAAAAAATATGCTAAATTCAAATGGGACCAAGCTTGCCGAATTTCATTCGAAAAACTAAAAGAAAATCTGACAGCAGTACCCCTCCTTGCCTAACCGATTACGGCTACGCCCAATACATTGTATACCGATGCAAGTGACCTTTGAATTGGCGCCTGCCTGACCCAGTTAGGCGAAGATGGCATTGAAGAACCAATTGAAATACCTCTTGGAATCCCCCATGCAGAACAAGAAAATCCAACAGTGGGCTTTGGGTATAGCTGGATATAACTGTAACATTGAATACATAGCAGGCCCAGATAATCACCGTGCAGACATGCTCAGTTGAACACCCCCTAATGCATTGACAGAACAGGAAAAGGCAGAAGTGGAAATGGTTATAAATGACTATAACATTACAATGGCTGAAACCCAGGCTGAAATAGCCGCCTTAAATTAATCTAAATTTAAACCCAAAGATTTTGCAAGCTGCGAGGTAACTCCAAAGGAGCTACCGAGTAAAAATCAAATTGGTAAGTCCTACCAGGCTACTGACCTACTGTTCAACAAGCCCGACTTCAATATGCTTGAGGAACAAAAGAAAGACCCGGAAATTGCGTCAGCCTGGATACCCTCGACAAAAGAGAGGACACCCGGAATGACAAACACTTGATGATTGATGGGGTACCATATTACCTCTCAAGTGCTGATGCAGAACCGACCCCATACCTTTGGGTACCCTCACATCTTCAAACCAACATAATCCAACAATACCATGATAACAATGGCCATGTGGGAATAGACAAAACACATGATGCAATTAAATCGAAATATTTTGGCCCAGACTGTATAAGGAACCCAACTGCTATGTTGGCAAATGCGTGACTTGCCAAATCAGGTATCTGCAGAAACAATCCCCTATAATGCAAATAACGGATACGCCCCCTTACCCTTTTGCTAAAATTGGTTTGGACCTATCAGACCCCTACCCCACATCGTTATCGGGTAATCGTTACATTATCAGCTTCGTAGATTTATATAGTGGATGGGCGGAAGCAATTCCGGTCAAGGACAAATCAGCAGATAACGTTGTTCATCTGTTGATCGATGAAATCTTCCCGCGACATGGATGCCCATAGAAATAATCACTGATAACGGCAGTGAGAATATCAATTACAAGGTTAGTGACACTTTGAAGGCCTTGAACATTCACCACGTGACTACGTCTTATTATCAGTCCAAGAGTAACAGTAAGGTTGAGAGATTCCACCGCAGTTTGAAAGACGTAATCTCAAAGAAAATGGCGGACCAACTAAATGCATGGGACGTCCATTTAAATCAAGCACTAGCTGCGATCCTATTTAACAAAAATGAAACTTCAAAATTCCCCCCTTTTTTCTTGTTATACAACCGGGACGTCGTGTTCCCAATATGCAACCTCTTGAAACCAAGGCGTAAATACGCTGGGGAAGACTATCATCAAATAGATTTACAACAACATAAATCATTTACGATGGTACACAAACACGTGAAACAGGCTAAACGCCAACAAGCAGCGAAATTTGACAAAAAGGCCAAAGACACCAAATTCGAGATTGGCGAGGCCGTCTCTGTTAAGAATCACTTACGAAAAAGCAAACTTGAAAGTAAATGGAAACCCTACTTCCGCATAACCAAGCAAATAACGCCCGTTACTTTTGAATTAAGGAATCAATTAACTGGGAAGGTCACACAGTCCCATGCTGAACATATGCGCAAGGCCAACCTTGAATGGGAAATCCCCAAGACTGACACCAACAAACGTTTGTGGTACCCAAAAAACGAAGATAGCGACGCCCCTGTCCCTAACCCACAGAGTAGCTCTTCTGGCGATGAGACAGAACCATTGCCAGATGACGTAATCGCTCGATTTCGGAGACAATGTTCAGACTCATGCGATCAGGGTCACTACAAAACCATGATTCGTCCACGGACGAGGAGACAGGGCCGAATGCCAACACACAACGTGATTCTGCGCGTCGCCGATACAGGCGCAAAATAGTAGAAAAGCTTACAAGTAATGAGAGCTCAGAGGATGAATTCATGGAAGTGGTCGCCATTGAATCAACCCCTCGCCAAACCAGGCCTACACCGGCCCCACTCAAGTGTAAGCAGCTATTGAATAGAGCGAGTACCGACTTAATAAGTAAAACATTGCAAACTATACTATCCTCGGTGTGCTCAATAGTAGCAGCAATGTAAAAATGATAATAGAATGCTCGGACTATTGACCTGGGATTCATTACAGAATGAATGGGACCCTGCTCTTAACTGTCTTATTGGCAAGTCTAACCTGGCTTCGTAAACTCGCCAGTCGCCAGAATGTGGCGTTTGAAAATATTTAGCCCAATGCCCCAAACCGAATCGCGATAGGTAGTCATGTCCGTATCGATTACAGGCCGCACGTGTCCGTGGAACCATTACTTACACTTGGCAAATTATTGTGGCATACCAATCAACCTCTGACCCGTACAAACATGCCGATAGATAACGAGCACAGTGCCGACGCGAATAACGCCACCCTTAGGGTTACTATGTTTATGCGCGACCTGTACAAATTAAAGGCAATCGAAAAGATTCACACGACTTATTTAAGTGAACGAACTAGTATTACCCCAATTAATGGGATAGACGGCCATGGTGGTATGATGCCCTAGTAATAACAAGCAGTAGTAATTTTCATTTCATTGACTCACAAATTTTGTGGAAAATTTATTAAACTGCACTTGCCAAGGTCAGCCATTATGTACAGTAAGCAGTTAGACCAGCAACCTGAGGATATCCCAAAATGGTCGTGCTCAAGGAGCCCATAGTGGAGACGTATGCACCAAAGCCGTCTGTGCCATTCAGGGACAGTACTCAGGAACGCATATACCCCATTATAGCCGTCAGAGGCTAACCACAACCGTGGCGGATTTGGATTACTATCACTTATCTATCTATACTATATATTTTGAGACTTCGTATATATATATGTGTGTATATATGTGGGTACTTCATAGAATCCAAAACGCGTGTAAAGATTGAGCTCAAACTTCCTATGTAAGTGTCAAATCCCACCGACACGACCGTGGTCGCGGTTTAGTGAAGCTCAGAGCACCCGTTCTCCAATCTCAAATCACCGCAAAGGCACTTCGGGGGTTAATGCATCAACGCTCTTTATCTATACCATATACGGAGTTGTTAATGACGAACGCTCTTTATTGCAATCGGCAGTTTGTTTACCGAGCACCGACGGTCATGCATTAGTTCAGAGCGTTTGTCGCATTCATTCGATAGCAGACCATTAATTCGATCAGTGCTTTACTGTCATTCATCTTATCAGACGGCATTGTTATCATTCATTTGATAGCATTGCATTCATCTGACCATTGTTAGCAGACTGCATTGTTATCAGTTTGCTTGGTTTTGTTTGCCGACGCTCGATAGCATTCTTTTCCTACGGCCAGGTTTTGTTTACCGAGCGCCGTTAAGTTATAAAAAAGAATTAAATTAAATTAATAATTAAATAAATATTAAAAAATTCAAAAAAACATAAATTAAATTTAAAAAACATCAAATTAATATTAAAAACATAAATTCAATTTAAAAAACATTAAATTAATATTAAAATATATTTTAAAAAATATAAATAAAAAAAAAATAATAAAAAAAAATGTCATGTTTCGAACAAACGCCGCCGGTGGCGGGCTAACCTGCTAGTATATTATATATTCACGTATTCCTCATGTTATTCATATCGAATTGTTGCATTGGTATATATTTACACACTAAGTGTTGTCGTCACTAAATCCAGCATTCTGATTGGTCGGCGCTCACGTGGCTAGTTGCAGTTATTTCTCGGTGAATGCGCAACGCCTCATAACACCAAGCTAATAACACCATCGATACGTCATTAGGTTTGGAAAGACGAAGGCGTAATGTTTTGGGCGCATTTGGACTCGCGCAGGATTGACTTAATACATCATCGGGTTTCAATATGAAGAGCAATTGTTCCTATTAACTTTTGGCAAGGGTGCTATTGGGTATTTTGGGCTGATCTTGTCGCGATACACTTTTCGATTTAAATATATTTACAAAAGTGGCTTCTTCGCTAAATGTATATAAATATAAGGATTAACTGTCATGTGGACTATTTTTATGGAGATGTAACGGTGAGGTAAGTGGTCATAACTTGTATGTAAAACCCTTCGGTTTTACACAAGTTATGTACACTTACCTCACCGTTACATCTCCATAAAAACAGTCCACATGACAGTGAATCCTTATATTAATATCAATTGTATGTTATAGAGATTTATGCATTTCTCATATTTTCAATATTATGTGTTGAACCGCGAGAGTTGTGGTATTATCGTAATTATTATATCAAGTGTTGAGTGGGGATTAGGACCCCTTACATGTAGTTATGTGTTTATGTTGGAAATCAGACATCCCGATTTATCTTGTGCGTAACTGTTCGTCGATCCATATCTATGTGGACCTAAGTGGTAAATTACCCTTTTGCATTTGACCGATCTAACGACCCTCAAGAGATATTGAAAAATTGGAAAAGTAACCATTGTTTACTGAAATATCGTTTATTCTCAAACCTCACACAATTATTCGTTTGAGTCTTACAGGCTGACCATGGCGGCGGAACAAGGGTCGACAAGGTGTCACAACCTACCCCAATACTCGGACAGTGAGGACGAAAATACCTCAACACCCGACGATGACAATACGACATCCCACCCAGATGTGCGAACGTCAACTAACAGACGGCCACATGGAAGCAACATCGACACAATGCCACAATGCAGTCACCCGAATTTTACAGCCAGCCATGGCTACAGCCTTACAACGAGTATAGACAACAGTACACGATGCAGTCACCACCCCACCGTACAACCCACCCAGAGAAACTGAAGGCGCACCCATCGACATCGACCCAGATTGGTACTACTACCCGGTCGCACCCCGACGGTCAACACGGACTCGTCAGCAAACCTACACCAGGGCACGACAGCAGCCGTATCAATGACAGCAACAAACGTACGAACAGGAGCGGCCTCTCATTCAGCGATGCCACTGTTGCGAACTAATTCGGCAATTCATCAACCTACTACGCAGCGACGGATTGGACTTGCGATTTCACAGGATAGGGAGTAATATGCCAATATACACCCATGGGCAGAACCTTCAACCCAGGGAAGCAGACAATCTTTGCTTAGACCACCCGAAGTAGTGAGCTAATGCGGCATGAAGAATTAGACGTATACAGGGCAATTTACGGATAAGCGCGAGTAGCTATCGCCGAGAAGATGACCATTGGAATCTAATGCAGCACGCTATACGATAAGAGAAACCTATAGAAGACATAGAAGGATGACCCTCGCGTGATTGCCCCAGGTACGCCCCGTTTGATGAGCCATGTAAAATGCTTCAGACGGACCACGACAAGAACAACTATAAAGATTCCCGGATTTTCATAGAGAAATCATCATGCTTTGGAACTCCCTCGAGTCGACAATAGTACTCGTATTACCGACGCAGAGATGCCAAGAAGACAGCTAGGAGCTCTCGACGGAATCATGGATAGGAATACAAGGTAAACATTACAATCTTGTATTTCTAACAACGCTACCCCGATGGACCAACGAAGAAGCAAAGCAGACCACAGGCAGATGAACTTGACTGGATATAAACTACACAGACGACAGGAAGACACCTTCAACCGATGAAGACGCGAGCAGACCACGAAGCCCGTAGACGCCAAGCAGACACGCCCAACTTATGATGAAGCGAGAAGACCCATCCCGAGCAGACGACAGGAAGACGAACCCAACTAGGAGAAGCCGGATGCCGACGAATGAATACCATTGACTTTGTTGTAATTGAATAATCAAATCGTTTTGATTGCCTAAGCTTTATATGTACCCCGTCTTGGCACATAACGTTTACTGGTGCCAGAGAAGCCAGGATCTGAACGCTAATCACAGACACAACGTGGAACCGGAAGTGGAACAGGGTGAACAGAAACAGTGTTGGGAAATTCGCAAAACGTGAGTCTGACTGTTTATTATCATAATGGATACCCAATCTGCTGGTGTTCCCCTAAAACGCGTTCCATCCTTCATCCCGAATATACCCAAGAACAACAACACCCATATAGAATAGCGCGTTGCATCGTCACGCGGACCATATTTATTCTCACCAACTACACATAATCATTCCAATATACATGCACAAAAACATTCCACCACAACCATATACATAAACAAGGACATCCACCACAATTACATCGGCCATTTGCATCTGCGCAATTGGCCCAACATCACTGAATGTTCTAAATCACACCAGAGATAGAAAATGATATCATTGTGTACACGCTTACCTGCATCTGCGCAGATGGGGGAACATCACTGAATGTTCTAAACCTCGCACTTTGAATGACAGTGCGGCCTGATAATCTATCACGCACACTACCCGGGTCGTGCATCACGTTGCAGTGCCCCACCGCGAACTGACATGAAATCGCATCGCATTCGCTATGCAGTTACAACGCGTCACTATAATGACAGTGTGTAATTAGTCACCAATATATACGCAATTTTCCTATTCTATCGGAAATATGTACGGATATTTATGGCATCAAGTCCACTTTTAGTGTAGTATTTCACAAAACAGTCCACCAAAAACCGCTTTTCATCGGTTCTAACATTTAATCATTCACAACTCTCAATGCTCAAATATCCAAATATTCCACATGTCAGTCCACTAGAAATACATAAAATGGAACAAATAGCCATCTATTAACCATTATGCATGGAACCAAAATATCCGTTTGCGTCTGCGCAAACTCCAGAACATCACTAAATGTTCGGAAACCGTACACTGCATGAGCAGTATATAGCGTCGGTCTGCATTACCTATAATTCTAATTGAATTAATATGCATATAATTCGCCAAAATTGGAAACAATACAACACACAGCATATATATACACATATACACGTATACATACATATATATATATATATATATATATATATATATATATATATATATATATACACACATATGTATCGATAAGCATCGAACAAGACTTTGTTTATAATACACCAATCGCCCGTCGGCCACTGAGCACACGGTCAGAAAACCAAACATCACTGGTTCCAACACGACACTGTACTGACAGTGAGAATATAGTTTTGTCCAGCTTACACGATTGTGTTTATGGACCCAAAACAACGTTTACTGTAGTATTCTACAAAATAGTCCACCAAAAATCGCATTGCATCGGATCGAACTTTTAATTATTCACAATTCTCAATGCTCAAATGTCCAAATATTCCATATTTCAGTCTACTGGAAATACATACAATAGAATAAATAGCCATATAGTATGCATTGAGAGATGACTGCATCTAATTATGGAGCCAAGCATCCGTTTGCATCGGCGCAAACTCCAGAACATCACTGAACGTTCGGACAAGCGAACACTGCATGGGCAGTAAAATGTCAGTCTGCATTACTTATAATTATATTTGAATTTACCGTAATATGCATATAAATTCTCCATTAATTGAAACAAATATAATATACAGCCAATACATATATATATCGCCGATATGTATCAATAAGCATCCATACAATCCTATAATACACTGATATCCCATCTGCCTCTGCGCATACGATCAAAAAACCCAACTTGATTTGACTATTCGAGTCTTAAGACACTACAATATATTACTCTACATGTAATACTGATTTATGAAACATAATATATCCAATATATAGATTTGGTTATTTCTTTATTGCCTCCATCTGGGGAGAGTATATTATATACAACATTATTTACAAATACAGATAGCATGAATGTCACAAGCATGTGGTTGAACAGATTATATACCAATATGTGATATTATTATATAATAAAAAAAACAATCAAATAATAAGAAAAAGAGGTGGTATATAAAAAAATAAAAAAATAAAAAAATAAAAAATAAACAATAATTTTTTTTTTTTAAACAGGAGAGTATTTAATGAACAACATTTTCACGAATGTCACAGGCATATGGCTGAACATATTACACCAACGTGATATTATATTCGTAGAAAGTAGGAAAAAATAAAAGAAATGAATGAAATTTAAAAAAAAACAAAAAAAAGTGGCGGTTTCTTGATTACATTGAGTTGTTAGATACATAGATAATTAACACATATCATATGCTATGATAATTAACACACATATACAAAATATAGGATAGCGCGTTGCATCGTCACGCGGACCACAGATTGACAAAGAAAGAATGATGAATAATTAGATATGCCCAATTTCTAATAAAACTAAAGCGGCACACTGAGTACTTTATCACATTCTGATCTTCGACAATGGTGCCATTGAATCTGTTATTGACAATTTTAAGATTCACACATCTGTTTCGAATATACTGTTCAGTCGATTATTTACATATAATAAATATATCTTTTGGTCATAATTATGCATGTCATAAATTTATAATGCTATATCATTGCAGTGAATCTTCAACAATTAGCCCACATAATGATAACATATTTCCGCAAAACTATATGATTACTAGCTTATATGCTAATTCCAATTTTAACAAGAACCATCTGGAGTTCAGTTCTAAGATATACAGAACACACGAGTTCCGTTGATATATAGAATGATTTCATAGTCCCATCAGTCTGTTACATGTAAACATGAATTCAGCGCCATACATTTCCAAATGAACACTTGTTCGGAGACGAATCCTCACCGATTGATGACAGCCAATCTGTGATGTCTACACCTCCGGTAAAACCAAGCTTTTCGCCATACGCCTGGAATGAAACATCGACAAAACCAGTACGCACAGTTGATATTTCAACCAAATTTTCAAAACATTTTGATTTGTGTAATTTGGAATAACCATTCCCTAATTAATTTTTTGTGAATCCGCAATTATGAAAATTTGACAACTCTATATATATTATACCGGTATGGTATGTATATTTTAATGTTCACAATACAACCAATATTGTATGCATCCCTGCATCAGTGAGAATGCAGAGCAAACCAACTGCAATATCGTTATGCAGCCCAATCAGACGTCATGTCTAAACCGGATACAACATTGTATCGCAATTTTCACGTGATTTACACAATTTCACACATTTACCACCCTCAACGCAGCAGCTTACAATAATATAACTGCGTGCTGTTACACATATATACAGTGTAAGTGTAAAACCACAATTTAGCTCCCAATTTCGGAATTTATATACATTTGTTTCATTGACCGAGCCATGGGCCTATGTGTATATGTATTCTAATATATATACATCAGTTCCCAACCCTTTGGGACACATTGTCAATTAACAAAGAAGAATTATACTTATCTTCAATCTTATAACTCATCGCCGATTCGCCACCATAATTTCTCAACCGGACGATTCCCTTAGAAGACACCAACGTATGCCGCTATCTTTATGTACTGTATAACTTCCGAATTTGATGCACAAGAGCTCAAGGCGAACTGGTAATGTCTCACTCAATCAAGCCGGTAAACAACGATCACGCAGTCGTCACACTAATCAGCTTATCTCACAGTGGCCAACGTCCGTGTCATATCACCAGCGTAACAGCCATTGTCCGTTCGATTTTGTTTTTGAGTTAAAGCATAAATCTGTAAAGCGATAATGTCTTGTTGGCTTCAATATATTGCAACTCCGGCAAAGGTGCACATTCAGTATGGCTGCTCAACAAAAATTAGGCAGTCCACACCCTAAGACGGCATCAACGCAGATGACAATACACCTCTCGCCAACGAGAAGCGCCGCATTCGGCGATTCGTCTTTCACCGCTAGGGGAAAGTACTTTAACTCTAATTCCCTCTGGTCAAACGATTTAAAGAATATTTCTCACCCCATTAACAGAGGCTATCAATTCACAAATCGCTGCCATGGCTATGTCAACCGTGACGCAAATAGTAACACCATTTGACGGCCGTTTGACGGAAACCCTGCGAGGTACCACGAGTGGATCAAGTCAATAAAAAAATGCTCGGTTTTGACGGGGGCTAACGAAACGAAGAAACCTTATACGGCTTTCCAGAGTAGCGCGGGCCCAGTTTCGGATTTTCTGCAAAGATATTTGGCCGCGAATCATAACGCAACGTGGCAAGAAACGAAAACCGAATTATCTAGTCGATTTGCCGAGATAAATGATAGTCAATTCGCCTCTTTAATGCTAAGAAAAATTAAGCAAAAACACAACGAGAATTTACATGTACTCGCCGAGCGAATTTTGGAAACAGCGAGCATCGCGTATCGGGACCAACCGGGTGTGATCGACGCAGTTCAATGTCAAATCCGAGGATTTTACATTGACGCTTTAAGAAGCGATAGCTTGAAAATGAAATTGATTAGAGATGTCACTAGGACACTAACATTGGCGGCGGAAATCGCTATTCCAGAAATGGGAATCCGACGTGTATTCAACCTGCGGACAGGGCGCGAAAATTACAACGAACCGGAAGCTATGGAAGTCGATAATTTTGGAAACAAACGACCGAAAACAGCCTGCGAAATATGCGGACACGACAACCACACGACCCGCGAACATCGATCGCGCCCGCGACAGGTACATGTAGAAGTAATTGAACCCCAAAAAAGCGATCGAATGTTGGACGTGCCGATGTGATCCTTTGCCCGTGGCTGCCCATTTAAGACCGAAAACCAAAGGCACATATCTTGCTGGGTTTCCGAAGGTAATCATTTGGCTATAAATTGCCCCTCTAAATCCGGAGACTCAAAGCATAGGCAATAGAACACACAAGTAACGCCATCTAGGGGAAACCACCAGAACCAACCCAATCTGTCACTTACCCATCCAATAATGCACCGCATCACAGCCGATGAACTCGACTGGATATCAACTACGCAGACGAAAGGAAAACACCCTCACTGATGAAGACGCGAGCAGACCACGAATCCCGTAGACGCCAAGCAGACACGCCCAACTTATGAGGACGCGAGAAGATCCCATCCCGATCAGACGACAGGAAGACGAACACATCTAGGAGAAGCCGGATCGCCGACGAATGAATACCATTGACTTTGTTGTAATTAAATAATCAAATCGTTTTGATTGTCTAAGCTTTATATGTACCCCGTATTGGCACATATGACGTACCGGACTCAACCGCCAAAAGTTAAAGCCACGTGGTGCTAACGTTCCAAAATGCAACTACATGTATTAAATAATTCTCACTCTTTTTTCATTTACTTTTACAGTTACATTTATAGTGTTTAAAATATCTTCCAAATACATGTAGATGAGTCTTGGGACCAGAATTAAATTCACCAATGGTATAAATGGATCCCATATACTATCTGGGAGACGGTTCCACACGAATGGGCTAGATATGGTGAATGACCGATCCCCACCTGTATCCTGATTCGGCCTTTATGTAATTACATGTAGCTGACCTCACCAATTTTATCAGGGACATAACAGAACATCGGACAGGTACTTGGGGGTTTAAGCCATTCATACGTTTGACTGTAAAAATAATCATTTTGAACTCAAGTGTTAAAACCACATGGAGGTTTGTGCTCCCAAATACACATATTAAATAATTATCACTCTTTTGTGATGTTGTTATTGATAACGTTTCTGGGAACAACCGTGTTTGCAAGGAAGAGTGCATATTCTTGGAAATATAGAATGAAGGCCATTGTGTAAACACGATTATATAAACATTCTTATCTGCTCAACTATATTGTGTTAGATGTATGCATATCTAACAGCGATAGCGGCGTAAACTGCGTGAATAATAATACTGCGTAAAGGACATGTCAAGGAAGTTGTCGGTGCAGGGACATGCACTCTTAATCTTTATAAATATGGACGGTAGATTTACCCATTTTAACCTGCGATGTAGGTCAGGTTCAGTCGTTGATAACAGCAGGTCGTACCCGCCGACTTAGTGTCGAATTGTTACCTGTTTTTCCTGTCCAATCTTAACTATATGCACGCTGAAGAATTTGACAGGTTTAAACATATTGGTGCTGATCACGAAGATGGCGGACAAGTTTGTCAGAAAATGTATAACCGATCTAAGTTATATTGACATTGTACCCGTTCTCTCGTTTGTGTAATTCATAACCAATCATTCCTGAATGTTTTGATTCCTTATTCTGTATCGTGTGGTCCAACATTTAGCTTTATCAGGTCTATCCGTATACGCAGAACAAAACTAACCAGGGCATCGCCCTTTAGCCATTTCGAATTGTACTACCGAAAAATAAAATAATAAGTTTAGCTAACATTTGAAGAATATCTTATATACCCTAATTCCAATGCCAAAATGCGGTCAATTATAAGTGTAAAAATGGCCGTATCTCAGGTGAAAATAATTAGACAGAACCTATATTCAAACGTGGGCTGTAGTTTTAGCTGGGAAATACACATACCAGCTTTGGTTCAGATCAAATAACCAAAACTGGAGTTATCGGTCGGAAACCGAAATGTTATGAAATCGGTCAAATTCTAAGTCGAAAAAGGGCCGTAACCGATGTCAAAATAATTGGACGGAACCCATATTTGGCATTGGCCTGTATCGTTACATGTGCAATACACATACCAATTTTTTGGTTCAGATCAAATAAACAAAACTGGAATCATCGATCGGAAACAAAACGACGTGGTCTATGGTATTGTAGTATACTGGGGGTCCTATGAGCAGGGAGGTTAGTGGGTCATGACCCTCTGGGGCAGGTTCATTCCCGGGTCAAGGTAGGACACCACATTCCCTAGGGCCAGTATGGGAAAGAAGTAAGATATTGGCATATTTATTGAAGATGTATAACGTATGTATATAAGTATCAATTCAGAGGGAATTGTGCAGAAATTATTGTATTTACTTTACTGATAGCTACCTACTGTATGTCATCAATACAGTATAAAAATAGAACAGTAAATGGTGCCATCTAAATGAATCACACTAAAAAGCTGAATAAAAACGTTCGTACCCGTATTTACGAAATATACCGGAAGTGAAAACGTTCGTACCCGTAGTTATGAAATATACCGGAAGTGAAAAGCGGGTACGCTTTACTTAAGCATAAATAATTATAATAATCATGTCTCCCAATTTCGTTCCAAAGAACTGGCCATAAAAATGCAAACTCACTGTTGGATGTATTGAGCGAACCGACGATTTGGAAAAAATGTGAGACCTCTTATACCAACTTGAGTAACCGCATATACAGCAACTCTGATTGATCAAATACTCATAAATTACCCCTTATCTGCTTTTAAGTCTGGGATAATTTTGGCTGATGTTAGTGATCACTTTGGAATGTTTTATCGTGAAACTACTACTTACAAGGCAAACCAAGAGCCAGAAAATAAGAAGCTAAGAAGCTTCACCGAGGAAAATATTTCATGTTTCAGGCGTATCTTGTGTTCTGAAAACTATGATGCCATTTTTCATTCAAATGACCCCAATTATACATATAACACTTTTATGAAGATTTTCACTAATTCTTATAATATTGCTTTTCCACTAAAAGAAGTTAAACTCACACGTAAATACATAAAACGACAACCATGGATGACAGCTGGCCTCCTGAGGAATTGAATGGGGTCATAGGCAAAATGAAAAATAAAACAAGCAAGGACAGTAATGAAATAACTGCAAATCTATTAAAGAAAACTGTCAATGAGATAGCTGTACCATTATGTCACATCATTAATTTATCCATGGAGGAAGGTGTAGTTCCCACTGGAATGAAAGTAGCAAGAGTTATTCCTTTGTTTAAATCCAATGAAAACAATGCTATAGAAAATTACAGGCCAATTAGCATACTTCCAATTTTTTCAAAAATCCTAGAGAAGGTAGTTTGTGGGCGATTGACAGAGTATTTCAATGATAAATTTTATCAAGATCAATACGGTTTCCGTAAAAATCGTTCTACTACTCATCCCATCATTAGACTTCTAAATGATGTAGCATCACACAATGATAAGAAAACTAAGTATTGTACACTAGCAACATTCATTGATTTCTCTAAAGCTTTTGATACCATTAATCATGATATACTTTTAACAAAATTAGAATATTATGGAGTCAGAGGCAACGTTAAAAGATGGTTTCAAAGCTATTTAGAAAACAGAATGCAATATGTAGATTTAGATGGGATAGTGTCATCAAAGACTCAATTAAATACCGGGGTTCCTCAAGGATCAGTGCTTGGACCCATACTGTTTTTAATATATGTGAATGATATGTATAGAAGTACCAAACTGTCTCTGCTTTCATTCGCAGATGACACAACCGTTTACTCTTCTCATTCTGATATTCAACGTCTTTTCAGATATACTAACATTCAGTTGAATCAACTAAGTAACTGGTGTAAGGCTAATAAACTTTCATTGAATGCAAAGAAAACAAAATATATACTATTTCAGCCAGCTGGTGGTAAATATAACTGTAACAGCCATCATCTTATAATAGATAACCATCCAATAGACAGAATTGGCAACAACTGTGCAGACAAATCATTCAAATTTCTTGGTATCAATATTGATGAACATTTATCATTTAAACATCATGTGGCAGTGGTCTCAACAAGAATATCGAGAGCTTTATATGCAATGAACAGAGTAAAGAAAATTCTTCCACTAAAAAGTATGCGTATGCTGTACCATTCTCTTATTCAGAGCCACTTAATGTATGGAATTGAAATATGGGGTAATTCACATTTGTTCAATAAGTTAATAGTGCTACAGAAAAGAGCAATCCGAGTTATTAATAATGCAAGATACAACAGTCACACTGAACCACTTTTTAAGCAAAGTAATATACTAAAAGCTATTGATTTGTACAAATTAAGGATTTATCAGTATATGCACGATTGGTCAAATAATATTTTACCCTTTCCGCTTCTGGACACTTATCATATAATCAATAACCCAAACACAATAACTAGGCAAAGTGGTACTATATATGAAACTATGTCTAGAACTGCATTCAGTGATAGTCTTCCGCTACACAATTTTCCAAAACGGTGGAGATTCGTTGATGTGTCCTTGAGATCCCTTTTACCACGTTCTAATTTCAAAAGACATATTATGCAGGAACAACTTGAATCATATCTAGATAAGGTCCAATGTAAAAATTTGTATTGTCAGGATTGTTATCCAGGTGTCATGGATTAACCTTAAGGCTTAACTTTGATTAACATTGAATAACATTAATCTCAACATTAATCTTAATGTAGATTAACAATCTCCATTTCCATTTCCATTAAAGCATATTTATTGATGTATTGAAGCATATTTATTAAAGCATATTTATTAAATTTATTTATTTATTTATTGTAAATGATGTCTATCTCATCAGTCAATATACTAGTCAATATATTAGCCAATACACCATAAATATAAAACTATATTTAATAGTATGTGTAAATGCAGAATCTTTACCTTTTACTTCTACATACATTATAGTATAAGATTATGAAATATCTCCAACAAATATATAATAGATTGTATGGTCAAGGAGCTGGAGTCAGAAAACAATTTATAATTTCCATGGGAGGTAGCAGGAAGACGACCGTATGGTCATGCAACCTCCCTGTAATGTATATTGTTATATGTTATAAAATATTTTGTTTGCATTAATTAATTATATACATTGCTGAATAAAGTATATTCTATATTCTATTCTATTCATCAATACATAAAGAGAAATTGTATCGGGAACAATTGAGAGATCCAACTAATTGTAAGATCCTACAGTATAAAAACTATTGTAAATACTTTAATAGAATAAAAAGATATACAAAAAAGTCTTATTATGAAAATATCTTAAACTCTCATAAGTCTGATATGAAAAAAACATGGGAAGTATTGAGAGAGGTCATCCAACAGCGTAGTAAAAAACATCATTATCTCCAGAGCTTTGACATAAAAGGCATAAACATACATGATAAAAAAATTGCGGCTGAGGAATTTAATAATTTTGTTTCTACTATTGGTGTTCGGGAACAAGAACAAATAGATAGTAATGCTAAATCAGAATTTACGGAATACTTGGATATTCCCTCTGTCAGAAGCATGTTTGCTCGTCCTACAACTGTACAGGAACTAAAATGATATTGTTAAATTGATAAATAAAAAAAATAGTAAAGATAAAGATGAAATGTCGACTTCTCTAATAAAAAGTGTTATTAGTGAAATATTATCTCTGTACTGGGCCCGATACATAATAAATATTTCAATAGAAAAAGGTGTTGTTCCAAATGACATGAAAGTAGCTCGAGTTATTCCGTTGTACAAATCTAATGATATCAAATAAATAGAAAACTATCGTCCAATAAGTATCCTTCCGGTCTTTTCAAAAATACTTGAGAAAGTGGTTTGCAGACGATTAGTAGATTTTTTTGCTGATAAATTTTATAATGACCAATATGGCTTTCGAAAAGGTCATTCAACTGTCCACCCCATACTTAAGCTACTAAGCGATGTTACCAAAAACAATGATAAAAATACAAAAGATAGTACTCTGGCAACCTTTATTGACTTTTCAAAGGCCTTTGATACTTTAGATCATGATATACTATTAGCCAAATTAGACTTCTATGGCATTCGGGGAAACATGACGAAATGGTTTGCCAGTTACCTAAATGATAGATACCAATATGTAGATATGGATGGCTACATATCATCCAAACAACTAGTTGTAACCGGTGTCCCTCAAGGATCTGTACTGGGCCCGATACTTTTCCTGATTTACGTTAACGATATGCATCGCAGTACTAAATTGTCGCTTCTCTCCTTTGCAGATGACACAACTGTTTACTCATCCAATAAAGACCTGGAAACCCTTTTTGAATTCACAAACAATCAGCTAGAATCACTTAATAAATGGTGTAAAGTTAATAAATTGTCTCTAAATACTAAAAAAAACAAATACATATTGTTTCATCCAGTTGGTGGAAATCTTGATTGCCACAGATATCAACTCAACATAAATGGCCAAAGTATTGACCGAAACGGGAAAAATTGTGACGAGAAATCATTTAGGTTCCTTGGTATTCATATTGATGAGAATTTAACATTTAATTATCATGTATCTGCTGTTGCAAATAAGATGTCGAGGGCTATATATGCCATTAATAGAGCTAAAAACTTTCTTCCTGAAAGAAGCCTAAGTCAATTGTATCACTGTTTGGTGCATAGTCACCTGTTATATGGTATGGAAATTTGGGGAAACTCGAAAACACTCAATAAATTGACAATACTTCAGAAAAAAGCAATTCGAGTCATTCATAATAGGAGATATAATAGTCATACAGATCCCTTATTCAAGAAGAGTAAAATATTAAAAACCTCAGATTTACATAAGTTAAAAATTTGTCTATATATGCATGACTGGTATAATAATAATCTACCACCTCCACTTCAAAAAACATATAGCATCCAAAATAAAGCTGGTATGACTACAAGACAGAGTCGTAAAATTAGCGAATCCAAACCAAGAACAAAATTTACAGAAACTCTTCCATTTCATATTTTTCCTAAACTCTGGAACAACTTAGAAACCTCGTTTAAATCAACTCGCCCTAGATCAAAATTTAAACATGAATTATATGATGAATTTATTGATAGTTATTTAGACACTGTTAAATGTAAAAACCTTCACTGTTTTGACTGCTACACATTTATGTATGAATAGCCCATATTACCCCTTACTCCAGGAAATTCTTTCAAGAAATTTATTACTTTTAGTCTAATTGAATTGAATCTATGACAAGAATACTCTGATCACCGCAAATATAAAATACTATCTATCTCATCAGTCATTTTCAGTCATCTATCTGGTCATCCATAATATCTATAATTTATATATTAAAATTATGATAAATATTTTCATTTGGATGACTATAGTTAGAACTATAACTGAAGAAATGTATTTTAGTCTTATATGATAAATAGCCTGGCAGGCCAAATAAGAAATACCATATTGTCCTGGGGTAGCTCAGAGTCGGAATATGTTTATTCTATGGGAGGTGTAGGAAGACGACCAGTTGGTCATACCACCTCCCTGTGATATATACCATATTTTATTGATTTTGTACACTTTATTGTTATGTTGGTTATATATTACTAAATAAATTATTATCTATCTATCTAGTATCTTCTGTTTCAACATACTGCGTATTTCCATGTTATATTGGTTGTCAGAACCGCTGATGTATTATATGTATACATGTATATACGTGTGTGCAGAGACGTGGCGACAGGGTGGGGGTGTTGGGTGTCTCACCCCCCCCCCAACTTTGGTCAAAATTTTCAACAGTTGGAAATTTCATACCTGCCAAAAAATTTCTTGGGGAGAATTAATTGTTTTTGGACCAATATTTGCATATTTTTCTTTTTTTGGTATAAAAAAATATGGTCTGAAATAGTTATCAGTTGGAAACTTTCCAACCTCAGGGGGGTGACAGGTTTGACATTTCCAACACTTGGAAAGCTTGTGTCCTGGTCCCTCCCCGTGGCCAGTCAAAAGTAAAAACAACTGCTAGTTAATTTAAGAAAACAATATTGTCATACATTTGGTCAACATTACCATTGGAATTGTCATCAGTTGTAAATTTTCCAACCTAAGTGGGGTGTCAGGTTTGAAATTTCCAACTCTAGGAATGCTTGAGGATAGTCTAGATGGTAGGATTTTGCTATTTTCTTGTTAACCTCTTCGCTGCTAAATGACGTTATGACGTCGTGTGCTGGGCTGTTGACGTTATTGGCATTTTCCAATGGGAAAATATAGCGGGAATATCAAAAGAGCCATAAAAGTGACTCAGCTGAAAGGCTATCATTGTTCACAATCGTGGAACATCATAACTGTTTGAAACGTCGAGATACAGTTATTCCGATGCACTAATCTCTGAGTTCCAGTTATGTATAATGGCCTACTTCTAGTGTGCTGAAGTAGGTCCGTAGTACCTACGGACCATATAGCACACGGCGTGCACTTTTACGTCCGTAATAGATACGGACGTCATAGCAGCGAAGAGGTTAAGATTAAAACAATTTCGCACACCGGGCCGAACCATGGTCTAATATTAGGCATAAGAGCACTGAGGTGCAAGGGGGTGCAAATGGAATTATGGAAAACTTGTGTTTGGTCTGATTCTGATTCAAGGGGGGTGGGTTGCAGTTGGAATTTCCCCAAGGTGGACACCCCCAACGGAAACCCTCTAGCCACGTTCCTGCGTGTATGGAGATGCTTTATATTTGGTACCTCACATGCCTTGATTTAGTTGTTTTACTTTAATTTGGACTGTATGTACGTTTAGAATAAGAAATTATTGGCGGCTCCTCGCTCTTCTCGCGTGTGGGATGTGGCCCAGGGCCGAACCCACCAACGTCTGTTTAGATGTCCTTTCGTGTGTTCACGAAGAACACACATCCCTACTCCAACGACGAGGGCGCGTTCCTTTCTCGTTAAAATAGGTGGCATTAAAATTTTCCATAACACTTTATAACTCTATATGAATATTCGATATGGACTATAGGTTGTTTGTCCGCAGTAATTCACTTCAACAAACACGACTAACTCTAGTCACATTGAGCTCAATCAACGCCATATAACCCGTCGCTTTCTCGCGGGCGTAAAAATATCAGAGTACAATTGCACCTGATATTTTCTTGCAGATATTTTCTTGCAGCTTCACGTGTACGCGCCCTTAATGTCAATAAATGAATTATGAGAACACAGCCTAGTATTTAGATCTTAGGATTAATTTAAATTGATTACATTCTTTATTTATATTTCTATGCGTAGTGATGCAAACATTAATTATGTTGTCAGCATCTAGCTGGCTCTGCTGTGTGTGTTGAATTGTTAGTGCTGTATCTAACTTCAAGTGACATGCCCATGTATAGTGCCATCATATGATATGAATGGAAATGATTTACCCTGTACACACATCATATGTTCTTGCTATATTCTTAATTTGATCAATCTCCAAATCTATCTCCAGCTTAATGATGATGCATTTTTTCAATTGCATGGATTTTTTGATTAATATTAACACTTCTATGGACACATGCTATCCGATAGAAAATTCAAATACTTTTCATCTGATCTTTCTCATATTTCATATCTAGATTGATCCTGCCACACTCTTCGCATCAATGGAGATTGGTATTGATTGACTATTTGGTTTTGAAAATGATAACACTTGCCATCAACCCCATAGATGCTGCTAGCCAATATGATATATTGTTTCAACTAGGCAGCTATTAAAGTAACCCTTCCACTTTGAACCAGGTTCACTGCTAAACACTATAACTCACATATTGAATATATTCTATTCTATCATCAGAACTGATGTCCTATTTTGAAATTGCCTCACTTGCATAAGGTTGCAGGATAATAACATTGTTGGTATTCTTTGGCACTAACTTATTGTAGGTTGTTTCTAGGACCAGTGACATGATAAATATGAACTTTAGTTTGAGTTAATCAGTTCCATTAGTTTTGGGGAAAATTAACTCTTTGATATAGATATGATGACATATGTGTCATTGTTTGTGTTTATATTTCATTGGAGAGTTTATAAAAACATTCTTATTCCAAGAAGGATTCAAAGACTTGGAATTACAACCGAAGAAAATGTCCCTAAGCACGTTAGCTAGTAGCCTTGGTCATCATGGGTTTGTCTCCAGGCTATGCCAGGAGAAAGCTAACGTTATACACATTAACCAGGAAAACACCAGCTGAACTTAACTCGTGTACAGATGTGTTTGATAATTGTTTTTATTTTATCTTAAAATACCAACAAAATACTAATGCAAATACTCCCTGTTGACAATATTCTATATTTTATACTATATCGATCATAATTTAAGCACCTTAATCTCATCAACATTTTTCAGTGTTATTTTTAGCATGTTACCCGTTCGCCACTTTATCCTCCCCCCTTCACTGTTATTTTTAGCATGTTACCCATTCGCCACTTTACCCCCTTTCCACTGTTATTTTTAGCATGTTACCAATTCGCCACTTTACCCCCCCCCCCCCCCGTTCACTGTTATTTTTAGCATGTTACCCATTCGCCATTTTACCCCCCTTTTCACTGTTATTTTTAGCGTGTTACCCATTCGCCATTATACCCCCTTTTTTCAATTTTATTTTTATCATGTTACCCATTCAACATTTTACCCCCTTTTTTCTCACTGTTATTTTCAGCATGTTATTAGCCCCAACTTACCAATAACGTTTTAATAATTTTTCGATTTTGTTATTTTATGCGCTTCTGTATTTGCATAACGTCTCAGTTATGGTTCTGCCTTTCTGTTGATGTTCATAATTATGTCTTATGGTTGCAATTGTATTTTATGTTTAACATGTCAAGCGTTTTAGTGCTCTTCTGTGGATTTAAATTTTTTGTTTAACAAAACTGTTATTTATTTTATTTTATTTATGATGACACACCCCTGGCCTGTATAGTGAGGGTGATTCGGTTTATTTGCTTAACACTATCAACACCGTCCAACAATTCCATTGACCCAATGTGGTAACTCAAATGTTTTTCACCCGATCGCTCTCAGTTGACATCCAAGTTAACCGTGACACATTCTTCACCTGTATATATGTTAGTATCGATTGATTTGTTTTTAAAATAGAAACCCTACCTCTAACCCTGAGATTCTAAATGTGCCAACTCCTTCTTTCTGTTTTCCGAGAAATGGAGACTGAAGTTTTCGGTGATTTCAAAATATCTAGATTTGCGTTCTGTGTGCATGGATGTAAAACTTGGAATATCTCTTTTGAGGTTTATATGACGACTGAACCACATAGAATACACAAACTTTCATTTCAGTTTTCGCAGATGAAACAGTTTAGCCCATACTATTTCTTGAATATTTCTTTAAAAACGCTCATTAAATGTTTGTATTATTTTTTTCATTTCTGAATACATCTGTTATTTAGTGAATATAGATTTATTCGAGGGAAAAGCGTTCTTTAAAAACGATTTACTTCAAAAGTCGTCAGTTACTTCAAAATGTGGCGCTATACAGCCAATGTGCTTTTAATATGTGTTGGTTCCAGTCAGAGATGGATTTTGTGAATAACCGAGTTCTACATGCTCTAGTATTAATATATATAAAAATACTCGACTAAAGTCGATAGTTTGATAATCAATTTCGTTTCGTTTCGTTTCTTTTACTAAATGCATATCAATATATGTGTATCGTGATCCACATTGGGTACAAACCTGTACAGTTTCTCAAGTGCTCGACAATGAAAAACTATAAGCTGGACTGCAATAATAAAATGATCTGTATACATTGGAAACTGTTGGCATAATTTCCAAATCCTACTGACACCATGGAATGGTTGACTACAAATAAATCTAGCGAATGTCGAATCTTGGTCGACGCGTTCGTGTCCTGTATACAGGGCAAACATTTTAGTAATTTCTTCCATACCGACCTTGTGGGTAATAATTATGACGTCAGAAATGATTAATTAGGACACACATGTTCCGCCTTTTCAACATTAATATAATATCAGAAGAATGTGAAGGGATATTTAATATAATGCCATATGAATGTGAGGGGATATTTAATATGATGCCATATGAATGTGAAGGGATATTTAATATAATGTCAGAAGAATATGAAGGGATATTTAACATAATGTCAGATGCATGTGAGGGTTATTAAATATAATGCCATATGAATGTGAGGGGATATTTAAATTTTTGCTTGTGACTCGAGAATGTTGATAAAGACATGTTTGACTTATGAGTAAATTATTATACATGTATAAACAATATTTACGAACCTTGTATTATGATTTCAACAGCGCACAGACAAAGCGAAACACACCGCACTCTACAGCAGGTTAGGCTGACCCGCACTTATGCAATGTTTGCAAAAATAGTTGTTTATATAGTGACTTCCATAACTTTGTTATGAGTTGTGTGTAGATTGTCCATCCCATATTATATGTTATTAATTGGTTGTTTTCATATTGGCCCAGCTATGAGGCCCAGTTCTGTCGTATTGGCTAGAGGCCGCAACCAATTAATAAGTATTTTATTAATTTGCGATATTGGCAATAATTGTTTCATAGGATAAATATATTAGCATAGATATATATCATGTGTGCTTTATTAAATTAACAATTATTCCAGCAATTTTTATTCTTGTGAATTTGTGAAGAACTTGTAGCGATTTCACAGTATTTCCACTGGGAATTATATTGATACGCATACATGTAGTTCATCCACGTACATGTATATTTACTCCCAAAAACAGTGACTGTCCGTAATTCATCCGAAATCAACTGCAATATATCTTCCGTCGACACAATATTCTTTGCCGATCGAGTTAAAAACGTATGATGTCATTTACATTACCGTTGACTTATTGGCAATCTGTGTAGAATTCCAGACGGGAGAGCTGCAAAGGACATTGTCATTGCACGCTTGAATGACAACCTTGTATCGAACCAAACGTCTAACCAAACACCAAACGTTGCCTCATTTTTAACAGACGTACATAAATTGGCAAATGAATACAGTCTCACATCGTATATTGTAGACCATGCCTCACATGGTCAGTTTCCAACTAAAAGTCAATGGAAAACCCTTGTTACAAAGCAGATCAACTATAAAAACAAAATTGAGCTAGAAACCCGCCTTAGAGGCGACCAGCCATTAGCGGCATTCAACAAAAGTCACGACTGCCTTTTTCCAGCCCCACTATGGCGCTCATGTAGAATTATCAACTGTGAAAAGCATAAATTCCTACTCGTGGGCCAGCTGTTGACCAAATTCACCTCTCCAGAACCTGGCAATTGTAAGGTATGCAATTCTACGTTCAGCAACATTGTTGAACACGCTAATTTGGCATGTTCCGCAACGTCCGATCAGAGAATACAAGTATGGTACGATATCATTGATATGTTTGGCGTACCGTTTTTCATACATATTGATTCTTTACCTATTCAAGAGCAGTCGATGACATTCTTAGGTTGCTTATCAACCGATATTAGAAGTATCGTTTCCCACACACGTGTACATGAACTAACGGTCTTCATGGTCCGAAATTCATTCGAATTGTGGACAAAATACATATCACGCTGCAATTGACCACTTTATTTCTACAATTGTATCGGCTACAACTAACTCATGCGAAAACGTCATTCGTCACAATTTTCTTACGCTAGCACACGCGTGGAATGGTGCAATATTGCTATATAATATAAGACAGATCATTTTCTGCATCACTCATAGATCATAGTATACTCTCGATTTGTTCTTATGGTGGTAATGGAAACAGGATTTCAGGGTTCGCATATCACAATATAATTACTGTGATGTTGCTATCGTGTTCGTAAAGCATATTGATGTATATATAGGCACATACATCATCGAGCGTGAGAGCTATACTAACACTGTATGAATGTTTGTGTGTGCGTGCTTCTCGTTCAATTCATACTATAACACCGTATAAGTTCTATGTTTCTGTTCAATTTTTAATGTAATTGTATTCATAATGTATGGCTCTCCTATAATTGGAGGAAATAAAAGTATATATATATTATATGTTATTAATTGGTTGTTTTCTTATTGGCCCAGCTATGAGGCCCAGGTCTGTCAAAGGCCGCAACCAATTAATAAGTATTTTATTAATTAGCGATATTGGCAATAATTGTTTCACAGGATGAATATATTAGCATAGATATATATCATGTGTGCTTTATTAAATTAACAATTATTCCAGCAATTTTTATTCTTGTGAATTTGTGAAGAACTTGTAGCGATTTCACAGTACTGTCAGTTTCCACTGGGAATTATATTGATACGCATACATGTAGTTCATCCACGTACATGTATATTTACTCCCAAAAACTGTGACTGTCCGTAATCATCCGAAATCAACTGCAATATATCTTCCGTCGACACAATATTCTTTGCCGATCGAGTTAAATACGTATGACGTCATTTACATTACCGTTGACTTATTGGCCGCCTTTCTACTTATTGGCCCACGTTGTTACTTATTGGCCGTGTTTTCCACAATTTTGGCCAACTTTTGTTACTTATTTACGCCACCGGTGTAATATGTTCTCGAAAATATAATAATACCTGGTCCGATGGGCGATTGGATTATGGATAATTATGTAGTTTCGTACCTGACTCAATCGTACCGATAGAGTCACGTACAGGCTGAAATTGTAAACTTAACGCCACCGGTATAATATGTGAGAATGCTATGTCTCGAGCCGGGAGAACCTGCCGCAAATTAGACCCCCACCTGCCATTGAGATTATTTATTGGCAAATTCTTGATTATTCATAATATTTTCATATAGTGTTAATCGGTTGTGTATTTTTTTATTAAAGAATGACTATTTTGGTTTGAACTATAGTCGATTTAAGTTATAAATTAAAAGTTGTTTGTTGATAGTTCTGAATGGTTATGGTTAACAGGGTGTGTTCCTTTTTGATAACTGACAGCGACGTTACCACAAAAAGGACTGTTAATGGATGGTCAATAAAAAGTGTGCTCCGGTTCCGACTCCCACTGGGGGTGGGGGGGGGGGGGTGTACTCTTCTTCTTTCTTTCTTCTTTCTCCTTCTTCTTCTGAGCATTTTTACTTCGAAAATACACTAAAAAGCCTGAAAATTGTACGGTACTTGGGGTAAATCTTGAATTTTTTGTTTGTTTATTTTTACCCCCCCCCCCCCGGAGAACCAACTAGTTCTCATGGAACATACAGTACATTAGTGAATATCGAAGGACAGTTTTATATATATTCTACGGTAAAAGAGGGAAGGTGTACTTTACTTTAAAACATCGAAACTACCGTCCGTTATGTTAGTGGTAGATTACATAAAGATCAATTTTAGGGATTAATGTAACTAATAAATTTGTATGTGCCTATATATTTGGATTCTGGGCATATAATATGGGATGTTAGGACATATCTGGATCGGGATGCAACTCAGGTATAGTTGACTTATGTTTACACTGCACGGGCTCACATTTGGGGTTCACCATTTTAAGGGCCCATCATAGAAAATGGGTATGTGCCTATATCTTTGTATTCTGTGCATATAATATGCAGGTTGGGGCATATCTGGATCCTCCTGCACTTGGGCATGACTCAGCTATAGTTAACTAGGTGTTTCTCCGCACAGGTTCAAATTTAGGGTTCAACATTTTAAGGGCCCCATCATAGAAAATGGGCATGTGCCTATATCTGTGGATTTTTGGCATATAATATGGATGTTGGGATTTATCTGGACCCTCTGGTCCCTCATGCATTTGGACATTACTCAGTCATAGTTGACTTAGGTTTTCACTGCACAGGCTTCAATTTGAGGTTCAAATATTTAAGGGCCCATCATAGAAAATGTGTATGTGCCTATATCTTTGGATTCTGGGCATATAATATGGATCTTGGGGCATATCTGGATCCTCCCGCACCTGGGCATGACTCAGTTATAGTTAACTAGGTGTTTCTCCGCACAGGTTCAAATTTGGGTTCAACATATTAAGGGTCCATCATAGAATATGGGTATGTGCCTATATCTTTGGATTCTGTGCATATTATATGGATGTTGGGACATATCTGGATCCTCATGCATCTGGATATGACTCAGGCATAGTTGATTTAGGTTTTCAGTGCATGGGCTCCGATTTGGAGTTAAAACATTTAAGGGCCATTCATATAATTTGGTGTGTGCCTATATCTTTGGATTCTGGACATATAATATGGATGTTGGGACTTATCTGGACCGTCATGATTCTGAACATGACTCAGGTATAGTTGACTTAGGTTTACGCTGCACGGGCTCACATTTGGGGTTCACCATTTTAAGGGCCCATCATAGAAAATGGGTATGTGCCTATATCTTTGGAAATCAGATGGGAAATAGCCCGGACGAAGTCGGGCCCACCAGCTAGTGTAATAAAAAAGACAGCTTGAAGAATATAATGTATAACACAAGAAACGGGAAAACTTGATATATGGAAGTATCAAAATTTCCCACATGGAATTTGAAAGCTAGTTTATATCATAATATTATAATTTCTATTTATGGCTAATAATATGATCTTGGTGGCGTTACCATTTCTGACTATGGTTTTCTTGTTTGTTATTGCTGCCGAAAATCTATAGCTAATTAATAAAGCATGGTAACGTTGGCCCGGCGTTGGTTTACCGCTCGTTTTAATGTTTGTCCGACATGTATGGGAGGCCAAATTCACATTTATTAATAATTGTGCTTCAGTGCAATTCAATTGCACTTCAGCACAAATCAATTGCGCTTCAACGGAATCCAAAATTAATTGCGCTAAAGCGCAATTAATTTTCCGTATATGGCTAAACACCCCAGTTAATTAATGAATAAATCCAATTGAAATTGAATTGCGCTTCAGCGCAATTATTTTCCCATTTAATTTCCCCAGTTAATTAATGAATTAATCCAATAGAAAATGATCTATTCAGGGGTGTAAGCTTGTAACAATAATTGCGCTTCAGCGCAATTGATATGGATCAAGCTGGATTGCGCTGAAGCACAATTGAACTGAAGCGCAATTGGATTGCGCTAAAGCGCAATTGGGTAGCGCTGAAGCAATTATTAATAAATGTGAATTTGGCCTCCCATAGACATGTGAGGTTAGCAGATGCGTTAGATGTCGACGTTGGACCAACGATGATCACAGTGTGAGGAAAATCGGTCGATTTCGTCGTGTCATACCAACGTCATTCTTAACAGCATGTTTTCTTTTTCAAATAACGCTTTGGTTTATTGATTGAAGATGCATTTGATTTATGAGTGATCATTCTCTTTTAATGAATTATTATTTTGATTATGCACCATGTACCACCAACACCCGCTTATATATTATTATACTTCCATATTTTAATATGGGAGTATATTGTATTTCTGTTGACCCAGTTTTCCGTTTAATTGAAAGTATTCCGAAACTAATGATAGTAGGAACGCGAAATTTTCAGAAAATGTAGGCACCTAAGAGTTACTGAAGATACAGGTATCCCCATTTCGGCCCAACCTTTTTTAAGGGGTTATCGCACTTTAAAAAAAATATATATATTTTTCTCTATTATTTTTTTTCTTCCTAGTAAAAGCGTACCCTTATATCTCAGGAACCGCTAACTGTAGAACGCTGAAATGTTCTGTGTTTGTATAATTCCCACAGGAGACGGAAGTGTTTCAATTTCAAATTTTGTCCGTGCTTTATGTTTGGGGTTATAGCCCTTAAACCAGCCTCTCACATTTATCGACAATTGTAGAACGCATTGGGGTAGCGGAACGGGACAAATGTTATGGTGTAGAGCAACTTAAACGTAGTTCAGTTCTACAAAATGGACGTTGTCCGATTATTAACTGGGGAGTGGGGAGGGTGTTCAAAGTCGTAAAAAATAAATTCTCTCCGATTTCGACCAAACTTACATGTCATAGTCTACATTTTACTCCGATAACGATTCCGTAAAATGTTGGAAATCGGTCGAAAATTGACAGAGTTACCGGACCCTGAATGTCCAAACTAATAAATATCTCTCCTTAATGGAGGAAAATAGCTAACGAAGGAGCTGGAGCGCGGGAAATGGTGAAACCAGGCCCGAAAAAGCGGTGGGACCATGTCGGGGTTGTGAGACCAGACCGAATGGTGGGACCAGGCAGACCGGTGGCGGATGTAAACGTCAGATTTAGCAACAAAACAAAACAAAACAAGTCCAGCGCTGTGAATTTTTTATTGCATGTTCCGAATGGGAAGAGTGATACGGACCCGAATATACCACTTGTTAGTTTTTTGGCCCTATGTTACCGACCTGCGACAGGGACAAAAAAATTCGATTTATAGCGCCAAATCCAAACGGGCTAATTAATGAGCACGGTTAATGCAGTAGCAGATACGGCGGTATCATGTAGGTAAGATACCAAAGTTTGACCACTTTACTATAAAAGCAACCTGCCCAAAAGCGACATCGCTTCGGGTGGGTTCAAACTTTTGGCAAATTTCGACGAAAATCAAAGGGGGGAAATTTGTCAAAAAATCAGACATCAAGATAAATAAAATTTGATAAGTGGATGTGCTAGAGCAGCTCTAGTGTCCAGGCGCAACTTTGTCATGTCTGCTTCAATCGCCCTAAAGCCGAAGGTTTACTCGTAGCGAGGCTTTATAAAGTAAGAATAGTTAAGTGCTGTATCACTAACCCATTTTCCCCGCCAAATCGAAACGGGCCAACGAAAGAGCGAGCTAATGCAGGAGCAGGTATTTTGATATACCGTAGATAATTTCCCAAACTTTGAGCGTTCTACTATATAAGCAACCTGCCCAACGGAGAGCTCGCATTCAGGTGGGTACAAATATGTAAATTCCACCGAAAACGAAAGGTGAAAAAATAGTCCAAAAATCAAACAAGGGGATAACACGTTTTTGATGAGTGGATGTTATTTGGTGTATCAACGCGATTTCCTGAGTTTTGGAGCGAATGGTTTACTCATGGCGACGCTATAATTACATCGTAAAACGTACGTACCACTAACTTAATCGTATCTTGTATGTGATCATAGAACAATATTTACCGTTTAAATCAAGACAAATAGTATGACTATAATTTGTGCACTCAATTGTTTTGTCTGCATCGTGATACAAATTGCAATGTCTGTAATTTGGCAGAGGTGTCCATCTTCTTGGTACGTGCACAGAACTACCTATTGCTATTGAATTATTGAAGCAGTCCCATAGTTCAGAAGTATAGGGGCAATCACATGCTACTATTTAGTCATGTAAATTGAATTTTCCCAGATATAACTCGACTTCAAACATTGACTGGGAAAAGTACTTGTGCACAAAGTACCAGAGAAAGACAGTACCTGAGACTTTGGTCAACTACGGATGACAGTGAAAACAAACAAACAGGTGTACACCGTAAAAATCAAAACAAAAAAGTAGCATCAACGCGAGAAATAGGAAGAGAGAAGAAGAAATAGATAGTGGTGAAGCGCAATACATGTAAAACGAGAATCATTACAAACCTTTAATTATATGGAAGTATACGAATTTTCCACCGGGAATTCGAAAAGCCGCTAGTTTGTAATATAATTTACCACAGAGCAAACATGGAGCCCATATGAAGAGTCTAAAATAAACTCTACCTAACATTTATTCTCCGAATAACATGAGCAGTTTTATGACCTGCATGGGTGATTTACAAGTTACAACAGACAACTCCATTCAACAGGGTTCGATTTCTAGGAAAACTGTCGCCTGAGCCGTAATTTCGCTAAAATCCGGATTGAGAATCCAAAGCCGATTACGGGGGGCGGAGCTAATTTCGGATTCTAGGTCAGATTTTGAAATCCACGTGGTCTCCGAAACTCTCCCCCAGCGTCAAACATGGCTCATGTATTTGACACAAGTATCATTTGTATCTTATATTTATAAAGTGCATGTTTGTTGTGAAAGTCATGCTGTTCTTCTACGTGTGTATACACGGCACATAATTTGCTGCCAATCCGACTTAATCGCATCTTTTTTTCAAGTTAAAGTGTGTTTATTGATGATGGCAAGCATATCTAAACATGACAGCTCTAGGCCTCCTGAATCAAATTCCAAAGATGTTGTGAAGAACACACGGAACTTGTCAGTTGAACAGGGACGTGACGACAGGGGTTGATTGGGTGTCTCGACCCCCACCCCGAACTTTGGTACAATTTGCTAAGCTGTGCAGTCATTCATACGTGAGGAAAATCAGGATTATTTTGACTAACTGTTTCAAATAATGATACGTACAAGCCAACAAACGCAACAAACAAACCCGATTTTAAATAAATACATATACAAACTTATGACTAACTCGAGAGAGGGGTTGTCCAGTGATCTGTATATATGTTCAACTTGTTTTGGTAGTCATGTTGCTTTGCCATTACTAATTATTTATTTTTTCAGTGTAATAACACATGGGAGAGGGGTACCCTTAAGTGAGTCAGTACTTGTCCCCCAATTCCTTTGTATGTATAAAACAAATGTATGTGTTATATATCATGTGTTATCTAAATTTGACATATATTTGAAATAAATATATCTAAACTAAACTTTGGTACATTCCAGCAGTCGGAAATTTCATGCATGACACAACATTAGTTGGACATTAATTTGACACCGTATATAGGTTGGCATTGTTCTCATTGTTTGATTTTTTTTCAACCAGTAAAAGTTGGTAATTTTCCAATCTTAGTGTTTGTCAGATTGGATATTTCCAAGGAGAGCAAATTGAATTCTGCGAACCTGTGAGATTGATGTTTGGTTCAATGGGGGGGGGGGGGGTGCAGTTGGCCGGAAATTTGAGGAAACTTCTATCCACGTCCCTAGAACATGTGTCTGTTGTCTATACAGAGACTATTGCGCAAAACGACTGCATTTAACGAAACAAAACATGTTAAAATTGCTATAACTTAAGACTAGATGATAGTACATACGTGTATTACAATATTACTTGCTGTCCCCAAACGTGACCTTGTTAATTATGGTCGTCGATCTTTTGAATGCTACGGCCCAAACCTTTGGAATTCACTCCCGCTTACACTTAGGAATTTTGCTACTTTGGAATCTTTCAAAACAGAACTCAAAACGTATCTGTTTAAACTTCACTATGGCAACGACGACGACCAAAGCTGAGCACACATTTCCTGCATTGTTTTATACAATACACACAGCCTTCATCCTGATTTGTATATGAATTGTTTGATTTATTTCATTGTAGTTATTGTTTGTGTGTACATGCGTATATGTGTTTAAATGTGCTGGAGCTCGGTCATCTGTTGTATCATTGAGCGCTTTGGCCTCATGGATAAGGCGCCTTTTAAAAATGCTATACATTATTATTTATTATCTGATAATCCATCGATACATATAATCCTACTATTTCTTGAATAAGAAGAAACATTATAATAACGAACACAGCAGAAGACATATCCATGCAGGTTCATATGAATTCGGTCAATGGTGACGTATCCGCCGAATTCGAAATCGACATGCGTTCTGGCGGTATTTTAAGGATGGAATTATGAAATGGACATATGAAAGTGACAATCAACAATGATTTGCCATCAACCGAAGTGCTCCCCCAGCGTTACTATCAATAGCGTTATTATTTGGCTAATTTCAGTAATATTCTCCCAGTTTACATTCAATAAAACAAATTTGTCTCCGCATTTAAAATTCTTTGATATAGATCGTTTATATTCTGCAATAATTTGTACACAAGAGACGGATTCTTATGTTTTATTGTGTTTTTAAACTCTGAGGTGGCGGAATCTCGGTTTGTTTACATTACGAACATTTGAGTCCGTAATCGGAATCCGAATCCAAATCGGATTACCACGAAATTAGGATTACGGTCTGTTCGTTTACTGATTCTGCAAATTTGTGGTCTGTTCTTTTGCCGAACCAAGTCGTACGGGGACCAATCTGTAATCTGGATCCAGAATCTGAAACGGATTTTAGCGAAATAACGCCTCTGGGATAAAGTACTTTTATAATATTACTTAATTGCGGGTAGCAAGGTAGTCTAATGTACACCGTGTATGCGGCGATAAAGTATCATGGCGGCGATAAAGTATCATGCATCATAAAAGTCAACAGTTTTCAGAACTGGGTGACTTACTAAACAGACACAATATAATGTATATAGTGTCGTCAAATATAGGCAATTTTCTTTTTCACATCCCACATTAAGGTTTGTCTATCACAAATCGTATCCGTTCATGTTGTATATGTTTAAAGGGATACTGTACTCAAATGTTGTTGTTGGTTTCTAGAGTCTCTGAGTCGTAGAATAAGGTAACCATTTTTCCATTTTTTAAAAGTCTGTTGAGTACAAAGTAATGTTACGGATGGCAAATTAGCCGGAATGCGAAAATACAAATTGTCGTTGTCGAGTAATTTTTTTGCAGACTGCAAGAAAATGTATCAAATAAAAGTTATATTATATGCATACTAGTCCCATATACATACTCATTTATGTTATTGTATAGTCACTATTCAGTGAGTGACTTCAGTTTACTCCCGTATCGTATCACTATAATGTTTTACGCGATCATGCGTGTCATGCTTTTACTAATCAACTATCCCTCAATTAATTTGATTACGTCTTGCACACGGAAATTCGTAATTTAATTTATGGCTCCTATGGCAAGCCGTTTTCACATTTTTTATTTATTTAGACTTTAGTTCAAAATATTTGGACTTAAGTCCAAATGAATTGGACTTAATTCCAAATCAATTCACCAATTGGACTTAAGTCTAAATCATTTGGACTTAAGTCCAATTAGTGAATTGATTTGGACTTAAGTCAAAATGATTTGGACTAAAGTCCAATTCATCTGGTTTTAAAACGATAGCCCCCTTCTTTGTAATGGTATATTCCTGCAAGTCTTGATTGACAGTCAAACTTCATACAATTGCATTGGTATTTGGACTTAAGTCCAATTCGCTATTTGGACTTAAGTCCAATTCGCTATTTGGACTTAAAACCAAATCATTTGGACTTAAGTCCAAACGAATTGGACTTAAGTCCAAATCAATTCACTAATTGGACTTATTGGACTTAAATGATTTGGACTTAAGTCAAATTAGTGAATTGATTTTGACTTAAGCCCAATTCATTTGGACTTAAGTCCACTTCATCTGGTTTAAAACGATAGTCCCCTTCTTTGTAACGGTATATAATATTCCTGCAAGTCTTGATTGACAGTCAAACTCCATACAATTGCGTCCCTTTTGCCGCGTGGCTTGTTTTCGGCATCGTTGAAAATGGTTCGAACCCGAATTGGCATCTTAATAAATGCAAGGCCGAGGCTATTCTGCCGCTAGCGGTATAATAAGGTCCGATTTTTATTCTGCCGCTAGCGGCAGTATAGCCTAATTGCACGACATGGCTATTATGCCGCTAGCGGCAAGATAAGATAATCCCCTTGTGCTGCCCGCTAACGGCAGAATAGACTGTTTGGCTAATCTGCCGCATACAAAAATATGCGTGATACTGTAGTATGCCAACTCTTCTTGCATCCGTGTTACGTGATGAGCATGCAAAAGAAACTAGACAAGATATATGAACTGGGTGGACAATACCTGAAACAAGTGGCACACAACAGATACCTCGAACTAGAAATTTCAAATGACCTAAAATGGACAACTCATATAAACAATTAATATATCAACACTGGGCTTTCTACGCCGCAACCTAAAGTTCATGGCAGGGAAACTGAAAACAGAAAGCCTACTTATCCCTAATCCGGTCCATCATGGACCACGGCTCAACCATCTGGGAACCATACCAACAAAAAGAAATTTATCTCCTAGAAAAAATACAGATCTAGAGGAAGGCAGGGGGTCATTAACCCTTTACCCCAACAAACCGGCCAAAACCGGCCAAATAAAGCTTCAACAGCCTAAAATATCTTCGGACTGTCTCAATAGAACCATACAAATATGGATATCATTGGAACCCGGCTCCTTGACCACATTGTGATAGTTACAGTTATGCCCTGTGCCAATGCATTCTCTTATATATGCGAGTCGACCAAAGGTCGCCTCGCATATATAAGAGAATGCATTGGCCTAAAAAAAAACACTTTTTAACCATTTTTTCTTACATTCTTTAACAATTTTATAATTTTTAATGTGTTAAGCCAATGCATTCTCTTATATATGCGAGGCGACCTATGGTCGACTCGCATATATAAGAGAATGCATTGGCACAGGGCCGTTCTGTTGGGTAAAGGGTTAAAATAACTAATGAAGCTAGTCAAGCTACCATCCTGAATCAATGACGACCATACTCAAGGAACTAAAGCTACCACCACTATACGAGAGGAGATCAACAATCCAGCGGCTGTCGTACTTTTATAAGTGGTAATGAACCTGATACCAGCTATGCCATCTGACAACTTCCTCGCCAAAAAGAGAGAGACCAGAAAGATAACTCAGTATTTCCGACCTCGAACCACTTACCACCCACACCATCCATTGCATGCGAACGATTGTGTAAGTATAGTATATTAATGTTTTCTTACTTAGCTTTGTATATTACCTTGTGACAAAGTATATTGAAGATGGGGGTAAAATGGTAACATTTGGATGGGGAATTCATTGCCAATTTTAGGGGGAAAGTTTTCTAAAACGAACAAAGCGTATATAGACTATATCATATCTTCTCGTTGTCACTAAACAAACCAGGCAATTCTTCAAGGATTGTCCACTTATAAATGGACAATCGGTACCTAAAATGGTCATTCATAAATGGACAATCCAACCACGCGTGGCACGCGAGCTTGGGATTGTCCACTAAATGAAGACATGTTTTGTTAATCCTGCATGAAGGGCAATAACTCTATAAATAATGTTAATTTGCTAAATAACGGTGATTTGTATGAGAAGAAGTATTTTTGACGAAATAACGGAGAGATTTGAAGAAGAGTTTTTGACGAAATAACGGAAATATTGCAAGAAGTGTTTTTTAAAGAGCCGCGTACCAGAAAGGGGTGAATTCAACGTGACAGTTAACACACACAGAGGTAAATCCCGGGCCGCGTACCAGAAGGCTGGTGACCCCCCCCCCCCCCCCCCCCCCCCCCACAAATTGCAATGTCTGTAATTTGGCAGGGGTGTCCATCTTCTTGGTGTGTGCACAGAACTACCTATTGCTATTGAATTATTGAAGCAGTCCCATAGTTCAGAAGTATAGGGGCAATCATAACGGTGATTTGTATGAGAAGAAGTATTTTTGACGAAATAACGGAGAGATTTGAAGAAGAGTTTTTGACGAAATAACGGAAATATTGCAAGAAGTGTTTTTAAAGAGCGCGTACCAGAAAGGGGTGAATTCAACGTGACAGTTAACACACACAGAGGTAAATCCCGGGCCGCGTACAAGAAGGCTGGTGACCCCCCCCCCCCCCCCCCCCCCCCCCCGTGTACACCGTCTGAATAGCGATGAAGAGACAACAAAGATGAGACGATATAAAGCAATTCTATTATAACAATTTATCACAGACATTCCACATTAACAATATAAAAACAAATAAACAAAAACAATGAAATCACATATTCTCAACAAACCCACATAGATGTGTGAGGCACCGAGAACGATAACTCTAAACTACTTAACGAGCGCTCGCCATCGCGAACAATACTCTATTCTGTGTATAACCATCGGCAGCGCGAACGATAACTCTATTCTGGGTAGCACGGTATCCGCAAAGATCACTCTATTGTACTGTGTAAGCTATCTGGGCATAGATATAGTTCAGAGTTTGAATAGCCATATACGGAGTAACCCTTTTTATAACTATAAAATGGATTCTCCCAGTCAGTTCAAATATGTATACCAGAATGATCTATTATTCATTTGGAGGAATGTTAAGGTGGTAAAAGCAGACGCCAGATAGATAAATAAATACAAGTGCAGAAGGAGCCATTATTGAGGGAAATGTTTAGACAGTAAGTTCAACTATTTTCGTTTTATTATCTTATTATATGAACACCCCAAAATGTGATAATTACTCACAAATGATTCGTTAGTATCGAAATGGTTAAAGGGACCAAGTCATTCACAGTGAGTAAATGTGCAAACATATAAAAGTCCGTAAAACGTCACCAATAATGAGACCCAAGGCACTCGCAGTGAGTAAATGTGTTAAAATATAAAAGTCCGTCAAAACGTCACCATTATATGAAGAACACGGCGAAATATAGTTAACTTTGTTCGTATTGATATTAGTGATTGTTCTCGCAATTTCATGTGTTGAAACCATTGTTATGTGAATAAAACTGTTACAGTGATTTGATAAATAGTGAATACTTAGTTATTTTTTTAAATATTGAGATATATCATGAGTGTCTGGAAAGAAATATCGAATTTTCACAAGCTGCTGAAAACCGCGAGTGAAAATTTTATATCTCGTTGCAGACATGAATGAGATGTTTCAGGTATTCAAACAATAAACGGTAAGTAATCTTAATATTATATGCACCCTATTAAAGCTAAAAGTTGCTAAGCTATACGGCATTTTTACTCTTATAATAGTACAGCAATTTGAAGAATACTTCATATAATCATGAGTGCACAATTACCTAGATAAAGCAATAAAACTCGTGCACAAGCGAAAAAAATTCCAAAGAAAATCACAAGCACATAAAGTTGAAACAGACACCCCTTGACACTCAAATGTCGTCTGAAATTCGGCATTTTTGATTGGCTGGTACACCTTACTTATCACGCACTGTGCAACTGGTGCACATGTGATATATAATATATTTCGACTGTGGTTAGTTTCGATTCCGTGTTTCATTTCTGTGCACGAGTCTTGTTGCCTTATTTAGGTAATTGTGCACTTATGATTAGTAGGAAATATTCTTCAAAATGCTGTACTATTAAAAGGAAAAATGCCGCGATAGCTTAGCAACTTTGAGCATTAATAAGGTGCATATAATAAAACAAAAATACCAACAGTTTTCGTTTGAATACCTGATACACACCTCTCATGAGTGTCTGGGAAGAAAATTCGATAATTATCTCAAGACACTCATGAGATAAATCGGTATTCAAACAAAAACTGTAGGTATTCTCTATATAGTATACATGGCGGGTATACAGGTATATGGAGCTCGCGGGGCGCTGCTTTTTACAGCATTTAAACACCTTCACAAGGACGAATCCATTCAGTCGTCATATATGGTTAATACTTCGAGTATGGAGGTGGGGGTCGTAGGGTGCAGTCGGCTCGTATTGCGAAGGATCGCGTTCCGACGGGAATTGCATCGGGGCCGGTTGGTAAGGTACCGGTGGTAGTTTGGCTTCGTTCGACGGAGCTTGCTGGTCAAACTGATTTGGTGCTGGTTGGTGCTAAGGCACACCTGGGTTGTGTGAGTTGGGTACCATTCCCCGTGGTTTGTTGGTAAGACACACCCGGATTCTGGTAGTCTGACATCATTCCCATAGGTTGCTGGTAAGGCACACTGGGTATATTCGAGCTTGGTATCGGCTGTTGTGTTATAACATGCTGTTGATATGAAGTTCCGGGGGCCATTGAAGTATGAAGATTTGACTTGTTGCACGAATCCGGTTTGAGCTGAGTCGGGAGGTTAGGATCCAATGGAACAGACCCAATCACAACTGTGCTTATAACATCTCGCTTCGTACCGCCGCTTGGGTCGAGCGTGCCCTGAAAAACGGAAGAAAAAACAATGAAACGTCACGTTAGTGAGCTACATGTAGATGTATAACAATTCATAATCAAATGTTTCGGAACAAGTCATTCGACTTTTGGTTCCGATATACAAAGAATTGGTTATATACATTATGTCACAGTCATCATATATGTACTTCAGACTATATAGTTCATAATCTATCTGGGATTTTAATTCTGTCAGTGAAGTGGCGTGACAATTTGTTCGGGAAGTTTGTTCCAATGAATTACAACGCCGCGTTGAGCGAAGAAGTACTTCCCAAAGTTCATATTCGCGGTTTTCATTTGCGGCTTGAGATTATGTCATCTCGTATTAGAATATGTTGCTTTCTGGAACAATTAATATATGTTGACGTTATACTGCATGACTATGTAAGTACTTGTATGTCTCTATTGAATCACGTCACAGACGCCTGTACTTTACAGACATTAAGTTCAACTGAACGAGTCTATCTCTGTATCCAATGTGCTTTAGCTGAGGTACCAGTCTGGTTGCACGACGCCGCACTTTCTCTAAAGCTGTGCAGTTATATTTCAAATGTTGATGGTAAGGCACAGCCCGGATCTGGGAGTATGACATCGCCCCCCATGGGATGGTGGTAAGACACAGCAAAAGAAACAACAACGAAACGTCATGTACAGGTCAGTTACAATACACAAAGAGTGTCGATATAAGCAAAACACTCAACACCGGGGAGCGACCCCACTATCCACTGTGTATCACTGCATATCGCACACGCTTTGCGTGCTGAACATGTAAATTTTATAACAATTGATTACACTGGTGTAATCTGGGCGATTTCCTCTCACTCTGTGTATACGGCGTCAGTGGCGAGACCAGGGTGGCGAGGGGCGGAGGGGCTGTGTACATGATGGTGGTGGCCAGACCCGGGTAGCGAAGGGACTGAACTCTGCCTTCCAGTTTGACGTGATGTCAGTGTTCAGACCATCGTAGCGAGGGGACTGACATGGTTCATGCTGGCTGAAAAATTCTTTTGGGCAATTTTTTGGCTATTTCTGAATTTTGGCCCGGACTTAACTCTATTTTACAGTTGCGCCATTCACGTAAATGACCACCAAGTAGCTACCGTGCTTACCCCGACCAAATAGCTGACATCGATAAGATTACAGTATATGAGGTCGGATGGTGACGTCATTGCTACCGTACTTACCACAACCATATATCTGACGTCAATAAAATTACAGTATATGAGGTCGGAAGGTGACGTCACTGATATCGTACTTACACGACCAGATAACTGACGTCGAAAAGATTACAGTATTTCAGGCCGGGGAGTGGCGTCACTGCTATCGTACAAGTTTACCACGAGCAGAAAGCTGATGTCGATAAGATTACAGTATATGAGGTCGGAAGGTGACGTCACTTCTATCGTACTTACCACGACCAGATAGCTGACGTCGATAAGATTACAGTATCTGAGGTCGGATGGTGGCGTCACTGGAACCGTTAACTCCTGCTGAAAGCTTCCCTTCTTCTTGGAGGCGACTGTTCCTTTCTGTACGGTAACCAATGGATACCGTCTCTTTCGAAACCTTCCTTTTTTGACGCACGTATACTTTACAGACTGAAACAATGAATGGATTATTATTATATTAATACATTCTTCTCCGATTGAATTCAGCTATGGAAGTATAACATTACATTGGAATGGTCCGTTATTCATGTGGGGAGGAGAGGGGGGTCTTCAGAAAATCCCAGCAGCCAGACGAACATATAATACAAGTATACCAATGTATATTGTTGATGATTAATGTGCGTAATTGATGTTTTGAATGTTTTTCAGAAACTTTGGAAAAATTAAAAAACAAAATAGGGGATCATCGCCAAAACAGAATCTGAAACAAAACACGCATATATAAGCATAACTAAAAAAATGCGAGTTGGGTAATGGACATGCGCACAGGTGGGAAAGCGAAAACTGAAATAGGTAAGGTATTGTCACTTGATTAAAACAGTACACCTTCCTCGCATTCAATCATCATTGTTTTGATAAGTGAGCATGCCTGATTTTAGATAAATGTTTATTCATAAACAGGCGATCAACTGCTGATTACCTGGGTTTCGTGGTGATCTGATGATAATTTGAGAGGCGATTATTGAATATAGCCCTTGAAACTGCCAAATTAAATTTTCTTTGTTTGGAAAATGGCCATTAGCCAATTTGGCCAATGTCTGGATTGTCTGTGGTGTCCATGAAATTAGAACCTCGTCTTCGAAATGTTTACTCTTTAATGAGGTGATGCACTTATGAAGTTCTGATATTCCTATCGGCCATCTCTACCAATCTCAATGTTGCATTTATAGATCCAAAAATAATGTGGTAACGTAATTTTAACATCTCGAAATGACTACCATTATAAATGCGCAAGTTTTACTTTAAGTTATCGTTCCTTTAACTTTTAATCAACGTGTTGAAACACGTTGTTTAGTGGACAAAACGTCAACAAGATTTTCAGTGTACTCACCATGACTAGACCAATGCTGGTTTTGACATCTCGTGCTGTGTCGTTCGTCACCTCGAGATTCACGGGAATCTTTTCTCCGGGGATGAACCCTGATTTACCAGCGATGGATAACCTTCCTTTTATCGGCGCGGACTTACAGCAACAACAACAAACGTGCGATGACTCATCGGCGTCCAGTCCACACTGAAATCAAACATGAGAGTGTATAGCTGTTTAATATCATGAGATGCACCATGGATTGATAGATATCCTTTCTTTTATCGACGCGGACTTACAACAACAACAACAACAACAACACACACACGAGAAGACACATCGGCGTCCACTCCACACTGAAATCAAACATGTTTATAGCTGTTTAATATAATGAGATGTACCATCGATTGGTATAGATATCCTTCCTTTTATTGGCGCGGACTGCAGCTTACAACAACAATAATAACAACAACAACAACACACACGAAAAGACTCATCGGCGTGCACTCCACACTGAATTCAAACATGTTTATAGCTGTTTAATATCATGCGATGTACCATCGATTGATAGATAACCTTCCTTTTATCGGCGCGGAATTACAACGACAACAACAACACACGTGAGAAGACTCCTAACTCGGCGTCCACTCCACGATGAAATCAAATATTGTATTTTGTTTTGTTTTATGTGTTAAACGGTATTAGCACGCCGGCGTGTATACTGTGCTTGAAATATGTAAAATCGACTGGTCTTGTGCAAGCTGCAAAACAGAGTTCAGTCCCCTCGCAACGCGATGTCTGAACGCTGCCGGCACGTGTATTTTCTTAATTAAATAGAACATTTTTTATTGAAGTGTTTTGATATGGACAGTTCAGTTTCTCAGAATAATGCCGAATGAAGCGTAACCTACACAAATCTCAAATAAATATATGCGACGTTTCTTCACATTACGACAATTTACGTGTAGGTGTTGGCAGCGGTAAGTCCCGCGCAGGGGTCTGAACTATGCACGGAGCTTGGGTGTTATGGGGGATTAGGTCGATGTAAAAGTAAAAATGGGTCCCTTTAAAAGCTGTAGTGTTAGCCGCTCAATAAAATAGTGCGACACAGATTAGCACATGTGCTGATATTGATATTACCACACCCTTTGGAAAGCATGCGATCGTGTGGTAATCAAAGATGGATTTCGACGAAATTTGATACCTAGGGATGGTTTTATCCGGGGAGTGTTTTGGACGGGTCAAGTCGTGACCCCGATCTGACCTTGACCTTCAAAATTGTCAATTCAAGGTCAAATCGGGTAAAACGGACGGATTACGACGAAATTTAATACCTAGGGGTAGCTTTGTCCGTAGAGTGTTTACGACGGGTCAAATCATGACCCCGACCTGACCTTGACCTTTAAACAGTCAATTCAATGTCAAATTGGGTAAAACGGACGGATTTCGACGAAATTTGATACCTAGGCGTACTTTTGTCCGGGGAGTGTTTTGGATGGTCAAATCGTGACATCGGCGTGACCTTGGCCTTCAATATGGTCAATCAAAGGTCAAATCGGGTAAAACGGACGGATTTCGACGAAATTTGATACCTATGGGTACTTTTCTCCGGGGAGTGTTTTGGACGGGTCAAATCATGACCCCGACATGACCTTGACTTTCAAAATAGTCAATTCAAGGTCAAATCGCGTCTTTCGTCGGAAAGCAGATGGGAACGGACGAAGTCGGGCCCACCAGCTAGTGTAATAAAAAAGACAGCTTGAAGAATGTAATGTATAACACGAGAAACGGGAAAACTTGATACATGGAAGTATCCAAATTTCCCACATGGAATTTGAAAGCTAGTTTATATTATAATTATATTATAATTTATATTTATGGCTAATAATATGATCTTGGTGGCGTTACTATTTCTGACTATGGTTTTCTTGTAGGTAAGTGTGCGTCTGACTAGGTGATACAATATCTGCTGCATCAACCCAACTGATATCACAAGCTGTCGTGGACCGAGAAGACTTGGTCCACTCATTCTCATGACATAAATGTTGAAGTGGAAGCTGGGGCCTGGAGCGTTTTAATGGAATTTGAAAAGAGTTTATAAACGTACAAGGCAATGTTATTTTATGCCAAAAGTACAAGCCAATATTATTGTATACAAAATTGTACAAGCCAGTTAAAGTTATTGTATGCCAAAAGTAGAATTTAGACTTTTTTGGAATTGACTCCTAATGAGTTGAAAAGATGCCAAATTAGTTAAATATTTCGATAGGATCATCATCATCAGTTGCAGATTGTTGAATCTTATAGGGTATGCCACATTACGTTTCGGCTAGTTGTCTGCAATGGCTTAAGCCTAGGATTTTACATGTGATCCTACCTAAGATAAGGAGAGAACGTAGCTTAACATACCGACAGAGCATAGCCAAAAAGCGACAGAACATAGCTTAAAATACCGATAGAACATAGCTTAAAATACGGACAGAACATAGCTTAACATACCGACAGATCACAGCTGAAATAGCGACAGAACATAGCTTAAAATACCGACAGAACATAGCTTAAAATACTGACAAAACATAGCTTAAAATGTAGACAGAACATAGCTTAACATACCGACAGAACATAGCTTAAATACCGACAGAACATAGCTTAAAATTCCGACAGAACATAGCTTAAAATACCGACAGAACATAGCTTAAAATACTGACAGAACACAGCTTAACATACCGACATAACATATGTTAAACTATACCGACAGAACATAGCTTAAAATACCGACAAAACATAGCTAAAAATACCGACAGAACATAGCTTAAAATGCCGACAGAACATAGTTTAAATGCCGACAGCACATATTATAAAATACCGACAAAACATAGCTTAAAATACAGACAGAAAATAGCTTAACATACCAACAGAATATAGCTTAAAATACAGATAGAACATAGCTTATCATACCGACAGAACATAGCTTAACATACCGACAGAACATAGCTTAAAATGCCGACAGAAAATAGCTTAAAATACCGACAGAACATAGCTTTAAATATCGACAGAAATAGCTTAAAATACTGACAGGACATAGCTTAAAATACCGACAAGGCATAGCTTAAAATACCGACGGAACATAGCTTAAAATAACAACAGAACCATTACAGTGGGGGGTGGTTATTGTTGTTGGAATATTTTCGTATCTTTTGTAAAAAAAAAAATCAATAAACTGACTATATCAGATGGAAATGTTTCAACGGTAAGGGACTCAAGGGAGTGTCTGACAGTGGGGGGTGGTGATACTGAGAAACTCATGTCCCCAAACGCATGTAAAACGGTACTTACAAACACATCATGGCCGCATCTATTGAGATCATATATAGCCGTAAGATTGAACGGGTGTTCTGTTTTCTTGGCGAACTTCCAAGATCGGTCGACTATGGCTGTCAGCATGTACTTAACATATCCGTTTTCCGCTTTGAATGAGTACGGAAGGTTGTCCGCCAGCTTGTACTGGAATGGGTATTCGTACACACCAACCGGAAGTGACTTCTCGTCGAGCTGGTTCTCTGTGGAAAAACGGAAATCCACTAAATCACCATTAGGCTTAACAGTGGCTAAACAGCACAAACATATAATCGGAAGTTTCTTTCGCCAAGACGAAAAATTATATTTTTAGAACATAAATACTACTGATGAATCAAAACAACAACATACAATCAAGTTTCCAGACCGGATAGACGGTTTCCCCACAGCAATAAAGTTACGTATATATTGTACATACCCATTTGCCGATCACAAGCTGGCTCCATTTGAGCGAAGGACTCTTTTTATAGATAAAAACGGCCTTTGGTCACTTCAGAAAATAATTTTCTCGCAAAAAAATCCCACTTCAAATGTCATTTTAACACATATACAGCATCTGTCGGATATCCAACTATATCGCAACAGAAAGGCCGGTATGTGTGCAACATATATTGACATTACTTTGGCTCGGGTGTATAAAGTGCCATGCATGGTCTAACAACCCTGGGAATCAAGGAAACGATGCCTAGACAATATGTTTGCCAAGGTGAAACAATACACAATCTGAAAGTAGGGACCACTCGTCAGTCTCTGTGCGCCTAGTTGCGACATTGTACATAAATCGTACAGTAATGATATGTTTCCTTCGAGATAAACATAACTATATCTTCGAAATGTCATGCTATTGAACTTATACACTATGTCTGAATCAAACAGGGTATTCTTATTAACATAAATTTTAGCGACGTTTATTCGACTCCGCAAGTAACAACACTGCATTTGGGGTGGGGCTGTATGTTATATTCTGTGATGAAATTGCATATGCGTGGGAATTTACTAATATAAAAACTACAGATCGTATGTGCACCATCGCCTTATATTTACGGTGATGTGACGAAGGGGTCGTGACAGCGAGTGCCTCCTTGTGTATCACTATACATGGATATTGAATGGCTAGTCCCGATATGTCCTACGAGTACCAGCTTCGAGTTGCACCTCTTGGTTTGGAAATTTTCGGCAGAGACTCAGACAAACAATTGGAAAAAATTACCCCCCAAACCCACCCTGCCCATTTGGTAGTTTCATTTAGATTCACATTGAAAACCCCAAAACAATGGGGGGGGGTAGATAGCGCTCGCATATCACAAAGCACACATTTTAGACACAGTATCTCCAATAAAACCACATATGTCCACAGAAGTAAACTTGGCTAAGATATGTGCAGAAAAGACATATTGTGTCGAAATTGGGACAACAATATCGCAATTGCATGTTTATGTTCGTTACTGGGAGAAACAGCGATAGATAGACTGTATTTTACGGTCAATGTGCCTAAATATGTCTTCTGGTCATAATATCGAAAGGGTGTGCTGTGTACGGAAGTAACCCGTTAAGAGAGATGCATATTTCAGTTTCCTGTTGCTTAAATCAACAAATCACTCCAAGTGCTGATGACGAACATTCAAGAGTTTTCAAGGTTTTGTTTTTCAATAAATTTAATTCTACATTATTATATTATGTTTACTTAATTTTATTTGAAATGTTTTTGGTACTTATAATGAGATATAGCTTCATCTCTTGAGTCACCGGAAAACTTGAGAAGTAATATGCATGATATATATATATCAGAAGAGTTCAATTACGTACCATGATTTTCGATGAACTACATCAAGTAATTCAATGTCATAATACATTTGAAAGTAGATTTCAAATACACTTAAAGATTTCAGCACGGTATCTACTGATAAACATAATTACGTTCGGTGCTTGAATATATAAAAACAAATTTGGTCGAGAAATCGGAAAACGAATGTGGTACGAAAGGGTTCTTCGTTGTGTGATTGAAGGTTAATAATGACCATCGGGAAGCGGAATATGTCTATAATGGAAACCTAATTCACGGTTTCGTCTTTGCACATAAATCCCATCATCACAACTTGACGTACAAAATTTTGACAACTAGTTATCAGCAACTTAAACAACTTGGCGTACAGAGACTGACCATTATCCAAATAAATAGTCTCTACTTTCCGATTACAACTGTTGTGGTTTTCAGATAAAATACAGGTATCATATCTTCTACGGAATAAACCCGTTTATTGTCGCAATTGTGATATTTGATCACATTTATTTATACAAGTGATAATGGGGCGATCTCGGACGAAATACAGCATTTCGCTATCCCAATATTTCAGCTATTTTTCGTACGAGCAGACTTTGACTACGTAGTAGGGGATTGCACTCTAATTATAGTACTAATCCTTCGGGGTAGCAGGGGACTGAACTCTACTCATAGTTCTAACCCTTCAGCACAGCAGTGGCTGAATTCTACTTATATTACTAACCATTCAGCGCAACAGGGGACTCAACTCTACTTATAAATACTAACCATTCAGCGTAGCAGGGGACTAAACTCTACTTACATTACTATTCGGCCCTTTCGGGATGTTTACCAACTGTTCAGAAGATGTTGAAAATATTTTACCAACCGTTCAGTGTTTGTCGACGCTGCGTTTACCAACCGTTCAATTTCTATCTCGCACCACGCCCAAAAAATCGGCTTGTATTTTGGGAAATTTATAACAAAAAAATTCAAACCTAAAAAGCATAATTTCAAGGGGATATATCGTATATGCAAAATATGTTTGCTTGGAGAAAATAGCGCTTTCGAAGTTTCATAAAAACGCATTTTAAAGCATGCATGCTTTGTTTTAGTTCGAAAATAGGGTATCCAACATCGATTTATCACCAAACTTTGACCGATTCCAAACCAACATTATGATAGGAATGTGTCGGACATCATGGCTGGTCAAATGGTCTAGAGCTGGCGGGTTAACATATTCATAACAAAGACGATATTGTTGAAAACAGTTTATCGGACGAGTTTTATACTGAGAGTATACTAACCCTTTCGCGTAGGGGACAGAACTATATTTATTGTACTAACCCTTTCCGAATAGCGTGAGCTTATCTTTGACATAGAACTCAGTTTCCGTCACGTTTCCATCACTGTCGTTTTCTACCTTATGGCCCTTACGCCACCAGTGCACAAAGCTCCATCCCGACACTTCCAACTGTACGGCTGTAAATAAAAAAGGTTGTTAAAGGTACTCAATCCAATCAGATGGTCCCTATATCATCATGTTACAACACCAACATTTCTTCAAAATAACCTTTAGTTATCAGAATATATTAATTACACTATGAGATATATGTTCCATTTATGTAAAAACAGTGGTTTAAAAAATATAAACAACGATTTTTGATGTTGGTCGATAGAGAGTTTGACAGTCAATATATGCGAAAAACACAGTGCATTAACTAGCTTATGAATCCCACGTGTGTATGCGCTCAGTCTACATTTTATATCATTAATGAGGAAATACCACCATAAAATAATATAATGTCTGAAAAGACGAATCAGTATTGAGTGTTTATGTCAGCCAGATTATTGCAAACGTGGTTGAATAACATACAGTTATTGTTTTTCGGGGACGTTTAGCAGGACGACCAGATAAGGTGATCAAAATAGTCACCAATAAAAATCAGTATGATATGTCACGACGCTCTCATGTTTATCCGGTGGAGGGAAGACCGCACATATGGCTGAGTTTACAAGACGACCAGAAAATGTTATCAAACAATGGTCGGTGTATTACTGATTTATTATTCGCCGTTGTGGGTTTTACGATTGAACGAAAGACTAATCAGGTGTTTATATACGTTTTTATTTTTTATTGCTGTGTTACGAACCAAAGTCGAATATTTCCATACTTTGGGTCAACTTTCGGTGATATGTCCGTTAGTTGTAGTTGTATAGTTTCAATATGGGGGGGGTGTAGATTATAAATTACAAACAGATGGAAAACTTGAGGTACCAAGTGGGTGAAATGGTGGAAATTTCTCGTAAATGGAAATTTTGGTCCAGTGGGGCGGGGTGAAGTTGGCTAAATTCCAACTTGGACACCCACACTTAAAGGAACCCTTCTACGTCTCTGGGATCAACAATACATGAATTCAATGAACAATCTCTTTAGTGTGACGGTTGGCGTAATTATCAGACGAGTTGACTGGACAATGGTTTCAGGACGATCGAACGATTCAACCCTTTATGGAGCCCCAGACAGAGAGAACAATGCACTGATGACTGTCGTCTGCTTGGGTCCTTTTGAGACTCCATACCAGAGTGTTATTTAACACCTCAGCTACTGGGACATCCACCATGACTGGAGATTCTTGAAATATAGGAGCCTCGCATATACATGTATAAGACAAGAAAACCACAGTCAGAAATGGTAACGCCCCCAAGATCTTAGTATTAGCCATAAATATAAATTATAATATAAAATATATTTGTTACATTAATGCACCGCCTCAGAATTCCATTAAAGGGGTACTGTATACAGAGATAGGCAATTTTGTTATTTACTCCCACTGACATAACTTTCAAGTTAGATTATGTTCGTGTTATATGAGTTTCGTATAAACCTAATTTAGCGACGAAAATATTGATCTTAGAAATAAAAATATTACGATTTCAAACTACGCGCCATGTTTTTGACCTTCACCGGAGAAGACGCAGGTTGCAGGATGAACTGGAAGTTCAATTGATGCCTGCAATCTGTTCCATCGAACAATCTCACTCCTTATAAAAGTACTTGACGCTTTATGAATCTTGTTTCTTCTCTTTTTTTCCCGAATCGGTTATAGCGGGACTTCCCTTTGCAGTTTGCATGTAACATGTTTTGTTCGCAACTCAATAATGTTCGTCGTAAACGGCCGTCGATAAAAGTCGTAAACGGCCGTCGATAAAAGACACCCAACAGGTGAGATTTCAAGAATGGTAACTCGTAATGGCATAATTCGCCATTTTATGACTCCAGTCATAAATTCATTTTTATTAAATAATTCAATTTGACTTTTATGATAGCCTGTTAATCGGAACGTTTTCAGTAGACATCGTCGACTCAAATAAGTTATTTTAAAATATAATATTGATATTAGATCGCAATTGTCACCGGGAATTTATTGGAATTGGGGTACAGTACCCCTTTAAAACAACTAATCCTTCAAATTATTACAAAAAAACTACGGCTTTTTACTGCAGGTTTTTCATTCACCAAACCAGAAAGCTTCTAAATGCGAATCAAAAATTGTGTTCCCGCCATAAAATCTTCAAGTGTGCATGGCCCAGCCATTGTTCATACCTAAACATCGAACGCAATTAACGCGGTCATAATAGTTACACACTGCAACTATAAGACATCCAGCGAATACACACCCCACGGAAACCCGAAATGAGTTGTCCTACGAGATATCCCATCGCTATAGCTCAATTTGACAGGGCCAGAGTAGCCTTCCTACAATATCCTAAAACAATAAAACTTCTCAAATCATCAGCATAGTCAGTAGAACTTTCACGAACTTGGACATTCCAACTACAGCTTTTATCGGACTCGGGGTCGCACTACAACTTTAACGCGTCCCAAAATAACCGGAAAAACCAATTATCTATTTATAAAATCCCCGTGGGACCACAGATTTCAAAAAATTTGTAGAACAGTATACACCGGTGGCGTTAATAATACACTGGCTTACAAGGTCAAGGTAAATAGTGTTAGGCCAATGTATTATCTTATATATGCGAGAATCGCATCTATAAGAATGGCTTTGCACAGCGTTTTTGAGGGCCAACAGACCTTTAATAGCAGTTTCCTCTGCTATTTCGACCAGCACGACGCCAGAAATGACGTGCCCTGGCATGTATAAACCATTAGATCCATCCGTCAGTTTTACTTCCAATCGTTGAATCTTCCCCATGTAAAATCCAAATCCAAATGGCAGGAGTACACTACGCACTATAATTCATCGTTCATGCCATTACTATATACTGATTACTGGGAGAATAATCCAAATGGCTGGAATCCAATACGTATTATAATTCATCGTTCATCACATTTTCACAGATTACTAATCATATCTCCCATAGTCGATGTAAACACTGGTTACTGTTTACCTGTTTTGTACGAAAGTAAACAGTGGATTTTAGATCGATATAGCTGCATGCCTCGCCGTGTTGCAGTGCATGAATGGATTGTGCGCCTCTTGTCATTTATCAATTCATGAACCATAACATACAATGAGTTTAAATGCACCAATTATAACCCTATTATACCCTTTGATTAAATATTTGAGTATTCCATTATATTATTCTGTCTCCCAAAGTTCATGCTCGAGCATTGGAGCACATATACATTCAGTCGAGTGATATCCGTTATCCCGTCATTTTTACCACCAACATGTCTCATATATACTGCAAGGCATAGTTCAATCCCCTCGATTACAATATATTTTTTGCATAATTCTGAAAAAAGTGAACTGGATCAAATTAACCCTTTACCCAACAAACCGGCCAAAACCGGCCAAATAAAGCTTCAACAGCCTAAAATATCTTCGGTCTGTCTCAATAGAACCATACACATATGGATATCATTGGAACCGGCTCCTTGACCACAGTGTGATAGTTACAGTTATACCCTGTGCCAATGCATTCTCTTATATATGCGAGTCGACCATAGGTCGCCTCGCATATATAAGAGAATGCATTGGCCTAAAAAAAATCTTTTTTTAACACTTTTTACCATTTTTTCTTACATTCTTTAACAATTTTATAATTTTTAATGTGTTAAGCCAATGCATTCTCTTATATATGCGAGGCGACCTATGGTCGACTCGCATATATAAGAGAATGCATTGGCACAGGGCCCTTCTGTTGGGTAAAGGGTTAAACGGTCGTTGTTCGTCCCCTAAACAATATTTTCTGAACAAACTCATCGATATAGCACTGAATAGATCATGCCATAAATATCTACTCTGGCTAACGCCCGTAGAGATCATATTCCAACAGGGCAACATCCTTGGAACTTTTTGAAGTTTAAATATCGAAACAGGATTTTTTTTCTCGCAAAAAGAGACAAAACACCACAGATGCGTAATGTGTTACATTATTAAATAGAGTTATCGCTCATATTAGCTTGGTGTTTTCAGCCAGGTGATTTCAACTTTGCATATCCACACGTAATACTACTATGGTATTCCAACATTACTGTTAAAAATATGTCAAACTAAATATCGCATTCAAACTTGAAAACAGTTCTGATATCTGGCATAAAAGACTTTCGTTTCCATTGGTGTGTGGGAGGAAAGATGCTATGCATTATTATATGATCAATAAAGACCGTATATAAATTGTCAGCTAAGAAGATATGTGTAAAATTGGAAAACAGGGGCAACTTGACCCATGCAGGGGTTGTCATTGGATAGGTGCCGTGGAACTCAGATGACTTAAAGTGGCACAAACTAACAATAAAGAGCGTTTCTCATCAGCTTAGATATGGATGGAGAATGGGGGGTAACTTAATTATCCGGGGTGTCACGGAATAGGAACTAATAATTTACCCATTCTTTCCCCAAGTAACGCCGGGTACCCCAGCTAATAATATATAAGTATGTTATAGCATGGAACCCAATGCACCGTATCCTCAAAAGAACAAAACTAATAATTAATATTTACCTCTATTTGATCTTACAAACAAGAATAACGCTAAACAGAAATTAACTGACCATGACATTAATACTGGAACCAACAGAACCCTACATATCTTCATGCACAGTCATTTACTATTGACACATTACCCACCCCCCTTACACTTAGTCTAGGTAGGCGTTCACCCATTGCTTTGCTTCCAAGGGGGTACTCTTTAGTAATAGGACATGCATGGTATGTGCGATTTTGGTATGCAGGCATAACACAACCATGTACATGTTGAATGAGTGACAATGTATACAATTGAGAGAAGAATCTTTATATCGGCAAGAAAATACAGATCAACAATTACATCTGATGGCTGAATTATGCAATAGCTTTTGATAAATTGACAATTTACCTTGGACTTAACACTTTACCCAACAAACCGGCCAAAACCGGCCAAATAAAGCTTCAACAGCCTAAACTATCTTCCGTCTGTCTCAATAGAACCATACAAATATGGATATCATTGGAACCGGCTCCTTGACCACATTGTGATAGTTACAGTTATGCCCTGTGCCAATGCATTCTCTTATATATGCGAGTCGACCATAGGTCGCCTCGCATATATAAGAGAATGCATTGGCTTAAAAAAAATCTTTTTTTACCATCTTTTCTTACATTCTTTAACAATTTTATAATTTTTAATGTGTTAAGCCAATGCATTCTCTTATATATGCGAGGCGACCTATGGTCGACTCGCATATATAAGATAATGCATTGGCACAGGGCCCTTCTGTTGTGTAAAGGGTTAATACCAGGTAGTTTGGTTTATACTGGCAACTATTACAACAGCATATTGTGGTGAAAATATGATGCTTTGGGAAGTACCATGTATATGCGTCGACCACGGAATAGTGAGATCGTGTATTACCAGACAATACTCTTTTACCAGGTTGTTTGGAAGGCAACCTAGGTTTCCCCATTAGACAGGGAGCCCAGGAGTTTTCAATTACACTATCGCATACGAAAGGTTTGATGCTTTCGATATCTGGTGTTACTGTTAAATCATCAAAGAAAATGTATTTCTTAAGGTTCGCAATCTTGGCGTTTAGGGGCTATATGGGCACCCCATGCAGAACCCCCTAAAATCACTTTCAATTCAATTCTCAACACATCCGTCATTTTTGGTTTAAATATTAAAGGTACTCAATCCGAACAGAGGGTCCCCATCTCAACAGATTCCAACAACAACAATCCTATCATAGTGTCTTATATTACTATTTCTTTGGCTTTGGGGGTAAAAAATATTTGATTCGAGTCGAGGAACCCATCAAACAAAGCTCAGAGTTATTAGATATTGATTTTTGAAATTTGTTAGTTTCTCGAGATGAGTACTAATAATTGCTGTCATTTTCGTAACCTGCGCGAGATGTGTACACCAAAACACAATTCAAACAGACAAGGATGGATAACTCTAAAATCAAGAGGTAATAATAACGCAATTTAGACTGAGTTCTGGGCCAGAAAGTATTCCCGATAATGAAAAATAATAGATTTCTAAAATCGATATCTAACAAATCTGAGCTTTGATGGGTGACTTCCTCGACTCGAATCAAATAGTTTTGACCCCCAAAGCCATTGAAATAGTAATTGAGAGGAGTTTTATCGGATTGAGTACCTTTAACTAATGTTCACTGACCATAAAAACACAACTTAAGAAATAATACTTCCTGGCGTTTACAAATAAGAAGGGCCTTTTTGGAACCACCCCTTCAAACCCAGTGTTAATTATGTGTAGAATGACGTAACTTGAGACGGTTCACTTTTGATTATACTTTCGTGTACATCTGTAATTTTTGGTCTAAATTTCCACTAGTAATCACTTATCATAAAAAACATCACTTAAGAAACGATATTTCCTGGCGTTTACAGATCAGAAGGGCCTTTGTATAACCACCCATCCCAATCGTTAACTTTTGGATTAAAGTATGAAACTTTCAGGGTTGGTTGGGTATGTGGTCCACATCAACCAGTTAGCTGGTTCCAGGATTTTGGTGACCAACTGACCTTCAAATTGACCTTGACATTTCGAAAATTGGAGGTTTAGGGGTATCTATTTTGTATCAAATATAATGGCTATATTAAAGGATATGTAGACACTGGAGATTGTCGAAGCAATACCATGGATGTCCGCCTTTGTATCCACATTCAATTTGTTTACGATAATTCAAAATGGCCGCTATAATGGACGCCAAAATTTGACGTTTTTTCACTAAGACAAGATTGTCTCACTATAATTAACATCAAACTGACTTAGTGACCTGTCTGAAAAACGGCGGCCATGTTGGGCGCCATCTTGAATTTAACGGGTTCCACTTAACCGAAAGCTGGAACCAGCTGGATTATGATCAGAGATATAGTGGACAATATATGTACGAAGTTTGGTGCTTTGATCCGGAAGTGAACGATTCTTCTATTACTGTGGGCTAAGCGACTCCACTATATATTCATCTATTTCATGCCAAGTAATCGCTTACAAGTTGTAGTTGGTGAATAAAATTGGCCATTCTGTCTTATATACATTGAGTACTAACATTTCTGATGTACATTGGTTAATTGTTACTATTGTAACTACAGAAATTACCAGAAATATTGAATTTTTCTATCACAAAGTTGACATCAAAATCGGCAAAAAATGTTACCTGCAACTTGTAATCTTTTACCATTTTCCAAAACAAAAAAAGAGACAATTTGGTTCCATTGAGTTGAATATTTATAAGTAATGGTACACTTCACTTACATTACACATTGCACAGTTCTGCCCATTTCTTGTTGAAATATCACTTGAACCTCCAATGGCGACTTTTTGTTAAATTTTATACCGTGCTCTGAATAATCAAATTTTTGATGGATGAGAAGGGGCTGGGACACCATTAATGTCATCTTTCATTGCTACAATGATCATTTAAGATAAAAAATACAAAATAAAGTCACAATTCTGAACCAGTTCCATACAGCAGAAACTGAACTAGAAGACACAATAAAATCCACTTCCGGCTGCCATTTTGGCGGCCATCTTGGGCGTGGAGTTCCAATTTTGCCCTAAAATGTGGCATTATATCTTAGCTTCACAAAACTGTGTACATTCGTGTTAACATTGCTTAACGGTTGATGGACATAATAAGAAAGAAAATGAGTCGAGTGAAGGTACATCCTGGGGTGCAGGGGTGGGGGTACCCTACAGCCCCTGGACATTCTTAACAGAAGTTGAAAATCGTGTTTCGATGGGGTGGTTCCAAAAGCCCCTTCATATCTCTAAACGCCAGGAAATATCGTTTCTTAAATTATGTTTTTATGATCAGTGAACATTAGTTAATATTTACACAAAAAATGACGCATGTACGCCAATTAAAGGTACTCAATCCGATCAGATGGTACCCATGTCATTAGATTCCAACAACAACATCTTCATCCGCAATTTGATCAGAGAAATTCCTCGCTTCGACAGTTTACTGGGCCACTTAAAATTTAAATGATAGATTTCAAACATCAATATCTGATCACTCACTTTGATGGGTGGGTCATCGACTCGAATCAAATATTGTTACCCTCGAAGCCAAGGAATGGTAATTTGCGAGCGTTAATTCGGATTGAGTATCTTTAAAGTCTAATTGAAATTGATTTGGGAGGTTTGGAGCATCCCCAGACCCTAACGCCAGGATTGCGAAACTTAAAGGTACTCAATCCGATTCGATGGTCCCCATATAATCAGATTCCAACAACAACAACAACAACAACATTTTTAGAAATGCCGCTTGAGTTATCAGAATCGATTAATTGCCAAAAAATAATACTAACCATGCACTGTCAACTATAGTATAAAATTGCCCGAAACGAGTCATTTATCAACATGTTTATCGACGAAATGTGGCCTTATTATCAAGACAAAGCCTATTCATTTTAGAGTTATCCATCTTCATCCGCAATTTGGTCCAAAACCGTCGGTTCGTCGACTTTTTACTGCGCCACTAATAAGTCTCTATGGTGAAAAATTATAGATTTCAAAAATCGCTATGTAATAACGCTGAGGTTTGATAGGTGGGTTCCTCGACTCGAATCAAATATTGTTTACCCCCGAATCCAAATAAATAGTAATTGAGGGGTTGCTTAATCGGATTATGAATCTTTAAGAAATGAGTTTTCTGCGATGATTCAAGGGTGATACCAAATCTGGGGCATCAAACCTTTCGTACGCGATAGTGTAATTGGAACCCACTTGGCTCTAGGTCTACATGGTATGTTGCAAATCAAATTGATGATACTACATGTATGTTATGTTATCAATTGCAGGGAGATTTACAGGATACTCTGATCAACTTGAGAAAAAAACCCTTGTAAAATCAGTAGTCAAGACTAGTGTACATGATGTAGCCAAAGAACGTCCTCGTCGATTCAGAAGTTATCAGGCTTTTTATCAGTTCAAGGTGTGACTTACATTAGTTGACTCTAAAATACCTCAGTAAAACTATGCAAGTCCCATATTACACTGATATTACTCTGGTAAAGTCACAGTTTACATGGGTTTCTGTCTTTTTGTATAACTGTATTGACACATGACCGACCATTTGTCGGCGAACACCAGTCTCCATACATTCTGTGGGTTACAGTTGATTATGTGTGTCATCGTTGTGTGAACATCGGCCTCCACAAATTGCCCCCTTTTCACCGGGGCCGCCCCTGTCTGTGGATTACAGCTGATTATGTGTGTCATCGTTGTGTGAACATCGGCCTCCACAAATTGCCCCCTTTTCACCGGGACCGCCCCTGTCTGTGGGTTACAGTTGATTATGTGTGTCATCGTTGTGTGAACATCGGTCTCCACAAATTGCCCCCTTTTCACCGGGACCGCCCCTGTCTGTGGGATACAGTTTATTATGTGTGTCATCGTGCGGTGAACACCAGTCTCCACAAATTTCCCCCTTTTCATCAGGACCGCCCCTCTCTGCAGTGACGTGGCGACAGGGGGTTTGCGGGGGTGTCTCACCTCCCAACTTTGGTCAAAATTTTCAACAGTTGGAAATTTCATACCTGCTAAAACATTAGTTAGAAATTTCACACCAACAATAGGTTGAAAATGTTCTTGTAGTTGTAATTTTCAAACAATTTATTGGGGGGAATTAATTTGCATATTTTCCTATTTTTGTTCCAAATTTTGGACTGAAATGGTCATCAGTTGGAAATTTTCCAACCTTATGGGGGTGACAGGTTGGAAATGTCCAACACTTGGAAAGCTTGTGTCCTGGTCCCTCCCCCGTGGCCAGTCAAAAACTGCTAGTTAATTTAGGAAAACGATATTGTCATATATACATTTGGTTAACATTGTCATTGGAATTGTCATCAGTTGGAAATTTTCCAACCTAAGTGGGTGTGTCAGGTTTGAAATTTCCAAATCTAGGAAGGCTTGGGGCTAGTCTAGATGCTAGGATTTTGCGATTTTCTTGTTTAGATTCCAAAATTTTCCCACAACTGGCCGAACCATGGTCGGCCGGTGTGTCATTGTCCCTCCCCCGTGGCCAATAAAAAACTGCAAATTAGTTTAAGAAAATAATCAACAGTTTTACTACATTTGGTTAAAGTTGTGGACTGAAATGGTCATCAATTGGAGAATTTTCCAACCTGAGAGGAGCATGATGTTTGAACTTTTCAACACTTAGTCTAGGAAAGCTTCAGTTGAGACAAATCTAGATGCTAGGATTTGCGATTTTCTTGTATAGTTTTCAAAAGTTTCTCACACCGAACAACCATGGTCAGCCGGTGTGTCCTGGTCTCTTGCCCGTTTGCAATTTTTCAGGTTAAAATATTTGATTGTTCTCATACCGGGAATATAGAACCATGGTTTATTAATATATAGGATATTAGGCCTGAGCACTGAGGTGTAAGGAGGGTGCAAATGGAATTATGCAAAACTTGTGTTTGGACTGATTCTGATTCAAGGGGGGGGGGTGCAGTTGGAATATCCCAAGGTGGACCCCCCCCCCAACGGAAACCCTCTAGCCACGTCCCTGCCTCTCTGTGGGTTACAGTTGAATATGTGTGTCATCATTCGGTGAACATCGGCCTTCACACATTGCCCCCTTTTCACCGGGACCGCCCTTGTCTGTGGATTACAGCTGATTATGTGTGTCATCGCTGGGTGAACATCAATCTCCACAAATTGCCCCCTTTTCATCAGACCCACCCCTGTCTGTGGTTGATTATTACGCCACCGTAGTGTGGTGTTTATTGCTTTTGGTTTTTTTGTATCGCATGGGCGATCGATAATTCACTGGGTGATTGTACATTCGGCAAACCTCGTCAGATTCCGTCACCGTTTCATCGTACCGATAATTACGAGAGTACAACTAAGATTGGCACATGTGTTTACGTCACCGGTGTAATTGTGGGGACATGCTTCTATTATGAAGGTTTGCTACCCCGAAGGTCCGCTATTCCGAAGGTTCTCTATTCCGAAGGTTTTTGTTATTTTTAGGTTAATTCTATATTTTAAAGTATTGAGACTAATTTGAGAGGGTTCATTTTCACAAAGATTCTTAATATGGAGTGTGCGCTCACATCCGAACTGATCATGCGCGCACACCGATACAGATACAGGAGGAAATAACTTAACTTAGAACATTAAATGTGATTTTGTTTTGTTTTCGCTGGTTTTCTTGAGATTTTATGTCATTACGTGGGCCCATACCTTTGAATTCTTGGCATATACTATGAATGTTGTGGTATATATGGACCCTCCCGCATTGGGACATGACATAGGTTCAGTTGACTTAAGTGGTGTTCTGTGTGTGCTCCAATTTGGAGTTCATTATTTTAAGGGCCAAGTTTAGAATTTTATGGGTCCATACCTTTGAACTCTGGGCATATAATATGAATATTGGGGGGCATGGCTCTATTCCGAAGGTTCACTATCCCGAAGGTCCACTATTCCGAAATTTCTCTGAATGTTCGCTATTCCGAAGGTTCACCAATCCGAAGGTTCGTTATTCCGAAGGTTCTGTGTTCCAAAGATTTTTTTTATTTTAAGGTTAATTCTATATTCTAAAGTAACGAGAGGGTTCATTATCACGAAGATTCTTTTGATGAAGGAAATAACGTAAAACATTAAATGTGATTTTGTTTTGTTTTCGAGGGTTTTCTTGAGTTTAATGTCATTACGTATGACCTTATTTCTCATTACATATTCACGCCAAGGAGCCCACACAATTGCTATGTTACGATGCGATTTAATGTGATTATGTGTGACCTAATATCTCAATAATCTGAGGCAAGAGTACGCCTGCTAAAGGCGAATTATAACAGTTGGGGGTATAACTCTCAATAAATACTGGAGGCTATAACAAACTGCGCAGTAGAATATCGCTGAATGGACGAGTATGAGATGAGCCTAAATGCAATTGTGACTTTGTTTAAAGGCCCACTTAATTTTCGAGTCATTAATTTTTTATAGTATATACGGTTTTAATAACAATTTATGCCATAAAATTTGAATAAACTACTATAATTCATCACCATTTGAAAGGCAGAATACTTCTATCTCCTAGTTTGAAACACCTTCAAAATACCGCGTCGTATATCTAGCAATTAGCAACCAACATGTCCTCCTCGGCTTTCCATAGATTTCAACGTAATTTGATACCTATGGGTATTTGTGTCCGGGAAGTGTTTTGAACGGGTCAAATCGTGACCCCGACCTGACCTTGACCTATAAAACTATCAATGCAAGGTCAATTTGGGTAAAACGGACAAATTTCGGCGAAATTTGATACTAGGGATACTTTGGTCTGAGGAGAGTTTTAAACGGGTCAAATCGTGACCTCGGCCTGACCTTGACCTTCAATATGGCCAATCAAAGGTCAACTCGGATAAAACGGATAGATTTCGACGAAATTTGATACCTATGGGTACTTTTGTCGGGGGGGGGGGGTGTTTTGGACGGGTCAAATCATGACTCTGACCTTACCTTGACCTTCAAAATTGTTAATTAAAGGTCAAGTTGGGTAAAACGGACGGATTTCGACGAAATTTGATACCTATGGGTAGTTTTCTACGGGTGGGGGTGTTTTGGACTGGACAAATCATGACCCTGACCTGACCTTGACTTTCGAAATAGTCAATTGAAGGTCAAATCGCACCTTTCACCGGAAAGCAGATGTGAAACAGCCCGGGTGAAGTCGGGCCTATCAGCTTGTGTAATAAAGAAGACAGTTTGATGAAAGTAATGTATGCCACGAGAAACGGGAAAACTTGAAATATGGAAGTACGCAAATTTCCCGCATAAAATTTGAAAGCTAGTTTATAGAATAATTGTATTATTATTTATATTTATGGCTAATAATACGATCTTGGTGGCGTTACCATTTCTGACTATGGTTTTCTTGTGTGTGTCATCGTTCGGTGAACATCAAGTCGCATGCGTTTATTTCTCAGCCGAGTGTGACCTAGTTTTGCTCAGTGTGGAGTTCACGGTCCAGTCGGGAGGATGGCGATCTGAGATTAATATAAATCATGGCTCCGTCGTCCTAATCAGCAATCGTCAACGCGGCAACAGGCGGGGATTCAACTCGGGGACTGGTAGTTTAGATATATAAGAACATAACGGTAAGTATAATAGAAAGCATACTTGTCCGGGGAATATATTTGTTTTAGTATAAATTACCTGATAACAATACAAAAAAAGACGACAAACTGTGGTTTGGTGCGTCTTTCGTATACATGCGCAAATATTGTAGGAAATTGTAGGAAATGAACAGTTCAGGGACGTGGCTATAGAGGGTATCCCATGGGGTGGTGGTGTATGATGGGGTCGTCCTGATCCCATGGGGTGGTGGGTGATGGTGTCAGCCTGATCACATGGGGTGGTGGGTGATGGTGTCGGTCTGACAGAGACGTGGCGACAGGTGGGGGGGGGGCGGTGTTTGGGAAGGGGTCTCACCCCCGCCAATTTGTCAAAATTTTCAACAGTTGGAAATTTCATACCTGCCAAAACATTAGTTGGAAATTTCACACCAACAATAGGTTGAAAATATTCGTGTAGTTTGATTTTCAAACAATTTATTGGGGGGAATTAATTGTTTTTGGACCAATATTTGCATATTTTCCTATTTTTTCTCAAAATTTTGGACTGAAATGGTCATCCGTTGGAAATTGTCCAACCTTAAGGGGGGGGTGACAGGTTGGAAATTTCCAACACTTGGAAAGCTTGTGTCCTGGTCCCTCCCCCGTGGCCAGTCAAAAACTGCTAGTTATTTAAGAAAACAATAATGTCATACATTTGTTCAACATTGTCATTGGAATTGTCATCAGTTGGAAATTTTCCAACCTAAGTGTGGGTGTCAGGTTTGAAATGTCCAACTCTAGGAAGACTTGAGGCTCGTCTAGATGCTAGGATTTTGCAACTTTCTTGTTCAGATTAAAGTACATTTTCGCACACCGGGCCGAACCATGTTACATTTGAACCATGCTACATATATGATCAAACTTGTGGACTAAAATGGTCATCAGTTGGAGAATTTTACAACCTGAGGGGGAGTATGAGGTTTGAAATTTCCAACACTAGGAAAGCTTCAGTTGAGGCCAGTCTAGATGCTAGGATTTGCGATTTTCTTATATAGTTTTCAAAATTTTCTCACACCGGGCCGAACAACCATGGTGGGCCCGGTGTGTCCTTGTCTCTTGCCCGTAGCCGTGTGTATTTGTCTGGAGTTAGACCACTAGATGTTAGGATTAATGCAATTTCCAGGTTAAAATATCTGAATGTTCTCATACCGGGAATATAGAACCATGGTTTATGAATATAATATATAGGATATTAGGCCTGAGCACTGAGGTGCAAGGGGGGTGCAAATGGAATTATGCAAAACATGTGTTTGGTCTGATTTTGATTCAGGGGGGGGGGGGTGCAATTAGAATCTTGAACCACTTTCTAACTGTTAGAAACAAACAAAAATAATGAGTACACGCATTCTGGTATAAAATTTCCAAATAATTTTGTGGCAGGGAAAGCTTCCAACTGTTAAGTATAGTTGATCAAATTTGGAGATACCCACACACCCCCCAAACCCAAACTACTGACCCCGCCTCAACAAACCCCTGAGAGCTTTCCGATGAATGGCAACACACCATATGTCCGTCTAAATCCTGAAAAGTTACCCATAATTCTGCTGTGGTTAAGTAGTCGATTATTTAGGGCATTACTGTATGAGATATTTATGATTGGTATAAGAACAACATCTGTCTATTATATAGTATTCATTCTGTTTGTGGCAATTTTAGCCGATGTGACTATTTTATCAGCTATACCCACTGCGAAGGCCGCCCTTATCTTTAATGAGTACCAGTCATACTTGTGAGTATCACTTCATGTATCTGTTCAAACTAGAGTAGCGCCTGTATATATTATAATGGCTGCAGCTGGATCATTCGTTGGCTTGTTCAAAGTTTTCCATTATTTGACCCTGCTGAGTAATAACTAATGTTACAGATGGCAGATAAGCCAGATTGAAAAAATAGAATGCACATCATCCAGATATTTTTGTGCAGTTTCGGGCAAATGTATCAAATAAATGTTGTATATATGCATAAATTTAGTAGTCCCACATACTCATTAATTTTATCGAAAATAGTTTTTTACACAACATTGCCAAATCCACTATCTGTCAATTAATTTCATTAGGTCTTGTACATGGAAATTTGTAACTTAGTTTATGGCTCCCATAAAGTAAATTGATATTAAATAATTAAATTTGATATTAAGATGACTTAATTGTTAACCTGAATGTTTACAGAAGACGTCTTCAACTAAAATTAATTAGTATTCTATATATTATCGATATTAAATCAATGTTATATCTGGGAATTTATTGAAATTACGTACTTTCTCCATGTAAGTTCTAAACAAGTCATCATTATTATAAGTGCTGAATCAGTTTTACATTCCAGGAGTTATCCATAATGTGGCAACATGTGGTGGTGATTTGTACAGCACTGCTGACCGGACAGACGCGTAAGTTATAAGTACACTATGAGTGTCGCCCACCCTCCTACCCCTGATGTGGTGTTGACTTAATTGTACAGCACTGCTGACCTGACAGATGTGTAAGATAAGTAAACTATGTGTGGTCCCCCCCCCCAGCCTCCCCTCACTGTGTATTTTCTCTAGGGCAGTCACCAATTTAATTTTAATATAACGCAAACAGTCGGCATACTGGTTCTAACTAACGCAAACAGTTGGCATACTGCATGGTTCTACTAACACAGTCGGCAGATCAACTCTAAAGAACGACTACCAGAGGGATACATTACGAGGCCTCACAATATTGTACCAGACATTAGCAGAATGAGGTCCGCAGAGGTTGAATTTAGTGATGCTATCCTGCACAGTGGGCCAGTATCACCACATGCATCCTCTGGGGACCTCATTCTGAATGACCTCATCTGCTGTGGGAGATCTAGAGGCAAGAGACTCAGATTTAAGTTCGCAGATTGTGATGTGCACCCATTGGACACCTCTCTTATGCATAGTTTCGTCTGCCAATTTGGGTATATAGAGAAACTTAACTACAAAAGAAAAATAATCTTTCTAAAGAAACTAAAGAACTTGTTAATTTGATAATAAAGTTACAATCCCGAAACTCAAATATATTTTATTTTGACCTATATAAAACATCCACCATTTTAATTTTCAGTTATGCTATAATGCAAACACGTTGCAATGGTTTGTCCAAAGGTCTAGCATACTAGTTTACTCACCAAATCCATCCGTTATGATCAACTCTAAAGACCTCCTCCCCAGGGAGGTACATCACGAGGCCGCAAAATATAGTGCCAGACATTTGCAGAATGCGGTCCCTTGAGGGTGAATTTAATGATGCTATCATGCGCAGTGGTCTAGTATATATAACCAAATGCATCCTCTGGGGACCTCAATCTGCATGGCCTCATTTGCTATGGGAGACCTAAACTCAGATTTAAGTTCCCAGATGGTGAAGATGGTAATGTACACCCATTGGGTGTCTCGATTATGCATTGTGTCGTCTGCCAATATGGGGATATAGAGAAACTAAACTAAAAAAACAAAAAACTTCTAAAGAAACTAAAATCTTGTTAATTTGATAATAAAGATAAATTAAAGTGGAGACTTTTTACCGGAAACACACATATATTTTATTTTGGCCTAAACAGTCACCATTTTAATTTTCAGTTGCTATAACGCAAACAGTTGGCAATGGTTTGTCCAAAGGTCTGGCGTACTGGTTTTACTCACCAAAACCATCCGTTATGCTCAACTCTAAAGACCGTCTCCCAGAGGGGTACATCACGCGAATCTCCTTCTATGTGCACGCTGATTTCCCAGGCAGAACCAACACCGGAACGTTCCTGGTATTCCAGCAGGCCGGATACGGAGTCAATAACTACACACTCCTCAACACGAAAGAAGTGACCTTCAGCCAAACTGAGGGTGTACAGAACGTAAGTATGACAAGCATTCACCCGAACAGCAGGACATAGTTCAGTCCCTCTCTACGATGGTCTGACCACTGCCATCACATATAGAGAATATAAGGAAATCTTACATTTTTTATTTGACTTTTGTGACTTATGCAGTTGATGGTGACACTTAACCCTTTACCCAACAGAACGGCCCTGTGCCAATGCATTCTCTTATATATGCGAGTCGACCATAGGTCGCCTCGCATATATAAGAGAATGCATTGGCTTAACACATTAAAAATTAGAAAATTGTTAAAGAATGTAAGAAAAAATGGTAAAAAGTGTTAAAAAAAGATTTTTTTTAGGCCAATGCATTCTCTTATATATGTGAGGCGACCTATGGTCGACTCGCATATATAAGAGAATGCATTGGCACATGGCATAACTAACTATCACAATGTGGTCAAGGAGCCGGTTCCAATGATATCCATATTTGTATGGTTCTATTGAGACAGACCGAAGATATTTTAGGCTGTTGAAGCTTTATTTGGCCGGTTTTGGCCGGTTTGTTGGGTAAAGGGTTAAAGTCATTACGCCCTCTTAGGGTGTATATTGGCAAGCTCATCTTGCCCTGTCGTAGGAGGTGATGGAGTAAATGTGATTAAAGTCGTACTCGGTATTTACGTATTTGGATGGACTAAATGTGATTAGAAACATGCATGTATTTGCGATAGATAGATAGACAATTTTGGCCTGATTATTATTCTGCATGCTATTTCAAGCACTTAATTCAAACCTCTATTTCTATAGAAATTAGAACAAATAACAAAGAAAAGGTACATGCCGGCCAAAAATGTAAATGTCGTTAAAGAGAAACCACGAACTGGCAGCACATCAACATAATAACGTCAAGGCATTCATCACTATTTTGGCAATGGGTGTATGGTTATTGGTATATCAATGCATTGGCTGTCACATGTTTCGTGATTAACCTTTCAACCAATTGGAACGTATGCACCCTTTGTGAAGACATATATCATACTTGACATATGGTGTGTAAATATTTCATAATTAACTTTAGTTTGGCATGTTCAATTATAAAAGTGTTTTCACATGCTTTCTCACCAAGTGAACGCTATATACACACATATAAAAAATATTACATATAATCAACTTAACATGGTCGTTACCTATATACACATTTTTCACTACATTAATGCTCTAATATAATTTATATATGCTTATTAATATGATCTTGAGGGCGTTACCATTTCTGACTATGGTTTTCTTGTATTTACTGTGGTACAGTTATGCCACACATATTGTGACAAAGCATATGGGAGGCTATTTCCTCATTTATTAAATAATTGGACTTAAGCGCAATTCAATTGCGCTTAAGAACAATACAATTGCACTTACCCGCCATTCAATTATGCCTAAGCACAATTCGATTGCGCTTAAGCACAACTACTTACATCTTTAGCTTAAGCGCAATAGCCATAACAAGTTTTCACATCTAGAAGATCAAATGAGGTTCATAATGAGGCTCGATCACCAGGCACTCAAATTGCAAGCAGCACTCCCTCCATATGTTATTATAGTTGTAAATAATATTCTGAATGGTTGCTGGCAATATCACGAGAATAAATTGTCGGCCTAGATCATGCCATGAATCTTTACTCTATAGCTATATGCCCATAGAGACCATACTCCCATCAGTTCAAGACCTGGGAACTTTTTATGTTCTGGTCCATTCTGACAGGGAACGTTATAACATTGAACAAACAAAGCAGGGAATATATTTATTTGTTATTACATGTTACTCAATGATCTACTCCACAGTATGGTGTGGGCCCAGCTCGAGATGGCATGTTTTTTGTGCCTTTTGTGAGCCAATATCACAATAAACATTGAATTGTTTAAGTACTCCGGAAAAATTCCATGATTATAACAGATGCAATGAAAAATATTATTGTTTTGTTCCGGTTTCATGGTTGAGGCGAACATGATATATGCAGTGTGATGTCAACGGGATGCATGTGGAACACACGTTCCATACAGATTTGTAAATATGGAATACTGTGATTCTAAGAACAGGTGTATAGTAAATAAAGTTAATAAACGAATGAGCAAAATTTCAAATTGTTCACCATATGTACTTCACCTTTACAGATAACGTTTACATCTGGCTCTATATTCGCACCTGAGAATAGTTTCATTGGTTGGACCTATGGCCAGAAGAAATTTCCAATCAGCTTCATGGTTGCCACTGACGGTAATGGTACAAAGTTCATGGACACTCCGAGTGACAGTTTACAGACTGGGAACACATACAGTACAGAACCATGGCTCCGGAATTATTACTGGGCTGTGGAGGTGGAGGTAGAGCGAAGTATGTCAATCATTATTTTACCAAAAGGGAGATAACCCCATAGGTAGGCTCATGCACACTTGGTCGTCTGCTTTGGTTTCTGGAGGGGGACACAAAGGGTGGATTCAGGCATGTTACGCCTGCCAGTTGGATTGGTCTATTGTTAATTCAACTGGAGGGGATTTCAGGAAAATGAGCAGATGACAGATAATACAAATAGAGAAGGAGTTATATTTAATTTAGGGAAATACATGTACAACAATGCCCTATATAAATAATCGACCCCTTAACCACAGCAGAATTATGGGCAACTTTTCAGGATTCAGTCGGAAATATTTCCGACTAAATCCTGAAAAGTTACCCATAATTCTGCTGTGATTAAGGGGTCGATTATTTAGGGCATTACTGTATGTTCAGATAATAAATTTCAACAACAACCTGCAACTGACCTTATATCTGACCAATTCCTGATGGATAACTACTCCTTAAAGGGTACTGTACACTAAATCTGGCCATTTTTGGGACCATCTCAGTTTATACTCAACAGAATATATGCAACAAATGAATGAATTTGAGCCATGGATGAGTTCAAAATACACTCATTTATCGTATGAACGATACCACAACATGGTAATTATAACGAAAATGAATATATGACTCCAGCCATAAATTCCTTTTCATTATAATTATCATGTTGTTTGCCTCATTCACAGACAAATGAGTGTATTTTGCAGTAATCTATGGCTCAAATTCATTCATTTGTTGCATATGTTCTGTTAAGTATAAAAGGAGATGGTCCCATAAAAATGGCCGGATTTAGTGTACAGCACCCCTTTAAGTATTTTGTATATAAAGGGTTATATAAGGCCTAAGATATATTTGTCTCTGAAATTAAAGATTGTGTCCCGTTTCCAAGGTTTCATTTGCCTGTTAGATATTCCATTTAACTTTAACATTAAAGGGGTACTGTACACTAAATCCGGCCATTTATGGGACCGTCTCCTATTATACTCCACAGAATATATGTAACAAATGAATAAATTTGAGCCATGGACGAGTACAAAATACGCTAATGTACTCTATGAATGATGCGAACAACATGGCAATTATAATTAAAATGAATATATGGCTAGCCTAATTTTATTTATTTTCATTATTATTATCAGAATACATTCTGATTATAATAATGAAAATGAATAAAATTAGGCTAGCCATAAATTCATTTAAACGTAATATGTGGTTCTTTAGTGTATGTGAGTTTAATTAACTCTCATTCTTACTCATAGTAAATCTTTTATTGGATATTTTCTTTACTGTTGAGTATAATAGGAGATGGTCCCATAAATGGCCAGATTTAGTGTACAGTCCCCCTTTACTCAAGTTTATAAATACTTTGGAAGATACACAGTTGCTTTTGGAGAAGTTACACACTTACATTCAAATAGCAAATGGTGCAATTCATTCATGCAACATATATCTATTACAGACTTGTTTATCAAACCATGTAAATTAGTCCGGCTCCCCATAAACCAGGAACGTTGTTAGTCAGTTAGAGACCCTGAGGAGGGCTGCCACGATTCATCGCGATTCCAATGCATTGCGTTTTAAAGTTAATGATGCAATGCATCGTATTGGGAGGGTGCGAGGCGATGCAAAAACAATTCATGTATGCAGAGTTATCAATAGTCAGAGATCCAAACTTTTCCACTCGAAACTTCCCAACTGGGCAGATCTGGGGACTGTATTAGCTATTCTAGTCTACTTCTAATACCTGGACATGCACTTTGGTAATTTTAATTAGGTCTTGTAATTTACTTCAATGAATATGCTGAGGTGAACACTGATGAGAATATACAAAAACTAAAAATAATTGAGTGGTTCATCTAGTTTTCACAGCAGTAAGTTGCCAAAAATTTGCATAGCGATGCGCATCATATTGTGATAGTAAAATTGCGATTCGCATTGCATCGTGAACGTCTAAATCATTGCAGTCCTAACACTGAGGTCACAGCATACCTGGATTTAACCACTTGACATTGGACATTGTCCGGATTTAACCACATTACTCTGTAAAATGTCCGGTGCAAAACTGGGATTCACAATGTCCAATGGTTTGTATTTGAGCCTTAACATTATGTCCGACGTTCAGTATTCTTTTAAGTTATTAGCCAGGAAGAAAATAATTGGTCGCTAGTTTATTTGGCAATTAGCTTATCATGGACAATAAACTCGGAAAAACAAATAAAGTGAAATTTTTATCAAACACTTTGTGCAGGAAGTGTTAAAATAATAAGATTTTCCCATATTATAAAAGAAACATACTATTACTGCACTAAATTGTCAGTAAATTTAAATGTCCCACAATTAATCTTGAGTAAAGGAGTTTGAGGTGTCTGAGGTGTGCTTTGTTATAAGCTACAATTGTTGTTTCTATGAGGTGTGAATGTCCAGTGGTGTAGAATTAAGTATGAGGTGTGGAACAGATATATACAGTAATGCCCTAAATAATCGACTCCTTAACCACAGCAGAATTATGGGTAATTTTTCAGTATTTAGTTGTAAATATGGCTTGTTGCCATTCATCGGAAAGCTCTTACTGAATGGAAACAAGCCATATTTCCGACTAAGTCCTGAAAAATTACCCATAATTCTGCTATGGCTCAAATTCATTCATTTGTTGCATATATTTAGTTGGAAATACGGCTTGTTGCCATTCACTGAGAGCTTTCCGATGAATAGCAACAAGCCATAATTCCGACTAAATCCTGAACAATTACCCATAATTCTGCTGTGGTAAAGGAGTCGATTATTCAGGGAATTACTGCATGTCTCAGCCACAACTCATCTGCACATGGTAGCTATACAGATGTAACACTTCAAAAATATGAGAGTGCAGTATATCAAATTGACACTTTGCTTTATTTTTCCAGGCCAACAAGGACCGCAGGGAGTAGATGGACCAATGGGTCCGACTGGATCACAGGGGGTAACTGGTCTAACTGGCAATGCGGGGGCGACTGGTCAACAAGGTGTAATCGGAGTAACCGGAGCGAGCGGGCCAACAGGTGCTTAACCGTTTCTTTAATTCCTATTAAATTGTGGAAAATGTTCACATTGTAAAAAATAAGTTTAACCCTTCCATGACTGAAGCTTCCAGAATTTTGTGAAAACCCTGTGTCAATGCATGTCCACATAGCCGGGGTGGTTAGGTCGTTATTAAACCCGGTGTCAATGCATGTCCACATAGCCGGGGTGGTTAGGTCGTTATTAAACCCTGTGTCAATGCATGTCCACATAGCCGGGGTGGTTAGGTCGTTATTAAACCCTGTGTCAATGCATGTCCACATAGCCGGGGTGGTTAGGTCGTTATTAAACCCTGTGTCAATGCATGTCCACATAGCCGGGGTGGTTAGGTCGTTATTAAACCCGGTGTCAATGCATGTCCACATAGCCGGGGTGGTTAGGTCATTATTAAACCCGGTGTCAATGCATGTCCACATAGCCGTGGGTGGTTAGGTCGTTATTAAACCCTGTGTCAATGCATGTCCACATAGCCGGGGTGGTTAGGTCGTTATTAAACCCTGTGTCAATGCATGTCCACATAGCCGTGGGTGGTTAGGTCGTTATTAAACCCTGTGTCAATGCATGTCCACATAGCCGGGGTGGTTAGGTCGTTATTAAACCCTGTGTCAATGCATGTCCACATAGCCGGGGTGGTTAGGTCGTTATTAAACCCTGTGTCAATGCATGTCCACATAGCCGTGGGTGGTTAGGTCGTTATTAAACCCTGTGTCAATGCATGTCCACATAGCCGGGGTGGTTAGGTCGTTATTAAACCCTGTGTCAATGCATGTCCACATAGCCGTGGGTGGTTAGGTCGTTATTAAACCCTGTGTCAATGCATGTCCACATAGCCGTGGGTGGTTAGGTCGTTATTAAACCCTGTGTCAATGCATGTCCACATAGCCGTGGGTGGTTAGGTCGTTATTAAACCCTGTGTCAATGCATGTCCACATAGCCGGGGTGGTTAGGTCGTTATTAAACCCTGTGTCAATGCATGTCCACATAGCCGTGGGTGGTTAGGTCGTTATTAAACCCTGTGTCAATGCATGTCCACATAGCCGGGGTGGTTAGGTCGTTATTAAACCCTGTGTCAATGCATGTCCACATAGCCGTGGGTGGTTAGGTCGTTATTAAACCCTGTGTCAATGCATGTCCACATAGCCGGGGTGGTTAGGTCGTTATTAAACCCTGTGTCAATGCATGTCCACATAGCCGGGGTGGTTAGGTCGTTATTAAACCCTGTGTCAATGCATGTCCACATAGCCGTGGGTGGTTAGGTCGTTATTAAACCCTGTGTCAATGCATGTCCACATAGCCGGGGTGGTTAGGTCGTTATTAAACCCGGTGTCAATGCATGTCCACATAGCCGGGGTGGTTAGGTCGTTATTAAACCCGGTGTCAATGCATGTCCACATAGCCGGGGTGGTTAGGTCGTTATTAAACCCGGTGTCAATGCATGTCCACATAGCCGGGGTGGTTAGGTCGTTATTAAACCCGGTGTCAATGCATGTCCACATAGCCGGGGTGGTTAGGTCGTTATTAAACCCTGTGTCAATGCATGTCCACATAGCTGGGGTGGTTAGGTCGTTATTAAACCCTGTGTCAATGCATGTCCACATAGCCGGGGTGGTTAGGTCGTTATTAAACCCGGTGTGAATGCATGTCCACATAGCCGGGGTGGTTAGGTCGTTATTAAACCCTGTGTCAATGCATGTCCACATAGCCGGGGTGGTTAGGTCATTATTAAACCCGGTGTCAATGCATGTCCACATAGCCGGGGTGGTTAGGTCGTTATTAAACCCTGTGTCAATGCATGTCCACATAGCCGGGGTGGTTAGGTCGTTATTAAACCCTGTGTCAATGCATGTCCACATAGCCGGGGTGGTTAGGTCGTTATTAAACCCTGTGTCAATGCATGTCCACATAGCCGGGGTGGTTAGGTCGTTATTAAACCCTGTGTCAATGCATGTCCACATAGCCGGGGTGGTTAGGTCGTTATTAAACCCTGTGTCAATGCATGTCCACATAGCCGGGGTGGTTAGGTCATTATTAAACCCGGTGTCAATGCATGTCCACATAGCCGGGGTGGTTAGGTCATTATTAAACCCGGTGTCAATGCATGTCCACATAGCCGGGGTGGTTAGGTCGTTATTAAACCCTGTGTCAATGCATGTCCACATAGCCGGGGTGGTTAGGTCGTTATTAAACCCTGTGTCAATGCATGTCCACATAGCCGGGGTGGTTAGGTCGTTATTAAACCCGGTGTCAATGCATGTCCACATAGCCGGGGTGGTTAGGTCGTTATTAAACCCTGTGTCAATGCATGTCCACATAGCCGGGGTGGTTAGGTCGTTATTAAACCCGGTGTCAATGCATGTCCACATAGCCGGGGTGGTTAGGTCGTTATTAAACCCGGTGTTAATGCATGTCCACATAGCCGGGGTGGTTAGGTCGTTATTAAACCCTGTGTCAATGCATGTCCACATAGCCGGGGTGGTTAGGTCGTTATTAAACCCGGTGTCAATGCATGTCCACATAGCCGGGGTGGTTAGGTCGTTATTAAACCCGGTGTCAATGCATGTCCACATAGCCGGGGTGGTTAGGTCGTTATTAAACCCTGTGTCAATGCATGTCCACATAGCCGGGGTGGTTAGGTCGTTATTAAACCCGGTGTCAATGCATGTCCACATAGCCGGGGTGGTTAGGTCGTTATTAAACCCGGTGTCAATGCATGTCCACATAGCCGGGGTGGTTAGGTCGTTATTAAACCCGGTGTCAATGCATGTCCACATAGCCGGGGTGGTTAGGTCGTTATTAAACCCGGTGTCAATGCATGTCCACATAGCCGGGGTGGTTAGGTCGTTATTAAACCCGGTGTCAATGCATGTCCACATAGCCGGGGTGGTTAGGTCGTTATTAAACCCGGTGTCAATGCATGTCCACATAGCCGGGGTGGTTAGGTCGTTATTAAACCCGGTGTCAATGCATGTCCACATAGCCGGGGTGGTTAGGTCATTATTAAACCCGGTGTCAATGCATGTCCACATAGCCGGGGTGGTTAGGTCATTATTAAACCCGGTGTCAATGCATGTCCACATAGCCGGGGTGGTTAGGTCGTTATTAAACCCGGTGTCAATGCATGTCCACATAGCCGGGGTGGTTAGGTCGTTGTTAAACCCTGTGTCAATGCATGTCCACATAGCCGGGGTGGTTAGGTCGTTATTAAACCCGGTGTCAATGCATGTCCACATAGCCGGGGTGGTTAGGTCGTTATTAAACCCGGTGTCAATGCATGTCCACATAGCCGGGGTGGTTAGGTCGTTATTAAACCCGGTGTCAATGCATGTCCACATAGCCGGGGTGGGTAGGTCGTTGATTAGATCATTGCAGTCTGGGCTAGACTTTGTTGATGCAGGTTTGAACCTTGACATCGGAGAAAAAAAGGCCGATATTCAAACTTTATCTGAGGAGGGATATCTCAGTGTGTCATTCTGAATGATACGTCATGTCAATTTTGATATTATGTACCGATATTGGTCATATATCGGGATTGACTTTGGCTGTTGATTGTGTCAATATTTAATACATACTTAAACAATATGAAGTTTTACATCTGAACAATTTACATCTTACGCGTTCGCTCCTATCTCAAATAATCAAAATTCTTTTAGCTTGGATTCGTGTAGCGTTGTCGTTTCTTTCGCTGTACTGTATAAGTCCATTCCTGGACTATTCTCTGGCATTGTGTCTAGCTTTCTCGGTCTTATTGTGTAGACTGTGTAGACTGTCCATGTATAGGTGTAACTCTCTGACTGACTCGCTGACTGGCTGTCTTGTTAAGTCACAAGTGCTTATATAGGTATGCTGTTCACATAGCAATGTCATCCATCAGCCGTGAAGGTTCATAACTCAAGTAGGACTGCGACAATTATGTATATAGAACGTTCATCACTATATAACAATAGATGTTGTGTTCATGTGATGGACAGCGGACATTAACATGTCTTGTCATTTCTGTAATCACACAAGCAGTATATCTGTCCCAATTCATTAGAACGGTTCAGCAAAACTTATAAATTCTCCATGTTGATACTTGTAACTGGCACCCCAATATTGTCACACTTATAAATTTATTCACTCTCGCTGAAGAAGGCAATACACACTCATACTAGTCTGGCTGCCAAACCCTGATTTCAGGTGGATGCATGTTTTCGCTTATAAAAATTGATATATAAAATTATTGTTAAATCTACATTACAAGGAACATCAGGAGCGACCGGACCACAAGGTCCAGTGGGCGACACAGGAGTCCAGGGTACACAGGGTTCACAGGGACAGACTGGTGATATCGGTTCAACAGGATCGGCAGGTCCACATGGTGAAACGGGCGTCGCAGGACCAATAGGTGCCACGGGGATGGCGGGAGATGTCGGAGGAACTGGTTCAGCAGGTATATACATGTATATTATAGTGGGTGGATCCACCCGGCGTGGCAGGACCAATGGGTGCCACGGGGATGGCAGGAGATGTCGGAGGAACAGGTTCAGCAGGTATATACATGTATCTTATAGAGTGAGTAGATCAACCTGGTGAGATGAGCATGGCGGGACCAAAGGGTGCCACAAGAATGGCGGGAGAATTCGGAGGAACTGGTTCAGCAGGTATGATGACAAATGGTCCACCTGGTGAAAAATGGGGCACATGGTTGGTGTGAAATGTCGAAGAAACTGATCCAGCAGCATGCATGTAGCATTCATGGTGTCGTCGGCCAATATTGCCAATTATTTTTGGAAAATGACCAAATGTTTTGGTAAAAAAAAAATTCCAAAGCAATAGTGAGCAATCCCCTCTGAAATAAAATCATCAGAACTCCATCAAACTGTTAATTTGTTAACAGGTAATCATCAGAGCTCCATCAGACTGTTAATTCATTAACTGGTAATCATCAGAGGTCCATCAAACCATTAATTCGTTAACAGGTAATCATCAGAGCTCCATCAAACCGTTAGTCCTTCAACAGGTAATCGGCAGTTGCTCGCCTGTGTATGAATAACAATTTATCAAAAGTACCACCTGCTGATATGTATATCGGCTACAATAATGATTGGCTGCCATAATAGTGTTCTTTCCTAATTAAGTGACGATACTGAACTGCTTTGTGGTTTAAAAATAGAACAATGTAGATGAATCAGTTCTCCTTTGTTGATATATGTTGCCGGCTAGAGCAATTTTACTTTTTGATGTTTCAATCTGAGAGGATTTTCAGATTTTTAGAGTTAGTTTTCCCTCATATTTCTTTCCCCCCAAAATATCAACACAAGTTTTTGTCACCAATCGTTTCGGGATGCTAAGGACCCTATAAATTATTATTACCAAAATCAAACATGAGTAACATCTGGTGTACTCTTCACAATTGTTCAGATTATATATACGAGGTGGATGATTGAGGATATGTGAAATTCAAGATTTTTTCGCTGAATAGATCTAGAGAAATTCTTCACTGAAAACGTCTTTCAATTTTTGTCTGGATTTACGCAAAACTCTCGCCTGGTTCTTAACTCTCTAGCTACCATTGGCTTGTTTCAGGGCCGATCGGACAAACTGGACTACCAGGCTCAGATGGAGCGATGGGTGTGGCCGGTCCGGTGGGACCCACAGGATCACAAGGGGCTGTAGGATCAGTTGGTCAGACTGGACCACAAGGTGCAGATGGTGCGACAGGAACCCAGGGTCTACAAGGTATACAGTGAGATTATATATATATATATCCTACTCGGGGTGAGGGTGTGGGGTTTACAAGGTGCAGGTGGTGCGACAAGGTACAGGGTTACTATCATACTGTCATATTATCCTACTATTATAGGACTCTGGACTGGGGGGGTAACAAGGCACAGGGTTACTACCATACTGTCATATTATCCTACTGTTAATTATAGGACTTGCGGTACTGGAGGAGGGTGTAACAAGGTCCAAATGGTCAGACAGGAGCCCAGGGTCTACAAGGTACAGGGTTACTATCATACTGTCATATTATCCTACTAGTATAGGACTCTGGACTGGGGGGGTAACAATGCACAGGGTTACTACCATACTATCATATCATCCTACTGTTAATTATAGGACTTGCGGTACTGGAGGAGGGGGTAACAAGGTCCAAATGGTCAGACAGGAGCCCAGGGTCTACAAGGTACAGGGTTACTATCATACTGTCGTATTATCCTACTATTATAGGACTCTGGACTGGGGGGGGGGTCTAACAAGGTCCAAATGGTAAGACAGGAGCCCAGGGTCTACAAGGTACAGGGTTACTATCGTACTGTCATATTATCCTACTGTTAATTATAGGACTCGCGGGACTGGGGGAGGGTCTAACAAGGTCCAAATGGTAAGACAGGAGCCCAGGGTTTACAAGGTACATTGAGGCTATCATACTGTTATTGACCTGACTCTGGGTTAGGGGGGGGTCTTCAAGGTACAATGAGGCTATCATACTGTTGTTATAGGACTCGGGGGGGGGGGGGGTGTGGGGGGTCTACAAGGTACATGCAGTGAGGCTATAAATTGGAGTTTATTATACTGAATTGACTGCGTCCGTCCGTCACGCTTTCTCCCTCCATGTGTCCGTCAATCCGTCCGTCCGTCCGTCCGTCCGTCTGTCCGTCCATCCATCCGACCGTCCATCCGTCCGACCTCATAACTCGAACAACTATGAACCGATTTCAATAATTTTTTGTATGCAATCTCCTTAGGACTGCCTCTCCGCATCATGCTAATTTTTTTTAAAGTTATGCCTCATTTTCTACTTATTTTGACTTAGAAAATTTTTGGTATACATGCTTCTCACAATACCCTCTCTACATGATGCGGCTAGGGATTGGCTCAGACTGTTTTTCGGAATATTACACTTCATTTTTGACTTATTTTGACTTAGAAAATTCTGTCCGACTTAATAACTTTAACAAATATGAACCAATTTGAATAATTTTTTCTGTACAAGCTTCTTGTGACACCATATCGATATTATTAGTCCGAATTTTTCGTTAAAGTTAAAAATCTTTTTTGTTGGGTTTACGGATAATGCGGGTTGAATTTACCACGGTGGAGGTATGCTAGCACTCGAGTGCACACCTCTTGTTTTATATATATATCTCTTCATGTTGATAATCTAGTATTACTTAGACATTTCAACTGTCCGCATTCCTAATCACTCCATTGATTGTAACACTTGAAATTATTCCCATTCCAAGTTGAGCTACAGTGTCATTGACACTTTCATTTGCTTGAAATTATCACTCTGATCATTCCATCAAATTTTGAAAATAAAGTATTTCAATATATGCTGCATTGTATTATATTTGTACATTTATGAGCATGAATACGATTTGGTTCAATTCGAGGTTCAATTTGGGTGGCAAATGCTGTAGAACCAGCTGGTCAGACAAGTCCACAGGTATAGATGGTGCGACAGGAGCCCACGACCGACAAGGTATACAGTGAGATTTTCCTACCATTGTAGGGAGGACGATTAAAGGTGTCGCGGTGAACTGTCCTATGCTTTCTGAAATGGTTTAATTGACTGTTGTGGCTGGAATTTTTGGGAATTGGAATTAATAAGTTAGCTACATTATATGAGTGTGCAAACAGCATGCCTGGGTATACATGGGTATACAGTAATGCCCTAAATAATCAACTCCTTAACCACAGCAGAATTATGGGTAACTTTTCAGGATTTAGTCGAATGGCAACAAGCCATATTTTTTACTAAATCTTGAAAAGTTACCCATAATTCTGCTGTGGTTAAAGGCTTTATTCGGTCTAGAAACTATCAAGCGCAATCTGAAAGCCCTCCCTGTTGTAATTAAAATGACCCAAGTCCCATTCCTATCGCATAATAAATAAGCCGAAAAATAAATAAATAATACCACCACTGATATTCAGAGATTTCCGTGACTAATCTAGTTGTGGTCGAGCAAATTAAAAACAGACTCGGAGCCGGAGTTTATTATGCCGACTACGATTACATAATTGTAGTCATGTAGTCAGCCGATACTAAAATGCGGAATCGGTTTAAAATGCACTCGCTGTGTTTATATAGATTACACAACTGCGATGAGTTATTTCAGTAAATCAAGATAGCGTGGTTAACGTTGGAACTCATTATCGTACAGCAGACCATATATTTATATTAATAAAGTAATTATTAGTGCATTTGATAGTCGTTTTTGCAGCCATAAATAACATACCGCTGCGTGTTTGGTTTCTTGAATCGATGTTACTTTAGTGCTAAATTTGATAGTCGCTCAGCGACTATTCATCAGTGCCGACCGGTGAAATTGTTAAGATGTACTGTACTTAGACCATTTCTGATTAGCTGTAATTGGGATTAACAGTGTACACAATAATATCACAAGCAAAGTTTGTTAATTTTCAGGAACTTCCGGACAGTCTGGATCGACAGGCGCTGCAGGTCCACAGGGACTGACTGGTGACGCTGGACCCCCAGGAGCAGCTGGGTCCCAGGGACTGACTGGACCAGCAGGAGCCGAGGGCGTGACTGGTCAGCAGGGGCTTCAAGGTCAAACTGGAGTTGGAGGTGAGATAATAAAACAGAACGGAAATGTGATGGGTCGATCTCCCTATAAAATTTAAATGTGATGGGTTGCCCTATAAAACGTAAATGTGACGGTCGCCCTGTAAAACTGAAATGTGACGGTTGCCATGTAACACAGAAATGTGATGGGTCGCTACATAGTTTTGAAAACTATAACAAATAGAATTAAAGGAGTGAGTGAAGTTTTTACATTGATTTATGTTAAGATAACCAAATATAACTTTTCTGGATATTTGTGCTTATTCCGTTTCCGATTCTATATTTCAATGAATACAAATAACAGAATATTTGTTCTGGGTCTGATTTTGTGTTCGAGTTAATGCTCACAGAAAGGTAGTTAAGATAATTATCACCTGACTGTTGCCGGCGAAAATTCAAAAGGTGTATTTTTTATCAGAAATCTCCATTTGGCTTTAATTAATTACATCCTATTGTAATTAACAGTGTTAATAATGAGCAATTATTATTACAGGTGCAACAGGACCCGTTGGTGATATAGGTGTTCATAATGGATAATTATTATTGGAGGTGCAACAGGACCTGTTCTTGATTCAGGTGTTCATAGTGGGCACTTATCATTACAGGTGCAACAGGACCCGTTATTAGTGATACAGGTGTTTCATAATGGATAATTATCGTTACAGGTGCAACTGGACCCAATATTGATACAGGTGTTAATAATGAGCAATTATATTTTACAGGTACAACGTTGACCCATTATTAGTGATACAGGTGTTCATAATGGATAATTATCATTACAGGTGCAACCAGAACAGTTAGGGTTACAGGTGTTAATAATGAGCAATTATTATTACAGGTCAACAGGCCCATTGGTGATACATGTGTTTACAATGAGCAATTATCATTTCAGGTGCAACCGGACATGCTGGTGATACAGGTGTTCCAGGTGAGACTGGTGCACCCGGAGTAACTGGAGTAATGGGTCAAATGGGTACTGCTGGAACGACAGGAGCAATGGGTCCGACAGGGATGACTGGATCACAAGGTTACACAGGTCCTGCAGGAATAACTGGAGAGAGTGGAGTTCAAGGGCCTGCTGGTGAAACCGGACCTCAGGGATCTACAGGTCTGGCTGGAGAAACTGGACCAATCGGGCAGACAGGTAATTTAAAAAAAAAAAAACCCAGCATTTAGCTAGACATAATATACATGCTTGTAGGTGTCTGGAAAAGCCAAGAATAAATTCGCAGTAGTAATTATTTACCCAAACTAATTTCTGACACATTGCCAAATCCAAACGCGTTGAACAATCAAACAGTCTATGGATCTGTCATGTTCAGCATGGCTATCGCAACGCTGTGGAGAAATCTTAAGCAGTATACTTTCAGAGAATACAGTAGGTAACAAAATTCATAAAGAATTACTTACAGTAAAAGGGGCAGTAAACAAAATGATGATGAAGAAAACAACACCACTCGCAATAAGAAGACAGATGAGGATAAAACTCTTCTGTAGAGTATTGGATGGGTTGGTACCGGCTATTTGATCGAAAGACATATTAACACCAAAGCAAAAAGGAAGGAAAATAAAGGCCAAAAAATATCAAAAATTCAAGTCAACTAATATAGTTGAAAAAGAGGAGTGTATAAACTCAAACTCCCTCGAATGGATAATATCCAACATCAAACAACACAGACACTCATTCTTTGTTCAGAGATTGAAGAGTGGAACAGACTGGATAACATCACATGCGGAGAAACATCTTATATAACAAATTATAGCATCATAGTCCTCCATCGCACATCATACAGTCGAAAGGCTGCCGCACTGGAAAAGATTAAGTATTAGGTGTATGTAAATATTGATATAATTTACTGGTCTTTTTGGTCGAGTTTTGTTTAAAAATTAGTTTGGCGATGTCAGTAGGTGGGCGGATGTCCAGACTGGCGTGAGTCTGTTAGCACTGATGGGCGCAAGACTGTTAGTGCGATAACTCAAACAAACATCAACCGATTTCATTGATATTTGGTACATGGGTCTGTTGCAACAATATCTAGCTCAAGTTAAAAAAACAGGTTTGTCTAATCTTCTAAAGGAGAGTTATGGGCCTTGGTTTGTCTATTATTAGCGATTTTGAACATTCGCAACCATTAGCCAATAACTCAAACAAACAACGATTTCATTGATATTTGGTATATGAGTCTAGGATCACTTCTAGATAGGAGCCGTCAAATTTGAATTTTTTTTTTATGAAAAACATGGCCACCGGCAGCCATCTTGGATTTTACTCTTTGCATCACTAAATCATTTAGCACAACCTACAGAGAATACCCCTTATCCGATCATCACTAAACTGCATGTGGATCCTCGTGACCTCTGGATGGATGCTTACCTTTTTTTTTTATTCTGTTAAAAAGCATGGCTGCCAGCGGCCATCTTGGATTTTACTTTTTGTATGACTAAATCTGTTAGCACATCTTACAGGTAACATTTCTCATCCAATCATCACCAGACTTCAGATTGATCTTTAGAGTGACCTCTAGATGGAAGCCTCCCCTTTTACCTGAAATTCGTTTTAAAAAAACATGGCCGCCAGCAGTTATCTTCTTTTAATTGACTTATGTCCCTTAGTTATGAGTTATGGTTCTTTAGTTCGTCCATTTTTAGTGATTCTCGGTCAGACAGCTTCACTCTTATGGGCAAAAAAACTCTACCAGAGATATCTTTGATGTGCAACCCTTGTTTATCTTTTGTTTCTTTGAACCAGGTATGACAGGTGCAGTTGGTGGTGCCGGGGAGACAGGCGCTTCGGGTGAAACAGGTGCAATGGGATCAACTGGTTTGACAGGATCTTCGGGAGCTGCTGGTGAAACTGGAATAACAGGTGCACAGGGTCCACCTGGCGAAACCGGTCTCGTGGGAGTTACGGGTGAAACTGGTCACGCAGGAATGACTGGCGAGATGGGGGCTACAGGAGACATGGGTCTGACTGGACCTCAGGGAGTTACAGGACTCATAGGACCTACAGGAGAGACGGGATCAGTGGGAGAGACTGGGTTAACAGGAGTGCCCGGTCAGACAGGACCAATGGGAGAAACGGGTATGTTTAGCTAAAGATAAAAAACTATTTCATGACCGGGGGAGGAGGCGTGGATGGCGAGCTGTGCTTTTGCAGCATTAACTATCCTGTGCCAGTGGATACTCTTATATATGTGAGTCTCCCATAGGGAGCCTCGCATATATAAGAGACTCCACTGGCTTACAAGCTGAAGGTAAATATTATTAGACCAATGTTTTCTAGCTCCTTATGAGTGACTCGCATATATAAGAGAATGCATTGGGTTTTCAATTTTTTTTAAGAATCTCCAGTCATGAAAATGTTAACCCAAGATAATTCCATGAATTTTTACTCTGGCTACACCTGTGTAGGTCATATTTCACAAGTTCATGATCTGATCATAAATACCATGAATCTCTACTGTAGGTGGCTACGGTCGCAACACCCATAGAGGTAATATTTCATCAGAACAGTGTCATGAATCTCTCTTATGGCAAAATACGACCATAGAGATCATATTCCACCAGATCATGCCTGCCACGAATCTCTACTCTGGCTATGCCCATAGAGATTATATTTCATCAGATCATGCCACGAATCTCTACTCTGGCTATGCCCATAGAGATTATATTTCATCAGATCATGCCATGAATCTCTACTCTGGCTATGCCCATAGAGATTATATTTCATCAGATCATACCACGAATCTCTATTCTGGCTATGACCATAGAGATTATATTTCATCAGATCATGCCATGAATCTCTATTCTGGCTATGCCCATAGAGATTATATTTCATCAGATCATGCCACGAATCTCTACTCTGGCTATGCCCATAGAGATTATATTTCATCAGATCATACCATGACTCTCTATTCTGGCTATGCCCATAGAGATTATATTTCATCAGATCATACCACGAATCTCTATTCTGGCTATGACCATAGAGATTATATTTCATCAGATCATGCCATGAATCTCTATTCTGGCTATGACCATAGAGATTATATTTCATCAGATCATACCATGACTCTCTATTCTGGCTACGACCATAGAGATTATATTTCATCAGATCATACCATGACTCTCTATTCTGGCTATGACCATAGAGATTATATTTCATCAGATCATACCATGACTCTCTATTCTGGCTATGACCATAGAGATTATATTCCATCAGATCATACCATGACTCTCTATTCTGGCTATGACCATAGAGATTATATTCTCCAGATCATACCACGAATCTCTACTCGGGCTATGACCATAGAGATTATATTCTCCAGATCATACCACAAATCTCTACTCGGGGCTACGACCATAGAGATTATATTTCATCAGATCATACCATGACTCTCTATTCTGGCTATGACCATAGAGATTATATTTCATCAGATCATACCACGAATCTCTACTCGGGCTATGACCATAGAGATTATATTTAATCAGATCATACCATGACTCTCTACTCTGGTTATGACCATAGAGATTATATTTCATCAGATCATACCATGACTCTCTATTCTGGCTATGACCATAGAGATTATATTTCATCAGATCATACCACGAATCTCTACTCGGGCTATGACCATAGAGATTATATTTAATCAGATCATACCATGACTCTCTACTCTGGTTATGACCATAGAGATTATATTTCATCAGATCATACCATGACTCTCTATTCTGGCTATGACTATAGAGATTATATTTCATCAGATCATACCATGACTCTCTATTCTGGCTATGACCATAGAGATTATATTTCATCAGATCATACCATGACTCTCTATTCTGGCTATGCCCATAGAGATTATATTTCATCAGATCATACCATGACTCTCTATTCTGGCTATGACTATAGAGATTATATTTCATCAGATCGACCATAGAGATTATATTTCATCAGATCATACCATGACTCTCTATTCTGGCTATGACCATAGAGATTATATTTCATCAGATCATACCACGAATCTCTATTCTGGCTATGACCATAGAGATTATATTTCATCAGATCATACCATGACTCTCTACTCGGGCTATGACCATAGAGATTATATTTAATCAGATCATACCATGACTCTCTACTCTGGTTATGACCATAGAGATTATATTTCATCAGATCATACCATGACTCTCTATTCTGGCTATGACCATAGAGATTATATTTCATCAGATCATACCACGAATCTCTACTCGGGCTATGACCATAGAGATTATATTTAATCAGATCATACCATGACTCTCTACTCTGGTTATGACCATAGAGATTATATTTCATCAGATCATACCATGACTCTCTATTCTGGCTATGACCATAGAGATTATATTTCATCAGATCATACCACGAATCTCTACTCGGGCTATGACCATAGAGATTATATTTAATCAGATCATACCATGACTCTCTACTCTGGTTATGACCATAGAGATTATATTTCATCAGATCATACCATGACTCTCTATTCTGGCTATGACTATAGAGATTATATTTCATCAGATCATACCATGACTCTCTATTCTGGCTATGACCATAGAGATTATATTTCATCAGATCATACCATGACTCTCTATTCTGGCTATGCCCATAGAGATTATATTTCATCAGATCATACCATGACTCTCTATTCTGGCTATGACTATAGAGATTATATTTCATCAGATCGACCATAGAGATTATATTTCATCAGATCATACCATGACTCTCTATTCTGGCTATGACCATAGAGATCATATTTCATCAGATCATACCATGACTCTCTAGTCTGGCTATGACCATAGAGATGATATTTCATCAGATCATGCCATGACTCTCTACTCTGGCTATGCCCATAGAGATTATATTTCATCAGATCATACCATGACTCTCTATTCTGGCTATGCCCATAGAGATTATATTTCATCAGACCATACCATGACTCTCTATTCTGGCTATGACTATAGAGATTATATTTCATCAGATCATACCATGACTCTCTAGTCTGGCTATGACCATAGAGATTATATTTCATCAGATCATACCATGACTCTCTACTCTGGCTATGCCCATAGAGATTATATTTCATCAGATCATACCATGACTTTCTATTCTGGCTATGCCCATAGAGATTATATTTCATCAGATCATACCATGACTCTATTCTGGCTATGTCCATAGAGATTATATTTCATCAGATCATACCATGACTCTCTATTCTGGCTATGCCCATAGAGATTATATTTCACCAGATCTTGCCTCGAATCTCTACTCTGGCTATGACCATAGAGATTATATTTCATCAGATCATACCATGACTCTCTATTCTGGCTATGCCCATAGAGATTATATTTCATCAGATCATACCATGACTCTATTCTGGCTATGTCCATAGAGATTATATTTCATCAGATCATACCATGACTCTCTATTCTGGCTATGCCCATAGAGATTATATTTCATCAGATCATACCATGACTCTATTCTGGCTATGTCCATAGAGATTATATTTCATCAGATCATACCATGACTCTCTATTCTGGCTATGCCCATAGAGATTATATTTCATCAGATCATACCATGACTCTCTATTCTGGCTATGCCCATAGAGATTATATTTCATCAGATCATACCATGACTCTCTATTCTGGCTATGCCCATAGAGATTATATTTCATCAGATCATGCCTCGAATCTCTACTCTGGCTATGTCCATAGAGATTATATTTCACCAGATCATACCATGACTCTCTATTCTGGCTATGCCCATAGATATTATATTTCACCAGATCATACCATGACTCTCTACTCTGGCTATGCCCATAGAGATTATATTTCATCAGATCATGCCTCGAATCTCTATTCTGGCTATGACCATAGAGATTATATTTCATCAGATCATACCATGACTCTCTATTCTGGTTATGACCATAGAGATTATATTTCATCAGATCATACCATGACTCTCTATTCTGGCTATGACCATAGAGATTATATTTCATCAGATCATACCATGACTCTCTACTCTGGCTATGCCCATAGAGATTATATTTCATCAGATCATACCATGACTCTCTATTCTGGCTATGCCCATAGAGATTATATTTCATCAGATCATACCATGACTCTCTACTCTGGCTATGCCCATAGAGATTATATTTCATCAGATCATACCATGACTCTCTATTCTGGCTATGACTATAGAGATTATATTTCATCAGATCATACCATGACTCTCTATTCTGGTTATGACCATAGAGATTATATTTCATCAGATCATACCATGACTCTCTATTCTGGCTATGCCCATAGAGATTATATTTCATCAGATCATACCATGACTCTCTACTCTGGCTATGCCCATAGAGATTATATTTCATCAGATCATACCATGACTCTCTATTCTGGCTATGACTATAGAGATTATATTTCATCAGATCATACCATGACTCTCTATTCTGGCTATGACCATAGAGATTATATTTCATCAGATCATACCATGACTCTCTACTCTGGTTATGACCATAGAGATTATATTTCATCAGATCATACCATGACTCTCTATTCTGGCTATGACCATAGAGATTATATTTCATCAGATCATACCACGAATCTCTATTCTGGCTACGACTATAGAGATTATATTTCATCAGATCATACCATGACTCTCTATTCTGGCTATGACCATAGAGATTATATTTCATCAGATCATACCATGACTCTCTATTCTGGCTATGACCATAGAGATTATATTTCACCAGATCATACCATGACTCTCTACTCTGGCTATGCCCATAGAGATTATATTTCATCAGATCATACCATGACTCTCTACTCTGGTTATGACCATAGAGATTATATTTCATCAGATCATACCATGACTCTCTACTCTGGTTATGCCCATAGAGATTATATTTCATCAGATCATACCATGACTCTCTATTCTGGTTATGACCATAGAGATTATATTTCATCAGATCATACCATGACTCTATTCTGGCTATGACTATAGAGATTATATTTCATCAGATCATACCATGACTCTCTATTCTGGCTATGACTATAGAGATTATATTTCATCAGATCATACCACGAATCTCTACTCGGGCTATGACCATAGAGATTATATTTAATCAGATCATACCATGACTCTCTACTCTGGTTATGACCATAGAGATTATATTTCATCAGATCATACCATGACTCTCTATTCTGGCTATGACTATAGAGATTATATTTCATCAGATCATACCATGACTCTCTATTCTGGCTATGACCATAGAGATTATATTTCATCAGATCATACCATGACTCTCTATTCTGGCTATGCCCATAGAGATTATATTTCATCAGATCATACCATGACTCTCTATTCTGGCTATGACTATAGAGATTATATTTCATCAGATCGACCATAGAGATTATATTTCATCAGATCATACCATGACTCTCTATTCTGGCTATGACCATAGAGATTATATTTCATCAGATCATACCACGAATCTCTATTCTGGCTATGACCATAGAGATTATATTTCATCAGATCATACCATGACTCTCTACTCGGGCTATGACCATAGAGATTATATTTAATCAGATCATACCATGACTCTCTACTCTGGTTATGACCATAGAGATTATATTTCATCAGATCATACCATGACTCTCTATTCTGGCTATGACCATAGAGATTATATTTCATCAGATCATACCACGAATCTCTACTCGGGCTATGACCATAGAGATTATATTTAATCAGATCATACCATGACTCTCTACTCTGGTTATGACCATAGAGATTATATTTCATCAGATCATACCATGACTCTCTATTCTGGCTATGACCATAGAGATTATATTTCATCAGATCATACCACGAATCTCTACTCGGGCTATGACCATAGAGATTATATTTAATCAGATCATACCATGACTCTCTACTCTGGTTATGACCATAGAGATTATATTTCATCAGATCATACCATGACTCTCTATTCTGGCTATGACTATAGAGATTATATTTCATCAGATCATACCATGACTCTCTATTCTGGCTATGACCATAGAGATTATATTTCATCAGATCATACCATGACTCTCTATTCTGGCTATGCCCATAGAGATTATATTTCATCAGATCATACCATGACTCTCTATTCTGGCTATGACTATAGAGATTATATTTCATCAGATCGACCATAGAGATTATATTTCATCAGATCATACCATGACTCTCTATTCTGGCTATGACCATAGAGATCATATTTCATCAGATCATACCATGACTCTCTAGTCTGGCTATGACCATAGAGATGATATTTCATCAGATCATGCCATGACTCTCTACTCTGGCTATGCCCATAGAGATTATATTTCATCAGATCATACCATGACTCTCTATTCTGGCTATGCCCATAGAGATTATATTTCATCAGACCATACCATGACTCTCTATTCTGGCTATGACTATAGAGATTATATTTCATCAGATCATACCATGACTCTCTAGTCTGGCTATGACCATAGAGATTATATTTCATCAGATCATACCATGACTCTCTACTCTGGCTATGCCCATAGAGATTATATTTCATCAGATCATACCATGACTTTCTATTCTGGCTATGCCCATAGAGATTATATTTCATCAGATCATACCATGACTCTATTCTGGCTATGTCCATAGAGATTATATTTCATCAGATCATACCATGACTCTCTATTCTGGCTATGCCCATAGAGATTATATTTCACCAGATCTTGCCTCGAATCTCTACTCTGGCTATGACCATAGAGATTATATTTCATCAGATCATACCATGACTCTCTATTCTGGCTATGCCCATAGAGATTATATTTCATCAGATCATACCATGACTCTATTCTGGCTATGTCCATAGAGATTATATTTCATCAGATCATACCATGACTCTCTATTCTGGCTATGCCCATAGAGATTATATTTCATCAGATCATACCATGACTCTATTCTGGCTATGTCCATAGAGATTATATTTCATCAGATCATACCATGACTCTCTATTCTGGCTATGCCCATAGAGATTATATTTCATCAGATCATACCATGACTCTCTATTCTGGCTATGCCCATAGAGATTATATTTCATCAGATCATACCATGACTCTCTATTCTGGCTATGCCCATAGAGATTATATTTCATCAGATCATGCCTCGAATCTCTACTCTGGCTATGTCCATAGAGATTATATTTCACCAGATCATACCATGACTCTCTATTCTGGCTATGCCCATAGATATTATATTTCACCAGATCATACCATGACTCTCTACTCTGGCTATGCCCATAGAGATTATATTTCATCAGATCATGCCTCGAATCTCTATTCTGGCTATGACCATAGAGATTATATTTCATCAGATCATACCATGACTCTCTATTCTGGTTATGACCATAGAGATTATATTTCATCAGATCATACCATGACTCTCTATTCTGGCTATGACCATAGAGATTATATTTCATCAGATCATACCATGACTCTCTACTCTGGCTATGCCCATAGAGATTATATTTCATCAGATCATACCATGACTCTCTATTCTGGCTATGCCCATAGAGATTATATTTCATCAGATCATACCATGACTCTCTACTCTGGCTATGCCCATAGAGATTATATTTCATCAGATCATACCATGACTCTCTATTCTGGCTATGACTATAGAGATTATATTTCATCAGATCATACCATGACTCTCTATTCTGGTTATGACCATAGAGATTATATTTCATCAGATCATACCATGACTCTCTATTCTGGCTATGCCCATAGAGATTATATTTCATCAGATCATACCATGACTCTCTACTCTGGCTATGCCCATAGAGATTATATTTCATCAGATCATACCATGACTCTCTATTCTGGCTATGACTATAGAGATTATATTTCATCAGATCATACCATGACTCTCTATTCTGGCTATGACCATAGAGATTATATTTCATCAGATCATACCATGACTCTCTACTCTGGTTATGACCATAGAGATTATATTTCATCAGATCATACCATGACTCTCTATTCTGGCTATGACCATAGAGATTATATTTCATCAGATCATACCACGAATCTCTATTCTGGCTACGACTATAGAGATTATATTTCATCAGATCATACCATGACTCTCTATTCTGGCTATGACCATAGAGATTATATTTCATCAGATCATACCATGACTCTCTATTCTGGCTATGACCATAGAGATTATATTTCACCAGATCATACCATGACTCTCTACTCTGGCTATGCCCATAGAGATTATATTTCATCAGATCATACCATGACTCTCTACTCTGGTTATGACCATAGAGATTATATTTCATCAGATCATACCATGACTCTCTACTCTGGTTATGCCCATAGAGATTATATTTCATCAGATCATACCATGACTCTCTATTCTGGTTATGACCATAGAGATTATATTTCATCAGATCATACCATGACTCTATTCTGGCTATGACTATAGAGATTATATTTCATCAGATCATACCATGACTCTCTATTCTGGCTATGACTATAGAGATTATATTTCATCAGATCATACCATGACTCTCTACTCTGGTTATGCCCATAGAGATTATATTTCATCAGATCATACCATGACTCTCTATTCTGGTTATGACCATAGAGATTATATTTCATCAGATCATACCATGACTCTCTATTCTGGCTATGACTATAGAGATTATATTTCATCAGATCATACCATGACTCTCTATTCTGGCTATGACTATAGAGATTATATTTCATCAGATCATACCATGACTCTCTACTCTGGTTATGCCCATAGAGATTATATTTCATCAGATCATACCATGACTCTCTACTCTGGTTATGACCATAGAGATTATATTTCATCAGATCATACCATGACTCTCTACTCTGGTTATGCCCATAGAGATTATATTTCATCAGATCATACCATGACTCTCTACTCTGGTTATGACCATAGAGATTATATTTCATCAGATCATACCATGACTCTCTACTCTGGTTATGCCCATAGAGATTATATTTCATCAGATCATACCATGACTCTCTACTCTGGTTATGCCCATAGAGATTATATTTCATCAGATCATACCATGACTCTCTATTCTGGCTATGCCCATAGAGATTATATTTCATCAGATCATACCATGACTCTCTATTCTGGCTATGACTATAGAGATTATATTTCATCAGATCATACCATGACTCTCTATTCTGGCTATGCCCATAGAGATTATATTTCATCAGATCATACCATGACTCTCTATTCTGGCTATGACTATAGAGATTATATTTCATCAGATCATACCATGACTCTCTACTCTGGTTATGCCCATAGAGATTATATTTCATCAGATCATACCATGACTCTCTACTCTGGTTATGACCATAGAGATTATATTTCATCAGATCATACCATGACTCTCTATTCTGGCTATGACCATAGAGATTATATTCCATCAGATCATACCATGACTCTCTACTCTGGTTATGACCATAGAGATTATATTTCATCAGATCATGCCACGAATCTCTACTCTGGCTATGCCCATAGAGATTATATTTCATCAGATCGACCATAGAGATTATATTTCATCAGATCATGCCATGACTCTCTATTCTGGCTATGACCATAGAGATTATATTTCATCAGATCATACCATGACTCTCTACTCTGGCTATGACCATAGAGATTATATTTCATCAGATCATACCATGACTCTCTATTCTGGCTATGCCCATAGAGATTATATTTCATCAGATCATACCATGACTCTCTATTCTGGCTACGACCATAGAGATTATATTTCATCAGATCATACCATGACTCTCTACTCTGGCTATGACCATAGAGATTATATTTCATCAGATCATACCATGACTCTCTATTCTGGCTATGACCATAGAGATTATATTTCATCAGATCATACCATGACTCTCTATTCTGGCTATGCCCATAGAGATTATATTTCATCAGATCATACCATGACTCTCTACTCTGGCTATGACCATAGAGATTATATTTCATCAGATCATACCATGACTCTCTATTCTGGCTATGCCCATAGAGATTATATTTCATCAGATCATACCATGACTCTCTATTCTGGCTACGACCATAGAGATTATATTTCATCAGATCATACCATGACTCTCTATTCTGGCTATGCCCATAGAGATTATATTTCATCAGATCATACCATGACTCTCTATTCTGGCTATGACCATAGAGATTATATTTCATCAGATCATACCATGACTCTCTATTCTGGCTACGACCATAGAGATTATATTTCATCAGATCATACCATGACTCTCTATTCTGGCTACGACCATAGAGATTATATTTCATCAGATCATACCATGACTCTCTATTCTGGCTATGACTATAGAGATTATATTTCAATAGATCATACCATGACTCTCTATTCTGGCTATGCCCATAGAGATTATATTTCATCAGATTATACCATGACTCTCTATTCTGGTTATGACCATAGAGATTATATTTCATCAGATCATACCATGACTCTCTATTCTGGCTATGCCCATAGAGATTATATTTCATCAGATCATACCATGACTCTCTACTCTGGCTATGCCCATAGAGATTATATTTCATCAGATCATACCATGACTCTCTATTCTGGCTATGACTATAGAGATTATATTTCATCAGATCATACCATGACTCTCTATTCTGGCTATGACCATAGAGATTATATTTCATCAGATCATACCATGACTCTCTACTCTGGTTATGACCATAGAGATTATATTTCATCAGATCATACCATGACTCTCTATTCTGGTTATGACCATAGAGATTATATTTCATCAGATCATACCATGACTCTCTATTCTGGCTATGACTATAGAGATTATATTTCATCAGATCATACCATGACTCTCTACTCTGGTTATGACCATAGAGATTATATTTCACCACATCATACCATGACTCTCTATTCTGGCTATGACCATAGAGATTATATTTAATCAGATCATACCATGACTCTCTATTCTGGTTATGACCATAGAGATTATATTTCATCAGATCATACCATGACTCTCTACTCTGGTTATGACCATAGAGATTATATTTCATCAGATCATACCATGACTCTATTCTGGCTATGCCCATAGAGATTATATTTCATCAGATCATACCATGACTCTCTACTCTGGTTATGACCATAGAGATTATATTTCATCAGATCATACCATGACTCTCTACTCTGGTTATGACCATAGAGATCATATTTTATCAGATCATACCATGACTCTCTATTCTGGCTATGACCATAGAGATTATATTTCATCAGATCATACCATGACTCTCTATTCTGGCTACGACCATAGAGATTATATTTCATCAGATCATACCATGACTCTCTATTCTGGCTACGACCATAGAGATTATATTTCATCAGATCATACCATGACTCTCTATTCTGGCTATGACTATAGAGATTATATTTCAATAGATCATACCATGACTCTCTATTCTGGCTTTGACTATAGAGATTATATTTCATCAGATCATACCATGACTCTCTATTCTGGCTACGACTATAGAGATTATATTTCATCAGATCATACCATGACTCTCTATTCTGGCTATGACCATAGAGATTATATTTCATCAGATCATGCCATGACTCTCTATTCTGGCTATGCCCATAGAGATTATATTTCATCAGATCATACCATGACTCTCTAGTCTGGCTATGACCATAGAGATTATATTTCATCAGATCATACCATGACTCTCTATTCTGGCTATGACTATAGAGATTATATTTCATCAGATCATACCATGACTCTCTATTCTGGCTATGACTATAGAGATTATATTTCATCAGATCATACCATGACTCTCTATTCTGGCTATGCCCATAGAGATTATATTTCATCAGATCATACCATGACTCTCTATTCTGGCTATGCCCATAGAGATTATATTTCATCAGATCATACCATGACTCTCTATTCTGGCTATGACCATAGAGATTATATTTCATCAGATCATACCATGACTCTCTATTCTGGCTATGACCATAGAGATTATATTTCATCAGATCATACCATGACTCTCTATTCTGGCTATGCCCATAGAGATTATATTTCATCAGATCATACCATGACTCTCTATTCTGGCTATGACCATAGAGATTATATTTCATCAGATCATACCATGAATCTCTACTATGGCTATGCCCATAGAGATTATATTTCATCAGATCATACCATGACTCTCTATTCTGGCTATGCCCATAGAGATTATATTTCATCAGATCATACCATGAATCTCTACTATGGCTATGCCCATAGAGATTATATTTCATCAGATCATACCATGACTCTCTATTCTGGCTATGACCATAGAGATTATATTTCATCAGATCATACCATGAATCTCTACTATGGCTATGCCCATAGAGATTATATTTCATCAGATCATACCATGACTCTCTATTCTGGCTATGCCCATAGAGATTATATTTCATCAGATCATACCATGAATCTCTACTATGGCTATGCCCATAGAGATTATATTTCATCAGATCATACCATGACTCTCTATTCTGGCTATGACTATAGAGATTATATTTCATCAGATCATACCACGAATCTCTACTCGGGCTATGACCATAGAGATTATATTTCATCAGATCATACCATGACTCTCTATTCTGGCTATGACCATAGAGATTATATTTCATCAGATCATACCATGACTCTCTATTCTGGCTATGACCATAGAGATTATATTTCATCAGATCATACCATGAATCTCTACTATGGCTATGCCCATAGAGATTATATTTCATCAGATCATACCATGACTCTCTATTCTGGCTATGCCCATAGAGATTATATTTCATCAGATCATACCATGAATCTCTACTATGGCTATGCCCATAGAGATTATATTTCATCAGATCATACCATGACTCTCTATTCTGGCTATGACCATAGAGATTATATTTCATCAGATCATGCCATGAATCTCTATTCTGGCTATGACCATAGAGATTATATTTCATCAGATCATGCCATGACTCTCTATTCTGGCTATGCCCATAGAGATTATATTTCATCAGATCATACCATGACTCTCTATTCTGGCTATGACCATAGAGATTATATTTCATCAGATCATACCATGACTCTCTATTCTGGCTATGCCCATAGAGATTATATTTCATCAGATCATACCACGAATCTCTATTCTGGCTATGACTATAGAGATTATATTTCATCAGATCATACCATGACTCTCTATTCTGGCTATGCCCATAGAGATTATATTTCATCAGATCATACCATGACTCTCTATTCTGGCTATGCCCATAGAGATTATATTTCATCAGATCATACCACGAATCTCTATTCTGGCTATGACTATAGAGATTATATTTCATCAGATCATACCATGACTCTCTATTCTGGCTATGCCCATAGAGATTATATTTCATCAGATCATACCATGACTCTCTATTCTGGCTATGCCCATAGAGATTATATTTCATCAGATCATACCATGACTCTCTATTCTGGCTATGCCCATAGAGATTATATTTCATCAGATCATACCATGACTCTCTATTCTGGCTATGCCCATAGAGATTATATTTCATCAGATCATACCATGACTCTCTATTCTGGCTATGCCCATAGAGATTATATTTCATCAGATCATACCATGACTCTCTACTCTGGCTATGACCATAGAGATTATATTTCATCAGATCATACCATGACTCTCTATTCTGGCTCTGACCATAGAGATTATATTTCAACAGATCATACCATGACTCTCTATTCTGGCTATGCCCATAGAGATTATATTTCATCAGATCATACCATGACTCTCTATTCTGGCTATGACCATAGAGATTATATTTCATCAGATCATACCATGACTCTCTATTCTGGCTCTGACCATAGAGATTATATTTCAACAGATCATACCATGACTCTCTATTCTGGCTATGCCCATAGAGATTATATTTCATCAGATCATACCATGACTCTCTATTCTGGCTATGCCCATAGAGATTATATTTCATCAGATCATACCATGACTCTCTATTCTGGTTATGCCCATAGAGATTATATTTCATCAGATCATACCATGACTCTCTATTCTGGCTATGCCCATAGAGATTATATTTCATCAGATCATACCATGACTCTCTATTCTGGCTATGACCATAGAGATTATATTTCACCAGATCGACCATAGAGATCATATTCCACCAGATCATGCCACGAATCTCTACTCTGGTTATGACCATAGAGATCATATTTCACCAGATCATGCCATGAATCTCTACTCTGGCTACAACCATAGAGATTATATTTCATCAGTTCAAAACCTGAGATCTGTTTGAAGATCTGATCGGGGAACTTTATATCATTGAAAATATAATGCAGGTAATATATATGTTGGTTAATATCTGTTATTATAATGCATTATTGAAAATAATTGATGAGAAATCAGTAGCCAGTTAACTACATGAATGAGGCAAAATGGGGAAATTGATTGTATATCAGGACTTATAGTAGTGTATTTGTTTCTAATTCCTAAGTTTTAATTAAGGCATTGTTACACTAATAAGAGGCCCCCACCCCCCCCCCCCCTTTCGTACGCCGTAATCCATGCCCTGTTATGAGGTACGCCGAATTCCGGCCTCTCTGGTAGGAGGTATTCGGTATTCCAAAAATACCGGTATTCGTACGCCGACCTTCGACACCTTCCAAAAAATGATCATAATAATAATATAAATGCGATTTTTGTCAAAATAAATTCACGGTTTGACATAGATCGTCGATCATCGTCATTTTAGATCATTTTAGACGTGGACACTGCATGATGACTGGCGTTCGTACGGCAATAGAAAATTTATCTGGAAAATTCCATATGGTTGTTAACTGGTATTCCGTATTCCACCCTCTGTGTTAAGTGGTATTCCGTATTCCAGGGGACTAGGGGCTGAGGGGCTCTATTAACCCTTTGAGTGCCAGGTCGATTTTTGTATCAACCCATATACCCTGTGCCAATGCATTCTCTTATATATGCGAGTCGACCATAGATCGCCTCCAAGGGCGTAGTTCTGGGTACGGCTGGACGGTTTTGGCCGTACCAATATTTTGCTGGCAAATGTGAATGATATACTTCCAACATGCATGACCATGGCAAGATCACCGCCCAATGCATTTCCGATAAGTTCAGCTCCTGTGTTAACAATCCTGCCATTCCTAATATGCCCAAATTAACCTATTAGGTGTATCGGAATTATGACTTGATCATAATATTTTAGCAGTACACATAGTTGATGAGTTGCATCAAAGTCCGTGCATAATGTACAAGTATGCATATTCATGGTATAGATTTGACGTTATATACAAACGCAACCGACCGATGGCCCTTCCAGCCATTACACATAAACTCGTTTCCCATATAGGGCTGTATATATAGGCCTATTCCTATAATGTATGCTCCAGGACAATTTAGACACTGCCAGGAAAGTGCATTGGCCGAAGGTGTAAGCGGTGTTGTCGCATGGATCGATATTGGTAATTTTAGTTATCGATACATGTATCGCGACTATAACCAACCATAGGCATGTCACGATCATGTGCCAAATTCAGTCATTCAGATATTGCTGTAGCATTTTTTTCAACCAGTTTACAATTTAAGCCGCGTCTGTAGCAATGTATGTGCAATTTGGTGGGGGTTTCGAATGAGCAAACTTTTCATGAACGTAGGAAATTATACCCGAAATCATTATTTCATGTTATCCACCTTCTAAACTGACACCCTAGGCGCTGTCAGCTACCAGTGCTAAGCTGGTGGATATACATGTACTTGTCAGACAGTATTGCATACTGATGAAGCTGGACCATATATTTCCGAAAACAGCCTGGTTAGTGATCATGACGTTTGAACTTTGACATTAAATGTTCCGAGATCTAATCCTGCACATTTTTACAGTTTCGCGACCGATATCAGGATACAGATTCATTGTAACACTGAACGGACGTGCAATACACCAAAAATACAAGCGACTATCACGACTGTTTAAAGCATTTTTGCATGCAGTCATTCAAGCTTACCTTTAGTGTGTGATGGGTGGCTCGATGTTAACGGTCAGCCGAGAGACTGGTGCTCAAATAAATTGAACCAGCATGCAGTTGAGCTCTTCAATTTGCAGTAATTGTGCACACATCGTGATCAACCGCGGTGTTGGAACATCAACGTGTCATGTAGATCAGTAGCTGACTGATTTCCAATGCCCAAAAGCCAAGGAAAACCCGTCATTTTGAATGCAATATTCAAAACTTTCCCCAGGGAGCCCCCCACCCCCACCCCACACACACACCTACGAGAACGGAGACTTCCCTCTCGTGCCTCTTCGCGGCTCAGATCATATGATGCGTCCCATATATATAATTTCTGCCCCATATTATTCGGCCCCTGGTCGCCTCGCATATATAAGAGAATGCATTGGCCTAACATTTTTATTTTTTTTTTTATTTTTTTTTTTTATTTTTACAATTTTAATAATTTATTCTTATATTCTTTAACAGACTTATTTTGTAGGTTTAGGGCCGATGAGATCGGCCCCTGGCACTCAAAGGGTTAAGATGCCCCACATAGCCATATAACATGAAAAATGTTGTATTCAAACATTAGTTTTGACAGAAATCATGTTACCAGGTTCTGTAGATAGGTTTATTTTGGTTGGTACATCGTTTACAAGTTTTGTAAACTGATTTCTCCTATCTTGATGACCTGACCTCTGTCGAGTTGTCATGATCAATGTTGTCTTGATGTCTGAATCTGCCAAAATTCCCTTCCTGTTGTGATAAAACTAAACAAACATACTATACTTATGGTTGCAGTTATTCAAACTTCAAAGTACATTTAATGCTGCTTCTTTTTCTGAATTTTAGTTGAAATACAGAAACCCATATTTTGATGATTGATGATGAAATTTAACCACTCAAATTGAAGGGCTATATTTGACAAAAATCAGCTCAAATAATGGTAAAAACAGACTTTTTTAAAACATTGTCATGTGACATATTTTGAGTTCAACCCGTTTCTGCAACACAAACAAAAAAAGATTTTTATGAAATAAAGTTCATAAATCAATATGAAAATAGGCATAAGTCTAATAAACCTGAATATTAGTTATTGCTGACGACCAAGGGTCAAACCTTGCTGCTGAATCTTAAATACATGAAAAAAATTTAGATTTGATTTAAACAGTCTTGATAATAGTGTATGATCAAAACCTAACTATTATATGTGTGTGTAACTAGGAATGACTGGTGAAATTGGATCAACAGGACCAGCTGGATTAACGGGTCCCTCTGGACAAACCGGACCAGGTGGACCTACAGGGATGACTGGACATTCTGGGATCACTGGAGAAGTAGGAATGACCGGGTCCAGTGGACCTACTGGTATTCAAGGTGAGGTAACAATAATGTGAGACTGCTTCAGATTTACCTCTGATTTACCTTTAATTATCTCGATTTACCTTTAATTAACTTAATTTACCTTTGATTGAAAGACATATTATGGGTGAGTGAAATTTGATAAGTTCATACTCAGACGCTATAGCAACTGGAGGAATGTAACATTCTACCAACTTCGCCGGAAATTTACAACAAATATACTGTACCACTGCATAGAAAACATTGTCATAGAAAACATCGTCTGAACTATGCTCAATTGTAATTATTTACATCTTGATTCAGGATGCAACTATCGGCGATAAACAAACACAATCTATTTCGCCACCTGGAGTTGCTGCATTTTATTATTATATTGGAATGACAGTGTGTTGTCAATTTGGATATATTATATTTGTAAAATAACTACTTTGAGCAAAATTATTCTCCATTTCTATTTGATCACCCTACCAGAGTGTTTCACATCACTTTGATTACTTGATTTACCTTTTAATTGTTTTTGATTTAAATTTGATTTGCCTTTAATTGACCTCTGATTTACTTTTTAGCTCACCTGAGACGAAGTCTCCGGTGGAGCTATAGTCATCACTCCTCGTCCGTCGTCCGTCCATCCGTCCGTCCATCCGTCCTTCCGTCCATCCGTCCATCCGTCCATCCGTCCGTCAACAATTCTTTGAACATCTTCTTCTAAAGTTCCATTGGACCGAATTGGTTCATATTTGGTGTGGATGTTCCCTAGGTGACTCTCATTCAGATTTGTTCAAATGAGGTCACTGGGTCAAATAGTTGCGAAAGCAGGGCCACAACTCTATTCCTTCATAGTAATTCTTATAACGACTTCTTTTCCAGAACCATAAGGCCTAATGGGTTCATATTTGGTGTGGATGTTCCCTAGGTGACTCACATCCAGATTTGTTCAAATGAGGTCACCAGGTTGATTAGTTGAGAAACCAGGGCCATAACTCTTTCCCTCCATAGTAATTCTTTTAAACATCTTCTTCTCGAATACCATCAGGCCAAATGGGTTCATATTTGGTATGAAGGATCATTGGTTGACTGGGGTTCAGATTTGTTCAAATGAGGTCACTGGGTCAAATGTGGGTGGGGCCAGGGACATAACTCAGAAACAAAAAATTCAGATTAAACTCTTTAACCAAAAAAGAAAAGAATAGAAAAGAAATGATATATTAAAAAATAAAAGAATATTTAAAAAAACTGTGGAATTGTTTTTTTTTATTAGAATATTTAAAAAAAAAAAGAAAAAAAAAGTGTATTTAACTCCATGGTCAATTTAATATATATATATATTGTTTAACATTTTTTGATAATTGAAAAACTAATGCCATTACATTTCTGTAGGTTGTGGCCCCTGGCCCTTCATTCAAGTGCACTGCTTCTGCCACCCTGGCCTGGTCTCAAAAATAAAATTTACTCAAATTCTTGACAGAATCATTAATAAGAAGCATTTACTTTGGCTGTAACTGTATATATGCTGGGTATGCCAACACAATCATGTCAATCTTGATATGTTTATAAACATTCCTGCAGATTTGCTAGATGTCATTAATTCCCAATCTCTCATGTATTGTTCATATCAGGACTAATGTCATTTGCAGAATGAGGTCCCCAGAGGGTGAATTTAGTGATGCTATCCCACACAGCGGCCTAGCATCACCAAATTCACCCTCTGGAGACCTCATTCTGCTTAGGCCTCATCTTCTGGGAAGTATCTATAGTATCAAATTAACATTGTTGTTAGTTACATTTCCCTTCTAGGAAGTTTCTATATCCCCTAATTTGCAGAATTTACAGATAAATTCCTAATTGAGGTGCCCAATGGGTGAACATCACCAACTTCAACTGGGGAACTTCAATCTTATCCTAGGTCTGCCATAGCAGTTGGGGGCCCTAGCAGAATGAGGTCCCCAGAGGGTGAATTTAGTGATGCTAGCCCGCTGTGCGGGATAGCATCACTAAATTCACCCTCTGGGGACCTCATTCTGCAAATGACAGACACACTTTCACACTATTTCAAGGCTTGATTGTATAATACATTGTGTTGCTTGAGGCCAGGCATGCACAATGTAGGAACATACACGCTTTTTGTGATGCTATCCCACACAGCGGGCTAGCATAACCAAATTCACCTTCTGGAGACCTCATTCTGCTTAGGCCTCATCTTCTGGGAAGTATCTACAGTATCAAATTTACATTGTTGTTAGTTAAATTTCCCTTCTAGGAAGTTTCTATATCCCCTAACTTGCAGAAGATAAAATTCATAAATGAGGTGCCCAATGGGTGAATATCACCAACTTCAACTGGGGAACTTAAATCTTATCCTTATCAGATTTGTGAAAATGGGATCACAAAGTCAAATAAGGGCAGAGCCAGAGACTTAACTATTTCACTGCATAGTAATTCTTAAAATATGTTTTGCAAGAACTATTTGGCTTATATAGAATGGAATGTTCTTCCTTGACTGCAATTCAGATTTGTTTTTAAATGGGGGGGTGATCAGTAGTGTACAGTTGGCAATTTCAAGGTGGATTTTCACCAATCTACATACTTAGTCTCTCTAGCCACATATCCTGTTTAAATCTACTTCTTTTAAAGTGATTATGAAAAGTGCTGACTGTTTTGGTCTCCAGAGTCCCAGTCTTATCAGTCTTTGCAGTCTGGTGAGCGACCCCACAGTCATTGACTGTCTTGTTATTATACGCCCATTTGAAAAAAGGGTATATTATGTAATCGGTCTATCCATCCATCTGTCCATCCGTCTGCCTCTTAACATATTTGTTTTCCAATCGATAACTCCATGCAGTTTGGATTATTTAATCTGAACCAAAGTTGGTATGTGTATTTCCCAGCTAAAAATACAGGTCAAGGTCGAATATGGGTTCCGTCCAAATATTTTTACATGAGTTACAACCCTTTTTAGTTCAACTTACTTTGTAAGTTTGAGCTATTGCCATGGCTTGGCGTCTGTGTGTGCGTGGCACTGTGTGTCCGTCAACAATTTCCTTTGGCGCGGGCTACAGGTCGTATCTTTGGTCTGATCTTTATAAAATTTGTCATGAATGTTGACATTGACATGTAGATGGGAACGAGTCATTTTGGGGTCATTTGGCCAAAAAACATGGCCGCTGGTGGCCATCTTGGATTTCAAAATTAAATCCATTGGCGCGGGCTACAGGCCGTACTGTTTGTGTGATCATCATAAAATTTGACATTTACATGTAGATGGGAACGAGTAATTTTAGGATCATTCGGCCAAAAAACATGGCCGCTGGTGGCCATCTTGGATTTTACTCTTTGCATCACTAAATCCTTTGACACATCCTACAGACCACATCTCTGATCCGATCATCACCAAACTTCATATGGATCATTGGGGCGACCTCTAGATGGGAACGAGTCATTTTGGGGTCATTTGGCCTAAAAACATGGCCGCCATCAGCCATCTTGGATTTTACTCTTTGTATCACTAAATAATTTCACACACCCTACAGACCACAACCCTGATCCGATCATCTCCAAACTTCATATTCATCATTGGGGTGGCCCCGAGTTGGGTACGAATCACTTTGGGGTAATTCGGCCAAAAAACATGGCTGCCGGCAGCCATATTGGATTTTACTCTTTGCATCACTAAATACTTTGACACACCCTACATGCCACATCCCTGATCTGATCATCACCAAACTTCATATGGATCATCGGGGTGACCTCTTGATGGGAACAAGTCATTTTGTGGTCATTCAGCAAAAAAATATGGTCACCAATGGCCATTTTGGATTTTACTCTTTGTATGACTAAATATTTCTACAAAATCCATTAGCATGGGTTATAGACCGATCTATTTGTTTGATCTTCATGAAATTTGTCATGGATGTTGACATGTAGATGGGAGCGAGTCATTTTGGGGTCATTCGGCAAAAAAACATGGCCGCCGGTGGCCATTTTAGAATTTACTCTTTGCATCACTAAATCCTTTGGCACACCCTACAGACCACATCCCTGATCCGATCATTATGAAACTTGTCATGAATGTTGATGTTGACGAGTCATTTTGGGGGTATTGTTCTCGCTTCACATTTACATTTTGTCTTACTTAGACATTTCAATTAGCTCCTTTCCTAATTCCTCCATTTACTGTCAACCATTAAATTATTCCCCTACCTAAGTTGAGCTACAGTGTCATTGACACTTTCATTTAGATTTAGAATGACCGATAACTCCAGTTTGTATTATTTGATCTGAACCAAAGTTGGTATGTGTATTTTCCAGCTAAAGATACAGGCAAAGTTCGAATATGGGTTCCGTCCAATTATTTTTACTCGAGTTACGGCCCTTTTTCGACTTAGAATTTTGGCAGACAACACAATGCATAATCGAGGTGCCCGATGGGTGCCCATCACAATCTTTTATAGGTCTCCCCTAGCAGATGAGGCCATGCAGAATGGTTATATCGTCACCAAATTCACCATCTGGGAACCTCATTCTGCAAATGTCCCACACCATATTTGCAGGATTATTAAAAATGCTTGGAAGAGAATCTAAAACTATAAGTCATGCATTCCAGATATAACAAACAAATATTACAAATCTTTTTAGGACCATCAGGTGAAACAGGTATGTCTGGATACACAGGTCCAATGGGACCAACTGGATCTCAAGGAATTAACGGTTCAACTGGGGAGATCGGAGCAACAGGCCCGGAAGGTAGGTACATGTAAAACAAGTGTGTACTGTGTATCTCAATGATACTAGTATGTTAACCCTTTACCCAACAAACCGGCCAAATAAAGCTTCAACAGCCTAAAATATCTTCGGTCTGTCTCAATAGAACCATACAAATATGGATATCATTGGAACCGGCTCCTTGACCACATTGTGATAGTTACAGTTATGCCCTGTGCCAATGCATTCTCTTATATATGTGAGTCGACCATAGGTCGCCTCGCATATATAAGAGAATGCATTGGCCTAAAAAAATAATCTTTTTTTAACACTTTTTACCATTTTTTCTTACATTCTTTAACAATTTTATAATTTTTAATGTGTTAAGCCAATGCATTCTCTTATATATGCGAGGCGACCTATGGTCGACTCGCATATATAAGAGAATGCATTGGCACAGGGCCGTGCTGTTGGGTAAAGGGTTAATGGGTTGAATATGGCACAAGTTCCAATGCGGAAGGTTAGAACGAGAGAAACAGCCTCAAGTTCTAACCTTCTCGATAGCACATGTGCAATATCCACAATCCCAAACATTTGTGTGTGTCTTTATTACACATCCCCATCCTAGAATCTGTTAATTAAAAAAAACAGACAGGCTCATACAGAGCTACGGAGATCATGTATGTCCTTGTGTGACGATGCTTCTATTTTATAGTTCTGGTTTCATTGTCCATCTGAATTAACATGTGGATAAATATCTTTTGAAGACTTTAGAAATTTTGTGGAGGTGGGGTTTTGTGCGACATGGAATCTAAGCTCCAATTATATCGATAACAATATGACTGTATATCCTGTCTGCTTGATAAGGTCGAAAAATAAATAGAATTTATTTGACATTTTGTTTTGAAAATGTGCACACTGAGAACGGGACATATAACTACCAAGAATGGGACATATTACTACCAAGAATGGGACATATAACTACCGAGAATGGGACATATAACTACCAAGAACAGGACATATAACTACCAAGAACATGACATAATACTACCGAAAATAGGACATATAACTACCGCGAATGTGATGTGGCACCGAACGTCATTCAAGTAATTACAGAGTGTGATCTCAGTCAGTGTGACATAATATTGCCTTGATGTTGCATATGTTACTGTGGTTATACCACGACGAATTTCTTGCACATTTACGCCCACCCTAAAGTAGTTATGCTATTTTAATATATCACATTTTGGAAATCAATTGTGAAATACTATAGAGAATGATATGGATGTTACTATTTTCTCTTCAGGTTCTACTGGCCCTATGGGGCCAACAGGTGCCACAGGCCTGCTAGGCCCGACCGGCGAGCAGGGAGTGACTGGGATGACAGGAGATATTGGACTATCGGGTTTGACTGGGGACACGGGGCCACCGGGAGCGACTGGTTTACAAGGGAACACAGGTGCTGATGGTGCCACCGGACCAGAGGGTGAGTGATGACATGGGGCACACATCGTGATTTGTCCCCTGACATTCCGGAGGAGGACTATAGTAATGACATGCATCCAGAACATTTTCCGAGCCTGTATTCTGTCATTTTCTCATCAATTATTTTTAAACTTGGCATGGGAACCTAGCTGCGTACGAGCAATTTTGACTTTGTCTGACTCATTTTCGCAGAGTTAAAACCATTTTTTGACATAGAAATGTTTTATGTTTTTTTTATTTTTGAGTTATTGACCCTTTCTCGATACATTGGAGATGTGCAACATTTATTGTAAAATACACTTTCAGTCATATTGGTGTAATCAATTCCTCCTACAGTTTGTAGCATAGGAATCTGAAATCTTTCAAACTTGCCACCTTTATCGGGGGACATTTTTCAGTGACCTTTTATTTCAAGATTGTGATTGGGTTGTGCTACAAGAGATCTGTATTTTATTTTGACTTTGTTTGTGTCCCATGACCTCTAAATCCAAGATTATGATGTTAAGAATGTTAATAATCCTGTATAAATAACCTATTTAGGCCTAAACCTCAAGAAGCTGATGTTGATTTGCTTATGTTCCATAGATTATGATGGTTGCAATTTAATCTGACATTCTGTGTGGAACATGAAAGCATTCCACACATAAAAATGTCAGACCAACTTGCATCCATACGCTACCGAACACAACAAAATGAACACACATTACTTAAATATATTACACTCAACCAAGTCAACTGGTGGATTATAAGAGCATTTAACGTCCATTTCCAACATTATTCTTATAGCTCTTTGCATGGTACGTCTACACAACATGGAAGCCAGTACAGGTCTTTGTGCAACATCATGTAATGTAATTTGGACCAACCAACATCCTGTATTCATATGTTCCACAGTGTGAATGCATGTGTGAGTGGAAATATATGCTTGCAAAGACACAAATTTCATGCTTCATTTATTTTGTTGATCGTTTTGGGTGGGCGTTGACTTTTATATGGCTATTTATGATAGACATTAATTGGCCTTTGATGTTAAATTATATAAAATATTGAATCTTATACAATGAATGTCGCTTCAATAATGCCGATAATGAAGAATGCCACTTTCAGACCTAAGTTCCGCATGATACAGGGCTACAGGCACATTTAAGTAGAAACATGACAAGAAAGGAGGGTTCATATGTGACAAGGTACCAATAGACCATATATGAACATCCCTTGTAATTGAGGCATGTCTGCGTATATAGGTCAAGTCATGTTTTGCTGATCAAAGCCAAATTCATAAACTCAACATTCACTTCTGCCCAAATGTCATTTTATTTGTAATAATAATGAAGGGTTGCCGGAAATACCACGGGAAGTGAGGGTCAGAGGTCTGCCCTAAACCAATAACACACCATATGAAGGGTATATAAAACACCACGGGAAGTGAGGGTCAGAGGTCAGATCTAAACCAATAACACGCCATGAGAAGGGTATATATAAACACCGTGGGAAGTGAGGGTCACAGGTCAGCCCTAAACCAATAACACGCCATGAGAAGGGTATATATAAACACCGTGGGAAGTGAGGGTCAGAGGTCAGCCATAAACCAATAACACGCCATGAGAAGGGTATATACACATACCATGGGAAGTGAGTGTAAGTAAGCCCTAAACAACTATCCCGCAAACAAGCGATGTATATATAAATACCACAAGAAGTGAGGGTCATGTCAGACCTAAACAACTAACCCGCACACAACCATTGTATAGTTTTGGATAATAATATAATAATAGACTAATTCTGTCTATTACATGACCCATTTGCGCTTCTGATGATCACCGTAATCCACTTATTTTCTGGCTAACCCAACTTTATAAATGTGACATATTTTGGCCTGGCCATATTAATCCTTTATCTAAAATTTTAGGAACAAATTGTGAACTGCTATATAAAATAAATTGGTTATACATGTAATTATTTAAAGATTACTGAATATCCACAGGTATGACAGGTGCACAAGGCACTCCTGGTGACACAGGAGCAGCTGGTGAGACCGGTGCCTCTGGACAGACAGGTGCAGCCGGACCTGTCGGCGCCACCGGGCAGCAGGGAGAGACTGGACCCATAGGTACTACTGGGGAGTCTGGACCTACAGGTGGAGCGGGTCCAGTTGGTATGACAGGAGCGACAGGCGAGGTTGGTCAGACAGGTGCTTCAGGGGAAACTGGACCCATGGGACCTGAGGGAGTGACAGGTTAGTTACAGGGTCTGCCCGAGATGTTCATGTGCAAAATGTTGTGCAATTTACCAATGTTTTTGTGCCACTTTAAAGTTGGGTGTGCCAAACAAACCCGTTTTGTCAGTGAGTCTCCAGATTTGAGCATTTAACTTCTGCTATCTCAACTTTCAAATAATATCACATTTTGGTGAAATACAGGTGATAAAAAATATCTTTAAGAAATTTGATGCCCATAACCAGGAAGTAAATAGGCAAGTCTTGTACATATGTCTCGCTAGCTAGCAGTATGTTGTAAACAACATGGTGGCAGTTTTAACCAAAGTTCACTTTGTGGGGTCTCCCCAGTGGTGACTGTTTTGCTTATCACACACTCTTTATGTACTGTACTGTTACAGAATTTGCCTTTTGTTTACATAACAGTGTACAAACTTGACAATAGCATAATATTTACATGATATTTATGATTGGTAAAGAACAAAGTATGTCTAAATTTTAGTATTCTTTCTGTTTATGGAGGTTTTAATGGATGTGACTCTTTTAACAGCTTTTCCTTCGCGAAGGCCATCCATGCCTTTAAATGCATTGTTGTGTGATAATTGTTTATAGAGGTGACCCCATCAGTCTGCATATGTCGTGCTTGATTATATCTCTTTATTTCTTCTCTTCCTTGAACAGTAAGTGCTCCAATAGTCAATGAACATGTTTCTGAGAAATCAGTGAGAATCCTGTTGATGTATTTTCAGGTCCGGTTGGTCCAACAGCAGAGACGGGGAGTCCTGGACAGACTGGAGCTCAAGGTGAAACTGGTCCAGGTGGGCTGACTGGGTTGGCGGGTGAGACAGGGAAGACTGGTGTCCAGGGTCCATCTGGACAGACTGGACCTGCAGGTGAAACTGGACCAGAAGGAATGACTGGTGTTGCTGGAGAAACGGGGGAAACTGGACCCATGGGACAAACCGGACCCATAGGATCAGCTGGACCTGCGGGTGTGACCGGGAGTACTGGTGAGTGGGAAGTGTGTCGTTTGCAAAGGATATATAGCTCCGAAATTATTTTATGGATATAACTGAGAAATTATTTTTATGAATATAACTCAGAAATTATTTTAGAAACAAAATTATTTTATGAATATAACTCAGAAATTATCTCAAGGTTTGAACCCAGTTGAAGGATTCAGCTTAAATTTGAATATTTCCAGCGTTAATGATTTGTATGTCTGTTTAATGTTTAAAAGAACCTCATACAAATGGAAGCATGCACTACGGAGTGTCATCTGCTCAAGTCTATGTGGGGCTCTCTATTAACAGAAGCCATGTATAAAATTTAATGTTTAACCCACAGGGAGCCTCACACAGATGGAAGCATGCACTACGGAATGTTGTCTGCTCCAGTCTATGTGGGACTCTCTATGGGTTAATTAATGATTTGTATATCTGTTAATTAGGCATAGCAGGAGACACTGGACCGTCTGGAATGACTGGACTGTCAGGTTCGACTGGGTCGACTGGACCTATAGGAGAGACTGGGTTACCGGGGGTAATAGGTCCTGTTGGACTGACTGGTGAAACTGGTGCTGTAGGATCAACTGGATCAGTGGGAGAAACGGGACCTGCTGGGAGCACAGGTCCGGCTGGAGAAACGGGAATGGTAGGACCAACTGGACCAGTGGGTGACACGGGCGTGCAGGGCATGACTGGACTCACTGGAGATGTTGGTACGTCTAACTTGTAAAGTCACAGCATCTTATGACATATCACATAGTGTCACATATCACATAGTGTCACATAGTACATGTACAATAAAAATTTTATTTAAATGGGACATGGCTCATTCAAGTATCCAAATTTTTTCCACATAATTTAGGAGGTTTAAGATAGGTTGACAAATACACAAAATATTGATATACCGGCTCACATGCTCTGAAAAATACTGGCCACAACGATTTTCCAGCTGTTTTCATAGATATCAGAAGTCGACTAACATGGAATGCTCTTTTCTTTTCCATGCCATTCAAATGTTTGTGGTTTTTTGGGGACACGTATTTCTTGGACATATAATGCTCTAGAAAGGTAGTATTGACCTATTTTCAATTGCGGGAAAAATCAAAAGCATATATTGTTAGATGTATTTTGGAGCGCAAACTGCCATGTGGCTTTAAATGTCTCTTTCTGGCTCTTTGTGTACCTTTTAATATTTAAAATAGATATATTGAATCAAACACAGCCAAAACTCTAATATTTGATACCAATATTTTTCCACTTATCTGACACCAATTACTAGTAAATTAGTTAATAGTAATGAACTTATTTAATGAAATTGCAACAACAAAAATTTGTGAAGTGGCCAAATGTATAAGTTATGTCTGTAGAAGAATTTTATCTTAGATCTAACTAGCATATATAAAAGAATTGACTGGCACAGGATCTTTACTGTTGCACCAGTGCAGCTTCAGTCATGAAAGGGTTATTAAACGTTTATCATTATTATTACTCGTAATTTAAGAATTTGACCCCTTTCTATAATAAATACTCATTGGCAAGTAATTCCCTGAGGAAATGTTCAGATAATAAGTTGATCAAACAACCATATAGGTCGTTTGATGAACTTATTATCTGAACATGAATAACACAGCTCTTGTATCTTTTTGCGTGTCTGTCGTCTGCTTGAAGATCCATCCAACTGAATAAAAGACCGTTCCAATCTATACTTTTATGACCGAGTGGGAGAATCCATTTAGTATAGAAAGCGTCAATGATCTTTCACATTGCAGGGCTGACAGGTGTAAGCGGACCTGTTGGTGCGACAGGTATGGAAGGGCAGACAGGACCTGCTGGAACCACTGGCCAGACAGGTGCCCCAGGTCCAGGAGGAGAGACAGGTGCCCTCGGAATGACAGGAGAGGTTGGATTGACAGGGCAGACAGGTTCACAGGGACCACAGGGGGATACTGGTTTGATGGGTCCGGCCGGTAATACTGGACCTGTGGGGGCCTCTGGTGAACCTGGCATGACAGGCCAGGTTGGTCTGGATGGAGCTACCGGCCAACAGGGACCCGCAGGTGAGATAACATACTGGATGTGTTATATGTCTAATAATGAGTCCGCGATCACCGTGTAATACATGAACTGGCCGATGATACCTACATGTATAGGAACATCTGATGAACCTGGCATGATAGGCCAGGTTGGTCTGGATGGAGCTACTGGCCAACAGGGACCCGCAGGTGAGATAACATACTGGATGTGTTGTATGTCTAATAATGAGTCCGCGATCACCGTGTAATACATGAACTGGCCGATGATACCTACATGTATAGGACCATCTGATGAACCTGGTGTGACAGAGCTACCGGCCGACAAGGACTCACAAGTGAGATAACATACTGGATGTGTTGCATGTCTAATAATGAGTCCGCTTTCACTAAGTGATGGGTCCAGCCGGGGATACAGGACCTATAGGATCCTCGGGTGAAAGCATTGTACTAGGCCAGGTGGGTCTGGATTCGAGCTACCAGTCAACAAGAACCCACATGTTGCATGTTTAATAATGAGTCTGCTATCACCATGTGACAGATGAACTAGCCAGTAATGCTGCACCTTTGTCTGTAGAACCCTGTTTATCAACTAATGTTATTTTTTAATCAACCTTCATTGAGTTTATAATGATGCATAAATTGATACATTCTCATGGTGCTAGAGAGTGGATTTTATTTTTTTGTGATTTTTGTCCATCTGATTTTTATTTTAAATTTGGGTTCTATCCAGCCCATGTTTCAATTTGCCACTATGGGTGTATGCCATATGTATGAGGACCTCTTCAGTGTTGTCTGTGAGGGGTATAGGATATAGGCCGGTCTAAGCAAAATGAGGTCCCTGGAGGGCGAATTTAGTGATGCCAGCCCGCTGTGCAGGGTAGCATCACAAAATTCACCATCTTGGGACCTCATTCTGCAAATGACCAGCACTATTTCAAGGCTTGGACTGGAGGGAATAAGAATCTTAACATTTTTTATGTTGATCTAATCTACGCCACACTTGACCCAATCAGTACCAGAGCGCATCCCTCATAATTCCTTTCTACCCCTCTTACAGTCTGGGTAGTAGTCTGTGGTGTTCCATATTAAACGTCGGTTTTTCCAGACAAAATGGGGAATTTGATCGTCCAAAGTCAAACTTCCTATCTGCTTTGAGAACAATTCATGCGCTAAAAACTTATTGGCAGAATGGAGATTTAGAGCAGCAGTCTTATTGATGATTTTCGCACTCTGAGTAAAATGTTAGCAAATTAGAACTCTTGTGTTTGACTTGCCATGCGTGTTGTCGTTCATGTGCATTTTGATTACTGTGTTGATAGAGTAATCGAGGAACCAAATCGCAATGTTTGATATATAGTTATTTGGTTCTAGAGGTACTTTCCGAAGTTAAGCATGAAATTATATAAATTGTGTGGCAGTGGTCTTATCGAGTCGTCAAGGGAGATAAACACTGCATGGAGTTCACATTTGACCCTGAATTTATTTTATTTACAACTCAGGACAAACTGGTGAGGTAGGGTTGACCGGAGAAACGGGACCTATAGGTCCACCCGGGTCCACTGGTCCAATGGGTGTGACTGGAGCAGATGGAGCTACTGGTGCTATTGGAGAAACTGGTCAGCAAGGACTGCAGGGTGAGACTGGACTCTCAGGGATGACTGGACCCGAAGGACCTATAGGACCGACGGGGGAGGCTGGATCTACTGGGTCACCGGGAGCAACAGGTATCATTACCCTTTCATGACGGGAGATTCCTGAAATTTTGCGGGAAACCCTGTGCCAATGCATTCTCTTATATATGCTAGTCGACCATAGGTCGCCTCGCATATACAAGAGAATGCATTGGCCTAACAAATTTAATATTATTTTTTATAATTGTTAAAGAATGTAAGAAAATATTAAACAATTATTAAAGAAATAATGATAAAAAATGATAAAAATTGTTAAAGAATGTAAGAAAAAATGATAAAATTTGATAAAGAATGTAAGAAAAATTGATAAAAAAATGATAAAAATGATAAAATTGTTAACAACATTGTTAAAGAATGTAAGAAAAATTGATAAAAAATGATAAAATTTTGTTAGGCCAATGCATTCTCTTATATAGGCGAGACGACTTATTGTTGTTGGAATCTGATGATATGGAACCATCAAATCGGATTGAGTATATATTTTCAGTTTATTGAATGTTATACACGTACAGCACTCGAAATTAGCTACGGCAAAATCCAATGCCATAGAAAAAGCCATAGAAGCCAATATAGAATTTCATTCTTATCTATAGTTTAACCCTCTGATGACGGGAGCTGCGCTGGTGCAGCATTAAAGATCATGTGCCAGTGTATTCTCTTATATATGTGAGTCTCTCACAGGGAGCCTGGCATTTTTGTAAGAGAATGCACTGGCTTACAACAAGGTCAAGGCAAAAAATGTTAGGCCATTGCATTCTCTCATATATGCGAGTCTCCCCATAGGGAGCCTGCCATTTTTGTAAGAGAATGCACTGGTTTACAAGGTCAAGGCAAATAAGTTTAGGCCAATGCATTCTCTTATATACGTAAGTCTATCATACAGAGCCTTGCATATGTAAGAGAATGCACTGGCTTACCAGATCAAGGTAAATATTGTTAGGCCTATGCATTCTCTTATATATGCGAGTCTCCCATAGGGAGTCTGGCAATTTTGTAAGAGAATGCACTGGCTTACAAGGTCAAGACAAATATTGTTAGGCCAATTCATTCTCTTATATATGTGAGGTGCCCTATGGGCGACTCGTATATATAAGAGAATGCATTATCACAGGGTTTTTGCAAAAATTCAGGAAGCTCCAGCCATGGATTTAGGGTTAAGAATCTAAGCTTTGTTCTTACAGTTACTAAAATATAATTGTAGATTCTCACAATGGTTACAGTGTGTCTGACATTTGCAGAATAATGTCAATACTCCAGAATTGCCCATATAGTAGAGATTGGGAATACACATAGGTGTCCGCCACTGAGCGAATTTATGCCACTGTGATTTTCTTATAGGAAAATGCCTCTAGTTTCAGGATCTGGTTGGTGCACTAAGAAAATGTGGTCCAAAATAAAAAATTTCATGCCTTTTCTATGAGTGCCCACCTCATTTTTAAAGCTATTTTCCGAAAATACTACAATTTTGTAAACTTCATTTTATTACGAAATTTATCATGCCAAGAAGTCAATATGCGATATGGGAGATGAATTAGTATGATAGAGCTGAAATGTGCTTCAAATGTCTACAAAAGATATTCGTAGTGACGCCACGAGGCACCTAACTCTTAGTGAAGCTGCACTATTTTCGTCGATTCACCAAAGATCCTCATTTCGTTTTCACTGACCAGAAATCTATACGGAAAAGTATAACATATTTGGTGTTGTAGTGACCAGTAGCATACTGGCGATCTGATAAGCCCAATAACTTGAAAATATTTAGCCCATGTCACGTATAGTACCCTAATAACCTACCCCTACCCCGAAATATAAAAAAATCGATATTTTGGGAATTCGGTGACATATGCTTCTACATTCTTGTTATAGTTACTCCAACGGAGTTTACTAAGTTTCTATAACTAATTGTTGTGGGTTTACGTTAAAATGGTGTATTTTGACATAAAGAGAATGTCAGAAATTAGTATTTTTGGGTGAAAACAACATATGTTGGTTAATTTTGGGTGAAAATAGAATATTTTGGTATAATATGGATGTAATGCATTTGATTATATATAATACAAATTGACAGAAAGTAATGATATTACAGAGATTGATACATGTTGCATATGTATTGTAGAGTTGGTATCGTGCGTATATGCACTAAGGTGAATTGTGTTCTATCCAAAATCAACATCACTACAATCGTCATCATCAGACATATAGTCATCACTATCTTCTTCGTCTGTCCAAATATCAATATTGCAATCTTGCGATTCTTCGGTAATACTCTTCTCATTCTGCCTGTACAATAAGTTTGAAATATCGTCAGGGAATGCCTTCGTTATCCATTTGATGCTACTGTCGTCTTCCCATCCATAGTCAGATGGATCCGGGGCGCATATTTTCGGAACTGATGCCAGGCGCCATATGCGCGAAACGTAGTTTGCCCTATATGTGTGCAGCTTCAAACTATCAACACATGGTGGTATCAATGACAAATCAACAACTTTGCCGTGATCCAAATACTTTTCCCAGAAGAGTTGCACTCGAGTTTGGTTGACCGTTACAGGGCGTCGTTTCCCATAGAGCTTAGATACATACTCTTCAATTATGTTCATGTCATAACATTCGGTAGACCATTGTGTTCCCAGTGTGGCGAAGGCCTCAATATACCGGTAATCTTTCAGTAATAGGTTGTAACACACCTGTTTGCCTTTCTTGAAGAATGCGGATACATAGTCGTTCCCTGTAAACGCATGAAGTCCAATAATAGATTGTCTTAATAAGGTATTCATAGAACTTTTGTTTAGGTTAACAATTATTCTGAATTTGCCATGACCAGTATCTAAATACACATCGTGGGTCATTTTGGTGCAATGTCCAAGCATAATGACCAATATGTCAGTATCTCCTGATGGGGAACGAACAATCACAGGTCCTGGATTGTTTCTGAGTGCATGGTTAACATGAAGGACAACTTTTGTGTCTGCCTCTTCCTGGTCCGAACACAGATCTTCAATTATCGTTGTGTCATCTCAGAGTTACTAAATGACATAGATCTCTGATGGAAAAGTAGACAACCTGTCCCACAAGTAGCATTTCTCATTCCACACGTCCAGGATCAGATCTATCATTCTCTCCTTGTTTGTCCCGTTCGATAGAAACTTGGAGAAGTTCTCAGGAATTTTGACTTTTGCACTAGTAATAATATATTTTTCAGCAACCCCTCTATTTGACCGTTCACCCAGTTTGATGGTATGCTCTCTATATGTGTCCGCAATTACGTCAATTCGTTGATATCCCTGGGGAATTGAACTGAAAATTTGCAGCGCCAATTCCTCAAAAGTTTTGGGTTTTTGGGGCAGTGTGCGAATTAACGCCATTAAGTCTATCACATAGGCCGATGTGTTAATTCGAGGCGGTAGTGTAGCGGAATCGACAATTTCACAGTTATCAGTTATTATTCCAATCAACTTACTCTTAGTTGTTTGTCTTCTCGTTCCGCCAGGATGTGCCAAAGCAATCGGTACTGGACCAAGGCAGTACGATAACACTTTAACGACATCGACAGATTCTTTTTTTAGATGACTGGACGCTAACAAACTACCTAGAATGTTTCGTTCAATTGTCAATTCCTTTACTTTCCCTTGGGCCGAAACGGAAACTTTCTTGTTGCAATCTTGGAATGAGAAAACGCGTGTTCTCGAAATAGGACTGAACAGTTCAATCTCAGAACTTTCTATGCATTTTTGAACAAACTCTGCAATTGTCCATTATTTATCATATGCAGTATTCCATCTGCCACATCAGCTTTGACAGGAGCTCCAGACGACAGATTGTACAGATTCGTCTTGTCCAATTCGGCATCAAAAGGGTTGACAAATTCATTTCGCAGAACATTCAAGATTGATTGGACTCGATCCTCTGATTTTTTAATCATGCTCTGTCTACAGGTCGGATGTATATTGTCGGAGGAGACGCTCATACCCACAATTTTGAATAACATATCTTTGAACTTCGCCACTTGTGGTCTATTTAAAACCCACTTGTTATAATTGCCACGATTCCATGCGAACTGTTTGATACTATCTGGTATTTTCGCATGTCGATTGTATGTCTGTTCACCAGACTGGTCAACTGCTTGTCTACCTGACTTAATCCCCCCACGGCATACAGACAATCCCTTCTCCTCTATCACAGTCCTCGCTTGCGGATTCGTGTATTCTAACGTCTTCAAACAATGTGCATAATATGCGCCATATCTCCCGTAGTTTGGTTTGTTGTACGCAAAGAAATATGGAAGTGCATATTCCCAGCTGTGAAGTCTTAAATCATAATCATTCTCTTTCACTGCACAATGTAGCATTTGCAATATGTCAATCACATCGAGGTACATTAACCAGAACTTGGCTGTCTTGCCTAAAGCTCCATTTCGAATTGTTGTTTTGTATGCTTCGTACATCTCCCAGAACTGCGAGAACTCGTCAGTGTCTGTCATGATCAGCTTACATGATTTGGATTCAAACAGATCACATAGTAACTTAGGAATAGTTATTGGTTCACCGTCATTGGTGCTATGGAAGAATCGGTTGAGAAGCAATCGTTCCAATGCGTCTGCAAAATGTTCGTGAACAAACCAGGCACGATTGTACTGTTTACCCTTAAGCACAGCATTCAAACTACCGGATGCATACAGGCCGGTTTGAAAGACAATGTCCTCGAAACCACTCGCTGAAACCATCTTACCGATAATACCAAACATTTCCTGCATCAAATGAAAGTCACCTAAATGGACAATGACATTACTGAATTCCTTCGGATAGTTCCAGATCATCTGAAATGTTTTTGCTGCTGCTCCAACGTCGAGTGTGATATGAACACTGGGCATGTTCGCTTGTTGGGCTAACTTTTGTGCCATTTGTAGATATTCGGCAACTGTTTCGTATTCCGATATTGGTTTGTGAATGGGTGGCAGGTATGTGATCATTGTTTTTGTGGGCACATTTTCTTCTGAAACTGACTAAATCCAACCACCAAACCTAGGAATCGTTTGCCTTTTGTCATGTTGCTCTCTGCCGATCTTCCATGTCATTAGCTTCTGTTTTGCCTGATCCACCGGTGGTCTACAACATCCAATCGGTTTAGGTGTTTTAGGTGGTCCCCGTTTTGGATTAACACGGCGGTGTTCCAGTTCTGTGTCCACTGAGACACACATCGACCTTCGTTTCAGTCTCGGTAGTACAATCTCCGATGTTCTTGGCACGGTGTCATCGGAACATTATTGATAAGCAACGGCATGGGTACTGTGGATAGTGTCATGACCAGTGACTGTTTCGACATTATAATCGAAGTTATCAACCCAGAAATGTGTCAGTACTGTCACAGATGCGGGCTGCAGAGGCAACATCTGAGGACTTTCGAAGAACTGCCGAGACTGCTCGGCCAAACTAGTCTCAATTTGACACACTGTATCATAGTTAATTGAGTGGCCCAATTTCGATAGGATTTGTATTGGAGCCTTTTGTCCAGACATGTTATGTACCACAACACCTAGCATATTGTGCTTTTCTTTTAAGAAGGCGCCACGAGAAACTCCGAAGATAAGATCTTCAGCAATCGATTTAGCAACGGTTTGAATCTTCTTGGTTGTGCGTGATTTGCGCCAACTATGCGTCTTCAGAATGTTCTCAATGAAACACGTTACCATGCTAGGGGGTTGTCTGCTCTTGACAGCCAGCGACTCAGCACAGGGTGGCCACGAAAGATCGGGTGTTTGGTCAAGAAACTCCTCTATATTCCTACCAATAATATTGGCCGCCTGATCAACAACGTCATCGACGTCCACAGGCCTCAGCTTACCAGGCGAGTAGGGCGAAATAGTCGCCCTCGACACATCGAAGTCGCCTTAGTGTCGCGCCAGGGAGAAGTGAAGTCGCCTTCCGATTTTGGCGGAAGTCTCCCGATTTTGTGTCATTTCTCCAGTGTATACTCCCGATTGGGAAATGAAATCTCACGATTCAAAAGATAAAACCCAAAATTAGCCTACGGCTGTAGCAAGCGATAAGCCATGCATGCTATATAGTGTTACAAATCAATTATGAATATATCGCCTGCGAGTCAAACAGGGACAAAATGTTGACACAAGGTCGACTCCTTTTGTTTAACAGCGTTGAGTAAGTAAATGCGGTCTTCAATGTCCAGACAAGGATTATAATATATCAAACAAAGAAGCCTTCCGTTTTGGCCATACTTAATAAAGTGTTGGTTTCTACTCGTCCCGACCCACTGCTTTAAAACCGCCGACTCAAATTATTATTATATTGCCGATTTAAACGTTTTGTTTGTTTTAGTTCCGTTTCCGTCTTTGTGGTATTCCGTGTTTTTACGCAATAACAGAACGCTAATCGAACGGGCCTCAAACATAATCGCCAACCACAAAACAACCCACTCCCTTTAAATTATCGATGTTACTGAATATATTTGGCGACAAAATTATCCGAGAGCACCAGTTTATATACTATAGTGTGCAAATAAAGTTTTAAACGTTGTATTGCCTTGTTCGAAATAAAACGTGATCCATAACCGGAAAATCGTAATTTTATTCCCAATGATTCAGTGATTTTAGAGACACTCGGTAGTCGATGTCAAGGACTCAAGGCCGTTAATTGTGGCATGATATAAACAATCTATATTACATTTAAATGAAAAAAATTGAATTTTTTTCTATGATGTTTTTTTCGTTTGTTTAACCTATACATATTAAATAAATTATCAGATGAAATGATTCTCCAGTCTCTCACTTCTCCCTATTTTCCTTTCACTTCTCCCTATTTCTGCCAGAGGGAGAAGTCACTTCTCCCTATTCTCAACCTGCAAGCTGAGGCCTGGACGTCTATTTTAAATATATATAACCTCTTTTGTATTTTCTGTGAGAGTCCGACTACTCACAACTATCTGTGATTTATTTGTCTGAACAGTTACGAATAATATAGCATCACCATATTTCGTTTGTATTCGTTGTTTCAACCGATAGCGATAGCGTCTATCTGCAACATCAACTGTATATAACCCATCATACCAGTCAAAACATTCATAGATACACTACGAAGTTGCTGCAAGACATACATGTCGATAAAATCGCACACGTCGGTGAAATTTTCACTCTCAATTGTAGTCAGTCCGTCGTCATCAACAACACCGTTATCGGGATCATTGTCACCAGGACGAGCAGGCCAACATATCCTCGTATAGACACTGTAGCAACTGTCGTGTTTTCGAAATTCCTTTGTGATTAAGTCATCGGTGCCGATTCTGGTCAACATCGTGTCGTCATTTCTCAAAGTAGCAGCCTGTTTAAGTCTACTAGATGCAGTTTCAGTGAGAATTTTGGTTGGATGTTCCCTCTTTTGTTTGAGTTTAATAACTACTTTCCCACATATACCACATGATTCGGGAAACATGCCTCGTCCATCACTCCCGCTTGCATGCTGCCTTGTAGTGTGACACACGCCATCATTATCAGAACTGGTTGATGCACTAGGATTTACATTTCGGCAGTGTGTAAATTTCTTATAGCACTGACTGTGATATCCATGTTTGCAAGGGTCGTATTCTGCAGGAATTGTGTCACATTGTTCACTGTTTGCATTTTTTGCAGCGAATGCATGCAATTTGTCTCTGCATTCTATCAGTTTAGTATAACTGCCATCATTTAACAGGATGATATGTGCGCCCTCGGTGTGCAATGCTGGGTAATGTATTACACATATTGGGACGTCTTCGGTGCGTTTGCGCTTTCGTGACATTCCTGTCGTGATCCAATTTGCAAATGGGTTAACTTAAAGTGTGTGTCGAAGCGAAACGATGTGCAAAGCGGATAGCAACCCTGTCCTATTCCATATACAAATATGATGCTAGGTGCGAAGCGATAACCGTGGACCGAACTAGATGAGAGCTCTGGCACGCACACTTGCGATCAATGCATCCACAATTCAAACGACAAGAACAACACACATGTATAATAAAATACAAGCATATAAATAGCACGAATTCCACAGTGATCCTTTGTGTATGTTGTCACCGTAAGGTTTCGACAGAGGGCACTATCCTATTCGCCTATACACATACCAGATTATAGTACAAAGAAGAAGAACAACGACGAATAATAATCAAGAGAACAAGAGAAAGAAAAGATAATGCTAAGGTAGAAAAAACGATGCTCGCGCAACGATATCTAAAAGAGCTCTGGCGCGTGTATCTAACACTTGGTCGGTGCAGGGTATAACTTATAAAGAGCGTTATTTAATGGTCGGAAATTATAAAGAGCGTTTCGAAATTCAATTTAAGGCTGATATTCGCCCATACAGTTATACACGTGTGTTGTGTGTATGTTCTATATAGCCATTCTAATTCCTACCTCACTTTTCCAAACTAATAATTTCCACCAATTAAGGTACACACGTCGGTGGGGAAGATCACAAAATGACAGGATAATATTATACTAAGAGATTTCAACATATTAATAGTTATTCACTAATAACACATTTGGGGAATGATGAAGATATGTAGTTAAAATCTCCATTTTCATGACGTTTTGCATTATTTTTCTGTATACTGAGCCATTCTAATTCCTACCTCACTTTTCCAAACTAATAATTTCGCCTATTAAGGTACACACGTCGGTGGGGAAGATCACAATATGACAGGATAATATTATACTAAGACATTTCAACATATTAATAGTTATTCACTAATAACACATTTGGGGCTTATTCGGCTTATCAGATCGCCAGTATGCCATTGGTCACTACAACACCAAATATGTTATACTTTTTACGTATAGATTTCTGGTCAGAGAAAACGAAACGAGGTCACTTTGGTGAATCGACGAAAATAGTGCAGCGTCACTAAGAGTTAGGCGCCTCGTGGCGTCTCCACGAATATCTTTTGTAAACATTTGAAGCATATTTCAGCTCTATCATACTAATTCATCTTCCATATCGCATATTGACTTCTTGGCATGATAAATTTTCGCAATAAAATGAAGTTTACAAAATTGTAGTATTTTCGGAAAATAGCTTTAAAAATGAGGTGGGCACTCATAGAAAAGGCATGAATTTTTTTATTTTGGACCACATTTTCTTAGTGCACCAACCAGATCCTGAAACTAGAGGCATTTTCCTATAAGAAAATCATAGTGGCATAAATTCGCTCAGTGGCAGACAATGTGTATTCCCAATCTCTACTAATACTGGCATTCATGAATGTATGGTGGACCATAACCTAAAAGGATTAATTATTAAGAGAAACTCATTTCTTTTTGGAGATATATTTATGTTAAGAATTCATTTCCAATTAACAGAAAATTTTGATGGGTGCAATTCTTGTTGAGAGAAATTTAATTTTAAAGATGATGAAAAATTGCTCATAAAATGTGAATTTGGCCTTCCTTACTCACTACTCATATATTTTGAAATCGATAAAACAAAAAATAATATATTTACCACCCCATTACAAGGTATCAGAGGAGTGACTGGGAGGACGACTGTAATAATAATCTATTTACCACCATTATAAGGTATCCCGGAAAGCTTTCACTGAGAGCTTTCTGATGAATGGCAACAAGCCATATTTCCAACTAAATCCTGAAAAGTTACCCATAATTCTGCTGTGGTTAAGGAGTCAATTACTTAAAGCATTACTGTATTTACCACCATTATATTAGGTATCCAAGGAGAGACTGGTGTTACTGGAATAGTGGGAGAAACAGGACCGACCGGACCTGCTGGAGTCACAGGGTTACAAGGAGAAACTGGAAAAACCGGGGCAATTGGGATGACTGGAGAAACCGGACCAGCTGGTCCAACAGGAGATACGGGTCCAGAAGGTCCCACTGGACCCACGGGTATGGGAGCCACAGGTCCTAGTGGTGAAACCGGACCAACAGGTGCTGTAGGTGATACAGGTAAGTATTAGAATAATTTCTATAGTCTTACTGTGGAAAAAAGCAGGAATTTTGGATATCAGTCTCTGTTGACGTTAAAGGAAAAGCTCACAGAATAATTGTACCCCCATCCCAAAAGATGTGGGGGGGGGGGTATACTGGATTACATGGGTCTGTCCATCCGTCCGCCCATCTATCTGTCCACTCATATATCTCAACCATGGGTGATTGGATCTTGATGAAATTTGGTATGCAGGTTTGGCATCTTGAGGGCTTTCAAAAGAGGGTTCAGTGATGTTGTTCACATTTTCCATTCAAGAGTTATCCCTCTTTCTTTATCTGAAAATGTTGGATTTCTGTTCATCGTTCGTTAGAATTGTCAAGAAATTTGTTCGTTCATCACAGTTTTTTTCACAATGCAATCTCTTGTTGATATAGCATTGCATTTTGCAAATAACTATTCTCTGTTTTACTGTGAAAATAGCATGAATTTTGGAAATCAGACAGCTTCAAACATTTTTGATGATAATGGAAAAGCTCATAGAAACCATGTGAGGATAGCATCATATTTGTTGTTGCTTATTAAGTGCATGAAGCTGGTTCCGCAGTTGATGTTCTCAGGATATAATCAAAATGGACGAGTTGCTACTCAATATCCCAAGATGAAGAGTGGAATTTTTTTTTAATTTTATGCTCTAATTCAGGTCCCACTGGAGAAACCGGACTGATCGGACCCATAGGTCTAAATGGAAGCACCGGACCCATGGGCATGACTGGGCAGCCAGGCGAGACTGGTCCTACAGGAGACGTAGGTCCTACTGGACTCCAGGGACCTCAAGGTAAATCTGGCAAATTGTGAGAAGGAAAAACATCATGCGTTAAAAGAGTTCTCAGTGGGGCATCGATGGATTCTGTCGGGACTAATCCATATTTAAAAAGGGATGGGAATTTCAAAACAATAACTCATTCTTAGTATACATGTGGTATAGTTGTGGGTCATTGATTTCGCTAATATGTACTTGTGGTTTAGCTTTGGGTCCTGGATTATGCTAGCTTATACATGTATATAGGGTCGTTAATTGGGAGTCATTGATTACGCTAGCGTATATGGTCATAGTATTAACATAAAATTGATTATCTGTATTTATTAACTGATTCTGACAAGAACAACTGTTATCCATAAGAAGAAAGTTTAACTGTTGTCGTTATTTATGCTTAACATATGGCCATATTAAAAGTGATTATTAGGGGATATAGAATCGGGGCAGAAGGGAAAAAGCAATGTTAATTTGAGACTATAGATACTTCCCAGAAGTTGAGGCCCAAGCATTATGCGGTTCCCAGAGGGCGAATTTGGAGATGCTAGAGACCCTCTGGGGACCTCATAATGTGCATTGGGCAAGAGATACAGAGAGTAATCAATTGGTTCCGAGAATTACGTTAATAATTCACAAGAGGTGAGAGACGTTGGTGAGAAACGAGTGCGCGTTGGCTCACAAGTTTCTTACCTAAACGTCTCTCGCCTCGAGTGAATTATTTAACACATGTTCAAAGGTCTCTTTTTGTTGATATTATGAAATGTTTTCATTGACAACCAATGAAATCAATTATTAGAACCATTCATTATGTGTGAACTGATTTCATTGGCTCAAGTTTAGGGGTGGAGTTTTCCATTTATGCTAATTAGATCACAGAAAACGAGCGCAAATTGTTCAAAACGGCAGTGGGCTAACTTAGCCGTAATGCGTCGGCATTTTCGCCAGCAGGTGCTCATGCAATTATGCCGCTTGGTATATTTTTTGTTCTATCGATATTGCGTTGATATAAGTACCCTATTACTTTATACTGGGTAATTATATATGCATACACACAAAGAAGCTTCTCAAGATGAATTTGAGATAGCTGCATGTGAACTGTGAACGAGCCTTTAATAAGAAGCACTCGCATTGGGCTGACTTGATGTCAAACCGGGAGATATTTACTTTTTATATTGATTTCTTTGTTGATCGATCAGTCGAGGGTCTTTTGCGTGGCGTATTTGAAATCTTGAACAGATGTATATATAAAATAATATCTCATCAATTTATTGTACTAATTTTGTAGATTATATATACATTTGTAGAAACAAAGTTTTTAATTATGCGTTCAGAATCCCGCCGATATCACAACACAACGGGGCGCGCGTCCGTAGTTACATTACAACCGGAAATAATATTCCGATGCTCCGACATAACCTGATTTTGCAAACTAAATTTGTGCAATAAAAGCAGAAAGATCCACTGTGAGTCATCAATTTGGAATTGCAATGTTCGAGTTATCAAATTCACAAATTAAACAACAATTGTGACACTTAGTGAATATGTTTCATAACATTTGGTTTGTGGAGAGGTTCACCTAAATTAAATAATTGAGACAAATTCCGTCTTCGTCGAAAGTACTAGTACGCAACCACGTGTTTCTGTTTCGTTTGTTTATATTTTGTCAGCCAATATGTGACTGAGACATACTTTATGTCAACATTTTGTAATATATAGGATGCAAGATGTAAATATGTGCCTTCATTATCATGTACTTTTAGTTGATTAAAAAAATTAATTATAAACATATTTATTTCACGGCTGAAGTGACAATCATAATGGAACTCGACAGGAAAAACATCCCAGTGGCCAGTTCCACAACTGTTATGCTGAGATTTTGCTTCGCTGTGGCCGTTTTATTTAGGACTGGGAAACAAGTTTATATTGCACTATGTGAAAATATAAAATCACCACCTAACAAATAATACATAATCCAATATAAATATCAATTTCAAGTTTACATATGTGACATAGATTACCCTCGCGGCCACGCATAACTCAATCAACAAGGAAGCGTCTGACAAATTTCGTCTTCATCGCGACCACATGTTTCTATTTCGTTGTTTACATTTTGTTGGCAAAAAGAGTGTTCTAAGTCAACATTTTGCAAATCTAAAGCCTAGCAATGGAAGAAAGGGTTTAATATGTGCCCTTTATTATCTTAACCATCAGCAGAACAAAACACAATCAATGTAAATCATTATTATCTCTCTTTATTCATGTCTAAAATCCGAGAATTGAAAATGCAAATATTAAAGACGTCAAAAGACGATATGAACGCTACAACAAAAGACGTCAAAAGACGATATGGACGCTACAACAAAAGACGATACGTTGGAATAAGGGTTAACGTTATTCTTGGAACTAATTGATTACTCTATTTATTACACTTCTGCATCAATTTGGCTCGCCAGATATGACTAAAACACCCAGAATTATTGATTGAAAGTCCCGATGTGGAGAAAGATCAAACATTGAAAATTAAATCTAGATCCATTAGCGCGTAACATCAATGACGTCACAAGAAATGACATAATCACAAGTGACATTACCATTTTTAATTAACAGCGTTTTCAATGGAAATCGCGCATCGGAGTGTAATAAAATTTAATATTTAATTTCTTTCCAGGTTTCAATGGTTCAACTGGAATGACTGGATCTCAAGGAGAGACGGGACAACCAGGTGTCGGGATAACTGGAGAGGTAGGAGCAACTGGTTCACAAGGAATAGCTGGAATGACAGGTAGGTTTAATCAGGTATGGGGGTTAAATATCAGCTGATCAGAGGGTAACTGGAGAGACCGGAGCAATGGGAATAACAGAAATAACACCTTTACATTGTGAAAGAATATTTGTTATATACTCCCATTAGGATCGTGCAATTTGGAGATTTTGATCGAATGGAATATCGAATCAAATTGACGAAATCGAATGGAATATCGAATGGAATATCGAATCGAGTCATACCTCTGTGTTGCATTCTCAATTAGGCAAGTTAGATGATTTGTGAAATGGTTCTATGAACTTCCATGAAGTTCCATCATAACTTATGTGGCGATCAACCATCGTTCACTATACTATTAACTTCAATTGATAATTGTCGAGAAAAAAACCAGATCAAAATGTCAGAAACACCCATTGTTATAAACATGAAGATGCAACAACAGTCGCAAAACAAGACGGGAGTAAAATGCAATTTGCAGACATAAGTTCCATAACGGCATAGTTAGACAAGTTTCAAGGAATGCTTCAAAACAGAAAGTCAACTTCAAAAGAAAACACCACCCACATGCATGCACTTTTAGATGCCGAAAACATGTGTTAATTGTTTACATTGTTAGCGATATTACATCTGAGACAGATAGTCGCCGGATAATGCTAGCGGTTGCACAGTCCCATAGCTATTATATTTACACGTATCGTCGGTCCATCAGCAATCTCCGAGCTTTGACTATAATTCAGCTAGAATTCAGATGTATTTAATCGTCCAAGAGTGGCTATTTACTGGATATATACTTACTGGATGTACAATAAGAATTACTGGATGTACAATAAGAATTATAAAGTGCATATATTCATAATTTTCGGGAATAAAATGGCACAGAAACAGCTGAGATTTATATATCGCATTTGTCTCATTTCAGTGATAAAACTAGTTTGATTAATGCATCAAATACCTATATATCTCTATATATATCTGTGAATCACAAAGCGATTTATTTAAGGAGTTATCATTTCTTAATGTAATTATTTTGTATATATAAGCATTTTTGGTCCTGATAACTTTATACAAACTTGGACGATGTGGCATGTTACCATTGTAAAATTCCTTCAATCAACGTTCACTTCTGTTCTAATGTAATTATCCTATTTAATTATATAAATTTTTTGAAAAAACCAATGGAAAAATTCTACAGATTATAAATTGGGTGTAACTTAAAATAACCTGTTAACCATTCCATGATTGGAGCTTCCTGGAATTTTGCGAAAACCCTGTGCTAATGTATTCTCTTATATATGCAAGTCTTCCACAGGGAGCCTCGCATATATAAGAGAATACATTGGCCTAACAAAATTTACCTTGATCTTTTTATATAAGCCAGTGCATTCTCTTATATATATGCAAGGCTCCCTAAGGGAGTCTGGGAAACTTGCATATATAAGAGAATGCACTGGCACAGGATCTTTAATGCTGCACCAGCACAGCTCCCATCATGAAAGGGTTAATCATCATTGTTACTTTACTCTTGTGTATCACAAAATTTGACCATAATACCATTTTATTTTAGAGTTATCCATCTTCATCTGCAATTTTTGTTCGAGACCGTCCGTTTGACGTCGTTTTTCTGGGCCACAAATAATTGCACATCCCGAGAAATAACGAACTTCAAAAATCAATATCTGATTATTCTCAGCTTTGATGGGTGGGATCCTCGACTCGAGTCAAATATTTCTTACCCCCGAAGCCAAAGAAATAGTAATATAGGAATGTTTATTCGGATAATGCATCATTAAACATTATTGTTACTTTACAGGAATGAGTGGGCAAGTTGGACAGGAAGGACCTACTGGTCTGACTGGACCTGCGGGATCACTGGGATACAATGGTTCAACTGGGGAGACCGGACCCATGGGACCAGCTGGGGTCACAGGTCAGATGGGTGGAACTGGACCTGTGGGTGATACCGGACCTTCCGGGGCAACAGGATGGACTGGAGATGTTGGTGAAACAGGTCTAATGGGCGAAACAGGTCCAATGGGTCCCATGGGACCGACAGGACTTTCTGGAATGCAGGGTGAGTTATGTTTATTCTAGATTAACACTCTCATTGCTTATAATTAGAAACGGATCATATAACTACATGCTTAATGGAGGTGAATCCTACTTCATAATATATCAATTAAAATACCATTAAAGTGTTATCGAAACTTCATTAAATCCTCTAAATGCAGTTAATGGCTGTTTTCTGCATTTCAAGTCACGGCATTCAAACGACAAAAAGGAAATAGAAGTCAATTTTAGCACATTAGCTATTAAATTAATCAATTTGGAACACAAAAATCGGACCCCGAGCTAATACTGCTCCATTTGTTTTCATTTAAATTCTGGAATCAGAAACGGAATATTAATACTCGTCTCCACATGTCCGGAAAAGGTTTATTGCGTTATCTTAACATGAAATTATTAAAAAACTTAACGCTCTGCTTTATCTTCATTTTAATCATAAAAATTATGTAGTACCATCTGGTACCATAAACGTTTCAGATCGAGGATAGCGCTAGATTTTCTTCCATGCATAGTCTACTGGTGCAATTTTTAAGCTGTAATACCACTGATTTACAAATTTGAAAAACAGGCATTATGTCTGTTTTCAGTGTGTCATAATAAAGTATAGACCAAGTCTTCTCAGTCCACAACAGCTTGGGATATCTAGCTCCCATTACTCTTCTATCACGGATTCAATGCCCAGGTTCCCACATGTACATGTAGTACATCTTTTGAATGAAAGTCCATTATAGAAGAGTAACGGGGTGGGACTCTGTCCAAAACTGCATCAACTCAACTGATATCCCAAGCTGTTGAGGACTGAGAAGACTATAAATTAACCCTTTCAGTGCCAAGTGGGTGCACATGGGGGGGAAAACACCAAAGATGTAAAAAAAAAAAAAATCTGTCATTATGGACTTGTTCATTGCCTGATATGTCATTTTTATTTATAGGTGAGAGTGGTATGACTGGAGCCGATGGTATGACTGGTTCCCCTGGTCAGACAGGACTCACAGGAGTGAGTGGTCAAACTGGACCTGTTGGGGACACGGGTCTGATGGGTCCTGCAGGTCCGACTGGCATCCAGGGATTGACTGGAGTCATGGGTCCGACAGGACCTGAAGGAAGCACGGGTTCACAGGGTGCGGCAGGAGAAACTGGTGCTGCTGGCGCTACAGGTAATATAATTATATACTTTATATATATAAACCAGTCATTATATGGTAAGGTGCTACAGGTAATATAATTACCGTATATACTTTATATATATCAACCCATCATTATATAGTATGGTGCTACCGTTAATATAATTATATACTTTATATAGATCAACCCGTCATTATATAGTATGGTGTTACAGGTAATATAATTATATACTTTATATATATCAACCCGTCATTATATAGTATGGTGTTACAGGTAATATAATTATATACTTTATATATATCAACCCGTCATTATATAGTATGGTGTTACAGGTAATATAATTACCGTATATACTTTATATATATCAACCCATCATTATATAGTATGGTGCTACAGGTAATATAATAATATACTTTATATAGATCAACCAGTCATTATATAGTACATGTAATATACTAATATATTTTTACTCAAGTTATACTCATATCATGAACAAACAAGCCAAGTGGGAAAAAGAGTTTGAATTGCAACAACAACAACAACAACAACAACAACCAGGACTGACACAACCCACGTCTCCCCTATTTTCTGGAGAGAAGCACCATCCTTAAAAAAAGATAATAAATATAATAAAAGCTAAAAATGAGGGGTTAAGGAGAGGGCCCATTAGCTCTTTCAAGAATCCTGGGGTTTGCCCCCTGAAATTACCACTTCGCACTAATGAATCCTTTGTCTATCATAAGGCTGAATGGTAGATGCATGGTGGGTAGTTTTATATTGTCAAGTAACAATGGTGGGATTAAAGAAGTCTAGACATGGTATTTAAAGGTATGGACATAATTATATAGCATGTTAGAAGTTAAATATAAAACAAAATAGATTTTTCGGCCCAGCTTGAACACTGACAAACATATAACCATTTTTTTCACTATATATCCCACTCATTCATAAAATTGTATATACATTAGAATGGTCCATTGTTCATTTGGAATGATGTTCAGGAAATAAAAACAAACAACAGACATGCAAATTTTACAGATAATACAAGAGCAGAATGATTCATATTCATTTGTGGGCAATGTTCAGTTAATAAGTTTAACAAATAACCTATCTGAACATTTTCTAAGGGAACTACCCATAAATGTGTATAACTTTTACTACATGTCACATTACTTGAAATAAAAATACTCTGTACATTTGAAAATCTGTCCACCAACTGATAATCTGAACATTTCCCTCCAATGTATATGAATCCTGAAATATTATCTTTTCGCCTGTCATCTGGTCAATTTTCCTGAACACCCCTACAGATGAATAATAGACCATTCCAATGTATAGTTTTATAAATGAATGGGAGAATCCATTTAGTAAAAAAATGTTTAATATAGTTAATTCATTGCTAATTTTAGGTGTACCCGGAGATACTGGGTCCGTTGGTGAAACAGGTCCATCTGGAGATACAGGATCACAGGGTCCTCCTGGTGATGTCGGACCTACCGGCGTAGCTGGACCACAGGGTGATTTGGGATTCACCGGACCTCAGGGACCCCAAGGTCAAACAGGTACAATTCAAGGACAATAAAATGTACAATTATTGGGTCATGGTAAACAAGTGGTAATAATAGTGAGTAGTATGGTTCTATACAGTCCAATATCCCATTAGGTCAAGGGCTGTTAATAAACTCTGATGCCCGAGAAATTCATGTTAGGCTGTTAACCCTTTCATGAAGGGATCTCCGCTGGTGCAGCATTAAAGATCATGTGCCAGAACATTCTGATACTTAATATGCGAGTCTCGAGAATGCACTGGTTAACAAGGTTGAAGTAAATATTGTTAACCAATGTATTCTCTTATATACGTGAGGCTCCTTATGGGAGACTCGCATATATGAGTATACATTGGCACAGGGTTTTCGCAATATTTTAGAAAATCCAGTCATGAAAGGGTTAAAATAAAATATGTATGTTCTCAGGTAATTGGATCTCAATTTTGGAATGAGGGTGTGAGGGAGTGAGGCTTTTAGTCTCAAAATTTGGAAAACATACTCCAGAAACAAAAAAACAATAACTTTCGTTGTTCAAATCCAATAGTTCTGAAAGAAAATATTGAGAGAAAAAAATGATTGACGAGGCTTTTTAAAAGATATTTCAATGACTAGGGAGGTACCTGAAAGACGAGGGAGCTGCCTGAGTGATGATGAGAGGGGTGCTGAGGGAGGTGCCTGTGTGACGAGAGAGTTGCCTGAGTGACGAGAGGGGTGCCTGAGTGACGAGAGGGGTGATGAGGGAGTTGCCTGAGTGACGAGAGGTGTGATGAGGGAGGTGCCTGAGTGACGAAGGAGGTGCCTGAGTGACGAGAGGTGTGATGAGGGAGGTGCCTGAGAACAGTCTTTTTTATTTATTTGGCCTTATTATTGTATCCATTCTGTCCATGTCATATATTTGAGTGCGAAAATATATTACTTGCTTACACGGGTGGATCCACCTTATTATCGTCGGGCATGGTGACCTGAGGGATCTGTTTTCAATTTAGTGCCTCAACGTGACCGCGGTGGGTACAGCTGAACAATTATGCAAAGTTTGACCCATTATCACCAAGAAGTAAATGTAAAAACATTAAATGATTATCGGTATGGTCATGTCAACACTTAAAATTCCAAAGATGTCATTCCACTTGAAAAAGGCCATTAGAATGACCGTAATAGAGTGATATTAAAATTATAATAAGTCTCAATGTGTATCCAACTTATTTATTGCAACCTGAAAAATTGAATAAATTTGTTCTCACATTTTCGGAATAAACTTTCAGTGGCGAAATTCCAAATGTTGAAAACATTGTTTGTAAACATTTACTGTAACAGAGCAGTCCTTATTATGTTTTCTGCAATGATGTCCACAATTGGTATAAACAATTGGTATAAACAGTATATTATATAAAGAAATGTATTAAAATTATTAATTACTCTAAACAATATATTATCAGGGTCGGCCGTCTGGTCAACTAATCCTTCACGATTTCATTCAGCCACGCATGCCTGAAACTTATTGGTGTGATGCCCACATCTGACGTTTCCAGTGAGCATTCCTTTTCAACTCTCCGATGGATCAAATGCTATCTCCAATCGACAATGACTCAAGGCTGTTTAAATCATCTCATTGTGCTGAATGTTCACAAAACTAAGACAGACAATCTCAATTTGAAAGATGCCATTATTCAGTTCATTAAAAACCATGACCATCACAGTAATGTTGCTGGTCCCGCATCAAGGATAAGACGCATATACCTTAGTCAGAAATTGTGGGCTATATATACATGCATGTATGTAACTGCCTCCTGTGAACGGAATTAATTGAACAATCAATTCAAGTTATTTTCCCAAGTTTGTTTTCCGGGAAAGCCGTGTACTGGCTGTAAGTCCCAGCAAACCATATATGCACATTGATTACGTATAACGTTCGTATATCATAGAGAATTCGAACATACATAAAAACTATAACTTCATAGATACATTTATATTTCCATTAATTTATTATTGGCAGACACCCAATATGAATGATAAAAGATACACGTCTGATTAGAACCCAGAGAATTTTTATTGAATGGTACCATATTAACATTATTCAGCAATACACATTAATATACATTTACACTATCCATGGTGACTGTTGTGAACGATTTATTAGTGTTTTCTTTCAATGGCAAATTGGGCTATTGTAGTATATATATGATGGTACAGTTCATATACTGTATACCACATGCAGTGGTCATCACAAAACGCACTTATCATCTAATGTTCCACTTTAATCACTTCTGAAGTAAAATATTAAAATCATGCCAAATTCAACATTTTGAGACAGAAATATCTTGTGTGTTGTCCTTCGTGTGTAAATCTAACTAATGAACTTTTATTCTCTGCATTTCATGGGTATGAACACATGCCAGGCTGCCAAAGTCATTCCGCATTCCACACACTTTGGCAGGCATACATGCGTTCATACCATATGGAAATGCAAGCAATAAATGTCGATTTCTTAAATGGATGCAAAATTTAATTTACCATAAATTATGTCAAATAATGTATGACATGGTTTAAAATATTTATACCAGACTAACAGATCAATCTAATGTGCCCCATGTTGGTCAGATAATCGACAATTTTAAAAACAAATTCAGGCTAAATTACATAAATAAAGTTGTTTAGTATCCATATCTATTTGACATCGAATAACCTTGGAATACACGTCATTTTGAGTGTAATATTGAAATTTTTCAGACTCCCACCGAAGAAATGAGGTCACCGCCGCTCATACTTTCCCCGAATCTCGCTGCTATGACCGCATCATATCGAGCTGCTATGACCGCATCATATCGACTCTAAGGACCTGACCAATTGTTTAAGCCTTCCACTGGCCCTGTATATTATATAAAGAAATGTATTAACAATATATTATATAAAGGAATGTATAAACAATATATTTATATATAAAGAAATGTATAAACAATATATTATATAAAGAAATGTATTAACATTTTTAATTATACATGTATAAAGAAATGTATTAATATTAATTACTCTGGTTTTTATCAACGACCGTGCCTTTTCCCATATTTTCTGTCATTCATAGAAATTCCCTTTTTTCCGCAAAATGGGTAAAACGAATTTGTTTATCATTTTTGGTTTGGAAGTCGGCAACAATCTTCCAGGGACTGAAGACCTTCGAATTGGGTTCATGCGAAATAACACAAGTCAAGAAAACAAATGTCATCCACAAATACATGAAAAAATAGATTGACTTTGTTCTTATTTTCATTATTATTAATGCTCCAATAAATTCAAATTCTTTATTGGATATAGCCATTTTTTAGCGTAATATTTATTTTTTCATGATATGAGGTAGACCTCTATTCATTCATTCAATATAGTTTAATTTGAGGGCATGTTTGAGTTTGAGTTACATATAACTAAGGCGTCTTTGATGAAATCACATATTTGCTTTGTTGCAGAGATGGTTTTTGGATTCAGCAGCATCTTGGGGTTGTTAATATTTTATCCAGTTGAAATATATCACATTTTCTTCTCAAGTCTTTATACATAGGACAATAGTATAAAAAGTGTATTTCGTCCTCCCTTTTTGGTACAAAAGTTGCACAAACGTCAGAAACATCTTTTTTTGGTCTAGTATATCTTCCTGTTAGGGTACTAATCCTCAATTTAGTTAATTCTTTTCGATTCGCCTTTAATTAATGAGATTTCACATATCAGAACCTTTGTTATGTAAACATTTGTGTTACAGTGGATTTAATGATAAAAGTCTAATAGGATACCCAAGTTTAATCAAATCTTTACAATAAACTTTGTCAAATAATTCAGACTGAAATATTTGAACTTACTACACGATTAGTGATATTTACAATCAGGATGCAGGGTTATAACTTACTGCACGATTAGTGATATTTACAATCGGGACAAGCTTTGTATGCAGGTTGAGGCAAGGTCTTGTATTCCAAACAAACTTTTTAACTGAATACAGGTATCCAAGGAGAGACTGGTGCAGCTGGTGTGGGCATGACAGGACAGACAGGTGGAGCAGGACCTCCTGGTATCCATGGTGATACTGGACCAATGGGACCGACAGGAGCTGCAGCTCTGACAGGGTCAGTTGGAGAGACCGGACCTGTGGGTCCGACTGGACCACAAGGAGAAACTGGGTCAACTGGATCAGCCGGACAAACTGGTCCTGCTGGAGATACAGGTGAGGTTGTAGTTCAGTTGTCATGTTTTATGAAAGGGCATAGTTTAACTTTACCTCATGCCCTCCACCAAAGGGGGGGGGGGGCACATGGATATGAAGTTCCTTTCATATAATTGCTCCTTTCATATAAAGGGAGAGGAGGGTATTCTAAGTGATTTAGCACTTGTCCTCCAATCCCTTTTGTCATAAACTAATTTAATTTATGAACAAATAAAATATGTTTAAACAAAAAAATATAATGGTAAGAATTACTCCATAGATCAGCTAAAACACCAATGTTATATTTACCTGTAAGCAATATATAAATCATGCATTCTAGAAGCTGGATATGAGCTAGCTATGTCCTACAGCAATGTTATATTTACCTGAAAGCAATATATATATCATGCATTTTAGTAGCTGGATATGAGCTAGCTATATATATCATGCATTCTATAGAAGCTGGATATGAGCCTGCTATATATCTCCTGCATTCTAGTAGCTGGATATGATCATCTAGCTATATATCTCCTGCATTCTAGTAGCTGGATATGAACTAGCTATATATATCATGCATTCTAGTAGCTGGATATGAGCTAGCTTTATATATCGTGCATTATAGTAGCTGGATATGAGCAAGCTATATATCTCCGGCATTCTAGTAGCTGGATATGAGCTAGCTATATATCTCCAGCATTCTAGTAGCTGGATATGAGCTAGCTATATATCTCCAGCATTCTAGTAGCTGGATATGATCATCTAGCTATATATCTCCTGCATTCTAGTAGCTGGATATGAACTAGCTATATATATCGTGCATTATAGTAGCTGGATATGAGCCTGCTATATATCTCCTGCATTCTAGTAGCTGGATATGATCATCTAGCTATATATATCATGCATTCTAGTAGCTGGATATGAACTAGCTATATATATCGTGCATTATAGTAGCTGGATATGAGCCTGCTATATATCTCCTGCATTCTAGTAGCTGGATATGATCATCTAGCTATATATATCATGCATTCTAGTAGCTGGATATGAACTAGCTATATATATCGTGCATTATAGTAGCTGGATATGAGCCTGCTATATATCTCCTGCATTCTAGTAGCTGGATATGATCATCTAGCTATATATATCATGCATTCTAGTAGCTGGATATGAGCTAGCTATATATATCGTGCATTATAGTAGCTGGATATGAGCAAGCTATATATCTCCGGCATTCTAGTAGCTGGATATGAGCTAGCTATATGTATCATGCATTCTAGTAGCTGGATATGAGCTAGCTATATATCTCCTGCATTCTAGTAGCTGGATATGAGCTAGCTATATATCTCCAGCATTCTAGTAGCTGGATATGAGCTAGCTATATATATCATACATTCTAGTAGCTGGATATGAGCTAGCTATATATCTCCTGCATTCTAGTAGATGGATATGAGCTAGCTATATATATCATGCATTATAGTAGCTGGATATGAGCTAGCTATATATCTCCTGCATTCTAGTAGCTGGATATGAGCTAGCTATATATCTCCTGCATTCTATTAGCTGGATATGAGCTAGCTATATATATCATGCATTCTAGTAGCTGGATATGAGCTAGCTATATATCTCCTGCATTCTAGTAGCTGGATATGAGCTAGCTATATATATCTCCTGCATTCTAGTAGCTGGATATGAGCTAGCTATATATATCACGCATTTTATTAGCTGGATATGAGCTAGCTTTAGGTCCTAAGAAGTGCTTTAAAATGAAGGGTTTGCAGACACCAATTTAATTAATTGGTTTATCAACCTACTGACTTTTTACACCTTTTCTTTTGGCAGATGATGTTCAGGTTGTGATCCAAAAAAACTTTAAATCCAAACTCCCTGATTCGCATGGATAAATTATAATATTCACTGTTTATAGAACCATGTTTTTAATTTGACAGGTGAGACAGGTGCAGCTGGACCTGTCGGAGCAACCGGATCCCCCGGAGCTGATGGTATCGGAATGACAGGAATGTCAGGCATAGTGGGTCTACCTGGTATCAACGGCTCAGACGGAATGACAGGTATGTACTCAACCCTCCCCACAATCGCCTCCGACCTCCCCCATCAGTGTCAGTCAGATGGAATGGGTAACCACCTGGTATCAACATCTCAGATGGAATGACAGGTTGCCACTACTCCGCCCCTGCCCACAACCACCTCCGACCTCCCCCACCCCGTTGGTGTCAGTCAGATGGGATGGGTAATAACCTGGTATCAACAGCTCAGATGGAATGCCAGGATGCCACAACTCCACCCCCCTCCCCTCACAACCACCTCCCTCCTCCACCCCCTTGGTGTCAGTCAGATGGCATGGGTAACCACCTGATATCAACAGCTCAGATGGAATGACAGGTTGCCACTACTCCATCCCCCACAACCACCTCGGACCTCCCCCACCCCCGTCAGTCAGATGGAATGGGTAACCACCTGGTATCAACAGCTCAGATGGAATGACAGGTTGCCACTACTCCGCCCCTGCCCACAACCACCTCCGACCTCCCCCACCCCGTTGGTGTCAGTCAGATGGGATGGGTAATAACCTGGTATCAACAGCTCAGATGGAATGACAGGATGCCACAACTCCACCCCCCTCCCCTCACAACCACCTCCTCCCTCCTCCACCCCCGTTGGTGTCAGTCAGATGGCATGGGTAACCACATGGTATCAACAGATCAGATGGAATGACAGGTTGTCACTACTCCATCCCCCACAATCACCTCAGACCTCCCCCACCCCCGTTGGTGTCAGTCAGATGGCATGGGTAACCACATGGTATCAACAGCTCAGATGGAATGACAGGTTGTCACTACTCAACCCTCCCTCACAACGACATCCGACCTCCCCCACCCCGTTGGTGTCAGTCAGATGGAATGGGTAACCACCTGGTGTCAACAGCTCAGACAGAATGACAGGTACTCCACCCCCCCCCCCCCCCCCCCCCCCCCCCCCCCCACTACCGCCTCCGACCTCCACCACCCCCGTTGGTGTCAGTCAGATGGCATGGGTAACCACCTGGTATCGACAGCTCAGATGGAATGACAGGATGCCACTACATCCAAGCGGACTTCCGTTGGCTTGGTATATATGAGCCCTATGTTACCTCTTATTTTACCTTCTTTTTTTTTTTTTGGGGTTGAATTTTTTTTTTTTTTGGGTTGAATTTTTTTTGGGTATGCTTAAGCATGCTATAGCGAATTTAAAAACAAACTGGATAAAACCTTAGGGGCATGTTATAACTCAAAACTATCACCAAGTATTCATAGTAATAATTTTGATGCCCATGAAAAACGTAAGATTCCAACCTACAAAATAAGTCTGATGATGAAAAATTGTTGGGCCAATGCATTCTCTTATATATGCGAGGCGACCTATGGTTGACTCGCATATATAAGAGAATGCATTGGCACAGGGTATATGGGTTGATACAAAATTCGGCCTGGCACTGTAAGGGTTAACTGGGTGGGAGAATCCACTTAGTAAAGAAATGGATAAATATTGAATAGATGTAAAATGTTTGATTCGAGTTATTAGCCAACTTGACGACAAAGTCAAATTTGTGCTATTTGCCATGGGTTGGTTTCCATTCATCTGTGCATGTGGACGTCCATAAACAATTTCCTTTAGCACACCATACAGGTCACGGCTCTCATCCGATCACCACCAAGCTTCATATGGATCTTTGGGGTGACCTCTAAATGGGACCTTACTAATTTTCCGAATTCTGTTAAAAAACATGACCCCCAGTGGCCATCTTGGATGTCACACTTAAATACCAAGCAGCATACCAAGCAGCAGCACAATTATTGGCGAAATGTTTTGAAAATTTACAGGCATGTTCAGGATCAACTCTAGATGGGAGCTTTTGAATTTGATTGATTCTCGTTGAAAAACGTGGCCGCTGGCATGATGCCATTTAGTATTACATATACATACCAACTTTCCATATTCCTTATCGCTCCACTACAGTAATGCTCTAAGTAATTGACTGCTTAACCACAGCAGAATTATGGGTAACTTTTCAGGATTTAGTAGAAAATATGGCTTGTTGCCATTCACCGGAAAGCTCTCAGTGAGAGCTTTCCGATGAATGGCAACAAGTCGTATTTCCGACTGAATCCTGAAAAGTTACCCATAATTCTGCTGTGGTTAAGGTGTCGATTATTTAGAGCATTACTGTAACTATAACATTTGACATTAACCCCTCTCCAAGTTGAGCTTCAGTGTCATTGACAATTTAATTTTATTGTTGTCAGGCCCAGCAGGAATAGCCGGTGCTACTGGGGCACCAGGTCCATCTGTAGTGGTCGGTCAAACCGGACCTCGAGGAATAGAGGGACCGACCGGCATCACAGGGTCAACCGGACTCGCCGGTATCCCGGGAGCGACTGGAATGATTGGACCTCCAGGAAACAACGGTGCAACAGGTCCAGAGGGCATCACTGGGTCGGAGGGACCTATAGGTGCCACTGGTGCAGCCGGCAGTCCTGGGTCCACTGGACCTGAGGGATTTACTGGTCAAGTGGGACAGACTGGAGCCCAAGGTTAGTCCATGTAATCACTGGTTATCTGATATATAGCATAACCCACGTGTCCAGCAGGTCTGATTGGACTTAGAGGTTATATAGTACATTTAATTACTGGTTATCTGATATTTAGCATAACCCACATGTCCAGCAGGTCTGATCCGACTTAGAGGTTATATATTCCATGTTACGTACATGTACTGGTTATCTGATATTTAATATAATCGGCAGGTCAGGTGGGACCCACATCTCCAGTTGATATGTGCTATACTGCATGGTTAGCATGATTCACACCATACATATAACACAGGTTTATATAATTAAAGATACGGATGGCCTTCGCGATGTGTATATTGCTGTTAAAATAGTCATATATATCCTTTAAAACCACCATAAACAGAAAGAATATTAAATTATAGACAGATTTTGTTCTTGTACTAATCATAAATATCACATAAAGAGCATGTTATTTTCAAGATCGTATGCATTGTTAGTAAACAAAAGCCTTAATTTTTCAGGGGACACTAGGGTTATGGGAATGACCGGATCAATGTGTCATCATATGTCACACTCAATGTTACATAACTTAATAAACATATTGTCTTTCAGGCGACACTGGGGTTATGGGAATGACTGGCGCCACAGGTCCATTGCATCCAGGTGAGATTATAATATTTAGACAAATAAATTATAATTCCGTGTTCTCAGGCACCTCCTTCGTCACTGAGATTTGATTTTAAATAGCCTCTGCCAACAGTGTTTTCAATATCTTAATTCTGTTAGAAATATTGGATTTGAACAATGAAAATGAATTTGTTATTGCATGTTTCTGGACATTTTCCAGATTTTGAGAAATATATAGCCGCCTCCCTCATCTCAAAATTGAGATCTAATTGCCTCAGGAATGTATGTTCCATACACGCTTGATGTCAAATGATGTTTGCCTCAACCATGAAATCGGAACTATAAAATAAATGCATGATCACAGATGACAAAACAATCTCTGTATGTGACTAAATAGACCTTGTCAGCATGCATGGATTCTAGGACAGGTGACGTGTAATAAACACAGAACGACACGTGTGTTAATGGGTTTGTCGATACAGCACTTTTGCCATCGCGGAAGGATAGAACTCGAGGCTGTGCTTCTCATTCTATCCCTCCACGCTGACACTTGTGTCATTCTATGTATATGAGGGAGGTGAGATATTTTTGAATATAATGCTAAAGCCCTTCCACATGTCCTGTGAATTGCTACAATTAATATTAACCCTTCCATGACTGGAGCTTCCTGGAATTTTTCGAAAACCCTGTGCCAATGCATTCTCTTATATATGCAAGTCTTCCATAGGGAGCCTCGCATATATAAGATAATACGTTGGCCTAACAATATTTACCTTGATCTTGTAAACCAATGAATTCTCTTCCATAAATTGTGATGCTCCCTATTGGAGACTCGAATATAAAAGAGAATTCACTGGCACAGGATCTTTAATGCTGTACCAGCACAGCTACCGTCATGAAAGGGTTAAAATAAATAATGACATTTATGTACATTCTGCACTGCTGTAATATTATCATTATGAATTATTGGTGTCTTTAAAGTCCAGGTCTTCTGCTATCCCTAACACTATCTCTCTCTATCTCTCTCTCCCCCTACCTCTTGCTATCTCCCTCTCTCTCTCTCTCTCTCTCTCTCCCCCCCTGCCTCTTGCTATCCCTAACACTATCTTCTCCCTGTTTCCATCACTAACTCAAATTCAGTTATATATCTCCATTTCTACTAAAACCATTATTTCCAACCCTTCCTGTCTGACCTGTACCCCTCCCTCACTTATTTGGGATGGGGCATGTAGCCAAAGACGAGAAGACTTCATATAAGTCCTCAGACTTGTTGTCTGATCCTCGTTTCCATACATTAACTCTCTATTTTGCATATATGTGTCATCTGTATATTATGTTATTTGTTTGGATTTGGAAATAAAAATATGTTTACACTAAACGCTTAATCTGTAAACTGGTGATGTAATTTTGTGTTGATTAGGCAGTCTGTAAGATAAAATACGTAAATGCATTGTCTCATAATTGGATGTACTAGCTAGCAGTACTTAATGGCATGTCAGTTACGTAATGTGTCATAAACTGCCTCCCGTCTAATAAAAACAACCTGGCTTCACTCCATAAAAGGTTTGAATACAATAGATATTCAACAGTTATCAGCTCATGCTAATTAATAAGCAACCTTTTTTTTTTCTCGGCGAAAATAACTATGACAAACTTAACACAGCTCATTGCTTTATTAGTTGGCGACCATGGTGTCGGCACTTGGTTAAGCAGAATTATGTGATTATAATTACATAAAATGTTAGTTTCATTGTTTGCATCGATGGCCCAGCCATTTCTGACTTTAATTTCCACCTTTCTTTTTGTATATATGGTCAGATATGAAATCTCGTCGTATTTTGCATAAATGAATATTGACTTACATTAATTGATCTGTCTTTAACATGTGACATAACGGTACCTATTTGATCTTATAGTATCATGTTTTTAAAGTTGCTTTAATTATGTTTTTACTCTGAGTAACAAATAAAGTTTAAAACAAATATATTAGTCATCCCAGCAAATGAGGATTTAAATTGGCCAAAGTTTTTTAATTTGGCCAAAAGATTTTTCGGTCCAGCGCGAACACTGAGCAGAATAACACTGAGAACACTGGGTAGGATAACACTGAGAACACTGAGTAGGATAACACTGAGCAGGATAACACTGAGCAGGATCACATTTTGGGGTTTCCGGGAGTGGGGATACAAGTTTTATTTTGGCAGAAAAATTTAATGAAGCATAACATAAATTTAATGAAGCATAATATACTTTTAATGAAGCATAATATAAATTTAATGAAATATAATATAAATTTAATGAAATATAATATAAATTTAATGAAATATAATATAAATTTAATGAAATATAATATAAATTTTATGAAACTTAATATACATGTAATGAAGCATAATGTACATTTAATGAAGCATAATATCTATATCTATATTTGCGAATGTCTGTCTGTCTGTCTAGGGGTAACTTTTTACGAGAAAGATAATGGTGTGGGTTAGGATTTTCTAAAGTGACGCCGTTGTTGTCAGGGGCAAAACAAAAATTTGCCACGAAACTTATATATAATCATCCCCATGATATAAGGAATCTGATGGTATGGTTTAAATATGTCATAAGTGGTGCCAGGGATGCATGGAAGGGGAGAGGGGCACCAAAATTGATAAACTAAGTTTAGCGCCGAGGGACCATCTAGATGGCACGAAACGGGTCTACTAGGGGTAACTATTTGCGAGAAAGATAATGGTGCAGCTTAGAATTTTTTAAGTGATGCCGGTGTCAAGGGGCAGAAAAGCGGAGGGGCAGAAAAAATGTTTGCCGCCGATTGCCACGAAACGTTTATATAATCATTGCCATGATATGAGGAATCTAATGGTGTTGTTTAAATATGTCAAACGTGGCGCCATTCGCATCATGGATGCACGGAAGGGGAGAGGGGCACAAAAATTGATAAAACTAATATTAGCACCGATTTCCATCAAATTGATACAGTAATGCTCTAATTAATCGACTCCTTAAACACAGCATAATTATGGGTAACTTTTCAGGATTTAGTCGGAAATATGGCTTGTTGCCATTCATCGGAAAGCTCTCAGGGAGCCAAATTGGTGTCGTTTGGATGTGATATTGGGTGGGGGGGGGTAGGCACTAAAATTGATAAGAATTGGTTTAGTCACCGATTGCTACCAAACTTATACAAAATCCTCCACATGGTATGAGGAGTCTAATGGTGTGGCTTAAAACTGTTAAAAGTGGCGTCATTCGAGTCAGGGGTGCACTGAAAAGGAGAGGGGCACCAAAATTGATACACTATAATTTTAGCGCCAATTTCCACCAAATTGATACACATTCTTATGCATGATACAAGGAATCAAATCATATGATTTAAAGATGCTATATTGGTGCTGTTTGTGTCAGAGATGGTGTGGGGTGGGCACTAAATTTGATAAAAAAAATTGTTTAGTCGCCGATTAGCACTAAACTTATAAATAATCATATCCATGATATCAGGAGTCTAATTGTGTGGTTTAAAGATGTCAAAAGTGGTGCCATTCGAGGCAGGGGTCCACAGGGTGAGAGAGACACAACAATTGATAAACAATGTTTAGCGCCGATTAATTTCCACCAGACTGATACATATTCTTCTCCGTGATTCGAGAAATCTAATCATGTGGTTTAAATACGCCAAATTGGTGCCGTTTGGGTGAGAGATATGGGGGCCGTAAATTTGATATGAATTTGTATACTTGCCAATTTTCAACAATTTTATATATATTCATCAGCTGTATTCATCTCCATAATGATTCTAAGTTTGAGGATTAATGATGTCAAATGTGGTGCCGTTTGAGTCAGAAATAGGGATGGGCGGGTCACCAAAACTGATAGAAATATTTTTAGTGCCAATTAACATCAAATTCATACACATTCTTCTCAAATGATACGAGGAATCAAATCGTGCGTGTTAAAAACGTCACATTTGGTCCCTATATATATTTGCAAATATATATCTGTCTGTATGTGTTCGATATATAACATGACGGGGTACAATCAAGATGGCTCAAGGCATTCTAACAGTGGTAACTTTTTACGAGGAAGATAATGGTGCATGTTAAAATATTAGAATAGCTCATGTTAATATTATATATAACACAATTGAGTCTGCCCCATTCAATATAGTTTCCACACAAAAGTTACAAGAGATATGGAAATGTATATATATATAGAAGGCCTGTTCAACAATAGTGATCAGAGTGCCGTCAAATATAATTTCTTCTGAGATAAAAGAACATAACTTTTCAGGATCCTCCCAATACTGACATCTGACAAGGTTATATCTGCCCAATATACAGAGGATATCTTTCATGTTTTAGAACAGACTCATCGCCTAACATAAACAACTCAAAATCTCGCTCTGTGTGGGGCACATGTAGCTGATATAGGTCCATAGCAACATTGCTTTAAAACTGAGAATAATTAGCCAGTATATAGCACCATGAACAGAGGAGCACCTGGATATTTCTTTAAAACATCTGTATCTTCATGGAGATATGATAACCTGGTGTCCTCAAAATCTTAGTCAAACCTACTAGATTAATTGATAGCTAGATCTCTATGTAAAACCCAATTGTCTTGCGAACTAATGTGTTTCTGATGTTCATGTTATAACGTCTGAAGTATACGCAGTTGTAAATAAATAAATAAATAGTTCTTTATTGGTGGGACAGATTAATAGCGATAAACAAAATGACAATCTCTCCGATCCGACAATGTGAGCTACTACTTATATTCCATGTGTAAGAATAATGTTTTGTGATGCTATTTGGATATATAATTAATGAGAATATGTGTAACGCTTTGAACAAGAGTATCCTCTATTCCCACCATATATCCACAATATGCAGAGGGTTTCACATGACTTTAACCTGGGCAGTGCCGGGTAACCCTGCTAGTATATATTAAGGCCAATATGAAAAATTGCTAGATTTATATCCCCTCCCAGCCCTATTTTTAGTCCCCTCCTCAATTTTATTTTATTTGGATATCTTTTTTGTAAACTTTATATAAAATACATATTGATGATTTTAACATCGGCACTATCATTTTTAACAACACTCTGAACTACATATCCGATTCATATAAATATATGGAGCGTAAATGCAGTCAAAACAAAATGATAAAGTTATCTTCCAAACTATCATAGAAAGTCTTGATTCACTTATTCTGCTGACTAATTAGAGACTGATATGTACCGCAATGGACGATAGACAATAACACTTCATATAACCATCAGAAAACATGGCCAATATACACCACTTATCAAACTATTGCTCTCCAGTTTGAGTACCTTCGATCGCAATAGTGTACGTAGCAAGGGGGAAACTCTATCTTGTAATGTTACTTACTTACTGTGCCAATTAAGGTCAAATATAACGTCCTGCTGATCTTTTATGAAATATTTCAACACATTAGAATTATGTTATATACTCAATTGTTTTTTTCTTGTCATTCAGTGGACAAGCCATGTGAAGATGATAAGGTGTCGTGTGATCACATGTGTGTGGATTTATATAATGAATTCTCGCTTTCTGTTTACCAGTGGACAAGCCATGTGAAGATGATAATGGGGCATGTGATCACCTGTGTGTGGACTTCTGGGGGAAACACGAATGCCGCTGCCACAATGGATATGTGCTCAACGGCACCTCGGCCTGTATCGGTAAAATAGCTTCAAATTTCACTTATTTCATGATGGAGGCAGGCTTCTCAAAGTACTGACTGGGTATGGGGATGGTTCCACGTCTGGTACACTGTGGTACCGGTTCCAGTACTGACAGTCTCAATTGATAATATTGTATGTGGCTGCTTGGATTTAAACGAGTTATATGTAAAATGTGTAAGGTACGAAATGCAGTTTGATCTTATAAGGCTGGAAAAACAAAACACTTCAAAACAAGCATTTCAAAAGATGCATATAACACCTCGCAAATTACAGTTGGCAATTGGTCGTTTAAACGTGTATTTGAACAATGAGTGTAAGGTTCCATCTTGCAAAGAAGCATCGCTAACTGGTCATTTTGTTTTTGGAGAGATAAACAGTAAAGCCGATGAGTCGATGATACATGCGTACAATCTGCATGACTTGAATTAAGGTTACTGTAAAATATATTGTGATCGAATGGTTGCAGTTGACGTAGTCGCCATAAATGTAATGGATTTTATATCCAAATTGGTAAAGGCCCTTCCACACGGCATTGCTGCGCGATACGCGACGTGCCATGTTGCCTGTTTTTCTGTGGCAATTACGTTTCTGCAGCGACAGCATTTTCTGCAGTGATGGTGTTTTCTGCGGTTACTCATATGTTTCTGTTGATATCATGGTTTCATTGTTATTCGCGTATTTAAAAAACAATATATGACTACATGGTGCAGCGATGCACAATCACAGTCCAAAACTGATCTGGACTGAAAACTGATGTGCTTCCAGTGTCTTCGTTCTATACCGTCACTGTAAACTGTAGAATTTACCAAACAACTGCAGAGAAACACGAGCAGTATGCGCGATGCGCATGGCACTGCCCAGGGCCGCCAGAGAGGGGGGCATGGGGGGCAAGTGTGCCCTTCCAATATCAAGATGCCCCTTGAAACTCGCATGTACATACGCGGGTATAACTCTTAATTTTAGAGAGATGTGTTGGGGAACATTCAAAGATGTCAGTCGATATCAGCTGTTCGTTACGAAACTTCCACTACAAACTAAGCAGTCCCACTGGGAGGTAATTAAACACGCCTGTTGTTCCTTACCGTCGGCATAATCTCACAACTGAAGACAGCCTTATCGTCGGCACTTCCCGTCTTACCATATGGGTTTCACCAAGAAGCAAGCGGGTTACATTTGATTAATAGTGCCATAGAGAATAAGGCAAATAAAAATGCAATAAATCATGAAATGCCTTCTTTGAACAGTCACATAGCTGGCACCTGATTTCACGTGTCCGTGTTGCCACACGCGTGCAGTTACAACGAAACTGACCTCTCAACATTAACAATTTGACTCATAACTCTTTACAATTCTAATGGACAAAGTTAACATTCAAAGTATAGCAGACGATTTTGCGAGTAAGACGGCAAACCGCAGAGCATATTTCGGTGCATTTTAGTTGTGTATAGGTGGATTATGTGTCATTCCACTTCAAGGTTGTATGGTTATATCCATTATTGCAGTCTCTTCAAACGCCGATGTAATCTTGAATCTTCGAATTATTTATCAGTCTCCATGTCCTAATCTGCACATGACAGCTCATGTCATGCATCAACTATGAGCAGACCTGAGACCTGTCTGCAGTATAAAATTATTTCTGGTAGCTCCGGTCTCCGGAAAAACTTATATATGTTTTATTGAAACATTCAGCTTGTCTTTCACAACGCAAAATATATTGTTGGTTATATATGTTAGACATCGCCGGACGAAATATAATGGAGGTGCATTCCATTGACCCGAGTATTGCACTTTTAGTAGAGTCGTCTTTCTTGGACACGCGCTGTTGGCGAATGTCAAGGTCAGACTGATGTGAATGGAGATTCCAGAGACATATATCGAAGATTCGAGATTGCGTCGACTTTCAAAGAAACTGAATTTATTGTTGTATAATTTGCTGAACTCTGATTATTGTTTTACATAAAGTATATGAACATCGACGCATTATACGTGCTAGAATTCGCGATATCCCGGCCATTGTGAAGTCATAGGTTTGCCCCCCTGCCCTTCAGTCCTTCCGGCGGCCCTGGCACTGCCGGATTAGGATGATGATGATGTAAGCGTTTTCTGCAAATTCGCTCACATTACACACTGTGTGCAAGCACCCATTGCATACGGTGTGTTTTAAGTCGGCGTATCATGCGGCATGCCGCACCACAAACGCCATGTAAGGCCTTAACAGGCAACTTCATTCCTATGTATGAATTATGATATGAAGCAAAGATTCATGATGGTTGGCGGGTCGGTAAGCTTTTCTGCTTTGGTAATTTTACAAAGCAGATGAATAAGCTTCATCAGAGATCGAATATAATTAATGATGAACAGTTTATATTCATGAACACAGGTTCACTCAACTTCACTGGCTATTAAAATTGTGACTGTGAAATCCAATTTAAATAAATAGAAATTTAAAATACAATGATGTAATGCTGCATGAAGCTGTCTGTATTGACCAATCAATTAACTTATTTCAACATAAAAGAAAAAACCCACAAAACTATCATTCCAATTGTGCTTTGAGGACAAGTGCATGTGCATGCCAGTTGCAGATTGATCGTTTGATGTCTTTGAAGTATAGAAATATACATGGTATACCCCCTTCAACATTGATACAGCTGCAGTTACTGCACATGACATCAGTCGGGGCCACGTGCAACGTGAATTGTTGCTCAGTCAGCGATTGGTCATGGTCATTTGTAATTGTCTTTTATGTTTAGGTCACAGTATGTGTATGTTTCTATACTTATAGAAGCCTCGCTAATTGGTCACTTTGGGTTGAGGCTACCGTGGCACATGATGATATATGCAGACGATGTGTGGAGACTTAAATTGTCCAACTTCGCGACAAAATAAGTACTCTTTGCGACTAACGATAGATCGTATTGCCTTCCATTTTGGTCGGGGAATGTTGCAATCGTGTTTGCTGCTATCCGAATATTGTCACCATATGTATACAAATACCATTTATTTAGCAATAACAAACTGGTTAAAATTTGGTTTGTTAATGCTGAAAATAACATCTAAATCAAATTATCCATCACTTTTACAAACATATATAGACAATAATAATTGCCTAGTACCGTGGTACTCAATACTCAGTACCAGTACCTTAACAATTGTCCAAGTACCGACTGTTCCAGTACCGGTACTGGTTCTGTTGAGAAGCCTGGATGGAGGTGACAAAATGAGATAATTCATTTCTGTTTATGTCAATTGAAGAATAGACCACTCCAATCTATACTTGTATAACTGAATGGGGAAATTCCATTTAGTATACGGAAAGCTCTCCCCGAGAGCTTTCCGATGAATGGCAACAAGCCATATTTCAGACTAAATCCTGAAAAGTTAACCATAATTCTGCTGTGGTTAAGAAGTCGATTATTTAGAGCATTACTGTAGGGTTAATTATTTCTTCAGATGAGAATGAATGCTTGCTTTATGGTCCATGTGAACAAATCTGCAACAACCTCGACGGGACATTTAACTGCTCATGTCATCCTGGTTACACCCTCGATAGTAACAAAAGAACATGTACAGGTAAGAATCTGGGTTATACCCTCGATAGTAACAAAAGAACATGTACAGGTAAGCATCCGGGTTACATTCTCGACTGGACATTTAACTGCTCATCCCATCCAGGATACTCCCTCGATAGTAACAAATGAACATGCACAGGTAAGCCATCCAAAGTTAAAGTTGAGTGATGGATCAAGTGACATGGAACATTTCACCTGGATATGGTGATGGATTCACACAGAACGCACAATTAAGTCTGTTAATGGGTTTGTTGATACGGCACGAGTCTGTTAATGGGGAGTCCGTTAATGGGTTTGTTGATATGGCACGAGTCTGTTAATGGGTTTGTTGATATGGTACGAGTCCGTTAATGGGTTTATTAATATGGCACGAGTCTGTTAATGGGTTTATTAATATGGTACAAGTCTGTTAATGGGTTTATTAATATGGTACGAGTCTGTTAATGGGTTTATTAATATGGTATGAGTCTGTTAATGGGTTTGTTGATATGGCACGAGTCTGTTAATGGGGAGTCCGTTAATGGGTTTGTTGATATGGCACGAGTCTGTTAATGGGTTTATTAATATGGTACGAGTCTGTTAATGGGTTTATTAATATGGTACGAGTCTGTTAATGGGTTTGTTGATATGGCACGAGTCTGTTAATGGGTTTGTTGATATGGCACGAGTCTGTTAATGGGTTTGTTGATATGGCACGAGTCTGTTAATGGGTTTGTTGATATGGCACGAGTCTGTTAATGGGTTTGTTGATATGGCACAAGTCTGTTAATGGGTTTGTTGATATGGCACGAGTCCGTTATTGGGTGTGTTGATGCGGCACAAGTCTGTTAATGGGTTTGTTGATACGACATGAGTCTGTTAATGGGTTTTTTGATATGGCACAAGTCTGTTAATGGGTTTGTTGATATGGCACGAGTCTGTTAATGGGTTAGCTGATACGGCACAAGTCTGTTAATGGGTTTGTTGATACGGCACGAGTGTAAGTGCAGAAGGATACAATGCTGCCTGGAATGCAAGTTCTATTCATGAGTGCCATATCAACAAACCCATTATCTTGCATGTCATATCAACAAATCCATTATCACATGTGTCGTTCTGTATTTATTACTCACCATCCATCCTAAAATCCAATTTATTTAGAAACAGACAGCACTTGTTTAGTCATGTTTGATTTAATATGCTTTTATTTTATATTTTCCATTTCATGGTCGACCTCTAAAAGTTGTTTTCTAAAATGTTATGATCAGGGTGGTGAGAATTTTAGTTAATATTAGTTGAATTATACTTATGATGAGTGGGAAAGGTACCTGGGTACATGCCATGTACCATGGCGTGTATTCCTAACCATGACGTGTATTCCTAACCATGACGTGTATTCCTAACCATGGCATGTATTCCTAACCATGGCATGTATTCCTAACCATGGCATGTATTCCTAACCATGGCATGTATTCCTAACCATGGCATGTATTCCTAACCATGGCGTGTATTCCTAACCATGACGTGTATTCATAACCATGGCATGTATTCCTAACCATGGCATGTATTCCTAACCATGACGTGTATACCTAACCATGGCATGTATTCCTAACCATGACGTGTATTCCTAACCATGGCATGTATTCCTAACCATGGCATGTATTCCTAACCATGACGTGTATTCCTAACCATGGCATGTATTCCTAACCATGGCATGTATTCATAACCATGACGTGTATTCATAACCATGGCGTGTATTCCTAACCATGACGTGTATTCCTAACCATGGCGTGTATTCCTAACCATGGCGTGTATTCCTAACCATGGCATGTATTCCTAACCATGGCATGTATTCCTAACCATGACGTGTATTCCTAACCATGACGTGTATTCCTAACCATGACGTGTATTCCTAACCATGACGTGTATTCCTAACCATGGCATGTATTCCTAACCATGACATGTATTCCTAACCATGGCATGTATTCCTAACCATGGCGTGTATTCCTAACCATGGCGTGTATTCATAACCATGACGTGTATTCCTAACCATGACGTGTATTCCTAACCATGACGTGTATTCCTAACCATGGCGTGTATTCCTAACCATGGCGTGTATTCCTAACCATGGCATGTATTCCTAACCATGACGTGTATTCCTAACCATGACGTGTATTCCTAACCATGGCATGTATTCCTAACCATGACGTGTATTCCTAACCATGACGTGTATTCCTAACCATGGCATGTATTCCTAACCATGGCGTGTATTCATAACCATGACGTGTATTCCTAACCATGACGTGTATTCCTAACCATGGCATGTATTCCTAACCATGGCATGTATTCCTAACCATGGCATGTATTCCTAACCATGGCATGTATTCCTAACCATGGCATGTATTCCTAACCATGACGTGTATTCCTAACCATGACGTGTATTCCTAACCATGGCATGTATTCCTAACCATGGCATGTATTCCTAACCATGGCATGTATTCCTAACCATGGCATGTATTCCTAACCATGACGTGTATTCCTAACCATGGCGTGTATTCCTAACCATGGCATGTATTCATAACCATGGCATGTATTCATAACCATGACGTGTATTCATAAGCATGACGTGTATTCCTAACCATGGCATGTATTCCTAACCATGGCATGTATTCCTAACCATGGCGTGTATTCCTAACCATGACGTGTATTCCTAACCATGACGTGTATTCATAACCATGGCATGTATTCATAACCATGGCATGTATTCCTAACCATGGCATGTATTCCTAACCATGACGTGTATTCATAACCATGGCGTGTATTCATAACCATGGCATGTATTCATAACCATGACGTGTATTCATAAGCATGACGTGTATTCCTAACCATGGCATGTATTCATAACCATGACATGTATTCATAACCATGACGTGTATTCATAACCATGACGTGTATTCCTAACCATGGCGTGTATTCATAACCATGGCATGTATTCCTAACCATGGCGTGTATTCCTAACCATGACGTGTATTCATAACCATGTGCCGGTCTTTAGTCCGAGTTCCAGGCCCATGCATTCTTATGACACGACTTAAGCGTTAGTGACCCGCTCAAATAAAACCACAATTATATGAAATAAAATATCACAATTGCGACAATAAACGGATATTTTCCGCAGAAGACATGCTATTTGATCTGAAACCCACATGAGTTGTGAATTGAAAGCGGTAATTTAATGCTAAAAGAGACATTTACCGCAATGTTTACAAATTTTTAAAAGTATGCGAACTCAGTTGACCTCGCGAACTGTGTTCGGCATTTTCCGTTGAAAATATTCCGTAGATTTTCGACTGACAACGCAAATTACGATGAATTCTCCATTGTAATCGTAATTATGTGTGTCAATAAATAAAAAATAAATAGATTAATTAAACATTGAAGATATAAATGTAATACATTAAATAAATTACGGGGAATTACAACCCTCTCAAAGTTTAAAACAGTGTAAACACAACGACCATTAGAATAAATAATATGGTGCTACATTTCCCACATTTGGTGGACTTCAGCGAAATTAAGATATATACTAAGCGAACAGAGCAATATACTGCTCTTGTTAAGCACACAAAAAATCAAACAAAATTTGTATAAATTTTTAACCTTAAGTTTGAAAAGTCCCACTAAAACGGAAGAACTATATTTTGAAACTGTGTGATTCGGTTCTCCGATTATTTTATCAACACAAAAGTCAAAATGCACATGGATGAAAATCACACGCATGGCAAGTCAGACACAAGAGTTCTAATTTGCTCCAATTTTGACAAGTTGCTTGCGAAAATTGTCAACAAAACTACCTTTCTGATCCTCCATTATGTCATTAAGTTTTTAGTGCGGGAATTGTTCTCAAAGCACATTGGAAACTGGACTTTGCGGCGATCGGTTTTCGCTATTTTGTTCGGAAAACCCCGCGCTATATATAGAAACGGAAACTAGAATACTCAGAACAAACACCGGACAATGCCGAAGTTCTTCGGAACCTGAGTTCGGCTTTCAGTTAAGTAAACAAACAGAAAAAACAGCGATGTTGGTGACAATCAACCGGAATATTATATGCGTAATTTAACATGAAAGTTAGATTATTATACACCATTATGACCATAAGATGTCTCTTTTTCCGATGTATATAGCATCATGTATTGATTCATTAGGTAAATCGAGTAAAATACACCACAGATTCCCGCCACAGATCGTGGGCGTAACTCGTGTGATAGGATTGGTATAGAAGCGGGCTTGGACTAAAGACCGGCACCTCCATCCCAATATCTTAGCCGGTTTTAGTACGAGAAGACTTGGACTAAAGCATGACGTGTATTCATAACCATGACGTGTATTCTTAGCCATGATGTGTATATATTCATAAACATGACATGTATTCCTAATACTTGTTTCTCTCTACAGATGTTGATGAGTGTGTGATGAATTCCACGCTGTGCTCTGGCATGTGCATAAATATACCCGGAGCGTACTACTGTATCGGTGTCATACATGCTGCTGACCCAATGCAGACAGACGATCCACTACACGGTGAGTTTATACGATAGTTTATCACACACATAACTATAATCTATATATATAAAACCCGTCATCTATGTGTCTGTGTGTGTGTGTGTGTATAACTCGGTCACACCTTTTGCGCATTTATAACTTTTCAACCATGCATCCAATGTAGCCCAAATTTGGAACACGGCCTACATTGTGTCGTAGAAGATGGCTAACTAACTTTCACTCTGATTGGTCAAGGAAAACATGAGATTGAACGTCATACACAAACCCACACATGCATTGCTATTGTATTGATGAAATTTCCATGCGATCAATCAAGGTGTTGTTGGAAATCGGTGCTATAAATTAATTTGTCAGTTCAGGTTGAGTGTGAATATTAGTAAGACATATTGATTTTGTCGTGGATGTGCATGGGGTTCAGAGTCGAGACTCGACCATTCTATACCATCTTTGGAAATGGGTGCTAATGGTCTTTTAATTTGCCACTTCAGAGCGACTATAAAAAAGTAATGGATGTTGTCTTTGTTATGAAAATTGTGCATTGAGTGTGGAATCAAAGGAGTATATATCCGGAAGACGGAAAATTGATATGTATAATATGTTTATACAATATCAAAATGGAAATGAAGTGTGCAGATGGGCCTGTAGCCATATATATATATACAATGCTGAATAAAAGCTCCAGAAAGGAGCATGTTCAAGATCATAATGCATGTGCACAGAGGGGTTGTAGGTCAGTCCATCGCTGAATAAAGGCTCTGTTTCTGTAGTATATATAAAGTAATATATGTTGATATTGTTGCATTCCATATGTGCTTGCATATATGTGGGTGGTGGAGGAAAATACAGTTTTTAGTGAAATAAAGTGTTCCCGAGCCATAGGCACATAGCACAAAAAAACCTCTTCTGCCCAGTTGATTTTGTTGCGTTCCATATGTGCATGCATATATGTGAGGTAGGGTGGGAGTACAAATTACAGTTTTAGTTCAATAAAGTGTTCTTACACGCCTTCAGTGACAACAAAAATGTTCAATGCAGCAAGCGACTGTCCCAGTAGCTGATTGGTAGAAAATATCTACTAATAATATTTGTATTGACAGCTGTGGAAACAAGCTGAGTTTAGTGTGCTTGTCATTTGCAGAATGAGGTCCCCAGAGGGTGAATTTATGACGCTATCCCACATAGCGGGCTAGCATCACTAAATTCACCCTCTGGGGACCTCATTCTGCTTAGGCCTCATCTTCTCCGGAAAGTTTCTTTATTATCAAATTTCTATAGAAACTTCTTCACATAGATTCTATTTCTTTTTCAGTTTAGTTTCTCTATATCCCCAAATTGGCAGATGACACATTGCACCAAATAGGTTTACATCACAATATTCACCATTTGGGAACTTCAATCTGAGTCTGTGTCTGTCATAGCTGATGAGGCCATGCAGAATGAGGTCCCCAGAGGATGAATTTGGTGATGCTAGCCTGCTGTGTGGGATAGTGTCACTAAATTTACCCTCTGGGGACCTCATTCTGCAAATGACAGGCACCTTATACTCAGGCTTGCTGTGGAAAGGTTATTAACACCCAAGTCTTGAAATAGGGTGTCTGTCATTTGCAGAATGAGGTCCCCAGAGGGTGAATTTGGTAATACTAGCCCGCTATGCGGGGTAGCATCACTAAATTCACCCTCTGGGGACCTCATTCTACAAATGACAGACACCCTATTTCAAGGCTTGTTAACACCTGATTTTACTTTCCTCAGTTCTGGGAGATGCACCATTAATTGGCGAGGATGTGAGCGAGAATTCTGAAAAGGACCAACATCGTTTACTCGAGCCAATGGCACAGAATATTCTCATCATAACACTGGCGTGTATATGTGGACTGATGTTAATTGGTATAATCGTGATTATCGTGTTCGTAAAACGGCAGTCTGGGCAGGGTCCGAATGTCGCCGAGGATCCTCCGACCTTCAGTTACCCCACGCCATGGTCGTCTCCGCCCCCTCCACTTCCAGCCTCGGAGCGGTTAATCAAGGAACCACTGTCAAGAATGCGTACAGTGAAAACACCAATGTCATCTGTCAAACTCTGATGGTGATGGTTATGAATTTATGATGTGTTATGAAAATATATACAGGCTTTACACATCTACGGCCAGATGCTTGTAACCCATTAATTATACACACACGTGAATACACAAAATATAACCATACAAAAAATAGGCATGCAGTTTGTGTTTGCCGATGGCTGGCCGTAAACTGCTGCACGGCGTGATTATTTGTAAGGGTTGTCATGCTCCACTGGAGTCATTGTTAAAGGTACTCAATCTGATCAGACGATCCTCATATCATTAAGTTACAACAACAACAACATTTCTTCCTAATATACTTTAGTTATCAGAATCGATTAATTACAACAAAACAATGTTAACCACTGTCAACTATGGTATAATATGGTTCCTCGACATGAATAAAATATTTTTTTATCCCAAAGCCAAAGAAATAGATAAGGGATGTTTAATCGGATAAGGCATCTGTAAATTGGGATTAGATGTTTTTATGTCTTGCCTTATCAGGTCGCTGTTGCCATTAGGGTCATATTTTATATTTGAAATGTCTGAAATAGATGCACTTTTTGAACTGGAATTTACTGTTGGTATTTTTGGATTGGAGAATAAACTGCTAAATTCAACGCCATATGGATCTTACATTGAATATACAGTAATGCCCTAAGTAATTGACTCCTTACCCACAGCAGAATTATGGGTAACTTTCAGGATTTAGTCGGAAATATGGCTTGTTGCCATTCATCGGAAAGCTCTCACCCGAGAGCTCTCCGGCGAATGGCAACAAGCCATATTTCCGACTAAATCCTGAAAAGTTACCCATAATTCTGCTGTGGTTAAAGAGTCGATTACTTAGGGCACTACTGTAATATGCCAGTGGTGATCTCATGGGAATGTTGTGCAACCCCACAAGGCAATAACTTTGTTGAACTGATACGGATGACCGCATGTCCAAAAACGTGACATCGGAATTCACAGCACATGATTTATTGATAATATATGGAGCGTGTTTTGTTTGTGTATATCTTGCATATAACGATGTGTAACATTTATAACACGCCAATCAGCCCTCGACCAATGGAAGTTATCTAATGAGGTCTGGTGATTGACCTTTATTTCCTGTAAAGATCTTTAAGTTGTCACCTGTTCTATCAAATGGTCTGTCATGATATTCGGACATGTTGCATGGGCATTTGCTTTGTTGGCGAAATCCTGCAGTTACTGTCCTGAACAGTGGCAAATTTAGTAGCCCCCCCCCCTTCAACACAATGAACAAATGTAATCAATGACAGATCTTCTAACAGTGCAGACAACAACTAACAGATATTAAAAGTAAAAGGTCAGTAACGGGGCCCCATTAAATAACATACATTGGTCGAAAGTTCTGTTTGGAATAATTAATTCCGATACGTAGATATAGTGCAAAAAAGAATAGATGTGTAGTGTGCTCTCTAATTAAACCACGATTAACGCAAAAGTCAATTTTTAAAATGTCATGATTCGGCACAAATACAATATACGTTGAACTATCCGGGTATAATACCGACCATGGAGTATTGAATGGTATTCACCAGACCAGGTTTTTAAGACTGACCACACATTTAATTGATAAGAGAAACTCAACTCTGATTGTAAGTTTCTCGGGCTGATTTGGTGTTATAAATATGTAATAAGCACGGCGTCCAATTCATAAGCGAAATAAACACCACGCGCTCCCTCCGGGTGCTTGTGATCTTTATTTCGCTTATAAATCGGACGCCGTGCTTATAACGCATATATACAGGCTACTGGCATCTGGTCGCTAATCTCTTATCAGCTATTCAAAACTCATTCACATAAGATTTATGCATATACACTAATCTCTGGTCAAGCATTCCAAACTCATTCACATAAGCTTTATACATATCCACTAATCTCTGGTCAAGCATTCCACTCATTCACATAAGCTTTATGCATATCCACTAATCTCTGGTCAAGCATTCCAAACTCATTCACATAAGCTTTATGCATATCCACTACTATCTTATTAACCCTTTCATGTCTGGAGTTTCCTGAATTTTTGCGAACACCCTGTACCAATGCATTCTCTTATATATGTGAGTCCCCCATAGGGAGCCTTGCATATATAAGAGAATACATTGGTCTAACAATATTTACCTTTACCTTGTAAGCCAGTGTATTCTCTTTTATATGTGAGGCTCACTATGGGAAACTCCCATATATAAGAGAATGCACTGGCGCAGCTCCCGTCATGAAAGGGTTAAGCATTCCAAACTAATTTACATAATCTTCAGGCATATCCACTAATCTCTAGTCATTGTATTCCAAACTCATTCACATAAGGGTGCAGTGCCCTAAAATAAATTTGCTAGATTTGTGATAATATTTTTGCTATGTGCTATCTTGATATGAATTTACAATATATTTTACAAAAGTTTATATTTACAAAGGTTTATATGTATTTATATTTGCAGATGTTTGAAATTCTCTATCATTTACATGACGTGATGATGCAGTGACTTATCAAGTCTGACACATCCTAACATCCTACTACCTTGCTCGTATTTAGGTCAAATAATTATAAATACCGGAACAGTGTTTTCAAGTACCTCCCTCGTCACCTGAAGAGAGCCTCGTCATACAATTTTATTAGAAAATTCATCTTAAATGATTTGAAATCTTCTTTCTATTTAAATTAGTTTCTGTTGAACCTATGGTTAACATTTATTGAAAGATAAGTTTCTGATGATTGCTTGAAATTGTGTTGGATTATATTCCATAAAATTAGCTATACCAATACACATTTATAGAATTCTCGAGAAAAAAAATCTTCCTCACCCAATTTTAAATCTAAAATTGCCTGAGAACCTATTTCTTTTTAATTGCCTTAAATTTGCACATTGCCTTTTTCACCCACCAGTGCACAAATTTGAAACTGAGTGAAAAATAGCATATCATATTATTTTATAAAAGTCTGATACAACCATCGTCAACAAGTACATGTAAAATACATCAATTTTATTCTTATTTTCATTATTAAATAACTCTCAATTTAATGAGATATTGCAGATTGAAACCATTGTTATCTAAACATTACTGTTACAGTGGAATTACCAATATATGTCCAATTTGTCTTAATTTTGTGGAATTATGCCACATATAGCAAGTTCAGAAAAACTGCATAATAGGCCTGGTCACCTAGTTAAATTGTATAATCACACGTCACAATCGTTTTGACATCCTCAATATGACTGGGCAGCTAGGCCTATTATACAGTTTAACTAGGCCTATTATACAGTTTAAACAGCTTAACTAAGCCTATTATCACACGACACAATCGTTTTGACGATTCTACGACCAATTTCACAATTCTGCCGCTTGACAACCACGGTACATACGGGGCTGAGATGTATGGGGGGGAAGATACCCCGGGGTATGTTCCCACCCGGGGGGGAAGATACCCAGGGGGGGGAAGATATCGTGTTACACCGGTTATATATTTACTTGTTAAAGGCTTACATTAAAGGGGTACTGCACGTTATTTTCAACACATTCCCGGTAATAACGATATAGTATCCATAATAATTATATATAGAAAAAACATTTGATCATGTTCAAATGTCATAATGCTGGGTTAGTGACAGGTGGACATCTCTTATGTGACTTGGTCTCTATGGTATGACATGTGGGTATCAGTATAGACACAGTACTGCATTGAATCCATGATCTGTTCATTACAACGAAGGCACGGTGCCTAACATTATTGATGCAGCATACATGGGCTTAATGCAGAACTAAGCTACCCGATCAGTGTCAGATACGGCGTATACAAATGAAAATTACCGTTCAACGAGTCGCACAAATCGTCATTGTCATGGTCGAACCCGGGGCATTGCCAAATAGTTGACATTGTTACTGCATTTCTGTGTGATTTTAATCAAATATTGCGTCAATTGATGTACGAATTTGACAAATCCTACATTATGCTTATCAAAGCTTACGTTGGATGTTAATTTTCGCACTGTTATTGTCCCCTTGTAGCCCAAGAAATGACTTTTAGCGATCGGGTCGTGGTTTGATCTGATGGTCCCGATTTGACCCAGCCGATTGTGACTCATTTTATGTATACATCTCAGCCATGTATGTATTCCGTGAGTCAACCTGGTGGACCTGCAAAGTCTACTCTATACAATGAAAACAAGAAGAAGCCCACTTTTGTCGTCCCAATTCAGTAAAAAGCTCCTGTATCTAAGTTTGTCATAAAATATCACGTATAATAAGGTCGTAGAATCGTTAAACTGCCATAGCACCGTGGTTGTCAAGCCGCAGAATCGTGAAATTGGTCGTAGAATCGTCAAAACGATTGTGTCGTGTGATAATAGGCTTAGTTAAGCTGTTTAAACTGTATAATAGGCCTAGTTAAACTGTATAATAGGCCTAGCTGCCCAGTCATATTGAGGATGTGCCAGACCTGAATATACAGTCAATTTCAGTTAATTGCATACCGCTTTACTGCATATTTCGGATAATTGCATAAAATAAAAAAAATTAGTTTCTTACCCGTTTATTTCCATATTGAATACAAAAATCGTCGAAAAAGTCCTATAACAAGGTGTAGAATGATGCTGGTGATAGAACTGTTTGGATGGGTATTACGTGATTTCGGCTTGATTCATATTCGGTTAATTGCACAAGAAAAGCCATTCACCGTTGTTTTGCAATTAAGTGAAAATGCAATTAAGTGAAATTGACTGTTTGATAATATCTTGATCTGACTGTGTGTTTGATAATCCCTTTATTCAGACTGTTTGATAATCTCTTGATCTGACTATGTTTGATAATCTCTTGATTCTGACTATGCTTGATAATCTCTTGATTCTGACTATGCTTGATAATCTCTTGATTCTGACTATGTTTCATAATCTCTTGATTCTGTTATTCGCCAGTCCTGCCATTGTGATCAGTCTTCCTCTGGATAATAAAATGCCTGAGATCACTGAATGTTGTGTTTTCATACAACACCCCCATCCCTCACTGGTTAAATATGTTCCCTTCAGGGCACGCTGGGCTAGCATCACCAAATTCACCATATGTGGACCTCATTCTACTTAGACCTCAACTGCTATGAGAGACCTAGGATCAGATTGAAGTTCCCCCAATTAAAGTTGGAGATGCTCATCCATTAGTCACCGCGATTATGCATAGATAACTTCCCAGAAGATGAGGCTTAAGCAGAATGAGGTCCCAAGAGGGTGCATTTGGTTATGCTAACCCGCTGTGCATGATCGCACCACAAAATTCACCCTCGGGACATCATTCTGCAATTGTCAGACAAACTATATACGGAGTTGACAAATGAAAGTGTCAATGACACTGTAGCTCAACTTAGGTAAGGGAATAATTTAATGGTTGACAGTAAATGGAGGAATAGGAAAGGTGCTAATTGAAATGTCTAACCTACATGTAGCTGTGCCAAAGGATTTAGTCACGTAAAATCCAAGATGGCTGCTGGCGGCCATGTTTTTTGGCTGAATGACCTCAAAATGACTCGTTCCAATCTACATGTCATTGTTAACATCCATGACAAATTTTCATGAAGTTCCGACCAAAGCTACGACCTGTAGCCCGTGCCAAAGGATTTAGTCATGCAAAGAGTCAAATCCAAGATGGCTGCTGGTGGCCATGTTTTTTGGCCGAGCGACCCCAAAATGACTCGTTCCTATCTACATGTCATTGTTAACATCCATGACAAATTTCATGATGATCAGACAAACAGTACTACCTGTAGACCGCGCCAATGGATTTAATTTTGAAATCCAAGATGGCCGCCATCGGCCATCATTTTTGGCCTAATAACCCCAAAATGACTCGTTCCCATCTACATGTCAACATTCATGACATATTTCATAAAGATCAGACCAAAGATAAAAATATACCGTCTTCCATGGCTTGGATGATTTTCTTTACGTTAACATACTTCATATACAAAAGAGGGGGGGGGGGGGGGGCTTACATTTTTGGTCTAAATTTAGCACAACACTATGCCGTATAAGACAGTTCTTGATCAACCAATCAGAAGCAGACATTTCTGGGTAAGGTGAAAATCTAGAATTTTTCACGCTCACATTAAAGGCATGGATGGTCTTGGTTGTAAGTTATAAAAATTATGAGTTTCCTCAAGAATATACTAATAAGATGCATAGTATCATTATACTATATTACACACAAAACACTTTGTGTGAATGGAGCATTTGCATATCTACAGCACGTAAAGAGAGCGTGATAAGGAAAACGCTAAATATACTGTGGCATTTTTTTTTTTGGGAGAATGATTAACGGTGACCCATTCAATACTGAAATGTTGAGCGGCGAGGATTAGCGAGCGCTATATCGTTGTGTTGTAAACAATATGGTGTCAATTTTAACCAAAGTTCGTTTAGTGGGGTCTCCCCCAGTGTTTTGCTTATCACACACTCTTGACTATCATAATATGGCTTTTGTATACTAACATGGCATACGATCTTGACAATAAGATCCTATTTATGCGATATTTATGATTGGTATAAGAACAAAATATATCTATATATTAATTCTGTTTGACGGTATTAATGGATGTGACTTTTTAACTCAACTTTACTTGTAAAGTCTGAGCTATTGCCACAGATCGGTATCTGTCATCCGCATGTGTGGAGATGTCTGTCAACAAGTATTGGATAGATCATCTCAACGAGTGTCTTCATAACTAAGACGGCCGTTGTGCGTCTTGTTTTGGGAGTGATAAACTCTACTCACGAGATTGGAGCGCGAGTGAGTAGGGTTTATCACTCCCAAACAAGACGCACGCCAGCCGTCTTAACTATGAAGACAAGAGTGAGATGATCTATCCAATTTAGATGATGTATATGTATAAACCCATGCAGTGATAACGGGACGATTAATTAAATGGGATTAATATGAACTCGCCAGTGTACAAGTCATTCTGTCAAAAGTAACCTCATGGACGGTCAACAGTAAAACGCCCAATTCTGCGATAGTGGCTGGAACAAATATATGAAGATAAGAGAGCTGACCCATTTATATCAGAATTGCGGTGAGCAAAGTTATATTTGAAACGTATATACAGGGACCTGTCTAGAATGTCTCCGTTGAGGTGTAATACTTGGAATTTATAACTGTACCTCCTTTGAACAATTTCCTTAACTTGGGAAATTCTATTTGCACCCTCTATCCACCTGTTGGAAATTTCTAATCCCTAACTGGGCACAACTGTAAGGTTAGGAATTTCCAACTGATGCCAATTTAGTCACGACAAATTTCACACCACTATAAATAGTGGTTGAAATATTAAACTATGAAATCATTTACAACCTATTTTCGATGAGAAATCTCCAACTGCATGATGATGTGTGTCACTGCATCATTTCGTCGATGTTTTAATGTTTCTCCAGCCACAGCGTACATACAAGTTGCATGGAGGGGTGCGCCCACTTACTATATTGTTCAACCCAATAGCAGAACATTCTGCAAAATTATAATTTGTATTAATTTATGTGTGAGAAAACGAAGTGACATTGACGAAATTAGTTCAATATACAGCTTTTTCATCGAAATTAGTTTTATTTTGTTCGACCCCCCCATACATAAGAATGTCAATTGCAACAGTTTTGTGTTGTGGTCAAGACCGTCTCGCTTGCGTTATGTAATTAAGCAATCAACCGACAACCTGATAATTTGAGCGTCTGTACAACTCGCACCTACTATGTACTTGTCTGTTGTTCAATGCTCGAATGCTGGTTCGTTGATTTCTTGGTAAGACAACCCAAGCGCAGTGTCTTAGCCATTAAGAGCCATCAAAAGAACAAAAGAAAGTAGGGTCTGTATCGTCTAATTTCCAATTGCACAGGCGACATGTCATACCTTTGGTAGGATCATTATGAAATTTGTCATGGCTGTCGACATTACCATGTAGATGGGAATGAGTCATTTTGGGGTGGTTTGGCAAAAAATCATGACCGCCAGTGGCCATCTTGGATTTCAAAATTCAATTCATTTGCACAGGCTACAGGCCGGAGTGTTCGTCTGATTATCATGGAATTTGTGGTGGATGTTAGTATTGACATGTAGATGGAAACGAGTAATTTTGGGGTCATTTGGCAAAAAAATCATGACATAAAATACCCTGCAGCCCTCATGTATTGATGAAATGTTTGCAATGAACATAATTTCATATACACAAATACAACACAAAGCCGTTTACTGCACATTTTTTACCCTTCTTTTTCATCATTCTATTTATTACTCATCACAAAAATTTAACTTCTTCCAAAGTTGAGCTATAGTGTCATTGACATTTTCATTTTAACAACAAACCCCATCCATATCTTTAAGCTAGCGATGAACACTCATACTGAGTCCTCCATAAATCTCATATATGGTTGACCATTGGAAAGAAATGAGATATCTCAATGCATTTGTTATAAATTTAATGTAGAACTAACATTACACGCGCCTCTGCTTCCTGGGTCGGCATCCGTTGTGGGGTATCGGAGTTTCATCAGTTATCGATACAATCTTTATTCCGGCCATCTGGAGTCCTTTCACAGCAGACTGAAATAATGAAAGGTCATAGGATACGCGAACTGAGATGAAGATAACTGCAGACAGGGACGTGGTTGTCCCACCTGTGGAGGGACGTGGTTGTCCCACCTGTGGTCAGTCCTGTCCTTCCAGGTGGTCAGTCAAAAAATGGCAGCAAGTTATCACGCCAAAGATATCACCAAACTATTTAACCCTTTCAGTGCCAAGTCCGATTTTTGTATCAACCCATATTTCCTTGATCATTTTTAAAATTTATTGATTATAATAATGTGATACATTGATGGAAAGAGCTCTAAGAGCTCTTTCCATCAATGTATCACATTATTATAATCAATAAATTGTAAAAATGATCAAGGAAATATGGGTTGATACAAAAATCGGACTTGGCACTGAAAGGGTTAATAAACTAATGAGCTATACAAATGCCAGGTGAATTCACACCGGGGACAAGGTCAGTCAAAAACTGATAATTAATTTAAGAAAAACAAATCGGGGTGTGAATTCACCTGGCGTTTGTATAGCTCATTAGTCTATTAAACAGTTTGGTGACATCTTTGGCGTGATAACTTGCTGCAATTTTAAAGCAAATTATGACATAGGTTCCTGGCTCTGGTTTTTCCCCAGCTTAGTCATCTAATTGTTTCAACAATACCCGGAAATATTAAAAAACGAATATTATTAGCTGTATTTAGGAGCGCAATCTGGCATGTCACTTTAACCCTTCAATGATGGGAGCTGCACTGGTGCAGAATTAAAGATCTTGTACCAGTGAATTCTCTTTCATGTGTATATGCAAGTATCCCATAGGGAACCATTATTCGCGGTTTGCAAATGGCAGTTCCTAATAAAAGCCTCCTTGATTTCTATGACAGGGGGCTGATTTTCAAATGCTATATATATGTATATTGCAATCAAAAATTGAAAACGCAAATTACTGTTGCTTTGTAATTGTCAATAACCAATATGAATGATTTTTAAGACATTGTTTTAAGGGAGGTAACACCAGTCATGAAAGGATTAAAAAGGGAGGTAATCCAGTCATGTAAGGGTTAAAAAGGGAGGTAAACCAGCCATGGAAGGCTTAACGAGAGGCCGATCACGATGCTAGATATTAACTCATCCCTTGGCGATAGTAAATTACTATGATCGGAATCATAAATGAGAGTTTTGATGTTGAATTATAGAGTATACTGTTATGTACTATTATAGACAAAGGTACATAACACAAATTATTGTAATTTATGGGTCACACTCGCATTTATATAAGGTAATGCTGCACCACCACAGCCTTGGGTTAAATGTGAAAAAGGTGATCTGGACATGGAATACTTGGGTTAAGAGAGTCCAATTTAAGTTTACAATGATAATGTGTCAAATTCTACCAACAACACCCATCAAGATAAAGACACCTCACTGCTGACCCATTAATATCAATTATATAGCAGAGCTGTGAACAAATCACAGGCATTGTTTATATTATTTTTTTCGCCAACATACGATGCGACGGAACCAGTCTGCCTTTAAATGTATACGAACAGTATTTAATTGAATCAATTACATTTCTTTACTATTACTATATATATATTGTGCATGCGGTCTTGGACTATATACGAAAATCATTATGTGAATCAACGATCGACCCCTTACGAATTGCATATCGCACATGAACACTCTATACTAACCGATAAGTATATACATATATCAAATAATATTTTTAGCCAGAGAGTTTTAATGGCATATCATTATAAGAAATATATATATTGCTCTCACTTCCAAGAACTGGGACAGAAATTCTACTACATTGTATTTCTAGAACACTACGAATACTGATTGAAGACAGGTCTGTTGAACTAAATATTTGTTCCACATGACTATATTTTAGGGATTATCTGACTTAGCCATTTTCTAAGAAGGGCCTATTAAACCGACTCCGTCGCTTCGTATAGGGCGAATACATGATAATAAATGCCGATGTTAATGGCGAGAATTGATTGTGTTTCTTGTATATATGTAATGTGCTTGATCACTTGTAAATAATAATTTCACATGTAAACTTATTCATATATTTTATCTCAAATACTGTATGCATATGTACGGTTTTTTATTGAGATTAAACAAATTCAAATTCAAGTCTTGCATCTATTAAACCAATAACATTTATAATGACCTCAGACCATCTGTAGAGTAATATACTCAGCTATGCCATGAAGCACAGATGTTCTAGTCTACTGTTAATATCATGTGATGTGTATTGTTGAAACTGTTTTTAAATGAGATACCATTGCTTTCTTTATCTGCACATTGGCATAAGAGACATCAGGAAATAATATAGCCTTATCAATACCTAAGTAGTCCAAAGGCATGGAATGGAATTGGTGAATTGGGTTTAAAGTCACACCAAACAAATTTACCAGTACATAACACAAGATTTTGGACCGATTTAAACCAAATTTGGTGTGGTGACTCGGGATACCCTTGGCAGAGTTATAAAGGTGTTAGTTTTTTTTTTTAATAATTTTAACTTTAACATTTTTTATTTTTTATTATTTACACAAAAATATTTTAATATTATATATATATATTTTTTTTTTTTAAATTAAACAAGGAATTCAATATAATTTTTTTTTTAAGAGTGAATATATTTTTTACGAAAAAGGGCCATAACTCAGTTAAAAATAGTCAGATCAAACACATATTCGAACTCGATCTGTATTTTGGGCTGAGAAATTCACATACCAAATTTGGTTGCGATCAGATAGAAAATGTTTCAGTTAACGCATGATGCGTAAAGTGTCTACGGACGGACGAACGACGAGTGGTCAAACCGGACGTTGACTCTATGTTTACCATACTATGGTACGGGTAAACATAAAAAGGGAGGCAATCCAGTCATGAACGGGTTACAAAGGGAGATAATCCAGTCATGTAAGGGTTAAAAAGGGAGGTAATCCAGTCATGTAAGGATTAAAATGTGAGGTAATCCAGTCATGTCAGGGATAAAAAGGGAGGTAATCCAGTCATGTAAGGGTTAAAAAGGGAGGTAATCCAGTAATGTAAGGGTTAAAAAGGGAGGTAATCCAGTCATGTAAGGGTTAAAAGATAGTTTATCTCTTCCAGGCCACATTTACAACATAATATTTTTAATTCCAATTTCAAGACAAAATAGCTATGTTATGAATAAAATTGAGAAAAAACTGGAGATAATGATTATTATTTGTAATTCTAATGTAATTTGTAGTGAAATCTATTTATTAAATACAATATGCCTTGGTTCAGGATGCTAACACAATAGATTTATCTCTCTTGATATGCTCAGAATATTCTAGTGAGGATTTCTGAAACAGACCCTAAAAGGGAGGTAATCCAGTCATGTAAGGGTTACAAAGGGAGGTAATCAAGTCAAGTAAGGGTTAAAAAGGGAGGTAACTCCAGTCATAAACGGGTTACAAAGGGAGATAATCCAGTCATGTAAGGGTTAAAAAGGGAGGTAATCCAGTCATGTAAGGGTTAAAAAGGGAGGTAATCCAGTCATGTAAGGGTTAAAAAGGGAGATAATCCAGTCATGTAAGGGTTAAAAAGGGAGATAATCCAGTCATGTAAGGGTTAAAAAGGGAGGTAATCCAGTCATATAAGGATTAAAAAGGGAGGTAATCCAGTCATGTAAGGGTTAAAAAGGAAGGTAATCCAGTCATGTAAGGGTTAAAAAGGGAGGTAATCCAGTCATGTAAGGGTTAACAAGAGGTGGCATCAGAGATGCTGTGTCTCGTTTTCGGTGGCTTACCGCCGGTGGCTACTGCCAGTGGCTACCGCCAATTGGTGTGCATCAGTATCGGTAGACTAATTAATAGGTAAAATCGAAAAATTACTAATTAAGGGCCATAACTCTATCAAATTTTATCGGGCCAGGCTGGTTTTCGAACTCGTCCGAAATATTCTTGGCAAGTACGTCTTTCCAAATTTTTAACAAATCGGAGGACGTTTGTTGAAGTTATCGCGCTAACGAGCTAAAAATTCACGAAAAATGACTAATTAAGGGCCATAACTCTATCAAATTTTATTGGGCCAGGCTGGTTTTCGAACTCGTCCAGGATATTATTGGAAGACACTTATATACCAAATTTTAGTTGAATCGGATGACGTTTGTTGAAGTTATCGCGCTAACGAGCTCAAAATTCGTACAAAATGACTACTTAAGGACCATAACTCTATCAAATTTTATCGGACCGGGCCGGTTTTCTAACTCGTCCGAGGTATTTTTGGGAGACACCTATATATCAAAATTTCAATCAAATAGGATGATGTTTGTTAAATTATCGCGCTAACGAGCTGAAAATTTGTGAAAAAATGACTAATTAAGGGCCATAACTCTATCAAATTTTATCGGACCGGGCCGGTTTTCTAACTCGTCCGAGGTATTTTTGGGAGACACCTATATATCAAAATTTCAATCAAATAGGATGATGTTTGTTGAAGTTATCGCGCTAACAAGCTGAAAATTCGTGAAAAATGACTAATTAAGGGCCATAACTATATCAAATTTTATCGGACCAGGCCGGTTTTCGAACTCGTCCGAGAAATTCTTGGGAGACGCCTATATACCAAATTTCAATCAAATCGGATAACGTTTGTTGAAGTTATCGCGCTAACGAGCTGAAAATTCGTGAAAAATGACTAATTAAGGGCCATAACTCTATCAAATTTTATCGGACCAGGCCGGTTTTCGAACTCGTCCGAGATATTCTTGGGAGACACCTATATCCCAAATTTCAATCGAATCAGATAACGTTTGTTGAAGTTGTTGCGCTAACGAGCCTAAAATCAGTGAAAAATGGCAAAGGGCCATAACTCTGTAATAAATGTGCGGACGAACCCGATTTTTTGTCTGCAGCTTACGTGCATGGATATTATTTTAATCCGTCAATAAACGGTTGAGTTATAAGCAAAACAGGCCGCCCGCCCGCCCGCCCGCGGTCCCTCATCAAACTATAAGTCGACTAAAAAGGGAGGTAATCCAGTCATGTAAGTATTATAAAGGGAAGTAATCCAGTAATGTAAGGGTTAAAAGGGAGGTAATCCAGTCATGTAAGGGTTAAAAAGGGAGGTAACTCCAGTCATGAACGGGTTACAAAAGGGAGGTTATCCAGCCATGTAAGGGTTAAAAAGGGAGGTAATCCAGTCATGTAAGGGTTAAAAAGGGAGGTAATCTAGTCATGTAAGGGTTAAAAAGGGAGGTAATCCAGTCATGTAAGGGTTAAAAAGGGAGGTAATCCAGTCATGTAAGGGTTAACAAGAGGTGGCATCAGAGATGCTGTGTCTCGTTTTCGGTGGCTTACCGCCGGTGGCTACTGCCAGTGGCTACCGCCAATTGGTGTGCATCAGTATCGGTAGACTAATTAATAGGTAAAATCGAAAAATTACTAATTAAGGGCCATAACTCTATCAAATTTTATCGGGCCAGGCTGGTTTTCGAACTCGTCCGAAATATTCTTGGCAAGTACGTCTTTCCAAATTTTTAACAAATCGGAGGACGTTTGTTGAAGTTATCGCGCTAACGAGCTAAAAATTCACGAAAAATGACTAATTAAGGGCCATAACTCTATCAAATTTTATTGGGCCAGGCTGGTTTTCGAACTCGTCCAGGATATTATTGGAAGACACTTATATACCAAATTTTAGTTGAATCGGATGACGTTTGTTGAAGTTATCGCGCTAACGAGCTCAAAATTCGTACAAAATGACTACTTAAGGACCATAACTCTATCAAATTTTATCGGACCGGGCCGGTTTTCTAACTCGTCCGAGGTATTTTTGGGAGACACCTATATATCAAAATTTCAATCAAATAGGATGATGTTTGTTAAATTATCGCGCTAACGAGCTGAAAATTTGTGAAAAAATGACTAATTAAGGGCCATAACTCTATCAAATTTTATCGGACCGGGCCGGTTTTCTAACTCGTCCGAGGTATTTTTGGGAGACACCTATATATCAAAATTTCAATCAAATAGGATGATGTTTGTTGAAGTTATCGCGCTAACAAGCTGAAAATTCGTGAAAAATGACTAATTAAGGGCCATAACTATATCAAATTTTATCGGACCAGGCCGGTTTTCGAACTCGTCCGAGAAATTCTTGGGAGACGCCTATATACCAAATTTCAATCAAATCGGATAACGTTTGTTGAAGTTATCGCGCTAACGAGCTGAAAATTCGTGAAAAATGACTAATTAAGGGCCATAACTCTATCAAATTTTATCGGACCAGGCCGGTTTTCGAACTCGTCCGAGATATTCTTGGGAGACACCTATATCCCAAATTTCAATCGAATCAGATAACGTTTGTTGAAGTTGTTGCGCTAACGAGCCTAAAATCAGTGAAAAATGGCAAAGGGCCATAACTCTGTAATAAATGTGCGGACGAACCCGATTTTTTGTCTGCAGCTTACGTGCATGGATATTATTTTAATCCGTCAATAAACGGTTGAGTTATAAGCAAAACAGGCCGCCCGCCCGCCCGCCCGTGGTCCCTCATCAAACTATAAGTCGACTAAAAAGGGAGGTAATCCAGTCATGTAAGTATTATAAAGGGAAGTAATCCAGTAATGTAAGGGTTAAAAGGGAGGTAATCCAGTCATGTAAGGGTTAAAAAGGGAGGTAACTCCAGTCATGAACGGGTTACAAAAGGGAGGTTATCCAGCCATGTAAGGGTTAAAAAGGGAGGTAATCCAGTCATGTAAGGGTTAAAAAGGGAGGTAATCTAGTCATGTAAGGGTTAAAAAGGGAGGTAATCCAGTCATGTAAGGGTTAAAAAGGGAGGTAATCCAGTCATGTAAGGGTTAAAAGATAGTTTATCTCTTCCAGGCCACATTTACAACATAATATTTTTAATTCCAATTTCAAGACAAAATAGCTATGTTTAATATGAATAAAATTGAGAAAAAACTGGAGATAATGATTATTATTTGTAATTCTAATGTAATTTGTAGTGAAATCTATTTATTAAATACAATATGCCTTGGTTCAGGATGCTAACACAATAGATTTATCTCTCTTGATATGCTCAGAATATTCTAGTGAGGATTTCTGAAACAGACCCTAAAACTGTCCTGTGGATGTGATAATAAATTGTAAATAAAATTTTATATTAATTAACTTTTCCAGATGATGTATCTATTATTTTATACCCTGGAATCTATATCAAAATTGCTGGGAAGAGATATCCCTTTTTATACTAAAGCATCATTGATTAGTAGTTATCCCATTGGAAATGTTCAGATTATAATTTCAACAAACCATAGGTTGTTTGTTGAACTTGTTTTCTAAACATTTCCCTCAATAAATAGGGCTCCTTCTGCACTTTTATTTATCTGTTGTCTGCTTTTATCACCTTAACATCCCTCCAAATGAATAATAGACCATTCCAATGTTCACTTTTTAACTGACTTTTTGACTGTGTTTGCTAAAGTGATGTAAAACCAGATTTCCATTTGAGTTTGATGTGAAACTTACGAATCTTCCAGCACCGAGTCCTCTTATTACCAGCCGGACCGTCCGTATTCTGTTCTCAAGGGCCCTCTGGAAATATACACATACATATTACTAGTCCTTGTTATCTCAGTAGTCCTTGGCATTCAACAAAGTATTTTTGCTGTCTGCAAACTTCCACATTATCATGGTGGGGAATCAAGTGGTTTCAAGTTGATGAGTATCACGCATTCAAAATGGCGAGGCGATCTAAAACGCAACCAGAAGCGAGGAAAAAAGGTAATAAACTAAGATATCACATATTACGTATTATTTTTTAGCTAGGAGCAGATGCTATACTATTTTTCAAACAAGCTGATACCTCATTTATGTCCAAATTCACATTTGTTTGCTCTAACATCCTGACCAAAGTTGTCAGTCAAAGGATTCTCCAAGATGAATTGACTGGTGTATTCCACGCACCTCTGAATGGCAACTTTGGTCAGAATGTTATGGAAAACCACTAAGTATTTCGGAACAAATATGGTATCAAATTATTTAAAAAATAAACTAGCATGTGCTCGTAACAGTCAAACTGCTATGTTTTGTGTCAGTTCCTTGTATGTTATGTTTTGTACAATTGCACATTATGAATGCGTGGTACTCACCAACTTTCGAAACCACGTGATTCCCCACCGTGTTTATGACACCAAGACAACGTCTGCAGCATTTTTTGCACAACACATTGACAGGTACTGAAATATGGCTCCACTAAAAAATAGCCAACAATTTATTTTTGCATCAGGGTTTGCCTTGACTCAGCTGATGCTAACCCTTTCATGACTGGAGCCTCCTGAAATTTTACGAAAACCCTGTACCAATGCATTCTCTTCTATATGTGAGTCTCCCATAGGAAGCCTCGCATATATAAACAATGGATTGGCCTAACAATATTTACCTTGACCTTGTAAGCCAGTGCATTCTCTCATATATGCAAGGTTCCCTATGGAAGACTCGCATGTATAAGGGAATGCACTGGCACAGGATCTTTAATGTTGCATGACTGCAGTTCCCGTCATGAAAGGCTGCCCATAATTGTATAGAAGTAGATAGTGCCATGAACTTAAGTATACAATAGAAGGTATCTGCAGTCCTTCCCAGTAGACGGGAGTGATTTCTCTCGCACCAGTATGCACTCACAATTTTTAATTCACCAGTAATAAAATTTGCACGTGTCAAAATGTTTATGGTCACTATAATCATTGATTCAATATTGAACTATTTGAAGGTATATTTAGAACCTTTCCTATCTCAGTTAAATTATGGGCATGTGAAAATGTAACTGAACATACAGGTAGGTCTATCACACAATGAAATTTTGTTTGAGAAAAACACAACTTACGATTATATTATGGATGCAATTACACCCGTCTTCTGAATTGCAAGAGCAAATAACTTCTCTCACTGTGTTTTCCTCATGGGAAGAACTGTAGTATCTTGCATTGGATAAATGCTACTATAACAATTTAACTTTTTGCGGTTCCTGTCCATGCGCATTTCCATTGTCCAATTCTCAATTTTTTAGTTATGTTAAGGCGTGTTTCTTTATATTTTTGTTTCAGATTCTGTTTTCTCGATGATTCCATATTTTGGTTATTCAATATGGCCCATGACTGTGAGATGGGGAGGGGCTATACGTGCATATACCTATATATACATGGTTACAAAACTTATTATTTACGCGGGGTAATCGACCACATGGTTATATATATGTACCTACATGGATGGGTGATAACGCGGGAATCTGTAAATTATAATAATTCGTGTGCCCGCCGCGATCTCGGAGGAATCCGGTACCTCTCGCTGACAACAATGGCACCTTCGATGATTATATAAACAAAATAACCTGGCCACGACTGTGTGTGGGACTTAAAGTCACACATGTTGTGCTTTGTAAGTGGATTCCAAGGTGTAAGCAATTCATGAGATTCAGGGTTCTCTACAATTTTATTTATACTATTTTTATTTTTGACTGGTTAAAACTGCTCTGACGGCAGACTGTCTGTTCATCATTACCAAAATATAAGCTTCTGGTGAGCAAGGCAGGGTACCTTGTTTGCGGGCCCAGGACACTGTGGCATCACCCATTGCTCATTCTGAATATGGGTACCATAAAACAATGATCACATATTTTGGTTATTCAATTTGGCCCAGCTTTCTGAACAATGGCCAAACAAATTCAGAAATGATAAAAAAAATTAACTAAAAGAATTTCCTGGCCAGAGTGAACCCTGAATTGATGGTATCAAATTGGCTAAAAATGTAACCAAATACAGGGTGTTTAGCTTGTTCAACTCGGTGATCTGTGGACCGCATTCTTCCCATCACCAAGGAAACAAGAAAATGTAAATCGGGAAGTATATTTAATGTGTACAGAAAACTCACAGAAATGCACTAAATTCACTGAGAGGCTTATTACGATTATGTGAATGTTTAACCCATACCTCTCCTATAGCTGCCCTACAGCTTGGCTATTATTGCATGAATGACAGTCTGATTGTGAGAGGCCGATCACGATCGGCAGATGTTTAACCCATACCTCTCCTATAGCTGCCCAACAGCTTGGCTATTATTGCATGAATGAGAAGCCGATCAAGATCGGCAGATGTTAACACATACCTCTCCAATAGCTGACCCTACTGCTTGGCCTGCCACACTCGTTCCTTTCTTGCTTTTGTAGAAACCAATAGCACCCTGAAAAAGAGGAAAACCATGATTGGCAAATGTTTAACCCAGACCCGTAATGATACAACATCCAATGGCGCCATGAAAGAAGAGGCCAATCACAATAGGCAAATGTTTAACCCATACCCACAATGGTATGGCAGCCAATAGCACCCTGAAAGAATAGGCCAATCGCAATAGGCAAATGTTTAACCCATACCCATAACAACCCTGTTCATTAGCAGAAATTGGCCTATGCTAAAACATTTCCTATGCCAGAAATTTTTCCTTGGCTAAAAAAGCCTAGATTCCGCATAGTTGCATATACACATACATGTATGACTTTTACAATAGGAACTTGGTTCATTATCATTTCAGACTTTGGTTGGCCTGGTTTAAAATTGCTGATTATCAAGATAGTCCTTGTTATCTCAGTAGTACTTGGCATTCAACACTGGGGTGGCCTGGTTGATATAAATTCCAGGCCAGCAACATGACACCATGTACCCTGGCAGGAAACCGAATAACTTAAACAGTTCAAATAACAATCTTACCCTCCAGAATATTGTTCCGAAAAGTGACGTGCATCTTTAATGGCCTACATACACACAACAACAATGGTAAATCGTCTCTATATATACACAACAACAATGATAAATCATCTCTATATATACACAACAACAATGATAAATCATCTCTATATATACACAACAACAATGATAAATCATCTCTATATATACACAACAACAATGGTTAATCATCTCTGTATATACACAGCAACAATGGTAAATCATCTCTATATATACACAACAACAATGATAAATCATCTCAATATATACACAGCAACAATGGTAAATCATCTCAATATATACACAGCAACAATGGTAAATCATCTCAATATATACACAGCAACAAAAATGGTAAATCATCTCTAACAAATTATATTCAAACTATGTACTCGGTTATTGTAGTGCCACCTTGTTAACTGCGGCAAGCCCCTTGTTTTGATATAGTAAACTTAAATTTCCCTGTATGCAATGAACACTTTGCTAAAATGGTAATTCATTCACAAGTAAGTGGCTCGGATAGCTTTGGACTGGTCCATGCAAGGGTACCGTACTGGAATGGCCTGGACTGCCTTAACCCTTTACCCAACAAACCGGCCAAAACCGGCCAAATAAAGCTTCAACCGCCTAAAATATCTTCGGTCTGTCTCAATAACACCATACAAATATGGATATCATTGGAACCGGCTCATTGACCACATTGTGATGGTTACAGTTATTCCCTGTGCCAATGCATTCTCTTATATATGCGAGTCGACCATAGGTCGCCTCGCATATATAAGAGAATGCATTGGCCTAAAAAAAAATCTTTTTTTAACACTTTTTACCATTTTTTCTTACATTCTTTAACAATTTTATAATTTTTAATGTGTTAAGCCAAGGCCAAAAAAAAAAACGTCTCTGTTTCCGGTACCCGGCCTGGCTGAGATTTTCTTGCCGGCCTCAATTTTTTTTTTAATTTTCACGAACTCCATAGTAACCTGTCTGTCTGAGTTAATGGCTATGGTTTCCCCCAATACCAACAGCAGAACTAACCACCAATCGCATACACACCTGACGCATGTGTAGGCCATGTGCGCGATCGCGCATTCTTGATAAAAAATAAGACAACTATAGGTCGGCCATGCTACGCAGTGAATACCGTCGCGTAAATCAAACTCTACCCTGACAGTCACTACGGAAATCCCCCGTCTTTTGTGGGCTGTGTACACTGCTGTGTATTTTAAAAAGTACATTGTATTAATTATACCGGTAGCTCCCTTAACTTCCTTCGCCTAATTGGGGGCAAAACTTGCCTGAAAGACCATCTGTTCGCGACAAAATTAAACAGTGAAAAGCATGTGCGTTTTTGGCGGGAAAATGACAGTCCGTATTACGTTATCAATCCTGGAAATTAGCGTCATCAAAAGCCGAAATCACCATCACCATTGACAAGACGAAATCGTCATCAAAGATTAAAATGCATAGGCATCCTTGAATATTCACATAAACCCGATTTTAACCCACTTTAAATAAACAACTGTCTGTTATGAATGACACAACAACTGGGTCACTGTGTCACCAACCAAACGCATCAGTGGGTCACGAGAATAAACTCTGTGTAACTATTTACGACAGACTCTCTTTGATGTTTTCCGACCAAGCAGCAGATACCACTGAAGAAACAACTCGCCACTGTATGAAAGTATTAAACACACATTTCTGATCATCTGATGTGCATACATGTACTGCATGTAAGGATTATTTGCTAACTTGCTGTTAATTACACTGAAAGTTGGCAGGTAATCAATTCTGCTATTTAAAACTTTCCGGGATTGAAACAAAATAAGTCGGAAATAGGTGACTTTAAACCACAATACTAGTTAGTGATTTGGTAATATGGACAAGTTGTCACTGAAAAATAATGATCATCTATGAAGAGAAATAAGAGGGGATGAAAATACAATAGGTTTTATTGAAATGGCAAGTATTTATTCCATAAAACGATCTCTGTCAACACCAACACCTGTAAAATTGTGTCGGCAGTGATGAATAGAATGGCATAAAATGTGTAACCTCAGGCCCAATCTACACCAGAGATATTCAGGGGAAGATTGGAACAAAACATGTTTATTCCTGCATATCCAAGAACAGTCAGTAACATTGTTCTGGTCACATGTAATTTGTAAATAAAGGTATCAGATGCTACTGTTGCATTGTGGGCTGGTAGATGCATGGACTACATGTATGTAAGAGGAATAACTCTAAACCCATGGCCATAGCCTAATACATTGAATTTTCACACTGGAGCACATACTAGAGCTAGAAAATATCTTTAACACCTAATACATGACATAATAGTCCAGCAAGCTGCATAATATATTACCAGTTAGCATGTATAAAAGCATGCCAATTTTATAATACATGTTAAAAGGGTGTACTACACTATTTTATCACTTTCAAATGGCCGGTTAAAAAAAAAAAATAGTGTAAAAAAAAAAAAATAGTGTAAAAAAAAAAAAAACCCTGCCTGCCTACCTGGAAAATTTTCCCCATGTTATCGGAAACAGACATGTTTTTTTTTTTGGCCTAATGCATTCTCTTATATATGCGAGGCGACCTATGGTCGACTCACATATATAAGAGAATGCATTGGCACAGGGCCGTTCTGTTGGGTAAAGGGTTAAGTGAGCATTATAAACATAGATGGAATTATGGTCGACAATATAATTTGAAGATGTAATTGAGTGATATTAAATGGCTCAAGGTTCAGATGTATAGTCCATAATCGATTAATATTATCCATCTTGATCTGGGTAGTGCGATAGGAAAAATCTCACCTGAGGGGCTAGATATTTGGGCCGAACATGAGGCTTACCCAAGAGCATCATCCTGATATTTTTTATATATCAATCTTTAGCACACTTTTATAGGTTCATTACTGTACCTCTGGGGAGAAACCTGATGTGATATTTGTGATTATTGTGGATGATTTGAGTAAATACCAAAGGTATATCCTGGAAAAACAAAGAGCTTTACCCCCGCGAATAAGGTTGTTAATATGTCTGAGTGAAATCGACATGCCTCGTGAAAATGACATGGCTACGTCACATCATTGCATCTGGCAATACATGAATTCTGAGAAACGTGCACACCTAGTTTTATTTGATTAGACACTAGAATAATCAGTAAATTATAAATTCTAAGTCCACTAATCAAAATAATTGGCAAATTGTAACTCGTCAAGGACCATAACTCCCTTAAATATGGGCGGACCGAACCCTAATTCATTCTTGACTTGTATTTTAATGTGGGTAATCCACATACAAAATTTTAAAACAATCAGATAATTAAAACTAAAGATATCATCCAGAAACTATCTGGGATAGATGCACACACGCAGTGATGCATGGACGGACACCGGTAATTTCTGGAGGCCCCGAAAAAAATTGTTTTGGGAACAAATATCAGAACACTATCTCCTCACCTTGATTTTCAGAAAAATCCTCCCCCACGATTGTTGATTCTGGAAAAGCCTGAATTTAAAGTGTCTGATATTTGCAGAATGAGGTCCCCAGAGGGTGAATTTAGTGACGCTATTCCGCACAGTGGACTAGCATCACCAAATTCACCCTCTGGGGATCACATTCTTCATACATTCATTCTTCTTAGGCCTCAACTGCTATGAGATACCTAGGATCATATTGAAGTTCCTCAGGGCTGTTCCATTTAAACTTGTGTACCACCCCCGGAAGTCAGCTGAAATTTATCCCACCCACCAACCCCAGCAGTTTAATTCAGTTTAGACCCACCAAGTCCGGCAAGATATGTCTGGTTGTCAACACTGTAACCCGGCACTATACTATTAATAGAAAACAGGAGCACAATCAATAATTAAGGGATATAAGGCAGATATCTTGTAGTATTAGCATAAGATGTTTTATGCGGAACCCAAGATAAACTTTATAACCAACTTTTATAAACATATTAAAGGGACACATACTAATAACTTTAAGATAAGCCTTACACCAAACTTAAGGAAACTTATTAAAAGGATATATACATGTACTAATAACTTTTATGACTACTATAATATTTACCTATGCAAATTAACAAACAGTTATCCTAATAACAAATATGATACGATATGATACTTGACTTCCAGGGTACTCTACAATTTTTATTTATTACTACTTCCTTTTTATTTACGACTGGCTAAAACTGCTCTGACGGCAGACTATCTGTTCATCATTAGCATAATATAGCTTCCGGTGAGCAAGGCAGGGTACCTTTTTTGCGGGCCCAGGACACTGTGGCATCCCCCATTGCTCACTATGATGTTGGCACCATAAAAAAAATATTAAAATAACATGACACCCACCAACAGAAGTGCAATTTGTGCCAGACCACCCACCTATGCATTATTATTTTATCTGACGTCCGGGGGTGGTACACAAGCTTAAATGGAACAGCCCTCAGTTGAAGTCACCTCAATTATGCAAATTATCTTCTGCAAATTAGGGGATATATAAACTAAACAGTAGGGAAAAATTAACGCAGACCCATGCTAATTCCCAAGCAAAATGAGGTCCTCTAGGATCCATATGAAGTTTCGTGATGATTGGATGAAGGATGTTGCCTGTAGGGTGTGCTCAAGGAAATTGTTGATGGACTCATGGATGACAGATACTAACCCATGACAATAGCTCAAATTGACATATATATATATCATATACATTTTAGGTAGTAATATTTATGAAAGTTTGAAATGAGTACTTACAGCTGTCCTGTGGGTGAAACAGTTTCCTGAAAAATAGAATATATTAATCAATGCACATCACAAATGAGATTTAATTTCAAAGCATACAGTTAGTCATTTAAATCGTGTTGTGTCAGTTTCAGCAAATAGATTTTTTCAAGTAAGCAAATGCCATATAGAAATCTAAAATCTATTTAGCCTCGCTTGCTGTTTTTGTCTTGCTTCATTGATTTGTACCATACCTACCCAACAACGTAGCAGTAATACAGTGTATTTCTCACCCGATCACGCAAATGTAGGGAGTCATTGAAAACATTTTATGAATGCAAACAATCTTGAATAATCAGAGATATGTTCGTCTAGGCATTCTTGAAATGTATTTGTATACTTTTATATTCATCATTTTCAAAACACAAACTGTTCTAACATTTTTAATTTGAAGAATGAAGATTGTTTGTGACTGAAACTTCCAGCGGTTCAGCAGACTGAGGGTCTTATATGTTGTAATATGCATGCTCTATCACCCATCGAATGCCCCATGTAATTGCATACCCTATTTTGCCCCAGTACACAGTAATTTAAGTGCTCAATTGGTCTTCCATCTCATGGTTTTGGGTACTAAATTTCCCAGGTTCACAAAACTGGCATTATGTTACCTAGGTTTGCTGAAATTGGTACCCAGGTTTGACTCAGGTGGCATAATATTAAATATAGTCGATTCCAGATTCGATACTCACCCCTGATTTGATTAAAGTGAAACACCCAATTCGCATGGCCCTACACCAGACACATGTCACGCTCCGATTCGCATGGCCCTACACCAGACACATGTCACGCTCCGATTCGCATGGCCCTACACCAGACACATGTCACGCTCCGATTCGCATGGCCCTACACCAGACACATGTCACGCTCCGATTCGCATGGCCCCTACACCAGACACATGTCACGCTCCGATTCGCATGGCCCTACACCAGACACATGTCATGCTCTTAAAGTAAGATGTATGATATTTTCAAATGTTTGCCTGACAGTAAATTTTAATTTCTATAATTGGCCTATATGACGAAAATATCTCTTTAATTCAATGGTTTTTCTTTTAAATTTCATACAGAAATCACAGTTCATTTTTGTTTGAATTATTTTATTAATTTTCTAGTCCTCGTAACAAAACAAGTTTATCTGTTTTCCTTGTCTCACCTGTCTCCCATTGAACTTTACTGACATTTTAGTGTAGTTTCTGTTTCTTTTTATAATATGGGAAAATCTGATTATTTTAAACTTCCTGCGTATTGTGTTTGATAAATATTAACCTCTTCGCTGCTATGACGTCCGTAACTATTACGGACGTAAAAGTGTGTGCTATATGGTCCGTAGGTTCTATGGACCTACTTCAGCACACTAGCAGTAGGCCATTATAGATAACTGGAACTCAGAGATTGGGGCATCGGAATAAATATATCTCAAAGTTTCAAACAGTGTATGATGTTCCACGATAGTGAACGATAATAGCCTTTCAACTGAGTCAGTTTAATGGTTCTTGTGATATTCCCTTTATATTTTCCCACTGGAAAACAGCCCATCACACGACGTCATAACGTCATTTTGCAGCGAAGAGGTTAATTTAGTTTTGTTTATTTTCCCAGTTTATTGTCAATTAGTGATGAACTGATATGAGGAAACCACTATTGGCTCATACCCAGTTGGTAACATTTACTAATCGGCCAATGCCGATGACGATTGTTCTATTTATAGTACAAAAAGTGATGCAACACTAACAATAACACTAACTAGTTAGCCACGTAGGACATTCATTGAACTAATTTTTTGGTGATTTAACTGCACAGTAAAGTCAAAGTTACGGAATATAAAGCGAATGATAAATTAATATTGTGTTATTATTTTAGCTGATAATACGGTGAACATTAATGATAAAACAATGAAGACATTTATCCACCTATAAAATTTAAGATTTCCCATGAAAGCTCAGAGGCCAGAAGGTACGCAATGACCGTGTTGTAAGTGGACACACTGCCAGGCTGGAATCTATTTTAGTTACATAAAAGGACAGACGTCGGCCTTTGATAAGAAATTGAAACTAAATTGAAAGAGGCTACGTCAGTCAGCTTGCGTGCTTCTTTTCGAATGGCTGGAATAAATTTTGTGCTACAGTCATCTACTTTAATACTGAATCGAAAGTTTGTTATTTTCACAATTCAAAATGCCGCAGAAGCTCACTATAATCTGTGTCTGGCATTCGAACACGTGGTTGCCAATCTATTCCAAAATGTGCATAAGACGAATAGGGCTTCACGGTATCCACCTTCACAATACCATCTACCGTATTAAATGAAATACTGCGGTATGACTAAACACCGTCAAGAATAATTTTCAAACATTTTGCTAGTCAAGATACTATGGAACATGCAGTATGCAATTCAATATTCGTGCGTGAATGCAGTGTCACACGCAATGCATGTCGCTTGTGATCGTAACAATGTGTGGGGTCCTAATGACGTCGCTTATTCAAAAATAACAGGTACTTAATTCACAATTTTTAATTCACAACAAAGCATATTATTATCGAGAATCAAATTGAAATGGCTCTTGGTTCGTTTTCTAAAGAAGTTATACCATGAGGGGATTTAAGTCCAGATTATACTAAAAACCAATACCTATTTATCTGTGGTGTCTCGATGATGGATAAACATTAGCAATTGAGTAACGTTTAAATTTCGTAATTGTATGGATGGCGATCATGGTCTAATTATTGCATTGTGTACACTAATTTAAGCTGCATATGAGACGACTATAAACACACATCCATCAGCATACAACGTGTTGGCACTGCCTTTGTTAAAATTGCTTTTTGCACTTTTCTGCAGTTATGCTCTGGGCGTCTGGCTGGTTATCGTCTCGTCTCGATGGTTCTTGTTCAGTCTCGCTGGTTCTCATTCTCGTTCATTACTTACAAGCACACATTATTTCCTCGGATTATATCAAGTTTTTTTTACGTTTGCTGTCGTAAAACTGACTAAAAGAAAAAAATATAGTTTGCGGCGATATACCAATTATTCAAGCAATCCAATACCGACTACACAGTATTAAATATAAAACTGGGGTATGACTAAATACCGAAAAACCGTGAAGCCCTAACGACGAAGTCAGGAGTCTATTCTTGGTACACAATTTAATTGATATCGAAGTCACCCAATGTATAGGATTACGCTTTACTGTTTATCCACTGTATTAACCCTTTACCCAACAAAGCGGCCAAAACCGCCCAAATAAAGCTTCAACAGCCTAAAATAACCTAGGTCTGTCTCAATAACACCATACAAATATGGATATCATTGGAACCGGTTCATTGTGATGGTTACAGTTAGGCCCTGTGCCAATGCATTCTCTTATATATGCGAGTCGACCATTTATAATATTTTTCTACATTCTTTGACAATTTTATCATTTTTAATATGTGTTAAGCCAATGCATTCTCTTATATATGCGAGGCGACCTATGGTCGACTCGCATATATAAGAGAATGCATTGGCACAGGGCCGTTCTGTTGGGTAAAGGGTTAACCACCATGCAGTACAATTTAAATGTAGACTCACCATACTTAACAAGTTACCATTAGTATGATTACTTACTGTACAACACCCAAAACAACAGTTTATTTCAACATTGATTTATCATGTTCTCGCTTTGCTGCACAGAAAGCAGAAACAATCAGAATGCCATAATAATATTTTTGCCGGTGACGATTGTATACAGATAACCTGAATATTGGCCGATGCCGATTGCAAGTTAATCTCTTCATCACTATTGCCCATGATAAGCTTGCCACTTAAACTAGTGACCATATTCCTGACAAATACTCACAAAAATACTGTTGGACATAATGTCAGATTCAAATACAAGCCATAATTGGACAATCGCGGTTTTGTTCAGGACAATGTCTGATGTCAGGAAATTAAATCCAGATAAAATTTTACCCATGAGAGTGTTGTTACATGTACCTTAAGGGGGAGACGCACGTTTTGCATAAATCACAGTAAATCCAGCCAGAAATGGCAAGTGATTTTCAACAAAGAATTTCTCTGGATCTATCTGGTGAAAAATCTTGAATTTTACGTATGATAATTTTCATTATATATAGAATCAGAGCAATAATAAAGAGACAATAACAATAATGGATTTTAATACATTTGAGAGGTTGAAAATATTTGTTTCGTTTCTGTCCCTTTAGGTACCGAGAACTGCCAGAAAACATTATAATTTCAAATAACAAGTCAACCATCAAATAGCTTATTGTCTTGACTCCATGAGAGGAGGCTTCATTTGTATCATAAAGTTGAGTTAGCTTTTTAATTGCATATTATAGCATCATACCCCATGTATTATAATGAAGAATAAAGCAGTCACAAATATGCCAGCCCAATGAAAACAAATGTTCAAATGTGGTGCTGTCCACTCAAGCAGGGAGCAATCAACAGAAATTAGGCCACAGTGTTAAGAGATATGGTGGTCAGATTAACTTGGTTATGAACCCATGACCCAGAACTCAACTGAGCCCAATTTTTCAATGACCAACAGGCATGGCATGAAAATTCTCAATTATAAAATATTATTTATGGTAGTTGTCTTTCTGAATGAAAATAATCATTTAATTTCATGAATCAAGAAAAATTAAGTCTCCTCTCATGATCTTCAGATATGATATCATGTATATATGAAATGCACTTTCGAAAAATATTTGTTTTACAGTAGTTCTCGGTACCTGAACACAGTGAAATTTTAAAGATTTGTCATGCCATAAAAGTGAAGTAAATGAGATTATAATAACCAAATGTCCAATGGTTCTTATGTATGGTACCACAATAATCTCTTGTACAAAATTTCACAAAGATATTCCTGATAGATTTAGAGAAAATACATTTTGAAATACCAGGAAATTTTGGCAAAACGTGCGTCTGACCCTTAAAGATATGTTAGCGTGGCCAGTGTGTTGTTGTACGTACCTTTATGATCTGTTAGTGTGGCCAGTGTGTTGTTGTACATACCTTTATGATCTGTTAGCGTGGCCAGTGTGTTGTTGTACGTAGCCTTGATTTTTATAATCGGCAATTCAGAGAACTTTATGCCATCTATCATCGAATCGTGCATTTCCAAATCAGGATATAGCTTTGGAGGGCTGAAATTATATAAAGGTTTTAAGTGCAACAACAGTTCAGAGTTATTCTTATTAAAATTAAACATGAGCAGGCCGAACACACCATTAAAATAAACAAATAAAGATAACTCTAGAACAGCAAATGGAAACAACATCATTGGGCACTCTTTTGAAAGCAGTCATGACGGTGATCCTCAATACTATATATTCATTCAGATCCGATAAAGACCCTTCCACATGGCGTTTTGCGCGATACGCGCGTTTTCTGCGGGAAACTGTTCAAGTCTGAGTTTACTGTGCCTGTCATTTGCAGAATAAGGTCCACAGAGGGACACAGACTCAGATTGAAGTTCCCAAATATTGTGATGTACACCCATTGGGAACCTCGATTATGCAATGTGTCGTCTGCCAATTTTGGGATATAGAGAAACTAAACTAAAAAAAGAAATAGAATCTATGTGAAGAAGTTTCTATAGAAATTTGACAATAAAGAAACTTTCCAGAGAAGATGAGGCCTAAGCAGAATGAGGTCCCCAGAGCGGGCTAGTATCACTAAATTCACCCTCTGGGGACCTCATTCTGCAAATGACAGGCACACTATACTCAGACTTGAAACTGTTGATTCCAGTGTCTTTTTATACCGTTTTTTAAAGCAAACGGCGGAATTTACTGAACAACCACAGAAAAAATGCGATGTAATCCTGCGGGGCAACGTTTTCGGCGATATCGCACACTCTGTACAAGCACTCATTGCCTACAGTGTGTGATAATTTGATGAATCGCGCGTACCGCGTCGCAAATGCCATATGGAAGGGCCTTACGGTGAGAACCCATGGCTGAGATATATGCAAGGAGGGGCAAAAAAAAAAACAAGATTCCCAGATAAACATAGAAGGATAACACTAGAATGGAAATCTCGAATCATATTCCCACTATCAGAAGAATGTTAACCTCGAATCATATCCACACTACCAGAATGAGCCATTGCGATTATTAGGCTCCAAAGAGTAAGAACAATTAAGTATTGCCAATATATTTAGCAACAACATCTTTTCATGTAAAATATGTATCCAGCCTATCATTACTGAGACAATTATCTCCAAAGTTGTTAAGACAAGCAGAACGATGGACAGATGGACGGATGCTCAGACACATTCACGTGATATAAATAACTACATGTATCTTGTGATGTCGACTGTTTCAGCTGATAAATACGTACATGGGTCCAGTGATGTTAACACTGTTAATTAGCAGAAATTTGCCTAAGCTAAAAAATTGCCTGGGCCAGAAAAATGTCCTTGGCTAAAAGCAGAGGATCTGCATATATTGCATGCTCTGCACATGCCGGGTATAATTTAAGTTTACAATTGAACTTGGTCCATTATCATGAGACTTTTGTTTGGTCTGGCTTATAATTTTAATGACGTCTCAAGTTTCAATTTTGAACAAAACATTTGCAGATTTAAAAAATTTCCGCGGCAAAAATATAGTTGACAAAACTTCTTTTTGCCTAGGCATATCTAGTGATGTTGACTATTTCAGCTGATAAATAGGTACATGTATTCAGTGATGTTGACTATTTCAGCTAATAAATACGTACATGTATCTAGTGATGTCGATTATTACATGATAAATACGTACATGTATCCAGTGATGTCGATTATTACATGATAAATACGTACATGTATCTAGTGATGTTGATTATTACATGATAAATACGTACATGTATCTAGTGATGTCGATTATTACATGATAAATATGTACATGTATCCAGTGATGTCGATTATTACATGATAAATACGTACATGTATCTAGTGATGTTGATTATTACATGATAAATACGTACATGTATCTAGTGATGTCGATTATTACATGATAAATATGTACATGTATCCAGTGATGTCGATTATTACAAGATAAATACGTACATGTATCTAGTGCAGGGTTGTCAAAGTACCGACGGTACCACAACTTTCGGTACCGGTTCCGTACTGATGTTCAGTACCGCAAACCGGGTCGGTATCGGTACTCATTGAGTGGACTTTTATAAGGCATTTAACTTTTGTTTCGTGGGGTTCCATCATCAATTATTCGTTAAGTTCGAGGTTTAGTCAAACAACAAAAATAAAAATCGCAACGATTAAGTTGTTGTCTGTGGCGGTTTTCGGCAAGTCGCAAAGGGAGGATTTTTTAAAAGACGGAATACAGAGTGGAACGAATGTAGACATGTATGTCTGACTACTGGGTCCGTGGGTCGGCTAACACTGTAGACTTATATGGATACACGGTACACCATTTTATTTGTGTGGTAATTAATTAGAGAACTCACTAATCGGCCATATTACTCACATGTTGTAATTTCATAAATGAAACCAAATGAAACCAAAGTCGTTTCCAGTAAGCCTAGGTGTAGTTGGCTAGTTCGAAAATTTGAATTAGATTTAGAGAGAAAATAGTCAAATACACTCTGTGTCTGTGACATTAACTTTATATCACAATAAAAGTTAAAACAAGGGAAAATAGAACTCAACAGATGTCACTCATGTGATCATAAGAATCATTACGTCATAATACTCTGGTAACTCTGCCCTGGTTGCTCATGCATCCATGTCACGACTCACAAGTCACAACTCACAAATATCCTGTCATTCGAGTTCTACAGTGTCAACATCCATGTCATCATATATATCCAGGGTCCGCGCTGAACCAAAATTTACCTTTGCCAAATTATTTGCCAAATGAAAATATTTTTTGCTAAATTCTTTTAGAATTTGCCAAATAATATAATTTTCCGCAACATTGAGTCTTATTTTTTGGTTTATCATACAACAGTAAACCAATCACCGAACAATTAAATTGTAGAAGGGTTGCTTCATCAGAAGGGCACATTCCAAGAGGATTAGCTATGTAAACACTACCACACTAAATACGGGTAATCCCTCACCCATCAATACTAATGCTATCAGATTAACTGCATCTTAATAAAGGTGTTAACTTGTTAACTAGACCTTATAAAACACCACTAATATAATTATATTGTAAGAGTTTCCTGAAATTAATGGTATTGATTGACCAATATATTTCAAAATTTTTGAGGCATTAAAAAGTGACTTGCCAAAACTTTTGCCAAATGAAAATATTTATTGACAAATGTGAACTATTTTTGCCATTGGCAAATTTGGCAAGTGGCAGCGCGAACCCCGTATATATCCATCGATGCTAATTTGGGTGTTTGGCACTTTTGCGCCTTGTCGGGGCCCAACAGACTCCTCTCAAATGATGCATGTGTCATAAATTGATACCGCGAAACGGCACGTGCAGAATTGCATCCGGCCGCTCCGGCGGCATTTCAGCCGCATCCAAGAAATACAGTTATCACAAGCACCTACACAATGCATGCATTCTGTCAATTTAGTGACAAGTTGTCATAGTGCGGCATACTGTGCCTTTGATGTTTGAATGTGCTAACGATATCACGATGACCAATCGCAGTTTTGTTTGTATATTAATAGAAATCAACAATCAGTACCGAGAACCGTCGGTACTCAACATCAGAACCGTTACCGATTTAATTCCTGATTACCGCCAGTTCCGGTACCGGTACCAGTACCTATTGACAACCCTGATCTAGTGATGTCGATTATTACATGATAAATACGTACATGTATCCAGTGATGTCGATGATTTCAGCAGCAGCTGATGCTTTGTCAATTGCCTCCCTCTGACTCCTCGTTTTATACTCCACAGCTAGTGCAGACGATGTATGAATGCGGCGATGGATGTCGAGCTTTCGTGCACATTGTACAGATTCTGAAATACATTTAAATTAATATTTAATGATATTACCACGATGATGGATGTTGAGTTGGCCTGTGAAATGCATTCAATGATATTACCATGATAAGGGATATTTAGTTTTCGTGTGAAATACAATCATTGATATTACCTCGATAAGGGATGTTGAGTTTTCGTGTGAAATACATTTAATGATATTACCACAATGATGGATGTCCAGCCTTTGTGAAGTTAATGCACATGTAACATTTGTTGACATAACAATGGCTTTAACATGCAAAGTATCACTCTTGCAGAGTTACTCATCTATATATATATTTTCTCCCAGACCCCTGGACCGATTACAACCAAATTTGGTGTAGTGACTCGGGTACCCTGGCGGATGATATAACGGCGTTAGTTTTTCATGACTTTGATTTAAAAAAATTAATTAACCCTTTACCCAACAGAACGGCCCTGTGCCAATGCATTCTCTTATATATGCGAGTCGACCATAGGTCGCCTCGCATATATAAGAGAATGCATTGGCTTAACACATTATAAATTATAAAATTGTTAAAGAATGTAAGAAAAAATGGTAAAAAGTGTTAAAAAACGATTTTTTTTAGGCCAATGCATTCTCTTATATATGCGAGGCGACCTATGGTCGACTCGCATATATAAGAGAATGCATTGGCACAGGGCATAACTGTAACTATCACAATGTGGTCAAGGAGCCGGTTCCAATGATATCCATATTTGTATGGTTCTACTGAGACAGACCGAAGATATTTTAGGCTGTTGAAGCTTTATTTGGCCGGTTTTGGCCGGTTTGTTGGGTAAAGGGTTAAATAAATAAAATTAAGTAAAATAATAAATTTAAATTGAGCAAAGAGCTCAACCTAAAAAAAAATAGTAAATTTTGTTTTCAAATCCAAATATTTAAATGATAAAAATTTGCGCTTCGCGCACAAATGAGACACCGCTGAATAAAGGCTTTGTCTAAGATCAAATTGTGCGCACACAGAGGCTGCAGGCACCTAATACAGAAAAAGGTCACAGGCACTGAATACTTGTATCAGCTGGTAATCAATATGAGAATAGAGTCGATCTACTTTCCATTGTTATCTTTTGCGATGATCAATTTACATACTTTTATAATTTCTAACATCAACCCACTGTAATATTCTTAAGTATGACCTTTAAAATAGACGTGCAATTGTAATACAAGATGTTAAAAATTGCTCCGGTGGTGCTGACATACCCCCCACGGTACTGGCATACCCCTATGGTTCTGGCATACCCTCACGGTGCTGACATACCCCTACAGTGCTGGCATACCACCACGGTACTGGCATACCCCCACAAGGTGCTGGTATACCCCCACGGTGCTGACATACCGGTACCCCTACAGTGCTGGCATACCCCCACGGTGCTGACATACCCCTACAGTGCTGGCATACCACCACGGTGCTGGCATACCCCCACGGTGCTGACATACCCCTACAGTGCTGGCATACCACCACAGTGCTGGCATACCCCCCAAAGTGCTGGCACACCTGTATCCCCATGGTGCAATTTGAAACATGGACAGGTAGGAACCCAAATACTGAGTTATGGTTGAGATTTCTATGTGTTCAGACAAAAAAAAAAAGATTTTCAGATGAACAAAGATAAATCTAGAATGGAAAATGTGACCAAATTCATTAGCCCCCCCCCCCCCCCCTCTGATGAAAGCACTCATGATGGTGAACCTCCATACCAAATTTCATTCAGATCTGATAATGCATGGCTGAGATATCTGTGCAGACACACATTTCGAGATAAACAAAGAATGAATTATGATAAATCAAGAATGGAAAACTCAAACAAAGTCATTTGCCCCTCTTTTGAAAGGACTCATGATGGTGAACCTCCATATGGTGCCATACCAAACATCCATGTAATTTGTTTTATTGTTTTATTTCTATTTAATGTCATAATTTTTTCGCTATTTCGAAATGTATTCATGTTTGATCAGAATTATCTGCAATGTTTTAGTTGATTCTAATATATAGAGGATCTCTAATGAGTCGCAATTCTATATTAAATTTATAAACTGACTGCACTAAATTTGATTCGAAATTAGTGGACGAGGTTAATAAATTTCGTATAGAATTGCGATGAATTTGAGATCCTTTTAATCTCATAATCACATTTTAGCAAGGAAAACGATCTCGAAACGATTGGGGTTCAAAACATATTAATATTGATTTCCTTATCACTTCTGAAGAGGAAGTAAACACAACTTCAAGAAAAAATATAGTTCTATTTTAAAATGTGTCTTTTCATGTTTACAACATTGTTCAACCACCCTTATCGCCCAAGTTTATCTCACAGTCAACACCTCGTCGTAATATGGCTTTGTTGCTAAAACAACATTAAACCCCAATCAATCAACCACAGTCAACACACTAAAGAATATCATAATTATAATCTAACTAACATAATAATAATAAATTTCCATCATTGCCATCGACATCATTGCGCTAAGCTCTTACGTCACTGCGTGTGGATATATTACACGTGTGTCTTGCTAATAAATATGAGGTGGGTTTAGGGGCTAATTATGTGATAAATTGTATTATAATTTCATGTTATTATGTTAGTTCCTCTTGTTCATGTCATGTATGGAGGCAAGAAATAAATATATATAAACCTCAGTGGAAATCCACCTTTGCAGTGCACTAGTTTCTTATACATGTAGAACGAACATTTGGGCAATTTGCTACAAGATCATAGTTTGGTTCTGATTGAATTTTGGATAATAATTGCATGAGATTGACCTTTAGTTTCGGAGGAGGACAGCACTTTAACATATACTGCAATGCCCAAAGTAATTGACCACTTAACCACAGCAGAATTATGGGTAATTTTTCAGGATTTAGTCGGAAATATGGCTTGTTGCCATTCATCGGAAAGCTCTCGCCGAGAGCTTTCCGATGAATGGCAACAAGCCATATTTCCGACTAAATCCTGGAAAATTACCCATAATTCTGCTGTGGTTAAATGGTCAATTACTTTGGGAATTACTGTATTGAGCAATACATAAATTTATCTTCCTTGCTTCTACTCTCAAATAGCAGGTCTGTTCTATATGCCTTGCGTATTATCATATTAGCAGTACTACTAAAGAGAGTATCATCCTATGATTGCAATATTGAATCACAGAATTTGTGGTTGCTACTCTAACATGATAAGAATAACCCAAGACTGAGTCTCAACCGCTGAGATGCATGTATACAGACTGAGATGCAGTCAATCCAGCATACCCCTCGTCAATGAGTATTTTGTAAAGGAAGGGTTAATTTATATAACACTCCTGTATGGAGCCTCACACAGACCCAAGCAGATGACAGTCATCAGTGCATTGTTCTCTCTGTCTGGGGCTCCATAAAGGGTTATATAACACTCCTGTATGGAGCCTCACACAGACCCAAGCAGATGACAGTCATCAGTGCATCGCTCACTCTGTATTGGGCTCCATAAGGGGGAACTACTCATCAATAAAAGGATTAACAAAGAAAGAAATTCCCTGCATTGTTTTTTTTCACAGTTAAAAAGTTCCCCGCCATAACACATCAGCACATCAAAAAGTTTCCAGGTTTGAACGGGTGCAATATGATCTCTACAAGTGTTTACAAGCCAGAGTAGTAAATCATAGCATGATCTAGTTCTCCATTAGAAGTGTAATAAAACTAGAGGCGGGCTGTCACAATGGGACTAAGTCGAAGGATACCCCTATGGAAGTCGAGAAAAACTGCTAACAAAATTGCCCAATTATGCATCCTGAGAAAAAGAGGGATAACTCCACACACAATAAGTCTGACAGACCTCATAATCACAGGTTCCCATGGTACTAAACATCTATGCCAAGTTTAAAACAAATTTTTTTAAATTGATAACAAAATGTAGGAATGAAGTTCCGGACAGACAGACGGACGAGCTGATTCCATTATACCTCAATGACTTGTGGGGGGTATAATGAGATACTGACCTGACTTGAGAGGAATGAAAAGACATGTGTACACGGATCTCGTCAGCGAGGCTATCCTCAGCATGGTGTTCTGAAATAACAAATCAAAGTATGAAGAGAGGTGTGGCTGGCCCCGCTGGTGCATACTCTCAGCTGCATAATAATCATGATGGCCTAATAATAGTGTGGGGTGGGGATTTAGGCTGAAATTAATAATAGTGTGGGGTGGGGATTTAGGCTGAAATTAATAATAGTGATGGCAATCACTCTATGTCTCAATGCCAAATAATAATGATTGGGAATTTTCTCAGGCACCTGAGAGTTGCGACTACTCTCATCTGGCAAACTTGACTGTATAAATTACTATAATCATATAAATCACCGAGACTGAATACCTGTAGGTCAATTGGGAGCCTCATTCTACTTAGGCCTCAATTGCTATGACATCAGGAAAAAGATATTACAAGAACTTCAATCTAGGATCATATTGAATTTCCCAAGTTGAAGTTAACCCATCAGTCACATCATTTATGCAATTTATCTTCTGCAAATTAGGCGATATAGAAACTGAACAGAAGTAAAAACGTACTAAAACAATGTTAATTTGAGACTATAGATACTTCCCAGAAGATGAGGCCTAAGCAGAATGAGGTCCCCAGAGGTGAATTTGGTGATACTAGCCCACTGTGTGGGATAACGTCACTAAATTCACCCTCTAAGGAACTCATTCTGCAAATGTCAGACACACTAAATTCAGGCTTGATAATCACCATGTCTCAATTGTGACCCGCCATATAACCCACAGGGAGCCTCACACAGATGGAAGCATGCACTACATAGTGTCGTCTGCTCCAGGCTGTGTGGGGCTCTCTATGGGTTAATAGACTCGCCATATCAAATCCAGTAGTAAGTCGGGATTTTTTTTTTTACCGTGTGCCAATGCATTCTCTTATATATGCGAGTCGACCATAGGTCGCCTCGCATATATAAGAGAATGCATTGGCCTAACAATTTTTTATCATTTTTTTTAAATAAATGTTTCTTACAATTTTTAGGACATAAAATAAAAAACATCCATTACCCTGCAGGGAGCCCCACACATATATAGAAGCATATAGAAGAGTGTCGTCTGGTCATGTTTGTCTGGGGCTCTGTATGGGTGAAATTATAAAATTGTTAAAGAATACAAGAACAAATTATTAAAATTGTAAAAAATTGTTAGGCCAATGCATTCTCTTATATATGCGAGGCGACCTATGGTCGACTCGCATATATAAGAGAATGCATTGGCACAGGGTAAAAAAAATCCCGACTTATGACTGGATTTGATATGGCGGGTCACAATTGGTCAAGTTTTCATGATTCTATTGATTACTCTTGGGGTCCATATGGTGCAGAATAAGAGTACATTGTGGACAATACTGCTAAATCCAATAAGAGTATAGGGCGGAACATTGTGGACAATATTGCGAAAGCCAGCAAGAGTATGGGGCAGTACAGGGTGGCAATTTCCAACATGGAACCAAGTCTATCTGCAATGCTATAAGGTCAATCATATATATTTATAAAATTGTGAACTGTCAATAGGAGTTACCAAAAAGGACTTCCAGCAACATGTTTGTAATATCGTTTCCTGATCTGTGTAAAGGCCAAGCAATTCTGATAGTCCTGTAGTATAGACTGCCTGACAATCCTACTTTTTAATAAAAGGCCGTCCGGCCAGTGTCCCCCGAAAAAGTGGCTTCATTGGGGCATCAGCTTTTCTGAAAAAAATAACAAGGACCCTAAATCCGATACTAAATTTCAGAACAATATAAGTGGATCGTACCCATATTCGAACTTGATCTGTATTTCGAGCTGATAAACTCATATACCAAATTTGATTCAGATATGATCACACAAACTAAAGTTCTCATCCGGAAACCAGAAATTTACAGGATTCTAAGTTGTAAAAGGGCAGAGCAAACCCATATTCGAACCTGACCTGTATTTTGGGCTGATAAACTATCATACTAAATTTGCTTCAGATATGATCACACAAACTAAAGTTATCATCCGGAAACCAGAAATTGACAGGATTCTAAGTCGAAAAAGGGCCATAACTCTAGCAAAAATGGGAGGATTGTACCCATATTCGAACTTGACCTGTATTTCGAGCTGATAAACGCACATTCCAAATTTGGTTCAGATATGATTACACAAACTGAAGTTATCATCCGGAAACCAGAAATTGACAGGATTCCAAGTCGAAAAAGGGCCACAACTCTCGCAAAAATGGGTGGGGCAAACCCATATTCGAACTTGACCTGTATTTTGGTCTGATAAACTCACCTATGAAATTTGCTTTTTATCTAATAACCGAAACTAAAGTTATCATCCAGAAACCATTTCCGGACGCACGCACGCACGGACGGCTCCACAGACGGACGGACACCGGCTATTATAATAGTGCCCCAAAAAAAAAAAATTGGGGGACAAATAAACATATGAACCCAAATAAGCACCATGCAGGGCAGCAAATTTTCCAAAAATCAACAAGCATAACATGTACCTAATGCATACAGGTATGCTTATTTGGATCCCAAGAGTGGGGTATCTAGGATCTCAATAACAAAATGATGATATGAATGCGATATTATTCATAAAACACATTTTGTGTCTGAGAAAACACAGGTCGTCTGTAGCTTAGTTTCTTGCAAAGAGCACAGTGGATTGTTTATAAGATGAGGAATGATATTGCGCCATTTCCTTATTTAGATTCACGTGCTTTACGTTGGTTGTAAAACTCCTAATTTGGTGTGCTTACAACTTACAACTCACAATATGATTCATCATAATATTCCTTATTTGGTATGCATTACCATATATAGGTTAGGATAATAAATGGATTGAAAAATATTCATCTCTTTGCGAGAACAATTTTATCATGTACACGTTTTCTGTCTGAACATTTCCCAATCATGAAGTAACGTGGATTAGCTTCAATTTGAACTGACAGCAGGTAGAATGGGTCGATTAAAATAAAATTTGGTGTGATTTGAATGCGATTATTGATTGCGCCAATAATTTTATCTACACATTCCACCGCGCAACAGAACATTTTCATTGGACGATACAGTAGTTCGGAGTGTTTGTCTATAAACAATCATAACGTAACTTTTTTTATGTCTGTTTACATAACCAAGGGTACAAACTTGACAATAACATGCAATCTATGCGATATTTATGATTTGTATAAGAACAATATGTGTCTATTATATAATATTCTTTCTGTTTCTGGTGGTTTTAGTGGATGTGACTATTTTAAAACCTATATCCACAGGGAAGGCTGCCTGTATCTTTAAGGGTACACATAGTCCTGGAGCTGATACTGTAGGTGCCCGTATCTTTAAATGGATTCAGTAGCAGCATTAATCTTTTCTGACAGCATGAAACTATCTAATGTGATCTGTTGGTTTTTCATATCTAACTGGTGAAACTATATTGAACTATAAACATTCAAATTTGATCAATAAGGTATTCTCAATTGATCAAAGTGGTAAGATATCAATGTATTCATTACTATGTCAATGCATCAATGCGATTGTGGAATTAAATATTATGATCGTCATTAATTTATTTTGTTTCATTAAGTTTGATTAACTATTATACATATGTTTGTTTTTGTTTTTGTTTATCTTTTGTAGTGATATTAATTATGGTATCACAAACAACAAGCTATGCTTTGTATATGGATACTAGATGTATGTTAAGATATTACTATATTTTTTTATGAAATAAAATCATCTGAACTAAACTTAACTAAACCTCTTGTTTCGCGACTTTGAAAATAACAGTTTAAAATTTATCATGAGGACATTCAATCGGAGACGGAAAGATATTTCACAATTCTGTTGAACAGTATGTCACGTGACTGCACATCCATGTGCATGCTATTATTATCTTTTCATTAGGCCAAAATGATTAATATTCATGTTTCCCCTAACAGACCCAAAAAATTAGGGGTGGGCAGTAGGCCTTTTATTTAATTTGTCCATTTTATGTTTTTTTCCATTTTAATTTGCATTAACAACATGCCGGATGAGAACTGAACCCCTTTTTATGACCAAAATTGTAGCTGGAAAACAAAATAATAACAAGCAAAGCAAGTTGATAGTTTTGTTAAGCGCAATTCATTACACTTTTATAAGCGTAAATGCCCTATTTGTGCTTAAGCACAATATGTGGTATTTGCGCTTAAGCGCAATCAATTGTGCTTAAGCGCAATTCATTATTAAATGAATTAAATAAAATTTCTTATATTTTTCAGTTAACGAAGTTGAATGAATTATGGTGTGTTTTATTTATTTATTTTTCTCAAAATCAATAAAATGGAATTGGGTCCGTGGGTTTGGCGACCACATGGCGGGATAGGGGAAACACAAATATTAATCATTTTGGCCTTAATTGATAGTGTTTTCTCAGTTCTGACTTGCAGTGACAGTTGTAATGTTGTTCGCACCAGTGTGTGTACGAGAATCTCCATGACTACATATACATGTACGGTATGTTTAAATACCATTATTACCACTTTAGAGGGCATTCTCTAGTAGATTAACAGTAATTTACCCGCACGGTAAAAAGTCATAACGCCCGGCATCAAACCGGAAGTTATGTGTTAATGATATTAATGGCCCGCTTCCGGTTTGACAAACCGGAAGTTATGCGTTAACGATATTAATGGCCCGCTTCTAGTTGGGTTTCATTTCAGAGAGTGGTAATAGTAGTAATAACTTGATTTTGTCGGGCCTTCAATGAACCCCTCGGGCTGTTAATCATTTCTAGAGGGCCGTTAATATACCAATAACTTGATTTTGGAGGGCGTTATGGTTTATTATTACCACTTTAGAGGGCGTTCTCTAGTAGATTAACAGTATTTTACCCGAACAGTAAAAAGCCATAACGCCCGGCATCAAACCGGATGCAGGCCGTTAACGATATTAACGGCCCGCATCTGGTTTGCGATTTGCTAGAAATCCAATCGAACGCAACCTTATTTCGGAATTTCTGTTAAAACAAGTTTATAGTATATTATTACGAATAAAACTGAAATTTTAGACTGAATTTTCGTTAGATATGTCCCTATTTTCGTGGTAAATAATATAATTAGTCACGTGACAATTTGTTTGACAACAAACAGACGACACATGGTTTGAATTGTGATCGTTTTGAAAAAAAATGTCTCAATCAAGTGAATTGGATGAAGAGTCATTAAATGCTCTAGAAAATAGTTCTAAATCTGCATCAACCACAAAATCAACACAGTGGGGAGTGAAAAAGTTCTCAGAATGGCTTTCAAACAGAAATAAACAATGTGATTTCTCTCAAATCTCTCCTGACGAACTGGCCTCTCTTTTGCGGAAATTTTACACCGAAGTCAAGCCATTTCTGATGTAAAGCTTGATGCTGGCTCAGATGGAATAATAACGATTCCACCAAGTTATTACATGTACATGTATTTCATTTGACATATTGTTGCTTACTCACTCACCTATGTTCTAGTTGGGTTTCATTTCAGAAAGTGGTAATAATAGTAATAACTTGATTTTGTCGGGCGTTATGGTTTATTAACGGCCCTCCAGAAATGATTAACAGCCCTCGGGCTATTAAAGGCCCTCGACTTCGTCTCGGGCCTTTAATGAACCCCTCGGGCTGTTAATCATTTCTGGAGGGCCGTTAATAAACCATAACGCCCTCCAAAATCAAGTTATTGGTATATTAACGGCCCTCTAGAAATGATTAACAGCCCGAGGGGTTCATTGAAGGCCCGAGGGTTGTTAATCATTTCTGGAGGGCCGTTAATAAACCATAACGCCCTCCAAAATCAAGTTATTGGTATATTAACGGCCCTCTAGAAATGATTAACAGCCCGAGGGGTTCATTGAAGGCCCGAGGGTTGTTAATCATTTCTGGAGGGCCGTTAATAAACCTAATGCCCGACAAAATCAAGTTTAATATTACTATTATTACCACTCTCTGAAATTAAACCCAACTCATAACTTCCGGTTTGTCAAACCGTAAGCGGCCATTAATATCGTTAACGCATAACTTCCGTTTTGATGCCGGGCGTTATGACTTTTTACCATGCAGGTAAATTACTGTTAATTAACTAGAGAATGCCCTCTAAAGTGGTAATAATAAACCATAACGCCCTCCAAAATCAAGTTATTGGTATATTAATCTCCACAAAGCGTTCTCCTCGAATATTATTGATTGATTGAAATTATGCGCCCTGGAAACCCAGGATGACACATGAGTAAGGGTACTGTATGTTTCATGTTGCAATGATCAACAATAGCTTTTGCGAAGCTACATGTACATAATGTAGGTGTTGTGCTTCAGATGCCAGATGGACTACAACCCTTATTTGAAATGTGTTTCTGGGATTGCTCCACTGGATCTCTCCCTAATTTTTTTTTCGAAATTAAAACTTAATTGATGTTGCCAGAAAACTGTTGTCCATGGCATATGTCCTCATTCTCAGATGACGTAAATTCGTAATCATATTAAATTTTAAAGAGACCTTGTAGCCAGATGACCTCGCAAATATAAATCACTGGATATAAACTTGATAAAATTAAAGTTCCAAAAAAAATAAGGTTTCATTTTCAATCAAATTTCGTTCTTTAGCAGTTTAGTTTAGGTGTTCAACCTGTTGTCTGTTGATACAGGAAATTCAATCAGTGTCAATTTAAACCTTAAATTCTGTTAATTATTCTTTTTGGAAGTTATGTCCAGTAGATGATTCTGTCTCTTAATATATAATTCTCATATACAGCAGCGTCTTCGTACATATGTAGGCCTACATGGCAGTACATGCACAATGTTCAATAAAGTCAACAAAACGGAAGTACGTGCACATATTCCACACAACGCTCCACTCCCATCACCGGCCGTTGTCGAAACGAGTGTGCGCTGCTTTTCTGGAGAAGGCGAGTGAATACAATAATACGACAAACCAAATATATCATTCAAGGTGGTGATTTTGTGTTACTAATTAACAAGATTACTTAACTTACATAAATACTGCTAGTGAGGTGATGAGAATTGGCAACATTTATGAATAAATTCAGAACAAAAATTCGAGGTAACTGCAAATGTAGCAAGGGAGGTAATTCAATTGACTAAAACCAGGAACAGGAATCCGGAATAAGATGAAATCCGGTATAATTTTTGTTTCCTTCCCACTTGTGCTGTGGACCACACACTTGGGCTTTGATGACTGGTGATAATTTTATACCCTGAGTCTGGCAAGTAATAGCCTGGGGGCTCCATTGTTGTTATATTAGACAGTATGTATTCAGACTAGGCAAGTAAGGGAAGGTTGAAACTTTGGAAGCCCCTGTATGATTTTTTTTTTTTTTTTATAATGTTATTCTTTTGTCTGAGCGTTATGATGCATAAACATGAGTCAATGGCAAAATTCACAGGAACACATGTGGATAAGTTCCTATTTTTCAGTTGTAGGGATTTTAAATAGAAGTTCACTAATTACAGTACTTCTAATATGATATATCGGAATGTATGGGAGGCCAAATTCACATTTATTAATAATTGTGCTTCAGCTAGCACAATTCAATTGTGCTTCAGTACAACCAATTGCGCTTCAGAGCAATCAATTGCACTTCAGTGCAATTCAATTGCGCTTCAGCACAATTCAATTGTGTTTCAGTGCAATTAATTTATAAATTGCTTCAGCGCAATTATTTTCACATATATGGCTAGCCCCCAGTTCAGGGGTGTAAGCTTGTAACAATAATTGCGCTTCAGCGCAATTGATATGAATCAAGCTTGATTGCGCTGAAGCTCAATTGAATTGTGCTGAAGCGCAATTGGATTGCACTGAAGTGCAATTGGATTGCACTGAAGCTCAATTCCCATAGGAATGGGTGGTGGCACTGGTTCAGTTGTCAGTATGATGTATTCGTTGCTTCATATGTGAGAGAACAACTTATAATTTCTTATTGAAGTGGCCATATGTTACGATCAGAATAGCACATTGATCAGATCCAACTTGAATTGTTTAATGTCTATAATTCCTTCATTCAGTTCTGATACTTTGTAATGTGTGGAACAATTTGATGTTACATTCCATCCGATTCGAATATGGTCCCCATATCAAAAGATTCCAACAACAACAACATTTTTTGAAATGCCACTTCAGTTATCAGAATTGATTAATTGCCCAAAAATAATGCTAACCACAGTTAACTATAGTATAAAATTGCCCAAAACATGTTATTTATCAACATTTTGTTCAACGAAATTTTGCCGGTTTGTCAAATATCTGACACAATATCTGAGACTGTCTTCTCACCGACTTTTTACTGGGTTTGTAAAAAGTATCAGTGGTGAAAAATAATAGTTTTCAAAAATCGATATCTGATCACTCTGAGCTTTGATGGGTGGGTTCCTCAACTCGAATCAAATATTTTTTACCCCCGAAGCCAAGGAAATAGTAATTTGCGAGTGTTAATTTGAATTAAGCATCTTTAGCAAGGAGTTAAATGATTTTTTGGTTTGTTTTCATGAATAGGTTCTCACAAATAAATCGAGTGATGTCGGAGGAAATAAATCCAGCCATAATAGTTGCGACTTGGCCATTTGCATTGAAAGCCGTCGACAAAGCTGTTGATCATTTGAGTAATGGTGGTCTGTCTGCACTGGAGGCTGGAATAAATAGTAAGTATACAAACAACCCACTAGATCACAGACCAGCCTATAGAGCACAGGCACCTGGGGAAAATTACTAAAATACCAATATAGACTATACCAGTGTACACACTGACTGGTATAGTCTATATTGGTATTTTCGTAAATTTCCCCAGGCGCCTCTGGCCTAGAGGGCGACTTGGGAGATATCTTCTCCCTAAAATGTGCCACTTCTCCCTATTCTTGTCCTAGGAAGAAGCGACTTCTCTCTCTCTCTCTCTTATATACCAGTACTAGTATGCATATTTCAAAACAGCATATTTTAAGTCTATTTACTGATTATAATGGTATTTTAAATGGGCTCTTGTATTGAATAATACCGGTACTTATTGGATCATAGAAAGGTTATGTTGGGGTGTAAATTGAACTTCATCCATAGTTATTTCTCCCTGATAACAGTGACTTTTCCAAATTTGAAACCTCCAGGCTGGTACCTGAATTAGGTCGTGGATTATAACAAATTCATTGTCCAATTGATTTTATTTTACGACCTCTAGGCCAAGCCATAATTTTTTTTCTGAAATTTGTTAAAAAACATGGCCACCAGCAACCATCTTCAAATTTGAATCCATTGGCACACCCTGCATTTATTGGAGAAATATTTTGAAAATTTACAGGCATGTTTAGGATCACCTCTAAATGGGAGCTGTAAAATTTGAACGAATTAGATAGAAAAAACATGGGCTACCGGCAGCCATTGAGAATTTTACTCTTTGTATGACTAAATATTTCATCATGCCCTAGAGCCAACATTTTTTATCCAGTTGATCCAAAACTTCATATGGCTCTTCGGATTGACCTTTGATATTACTTAAACATTTAAATTTTCTGCATTCCTGGTCACTCCATTGACTAATGTATGACATTATCTCCTTTCCAAGTTAAGCATGCATTGACACTTTCATTATTGAAGTTTTTCCTTTGACACAGTACTGAGAATAAGGTGCCTATCATTTGCAGAGTGAGGTCCCCAGAGGATGAATTTAGTGACGCTATCCTGCATAGTGGGCTAGCATCACTAAATTCACCCTCTGGGGACCTCATTATGGTTAGGCCTCATTTTCTATGGAAAGTTTCTTTATTATAAAATTTCTATAGAAACTTCTTCACATAGATTCTATTTCTTTTTTAGATTAGTTTCTCTATATCCCCAAATTGGCGGACGACACATTGCATAATCGAGGTTCCCAAATGTGTGTACATCACAATATTCACCATTTGGGAACTTCAATCTGAGTCTATGTCTCCCATAGCAGATGAGGCCATGCAGAATGACGTCACCAGAGGGTGAATTTTGTGATGCTAGCCTGCTATGTGGGATAGCATCACTAAATTCACCCTCTGGGGACCACATTCTGCCAATGACAAGCACACTAAACTAAGGCTTGTTTGACACAGTACTGGAGAAAGATGAGTCTTGTGGCTGCTACTATGTTGGGAAAGGAGGTCCAGGAAACTCAGATGGTTACTTGGAGCAGGATGCTGCACTAATGGAGGGGAGATCACTCTCATTCGGGGCAGTCACCGCTCTGAAGGGGTGAGTATTATGGATGGGAGATCACTTTCATTTGGGCCTGTTACCACTCTGAATGGGTGAGTATATTATGTAAGGGAGATAACAGGATGCTGCACTGATGGAGGGGAGATCACTCTCATTCGGGGCAGGCACCGCTCTGAAGGGGTGAGTATCATGTAAGGGAGATCAATCTCATTCCGGGCAGTCACCACAATGAAGGGGTGAGTATCATGTAAGGGCGATAACTCTCAGTCATCGCTCTGCAGGGGTGAGTATCACGGATGGGAGATCACTGGCATTCCGGTCAGTCACCACTCTTAACCCTTTACCCAACAAACCGGCCAAAAACGGCCAAATAAAGCTGCAACAGCCTAAATTATCTTGGGTCTGTCTCAATAAAACCATACAAATATGGATATCATTGGAACCGGCTCATTGACCACATTGTGATGGTTACAGTTATGCCCTGTGCCAATGCATTCTCTTATATATGCGAGTCGACCATAGGTCGCCTCGCATATATAAGAGAATGCATTGGCCTAAAAATTTTTTTAATGTGTTAAGCCAATGCATTCTCTTATATATGCGAGGCGACCTATGGTCGACTCGCATATATAAGAGAATGCATTGGCACAGGGCCGTTCTGTTGGGTAAAGGGTTAAGGGGTGAAAATTTAGATAGTATGATCGTATAAGAACTTATTTCAGGTTTAGATTGTAAAATGGCAAACTTCAAACTTGGGTTGCTATAGAAATATTCTTAGCATGAAAGCACTGAGTGATATATCTGCATGAATGCACGACATACACAGATTGGTTGAATGACAGGACGACTTCTTAGGAACGAAAGGGCGACTTCTTGTGAACGACAGGGTGACTTCTTGGAAATCAATATGTGTCAATCACAAAACTATAAGGAGAGGTGAGAGGTTAATCTCCAGGGAAGATCACCATCAATGAATAATCCTTTGCTAGAAATGGTCTACTAGTTTCGGATTGTTATTATCCTTCGTCAGGACCTGTGGGTGTGAGAAAAGTAGCTTGCTGACTCCGTTTATATAGCCCTTGGTGCGGCATCCTTCCATGTGATTGGTTGAAACCGTTCAGGTCAAGGGGTTGTGAGTATGGTTCACTATTGTGGTTTACTGAGTGGGGGAATAGTTTTGGTTCACTGCTATGGTTCACTCATGTTGGTTCCATTTCTGGTTCTCTGTGGTTCACTAATATGGTTCACTCATGTTGGTTCAATCAGGTCAATCACAAAACTGTGAACCATGTGAGACTATATTGTATCACAATCTCAATTCGTTAACTGTGAACCATGTGAGACTATTGTATCACAATCACAATCCGTTTGCTTATCAAACAGTTTAATACATATAAATCCGCACCCTGAAACAAGATAAAACAAAATTCACATGCTTTTATGTGACTCTTATATGAGATTTAGAAAGGAATCTTAGTCTCGGACATTTTGTCAGCGTACTATATGGCAACCGTATGCAGACTTTATGTATTGGGTTATCACACTTATTACAAGTTTGAATTTATCATATGGACTCTGATCTATAGTCCATTAATTGAACTTATTTTATTATTTACATTTCCCATCAATTATTAGGAATCATCAAACCTGCAAATAGTGTGTCTGTCATTTGCAGAATGAGGTCCCCAATGGGTGAATTTAGTGACGCTATCCCGCATAGTGGGCTAGCATAACTAAATTCACCCTCTGGGGACCTCATTCTGCTAAGGCCCTCAACTGCTATGGCAGACCTAGGATCAGATTGAAGTTCCCCAGTTGAAGTTGGTGATGTTCACCCATTGGGCACCTCAATTATGAATTTTATCTTCTGCAAATTAGGGGATATAGAAACTTCCTAGAAGGGAAATGTAACTAAAAACAATGTTAAGTTGATACTTCCCAGAAGATGAGGCCCAAGCTGGATAGCATCACTAAATTCACCCTCTGGGGACCTCATTCTGCAAATGACAAACAAGCTATTTGCAGGCTTGGCAATCATCATGTCCTGCACTTGTATAACTTTCCATCATTTTTAGGATAGATGTGCCCATATCTGTAGCCAGGCGCGTGATGGAGAGGTCACCTCACAGCATGCTGTCCGGAGATGGAGCTCTAAAATTTGCTGAGGAGAACGGATTTCAAAAGGATCCCCAGATGATGGAGCAAAGACAAGGAAACCAGGTAGAACAAGATGTTAGAAAATGCATGTTGATCATTTCATATTATCTAATGCTACACTATCTTACTTATCTTACACAAGTTTAATAGACAACATGTAAGAATGTCTCAAACAATATATGATTTTCACACAAAAAATATTTAAATGTGTCATCATGATGATGATGTTGAAATGTGTACTCATCATTTTTATATATGGCATACTAGTAGGGCAAACTTAAATATGAACAAAATTGTGGATGCTTCATCATTTTTATATGGCATACCAGTAGAGCAAACTTAAATATAAACAAAATTATGGATGCCCAATCATCCCCTCCCGACTCTATTTTTAGTCAATCAGTCTAATTTGATAACATATGAGCATCTAGTAATATATTTGGGATGACTACATAAGTTTCAATAGAAACAGAGAAGATTGTGTCCATTATATGTTTCTGCCAAACTTTCTTGGAAATTGTCTTACTGTTTTGTGAATATTTTTTATGTTTACCCATACCATAGTATGGTAAACATAGTGTTAACGTCCGGATTGACCACTCGTCATTCGTTCGCCCGTCCGTCTGTCGAGCCGTCCGTCTGTCCATAGACACTTTACGCATAATGCGATAACTGAAACATTTTCTATCTGATCGGAACCAAATTCGGTATGTGAGTTTCTCAGCCCAAAGTACAGATCAAGTCAGAATATGGGTTTGATCCGAGTTTTTTTTACAGAGTTATGGCCCTTTTTCGACTTAGAATTCACAGATGCTACGATAACTAAAAAAAATATTATCTGATCGGAACCAAATTTGGTATGTGAGTTTCTCAGCCCAAAATACAGATCGAGTTCGAATATGGATTTGATCCGATTTATTTTAAAGGAGTTATGACCCTTTTTTTTTTTTGGAAAAAAAAAAAAAAATTATATTTTTTTTTAGATTGAACTCCTTGCTTAATTTAACCAAAAAAAATTATTCAATTTTTTTTAAAACTTTTATAATAATAACAAAAAAATTAAATAATAAAAACAAAATTGTCATTGACACTTCATTTGTTTTAGTTTTATACCATTAATTAGGTGTGATGTCCTGTTTTGAAAATATGAAGATTTTATTGCAATAGTTACATGTAATATAATGATATCAATAAATTACCATGTGAACATCCAATATCCAGAGTATATGAGAATGAGAGTACATTTTATAGATGGTGTCATTCCAAGTGAAATCTTGTTATTAATTGAGTGATGACATATGGTATGAGCTGTGGGGTTTGGTTTAGATGAAGTCAAAGATAAACAACAATTGTGGCTGGTTAATTGTTTATCTTATCTGTCAAATTGATCTGCTTAGAAAATTATTAACCCTTTCCAAGCTTCCCATAGACACATGCTATAATGTACATGGACTCTTCCTCATATTTCTTATCTATGGTTATCTTTGCACATTATTCACTTCTATCAATACGGACCAGCATCCTCATCATATAATGTCTGTATAAACATTATATAGATAACACCTTTGAATTGTATAAACTACATATATTTTTGACAACCATACACCCCTGTTATGAAACACTTAATCTTGCATGTACCTGACAATATAAGCATTCCTTATTTAATACACATGTTAGATCTGATCTTATCTGTCCATATTTGATAAACAAATAACAACTGGGGAGAATGGGGGGGGGGGGGGGTAGTAATTAAAGTACAATTTAAATATGAGATGGAATCCCATACATGTATGTTGTTTTAAGCAGTCTGGCTTGTCAACAAATTATAATTTCTCTTTCGAAGTGAATGAATTTTGAATATCTGGCAAATCAAAAGTGGCAGAGATAAGGGTTTATCACTTTTGCTTCCAATGAGTTAACTTAAACTCCTAAACATATCCTCCGAAATCACTAAACCATTGGATCTCACAGTGAGAGGTCCTTGGGTGAACAGGGACATAGTTATGAGATTTAAAACTACTCCTCCCCCGCCCCAAATACTTTAACCCCTTCTTAAAACAAATTATTTGAGCTTTTGATTTCAAGTTGGGTACTGATATATGGATTCCTGTGATCATATCTTATACAAATTATCAGTTATAGCTAATCGCTATAGCCAAGGTATGGGTTAAATATCTGCTGATCGTGATCGGCCTCTCGTTTTTTTCTAGCGTCCAGAATGTGAAGGGCACGATACTTTAGGAATGCTTCTCAAAGATAACAATGGGAGCTTCTACGCAGGTAAGTCATGCAGGACATGATACTGAGGGGGTCCGGTCCGTTTGGGGTGTTCACCTTGGAATTACCAACAGCAATTGAACCTTGAAGAAGACCAAATTTCATAGGTCAGAGAAATCCATTTATAGTAAAACAAATGGCAAAAATTGATCAAAAGTAGGAAAATAATCGACTTTTGGTCTGAACACAACAAATCCTGCATTAAATCAAACCTGCAAATAGCGTGTCTGTCATTTGCAGAATGAGGTCCCCAGAGGGTGAATTTAGTGATGCTATCCCGCACAGCGGGCTAGCATCACCAAATTCACCCTCTGGAGACCTCATTCTGCTTAGGCCTCATCTTCTGGGAAGTATCTATAGTATCAAATTAACATTGTTTTTAGTTACATTTCCCTTCTAGGAAGTTTCTATATCCCCTAATTTGCAGAAGATAAAATTCATAATTGAGGTGCCCAATGGGTGAACATCACCAACTTCAACTGGGGAACTTCAATCTGATCCTAGGTCTGCCATAGCAGTTGAGGGCCTTAGCAGAATGAGGTCCCCAGAGGGTGAATTTAGTGATGCTAGCCTGCTATGCAGGATAGCGTCACTAAATTCTCCCTCTGGGGACTCATTCTGCAAATGACAGACACGCTATTTGCAGGCTGGCACTAAATACTGTCTAAAAACTATCAGAACAAAGTCAACCTATTATCGGTCTAAAATTTCATACTAATTTTGTATTTGACTTGAAATTTCTAACTGTTGAGGTGAGATATACCCCCCAAATTATCCTGTCGCCACCTATCTGCAGGTTAGATATAAGATAAATCGTCCTGTCGCCACCTATCTGCAGGTTAGATATAAGATAAATCATCCTGTCATAGGGGCTCTGCGAATCAGAAATTCGGCAACTGAAATTTTTTACTGAATCGAATCTCGAATCGAATCGGGTGTCCGATGTCATCATCATATCCGAATCATATCTGGACATGCACTGGAATATGAATATTTTTGCGACTGACACATTCTCAACTTTATTTTTGAACGAAAATCAAAACTGTACATCACTTAGTATAACATGTGACATATACATGAATGCCATGACCTTGACGTCTATAAAGTGAATAATTACTACTGAAAAAACACTACTTGTCTATTATGGTAGTGTATATAGTTCAAGTTTTTATTCAGCAATACCAATGAATTTTGGTTTCTGCTGTAACATAAACAAACATTTATTACAAAAACAAAACAAAAAGAACAATTGTTACATGTATATGTATGGGGGGGGGGGGGGGGGGGGGGGGTTAAGAAAAAAAAAAAAAAAAAATGTTTTTCCTTAAATTGATGGTATTGAGGAGTAGCTTATCTCATTCCATGCATGCTTTTATGAATTCACATACCAACTTCGTATCTTCTGCATTATTAGGGTTTAAAATTCTTTTAATTGTTCGACCTGCATCTGTTGATCCTGCAGAAAAATCAAATCTGGTTAATCCAAGCTTATTCAAAAGGGGTGCTCTATGTTCAGTGTGTTTCTTCCATAATGTTACAAAATGAGCATTTCCTATCTTTCCTATCAGGTTTTGGTCTTTTCATGCATTCAGTTTCTATGGCCAGTCTATGAGCACTCAGCCTCAATGATGTGAGGAATTTTGTGAGATTTTTGGGTATTCTAAATTTCAGATAACTTTGTAAATTAAAACTGATAAATGTTACTGTATAACAAAAAGTTTATTACCTTCTACCTTTTGTGCAAGATGACTTATTTGTCCATGGAATTGATAAATATTTTCCTCAATACCATTCATGCTCAAAGACGCAAGATCTATATTGAAACGGGTGGTGATTTTGTTCAGAGCTTGTTGCCAAGATATATAATGGTGTTTATTAATTTGATAGTCGCCCATGACTATGACTGTATTATAAGGATTGCAGGACTGATGTGTGCTGCATCATAAACAAAGGCATGTATGTGATGCGCATGACCTGCTGCATCAGTAACCAGGTGGCTACTTGTAATAAGGCATTCCGTTTGACGGGAGGTAACTCAGTATAATCATCATGTGCGTTTTATCCCTAAATTTAATAAAAGATGGCATTACCCGGCTTTCTTGTCGACCGGAATGCATTTATGTGAGGTACCATCTTATTCCTACATAACATGTTATAATATGGGTTTATCGGTAATATATTAACAGTGTGTGGACACTAAAATGTATTAATATGCAACTAGCATAATTATGACGCAAAACGCTCTTGGCAAGTTAGCATATGGTATGAATGCATGTTCATCGATTAGAAGAAACTAAAGCTACAGGTAACACTATTAACTATATACAATTATATAGACAGAAGATGTCTTGACTTTTGACATGTATATAGTGATTATATTGACTGATATAGTATATTTTACCCCAAAATTGTTCAAAAACCACCAGTGTTAAAACATATTTACATCTGCGCGACGGACTGCGATTGGACGTAATCTCGTAACTAGACTATAGTGTAAACTCTAAATTACCACATACGCAAGACCCCCCAGAGTGGAAAACACGGTACAGTGCGGCAATTGCACAATTAATTGAGCTCCATAGATACAAATATGAGTTGTTTGTCCCCATAAACTGGAACAAATAGACAAGATTCGAAAATATACGAATCGGAGAGCCGATTCGGTATCGACCCCGAATCTGAACGCCGATGTCGACACCGAATCGAATCTTCGAAGGGCCCTATCCTGTCGCAACCTATCAGTTGCGTCTTAGGTGAAATATCAATCAATCTCTACTCGATGCTCTGGTAGACTGACTGTCCAGAGTGTCAATAGACTCACCGATTTCCATCTTAGTTGCAGAAGAGATTTAAAAATAAGTGCTGGGTGACTTATTGCACAATTGGGATATCCTCTGTGTGTTTTGCACTTTAACCCTTTACCCAACAGAAGGGCCCTGTGCCAATGCATTCTCTTATATATGCGAGTCGACCATAGGTCGCCTCACATATATAAGAGAATGCATTGGCTTAACACATTAAAAATTATAAAATTGTTAAAGAATGTAAGAAAAAATGGTAAAAAGTGTTAAAAAAAGATTTGTTTAGGCCAATGCATTCTCTTATATATGCGAGGCGACCTATGGTCGACTCGCATATATAAGAGAATGCATTGGCACAGGGCGTAACTGTAACTATCACAATGTGGTCAAGGAGCCGGTTCCAATGATATCCATATTTGTATGGTTCTATTGAGACAGACTGAAGATATTTTAGGCTGTTGAAGCTTTATTTGGCCGGTTTTGGCCGTTTTGTTGGGTAAAGGGTTAGGTGATCCTGTGTGTCTTTTTGCATGAAACCATGTGACAATGACCAATTCAGCGGCAGTTACTGGTACGGCCATGATATGAATACAGACTTCTGGTTTAGTGACGTGGTATATAGAGATTATCACCACAATGAAGTGATCTGAGTCTCCATATCACGCCTAGTTCAGAAGGTGAGATCCCGGATGAGACAAGCTGCCGCAGTCTGCGAGTCTGATCCGCGATCTCACCTTCTCAGTGAGACGTGATGTGGAAACTCAGATCACTTCACTGTAGTAATGATATGTTTATTATATGACTAGTTGAATTAAGTTATTACAACCAATCTCTGAAATTTATTGCAGAAAAGGCGATCAGTTGAATTCAAATTTAATGAACGAATCGCAACAATTTAATCAACAACAATTTCAAGAAGAAATGTCTCAATTGAAAATAGATTAGGAGCCTCGTTCTGATTCAGACATGCATGATATGGAATATGATAGTATGAAAACCATCACCAAATGATAGTGGTATTTAGTTAAAATAATGACAGTCATATATTAAAATCTCATACCATGATTCACTGAAATAACCTCAGCCTACCTGCCTACAGCTGAAAAAACTTATTTATTTCATACAGTGTCAACTCTCAATCCTGACACATTTACCCTTCAATGACTGGAGCTTCCTGATATTTTGCAAAAACCCTGTGCCAATGCTATCTTTTAAATATGCAAGTTGGTATATATAGGTAGCCTCGCATTTATAACAGAATACATTGGCCTAACAATATTTACCTTGACCTTGTAAGCCAGTGCATTCTCTTATATATGTGAGGCTCCCTATGGGAGACTCGCATATATAAGAGAATGCACTGGCACATGATCTTTAATGCTGCACCAGCACAGCTCCTGTCACAAAAGGGTTAATATTGTTCTCGGGCTATGTTTGTCTTTCCAGGGGTAACAACAACAGGGCCAAAAAACAAACATCCAGGTCGTGTCGGAGACAGCGCACTCCCCGGATGTGGGCTATATGCAGGTAAGTTAGATTTTACGCATAATGCATGTGACAGGATTGAACAGAAGGTGAGGCCTGATCAGAATGGGGTGAATTTAATGATGCTAGTCCGCTTTGTGGGCTAGCATCACTAACTCCACCATAATAATCGATCCAATGTGTTAGATCATGCCATGAATCTCTACTCTGGATAACGGCCGTAGAGATCATATTCCACCAGTACATCATGCCATGAATCTCTACTCTGGATAACGCCCGTAGAGATCATATTCCACCAGTACAAAACCTGGGAACTTTTTGAAGGGAACCTTATAAAGTCGAAAAAAATAATGCGGGGAATATATTTCTTGTTATTATCTGTTCTTGATAATATATTTAGCTGCAGGTGAAGGTCCCCAATTACATGCTTTTCCATGACTTTTTGGAGCTGATATCACAATAAACATTGAACTAATTACCCAGGAGAAATTCCATATTTGTATGCAACGCGAAGCAAAATCGCTCATAAAGTAACTTAAATCATGAAATTTTTAGTTGGGACTATCACCTACAGTGAATACATTATTAAGACACAAATAATAACTAAGAAATATATTACCGGCATTATTCATTCGACTGTATAAGGTCACTGTCAAAACTTCAAAAAGTTCCCAGGTTTTGTACTGGTGGAATATGATCTACCAATGCATGGGACAATTATTACCCTGATGAGCCTGAACACTCGGTAACCATCTACTGCTCCCCAGGGACAGGGGAGGTGCAGCCACAATGTGGCTAGTAAATTGATAGATCTTTAACTGCTCATAATCAGGTGCCCATTTAATGCATGGGTGGTGCGAAGCAGTATACAGTACGAGCGACCTTGCTCAGGGTCACAACTTGGGGTACAATCCAACAATTGCACATCGATCAATTCGGCCAAGCCACATCTGTGGGAAACTCATATTAGACCAGCTGCGGGCTGCGAACTCATCTTGATGTGTTGATATTGAAGACAAGTCCCACACGCTAACCACTGGACGACAGGACTCCACAACTGGGGACCTCATTCTGCAAATGTCAGACACACAATATCCAGGTTTGCATGAAAAAGCAGTCTGACGAGAGACGATATGTCTTGATTTCCCTTATGCTGACAGCTCAGGATGTAAAAATAGGATATTGCGCAGCTCACTGATCAATCAAAGATGTGTTTTTATTGGAGGCACAACATAGGATTTTGTTATGTATATTAGTCTGTTTTAGATGTTGAGGATGGCACAGCATGTATTTATTGGAGGCATAACATAGGATTTTATTATATACTCTGTTCTGTTTTAGATGATGAGGGTGGCGCAGCGTGTTGCTCTGGAGACGGCGATCAGATGCTCAAGTTTTGTCCTGCATTCCAAATCGTAAATCTGATGAAAATGGTGAGAGATTAAAATAGATTATATAATTAATATACAGACCGACCTACACGTATATCCATCCGATAGCACAATTAATCAGTTTGGACAGTTGGTCTCCTGTGTGTTTTTGACAATACCTAAATGAACCAACCTCTTTAAGGCAATACCTAAATGAACCAACCTCTTTAAGGCAATACGCAAATATCCCAGATGCATATTTCATCTTACCCTCTTCGCAAAATTCATAAATGATGAGGAAAAATGTGAAATTAAAAAATATTTGAATTGGAGGTCCGATAACACCGATTTTTTTTATTGATATTAATATTAATATCTATTATTAATCATTTCAAGTCGGATAAGTGTACTATATCTGGTTTTCAAGCCGGATATTTGTAATATTTCTGGTTTTCGGGATTCAAGTCGGATATGTGTGATATTTAAAAACATTCTGTGTTTTAAGTTTCCCCAGGAAGAAACACATCATTAACCCTGTCAATACTGAATGGATTCTCCCATTCAATCATAAAAGTATACATTGGAATAGTCTATTATTGATCTGGAGGGATGTTCAGTAAATATGAGCAGACAACAGACATTCAAACATGTTTAGAAAATAAGTTCAATAAACAACCTAACGATGTGTCATTTGTTGAACTTATTGTCTGAACATTTCCTAATGATCGATAACTACTCATTAATGAGTATTTAGTATAAAAGGTTTTTTTTTCATCGCAATTCTACACAAAATTTATTAAAATCGTCCACTAAATTCGATTCCAGCCTAGCTATAGCTTGGCTGGAATAAAATTTATTTTTTAGAATTTGTTATTGAGAAAAGACAAAATACATGCACTCGTTCATGCTCTCTATCCAGGACATGGAAAACGGAACTCTACCATGCCCTGGCCTACTCTCTTACCTGTGACATGTCATGCGTAAATAGTTAAAAGTCAATGAGTATTTAATATAGAAGGGGTTAATAAGGTAACTACTCATCAATGAGTATTTACTATAGAAGGGGTTAATAAGGTAACTGCTCGTCAATGAGTATTTAGTATAGAAGGGGTTAATAAGGTAACTACTCATCAATAAGTATTTACTATAGAAGGGGTTAATATGGTAACTGCTCGTCAATGAGTATTTAATATAGAAGGGGTTAATGTGGTAACTACTCATCAATGAGTATTTACTATAGAAGGGGTTAATAAGGTAACTGCTCGTCAATGAGTATTTACTATAGAAGGGGTTAATAAGGTAACTGCTCATCAATGAGTATTTACTATAGAAGGGGTTAATATGGTAACTGCTCATCAATAAGTATTTACTATAGAAGGGGTTAATATGGTAACTGCTCGTCAATGAGTATTTAGTATAGAAGGGGTTAATGTGGTAACTACTCATCAATGAGTATTTACTATAGAAGGGGTTAATAAGGTAACTGCTCATCAATAAGTATTTACTATAGAAGGGGTTAATATGGTAACTGCTCATCAATGAGTATTTGGTATATAAGGGGTTAATAAGGTAACTACTCATCAATGAGTATTAGTATAGAAGGGGTTAATATGGTAACTGCTCATCAATGAGTATTTAGTATAAAAGGGTTAATATGGTAACTGCTCATCAATGAGTATTTACTATAGAAGGGGTTAATATGGTAACTGCTCATCAATGAGTATTTACTATAGAAGGGGTTAATATGGTAACTGCCCATCAATGAGTATTTGGTATATAAGGGATTAATAAGGTATCTACTCATCAATGAGTATTTACTATAGAAGGGTTAATAAGGTAACTGCTCATCAATGAGTATTTAGTATAATGAGTATTTAGTATAAAAGGGGTTAATAATGTAACTGCTCATCAATAAGTATTTACTATAGAAGGGGTTAATATGGTAACTGCTCATCAATGAGTATTTGGTATAGAAGGGTTAATAAGGTAACTGCTCATCAATGAGTATTTACTATATAAGGGGTTAATAAGGTAACTGCTCATCAATGAGTATTTACTATAGAAGGGGTTAATAAGGTAACTGCTCATCAATGAGTATTTGGTATATAAGGGGTTAATAAGGTAACTACTCATCAATGAGTATTTACTATAGAAGGGGTTAATAAGGTAACTGCTCATCAATAAGTATTTACTATAGAAGGGGTTAATATGGTAACTGCTCATCAATGAGTATTTGGTATATAAGGGGTTAATAAGGTAACTGCTCATCAATGAGTATTTGGTATATAAGGGGTTAATAAGGTAACTACTCATCAATGAGTATTTGGTATATAAGGGGTTAATAAGGTAACTACTCATCAATGAGTATTTACTATAGAAGGGGTTAATAAGGTAACTGCTCATCAATGAGTATTTACTATAGAAGGGTTAATATGGTAACTGCTCATCAATGAGTATTTACTATAGAAGGGGTTAATAAGGTAACGGCTCATCAATGAGTATTTACTATAGAAGGGGTTAATAAGGTAACTGCTCATCAATGAGTATTTAGTATAAAAGGGGTTAATAATGTAACTGCTCATCAATAAGTATTTACTATAGAAGGGGTTAATATGGTAACTGCTCATCAATGAGTATTTGGTATAGAAGGGTTAATAAGGTAACTGCTCATCAATGAGTATTTACTATAGAAGGGGTTAATAAGGTAACTGCTCATCAATGAGTATTTACTATAGAAGGGGTTAATAAGGTAACTGCTCATCAATGAGTATTTTGTATATAAGGGGTTAATAAGGTAACTACTCATCAATGAGTATTTACTATAGAAGGGGTTAATAAGGTAACTGCTCATCAATGAGTATTTACTATAGAAGGGTTAATATGGTAACGGCTCATCAATGAGTATTTACTATAGAAGGGGTTAATAAGGTAACGGCTCATCAATGAGTATTTACTATAGAAGGGGTTAATAAGGTAACTACTCATCAATGAGTATTTACTATAGAAGGGGTTAATAAGGTAACGGCTCATCAATGAGTATTTACTATAGAAGGGGTTAATAAGGTAACTACTCATCAATGAGTATTTACTATAGAAGGGGTTAATAAGGTATCTACTCATCAATGAGTATTTACTATAGAAGGGGTTAATAAGGTAACGGCTCATCAATGAGTATTTACTATAGAAGGGGTTAATAAGGTAACTACTCATCAATGAGTATTTACTATAGAAGGGGTTAATAAGGTAACTGCTCATCAATGAGTATTTAGTATAGAAGGGGTTAATAAGGTAACTGCTCATCAATGAGTATTTGGTATATAAGGGTTAATATGGTAACTGCTCATCAATGAGTATTTGGTATATAAGGGGTTAATGTGGTAACTACTCATAAATGAGTATTTAGTATAGAAGGGGTTAATAAGGTAACTGCTCATCAATGAGTATTTACTATAGAAGGGTTAATATAGTAACTAATCATCAATGAGTATTTACTATAGAAGGGGTTAATAAGGTAACTGCTCATAAATGAGTATTTACTATAGAAGGGTTAATAAGGTAACTGCTCATCAATTAGTATTTAGTATATAGGGGGTTAATAAGGGAACTACTTGTCAATGAGTATTTAGTATAGAAATGGTTAATAAGGTAACTACTCGTCGAGTATTTAGTATAGAAGGGGTTAATAAATTATCCTCATTCTTCAGAATTATTCGGCACAAGAAGCCTGCTCTTCAGTTCTGTCGGGAATACTGAAACGTCGGAACAACGAATGGTTTGAGATGGTTGCCATAGCGAAGGGTTAATATAGTAACTAATCATCAATGAGTATTTACTATAGAAGGGGTTAATAAGGTAACTGCTCATAAATGAGTATTTACTATAGAAGGGTTAATAAGGTAACTGCTCATCAATTAGTATTTAGTATATAGGGGGTTAATAAGGGAACTACTTGTCAATGAGTATTTAGTATAGAAATGGTTAATAAGGTAACTACTCGTCGAGTATTTAGTATAGAAGGGGTTAATAAATTATCCTCATTCTTCAGAATTATTCGGCACAAGAAGCCTGCTCTTCAGTTCTGTCGGGAATACTGAAACGTCGGAACAACGAATGGTTTGAGATGGTTGCCATAGCGATAGATAAGAAGGTTAGACAATTTATTGTTAACAAGTAATTAAATCATTCTAGCCTCAATATTGAAATGACTTAATTGGTTCATCACACAGCAGTGACAATGTTACAGTATATCAGACTTAACCCTTTACCCAACAGAAGGGCCCTGTGCCAATGCATTCTCTTATATATGCGAGTCGACCATAGGTCGCCTCGCATATATAAGAGAATGCATTGGCTTAACACATTAAAAATTATAAAATTGTTAAAGAAAGTAAGAAAAAATGGTAAAAAGTGTTAAAAAAAGATTTTTTTTTAGGCCAATGCATTCTCTTATATATGCGAGGCGACCTATGGTCGACTCGCATATATAAGAGAATGCATTGGCACAGGGCATAACTGTAACTATCACAATGTGGTCAAGGAGCCGGTTCCAATGATATCCATATTTGTATGGTTCTATTGAGACAGACCGAAGATATTTTAGGCTGTTGAAGCTTTATTTGGCCTGTTTTGGCCGTTTTGTTGGGTAAAGGGTTAACCCTTCCATGACTGGAGCTTCCTGAAATTTTGCGGAAACCCTGTGCCAATGCATTCTCTTATATATGCAAGTCTCCCTTGCATATATAAGAGAATACATTGGCCAAACAATATTTACTTTGACCTTGTAAGTTGTAAGTTAGTGCATTCTCTTATATATGCAAGGCTCCACGTAGGAGACTCACATATATAAAAGAATGCACTGGCACAGGATCTTTAATGCTGCACCAACGCAGCTACCATCCTGAAAGGGTTATATGACAAGTAACTGGACATTCATACACAGAATGACACAAGTGTGTTATAGTTCAGTGCATTTATGGTTTTATCTGAAACAAATTGCAACAGAATTTGTTCGCATAATAAATACATAAACCCTCCTCAAAAAACATACTAAAAACCAACACAAATCAGAAAAAATGAAATGGTGAATTTCGTGAAATAATTTTGGGAAATTTTGTCAAATCATCAATTTATGGATTTTCAGGGATGTATATAAAAAATTCAAAGGGACAAGTCCTTCCAATTCTGTGTGCATATTGTAGATCTTACTTTTTCCTTTTCTGGGAAGTTTCTATATCCCCTAATTTGAAGGAGATAAAATGTATAATCGAGACGACTAATGGATGAACATCACCAACTTCAACTGGGGAACTTCAATCTGATCCTAGGTCATCCATAGCGGTTGAGGCCTCAGCAGAATGAGGTTCCCAGAGGGTGAATTTGGAGATACTAGAGCCCCCATGTGGGATATCGTTGCTAATTTCACCCTCTGGGTACCTCATTCTGAAAATGACAGACACACTATTCACAGGCTTGGTCAGGTTTGTAAGACATCTATCTCAAACTTCACTTTAATGTTTAACCCACAGGGAGCCTCACACAGATGGAAGCGTGTCAAGGGCTCTCTATGAGTTAGATACACTACACTGTTTGTTGTTGGTCTTAAGGGCCAGACAGATAAATCCAGACAAGAATATTCTTGAATTTCACATGTTCTCATCTGCAATGTATCTAGAATAATTTGCTCCAACAACATCACAGCTAAAGAAGCAAGGACCCACCAACATCATAGCAAATAAAAGGCCGCTCAGCCACAGGTCCCCCGAATAAGGTGGCTTGAATTGACTGGTTTCTACCATTGATTCAGTGTATGGTTGAAGTTATGGTTAAACATCTGTTGATCATGATCGGCCTCTTGTTTACATTCCAGGGTGGGATTGGAGCCGTTTCCACCATTGATTCATGGACGGATCCGAGGGATGGACAATCCTTCAGTGGATTTCCCTACGTCATGTGGCAGAGCGGTATGGAGAGGAGCGAGACCAAAGTCAAAGATAAAATGTCCATCGATTCTAAATCATGACACAGAACTGATCAGCTGAGGAATATCTGAATTTAAATCCAATCGATACATTGCCAGTTCAATGAGAAATATGAATTTGTTCACAGACACACAGAGGAGCAATGAGCATTTGTTCACACACACAGGAGCAATGAACACTCTTACTGCCTCAGTAAATCTGATATACATTCATCTAACATTATATAGTGGTCCAAAATAGTGGTCCGAGAGGAGGAATATGGGAGACTCATTTTAAGAAAATGCACTGGAACAGGATCTTTAATGCTGCACCAGCACACCCCATTCATGAAAGGGCTAATAGAATGCCACACAAAATGTGATCAATAATTTATTGAATCCATGATATCAAACACAATATAGTTCTAAAGAATCTTATGCCGACCCATACACCATGAAATTCTTACCATGGCATCAAGCATGATGAAATTAAAATCATTAAATTTTTTGCCGACCTCTAAACCACAAAAACCTTTCCATGGCATCAAGAATGATGGAATTTTAAATAATTTTGTTATCAACCTAGCAACATAAATAACTGATTGTAAAAACAATATGAAATGTAGATATTTTGCAGGTTAAAATCAAGAACGTCAAAACTTAAGGTGAAATTAGCTGCGACGATAAATTGATTAATATGATGTTCATGTGTATATGGAATTTATTAGTTACCTTGTGTTTGTACATGTACCGGTAAAAACCAGTACTACATGAATGTTATTCTATAAATTCTATATATATTAAAGTTTATCCTAATCCTATAAATCAGTGTGCTACATTTTAGACCAAGATGTTACTGAGACAAAAATCATTTCAAAACATTTTTCAGTGGAAAGGAAGCAATAGTTAAATTAATTAACATCTTTTCTGTACAAGAAAACGTCTGATGTTGACATCAATTCGCTGACGTCCGCAGCTAACATAAAGTTGTTCATCTGTAGCTAACCTTTGAATTTAGAAGTTCTCAATATACCTGCATCATGAGACTGAAGACAGTGAACACACAAGCATGATATTCTCCTTAAGTTGATAGCACTAAGCCAGAATGAGTGATAAATTACAGCCGATTTACAATTGCATTATGATAAAAAAAAAACAATGATTTGTCTCAGAGACGTCTACAATAATTTTTGAAAAGCAGTATGAAGGGAGAACTTTATATTATATGCTCAACATTGATGAATCAAAAACAAATTTTGTCGTAAATCAGCGTAAATGGCAAATTTCTTTGGAAATGCTTATAATAAAAAGAATATCTAGTGTTTTTGAGTGGATACCGAAAATTATGTCAAATACGTGAATGAGACAAATGTTTATTTGGATTCAAAATATTAAATTCAATGATTAAATGTTATTTGATACAATAATTAGAGCATGTCTTGTAGTTGACTACACAAGTTCTAATGGCTGAGGTTGCTCGCGAAGATAAAAAGACGATCTCTAATGAGTCGCAATTCTATACAAAATTTATTAACAGAGAGCACTAAATTTGATTCAAGCTGAGTGGATGAGGTTAATAAATTTTGTATAGATTTGCGACAAATTGGAGATCAATTTTATCACATAATCACATTTTATCAAGGAAAAATTTTCTCAAATGGCTGTGGTTAACACAAATTGCTATTGACTTCCTTATCACAACCAAAGAGGAATTAACGATACCTTCAAGAAAAAATATAGTTCCATTTTAAATGTTTTTTCATGTTGACAAAATTGTTCAACCACCCTTAACACCCATGTTTATCTCAGTCAACAATAAATAACCCAATACAAATTGAATATCATAATTATATTCTAATTAACATAATAAAGTTCCGGCATTGACATCGATATCATTGCTCTGAGCTCACTACACGTGCCTATAATACTGTCTTACTCAAAAATATGAGGCCGGATTTAGGGGCTAATTATGTGATAAAAATTTGTCTCGCATAATTCATGACATAATTTTCAGTATCCACTCAAAAACACTAGACACCCGGTATACAAGCCTTGAAATAGGGTGTCTGTCATTTGCAGAATGAGGTTCCCAGAGGGTGAATTTAGTGATGCTACCCCGCATAGCGGGCTAGCATCACCAAATTCACCCTCTGGGAACCTCATTCTGCTGAGGTGTAAGCAGAATGAGGTCCCCAGAGGGTGAATTTGGTGATGCTAGCCCACTATGCGGGGTAGCATCACTAAATTCACCCTCTGGGGACCTCATTCTGCAAATGACAGACATGCTATTTCAAGGCTTGCCTGTATATATTCCTGGTGAATGATCATTGGGGCAATGTAAATATTGTTAGGCCAATGTATTCTCTTATATATGTGAGGCTCCCTATGGGAGACTTGCATATATTACTCTTATATATGTGAGGCTCCCTATGGGAGACTTGCATATATTATATAAGAGAATGTAATGGCCCAGAGTTTTCACAAAATTTCAGGAAGCTCCAGTCATTGAAGGGTTAATGTTGTTGGATTAGTGAAGGTTTCTATAAGCGTGGTCACTGGGTCACACCCGTGCTGGATTCATAAAGCTCCGTTCCGTGGTTTAAGAGATTCTTCCAGGCCCGGTTCCGTGGTTTTAGTGCTACTGGTCAAAGTTTTAAAGTATCATTTCCATATATGGAGCTTTTTATTTAATCATGACTTCCATATATGGAATACTACTCCAAAACGTTGACCTGTAGAACTAAAACCACAGAACCGGACCTGGTAGACCAAATATGGCCACGAGTTAGTGACAGGGAGTATAACAGTAGCAGGACAGATATGGTGTGATGCTAGCTGTGCTGGAATTATGGTAGCTGTGCTGGTAGTAATATGTCAATTTCCACGTTTCTCAGTCCCGCATGCAGGGTCCCGAAACTACATATTTGTTTTATATATATTATTCTAATCAGTAAGAAATAATTGCAGTACATTTATACAAACTTACTCAGAACTGAGAATGAACATACCTATTTCCAGATTAATGCACGACTGTCATGATGAAATGCTTTTGCAAACTCATTAAAAAGTTGTCAATGGTATTACCTGGGTGAAATAAATCATATGGAGTCGATCAATAACTTTTGTTTACATTTGTTTCGGATCTAATGGCCATGGGCAACTGATATTAAACCCAGAGCTGGCCGATCCAAGAGTGCAATGCTTCGTAGTAGTGTGGCTCAGAAATACAAAATTAAACCTCTTTGCTGCTAAATGATATTATGACTTTGTGTGCTGGGCTGTTATTGCCATTTTCCAGGGCAAAAATATAACGGGAATATCACAAGAACCATAAAACTGACTCAGTTGAAAGTTTATTATCGTTCACAATCCTAGAACACCATACAGTTTGAAACTTTGAGAAACAGTTATTCCAATACCCAAATCTCTGAGTTCCAGTTATGAATAATGGCCTACTGCTAGTGTGCAGAAGTCGGTCCGTATAAAGTATGAAGTGGACCATATGGCACACGACGTGTACTTTTACATCTGTAATAGCTACAGACGTCAAAGCAGTGAAGATGTTAATTGATAACCATGCGCTCGCATGCTTTTCAAAATGTTTGCCTGAGAAATGGGAAATTGACCTTGCATGGTATAAATATGACAAAGAAATAAAAATCAGAAATGCCACAATATACTTCCATTTATAAAAATAACGGAAATAACATGTGTTTGAAACATGGTGATAGAAGTCACTGTGCATGAACAGAAGGAAGGTAACAGGTAGCACTTTATGTCCTTGAGACAGTAACTTAGAATTTATTCTCGATGATTTCAGACTGAACTTAGAATTTATCCTCCGTGTCAGGACACGTCGATGATTTCAGACTGAACTTAGAATTTTTCCTCTGCGTCAGGACACTTCGATGACTTGAGATCCTTGAATCGTTTGACAACGTCATCGATAGAATGTTCTCCATGGATTTTATTGTCTCTCGTACGAACATTAGCTGTGTTGTGTTCTAACTCTTTCTCACCAACAACTGCAAATAACAATAATAAATAACAATAAATAATAACAATAAATAATATAACATGATTTTGGAGGGCGTTATGGTTTATTAACGGCCCGAGGGCAAATTAGCGGCCCGAGACACAGTCTAGGCCGCTAATATGCCTGAGGTCTGTTAATCATTCCTGGAGGGCTGTTAATAAAACCGTAACACCCAATAATATCATGTTATTACTATTATTACCACTCACACGGACTGTTATTTAAGGCCAAAAGTTGTACGGAAGCAATAATTTACCATTTTTGTTCCATTTCACAAACAATATATAAGAACGCCAAGGTGACTGTTGCATGCCTGCACAGCTGTCGAACTTAACACATCGGGTGAACTAATAATAAAAAAGCAGCTTGCACCCCTCAGTCCAAGAAGCAAACCTTCATTCCAAACTGAGAGTTCACAAACTTAAAGGTACTCAATCCGATCAGGCGCTCCTAAATCACTATTTCTTTGGCTTCGGGGGTAAAAAATATTTGATTCAAGTCGAGGAACCTATCCATCAACGCTCCCGAGTGATCAGATATCAATTTTTGAACTTTATTATTTCTATTATTTGTGGCCCAATAACACGCCGTCAAAAGGGTGGTCTCGGTCTAAATTGTGGGTGTAAGATGGATAACTCTAAAATCAAGTGGTTATTATTGTTAATAATAACGACTTGATTTTAGAGTTATCCATCTTACAATGCCGCATTTTGTCTGTTTGAGCACGTGGATTTCCAAAAATTAACTAACTTCAAAAATTGATATCTGATCACTCTTGAGCTTTGATGTGTGGGTTCCTCGACTCGAATCAAATATTTTTACCCCCGAAGCCAAAGAAATAGTAATTTAGGGGTGCTTAATCGGATTGAGTACCTTTAATACATATATTAAGTTTATTGGGAACCTATTTTCTCATCTGCCTATTTCTGATAAAATATTTCTGATAACCATGGTGATCAGAAATGTATGGGGCATCTATATATAATAACACAAAAATAGGATACATATTCGAGGTTGAGTCCAAAACCATTTTCCCCAAACAGGATGCGGGCCGCAGGCATTAATGAAAATTTGTTTCATTAACGCCCGCGGCCCGCTTCCGGTTATCGAACCTTGGTAATTATGGTGTTTTAATGCCCTGGAAAACTATGTTAATATACTAGAGAACGTGCGGTAAAGTGGTAATAATAATAAATAATAATGATGATATAACAACAACATTAGTTTTGAGGGCATTATGGTTTATTAATGGCCTTCTGGAATGATTAACAGCCCCAGGGCCTATTAGTGACACGAGGCAAAGTCAAGGGCCGCTAATAGGCCTGAGGGCTGTTAATAATTCCAGAAGGCCATTAATAAACCATATTGCCCAATACGACCATCTTATTACTATTATTACCAAAGATTTGGACACTTGACCCAATTGATTCAGTGGAATAATGAAGAAAATTAAGGGAGAGATATTTCCAAGAAGATTTAAATTTACTATAATTTGAACACAAACTGAATTAAACTTTAACACTACATGTAAATTGACAATCATTTGTAGTGCATGTGAATTAAACTTTAACACTACATGTAAGTTAACAATCATTTGTAGTGCATGTGAATTAAACTTTAACACTACATGTAAGTTAACAATCATTTGTAGTGCATGTGAATTAAACTTTAACACTACATGTAAGTTAACAATAATTTGTAGTGCATGTGAATTAAACTTTAACACTACATGTAAGTTAACAATCATTTGTAGTGCATGTGAATTAAACTTTAACACTACATGTAAGTTAACAATAATTTGTAGTGCATGTGAATTAAACTTTAACACTACATGTAAGTTAACAATCATTTGTAGTGCATGTGAATTAAACTTTATCACTACATGTAAGTTAACAATCATTTGTAGTGCATGTGAATTAAACTTTATCACTACATGTAAGTTAACAATCATTTGTAGTGCATGTGAATTAAACTTTAACACTACATGTAAGTTAACAATCATTTGTAGTGCATGTGAATTAAACTTTATCACTACATGTAAGTTGACAATCATTTGTAGTGCATGTGAATTAAACTTTAACACTACATGTAAGTTAACAATCATTTGTAGTGCATGTGAATTAAACTTTATCACTACATGTAAGTTAACAATCATTTGTAGTGCATGTGAATTAAACTTTAACACTACATGTAAGTTAACAATCATTTGTAGTGCATGTGAATTAAACTTTATCACTACATGTAAGTTAACAATCATTTGTAGTGCATGTGAATTAAACTTTAACACTACATGTAAGTTAACAATCATTTGTAGTGCATGTGAATTAAACTTTATCACTACATGTAAGTTAACAATCATTTGTAGTGCATGTGAATTAAACTTTATCACTACATGTAAGTTAACAATCATTTGTAGTGCATGTGAATTAAACTTTAACACTACATGTAAGTTAACAATCATTTGTAGTGCATGTGAATTAAACTTTATCACTACATGTAAGTTAACAATCATTTGTAGTGCATGTGAATTAAACTTTATCACTACATGTAAGTTAACAATCATTTGTAGTGCATGTGAATTAAACTTTAACACTACATGTAAGTTAACAATCATTTGTAGTGCATGTGAATTAAACTTTAACACTACATGTAAGTTAACAATCATTTGTAGTGCATGTGAATTAAACTTTAACACTACATGTAAGTTAACAATCATTTGTAGTGCATGTGAATTAAACTTTAACACTACATGTAAGTTAACAATCATTTGTAGTGCATGTGAATTAAACTTTAACACTACATGTAAGTTAACAATCATTTGTAGTGCATGTGAATTAAACTTTAACACTACATGTAAGTTAACAATCATTTGTAGTGCATGTGAATTAAACTTTATCACTACAAGCAAGTTAACAATCATTTGTAGTGCATGTGAATTAAACTTTAACACTACATGTAAGTTAACAATCATTTGTAGTGCATGTGAATCAAACTTTATCACTACATGTAAGTTAACAATAATTTGTAGTGCATGTGAATTGTGCTGTCGTGAAATGTGGCTCCAGCTATGACACTTGATGCGAATGGATGTTCATTCAGACTTGTCAGCTGACAATTGGATATCTAAAAGTAAAGCTACCATCAGGATGTAATTTGTGATGCACAAACAGACAATAAAAAAAAAATTGGGGTATTAATATTTTCATTTACGTATTGTTCAAACGTTGTGTTCTCTGAAATGGTACAGTCGATGTGGATGCAAATATCGACAATCTTATTCATCATGTTCATGTCATATTTACCGAGAATGAAGTTATACTGAGCGAGCTGTGAGTTTCTGATTTTCTTATTCATCGTGTTCGTGTCATCATCTTCCACCTCGCATAAGAATCCAGCAGTCTGAATTTGTTGACAGACCTGAAGAAAAACAACATAAGCTATCTAAATGAGATTGTAATTCAATTGAGTATTTGTCACTAAAAACTAGCATTCTGATTGGCCGAGAGCGGCTAAATTTCGTTTTCGATTCACCGACATCGGCCGCATCAGCGTGCATCAAATCTGAATGTAGCACGGTCAATTTCATCGGCGCAGAACGAGTAGCGAAACGAGCACACCCGCGCGTTGTTGTCTATAGATACCGTTCATCGGCCGATTCAGCGTGCATCAAATCTGAATGTGGCACGGTACAATTTCATTGGCGCAGAACGGAGTAGCGAAACGACCCAACCCGCCCCACAGGAAATGGTGACGGAGCAGTGTTCCGAGTAACGCAATGAACAAACCCAATTATTTGTGCACGGTGACAATGGCGAAATGAAAGTCTCGATTCGTGTCATGAACATGACTAAATGATACTTTTTATACATTTTTTTTGCAAATTCCTTGCTAGATTGAATTACAATGGAGATAAACGTACCCTGTTTCGTTGTACATTCTAGGATTCGAGCATGAAAACAGTTTGTGAACTCGCCGGCAAGCCGGCTCGTTCACAAACTGTTTTCATGCTCGAATCCCAGAATGTACAACTCAACAGGGTATGTTTATCTCCTAAATAACCACTGTGTTGCATGCCAGTTCAAATTGATGTTATGGATGTTGAATTGAAAGCAACTTATTGTGGAATTGAAAGCTTGGATTTAGGGAAGAGGTTAAACAAAGGCTTCAAGTCATCAATAACAATTCACATTTGTTTGAAAATCGATCAGCACAGAAGCCCCCCCTCTCCCGGTAACTGGAGTGGAGTGATAATTCTCGTATTCAGTCCAAAGCCATATGTATCCTCTATATATCTACTATTTCCTGTGAAATTCACTGATAAAATTGGCAATAAAACATCTGTATCATTACGGCAGTTGCTATACAAGGTCCTTGACTGTTCAATTTCCTAGTTTTCATCAGTATTTGAATTACCTCCCATTGCAGGTAATATGTTAAAACATATCAGAAAGTAACTAATATATATGTGTTGAGTATTTTTTATTTAATTATATAACAAAAGCATTGCTAGGTGTGGCAAAATACGCCCGTGGTAATTTCAACAATGGGCCAACTCAGGTGAAAATTGGCAGCTCGAACACAAATTCGAACTTGACCTGTATTTTGTGGAAGTAATCTCAGACACCTAATTTCATTCAATTCAATTTAGACTTACTAAAGTTATCATCCGGAAACTAAAAGAGCAAACGGAAGTACCAACATTTGGGTAGATATGTGGCTATTGAGTTATGTGGCTAAAATAATTATGTGTCAACAAAATTTATGTGGTTGTTAAGTAGTTGATAAAATTTCAGATTATGGAATCAGAAAATGTAGGAATTATAGCAGAAGTAGCTGATTGAATACTCAAAAACTTGTATACAGCAACTAGGACAGGAGTTGGAGAAATTTATCGGTCCGTGATTGGGTGACTAGCCACATAACTGTCACAATATCTCATATTGACAGGTCATAGATGTCTGAATCTATACACTTTTGTTTCCAACTTTTTGGTGACTACAAAATTAAATATGCTGATTGTGCCGAATAGATCATTTTTGAGGGTTTATCTGAAGACTGCTACGCGGCTAACCACATAACGTAAATTAAAAAAAAAATAACTCGCATATATTACTATCCATTTTACTTATTAATAGCCACATAAGTATCCAAATGTAAGCAGACAGAAGAATGGACAGACCAATAACATAATACGTTATTTGTTCAAAAGGGCATATAAAAATGCAAGTGCAAGAGATTTTGTCCATTGAATTCAATTTCCATTAGACATTTGCGCGGGCAATCGATTTTGAGCAGAATTTAGCAAATTGAGCTGATCATGTGACTTTAAATATAATTTGTGTGGTGGATTCTGTCTGACAAATGGTAGATAAACGTGTTATACACACAATGTGTTTGTATCGATTCATGTATTGCGACTCCGCTCATTTTCATGGTCATATAGTCACGAAAACTGGCCACATCACGATACATGAATCAGTACAAACACATTATGTACATCACACATATTTACCTGTACCTATTGTAAATTGTTAACATGAGTAGAGTTATCTTACCTTGTGTGCAAATTCATTAAAGGGCGGGGCCACAGGAATTATCATACAGGGCCGTGGCGATAACCAGAAAGGCCTGTAAAGAAGAAATTATTGTCATTAATTAAACAATTATGATTAAATGAGGACTGAGATTAGTCAAATAATCATTATACACTTCCCAAAGCTTATCCGGACTCAGTGCATATTAACCCCTGGTGCAGCATTAAAGATCCTGTGCCAGTGTATTCTCTTATATATGTGAGTCTCCCATAGGGAGCCTCGCATATACAAGGGAATGCACTGGCTTACAAGCCCAATACAAGGCCAATGTATTCTCGTATATATGTGACTCTCCCTATGGGAGACTCACATATATAAGAGAATGCATTGGCACAGGTTTTCGCAAAATTTCAGGAAGCTCCAGTCATGGAAGGGATATCAAACATCTGAAGTGGTGGACAAAATTAATTTTGTTTTAAGAGAGGTTAGTGAAAAATATATATTGAAATTATAAAAATATTTGTTTAATTATACCAAGGGTTTCATAGCGATCTATTTCGAACAAGGAAAAAGGTCGAAATGACCCCAGCTTGCATCATCGGTTGATAGTGCTTTTTTATTTATGACTCCCTAAGTGGTTGCCATATTTATTCTTTTCGGCACTTAATTTAAGGTACAGTCCAGCCTTTTATCATTTATATCTTACCATTTTCCTCCGTAATTTTCACATAATATAGCAATCATTCTCTCCACGGAACCTAGAATAGCTCTGTGTATAATCACAGGTCGTTTCTTCTCACCACATTCATCAGCACTGCAATAGAGTAAATACATATCCTGCAGGGTTCCAAGAGTGGCTACGCAGACAACATGAACTAAGTTTCAGTAGTTCATTGACTTTTGTCACCTTTACTGTCAATTGATTCAGAATGATTTTGCATTTTATTTCAATTGATGTGAGTTAAAAGTTAAAATGCTAGACGAAACATTTTGTTCCGTGTGGAAATAACCAAGTCGGTACTTTGAACTGCAATTACTTTAACATCATTCTCCCGACTAATGACTCAATAAAATTGAACTCTTTTCATGTACAACTTTCAATAAATATTACGATTTTGAGCTGGTCACTCGGCATGTATTTGCAAATATTTTGCGTCTTGTTGATCGCAGAAGTTATTTTTGTGTGTATCTGTATCTCTCACCCACAGCATTGCAAGGCAACATCAAACATGTTCTATCAAAGGACCAATGCTATGTCTTTTTCTAACTCTTGAAGAGCAATTTGTAATAGACTTGAAGATACTTAGGTTCATAAAATTTCTCAAGCAAAAAATCGCATAAGCCAGTTAAAAGTTGTGGTACACGATCGATGAAAATGCTGGCGCAAGATTTCCAGGCCTGTTAAAGTAAAAAGTGGTCACTTCGATGCATTTTTTATTGGCAAACTTCAAATTCAATTTCCCCAAGGCATAATTTCAAATTCAATATTATAATATTATCAAATTGCAGAATGCCAATGCATCCACAATAAATTCATATAGTATCCAATTTGTATTTACCATTTCGGAAAGTGATTTTAAGGACATGATTGTTCACTTTTCCGCGGTGCCACTTTCATTTTATTTACATTCAAGTCAATTATGCTGTCTTGAGTTTCTTTTAACCCTTTACCCAACAAAACGGCCAAAAACGTCCAAATAAAGCTTCAACAGACTAAAATATCTTCGGTCTGTCTCAATAACACCATACAAATATGGATATCATTGGAACTGGTTCATTGACCACATTGTGATGGTTACAGTTATGCCCTGTGCCAATGCATTCTCTTATATATAGGTCGCCTCGCATATATAAGAGAATGCATTGGCCTAAAACACTTTTTACCATTTTTTCTTACATTCTTTAACAATTTTAAAAAAAATTCTTACATTTTTTAACAATTTTTATAATATTTTTCTACATTCTTTGACAATTTTATCATTTTTAATATGTGTTAAGCCAATGCATTCTCTTATATATGCGAGGCGACCTATGGTCGACTCGCATATATAAGAGAATGCATTGGCACAGGGCCATTCTGTTGGGTAAAGGGTTAATGCTTCTTCATTCATTTTGTTGTGGAATCATTCAAACTGGATACTTGTCTAATGGAAATTGTGAATTTTACAATGATAATATTTGAGATAATTGTTTCTAATATGTGGAAATCAATCTTCCAAGGCCTTAATTCTAAGCAAACAACATCTTTTTTTGTTGTGCTGAACAACATACTTGGCATAATTTCCTGAAATTGTCTGATTGCATAAATACAACATTACCTAATGTACCAAGGAGATAATTGGCGATATTAGAAGACATGAAACTACCTCACGTAACCGAGGTTGAATCTGATTGGCAGTTGAAAGTCAAGCTGAATCGTAGCACACTGGTGACTCCGCCTCAAAGCATCGCTAATCGTAATATCAATCTGTGAACAAAAATAATATAAGGGGGATAACTTTCCCATAAAACAAGTCGAGTAGAAATAACATCAAGTTCTAAATTTTAACCGAGGGATTCACATTTGTCCAGCCAAGTACAGTATATGCCTTTATATTCCCCTAAATTGAAGTTGATAAATGCTGTTCGCTGTCAAATTTCATACTGATATCCTCAGAAGATAAATGCAACAAATTCAAGTTTTTTAGTCTAAATTTCAAAACTATGGTTTTCCTCGATGTGCACAAATTACACATATAATACACAGTAATTGTATTTACTGCACACCCATTGGCTTATTACTGCACGAAATGTATCAAAATACAGAATATTTCAAAATGTTCAATAAAAAAATGTATATTGACATTTAAGACTACAAACCGATTATGTTAATAACGTCATTGGTAATGTCAACTTTAACAGACTTCACTAAATTATGAGTATAGTCTACAATTGTTCAATTAAATAAAACAAAATCGACCCTAAATTTCAGTGTATTACAAGCTACAATCTTCAAGATTATGCAATAAACATAGAACACTGTTTTATGACCATGTTAATGTTATTGCACCCGTTTGTCGTGTCGCGAGGTAAAACTCAAACCTTTGATTCTCATCACAACAAACTAATGCAATAAGTTAAAATGTGCACTCACATGTGTCATTCTATCTTATTATTATATGCTCAAAAGTGATTTATTTAAATCGCGGTTAAATAAATTTTTATATAACCCAGAAGGGGATATAGAAGTATTCACTTTCACATTAGTATGTTGTAAATTTGACATTTCTGTTTGAATCTTTGCTTTTAATTGCTTTAAATCTCGAGATGCATCACACTTTCACATTAGATGCGACGATTCACTTCTATGTACCAAAGGCCTACCGGAATGTTTCAAACTCCTTGCATATTTAGTTGTTATACAAACTATTTTATGTTCACATTCGACACAATTATGGGGGAAATAAATGGAAGAATATGGAAAACTATATTTCTATGTTCTGTAAATGGTGAAATAATAAATAAATCTAACCTTTGGACCATAAAATGCCCCGTCAGCAGGATTCAGCGACCATTTTTCTCCGAATTCGTTCAGGGATTCTTCCAGTTGCTGTAAATAAAGAAGAATATAAGGCCATGCGAAGTCAGTTTCACGTTTCTCAATCCAAAAATTCTGAAAACCATGATTGCGCGGTATATAATTTTATATTTTATTTCTGGTGCACACAGCAACGAAGCATTCCACTTTGGCATTCGTTATCTCTAGATTTAATAATAAAACTAATGTTAGTTGTGGCCATTATTACCGGGAGAGATCTCAAGAAAATTAAAACAGATGTAATAACATTTTGCCACCAATAATAGTTTTTTGTGAGATTGTTTCAGTGGTCACACTAGCAACTGCCAGTACTCAAATATCATAAGTCTAAATAAATAAAATAGTTCCTTCCCCAAGGAAAGCTTCGTCCCCAAAAAACATGTGCAATATAAATATTTATGACCTGCTGCAAATATATAATTACTGCTCACTCCAATTCATCTAACAGAATCCTTCATGTTAAAAGTCGACACCCCCAAGATGCACTAACTGAGCTGCATAAAAATAACCAAATATGAAAATATTCTTAAAAGTCAAAATTTTATTCAATTTGGCACAATATCAACAAAATTCAAAGAATACAGGTTTGAACAAAGATGTATCCCAGGATGTACGATTCTATGTCGAAAAATGGCAATAACTCCACCAAAATTACTCTGACTGAATTCAAAATCCCAGGTGCGCTGGTTCCCATGCTGGTTGACATCTGTGCCAAGATTAAAAAAATTAATTTTAAAATGACGGAATACAGGCTCGGACAAAAGATGTGTCCCAGGAATGACAATTCTCTGTCGAACAAGAGTACGTCGTCGGGGAGTGGCATAATACGCCCATTTCTGGAGTAGAGTGGGCATGTGGACAGAACCCATATTTGAACTTGATCTGTATACCAAATTTGGTTCAGTTCAATAGTTCCAATCTAATGTTATCATCTGGAAACCGCATATCCGGTAAAATCTAAGTCTAAAAAGGGGCATAACTCAGTCAAAATCATACGAACGAAACCCATATTCGAACGTGATCTGTATTTTGGGGTGGTAAACTGATATACTAAATTTGGTTCAGTTCACTCGATTCAATCTAAAGTTATCATCCGGAAACCAAAAGCGGACGGACGGACGGACAACCCATTTACATAATACAACCGTTTTTTTTCAAACGGGTTTGACTGTGCGCGTACTGTAGGTACTTCGTACCAATTTTAAAAAAACTTCTTCTGGAATCTTGCAAGCAAGAAATATATAACCATTAGTTCATTCAGTGTCCAAGATATCTTTGACGGAGATATTATATTTTAATGGCCTCAGATAAAATTGAGATCTAATTGCCTGAGAACACAGATATTTTATTTTAATGGCCTCAGATAAAATTGAGATATAATTGCCTGAGAACACCGATATTTTATTTTAATGGCCTCTGATAAAATTATACAGAAGAAGTTTCCAGTCTTCATGATTAAAACTCTTTCAACAAAACTTTATACAAATATGTGGATATGAAATTAAAGATACGGGCGGCTTTCCCTGTGGATATAGGTTTTCAAATAGTCACATCCACTAAAACTGCCATAAACAGAAAGAATATTATATAATAGACAGATATTGTTCTTATACAAATCATAAATATTACATAGATTGCATATTATTATCATGTTTGTACCCTTGGTTATGTACAAAAAAAAAAAAAAGAAGTTACGTTACGATTGTTTATAGACAAAAACACTGGGAATTACGGTATCGTCCAATGAAAATGTTCCGTTGCACTGTGGAATGCGTAGATAAAATTATTAGCACAATCAATAATCGCATTCAAATCACACCAAATTTTATTTTAATTGACCCATTCTACCCGCTGTCAGTTCAAAATGAAGCTAATCCACGTTACTTCATGATTGGGAAATGATCAGACAGAAAATAATATAATTGTTCTCGAAAAGAGATGAACATGTTTCAATCCAGTTAGTATTTTCTCCTAACCTATATATGGTAATACATACCAAATGAGGAATATTATGATGAATCGTATTGTGAGTTGTAAGTTGTAAGCACACCAAATTAGGAGTTTTACAACCGACGTAAAGCACGCGAATCTATATAAGGAATATTACGATGAATCGTATTGGGAGTTGTAAGTGGTAAGCGTACCAAATTAGGAATTTTACAACCGACGTAAAGCACGCGAATCTAATTAAGGAAATGGCGCAATATCGTGACTCATCTTATAAACAAACCACTGTGTTTTTTGCGAGAAACTAAACAACAGTCGACCTGTATTTTCTCGGACACAAAACGTGTTTTGTGAATAATATCGCATTCATATCATCATTATGCTGCACTATTAGTATATTCTTGAGAAAATAATCATAATTTGATAACCTACAACGAAGGACGCCCGTCCCTTTAAAGGTAAATGTTATGGACATCAGTTTTCAATGGGTATATCGTGTCCTTACTGAATATGGGGCTCAAATATATGTTTATATATAATTATCTGCCTCTTCATAAAAAATCATTCTAAATAAATATAAATAAAAATATTTGTGCATGCCTCCCTCGCCACTTAGAAATTAATATTCCCGATTTTTTGTTTATCTGGCCTTAATTAATAATTTATAATGAAGCATTCAAACTACTGATCTTTTCAGCCTGGTCTCACATTTCTATTTCCCCGAGGTTATGGTCTGGTCGGGTTTACATTACTAACCTTTTCAGCCTGGTCCCACATTTCTATTTCCCCGAGGTAATGGTCTGGTCGGGTCGATAGCTGTAGTTGAAAGGTGAAGCCGAACGTCTCATAGACATGTCGTAAGAAGTCAAGACAGCCAGCTATCTCTTGCTTTATCTGTAAGGAACAATTCGCTCGTCAAACTTAAAGGCATGTTCAGAATTGAATATCAAATGATCAGGTAAAAATTCGTTATTTTCATAATTTTTATATCAAAATAGGCAGAAAACAACATTTCTGTCACATGAATTACATGCAGTGACCATTATTGGCAGAATCATTGCCGTAATGTTTATGCCCAATAATTCATCCCAAATAAAGTAGTAAATATTTATATATGTGTGTAGTTGTTTTGTCTGAAATGGTACAGTCGATATGGTTGGAATTTTTTATAATCTTAGTTGATTGCAAATTTTTTCTTATAAAGGTGTCAAATGTTAACAGGGAGCAGCCTAGAGGTTTTAAAATTGGGAGAAGTCACTTATCTGCACTTTAGTTCTTTTATGTGACAAATCACGGTATCTGTCGACTACACTGATTTTTCTCTTAACCCTGTGCCAATGCATTCTCTTATATATGCGAGTCGACCATAGGTCGCCTTGCATATATAAGAGAATGCATTGGCCTAACAATTTTTCATTATTTTTTACAATTTTTTACAATTTTAATAATTTTTTCTTATATTCTTTAACAGACTTTTTTTGCAGGTTTAGTGCCAGGGAATCTTACGTTTTTCATGGGCATCAAAATTATTACTATGAATACTTGGTAATAGTTTTGAGTTATAACATGCCCCTAAGGTTTTATGTAGTTTGTTTTTAAATTCGCTATGGCATGCTTAAGCATACCCAAAAAATTCAACCCAAAAAAAACTAAAATATCTAAAAAAAACAAAAACAAAAAACGTTTTTTTTTTTCTTCTTTTTTTTTTTAGGGCCGTTTTTACAGACCGTAAATTAGGGCCGATGAGATCGGCCCCTGGCACTGAAAGGGTTAAAGAAGGTATCTGTTGCCTACACTGATTTTTCTGTTAAAGAAGGTGTTTATAAACACTTATATCAGCTTGGGGATTCTCATTACTGTTGGATTACTATTAATGAAAATAAGAAATACATTATTCTATTTTTTTCATGATTTATCAGCCTACCCACCATTAGGCCACAGGAAGTTGATTCTCTGTTTCACAGACACTTTTTTTCCCAAAGCAGGCAGGCAGATTTTTATATTTATTTTTTATGGCCAAAATTTACCGGCAGGCAGGTTTTTATTACCATATTTTATGACAAAAATTTCCCGGCAGGGAGGTTTTTATTTGTTTATCCTAAAATTGTAAAACCAATGTTCGGACATTGAAACATGACTACTTGATTTGATTTTAATGAAATTTTATTAATACTGAAACTTTTCAGGCTTCACTAACCCATCTTTGAATGTGTCAATACAAGACAAAACAAAATATATTAAACTTTCATAACATAAAATAACAACAATATGCAGAATCAATTTTTTTTAATGTGTATGGGTAAATTGATTATCAGTGGTTGTTCTTAATCACCATTGCTACTGTCGTTTTAGCAAGCTTCCACCTGTTGATAGTACAAACACACATACATATATAGAATATAAATAGAGTATATCTGTATGTATGTATGTAATAATAGAAATGATGTTTAATATGTGAAACATACATGATTTAATAAGTGTTGTCTAGAAAATTGAAGAAGTATTGGTGGTCACCGTGATCTTAAAATAAAAGCCAAAAATGTCTGCAACCTGTGTGGCTTTCAGTTCAGGTGAGACGAAGTCGAAGTCTGATGTTTTGTTTTTTCCAACAGAAATGGATTTTATGCTTCCGCCGTGTTGGGACGTTATCCGTTCCGATAAATTCCGACATGTTTCATCGATCTCAACACTCACTATAGTCCAGGGGATAAGATATTTGTTGCCGTCCCACACGCAAACATTCAGAATTGCAACCATTGTTTTTAGCGGAAGTAGATCGGGCGCGTTCGATTAAGATTCCAGACATCGGCTTGTTCGATCTATTAAAAGATTGGAATTATGAGATAGAGTTGCGCCTCTTTATCCACACCTGTTAACAATGGTCGATTGCGAACTTCACGGATTGCGAGCGGCGGGATGAATTATACTTTTTATTTTTGGTAGGCTATAAAAAGTACCCAGCGGCGTATTTTTTCAGGGGGCGGCGGTGTCTGAGAAACAGAGAATCAACTTCCTATGGCCTTAGCACCTTGAGGCACTTTAAGCCCGAGTAAGATTATTTGTGAAGACATACCTGATCGGGTCTGCAGAATAAATGTGCGTCATCTTGCTGGAATCTCCGGACTCGAGTGAGGCCACTGAGCGCACCTGAAAGTTCGTTCCTATGTAAGACACCGAAGTCAGCCATCCGAAGCGGCAGCTCCTTCCATGATCGAGGTCTGTGATCAAACATGAGGCTGTAAATAGAATAAATTCCACAAAATTATTATAGACTAGCTGAAACGCGCTCCCTTCAGTGTTGGAGGAGTCTGTGGCCCATTGGTTGCATTAATTTAATCTTAGACAGAGACTTTATTCAGTGGCAGCCCTTTGTACGGTTCAAGCAAACTTTGATCATTAGAACATTTTGAATTATAAAAATAATAATTTAAATAACTTTTTTTTAAATGAAAATCTTTTTTTTTTCAGATCAAGCTCCTTGTTCAATACATCAAACATATTTTATTTTATTTTTTAATTAAATTTTTTAAATCACAATTTAAAAAAAATAAAACCGTTATAACCAAACCAAATTTGGTTGAAATCAGTCCGGGGGTCTGGGAGAATTATCTTAAAAGACAGACATACAGACAGATCCTATTATTTTATATATATCGACACCTCGATTGGGTTATGTGTAAAATTGTTTGTGGTTAATCGACAGACCTATTTACTGCTCATAGCGAAATGAGTTACCACTATTTATGGTTCTTCAAATGCTACCATTGGTCGTTTATTGAACTTATTATCTAAACATTTCCCTCAATAAATAAGACTACTTCTGCACTTTTATTTATCTTTCGTCCTCCAAATGAATAATATACCAGTCTGTTCTATACTTTATAACTGAATGGTTTAGAATGGGTTAAGTGAATTGATGGTTCAGACTTACCAATACCCCGGACAGTTCATCGTCAGTTATTAGTGAATCAGACTTACCAATGCCCTGGACAGTTCATCGGTTTGAGAGCGTAGGTTTCTTTGTCGACTTCAAATTTGAACATATTGTCCTGAATGTAAGAACATAAAATGTCACTGAATCTTTTTATCCCGACTAAATTTGAACATATATGTATAGGTGAGCAAGGGTGAGCTTCCAATAATATCCAAAACATTTCCCCAATCTACGAAGCTAACAAGAGCATCACTAGGGCATGGCAAAATATGCCAGTGGTAATTCCAACAAAGGGCCAAAACTCTAGTGGAAATTGGCGGGCTGAACCCAAATTTGAACTTGACTTGTATTTTGGGCTAGTAAACTCACATACCATATTTCATTCCATTCAGTTTATCTAAAGTTATAATCCGGAAACCAAAGCCCAATGGACGGACTTCTTAAAAGACAAATGTCAATGACACTGTAGCTCAACATGGAGTAGGGATAATGTCATACATTACAGTGAATGGAGCGATACTGAATGTGGAAAGTTTAAATATTGAAGCAAAATAACAGGGGTCAACATGAAGAACAATATGAAGTTAGATCGATTGGATGAAAAGTGTTGGCTGTGGGGGGCGCTGAAGTATTATGTCATGCAAATAGTAAAATCCAAGATGGCTACTGGCAGCCAACTTGTTCAGCGAAAATAGATAAAATTTGATATATTCAATTGTATTTGGAGAAGTCGGCCCCACGCGTGTTATATATCGGGCCGACTTCTCTGGGGCTGTCTTCGCGTGGGGCCAACTTTGCTCGGGGCTGACTTCTCCTGTATTCATATTAAATATATCATGCGGTGATGGACACTGACATGGACAGTTACTAATAGTCGCACAATGAATTGATCTGCTATCGCAGACCAGTTTTTAAGACGAGAGCATGTTTGCGAACTATTTGCCTGCCAGGATTGAAGTAATCTGACGAACATTTGTTTACGAATAGAGATCAAAGATGTTGCTGAACGCTATTTCTAGAAAGGCCCCGCAAACTTGTGAGTGAAGGTTTATTGAAATGACTATATTATTGTTCGTGTACCGGTGGTATCTGTCAATATCTGTTGATTTCTGAAGTTCTCATGCTACTCTAACAGGATGATATTACTCTCATTTGGCTTAGTATGGCAGACACGGTGGGGAATCATGCGGCTTTGACTTCATGAGTATCACGCATTCAAAATGCTGAGGCGATCGCATGCATTACCATGCTTTAGGCCTAAACAGGAATATACCGTACTGACCCGCGATTAGGCCCAGGGGGCCTTTGTTTTATTTGAGCTCAAAAATCCAAGTGGGCTTAAACTCGGATATGACCCTTTGCAAACCAAAAATCCCAAGAAATCGGGACATTAAAACTGAAGAAATAGATCCATAAAATAAAGTCGATCCAACACAGAGTTTCGGGGATATATACACGGCTTCCAGATTAAATAAAGTTAAGTATAAGTTACTTTGAGAAAGTATTTTTTTCATTTTGATGTGTATATTAAAATATTACTTCTTGTCTTGTTTTATTGCCCAAAATTCCCATAAATGACAGTTTTGTAAGCATCATGGGTCATCGGATTTCTGCCATTTCAGACAGCTGGGTAAATCCACTATGTATAGTCTATATCTATAGTTTATATCAATGTTCAGACAACAATATAATTAAAACACAACTTTGCCGTCGTCATCGAAGCCAAAGATAATAATTAAAAAATGTCTGAAAATTGTACAGGGAAATATTATGCAACATATAAGAGAGTGACTTAATCCGATTAGGATAACAATGAACCCAGTGCTCTATTCATGGCCCGTTGTCTACAAAGAGTTACAAAACAATAGTGACCAATTTAACAAAGCCAGTGAGTCTAGTTAATTAACGAAATGACGATGTAAATACGTATACAAAAAAACATGTGTTTGAATGTTTAGAGTTATCGCTCCCAAACCGTTGACACAGATTAATGTTTATACTATAGTCTATACCGTAAAACGTGAAAAATAGCAGTTTAAAATTTTTAAATAATGATTATTATATACTAACCACCAGGTACCAATACGACATCGGTATCTCTTTTTTTGAAGGCATCTTGTGCTGTTGGGGTGTTGTGGATGACAAGTCCCCCTTCTGCCCCATTATTATACCCACCGTGTGTTTACATAACCAGGGAATGAGTTCTTTTTGTGTTTGGCCACATGTAGGAACATACCGACATACAAAGAATATGTTTTTACAGTACTGTTGTTGACATGTGCGCGATGCACGCACGTGACTCTTTGAAGTGACTGATGTTAACCGCGTTCTCAGATATACGCCGTTAGCGAGTGCGTTTTTTTTGTATTTGATGTCTGTTGACGATTGGTTTCCCCCAGGAAGTATAATTGAATAAATCGATCGTTTGTGAATATACTTCCCGTTATATTGGAATTATTTATTTGGGAAGTATCATTAGCAAATACTTACTTACCACCACTGTAATTGAACAAAATTTGGGGTGGGCTTAAACACGAATATACCCCTGTGCATGGAATTTGGCCAAAATATATGGGTGGGCTTAAACACGAGCATGGGCTTTGAACCGGGTCAGTACGGTAGTTTCATTACTATTTACATGATCCTTCACCTTAACACCATGCCGGGGTCAATGTATATGCCTTGCATATTATCATATTTTATATTTAGTCTCTTCTTTAATATGCCTACAGACATTCTCCCCTTTCTTATGTAACCACCTCATGGTTCCTCACCTATTTTGTGATCAAATTCAAGCGTATTCCAGGATTATCCAAGGCAGGATTGAATGGTTTTTCACGGGTGCGCCTGCTAGACATTCAAGGGTATTTCAGGAGTAGGGTCAGCTGATATATAGACTAATGAATTAGCAATACTAGGCCAAGCCTTGAAATAGGGTGTCTGTCATTTGCAGAATGAGGTCCCCAGAGGGTGAATTTAGTGATGCTGCCCCGCATAGCTTACACCTCAGCATAATGAGGTTCCCAGAGGGTGAATTTGGTGATGCTAGCCCGCTATGCGGGGTAGCATCACTAAATTCACCCTCAGGGGACCTCATTCTGCAAATGACAGACACCCTATTTCAAGGCTTGTACTAGGCCAATTAAATTAATTTAATTTCCGTGTGTTTATGCAATTGTGACTAATTAAAATTATATACATCAAAACAAACATTACCCAATCACAGAACCGCAAACAAACAGTAATGAAACTGAAAACATAGATTAAATTCAGGAAGATGCAACTAGCATACCAGGTTTTTCCAGGAATTCCTGTAAATACTCTTAATAATTTTCTACCGGACATAATTATTTTGCCAATCACTTCGTGTAATTGTTCCAATTCCTACGATCATAATGTAATGCCAACTATTTAAGGGTTTTCCGACATATTCAAGGATTTATATATGGCTATTATTCAAGGGTTTTCAAGGAGTTAGGTGAAATACATGGGTAATCAAGGGCCTTGAAAATGGATTTTCATATTCAAGGAAATTCAAGGAGCCGCGGGAACCGTGCACCTTCATCATGTGGGGAAACTATCTGACAGATAGGTTGTAACATGTAAGCCATTATTTCTTTCACTATATCTAAGTTGACTAACGAAAAGGCTTTATAGTCAGTCAGCCAGTCCTCCATTCTGACCTGTGACTGTCATTCCCGAGGGCTAGGTGTGACTTTCATCTGACCTTGTCAGATGTATTACCTGGTCAGACACCCAGTTACCTATAATGGTTAAGCAATAAAACTTACAGCGTAATGTTGCCAGTGTCCGGAGCATTCCCAGAGTTTACTGTTGTATATGTTCGGAGACATGACTTCCTGGTAACCTCGCTTAAAATACTCTTCCTGCAAAAGAGGGATAACTCTATGAAGACAGTGGACTAAAGAGGGAGTCTCAGACACCACCACATTGGAATAAATGGCCCGCATTGGACGTTTTATTTCGATTAAAGATATTATGACAAAAGTAGTTTTTTTTAAATCAGATCCGACAACCCGCATTTGAAATATGACTTCTTGGTAACTTCACTTAATCCTTTCATGACGGGAGCTGCACTGGTGCAACATTAAAGACCATGTGCCAGTGCAATCTCTTATATATATGAGTCTTCCATTATCCATAAGGAGCCACGCATATATAAGAGAAGGCATGGGTTTACAAGGTCAATGTTAAATATTGTTAGGCCAATGCATTCTCTTATATATTCAAGGTTCCCTATAAGAGAATGCATTAGCACAGGGTTTTCAGGAAGCTCCACAAGCTGCAGTCAAGGAAGTAGGGCCCTGCGAATCAGCGCTTTTCAACAGATTCGAAATACGATATTGAACGGGTGTCCGATGTCGATATCAAATCTAATCTCGAATCGAATTGGGCAGCTGCGAGTACATAGCAAAGGTCCCCAAAGTCGGTTGTGAGTTTTACCTATACAGCATTGTGAATTGTCAGGGTAAGTATATTTTTTTAAATATGGTTTGTGTGTTATTATCAGTGTGCATATTTGATACAGATTCCGACTAAGTTTAATACTGAACATAACTGATTAAGTAGGATTATGAGAGAAATATTTTGTTATATTTTATTCGACCCAAATCTTGATGTGAGTTAAATACTGTGTACTATTCAGTCTATGTGTCTGTGAAGTGATCATATCAAGTGACATTAATCATAAATGTCAGATGAATAACGAATCAACGTTTGATGTTCCCCTTGGATCGGGTCAACAATGAACAATCTCTGGCATTCTGACATGTTTATGCAATGCATGGGTAATTGCGTGATTCGCATCAATTGTGTATTTTGTTCTAAGCGACGGTGTGTGTTTATGCTACCCATCAAATGTTATTGTGAATGGGGCTGAGATGGTGAGATCCTCACTGACCCTGAGTCAGCTGAGTGGAATATTCTAAATGCCATTATACTGATTATATTGTCTGATTACGCCGTCCCTATCCATACAATAATTCAAGAGGAACAACTCTATTAATTGAATGTCATTGTCGCGATTTGGCTAACACAAATTGTCCTAGCAATCAACTCAATTTAACTGGCCTGGCAGTCAGGACTGATTATGCCGGTCCTATCCAAGAGGGACAACTCTATTAATTTAATGCCACGATTATGCCAAAAATATTGCAATCATCTGGCTCATGTTACAATGCTTTATAATTGGCTATTCTATTGTGTATATAACACATATTTTGTAAACTTCATCTTTACACCCGTGGTGGGTATACATCTTCCTACTGTGGGTATAAATTTCTACTGTGGGTGTAAATGTACAAACATTATTTCATGTGTTAAATGTTTATACCCATAGTAGAACTACATCGTAGTTAGCAAAATAGTTCCTATGTCACACTCATTTATAATTGAAGATTGTTATTATATCAATTGGATATGAGGAAAATTGCTTGCATTTCAATCAAATGTAACATTCTAGTGTTATATGATCTAGGAAACATATGAATGGTAATATCAAGTGACTGATGGCTCAGAAACAGGTTGACGTCTTGACGTAACTGTATGCATCACTACGCGTGACACACATTCCTTATAGCATCCTGTTTGTGTCTCTCGGTGAGGGAACACATTAAAAGTAAACAGCAGAGTAGTTGATTTTGCGGTACAAATCAAAAGTAATAATTATGGCATAAATAAAATACACCCATATTAGCCGGGAGTACAAAATTTTCACCACTCGTGGTATTGTGGTTTTAACCACTCGCCAAAAGGCTCATGGTTAAAACCACAATTTTATACTCTCGGCTACTATGGTTGTATTCTATAATGCAATGCACCCCGATCATTAGCTAGTTAATGATTGATCACCAAAATTAATGTTACACTCTTTTGGCAGTTGGTCTCTTATGTGAGCTTTTCGTCTTTACCTGAGTGAACCAACAACTGATAATTTAATGCAACATGCTGCCATGAAGTAGATGCTGATGCGTGCGTTTTATGACAAATAATGCACTTTCATCATTCGAAATTTGTTTCTATACTACCTATTTCATCACAGCCCTGCACATAATCTCCAACAATGTGTCGACGATGAGGATATTTTACATATTCGAAAATATTCGATCAGGAGTCTGATTTGGTGTTGGACACGGAATACCACTTGGTGGTATTTTTAATAGTGTCGAAACGATTAGTGGTTTTGAGGAATCGACTAGTCGCCAGAGGGAATCGACTACTAGTCGACTAGTCGGACCCCTTCCAAAACTTACCGTTTTGTGCTCATATACGTATATAATTTGCCGTTTGTTTTGAGTACCAGTAACAAACTTTGCATTTTCGAACGCAAAGCAAGACGTGATTTAACACTATTTGCCGTGATTATTTGGCTTAATATCACTGAAGGTTAATAGTAGAGATGGGCGGTTAACCATGGAATCAGTTCGGTTTCGGTTGTCGGGAAAAACCGGAAATGACAACTGTGGTAAGTTGGGAAAACCCGTAGTTTCGGTTGTCACAACTTCCTGTAATCATGGCAGAACACGACGAACAAACGAGTCCTGTGTGGTAATATTTTTCAAAGAAAGATAAGAAACCTAAGTGTGCCGCCTGTAATATATGCAGAAAGGAGTTCGCATGGTGAAATCGCGCGACAAATTAATTACGTTGCTTCCGTGTACACCTATTTTCGCTGTAGTAAACACAACACAAGTCAGTTTATTTCTCATGTTATTTTAATCATTAAGGCCGTACAAATACTCTGAAAGGTGAATTTGATAACGAGGATACGATATGAAAAGGTATCAATGATTGTTACCCGCATTCCCTATTAGTTTTTATCACTGTTTGGATGTTAAATCGTCAAATATATTTGTGCGCCGTTGATTAAAAATGTTATGCCGGAATCGGAGCCGGAATGAATTATACCGTTTGTCGGTAAACTGTTGAGAAATAGCACTCATTCAGGTGACTTGTATTGGATGCATGTATACTGTATAGTGTGTACAATATTATGTTCCCTAAATATGGTAATAGGCATATAGCCAGACAATGTGATTGAGAGATTCTAGTCATGTTTTATTTTCATTTTGTTGTTTATTTCAAATTTTATTTTTCAAATCATAACTATACACATATATCTAGTCACACACATTAGTTTTATGCCAATATAAATGATCATTATATTATTTCACACTTGCATTCTAGCACTGCCACTCGACATGGACATTAACAATATACATGTAATAGTAACAATATGATACATAATTTAATATTATAAAAGGACATGTACCTCACAAGTTATGGTGATACAATTGGTGTGTTTTCTTTGTAATATGATGAAGCATAATTAGATTTTGTTCACATTAGTAATTTTTATTAATAAAAACCGAAACCGAGACTCAACTCTTTTTCCACAACCGAAACCGAAACCGAGGCAAAATTTCACAACCGCCCATCTCTAGTTAATAGGTTATTAATTTGTCCCAGGTATATGATGTTTTATGACAATCAAATTACCATCCAGTTGATGTATGTATCTAAACGATGGTGACAAACACCTGATCGATCGCGGAAACGCTACGGATTACGGAGTGGAAGCGCGTGCAACAATCAGAAACCGGTGCATTATTCTATTTGTTTTGTGTAAAAATGTTCCTTTAAAATTGATATGGTATGGTCTACCGGGCCGTACCGGTTCTTACATACAATCGAACATCGTTGTTTTCGAACTTGCCCAGTGTGCTTATCACCGATTGACTTCACAAACGGGCATACATGATTAAATGCAAGATATTTTGAGAAACGAACAAAAGTTACAAAATAAATGTTATAACAGCTGTAGTGCGTACAAGCCTTTTATGCTCGCAGATGTCATGTACATATATCAGACACGGAATGTGGTAAAGTTCCCTGTATATATAGAGTCCGCATATATTAAAAATGGACCATGCATTGTGTACATAATGTTGTTCCTTGTATTCATTGCAAGGTCACAATATGACATAGCTTAATCACGAACCGTCATTTTCCCGCCAAAACGCACGTGTTTTCACTGTTTGATTTGATCGCGTACATAATTGTCTCTCGGGCATGGTACAGCTTTGTCACCGCCCAATTCCGCGAAGGATTTAAGTTTGAGGTGCTAAAATACATTGTAATTTTTCACAAACACAGCCCATAAACGACGTGGGATTTCCGAAGTGACCCGCAAGTTTAGTTCGAAATACGCGACGTTATTCGATGCATAGCATGGCCGACCGCGGGTTGGCTTTATATTTATATCTATAACACAATATATCTAGAACGTGCGATCGTATACGCCCACCCATGCGTCAGTTGATGCATGTGGTGGTTGTAAAAATTATCACACAATTTTACAAATGAACTTTAATATCAAAGCCGGCCGTCTCAACATCAAAGAATAAGCCGCGGCGGCGTCGACAAATACATTGAGTTGAGGTCATTGGGTTTCGCGCTCGTGCATGACCACCAAGTACTGAAAGCAGTTATCGCATCAAAGGACAACAAAGAAGGCTTTAACAAGCTAATTGTGATTGTGTATTTCGATAGCCTGATTGTTTAAATTGTCTAGTAATTCGGTAATGGCAGCAACGGTACTGCTTTCGCGATGGAATAATGGTGGTGGGTGTGTTCCGACTAGTCGTCTAGCCGATTTCGTAATCGACTAATTTAATAATCGCTTCGATTTCGATTAGTCGATTAATCGTTTCAACACTAATTTTTAATAAAAAAAAACAATGGTGACTTCAACCAGCACGTGTATACAGGACGGCGGCGGTGTAAAAATGCAGATCGGTGACTGATCAGCAGTGTTTTAACTACATTCAGAGATCAATAAATGTGATTTTTTGTTTTGGCTTTTGCATTTATTTATTATTATCATTATAATTTAGGCGTTACCTTCATGAAGTCCATCAATGAGTTGTAGATGTAAGCTCCCTTTGGCAAGAAGAAACAGCTTCCTGGACTCAACTCATGGAAAAAAAATAAGTCCTGTTCCTAAAATAGAATTCTGATAAATGAGTCTCCAAGAAAATAGGTCCTATTCACAGTTTAAAGACATTTTATGGACATGTTTGGAGACGTGAAACTGATAAGTTAGTTTTCAGGTGTACAACTCCATAGAAAACATTGTCTGAACTCGAACTCGAACTTCTCGATTCGGGACGCAGCTATCGGTGACAGATTAAGGAAAATGATGGTCACTGCATTGAATGAGTATATAAGAATGATGGTCACTGCATTGAATTAATATATAAGAATGATGGTCACTGCATTGAATTAATATATAAGAATGATGGTCACTGCATTTAATTAATATATATATAAGAATGATGGTCACTGCATTTAATTAATATATATAAGAATGATGGTCACTGCATTCAATTAATATATAAGAATGATGGTCACTGCATTTAATTAATATATATAAGAATGATGGTCACTGCATTTAATTAATATATAAGAATGATGGTCACTGCATTTAATTAATATATAAGAATGATGGTCACTGCATTTAATTAATATATAAGAATGATGGTCACTGCATTGAATTAATATATAAGAATGATGGTCACTGCATTGAATTAATATATAAGAATGATGGTCACTGCATTATTTAATATATAAGAATGATGGTCACTGCACTGAATTAATATATAAGAATGATGGTCACTGCATTTAATTAATATATATAAGAATGATGGTCACTGCATTTAATTAATATATATAAGAATGATGGTTACTGCATTGAATTAATATATAAGAATGATGGTCACTGCATTTAATTAATATATAAGAATGATGGTCACTGCATTTAATTAATATATAAGAATGATGGTCACTGCATTATTTAATATATAAGAATGGTCACTGCATTGAATTAATATATAAGAATGATGGTCACTGCATTATTTAATATATAAGAATGATGGTCACTGCATTTAATTAATATATAAGAATGATGGTCACTGCATTATTTAATATATAAGAATGATGGTCACTGCATTGAATTAATATATAAGAATGATGGTCACTGCATTATTTAATATATAAGAATGATGGTCACTGCATTGAATTAATATATAAGAATGATGGTCACTGCATTATTTAATATATAAGAATGATGGTCACTGCATTGAATTAATATATAAGAATGATGGTCACTGCATTGAATTAATATATAAGAATGATGGTCACTGCATTTAATTAATATATATAAGAATGATGGTCACTGCATTTAATTAATATATATAAGAATGATGGTCACTGCATTTAATTAATATATATAAGAATGATGGTCACTGCATTTAATTAATATATAAGAATGATGGTCACTGCATTTAATTAATATATATAAGAATGATGGTCACTGCATTTAATTAATATATATAAGAATGATGGTCACTGCATTTAATTAATATATATAAGAATGATGGTCACTGCATTTAATTAATATATATAAGAATGATGGTCACTGCATTTAATTAATATATAAGAATGATGGTCACTGCATTTAATTAATATATATAAGAATGATGGTCACTGCATTTAATTAATATATATAAGAATGATGGTTACTGCATTTAATTAATATATATAAGAATGATGGTCACTGCATTTAATTAATATATATAAGAATGATAGTCACTGCATTGAATTAAAATATAAGAATGATGGTCACTGCATTATTTAATATATAAGAATGATGGTCACTGCATTGAATTAATATATAAGAATGATAGTCACTGCATTGAATTAATATATATAAGAATGATAGTCACTGCATTTAATTAATATATATAAGAATGAGAGTCACTGCATTTAATTAATATATATAAGAATGATAGTCACTGCATTTAATTAATGTATAAGAATGATGGTGTGTGCTGCCAAACAACAATATTATATATAAGTATATTCTCCATTTCTATTTGATCATCCTATCGGAGTGTTTCATATAGCGCTTTAAAACATACAAATATAATTACCAAACAATCTACATGGCCATGGTGTTCAGTTTGTGTAAGACTTCTCACCAAACCATTCTATCAGTCACAATAGTAAGGAAAAATGAGAATAATTGAGATATTAAGGTGTTGGTTTATATATATTTTTATTCGCACAAAATTAATACATGAGATTTGGATTCACCAGTGATCATCGCTGTCAAGAGCATCTTGGGATTTTTTCCTCCTCAATCAAGAAATTTTTTCTCCTAATGTTCATAAAACAGCTAATAAAATTACTGTGGTCTAAACATGAATACAAACCCTTCCGATCTTTCTGTGATCTCGTTTGGCCGCCTCTTCCTGGAAATGTTTCCATTCCTTCAATTGTTTTGGATCAGGAAATGATATTCCATAAATCCTCTGTAACGTCTCCATCTCAGCCTTACCCTCCCAGTACGATGATGAATTCTATAAAACAAACACAGATATCACCTCCCATGTTAAATAATAAATCCTCTGTAACTTATCAATCTCAGCCTTACCCTCCCAGTACGACGAGGAATTCTAAAAAAAACCCGCATACATCATAAATACCTTCCCAGAATGAGGAATTATAAATAAAAAAAAAACGCAGATATCATAAATACCATCCCAGTATGACAAAAAACCCGCAGATATCATAAATAACTTATGATGAAATCCCACAGATATCATAAATAACAGTAATGACAAAAACACACAGATATCATAAATAACCTCACAGTATGACGAGCAATTCTAAAATACGCAGATATCATAAATACGTTCCCAGTATGATGAAAAGCCGCAGATATCATAAATAACCTCCCAGTATGACGAGCAATTCTAATAAAAACCAACAGATATCCTAAATAACTTCCCAGTATGATGAGGAATTCTGAAAAAACCCGCAGATATAAAATATAACTTGCCAGTACAAGGAATTCTAAATAAAAATCCCGCAGATATCAGATATAACTTCCAAGTACGACGAGGAACTCTGAATTACAACGCAGATATAACCTCCTAGCATCGTAATATACTGTTTTAAAAAATATACTTCGTATTTGCATACTTGAATGAAGTTGTTTCTTGTTTCAGAACACCAGGGTACATACATAATATGTATATGTAATATACCTACCAGCTACTGGATTACTTACTTTAGTGACAGAGAATGCCTTAACTTTTCCAGTGTGTCGTACATGAGGTCCCCTACATAAATCTATCAGTGGTCCACACCTGTAACGAAACAAGGTTAACATAATAACTGTGTCATACATGGGGTTCCCTACATAAATCTATCAGTGGACCACAGCAGTAATGAGACGAGGTTAACATAAAAATGTAGGAATAAAAGTTATGCATGTTGCAAAAAATCAAGTCAAAAAAGGGGAATAACTCCACCAAAAAAGTCGAACAGACCTCATAATCGCAGGTGCAAAGGTTCCCATGGTACTAAATATCTGTGCCAAGTGCCAAACATTTTCCAAGTCGAAAAAGGGGGATAACTCCACCAAAAAAATCTGAGAGATGTCATAATCGCAGGTGCACAGATTCACATGGTGGTTGATGTCTGTGCCAAGTTTCATGGATAATGATTAAAAACGACTGAGAAAAACACCGGAAAAATTTGTGTCCACGGACGACAGACGGACAAGCTGATTCCAGTATACCACCTCCCCATAATTTTGTTGCAGGGGATATAATTAAAAGAAATAAAAATGATTCATTTGATTCTAACTGAAACATCTTGTAATCAATTAAAAAGGGAGAAGTTTACCTATATTGTGTAGTAGTTTTAATTAATCCAGCCTCATCAGGTCTGGGAAATCCCATTTATAACTACAGTAATGCCCTAAATAATTGACTCCTTAACTCTTTCGTTGCCGAGCTAATTTTACACCTAAATTGCCGGAGAATTTATGAGAAAACTGATTTTATTGTGAAAAAATATGATACAATAATTCTTCTTATGAAATAATGTTTAAAATATCAAGGACATGTATGTAGGTGATTAGCCAAAGAATTGCGGGTGAATATTTTGCCAAAGAATATTCACGACAATTAAGGGGCATAACTCCTTGTCACCCAAGGGAAATAACTCCAAATAAGGATTTTTTTTCAATAATCCAATTGAAAAATGGCCCACAACCTGCTATATTCAATATTGGTTTTCTGAGACAGTATTCCAACGATGATGATCTGATAAATCTTTCTACTGTCTTTCTCATTTTAAAAACTTGTAAGAGTAAATTAGGGTCTAGTTCTGGTATAGCTGGACCATATGTGAGGAGCTACACAATGCAGGAGCCGATTTAGACTTTAGTTGCGACAGTTTACTACGAAAATAGCTAGGTTTTTTAATTGAGGAAAATGGCAATCTTGACTGTCAAAAAAAAACAAAACAATTGTGATATATAATTAAATCTCTAACTACAAGCTTATCATCATTGTGCTATAAATAAAATAACAAAAATGACACATATGCATGTGGTCTAAACTGTCACTGAGGCACGCTGGGGCCTGTGGGAGTTTATAATCACGCCGTTTGTTTTAGTGAATTACGTTTTTACCTTGAAAAATAGGTGATTCATTCAGCAAAAACGGCAATTTTGACTATTAAAAAAACTAATAAAACAATCTAAAGTACACATAATCTTTATTGTAATGTCAGGTTGTCATACTATCATGTTTAAATTAGTTAATGCATTGGTAAAATGCAGATCTTTCATATAAATAATTGTCTAAAATATTTTTCTGAAATTGTCGGCCATTTTGGATTTCCGACTACGAATCTTACATTTTGTTTACAAACTTATCTCATTATTTTAATTTTCAAACGTCTTAAAAAGGATTAAAAATCAGATATATACCGCAGAATTTAATTAGAAACAATTAAAACAATAATTTTATGAAACTTGAAAAACTTTTTTATTATTGTCATAGAGTTGTGATCAAAATAATTACGGTTACAATTATGGCCGAAAATATCGGCCCTGGCAATTTACCAACCGGACATTTGGGGCCGATAATATGGCAATCAAAGAGTTAACCACAGCAGAATTATGGGTAACTTTTCAGGATTTAGTCAGAAATATGGCTTGTTGCCATTCATCGAAAATCTCTCAGTGAGAGCTTTCCGATGAATGGCACCAAAATATACATAGAATTCGTGCGCCATATATATGCAATCAACATCGTTTTCGATGAATCTATCAGCGTGTAGAAGTGTCTGATGCCGAATTACATACTGTATAATTTCGCGAAAATGATGTTGATTGCTTATAATTACGACAGTCAGCATAAATTAGTTGGTGATTAAACTAGTTTTATTGAGAAACTATATTAAAAACACTAAAATAGTAAAACTACCCAAGTGATACTTATGTCTGGACTTAATCTGCTCTTGAAATGGGAAATTTGGTCGAGAATAAATTGGGCGACCGAACGGAAGTTCACACACACAATTCGATCTCCGTTTCAAACTACACAAAACCAAGACAGCAGTGTCACAGCACACCAGTAAACTATTAAACTGTATACTTGTTGATGTAAATTTCACTTATTTAAAATGATTCTAGAACATCTATTGTCATCAAGACACTCAGAGTCGATAGCAATTCCGAAGTGGTGTTCCCAAATTTCCCCACCGAATTTGCGGTCTCCGGTGACAAACTCGAAAAGTAAACAATTGTTACAAAGGTGCATTCTATGCTCTCATGACCACTGTCAGTATTGGCACAAAGCTGGATAAATGATAATACTATTAATGGTGGAATAGTTATGTAACACATTCCTTTAACCCCAACTATATTTCATAGTTTCACTGATGAGTCTAATTCGTTAATTTTGTTTTCACGGTATGGTATGGACATGTTTAGGAAATAACGACATTATGTGGGGTGACCGTTAGAGCATGTCGCCCAATTTCTTAAAGTATCACTGCACGTTGTGATATGGGAAACAACATTTCCCTTGGCTGATAAGAGATTGTCGCTACCAAGCGTATCTAAGGGCATTGACCAATCAAATGCACGCATTTAAGCGAAAGTAGTTGTAATTATAGAACTGTGAAATCCACCAGATTATTTGATTGTGTGGATATCCGATTTGACTAATTTTGAAGACTACACCATTCAATTTCAGGGGGGTTTACCCTCATGAATGAAATAATTGCACTGAAGCATAACTGAATTGCAATTAATTGCACTGAAGCAAAATTAATTGAGCTAAAGAATGCGCTGAAGCGTAATTTATTTATTAAATGTGAATTTGGCCTCCAATACGGATGTAGATTTGGGTAATGTTCATTTACCACACATTGTGTTAAATTCTATGTCGAGACGGGTGATTAACCCTTCAATGACTGGAGCTTCCTGACATTTTGCGAAAACCCTGTGCCAAGCATTCTCTTATATATGCGAGTCTCCCATAGGGAGCCTCTCATATATAGAGAATACATTGACCTAATAATATTTACCATGATCTTGTAAGCCAGTGCATCCTATGGGAGACTCGCATATGTCAGAGAATGCACTGGCACAGGATTTATAATGCTGCATCAGTTCAAATCCCGTCATGAAAGGGTAAAGAGAGAACCATACCTGTATACTGTAGTGGTTTCTCCACCTTATAATACAGGTGATTAACTCATATAGTGTAAATAATGGATTTTTCCCCAGGAGACCTGGCACACATATATTCGTTTCCCCTAGGAGACCTGGCTCTGAATGAGTTAGGAAGTGATATGCAGACCTATATACTGTAGTGGTTTCTCCACCTTACAATACAGGTGATTAACTCATATAGTGTAAATAATGGATTTTTCCCCAGGAGACCTGGCACACATATATTCGATCTGGCACTGAATGAGTTAGGAAGTGATATGCAGACCTATATACTGTAGTGGTTTCTCCACCTTTATCATATAGGTGATTAAGAAGTGATATGCATACCTATATACTGTAGTGGTTTCAGTTTTCACTTTTTCATTTAGAATTCTCTTTTTGAATTCATTGTACTGAAATATAAAAGAATGATAAAATTATACACGCTTATTTAAGACATGGTCCATCTCAAATGAATGATAAAACAAGAGGTGTGCACTTGTGTGCTAGCATACCCCCACCGTGGCAAATTCAACCCGCATCATCCGTAAACCCAACAAAAAAGATTTTTAACTTTAAAGAAAAATTTGGATTAATAATATCGATATGGTGTCGCAAGAAGCTTGTACAGAAAAAAATATTCAAATTGGTTCATAATTTTTGTTCGAATGATAGCAGAAACCCAAAAAAGGGTAGAAAATGAAACGCAACCTTAACATTTAAGATGGCTTTTGTCGAGTGTTTCGTCAGTCAAACCAAACTTCTGCTAAGAAGGCACACAACTCCAGGGAAAAAATTTGGACAAAGCTGATGTTCGAACTCATCTGAGATATTATAGCAATAGAATATCCTAACTTGATAGCATCCACAAAAAATAAATCCCAAAATTTTCTGTCAAAATAAGTCGAAATGAAGTGTAATGTTAGGAAAAGCAGTCCGAGCCAACCCTGAGCCGCATCATGTAGAGAGGGTGTTGTGAGAAGCATGTATACCAAAAATTATTGAAATCGGTTCATATTTGTTAAAGTTATTAAGTCGGACAGAATTTTCTAAGTCAAAATAAGTCGAAAAGTAAGGCGTAACTTAAAAAAAGAAAGTCGGACCGCACCACAATTAGCATCATGTGGAGAGGCGGTCCTAAGGAGATTGCGTACAAAAAATTATTGAAATCGGTTCATAGTTGTTCGAGTTATGAGGTCGGACGGTCGAACGAACGGACAGACGGACACAGTACTACTCACATTTGGGGATATATGTGGCTATCAAGAAGTGGACAAAATTTTATGTGGCTATCAAGGAGTTAAAAGTGATACAATTTCAGATTATGGAATCAGAACATGTAGGAATTATAGCAGAAGTAGCTGATTTGAAACCCAAAAACTTGTATACAGCAACTAGGGCAGTTGAATAGGAGAAACTGACATGTCCGTGATTGGGTGACTAGCCACATAACTGTCCGAACACCTCCTAATGGCTCCTATAGACAGATCATGGATGTCCAAATCTATGGACTTTTTGTTTCCAACTATTAAGTGACCAAAAAATTAAATATGCTGATTTGGCCAAATAGATCATTTTAAAGGGTTGATCTCAACTCCGTTAGGTGGCTAGCCACGTAACAGAAATCAGCCACCCAACTATCCATTTTTCTTAAAATTGGCCACATAATCGTCAGATGTGAGCTCGGAGGGAGAAAGTGTGACAGACAGACGCAGTCAATCCAGTATACCCCCCATTTTCTTCGAAAGTGGTGGTATAATTAAACACACTTATTAAACATGCTTCTTTAAAACATAGTCAATCTCTTATTAAATACGCTTATTAAACACGCTTATTTAAAACATGGTCAATCTCTTCCAAGCCACAATTACCTGTACAACACTTCAGGGATTTATAAAGTTATATAACCAAACATCTTAAATATAAAGTCCACTTTACAGCCTTCATAATTGGCTACGGCAATCAGCATTGCCGAAGCAATTTGCTGAAGCAAACTTGGCCATGGCATACTGTTGCCGTAGCGGATTGCCGAAGCCAAACAATCTGAATTAAGAGGACTGACTTTATTTATCTCTAATCATTCAAAAGGCTGCTTTTCTTTTACGATAATTTTAACCTTTATATAAACTTACACCAAACATTTTAAATAAGTCCTCTTTCTTTATCTCTAATCTTTCAAAAGGCTGCTTTTCTTTCACGATACTTTTAACTATCGTCTCCAGTTGTGAGTAGTCTTTAGTGGACACTTGCCTAAAACAATGAAATAAAAAGTCAGCATGATCAACTTAGGCCAAAAAAAAAAAGGGTTTTGGTTCTCAGGCCCTGCCGCATCTATAAGGCCACTGTTTTTTTATTAGTTGGTTTGCGGATCTGCTGAGTCGGTTTTTTTTCGGTTTTTAGAAAAAAATTAAATTGTGTTCCGAACTTTTTTTATTGCCGCAGACCGGTTTTTTCTGCAATCAAAATTTTATTTTATTAAAAAAATGAAAAAAGATCACTTTCCTACATTTGTAGGAACAGATTAATTTTGGCGACGTTTCGCATCCCTGTTTTCTGCATCACTTCCGCTACTAATTAAACCAGTAAGGTTGGCGATTATCGCAATATGATAGGGGAACACTGTGTGCGTAACGTAACTATTACAAGTATAACGTCCTCTGATAACAACTTATCGCCAAAATTTATGCTTCAAACATTTTAAACATGTCATCTGCGGCTTCTTTTATTTTATTTTTATGAAAATGAATAATAAATGGGGTGATAAATATGTATATAACGACAAATAGAATCAAATTAGCCATTTTTCCATGAAACTTAGGATAGGCAAGCCTGCCAGGTACAAAAATTGGTGAAATATGAGTACGAACGTTAAAGTGTTCCCCTATCGTATTGCGATAATTGCCAACCTTCTAGTAACAACGCTAGGCTACTTTCGTTTTTTCGAAATGGGGAAAGCAGTTGTCATTTCAGAAAACATGACCATAAGAAAACAGCTGAAATGTGTTTATCCCGAAATAACAGTTCGAGAGCTGTTCTTGTTTGTCGAGGATGATGCATTGATTCGTCATGACTACTTTGGTGGTCTTACCGAACAATTTACCGAGGAGGTCACCGAAATCGAGGAGCCCGACGGCGACGTTCCGTTGTCGGCCCTCAGTTCATTTGGATACAATTGTTGAGTTGACGATTTTATTTGACATTTATAGCAAAGTATATTTTACATATTATACACATTTGATATAATATAGTGCCACATAGATGTAATATAAATTCACATGTATATTACACCTATTTGAGATTTATAGCAAAGTATATTTTACATGACTTCTCCTGTATTCAAACTTATATTTTACATGACTTCTCCTGTATTCATACACATTTGATATAATATAGTGCCACATAGATGTAATATAAATTCACATATATATTACACCTATTTCACATTTATAACAAAGTACATTTTACATGACTTCTCCTGTATTCAAAGTATATTTTACATGACTTCTCCTGTATTCATACACATTTGATATAATATAGTGCCACATAGATGTAATATAAATTCACATATATATTACACCTCTATGGCACTATATTATATTAAATTCACATAGGATGTAAAATGTATATACTGTATAATGTCAAATAAAATCAACATCTAGTTTTGTGTTTTTGTTTTTGCTATGTTATGTTTAAAGAGTATTAAAAGTTATTACAATTAATACAAACATTTATCAACCTTGTTTTTCTAGTCAGATCAAGTATCCGGCTGTATATTGAGATGCCAATAATAGATGTAAAATAATAGATATGATACAAATTTATTTTCAGACCATTTTCCTTTTATTTGAAAATTTGAGTGTTTTCCATCTTTTTTTTCCCGACCGACCCACCCAACTTTTCCAGAAAAAATTCCGCAAACCAACTAATAAAAAAACAGTGGCCTAAAAAGGGCCGGGTTTAGGAATTTTTATTTCGATGCCTGATGTTATGACAAATAACCTAAGAATTTGTTTTTACTATAGAATATGAATATGGTGGTTTGTCAAACAGGGTGATTATTTAATAAATGTGGGAGAAAATTATATACAACCACCAGTGAGTGCCATGAAAACAAAAATTATTGACCCAATCCACATAACTTACCGATCACAAAACAATGTTGTAGATGAAGCTGTTTTTCTATTGGCGAATCGTAACATTGATGGCCGCCATGTCACTGTTTAGCCTCACCTAACATAAAGAGGGATAACTCACCTATCACAGGACATGTCGTAGAAGAAGCCGTTTTCTATTGGGGGACCATAACATAGATGGCCGCCATAATGTCACTGTATAGCCTCACCTAACATATATGTGGATAACTCACCTATCACAGGACATGTCGTAGAAGAAGCCGTTTTCTATCGGGGACCATAACATAGATGGCCGCCATAATGTCACTGTATAGCCTCACCTAACATATATGTGGATAACTCACCTATCACAGGACATGTCGTAGAAGAAGCCGTTTTCTATTGGGGGACCATAACATAGATGGCCGCCATAATGTCACTGTATAGCCTCATCTAACATAAAGGGGGATAACTCACCTATCACAGGACATGTCGTAGAAGAAGCCGTTTTCTATCGGGGACCATAACATAGATGGTCACCATAATGTCACTGTATAGCCTCATCTAACATATATGGGGATAACTCACCTATCACAGGACATGTCGTAGAAGAAGCCGTTTTCTATCGGGGGACCATAACATAGATGGCCGCCATAGTGTCGCTCCATTGCCTCACCTAACATATGAGCACTAGAGTGCCAAAATACCTGCTGGGCTGAAATATACAATGTAACCCATTGAGAGCCCCATACATAAAGTATTAATGGAGCAAAAGGTTGCAAAACCAATTTTATTGGGATACAGTTCATTCGCGGAATGCACTCCATAGTCTTCCATCTGTGTGAGGCTCCATGTGGGTTTAACATTAAACTTTATCATTGAGATTTGAGATGGATGTCTTACATTACTGATCAGGCCAGGATATACTGTGTCTAACATTCGCAGAATGAGGTCCCCAGAGGGTGAATTTTGTTAGATATCCTAAATGGCGGGCTGGCATCACCAAATCCTTGTCTCATTCTGCTTCGGCCTCAACTGCTATGGGAGACCTAGGATCAGACTGATGTTCCCCAGTTGAAGTTTGTGAAGTTCATACATTAGGCACCTCATTTATGGAATTTATCTTCTGCAAATTAGAGGATATAGAAACTGAACAGAAGGGAAAAAGCAACTAAAAACGATGTTAATGTTGAAAGTTAAGCCTTTCATGACTGGAGCTTCCTGAAATTTTGCAAAAAACCCTGTGCCAATGCATATATAAGAGAAAGCATTGGTCTAACAATATTTACCTTGACCTTGTAAACCAGTGCATTCTCCTATATAAGCGAGGCTCCCTATGGAATGCACTGGCACAGGATCTTCAATGTTTCACCAGCACAGCTCCCATCATGAAAGGTTTAAATAACACTCCTATATGGAGCCTCACACTGACCTAAGCAGACGACAGTCATCAGTGCATTGTTCTCTCTGTCTGAGGCTCCATAAAGGGTTAAAATGGTCAGCCGGGAGAGCCATATGAAACTTGGGATCAATCGGATAATAAATGTTGGTCACGTTATAAGTTTCAACTGTAGACCATGGAAATAAAATCTTGATCTGTCGTCACTCATAAATGTTTATGGTGCGACATAATTTTGAATTAAAACAAAAAGAAAGCCTGTGTGAAGTTTTTAAATAATTTCATGTTAAGATAACTAAATATACCTTTTTCTGACAGCAGAAAGTTACTCCAGAATCCAAAGAATACAGATGGCACAGTTTTCGCTCGGTTTCTGATTTTTGTGTTTGAATTTTCTTTTTTATTCTGACTTCAATGCGTTTTTCTGGGACATTTTATGCTCGTTGAAAAGTAGTTCGGGTATTTATTATGTTATTTCGATACCGGGACATATTCAAAAACAAATATTATTAGCTGTATTTAGGAGTGCAAACCGCCATGTAGCTTTAACCATTTCATGACAGGGGCTGCTTCAGGTGTAGCATTAAATATACTGCGCCAGTGCATTCTCTTATATATGTGAGTCTCCCATAGGAAGCCTCGCATATATAAGTGAATGCAGTAGCTTACAATGTCAAGCTAAATATTGTTAGGTCAATGCATTGTCTTATATTTGCCTTTGGGAAACTCGTATATATACATTGGCACAGGGTTTTTCGCAAAATTTCAGAATGCTCCAGTCATGGAAGGTTAAATAGGTAAAATATAATAAAATTTCAAACCTTCTGGATGATCAAATTTGAGCAGCTCTAGGCTACAGTCTCCCTCTAGTGGTCGCTCCAAATCCCAGAGAACACCGTTAACCTTCGATATCACAGCGTTATCAGCAAGGCCCTGACTGCAAGAGAATAAAATACAGGCATCTCATTAGAGCATGGAGATATTACGTTATCAGCAAGGCCTGGACTGCAAGAGAATAAAATACAGGCATCTCATTAGAGCATGGAGATATTACGTTATCAGCAAGGCCCTGACTGCAGGAGAATAAAATACAGGCATCTCATTAGAGTATGGAGATATTACGTTATCAGCAAGGCCTGGACTGCAAGAGAATAAAATACAGGCATCTCATTAGAGCATGGAGATATTACGTTATCAGCAAGGCCCTGACTGCAGGAGAATAAAATACAGGCATCTCATTAGAGCATGGGGATATTACGTTATCAGCAAGGCCCTGACTGCAGGAGAATAAAATGCAGGCATCTCATTAGAGCATGGAGATATTACGTTATCAGCAAGGCCCTGACTGCAGGAGAATAAAATGCAGGCATCTCATTAGAGCATGGAGATATTACGTTATCAGCAAGGCCCTGACTGCAGGAGAATAAAATGCAGGCATCTCATTAGAGCATGGAGATATTACGTTATCAGCATGGCCCTGACTGCAGGAGAATAAAATACAGGCATCTCATTAGAGCATGAAGATATTACGTTATCAGCAAGGCCCTGACTGCAAGAGAATAAAACAAGGCATCTCATTTGAGCATGGAGATATTACTTTTTTATGCTTGGTTTCATTTTTTTCCTGTCCAATACCTTGGTTCTGGTTCGGTTTTCTCGGTTAAAATTGAGAATGTAATACAAAGAGTTATATGGATGTAACAAGAGCGTCGCTAGTGCGTGGCATTTTGAACCCCGTGGAATTTCAACAAAGGACCATAACTCTGGTGAAAATGAATATTAACTTGACCTGTATCTTGTGCCAGTAAAACCACTTGCCAAATTTCATTCTATTCAGTTCAGACTTACTGAAGTTTTCATCCAGAAATGAAAAAAGCAAATGGATGGATAGACGGAGGGACAGACAGACCAATATCATAATATGTTATACAAATAAATAAAAGGCCGCTGGACCACATATTCCTTGTATAAGGTGGCTTTTAATATCACAATAAAAGGCTGCGGGGCCGGTGGTTTTCAGAAATGATAAATTTAATTCTGGGAACAATCTTTGGATCAAACTTTGCTTCCAAATAGTTATGTTAAAAATTTCTGAATTACGAAATGATGGCGCATAATTCATCAGATGTATTCTCAAATCTTAAGTTTTACGCAAAATTCATCGTATTTTGCCCAGATTCGAACTGGGCCCGGATTCTTAAGTCGACAAGGACCATAACTGTGATAAGAAAACTCATTGTCAAGAAACTGGCTATGTGAAGCGGTCTTTTGCTTAGCCAGTTTCTTGAAAGTGGCCCCAGTTTTCTTGTTGTATACGATGAAACAACACCCATCCTTAGAGCGACCTGATTTGCTTTTCAACATATCTATGGCGATAACACTTTTTGGTCTGTCATAAGAGGCAATTGCCAAACCAACATTGCAGTTAAGGATGAATTATCTCTTCCTAAATACGTTAGATCTAGTTTCAGAGGTATAAAATAAAAATATGAGTTGAAGACATCTGTCCATAAACGCTTCTATCAATTAATATTGATTTCATATCAATATTTTCTCATGTAATGATAATCAATTGGGACTTTTTTGTTACTATATTTAGAACAGGCCTCATGATCGTTCAGGCGATCTTAGTTAGAGATAGAGTTATTCCGCTTGCTACACTATGAGAGCTGTAAAATGTCCCAAATTGATTGTATGTATTATACCAGAAAATTTGAAATAAAATCAATATTAATTAATAGAAATGTTTCCGGGCAGGGTCTTCGATTCATATTATTATGTTATACCCAGAAAGCAAAATAAAACTTGTTGTTAGAAGAGATAGACCATTTTAAGAAACGGAATGTATTAAATTGAACCAATTTCTTTAATCAACTCTGTGTGATCTGACATTTTGATAAATAGAGAATATCTTTTTTGATTGAATACCGAAATCTCTCATGAATGTCTGGAAAGAAATATCCAATTTTCACAAGCGGCTGGATGTTAGTGAAAATTCAATATATCTTTCCAGACATGAATGAAATGTTACAGGTATTCAAGCAAAAAACAGCAGGTATTTGTTTTATTATATGCTCAAAGTTGCTAAAATTATACGGCATTTCACTTTTAATAGTAAAACAAATTGAACAATAATCAAAAAGAAATATGCTCGCGTAAACCGCGTGCAAGCTACAGTGAAATACCGAAAACGTATTTCACTGTGGCTTCTAAGAGATACATACAAGGATATATGTTCCAGTAATTTTCTGCTAATTTATAGGCAAGCATAATATAAAGGATTTAAGCCACTTAGTGACAAAGCTAGCTATTAATTTTTTGTCCAAGTTTGATGGAAATAATTTGAAAGTAAAATTCCCAAGACACAGAAGATTCCGTTGACTGGTGACATAGTGTGTCTGACATTTGCATGGTGGGCTAGCTTCACCAAATTCACTCTCTGAGAACCTCAATCTGCTTAGGCCTCAACGGATATGGGAGACCTAGGATCAGGTTGAAGTTCCCCAGTTGAAGTTGGTGATGTTCACTCAATCGCCTCAATTAATATGCAATTTAACTTATACAAATTAGGGCATATAGAAACTGAACAGAAGGGAAAAAGTAACTAAATACAATTTTAATTTGAGACTACTAGTATAGATACTTCCTAGAAGATGAGGCTTAAGCAGAATGAGGTCCCCAGAAGGGATGATTGAGGCCCCTTGGGATGCTTTACCTCGAGTGAATGAGCACCCACCCCACCATACAGGAGACATCAGACAGAATGTCAGACACACTACACCCAGAATTGCAGGAAAGATACACCCTCTTTAAACCAAATACAAAATTTTCTACATATGATTATTTTCAATAAAAAAAAAGAGCAACAAATTGAATTTCTCAGCTCCCGAATTTCTGACCATGAAAATTGTTGGTTCAGTTTTGAAAATAAAAGCAGAAATATAGCCCTACATACCTGATGCCTTTTGCGACATCTAATGGAGACGTTTCCCAAGTTTGTCCTTCAATGACCTTGCCATCTGGTAGTGAGACTTTAATGGGATTTCGTGGTTGACTGGCTAACCATTCTTGTCTTTCTTTCTTCAGTTTATCCCAGAGTTCAATCCGTTCCTTCAGGAAAGCAGGTGGGGGGGTCATCTACAAAATACAAAATAAATCACCAAAGAGTTCAACAAGTTCCTTCAGGAAAGCAGGTGGGGGGGGGGGGGGGGGGGGTCATCTACAAAATAAATCACCAAAGAGTTCAACAAGTTCCTTCAGAAATGCAGATGGGGGGTGGGGGGCAACAAGTTACTTCAGAAATGCAGGTGGGGAGGGGTCACGAAGCTCCTTCAGAAATGCAGGTGGGGTGGGGGGGTCAACAAGTTACTGCAGAAATTCAGGTGGGGGTCAACAAGTTACTTCAGAAATTCAGGTGGGGAGGGGGGCATCAAGCTCCTTCAGAAATGCAGGTATGGGGGGGGGTCATCAAGTTCCTTCAGAAATGCAGGTGGGGGGGTGGGGGTCATAAAAAACCTTCGGAAATGCAGGTGGGGGAAGTGCGGGTCGACAATTTACTTCAAAAATGCAGGTGAGGGGAGTCAACACGTTCCTTCAGAAATGCAAGTGGGAGGGGGGCAACAAGTTCCTTCAGAAATGCAGGTGTGGGGGGGGGGATAAAACAAATTCCTTCAGAAATGCAGTGGGGGGGGGGGGGGGGCGGGGGTCAACAAATTCCTTCAGAAATGCATGTGGGGGAGGCATCAGACTGGATTAAATGCATTACCTTGAGTGTATGAGAGGGGGCCACTAAAGGGAGACAACAGACTGAATTAAATACTGTACCTCGAGTGGATGAGTGGGGCCCCCTACGGGATGCTTTCCTCGAGTGGATGAGTGGGGCCCCCTACAGGACGCTTTACCTCGAGAGAATGAGCGGGCTGAATTCAATGATTTACCTCAAGTGGATGAGCGAGGCCCCATACGGGAGACATGAGACTGAATTAAATGCATTACCTTGAGTGTATGAGGGGGGCCACCAACAGACTCAATTAAATACTTTACCTTGAGTGGATGAGTGGGGACCCCCTACAGGATGCTTTACCTCGAGAAAATCAGCAGGCTGAATTCAATGATTTACCTCAAGTGGATGAACAAGGCCCCTTATTGGTGAGCCGATGATCGGAAATGACAAACGGAATCAATCAATTATGGCCCATCGGATGACAATCGGCACTTGGGTTTCAACATCGGCGTTACCGATTTTCTAAATAATAATCAGGTGCTTGTTTTTCTTCAATAAACTGTGTTAAATATGACGATGTTTTGTTGAATAAATAACCACCAGTAAACACGGGGAAAGTGTGACACTTTGGGTTTGAGCGAGGATAACGCCATGTTAACATGATTACAGTGCATATCTTGATAATTGATCAAATATTGGCAAACCGGAAGAGTCATTTCAGTCAAATCTAAGTATTATATATTTAAACACATATAACATATTCTGGTATAATTATTACAATAATCGCAATCGGCCGATTGTGATCTCAAATAATCGGCAATTGGAGCAAGGCTCTTTTTGATAATCGGCTCATCACTACTCCATATGGCAGAGATCAGACTGAATTGAATACTTTACCTCGAGTGGATGAGTGGGGCCATCAGCCTCGACACCTCCTTTCTTCTGTTTTTGTTGCTTCTTTTTCTCATTTTTTTGGGCCTTCTGAAAAATATTTAAAATAAAGAAATGATCAGAACTTCATATCACTTCAAACTCTGTGCAAAACCATGATCCCCTCTAAATATTTTATATATGTGGTTATACATTTATATATAATGTGGTTGCCATTTTGGATATTATTATGTGGGTGATACCAACGAAGTCTGGGTGGGGATACAGGTACATGTGACTATCATCATGGGAGTCATGTACATGTATAGTGAGTATACATTATATACAGAAATGCTCTAATTAATTAACCTTCCTTTACAAGGTTGACCACTGTTATTATCGCAGTAATTGACCGCGTTCATAAAATCAACCGCGGTAAATTATACTGCCACAGTACGACCTCACATTCACGGTTAGACCGTATTCTTCATGTGATGTTTAATGAATTTTTTAGTTTTTGACTGAACATTGTAACCACACCAGAGAATTTATTTAATTCTGCAGTAGCGTAATGCATTGATGATACAATCGATGTCGCTAAGTGACCAACTTCGTTGTTGAGTAAACTAAACAATTTATTAACTGGCAGTTGACTGGCGATATGACCGGCCTAATTAAAACACAGCTGTAACAGTATAGAGGATCATTCAGGCAATGTCATACAATATTTTTCCGAGCACGTAGGTCAAAATAAAAAAGACCTGTGTTTCTGGTGAAATTAGTGCGCATTCAATTTTATTTTTCGTGTAAACTGATTCATTTCCATGTAAAACAGACACATCGTGTGTACTGTCAAACCGTTACTCCAACGTGGTCGTAACGTTACTCCAACGCGTTTGAGGTAACCATCAACGCAAAATAACGTGGTCAGCATGACCGTCAACACAACAAACGCGGTCGAGGTAACCGTCAATGCAACAAATGCAGTTGAAATAACCGTCAACGAAATGGAACGTTGCCAACATAATACAATGTTGTTGGCGTGGTGGGAGGCACGAGTAATGCATGATTTATTGGTGTTAAATGTTTTACATATACATTTAGAATTTTTCCGGAAAAAAAATAAAATGTAGATCACGTTGATCGCGCTGTACGAATTAATGGAGATGTAATTGAGACTTCTAACAAACAAAAACTTATATTCAGCATCATAGCCGATTAAAGGTCGATTACCTGTATGCCCCTGTACGCCAAGGGTCCTATGTCATTTGAAATATTCGTGAAGATATGATAACACATACATGTACACATGTAATCGACGTGGTAACCAATGATTTGTCACTTTTACTGACAGACCGCGGATCAAAAGCCTGCCGCGAATGACTGACAGCGGTGCCGATGAACTCAAATACAATATGGGGCGTGTCTTCGTTGAATAAAAAAAGATTGGGTAACATCTCTATTCAGCTCCGATGTACTCCGCATACAAAGAAATGACGAAAAGTCAATATCTACAAACAGCACGAAGGAGTAACCATCCCAATTCATTTAGAATATAACATGCAAATATTTGTCACGTATAACTAAATGAAAAAGTTAACTAAACGATATTAAATAACATGTAAACACCGATATAAACAAACACCTCGTATTCATGTTCGAATTAAAGTTCTTATACAATTGTCAAATCCCCGTGCAGTATAATAGTAGATAGCATTCCGATTTATGTCATGTGAAAATAAACGAAAGATCTTCAAATAACAATGCAACAAAGCAGGTTAAAGATCAATAGAAACACATAACATGCAGCGAGCTAATGGTTAATGCGCGAATTCCTGTTAGAATTAATCGCCTTGCACTTCTTGCAATCTTGGCATCCGAATAATAACCAGGTCTGGCTCATGTGCAGATCTGACTATATAGTCAGATTTGCACATAATGTGCAAATCGGGCTATATCAGTTTATAATCAAAGTTTCTAAGAACAAAGATCATAGCTATTTCTGTCACCTAATGTTTGATTTCAATATGTTGATATGAGTATATTCAATATTTTCCAGCAGGAATAATTCTTTTAACCGAAAATTTACTTTTGATGATTACTTTGAGACAATTTTGTAAATCTTCTTCAAACATCATAAAATCATTTTATTTTGGAAACTGATCAGGTCGTGCACAGGTGCCAAATGAGCTAAATAGCTCATTTGAGCCCATGTAGCTAAATTTTTAATGTAATTTCAGTCTGTCCCTTCAGTTCAACGCCTAACTCGAAATATCGACACGCGCTTTTAATTTCATTAGTTAGACCGCATGTGAAGCTTCATAGAAACACCTTCGGTACAACTAATTAAAACAACCGCGGTACAAACAAAGGCGATTTGATTAACACTTTTATGAGATTGATTAAACTTTTTATCGAACTTACGAATTGTGTACATAAAACTGCATGTGAATTTACCTGGATCGTAGTTATGAAGGGTTAACGACACGAGGTTACAATGTCTTGTCCGATTGGATAAACCGCTGGCATCCATTTACGAGAAATATTTTTCCCAAACTGACTGGACTCCCATTCGGAGGAAGAAATACGGAAGCACGAGCGGTCAATACATTCGTATTCTACCGTATAATTTTACGCATCGCTTACCCTGTTTTCTATTTTGTCGATATGGTTAAGCACATGGCTTTCCATACGTTCTAACTGGTGAATTTCAATTGAAATCCTACTTATAAACACATAGCGAGAGCAGTTTTAAGGAGCCAATCAAAATGTTTGTTTCATTTTATCTTGGGATAAGATAAAAAAATGCGTAATGGAGCTGACACGGCAAGATTTACGGAAGGAAAAGTCAACTAAACACTATTTTCTCTTCCGAATTTTAATGAAAACATATGGGTAAATCCTTAAGCAAATGTCAGTTAAAACATATCAAGAATGTTGTGAGTAAATGAGCGGAAGGTATTTTTGTGAAGCTCAATGTTATGTTGATCCAGTACAATTAAAAGCGCATGTCGATATTTGAGTTAGGCGTTGAAATGAAGCGAGACATAAATCCCATTAAAAATTTAGCTATGTGAGCTGAAATGAGCTATTTAGCTCATTTGGCACCTGTGCCCGACCTGCTGATTGTCCCCGGCATCAATTGTTGTCAAAAGATTGAGAAATAACCAATTTGATTTCAAAAGAAATGGTATCTGGTAGAAATATAAAATTTCATACCAAAACTGTATAGCTCAATTTGTATATTATGTGCAAATCTGACTATATAGTCAGATTTGCACATGAGCCAGACCTGATAACATTAACAATTCACGCTACTGCCCAGCGACGATAACCACGCCTGCCATAAATTGCCAGACTGAATTATAGCAGGTTAAACATCACACGCCGATATGTCTGACCACAAGGAACGACGTGTTTCAAATTTGTGGACTTACCACCAGAATTTGCTGGATTGTTCTTCAATTCGACTGGTACTAGTACTTCATTGAAATCGCGACAACAAGAATACAAGTACTTTAATGAAGGCTACATACATTCAGTTTCAATGTTTATTTGCGGCGACAAACTGTTTATTGGGGCAAAATGCCACCGAAGCATGAAGAAAAATGAACCTGCACATGGCGTCGATTTTGAGATAAATTGCTCGATAATTTCGGATATTCACCGTTCTTGTCAAGCTGGATATGTAACACATAATAAATATTCAATGTTATTATAATATATCTCTTCACAATAGACACACGATCTATCAATTTATCGATGGTGTACCATACAATTTCCCTATTTCGATGAAAATTCGAGGACTTGTATGTTTTCATCCGTTGTAGTTGTATTAATCGACAACAGGTGAGTTTAACAGGTGCTGTCATATATTCTTTGGCCATTTTATTGTCCATGTGTACATAGTTTAATTTGATAGTGTTAACTAATTAGCTTATCTAGCACTTCCTAATCCCCTCATCATATTTCCATTTGTCACCTCTCTGGCTCAGTGTGACATTTGCTTAAGTACTCTTCTAACCAATTATTTTAATTTTAATATTAATTAACAGTTCAAGTAGGTTGACTGTTTTTTCTCACATTTCCTCCACGTGGGCCGCGATGCGTTTCGATTTGATTTGTTCATGGTTCTTAAATAGTATATGTTATAAATATAAAAGTTGTGTAACTAAAATATAATTATACGGTACTTCGCTTCACTCCCCTCTTTCGTTTTGGCCGATGTACGGTATGCAATACCAATTAACTTGACAAACGTTCTTCCTTCCTGCACTCTATCCCTCTACCCCCTCCTTGAACAATATTTTTTCGGATCTAACATGTTATCCCCGTCTGCTAAATTTACCCTATATGGTATCTACTCTGAAACCAAGGGTAAACTTCCTACTCCGAGGAAAAGACTTGATAAAAGCCTTTTAGGCTTGTTGTCTGATCCCCGTTTTGAATATTATTATTACTTATGTCAATTTGTTTGTATGTATTACATGTTCTGTTCGAAATTAAATATTGTTTACACTAAACACACAAGTTCTGCAACTTGAGAGAGTCTATCGTTACAGTATCATATGTGTATAACACATATTCAATGACCGCCTACTAGAACAAAAGGCACACAAATAACGTCCGGAATCAGGTGTTGATATCGCGAGTCGCTTTTACATTGTCCATACCAACACTTTTAAAGGATTCAACATCGTTGCAACGATATGTGCTATCTTTTATACAAAACAAAAGCGACGTTGAGTAAGCCGGTAAAGTAAAATGAGTCTTTTTGTCTAACCACCTCTTCGCAGAAGCCACCGCTGCTCCAAGCTGTATAATGCAATTATCTCATTGGCTCACACAGCTAATTGCGGTACTCCCGGTAGGGTCAATTGAAATTGAAAATTACAACTACATATTTTACCGGACTCGTCCTCCGGGTCGTAGTTCGACTTTTAAATCCGTCCCAAAAATTCTCATTTCTATAAATAAAAACACCAGCGTCCAGCGATACCACGAATCTCTACATTATTATACACCCTGAGTTCGAAATAAACGAAACCATTATTTTCAAAATTGCATCATTCTCCTGGGGCACATCGAAATCTGGCGAAGAAACACACCGAAATCGTCGCCCTGGACAAGTCAAACGAGATCCTCTTCGTCAAATTGCTCAGAATGCTTCTAGACAACATAAAGGAGATCTAAGAATTCATCGCTAAGTAATTAATCGTGTTTTCATGCCTTGTTTTCGTCGTTTATTTGCATGCTTTCCATCTTCTCCGACACGTTTTCCGCCATGATTCTGCTTCCGGTTAGGTCTTTTGTAACGACGAGCTGTATTGAGTGATGAAACTGAATTGACACCGCAATTATATAATTATGCAGAGACGATGATGCAACATTATTTCATAATTTGGTCGCAGGATAAGTTTACAAGTAGGCCTATTGCATCAGTTTTTTTTATTAAATTGACAGGACCAAATTCACCTTAACCCTTTCTTCGCGGAATAAATGTAGGTCTTAAGTATCATAATTTTCCCAATGGAGAACTCTTTCAATGTGATAGATTTATATATATTTATTTGCCGAAATATAGAACAGCACAGGTGTGCAGCTCTAGACGTGGCCAGAGGGTCTCCTGGTCAGCTCTCCCGGTGAGGAACAGGCCAACCAAATTTATGCCACTTTTCTCCATGTGTTACTATTTGTCACTCATCTGAACAACAGTGCAAAAATAATCAACTTGTCTATAACCGTAACCAATTCCTCAACCAAATCAAGCAGTATTCACACCCATATTTCATTGATCACCTTAAATACTGGTAATCCCCACATTATTGAAAATTGCAAGACGATCGCGCAGGTCTCAGCATAAAGACATCAAGATAATCATATTGGCTACCAGATAAAGCATAACAACTAAAAAAAATGACTATAATCACAATCTCACAACCCGACCCCCCCCCCCCATGCCCCCACCCCTTCTTGCCCATCTCTATACAATAATACACACATTGTAAATACGCACCCGCACTATATACACCCAATATACGTACACATAACACTGTATCATTATACAAGCATAAGGGCCCTGCCCTTACAAGTTAAACTTTTTGTGGGGTCCTGTTGATATATATGTATTATAATTATATTGAATACGAAATAAATCTTATTGAATCTTGAATCTTGGGGGGGGGGGGGGGTGTCCAACTTGCGAAATTCCAACTGCACCCCCTATATAGAATAAGACCAAACACATTTGCACCCCCTTGCACCTCAGTGCTCAGGCCTAATATCCTATATATTCATAAACCATGGTTCTATATATTCCCGGTATGAGAAGATTCTAATGCACACGGCTACGGGCAAAAGACCAGGACACATCGGGCTGACCATGGTTGCTCGACCCGGTGTGACAAAATTTTGAAAACTATACAAGAAAATCGCAAATCCTAGCATCTGGACTGGCCTCAACTGAAGCTTTCATATAGTGTGGGAAAGTTCAAACCTCATACCAGTTGGAAATTTTCAACCATGCATAGAGGGGGTGACAGGTTGGAAATTTCCAACACTCGGAAAGCTTGTGTCCTGGTCCCTCCCCCGTGGCCAGTAAAAAACCGTTGCTAGTTAATTTAAGAAAACAATATTGTCATACATTTGGTCAACATTGTCATTGGAATTGTCATCAGAACTTTGGAGAATTTTCCAACCTGAGGGGTGGGATGACCATTTCAGTCAAATGTTTTTACAAAAATAGGAAAATATGCAAATATTGGTCCAAAAACAATTCATTCCCCAATAAATTGTTTGAAAATCAAACTACAAGAACATTTTCAACCTATTGTTGGTGTGAAATTTCCAACTAATGTTTTGGCAGGTATGAAAATTTCTAACTGTTGAAAATTTTTGACCAAAGTTGATGGGGTGCGACACCCCCCCCCCCCCCTCCCCGTGGCTATGCACCTCTCTGCAGGTGTGTGAACATGTTAAAGTTATTGCGCGTTTTTCGTGTCACGAGGTACAACTCGACCTTATGTTCTCGTTTAACTATCACGTCACAACAATCTCGTGTGACTGGTAGATCATGCCATGAATCTCTGCCCTGCTTAGCTTACGCCCGTGGAGTTCATACTCCACTATAGGCCTAGTTCAAAACCTTGGAACTTTTTGATGTTCAGACAGGGAAGTTTATAACACTGAAAACATAATGCAGTTAATTGTATTTCTTAGTCAATATCTATTCCTTGACTATGCATTTCACTGTCTATAGGTTAAGGTCCCAGCTCGAGATGGCATGATTTAGGTGACTTTGGTAAGTCGATTTTGCTTTGCGTCGCTTACAATCTTACAATTTCTCCCGGGTAATCAAATCAATATTTATTTCGATAGCAAGCTCACAAAAGCATGCAATCTCAACAGAGATCACATCTACTGCGACTGGTTGTTCGACTTCATATGAATAAAGTATTGTCTTTTTCTTTTTTGTTTGATATTCAGCGATAAACTGCCCATATTCATTTGAAAGTTGGCGGGATCACGCCAAATTTAAGAAGGCGGCCTAATCGTGGATTTTCAAAAATTCCCCATCTCTAACTATCAATTTGAAGCAAAAATAATCATTACTTCGTCCTTCATAATTAATGTATGCTATATATAGTATTATAACAACACATGTTTACCCTCACAATGTGAGAGATATGTTTGGATTATTTAAAATAGTGGTTTCAAATAAAAAAAAACCAATTTGTCATGTATGTCACGAGAGAGTTTGACAGGAAGTGTTTGCAACAACAAATTATCTAGTTTATTATCCAAACTAGGGTCTGCACTCGTGCTTATAACATATTTATAACGTCCAACAAGCGTGTTATAAAAATATGTTATAACCATGAAGTCCGTTTTATAAGCAAAATAAACACCACGTGCCCACTCCGGGTGCTTGTGATAATTATTTCGCTAAAAAAAACGTTCCCTTCCGACACCAGTTCTAATTAAAATCATACTCAGACGCTACCCGAAGCTACCTGAAGCGCTACTTGAATCGCCTGAGTATGATTTCAATCAGAACTGTGCCGACACATAATGGTTACAAACAAAAAAATTATTTTCCATGGGCGACAGTTTTAACTATAAGTCCCGCCGGCGATAGGTTAAACCCCTATTTGAATTTAAAGTGGCTAATTTTTCCTTAGAACGTCATCAGATACACCATGTCTGTGACAACACACGCGCCCTTTTCGGTATTTTTCCCAAACGACAATCTTGCATTTCCCCATTTACTGCGCAAAAATAAGAAGCGTACAGATACCCAGACCACTTCCGCCACACTCTTCATGGCCACCTAAACAAAAACTATCGCCATATTTACGTAGGCTATGATTTTCTATTCCTGATTATGGAAATTTCTCTCAATGATAATCAACCGATCAGCAGCCAGCATTTTTTATGTTGACTCGAGTTCCCGCCCAAACACAAATTCAAGAAGCGTAACTCTATATACTTAGTTGCTTGTGACCGGTGGACACAAACGGCTCGATTGTATAATAATGTAGTATACAGTTGTCTCTTTTATAACTACCAAGGACATTCAAGGCTACGCATGGCAGTTATGCATATAAGAAATAACTTTTGTTCTGGTAGGGTACGGTACATTAACACTGTCAATATTGAGGCTTTACACGTGGACGTTATATATTTAAGAAATAACTTTTGTTTCTATATTAGGGTACGCTCATACTGACAAGTCTGCATTTCGTCGATAAAAACCGTATGGTGCCATAATATGAACGGAAACCTGCATGTACAATAAATCTTTGCCGAAGCTGTGACTACAGAAGAACACATATGTAGTTTCACATGTAACGATGCTACTGATAGTATTGCCATGTACCTTTATTTGGATTAACGTACTTGGTATTGCCTTCAAATACCTGTATGATGGAATCTAGCGAAATAATTGCATGATATTTACTAGTCCAAGTCTTCTCGTACTAAAACTAGCTAAGATTTTGGGATGGAGATGCTAGTGTTTAGTCCGAGTTCCAGGCCCATGCATTTCTATGACACGAGTTACGCCCAGGATCTGTGGCGGGAATCTGTGGTGTATTTTACTCGATTTACCTAACAAAGCAATACATGATGCTATATACATCGGAAAGAGTGACATCTTATGGTCATAATGGTGTATAATAATCTAACTTTAATGTTAAATTACACATAGAATATTCCGGTTGATTGCCACAAACATCGTTGTTTTTTCTGTTTGTTTACTTAACTGAAAGCCGAACTCAGGTTCCGAAGATACAAACAAAATGGCGGCCCCCATGATATTCTAATGGTCATTGTGTTTACACTGTTTTAAACTGTGAGATGGTTATAATTCCCGTAATTTATTTAATGTATTACATTTATATCTTCAATATGTATTTAATCTATGTATTTATTTATTTATTGTCACGTATAATTACGATTACAATGGAGAATTCATCGTGCGTGGTTGATTGAAAATCTACGGAATATTTTCACCGGAAATTGCCGAACGCAGTTCGCAAGGTCAACTGAGTTCGCATACTTTAAAAAATATGTAAACACTGCGGCAAAAGTTTCTTTTCACATTAAATTACCGCTTTCAATTCACAACCGATGTGGGTTTCAGATCAAATAGCATGTCTTCTGCGGAAACTATCCGTTTATTGTAGCAATTGTGATATTTTATTTCATATAATTGTGGTTTTATTTGAGCGGGTCACTAACGCTTAAGTCGTGTCATAGAAATGCATGGGCCTGGAACTCGGACTAAACACTAGCATCTCCATCCCAAAATCTTAGCTAGTTTTAGTACGAGAAGACTTGGACTAGATATTTACAGGCAAATATCTGTAGCATCGCTACATGTAGAATTATAGAGAATCTGTAGTTTAGCCATTTTTTTCGCCATTTGGTAATTTGTTTTCGCCATTTACTATTTATTTTCGCCAATGGCTACCGCCAGCGGGAACATTGACAGAGATTTATCTTCTCACGTACATGTAGTTAGCGGTGGTATAATGATGCATTTAAAGATTTTTTGGGGGTTCATTTTCTGACACATTATATATATGGCTTTCTGTATCGAAATGTCTGCAAAAAAACCCCAAAAAATGCCAGACAAATGTGCGAGTGTTTTAATGCGACATTATCATCCCTGGTCAAGTGGTCCTGCTAGTTTGTTATGATGCTGATGTTCCTGTTGAATTGGTATGGTGATGGTAGGGCAAACTGATTCCGTTACGAAAAAGTACATGAATTAAGTTGCCATTTTCGGGGTGTTTGACTAATCCGAGCGATTTGAGAAAAAGTTAATGTCTGTATGAAACAATCAAGAACAGTCAATAATTGCTGTTGGTGTTTGCAAAACGACGTGAATAGCCATCTTCACTGTCGGATACCCGTTTAGGTTTGTACGTTTCAAGATGGCCGCGCCCAGTGGACGGGATAAATGGTAAGTGTATGTATTGTCTCCAAGCATCAATTAACGACATCTTTCGGTGATACACCTTTAAACAGTTATGTAGGAATTTGTATGCCCAACACATACGTAGCATGCCTTTCGCATGACAGGCATGTGGAAAGTTGTATTTGGCGTGTCAAGTCGTCATAAATTTTTGAAATTTTATCGAGGCGGCGAAATGTTCGCTTTTTCGTAATTTTTTGGCCCTGGGCTCATGGATCCGCAAATTTATGTATTGTTGTGGGTAGATTAGGTTACCACACATCTTCGGAATGCAAAACCGGCAATATTTGTATTGTCTAACTCCGAAAAACGACCTTTGAAAATTTCAAAAGGTTCAGATTCGCAATATTCCCGATCATTTCGTTCAGGTTCAGACACAATTTTCGTTCAGGTTCGTATATGTATTTGGTGTTCGATTGGCATTAGACCGAGTAACCCAAGTGATAATCGTGTGCTGGCTCTCTTTGGAAGTGTTTGAATACTTTTCACACAAGTCCGAAGTGATCTCTCCATAATGGGGAGGCTCGATGCGTATTCTAATGGGAAAAGATCGCACCCGTACAAAGCCTTGGGCAGAACTACACATCGTAGGATTTCTCGCAACGACGAAGGAGTCAGAGAAGAAGTGTTTGCTTTCCGTGCTATGGAGAAGAACATTTTCCTTAGTTTTGAAGAAACGATGTGTCCTTGGGTTCGTCCATTGGCGAACTTGTTTTGAACTATACCAAGATGAGTACATTCTGTTTGCTCGGGTATAATGTCTGGTCCTAAACTCCATATTCTGCTTGACTTAGAGTATAGCTGGATTTTGATTCGTTGAACACAACGACGTTGCTCTTGGTACACGAGAAAGAGAAACGCCATTTGTTACTATACTGGTGGCAAATGTCTAGAAGTCTATCCAGACCACCTTTAGAAAGAGATATTAAAGTGATATCATCGGCCGTTGTTGCATGGCGCTACACACGGAATACTATTTATTGTTAGTCCCATCCGAGTGGTCGTTAATGTTTCCCGAAGTTCATTAATATAGACCAGGTAGCAAAATGGCGAAATGACATTTCCTTGTCGGGTTCCTTGTCCTATATTGAAGGAGTTTGACAAACATTATTATACCGGACCCGGCTCGTAATATCACTGTAAATACAACTGAGCATGCGTATGGCCTTTCTAGAAAAGCCGAGGCGAATGAACTTATACAGCAGGCCAGAGTGCCATACTTTATCAAAGGCCTTTTTTGAATCCAAAAAGGCCACAAAGAGTTTGGAATTGTTATCCTGAGCATATGAGATAGCCTCCTGGAGAAGGAACGATGTCATATTGCATCCAATCCCTGCTTGAAATCCATGTTGTAAGGAACTAGGGAATGTCGCAAGCAAAGGGCTATTCATGAATCGCTTTAGGAGTATACCTTCAAATACTCTGTAAACAACAGGAAGAAGAGATATAGCTCTATATTTACACACTAAGTGTTGTCATCACTAAATCCAGCATTCTGATTGGTCGACGCCCACGTGGCTAGTTGCAGTTATTTCTCGGTGAATGCGTAACGCCTAATAACACCAAGCTAATAACACCATCGATACGTCATTAGGTTTGGAAAGACGAACGCGTAATGCTTTGGGCGCATTTTGACTCGCGCAGGATTGACTTAATACATCATCGGGTTTCAACATGAAGAGAAATTGTTCCTATTAACTTTTGCCAAGGGTGCTATTGGGTATTTTGGGCTGATCTTGTCACGATACACTTTTCGATTTAAATATATTTACAAAAGCGGCTTTTTCGCTAAATGTATATAAATATAAGGATTAACTGTCATGTGGACTATTTTTATGGAGATGTAACGGTGAGGTAAGTGGACATAACTTGTATGTAAAACCCTTCGGGTTTTACACAAGTTATTTCCACTTACCTCACCGTTACATCTCCATAAAAACAGTCCACATGACAGTTAATCCTTATGTAACTATCGGGAAATGTTGATGACTTCGGTTCTCCCTTGTAAAGAGGAACGATAATTCCTTATTTAGGGACGGAGGAATTCACTCGTATTCGACAAAGGAGTTGAATAATTTGCACAAGCAAATATGCAGCAATTCAGATCCGAAGAGAAGGTGTTCGTTGACTATGTCATCACAACCGCTTGCTTTTCCGAGCTTAGGCTTAAGTACAATGGATGTCACCTCTTGTTCAGCTATTGGGTGTCCAATAATAGGACAGTCATGCTGTGTTGTCACTGTTAATAAATGAAGAAGCTTGATTACTAACATATACTTCGAACGTTGGATCTTCATGTTTATTTTGGGAATACAAATCTTGAAAGTATGCAGCCCAACCAGAAATAACGTCGTTGTGATCGCGGAGCACATGACCATCGAATTCCAGATGAAACCCCATGCATGACGAGGCCGTAAGGAGCGCCAGAAAAGTTTGTGGTTGTTCCTTGCACATGTGTCGAGTTTGCTGTTCTGTTCAGCTGAGAAGTTATTAACAGCATGCCTGTGCGCGCGGCGAAATACTCGTTTCCCATGTTTATAATTCACATATGTTTGATAGTCTGTGCTGCGTGGCCTTCCGTCCTGAATCCAAGTTAAGTGCAGCGATTTCAGATGCTTCTTAATATTGTCGAGTTTCGTGTTCCAATATGGTTTGGTATGACGCTTGGTGGGTTTTGGTGGTATAGCACTTAAAGATGCGGAGTGTAGGACTTCAACAATGTCGGAGTAATAAGAATCAATATGGTTTTTGGAGGTGATTTCGCGGTTAGCAAGTACGATGCATGTCACATCCAAATGGTCCTTATATACAATGCTGTTCAATTTGTCCCAAGCGTATATTCGTTTATTTTGTATCGACCTATGTATATTAGAGCGCATCAGCACTGTCAAGGTACCTGTGATTGGCAGGTGGTTTGAGGTATTCATATCCTGGTCAGATAAAATCGCACAGTCAGATACCAGGTCTCTGTCACGAGATAATACGAGGATATGGTCAATAATCGATGGTTGATTCAGTTGGCAGTATGGGATGAACGAATGTTCACTGCCTCCACACATATCACTTGCTGTTACAGAAATAAGTTCACAGTCATCGAGAAATCTCAGTAATAGGTCAGACCTATAATTAAAAGGAGTTATGGCGCCGTTTGAATAACTCTTAGGCATGTGGGCATTAAAGTAACCCAGTAGTACCATAGAGCCTTCTGTTGAGTAAGATGCACATACGATATCTAGTGATTCCAGACAGTCACTGAAGTAGTCATCTCCGTGATTAGTACTGGGAAGATAAACTTGGACGACGGTTAAAACAGTATTTTTAAACACTAGTTGCACACCGACAAATCGGTTCTCGTCTAGGCTTATTTCAATGCAGTTGTGTTGTAGCGACTTGTGAATAAGAAGGGCTACACCATCTCTCGTGAATTCTCCACCCGTTTTTGTTTTAATAACTGTTCCAGCTTTTGATAGACATACATATTTATCGCTCAGTGATTGTAAGAAGCTCAGGTTATCTGAATTTAACCAGTGTTCTGAAACTACAACGATGTGATATATTTCTTGTTCCAATATTTCCTGTAAGTATGTGGCACTGTTCTTTACGGCAGTCGCATTCCATGATAACAATGTGATTTTACGATTCATGGTTGACAATTTTACGCGTGCCATGGGCGTCAATAGGCCCCTACAGGCCAAACTCCAATAGTCCAATAGTGGGTAGCTTTGATCTTTAATCACGTTAAGTCGAGCACATACAGTTCCCACGCGGGCACTTGGCATCAGTTTAAGAAAACTTGGAACAATACCTCTTTCCGTCAAGTATTTACGAATTAAGTGTTGCGTCGTGCCTTCAACGATTCCTCCAATATAGAACTGTAGAACTTGTGTGTCCAAATTTTGTTTACCTTTATTCGTATTCAACAATTTAATATCGTTGATGGCTATCTGTCCGTTTGCGTGTGAATTACCGCTATGCGTATTGGGACGTCGGTCTGTTATTAATGTCTGAATATGTTTCGGAGGTGTGGCCATATGAGATGTCGTAAATGGTGGATGGCGCGTGCTTGCCTGGCTTGATGATACAGGTACATACCCAGATAGGGAAGAGTTTTGAATGTTACGATGCATATTCTGCGTTACATAGCATTGGTCATTTTGTATCACAGTCGATATTGGTCCATATAATCTCTGGTTAGATTCTGGCGCGGCCTCACCATACACGTCTCTGGCTGGCGGGACATATACCAGCTGCCGAAATGGCGGTCGAGGTTTAAAACACAATGAGTTTTGCACTTGTGCTTGCATCATGTTCTCTCTCATTGTGGGTAACAGCTGACATGTTGACATTTTTGAAACTGAATATGCAGTCGAAGGAGCTGGTTGTCGTGAAGAAATGTCTGATTGCGCAATCGTGTAGATGTGGCTGTTATGCCATGTGACATTGTATGCATTGTATAGTATGCATGTGACATTGTTTGTTGGTCACTTTGAGTTTTTAATTGAGACACATTAGCTTCACTGGTAATTGGCATAGTGTATTCTGGTAGAGCCGATTGAATATCAGTGTCGGTGCCAAACTCGACATTCAAGTGTCCATCATTTTCCACATTACGAGGTGGATTTCATATGCATGTTGCCGTTCACATTTGGCACCATAGGGGTTTCTATGAGCAACATGAGCAAATGCCTGCAAATAGACCATGGAAACGTGCCAGTGTATGAACCTAGCTAACCTACCTTATAGTTCTTGTCAACTCTAATTTGTGCTTATTTGGGTTATTAATGGTATATCCTTCATGTACGAATACATGAAACCACGCACCACCTCCATTATCCATATGTCAGAGCTAGGGTTAGGGTTAGGATAACGGTTAGGGTTAGGATTAGGGTTAGGGTTAGTGCTAGAGTTAGGGCTAGGTTTAGGTTTAACGTTAGGGTTAGTGTTTTCTTACACGAGGGACACATATACCTATTAATGCATCATCTATAAATATGCAGCCAGGCATACAAGAGACCATTAGCCTTTCAGTCGGTGGAATTGGCGTCGAACCAATGCACCATCAGAATGTTTCAACAAGCGACATGTATCAATCAAAATGAACATCTCATAATCCCATGGCAGTAGATTACTATTTCCATTGGTCAATTATATGGGCGGGCATGATTATGATCCTATACCGCATTTCAATATCTGGTCTCTGCCAATCGAAGTGAAGATAATGTCACTTAATTTCTTGCCTATATAGATAACTATACACTTATTTCTCAATATACCATTTGGATTATCTAAATCACATGCGCTATAGTCATGATCGGGTTTAAAACGTTTGGTATCAATACTATATTCTACACAAAGTGCGAAAATTGTTCGAATAAATCTCATATATAGAACAGTAATACCCCTGATTGGTTTGAAATAGAGCCGTAACACACATGTCGTGATTACAAGGCTAATGCTCCAAATGATCAGCACATTTTTGCTGAGCTAATTTGCAGAAGAACAAGACAGGACTGGTATATATATACACATTAAACTCAGGGCATAATGCGTTTCATACTAGATGTCCCACCATGACAAAGGAATTATATATTACATGTGCACGGCTTGATTTTCAATGATTACGTATAGGATATTCCATGAGATGTCGGGTATTCGGAAAAATAATTCACTGAGGCGAAACCGATGTGTTGTTTGTCCGAATACCCGACATCGGGGAGGGTGGGTGTCTGATTAAACCCCAGATACTTGGCGGTCCTTAAATCCATATACCTCACGTCAATACCTCTGGATTTCTGGAAAATAACAAGTTCCGCTACATCGCAGGGTAGCGAATGCATGTGTGTCGGGCGCGCGTCTTGTGCTCCATGGATACACATGCACACATACATACCCCAGTATATAAGCAGTTTCATAGCCTGCATGCTATATGCAGTATATGGTGACAGGTTAGAGGTATAAATTATGGGATAATAACGACATATACGATGAATTCATTCGTCAACAGGCTCGAAGTATACAGACACAAAACCGGACAATCATACACTCTTGTCATTTCGGCCAATTTGGCCGGTTACTTCATGTCTGTTTTTCATCTGACGTGTGTGTCGAATAAATGATGTGGAGGATTTATGTAAATGTTAGCCCAAACTACATTTCCAAGTAACGATGGTTTTGTTGTTTATTTTGAGGAATAATACCGCGTCAGACGAATTCAGCCCAAATATGTTAACAGTTGTCGTGTAAAACATTCGGCAGTAGGTTAGCGTTATTTAGTATTTGTGGATGTCCTTTAACATGGGGGAAATAGACTACTGCGCTTGAACGAGCATGTGAATTTGTCGTTTTTAATGTATAGCAACTTGATAATCAATAACAGAGGCATTCTCTGTCAAATATGGTCGCTCTATTTACGGTATTAATTGCGGAACTTTCTAAAGTAAACTACGCGTAAACGGATACATACGGTAAATTATAGAAGGTGCCGGAATCGGCCTAATCGCCCCAGGGCCAACTCGCCCCAGTCGACGTGTGTCAATTCGGTACCTACTATAACATGTATCCGAGGATGAGTCTGGCTCGGAAAAAATATATATCTATACGGGTGTTATATAGCGTTTTGTCCGTTGTTTCTCAATGAATATTATTGAAATTTGGTGTATATGTCCGGGCTGGGACATGGAATACAACACCGTTTGAATTGTTTTTAAATTTACAAATTTGTTGATTTTATTCATTTTTTTTTTCGTTCTGAAAACACACTATAAAGTGTATATAATATAATAACGAACACGAGACATACATAATTTATAAACTGTTAACAAAAGATATCAAATTCAATACATGACAAAGATGACTCAGTGGAGTTTATAAAGTGAACATAAAAATATTAAGGTAAGAATCTTTTTAAGCATTACCAAACCGTTTAGCACAGACCACAGTCCACTTCACTCATTCGATCATCACCAAACTTCATATTTATCTTGATATTGATCTATCAGATGAGAGCCATCAAATATTTTTTTAATTTCATAGGAAAAAATGGTCGCCAGCGGCCATATTGCATTTACGTTATATGTTATCGCGTTATGTCGATATCTAGTATTACTTAGAAATTTCACCTTTCCAGATTCATAATTGCTCCATTGACTGTAAAAGATGAAATTATTCCCCTCTTCGGATAGAGTGTCACTGAAACTTTATTTTGCCAGACTGTCTGTATAATCACTGATTATATATGGCAATAATCTGTAATAAGATGTAGCACTATTTTATTTTATATTTACACGCAGTGCTGTTTTTATACAACAATTCTAATCCCCCCTAGATCATCATGTGATCGACCATACATCGCGCGAGGACCTGGTTGAATTAAGGGGGGTTTTATGGATCACTTCTGTCCTCAAGCTAGATTATACTTATGACATTTAATGGCATGTTCCTAACGTGGAGGGTTAGATATGCTTGAGAAACCACCACTCTTTAATTCACACCAAGTTCTCAGCTGTCATGAACCCATAGCCATGATATATGGTTTATTTTATGTATACTAGTAATATAGTTATTTTCAGTACCTTTATATACCAGTACTGTGTATAACAATGCATATAAATTAATCCATGTATACATGTATATTGATTCAACGGATTCAGTGGTTTTGTCCATCAGTCTATCAAATTTGCGGGGAAAACATGGCCACAAGCAGTACACCCTGCTAAATTTCGAATTTGAATCAATTGGCGCACCCTGCAGCCAGCTTTTATTGGAGAACTTTTTCTCATGTGGATATTTTGGGTCACCGCTAGATGTGAGCCATATTTTGTTCTCAAACTGTCCTTGTGAAGACATCACTGCCAGCGGTGATCTTCAATTTTACTATTTTTATGGGTAAATAACTTGGTTGATCCTACAGACGACACCCCTTGTCCGATCGTCACCAGATTCCACAATGATCTTCTGGATAACCAGCGTGAGAGTAATCTAATTTTCCCGAATTTCGTTAAAAAACATTACCACAGGCAGCAATTTGGTATCTTACTCTTTGATCCTCTTTTGCATGACTGAATTGTTTAGCAACTGTACAGACATATCCCTCATCTGATAGTCACCAAACTTCATATTGATCTTCGGGCTGACAACTAGATGGGAGCTATCGAATGCTTTGAATTTTTTGTGGAAAACATTGTCGCCAGCAGTCATCTTCTATTTTGGTTTTTATATACATGTATATCTCTTCATGCGGATAGCCAGTATTACGTAGGTACTTCAACTTTCCGCATTCTTGTCATCATTTGAAATATAAAAATTTACCTGATACATGCACCCGTCCAAAATACTCCCTGGAAATAATTTCCCCTATAGGTATCAAATTTCGTCAAATCTGTCAGGCAGTTTTCCCGGCCATAGCTAACAGACAAACAGACAGACAAATGTCCAAAATATATATTAGACTAGCTGATGTACTCGACTTCGTTCGGGCTAGTTAGGGATTTTTTTGTGATCGCCTCCATCTGGACAGTACCCAGTATATACAGCGTCTGGCCAAACTATTGTTCAATTGGTCCAGAAACATGCCTATATCAGCACGTTCGAGAACATGGTCCCACGTGAAATTGGACCCGTCCATATTGCTCCCGGGATCGAAGTAGTCCTACACACAATTTTTTAGTCGGATCGGTCAAGGTCCAGAAACATGCCTATGAGCGAGGTCAAGTTGACACGTTAAATACCAAATTCGAGCAGTGTTAGAGTCTATAACACATACACACATGCATTCATGCATACACACATACATACATACATACATACAGGTGTTTCAAAATGTATAATCGATAGCTACAACAATTCTATGGTAGATAGTTCACGGCCGACCTGATGCATGCATCTTAGTTTTCTTGTGTATATATTCTCTGCTATCTTGTTTATATTCATGTACAGATTCGCTTAATGTGTTCCAATCGAAAGCACGATACTGGGGCGATTATGTCGATGTGGTTGGAATTGTCGACGATCTTAGTTGATTGCTGCATTGGTCCATGGTAGATAGTGATGGAATGCTAATTATTATAGGTTTTATTCATTGAAATAAGTCCATAATATGTCTTTAATTAGGTTGTTCGTATCTCCTTTCCATAACGGGAGCTTCCTCAAATTTTACCAATGCATTATCTTATACTGGAGCCTCGCATATATAAGGGAAATGCATTTTGGCCTAATAATATTTACATTGAACGTGTAAGCCAGTACATTCTCTTAGATATGCGAGGCTCCATATGGGATAAAAAAAACACTCCCGTATGGAGCCCCACACGGACGACCCAAGCAGACGACAGACATAAGTTAATTATCTCTGTCTGAGCGTTAAAAAAATTCCCGTCGTGAAAGGGTTATATAACACTCCCGTATGGAGCCCCACAATGATCCGAGCAGACGACAGTAACCAGTGCAATGTTATATATGTCTGGGGCTCCATACAGGGATAACTTTCTATTCTGTCCGAGGACATGTCGATCTGAGTTTAATTACATTTCTCATCATTAATGATCGGTATGAAACATTGTCCACAATTTGAAGCAAAACAAAGTTGACTCCTATGTCTGTGGCATTATTCATGCTAGATAACTCTATATATACAGCAACATAGAACAAAGTCGTCTCACATGTCCCCTGGTGCGATACCAATACAACGAGTATATGTACCAATAGTGGTGGTATCGCGCCAGGGGCCTATACTATAGAATACAATTTTTGTAATAGCAGGCTTATTTGAGCCGTACAGAAGGTATCGAGTACTATAGACCACTGTAATTTAACAGCGAACGCGATTTCTTGTAAATCACAAAAAGACGGCAAATCGAGTACTATCGACCACCGTTCGTTAAACGCACATCTAAACATTTGTGATTTTGTCAAGGGAAATTACTCTAATGATATATGAGAATGAAATGGCAATGCCTATTTGTGTCAGTTGGTGAGTGAGTTAGTTGATGAATAAAGGTACATTATGTGTGACTAGTTAGTTTCCGATACTTGGGTTATTTTGACCACAATTGCGCACGGTGAAATGTAATTCCTTCGATATCATGTGGAATAAATACTTACCATTTTCAGATGTTTTATGTTACATGTTTCTTAGCGGTTTGTCGAAAATGGTCGGCAAACACACATATCGGTTGCCCTTCAAATGGCCACATCAACTTTATATAGCAATATTACCACGGGTGAAACCTGATTTGTCTTGCAAGCTTTGGGCATGGACAGCGGCTGAAATATTAGTTGGAACATCTAGACCTTAATAGTTGACAAGTTTGAGGTACCATGCAGCTGGAAAAATTCACCCCGTGATGGGGGTGTAGACCCCGAAGCCACGGCAACTAGTTTTCACGGCTGGCTCAACCACTTTTCGTGGCTGGTTATCTAGCTAAGCCGGCTCAGTCGCGACGTTCGTGGCTAATGAAATATGGCGGCTCAGCCGGCTGAGACGTTATCATTCAGCGTATTTCGTTTCCGAAATTTTCCCAATCCCCGGTTATAGACACCCGCTTGTTTTTTGGCGTTTGTTGTGAACCCGTATAATTCCAGACCACGCGTATTCTATTGGTGTTGGGCTTTTCCATTATGGCGAAATACACGAAGGACTCAGTAAAGGACTGGCAGGGATGTACTATGTAGTTTCTCATCATATAATCGGTATAAGTTACATTGGAACTTCTGTCGACTTCAGACGGCTATATCACTGGCATCTTGCGATGTATGCATGCATCATTGAATGCTGAATCCGATAGTATTGATATATAATATTTCAAACTATTTTCTATTATCTTCTACAGGTTATGTGCATATATTGACAACTGTCAGCGATGTCTAACACTGAGTCGTGTCGAAATAAACAATTTACTGAATGGATGCTCCCACTTCATTATATGAAAGCATGCATTGGAATAGTCTATTCCACAATGAGAGGCCCCGGGTGTTCTGATAGTGTAACAACCATACCGTGCCCATACGAGTATGCCAATATTAGGCAATGCGGTTTAGTTATTTGCGATTCGCAGTACAGTTGTCCTTAACATATAAGTCCATGCACACGGCTCAGCCATTTTACAATTCCGGCGGCGGAGATTTTTTCATGCGGCTGGCGTTAGAGATAATATGGCTGGCGGCGGCTTGTGGCCAATATGGCTGGCGGCGGCGGCGTGCGATGGCGGCTTCGGGCTCTATGGGGGTGCGATGGCTGTTCTCGGACTTGGTATTTTCGACCTGTGTCAAGGATGGGTATTCATTTGGAAATTCCAATGTGGACCAACACTCCCTCGTCCAGGGTCTCCGGGGAAATCCAACCTCGATTTTAAAACATAGGCCTATATATAGCACCATATACTTAAACTATATACCTATACTTAATTTATACCCAACTAAGCGGCTGAATTTAGGTAAACATATGACATTTGGTTTATAACCAACACGCACTACTACAGTGGTAAGTTAAAGGCCCACTTAATTTTCGAATATCCAGATAACATTATTCCATATTATATACCATTTGGAAGAGGAACCAAAAAAAATATATTCCACCAGGATAAGAAACAGCTGTGGCCTAGGACTGTCCACCAAGTGATAGAGATTCATTCCGAGATCCCCCCCCTTGTCAATCCAGAATTCATCAGAATTCAAACTAAGAGATAGAGTTATTCCCCTTCCATTGAGTATAATAGACTTTATAGTACAGTCCTGATCAAAATTAAATACAGTACACACCTTGGTACCTAAACAGAAACAACATGTTCCCAGTTTATTTGACCGGATCTGTTAATAATACAATGTGTTGGAGCTTCCTCTTTCAAATGGTATATAATATGGAATATGTTGTGTATAATGTGATCTGGTGATTCGAAAATTAAGTGGACCTTTAAGGATCAGAGGACCCCGATTTGTTCTAAGAATTCACTCATGGAATATTATGTGTGGCACTATTGGCCAAATTAAATTGTTTAGACCACAAGGTGACCGCAAACTTCTTGAGCACACAAATGCCATGCGGTTCAAATAGGTTGTATAATGTCATGGTAAATATTTGGGGTCTACTGATTCTTAACGCAACTTAGCCTGAAATTATCAGTGACTGTTTCAACACGAAATGCCACCACCCCCGATTGACCGTATCCGTGTACCTTCACACAAAGAGCCCAAGCCCGAAAATTTACTGTGACTCTTTAATTCCATTCATAATTAAAATCTAGGCCGCTGACATGGCTATCTCATTTCAACTCCATTGAGCGTAAACCATATCAATGGGTTAACAACTGAGATTCGGTGACCGCATTACAAAGAACATGTACCCAGCTAATCGCAATCACCATTATCCGCACGGGAAATCGTCGTGAACACGACGTGAAAAATCAATAATGTAGCCTATGCAGTTGTAATCTAATAATGATTTTTTACAAAAATGGTATTATTGCTGTACTATAGAACCCGCTTAGTCAGTATTTTATCATTCCGTATTGCGATTCTTTACATATTACAAAGCTGTAGCGTTCGAGTACTATGGAAACATGCAAAGATGAAACTTTCAGGCCCCCTTTTTCTCCACCAAATGCAAAGATTTTCCGGTCAAGTGAATCCCGGTATATAGATGGTTCGCCAAAAAAGATCATATAAGTCATTACATGTCAATATATTTGGCATTTAAAGAGTTTTGGCATATGCTTAGTTTCAATCTACAATGAAAGAAATACACTGATAGAAATACAGTCGAATACTATAGAACACAAAATATGTATTACAAAATTAGTCAATCACAAATTAACGCTGATATTACAAAAATTGTATTCTATAGTATATATAGGCTCCTGGGGACATCTGACTGACTGGCATTGTTCGTGCGCAATAACTCTATATGACCGACGTATTTCGTTCTCATTATCAGGTCATTTTCTCCAGAGAAACATGAGCTGAACTAGAAAGCACTTGAACACTTCATCATAAACACCCACTTATTTACATTTGGTGATTTTATTAAATTTTCGAATCACTTTAATTTATATTTGCAGACTCAATTACACGCAATGGTTGTTACCATTGTGCGGATTAACCAGTACCACTTCAGACTAAGAGGGTAGTTAGAGGAAAAATTATGAAAACCGAAACATAAGTGTTCTTTGCGTGTAGACAGGTCGTCTGTCGCGATATAAAGGCTTATTAAATTATATCAAACAACTCTGCTTCTCGCTCCAGTAGATACCCGAGTAAACAGTTATTTTCTCTTTAATGTCACCCGACTCAATATTTTTGAATAACATTTTGAGTGTCATCCTTTAGTTGTGAAATAATGTCGAGCAGATCGCATGTTGTTACTTCGACGACATAATTATAGGCAGGCTACCGGGGTGGATATGCAGGCTACCCGGGGTACCCCCATCCCGACTGCACCCGGTCACAAATATACAACCATTATCTGATGTTGTTCAATTTAGTCTATTTCTAACGCCTGCCAACATGTGGTTTTATCTAATTTTATATCATTAGCGTGCTCGTTTATGGAATTATGGCGCTGATTTGAACAAATCCAGGCAACCAAAATATCAAACCATTGCGTTGTCGACGAACCAGGAGACACTGATTCAAGATGACTTTCTCACGAAGAATATATCCATTCCAAATATGACCGAAACATAAATAATTAGACTAAACTAAAAATACAATAAAATAAAAATTCTCGAAACTGTGCATCTCGATCGTTTGTGCGGAAAATTCTAGAAATAGTTAATTGTTAGCCCTATCGATATATATTACACGTAGACAGACCTAATTGTTGAACCCCATATAGAAGATCTACTACGAGTACCAAAGGCTCGAAACAAACCTAATTTACTGGACTCGTTTTGTAAATTTCGCTATAAACTGGGACGAGTTGTAAATTCTATTTAGTACTTGATCCAAATCGTCAATATAATAAAACATATTTAAATAAATAAATGGGACGTGAAACTAAGTGCGACCGCAGAGTCGCAAACGCTGCGAGTTTAACCCTTTACCCAACAGAACGGCCCTGTGCCAATGCATTCTCTTATATATGCGAGTCGACCATAGGTCGCCTCGCATATATAAGAGAATGCATTGGCTTAACACATATTAAAGAAAAAATGGTAAAAAGTGTTAAAAAAAAGTTTTTTTTAGGCCAATGCATTCTCTTATATATGCGAGGCGACCTATGGTCGACTCGCATATATAAGAGAATGCATTGGCACAGGGCATAACTGTAACTATCACAATGTGCTCAATGAGCCGGTTCCAATGATACCCATATTTCCATGGTTTTATTGAGACAGACCGAAGATAATTTAGGCTGTTAGGGCGTTTCTGGGCGTTCTGTTGGGTAAAGGGTTAAATCGCGGGTGGGGAAATTACTGGTGGAGCACACAAGGCGCATGGTCACGACAAGATCACAGGCATATCGTACATTAACCCAGGAAAATCGCGGCGTGTCCTTGGCAACACACGCAGACAACAAATTCAACTCAGTGGACTCCTGCAAAGGAAACACATTTAAGTTGAGGCAGGAAAGGGAGTGTTTATATAACGTATATCCAATTGCTAACATTGCGAAAGTGGTGCAGTTATTGACGTGTACAAAATTAAAAATATATAATGTATTGTTCAAGATCAACTCCCAAGTTCAAATACAAAAAAGTAGCGTCAGTTGTGTTTAGTCTAGAAACTTGAGATACATGCCATATTTATCTTTAATTGCACAATGAGAAGAATGAAATATATCCCATTGCCTATTAGTTTGTGTTTTCACACTAGATACCTATACAGAACTTCAACTACATCGTAGCACCGCATGGCGTATGCGGGCGTACCACTTTTCTCAACATGCGAATTCCCACTGTGTAGGAACTGTTTCTGTTACATCGGAAATCGTTCTATCGCCGGTTTGTGATGGTTCTTGACTGATTTGTGACGGTTCCTGATGATCGAAATTATATATTTTCACGACTTTTTGACAGTTAAAATGCAATTTTGAGGCATCTAGGTGATAAATCGATTAGTTATTTTCAATCCCATCACAATCTGTGGCACCAATGAGCGTGTTAATAACGAAACTTTCATTGTGCGAATCATAACAACGACAAAAACCGCGAATTTTGATAATTGTTTGGGTTCTCTCCTGATCATGTCGGTTCTCTCCCCATTTAATCGTTCTATACGGGTAAAATTATGGCTAATATTTGCCATGGTTCAAACTGCCAATTTTATGAAAGTATACAACTAACTATGCATAAAGTTGAAATGTGAACCACTTGTCATTAATTTCGATGAATTACACTGCCTTTCTATGCTTATCCAATAAGCTGTGTTACGCCTATCAAAAATCACAAAGTCGCCAGCTAGTTTGAAAAATAACGCGTTTTGCAGGCCCAACATTTCCATGAGTCAATATCCGGTTAACATTAGTGACATTTCATAGCGCTGGACTTCGGAAAGCGTAAGCGTAGACGGGGTATTTAGTACTTGATCCAAATCGTCAATATAATAAAACATATTTAAATAAATAAATGGGACGTGAAACTAAGTGCGACCGCAGAGTCGCAAACGCTGCGAGTTTAAATCGCGGGTGGAGAAATTACTGGTGAAGCACCCATACCAAGGCGCATGCTCACGACAAGATCACAGGCATATCGTCTATTTTACCAGGAAAATCGCGGCGTGTCCTTGGCAACACACGCAGACAACAAATTCAACTCAGTGGACTCCTGCAAAGGAAACACATTTAAGTTGAGGCAGGAAAGGGAGTGTTTATATAACGTATATACAATTGCTAACATTGCGAAAGTGGTGCAGTTATTGACGTGTACAAAATTAAAAATATATAATGTATTGTTCAAGATCAACTCCCAAGTTCAAATACAAAAAAGTAGCGTCAGTTGTGTTTAGTCTAGAAACTTGAGATACATGCCATATTTATCTTTAATTGCACAATGAGAAGAATGAAATATATCCCTTTGCCTATTAGTTTGTGTTTTCACACTAGAGACCTATACAGAACTTCAACTACATCGTAGAACAGCATGGCGTATGCGGGCGTACCACTTTTCTCAACATGCGAATTCCCACTGTGTAGGAACTGTTTCTGTTACATCGGAAATCGTTCTATCGCCGGTTTGTGATGGTTCTTGACTGATTTGTGACGGTTCCTGATGATCGAAATTATATATTTTCACGACTTTTTGACAGCTAAAATGCAATTTTGAGGCATCTAGGTGATAATTCGATTAGTTATTTTCAATCCCATCACAATCTGTGGCACCAATGAGCGTGTTAATAACGAAACTTTCATTGTGCGAATCATAACAACGACAAAAACCACGAATTTTGATAATTGTTTGGGTTCTCTCCTGATCGAGTCGGTTCTCTCCCCATTTAATCGTTCTATATGGGTAAAACTATGGCTAATATTTGCCATGGTACATGGTTCAAACTGCCAATTTTGTGAAAGTATACAACTAACTATGCATAAAGTTGAAATTTGCACCACTTGTCATTAATTTCGATGAATTACACTGCCTTTCTATGCTTATCCAATAAGCTGTGTTACGCCTATCAAAATTCACAAAGTCGCCAGCTAGTTTGAAAAATAACGCGTTTTGCAGGCCCAACATTTCCATGAGTCAATATCCGGTTAACATTAGTGACATTTCATAGCGCTGGACTTCGGAAAGCGTAAGCGTAGACGGGATATATAGAATTATCTGTCTTGTATTTTATCTATACTATATATTTTGGGACTTCCGTATATATATATGTACTTTATAGAATCGAAAACGGCTGGCTCGATTGAGTTCAAACTTCCCATCTAAGGGCAAAAACCCACGAACACCGTAGTTGTCGCGTTTTGGAGAAGCTCTGAGCACCCTTTATCCACTCCTAAATCACCGCAAAGGCACGGCGTGGGTTAATCAAGTGATTATTTAATGAGCGTTTGTTTTTGACGCATCGCTATAAAGAGCGTCTGTTTACCATTCAACGTTATTAGTATCTGCAGAGAGATATACGGAACATAAATTAAATTTAAAAAACATTTGTTTCTGACCAACCCTGCGAGCACGGATGGTGCGCTTTGTTTTTACTGTATATACCTTGTGTATATACCGAAATCATCCCAGATAATCACGAATATAGCATCAGATTTCTCCCCAGATATACCGTTATAAAGCTACTGGAATCAGCCAATCTACTATATAATTTGAGAACTACGTATTGTATGTGTGTATATATGTGGGTACTTCATAGAATCGAAAACGCGTGTAGGAACGGGCATCCCCACGGCAATGTCGGCTTATAAGACATCTTTACTACACATGACAGCCGATGGACAATTGGTCTCTATATATGTACCAAAATTACGCCGCGTTGGTGACTGGGAAATTCCAGGGAATGCCGAGTGAGCTCAAACTTGCTACCTACGGGAAGTGTCATATATATGAGTGTGTCCTTTATAGACTCGAACCGATTGAGCTAAAACTTGCTAAATATTGACTGGGAAATTCCAGGGAATGCCGATTGAGCTCAAACTTGCTACCTACGGGAAGTGTCATATATATGTGTGTATGTCCTTTATAGGCTCGAACCGATTGAGCTCAAACTTGCTAAATACGGGAAGCGTCATGGACGGGTTCATTGAAAAACAAAAAATAATCGGGTAAAATTGAAAAACAAAATTAAAAAAGCACAATTAACTCATTGAAAAACCAACAAAAATCGGGTAAAATACGAAAAATTCAATTAAAAAATTAAAAAGGCACAATTAACTCATTGAAAAACAAAAAAATTAACTCATTGAAAAACAAAAAATTAAATTAATTAAAAAAATTAATTAAAACTTAAAAATTGTCATGTTTCTGACTATTGCCGCCAGTGGCGGGCTAACCTGCTAGTCTACTATATATTTTGAGAACTACGTAAATATATGTGTAAATATATGTGTTTGTCCTCTATAGACTCGAAAACGGCTGGACCGATTGGGCTCAAACTTCCCATCTAAGGGTAAAAATCCACGGGAATGGTTGTCGCGGCGTTTGGAGAAGCTCTGGGCACCCGTTCTCCACTCTCAGTAACAAAAACGGCATTGTGGGGTTAATCGCGTTGATAGTTAAAGAGCGTTCGTATCCGCAGTGTCGTTGACAAAGAGCGTCTATATACACGACGAGTATAAATACGGCTCCATTGACCGTCTCGAGATGAACTTTCGTACTTCATTTCGTACTCAGGGGTTCCAAGGAACGGGGGAGATTTTTATCGGGTCAGTTTTTCCGCCCGAGGTGATCTTCACCTTGAAACGGGTACCCACAAATGATATATATATATATATGTGTGTGTCCTTTATAGACTCGAACCGATTGAGCTCAAACTTGCTGCATACGGGAAGTGTCATGGACGGGTTAAATTGTTACCCCGACCCGACCTTCACCTTGAAAATGATCAATTCAAGGTCAAATCGTGTAAAATTGAAAGAAAAAAAAATTTAAATTAAAAAAATAAAAAGGCACAATTAACTCATTGAAAAAAAAAAATTTAAATTAATAAAAAAAACAAACAAATTGTCATGTTTCTGACGATTGCCGCCAGTGCGCGGGCTAACCTGCTAGTCTATTATATATTTTAGAACTTCTGTCTGTATGTATGTATGTATTTGTGTTATAGACTTTAAAAACTGCTCGACCGATCCGACTCAAATTTGGTGTGTAGGCCTACTTTGATCCGGGGAACGATATGGGCGGGTCCAAGTTCACGTGCGACCGTGTCCTTGACCTGACCTCGCTCAAATACGCTCATATAGGAATGTTTCTGGACCTCGACCGATCCCACTCAAATTTGGTAGCTGGTTATACTTTGATGAGGGGAACAATATGGGCGGGTCCAATTTAACTTGCGACCGTGTCCTTGATCTTGACCTCGCTGATATACGCTCATATAGGCATGTTTCTGGGCCTCGACCGATCCGACTCAAATTTGGTATAATGTAGGCCTACTTTGATCCCGGGAACAATATGGGTGGGTCCAATTTCGCGTGCAACCATGTCCTTGACCTTGACCATATTCGCTCATATATGCATGTTTCGAACAATAGTTTGTCCAGGCGGAGACGATCACAAATAAATCCCTAAATAGCCCGGACGAAGAGGGGGCACACCGGCTAGTCTATTTTCGTAGACGTATTTTACTCAACAAAAAGCCAAATATAAGACGGTAAAAGTTCGTTGACACCCATACAATGTTCTGATTACGCAGTTTATGAAGTTTATTATGTCGGGCATCCGCTTGCTGGATGCTGATTATCTAGGTTAAATTCTAGAATTCTAGAATATGCAGCTATATACAAGCACGATAACCTTTCATTCAATCAGATTTTAGATTGACTAGGGATCTCTGATTTTTTAATAGAAGATATAAAAAAGCGAAGAATCCTACAGTTATAAATATTATTATATTGATGTTAAACCTTTGGTTACTAAATGCGCTGTAATGAGAATTGACTTGAATCCTATATATATATATTGATTAATTTGTAGGAATGCTTAGCTATTAAGTTCAACAAGCACTGTCAAGCAGTAACATATAAAAAAAGAGAAAAGAATCATGCAGTTACAAATATTATTATATGGATGTTAATCCTTTGGTGACTAAATGTGCTGTAATGAGCAGCGACTTGAATCCTATTGATTTATTTGTAGGAATGCTCAGCTATTAAATTCAACATGCAGTAACATATTGTTTGAATTATTAGCTAAACATTCATACGAATGAATCATTAGAAATCGGTGATATGGGTGTCTGAAACTGGCTATTTATTATAAGGCACATTATTATTCCTCGCTGATAACGTGTCAAGTGACCAGGGACGTGGGCTGAAGGATCTCCAATGTTGGGGCGTCCACCTTGGAATTTCAAACCGCATCATCCCCTTGAAACAGACCAAACTCATGAACAAGGCCTGGGCTTTGGTATTTCCCAACAGCATGACACATTATAGCTCTAGATTGTATGCCATTCTGAAGTGAATTGGTTAGTAGCCATTGATTGCCCACCATGCAAACTGGGGGAGAAACTCAGGATACATGGGCCCAGTGAGAAAATATGTGGATATCTGAACCTGAAAATTGCAAAAATCATCTAGACTGGCTTCAAGATTTCCAAGTGTTGGAAGTTTCCAACCTGGAGCCCCCACCCCCACAAGATTGGAAAAGTTCCCAACAGATGGAGAGAGAGAGCTGATTTATTTTGCAAAAGAGCATACATTATTTAATACAAAGCATATTAATTAAATGGAATTAGATTATTTGTCTATAAACCAGTTTCTTGCCAATTTAGGGGGGGGGGCATGTGATAGAAAACTAGATCACACCTGCTCCCTACTTCCTGTCCACCCATCATGCGTTTTGGATCAACTCTAAAGAAGAGGTGTTCATTTGTATATGTCAAATATGGTTGATTACTTGTTTAAAGTGTAGGAAAGTATGCAAATGTTGGTCTAAAAACGACAAATTCCCCACTATTAATTGTTGTCAAATCAAACTAAGAGAACAATTTCAACATATTGTTGGTGATAAATTTCAAACCAATCTACTGTAAGATAAGAAATTTGTAACTGTCGAACATTTTGACCAAAGTTGGGGATAGACACCAATTAAGCACCCCTCCCCAAGTCCCCCCACCACCCCAATCACGTCATAACCTATCAATGATTCATTTGAACGTGATTTCATAAGTTATATTTATGTCTGGGCGACAAACATGTGTAAATGTCCCTCACGCGGACTTCAGAGGAGGAAATATGACGGCGCTGCCATTGAAATATTGTCACACCTGGATCTTTCAATAATGCCCAGATTAAGTAAATGAATATAACATCTCATATTCTCCTGAGAGTAGATTTATATTACCATTGGTCATTTATATAGGCGGGCATGATTATGATACAATACTCATCGGGACTTTCAATATTTTATTTCTGCCTATTAATGTCACTTAATCTCCCGTATTAGATTTTCTGTCATACGATAGAAACATAGGAGTCATTGGACATCCTATTATCTCCCAGCGGTCCTTTAACCCACATACACCGATTTAAAATTAACCATTTTATTTGGGCAAGAAATAACACGGATAATCACATCCTGATAACTCTGGAAGCACAGTTTATAAAAGATACTAATGTCTCATGTCATGCTTGTCGTAGACATATATACTGCACAGTGTCGCATGTCCCATGTCCATCCACTCACTAATGGGAATATTATGACCACACCAAAAATTCACGGTTTTTCATCATAATTTAATATGTAAAATCCTACTCGCGTGCATAACGCACATAAATATAATTATATGTATAAGTTTTGAAAACTAGTTACGTATATCTACCATACGCTTTAAGGGATTTATCTAATTTTGAACAGTTCAATGTTTAATTGGATTTGAAATAGACCCCCCCTCAAAAGTTCACCACGATGATTTGTTCAATGATAGGCGGGTGTCCCTTTAAATTTCAGTACTTTTTAGGAGTTTGAGTCGAATTCCTATTAGAGAAACTTCCATCACCTCGATCGTGCTATTTTGAACATCAACAATGGGGCTCAGCTGCGATAAAAGAATCAGTTCCTTCGCCTTATTTGCGATGATTCGTTCGCGATATTTGCGATGATTCAGTTCGATTTTGTTGTCATCAAGAAAATAATTGTGAGAAACGACGACAAAAATGGTGAGTATCTAGTTATAACCAAATTGAATGAGAAATATTTCGATTCCATTGGGTATATATATCGTTATAGACGGTATATTAAGAGTCCCTCGTGATATTTCATTTTTCACAAGACAAAATGAAGCTCAAATCACGCGTTGTGCGACACAATTTTGACCACGTTGACCACTTCAAATGTAATATAATCTTACAATGGATCAAAACTGGGAATATGTCGTCATTTTTATAATGTTCATTAACAGCCTGACCTGGAATTATTAGACTTTCATCTGATTTCATATACTTATGGGGGTATTCCTGAGTAAAACAATATACATGACAGGCGATTATTCGTTCCCCCCCAAGGCGGTTATTCGTTGACAGACAATTCTGGGGTGCGCTTATTCGATGCATTGAGAATCAGCATCTAAATATGACAGATAATTCTCGATAATATCGCTGTCATTGTAATTTTTAGATTTGGAATTAAAGAGCCTTTCATGGTAGGTTATTCGGATGCATTTGAAATACAATCTGGGCTTCGAAACGACCACCCTCGTATTTGCTATAGCCCCAAAATCTTCGCCAAACTGAAGATGTGTTAATAGAATGTCACCGAGTAATCGATGGCTTTTTGATTCGGAATAAGAACACAAACGCACAGTATACATATGTATATTATCATATCGTCAAAACAATAGGACAACAGGACACTCAGACATTTAGTCCTTCCCTCCGTGGGCGTTTCTTCGATGGCTATGGTACGACTGCTTCCAGTTGAACACTTTACCACACACTTCAAGTCTCACTTCAAACTTCAAGTCTCCTTGTTCGGAACGCATGTGTATGCGCTTTATATATGTGTTTTGTGGAGAATGTCGCATCAAACAGACCACATTCTAGTTGCTCTCCCTGGCAGGCTTGGATATGGCGGTTCAGTGTCTTCTTCTGTGTAAATTCCCTCTTGCATGTTGAACATTGAAATGGGGTATTACCGTTATGTACGTTCATGTGTGCCTCTAGATCGGTGTACATAACCTTTTCGCATATGTTACATTTGTGCTTGTATTTTAGATGTTTCACATTTATGTGAACCCGCAGACCATTCTTTGTGTTGAATGTTTTTGGGCACAGATGACATAATATGGATGACTTATTTGTGGTACCGCTACTATGTTGGGTGATGTCATCTTCGGTTTCTGTGTGTTTCCCCTTCACATGGCGCGCCAAATTCTGCTTATATTTAGAGCTGTGTGAACACTCAGCACACTGCACAATATGTTCTGATTCAATATAGACATTGCGGGAAGAATTTGACTTCTGATGACGTAGCCGAGTAAGAATATGATTCCAATGGGGGACAATCCACAATGCTGTCTACATCGAGTCAGTTCGACAATTATTTTCACTTTTCCAACTATACCAGTCTCTTTAAAAAGAAACGTACCGAGTTAATTGTGTCTAGAGTTCAGGTTTCGATAACACGGCACTTCTGCAGCCTCTGTTCATTCAGGAAAGTATAATATATTCAAGAAATCTATAATTATGCGTGATTTTGTCACAAAAATGATTATTTTCAATCATCAGGAACCGTAACAAATCAGGCAAGAACCATCACAATACGGGCGATAGAACGACTTCCGATGTAACAGTTCCTACACAGTGCGAATTCCCCACATTTGCGATATAAAATCGTAGCGTCTGTACTCTGTGGTGGCAATAACAACGGCTTCTATACGGAGTGAAATGACGTGTCTATGCGTTGTTTGCCCGCGTAAAGAAATAGTCCCTAGGAAAATAGGACTCTTTGACGTAAATTTAATGAAATAAATGTTCAAACTATAACAATATCAGTCACATACACCGAGTCTTCATTCCTCGCCCCACGTTTCGGAATCACGTTTGCGCAACAATAGTACAGTTGGGTACAACTGACACTAGTTCATGTTATGCAATGACCGTTGCATATCATTATTATACAATGGGTTTAGTGAATGGAATAAATGTCTCGGTATGATATAATACACCATGATGGCGGACCCTTCTAAAATGATACGTTCATGATCATTAGAATGGTTTTGATGATATTGAATAGGGGTCGGATCATGTAATACATGCAGATATATATTATACATAGAATGAGTTAATTGTTTAACCCTATATGCATATATTACACGAGTGGTGTTGTTATATAGATCATACCATGACTTTCATCTCTAGCTATACGCCCGTAGCCAGAGTATATAGATTGATGGTACAATATGGATGTTGATATACATGTTCTTCTATACTGCTATATGGTGTCCGGGTATTACTATATATACGACTACTATTGTGGCGGGCCCTGCATGTAAAATAATATCACATGATGGTGCATTATACTGAGTTAGCTAACAAAAAAACAAGCATACAATTTAAGTCATTCACCTGACACTGCGTGGCCTTTTTAATGTTGTATACATCTCAATCATTAAGCTCATTGTACCACGATAACTGAAGGACCTAACATACTAATAGCGCTATATCAATGTTACACAGACCGTGAACCATATAGCGCATAGGGAGCGGCACTTTGTAACCCTTCATGGACTCTATGTTGATAGAATATTATAATGAGATTAATTAGTTATCTGAAATGTTCAACCATTAAACCAATTTACGGGTATCTGTAGGGTACTTGAATAAAATTGTGTTTATGTAAGATAATTACCAACATTGGACATAATTAGATATAGTTACTCATTGCTAACTAAGAGCATTAAAATTATAGTTATTAGTCGCGGCGATGAAGAATCTTTACACATTAGCGTTTTTGAAGGTTGTTGTTCCGTTAATGATCGTGAATTAGTTGGATTTCTATGGACGAATCAGATTCCATTGATCGTATACCCGGCTGAAATCAATCGTATAATATGATCGAGACGTTATCACCCAGCTCCCAATTCAGAGCTAATGTTTTGAGAAGGCATGCCAAAATGTTTCGAAGTGCTTTCAGTTTGAATACGACAATAAGAAGTCAATCTTGACACCGGCGTTCGTTTAGTATATGTCTTTGTGTTGTTAGCCTTTTCATGTTTTATCTGTTTTGTGATTATATGAGCTGGCTTTTAGTGTACTGAACTTCGCTGTGTCTGTCCACTGTCTGTTAGCGAGGCTAACAGTATTTATCCCATGGAAGATACTCAGTATGTAAAGGACACATTAACTTGTCCAGATTCGACCTAATAATTGTACAGATAGTGGACCGAACTTCGTCCGAGTTCGTCGTGTCTGTCAACGAGGGTAATTTAACAGTATTTATCCCATGGAAGATATTCAGTATATAAAGGACACATTAACTTGTCCAGATTCGACCTCATAATTGTACATATAGTGGACTGAACTTCGGCCGAGTTCGTCGTGTCTGTCAGCGAGGCCGATTTAATAGTATTTATCCCATGGAAAGTAATTGGAATGTAAAGGTCACATAACATGACCATACTCGCCATCTGATTTAGCATTGTGCTAACAGTGGACGTTCTGAACATATTATAGATTAAGTCATTTCCTGTAACATCTCATATCAGATGTATTTCGTTGGACATAATTGAATTTGCCAAATTTGGACTGCTTCCATTGTCAACTTGTTAGAAGCACTGCGAATATAACCAATGACGTCACAAGATATCACCAATGGGGATTTCTTAACCCTAATCCTAACCAAGATATTACCAATGACGTCACCCAATAATACCAATGGGGATTTCACATGTTTTAGATACAATATATTCACATCCCACCGGTTGCTTCAATCGAGTTATATATAGAAAGAAAGTAAATTTCGTGGCCAATAATAAGTAATATTGAAATGTATTGTGAATGAGCTGACCGATATTGCAATGAGAACTATTTTGTATGACCCGAATAATCTGGGGATGATCCCATAACAATATTCACCATTTGGGAACTTCAATTTGAGTCTATGTCTCCCATAGCAGATGAGGCCATGCACAATGAGGTTCCCAGGGGGTGAATTTAGTTATGCTAACCCGCTATGCGGGATAGCGTCACTAAATTCACACGCTGGGGACCTTATTCTGCAAATAACAGGCACACTCATATTAGGCTTGGCACCATTTAGTGTCTGTTTTAAGATACACGCGAACTGTTAGCTATATTTGAACCCTTCCATGACTAGAGCTTCCTGAAAGTTTGTGATAACCCTGTGCCAGCGCCATTTCTTTTATATGCGAGTCTCCCACAGGGAGCCTAGCATAATACTTGTAAGCCAGTGCATAATCTTATAAATGCGATGCTCCCTATGGGAGACTCGCATATATAAGAGAATGCACGGTCACATGATATGTAATGCTCCACTATGGCAACTCCCATCATGAAAGGGTTAAGTTCAACTCAAGTGAAACGTTAGTTACCATGCTAAGTTAGTTATCATGCTGAGTTAGTTACCATGCTGAGTTAGTTGCCATGCTGAGTTAGTTACCATGCTGAGTTATTTACCATGCTGAGTTAGTTACCATGCTGAGTTAGTTACCATGCTGAGTTAGTTGCCATGCTGAGTTAGTTACCATGCTGAGTTAGTTACCATGCTAAGTTAGTTACCATGCTGAGTTAGTTACCATGCTGAGTTAGTTACCTTGCTGAGTTAGTTGCCATGCTGAGTTAGTTACCATGCTGAGTTAGTTACCATGCTGAGTTAGTTACCATGCTGAGTTAGTTACCATGCTGAGTTAGTTGCTATGCTGAGTTAGTTACCATGCTGAGTTAGTTACCATGCTGGAGTTAGTTACCATGCTGAGTTAATTACCATGCTGGAGTTAGTTACCATGCTGGTGTTAGTTACCATGCTGAGTTTATTATAGTTACCATGCTGAGTTAGTTACCATTCTGAGTTAGTTACTATGCTGAGATAGTTACTATGCTGGAGTTGTTGTTTAACTACATGTCAAGATACCCACGGTTTTGAGTACCTTCTATCACCGATATTCGTTCTATTTATATTGACATTCGCTGTCATAGCTATGTATAGCGGGCCCCACCGATACTAACGCGTTATAGTAGGACCAGTTGCCATGGCTACCACGATTTTGAGTACCTTTTATCACCGATATTCGTTCTATTTATATTGACATTCGCTGCCATATATATGTATAGCGGGTTTCACCGACACTAAAGCGTCATAGTAGGAGTCTGTAGGGCCAGTTGCCATGGTTACCATGGTTTGAGAACCTTCTATATCATGGATATTCGTTCTATTTATATTGAAATTCGCTGTCATACCTATGTATAGCGGGCCCCACCGACACTAACGCGTTATAGTATGACCAGTTGCCATGGTTACCATGGTTTGAGAACCTTCTATATCATGGATATTCGTTCTATTTATATAGACATTCGCTGTCATAGCTATGCATAGCGGGGCCCACCGACACTAAAAAGTTATAGTAGAACCAGTTGCCATGGTTACCATGGTTTGAGAACCTTCTATATCATGTATATTTGTTCTATTTATATTGACATTCGCTGTCATATCTATGTATAGCGGGGCCCACCGACACTATATCGTTATAGTAGTACTAGTTACTATGGTTTCAGAACCTTCTATATCATGGATGTTCGTTCAATTTATATTGACATTAGCTGTCATAGCTATGTATAGCGGGGCCCACCGACACTATATTGTTATAGTAGGACCAGTTACTATGGTTTGAGAACCTTCTATATCATGGATATTCGTTCTAGTTATCTTGACATTCGCTACCATATAGCCCTATATGGCGGGCCCCCGCCGACACTATATCGTTATACATGTAACAGGGTCATTTATCCATGGTTGGTATGAGTACCATGGCGGTAAAACAGGACCAGTCTTCCATGGTTTGAGTACCTGATATTACCGACTCTATAGCGTTGTAACAGGACCAGTTATACAGGTTTGAGTACCTTATATTACCGACATTATAGCGGTAAAACCAGACCAGTTATCCATGGTTTGAGTACTTTATTTCACCGATATTTGTTGTATTTATCTTGACATTCGCTGTCATGCTTCCCCCTCCAGGCAGATGAATGACGTAATTACAACGTATTAAGTTCCATTGTCGCACCCCGCGCGGTGTTGGTTTACCAATCAAAATTCTATGTATTCCCATTTAAAGCGCGACCTGGGGTTCAAAAGTGAATAGTCTGTGATAAATACACGTTATTGTGGCTTGAATTTCGCCGCTGATTTTGTTTAGGTGTTTGATTCATGTTGCCAAAAGGGCGTGTCCGAATATCGACGACTTGACGCCAGAAATTAGCTGTCTCAAATTGAAAGGAATCATATATCGAACCCTCTATAGCTAGTTCCCACGATAGTAGGGAGGATTATATTGAAAAAAACTGAACTCTAACATGGCATTACGGGCTAACAATTCATATATAAAATCTGGACTTGTTCGAACCCCTCATTACCACACAAACTGGAGGGTGTCATCAGCCTCTCACAGTAATAATATAGCTGAACTTAAATTGAACAGAAATATAGGCAAATGAATATATCATTCATTCTGATTTCTAGTTGTTGGCAAGTAAGTGCATATATGTGACATTAACATGCAGATGCATATATGTGACATTAGCAAGTTTTGGAAGTTAATTTCGATGTATCATTTATTGGTTATGGACCCATTTTGGGATGGCAAAGAAAATATGATAAAGTCAATGATATATGTGACATTAACTGGCAATTGCAACATATCGACACATATGTGTCATTCACTGATAAATACAAATATGTAAACTTATTATGTGGCATTTACATGTTAATGCAAACATGTGACATAAGCATATTTTATTGTTAAATGATGAATTGCATGTATAATATGTGAAGATGAAGAGGGCATATTGATATAACATACATGTACACTATGATGTGTACCATCCTATCACAGTAATACAAAAGCAACATGTTTATTGGGAATATCTGTTATTGTGTCTACAATGCCCGATATTCAGTCCTTTCATGACTGGAGCTTCCTGAATATTCACGAAAACCCTGTGCCAATGCATTCTCTTATATATGCCAGTCTCCCATAGGGAGCCTCGCGTATATAAGAGAATGCACTGGAACAGGGTCTTTTAAGGTGTAGAGGCGCAGCTCCCAGCATGGAAAGGTTAAGTTATACTCGACTGTGGGTGCCTAGTATTTAGATTTTTTCTCTACACTTTGAAGTTTAGTTTAAAAAAATCCACTCGTTTAAAAAGTTAATTTTAATGATATTAATTCTCATGTTGCTGTGAAACTCTTCGAAAGGAGGCTCTGAGATTACAGGTCGATGACTAGATTAGAGTTATGGTTAGGGTTATTGTTGTTGATGGGGTTAGTATTAGGTTTAGGATTATGGTGTGGGTTAGGGTTAGGTTAGGGTTAGAGTTATGGTTAGGGTTACGGTTATGGTTAGTGTTAGGGTCAGTGTTAGGGCTTGGTTAGGGTTAGGTTAGTGTTAGGGTTAGTGTTATAGTTAGGGTTAGTGTTTTGGTTATGTTTAGGGTTAGCGTTATGGTTACAGTTAGTGATAGGGTTAGGGTTATGGCTAGTGTTTGGTTAGTGTTATGGTTATGGTTAGGGTTAGCGTTAGGGTTAGGGCTAGTGTTAGGGTTTAGTTTAGGAATTATGGATAGGGTTAAGAGGCTCTGTCATTACAGGTCGATGGCTATACTAATACTAGGGTTAGGGTTAGGGATAGTGATAGGGCTAGGGTTATGGTTAGGGTTATGATTTGGATTACGGTTATTGTTATTGTTAGAATTAGTGTTAGGGTTAGGGTTATTCTTAGGGTTATGGTTAGTATCATGGCTATAAGGCTCTGACATTACAGGTCGATGACTAGACGATGACTATGTTTATGGTTATGGTTAGATTTAGTGTCAGGGCTAGTGTTATGGTTAGGGTTAGTGTTAGGGTTAGGGTTATGGTTAGCGTCATAGTTATTGTTAGGGTTAGTGTTATGGTTAGGGTTATGGTATTGGTCATGTTACTATCAGGGTCCGAGTTATTGTTAGGGTTAGTGTTATGGTTAGCGTTATGTTTAGGGTTATTGTCAGGGCTAGTGTTAGGGTTAAGTTTAGGGTAAGGAATTATGTTTAGGGTTATGGTTAGTGTTAGGATTGGGGTTAGGGTAGGGTATTGGTTAGTGTTAGGGATAGGGTTATGGTTAGTGTTTGGGTTAGTGTTACTGTTAGAGGTATGAGGCTCTCACATTACAGGTCGATGACCAGACGATGACTAGGGTTATGGTTATGGTTATGGTTAGGGTTAACTAATTCAGTTATAAAAGTATACATCATAATGTTCTATTATTCATTTTGAGGAATTTTCTGGAAAGTCAAGAAGTCGACAGACATGCGAAAATATAATACAAGTGCAGAAGGATTCGTTTTGACTGGTGGAAAATGTTCAATTAATAAGTTCAATAAACTACCTTTTAATCTGAACATTTCCTAAGGGAACTACTCGTCAATGATTATTTAGTAAAGCATGTGTTAAAGAAAAAACAAATCTTTTAACACGTCCTACTCATTGGCGGGAAATGTTCTCATGATAAGTTCAACAAGTGGCTATGGTCATTTGTTGAACTAATTTTCCGAATATTTTCTAAGGGAACTACTCGTCAATGATTATTTATTATATAAATGGTTAACCCTTTACCCAACAAACCGGCCAAAACTGGCCAAATAAAGCTTCAACAGCCTAAAATATCTTCGGTCTGTCTCAATAGAACCATACAAATATGGATATCACTGGAACCGGCTCCTTGACCACATTGTGATGGTTACAGTTATGCCCTGTGCCAATGCATTCTCTTATATATGCGAGTCGACCATAGGTCGCCTCGCATATATAAGAGAATGCATTGGCCTAAAAAAAAAAATCTTACATTCTTTAACAATTTTATAATTTTTAATGTGTTAAGCCAATGTATTCTCTTATATATGCGAGGCGACCTATGGTCGACTCGCATATATAAGATAATGCATTGGCACAGGACCCTTCTGTTGGGTAAAAGGTTAACGCAAGTCATGTATAATTTGGCTCAAAAATGTCATGGTCTTCTACATTGAACGTTAATCTGTATGGCATTTCTGAACATATATTTTCAATCCACATTTCTGTGTATTTTAACAATTTATACTTTAGTTTTTACATATAAGAGGATTTACGGAGATAGATGGATTTGTGTCATGTTTAAAAAAAAAATTCAAGTAAGGGCTCTAGAATGAACATAATATATGAAGAACTGACATAAAACATAGCATTTTAACTGTTACGAGCACATGCTAGATTATTTTTAAAACAAGTTGATACCATATTTGTTTCGATATAATCAGCAGTTTTCTATAACATTCTGACAAAGTTGCCAGTCAGAGGTTCGTGTAATACACCAGTCCATACATCTAGGACAATCCCTCGACTGACAAATTTGGTCAGAATGTTAGAGCAAACAACTGTGAGTTTGGACACTAAGGAGGATTCAGCTTGTTTGCAAAATAGAATAGCATATTATTGTATCTGCCAAAATACCATGTAATATGTCGTATCACAGTTTATTACCCTGTTCCTAGTTTCTGGTCTCGTTTACGATAGCTGTAGCAATTTTAGTGCGTGATAATCATCAACTCGAAACCACGTGATTCCCCACTGCGGATAGAATACTTCAGTACCAACACGTGCAGTTTATTGTGAGAAGCACGTGTGACCCAGGTCGAGGTACAGTGCATGAAGCGTGTGCGGGATACATTACATAACGCGTGTGCGGGGTAGAGTACATACAATGTGTGCGGGATATAGTACATAACACGTGTGCGGCATACATTACATAAAGCGTGTGCGTGGTATAGTACATACAGCGTGTGCGTGGTACAGTACACACAGCGTTTGCGGGGTACAGTACATAAAGCATGTATGGGGTACAGTACATACAGCGTGTGCGGGATATAGTACATATAACACGTGTGCGGGATACAGTGCATGAAGCGAGTGCGCGGTACAGTACATAAAGCGTGTGCGTGGTACAGTACATACAGCGGTGCGGGATACATTACATAAATCGTGTGCGGGGTACAGTACATACAGCGTGTGCGTGATACAATACATAAATCGTGTGTGGGGTACAGTACATACAGCGTGTGCGGGATACAGTTCATAAAGCGTGTGCGAGATACAGTACATAAAACGTGTGCGTGATACAGAACATAAAGCGTGTGCGAGATAAGAACATAAAGCGTGTGTGGGATACAGAACATAAAGCGTGTGCGGGATACAGTACATAAAGCGTGTGCAATATACTGTACATAAAGCCTGTGCGTGATACAGTGCATACAGCGTGTGTGGGGTACAGTACATATAAAGCGTGTGCCGGATACAGTACATACAGCGTGTACAGGGTACCCAACTAAGCGCACTGTGGGTCACCATGATTCAGGGTTATTTATTTTCGCGGTGGTCCATGGTGTACTTTCGTGGAGTGGATTAATATGAACCTATGGAGACAGACTAACTAAGAATCACCATGAACCACTGACAAACACAGCAGAACATCGGCATATTCATAAGCTTTAGAATGACAATGTGTTGAAATTGCAGACCTATGCAGGGGGGGGGGGACCACAACTCAGGTATACGGCCTTCCGTATATCATGCTGGGACCACCAAATGATAGTATAGGCATGTCCCCAAATAATCCCTGAAGAGCCCCTGACCATATCACCTAACAACCTTCCTGACTCATAATATTTAACACAGTTTGTTACCAATTGTGTGTCGCGGTGATTCATGGTCGCAATGAGGTTTGGATGCAGCTATCACCACATGGTCATTCCACCACACAGTGTGTAAACCTGTACACGAGGATTTGCCTTTCTTCGGAGAAATGATACTACTTTCTTCGGATTTTAAATATTTTCGCCTATTGAGAATACGGTAACTTTTTCACACACTAAGTTAGAATATTTGCTAGCAGAGCTTCTTTTCCCAATATATAGATTGATGAGTAAAGGTGTAAATGCCAACAAAGGTGGGCATTTGGAATAATGTTGCAAAGATATTCCTCACTTAGTTGGCAAATTTTTCCCACCGGAGTATATAATGTGATCTTGGGAAGCGCCTTTATATTCATGCTGCACAATGTGAGTACATTCCAGTATGGGGACATTATTCTTGTGTATATATAGAGAAGTCCGTTGGAACATGTAGAAATACATTGCGGTTCAGATAATCGATGATCACTATGTTCATTCCACCATAGCGGTCGCTTATCCACCATCACTATGTTACCACCATAGTGGTCGCTTATCCACCATCACTATGTTCATTCCACCATAGCGGTCGCTTATCCACCATCACTATGTTCATTCAACCATAGCGGTCGCTTATCCTCCATCAATATGTTCATTCCACCATAGCGGTCGCTTATCCACCATCACTATGTTCATTCCACCATAGCGGTCGCTTATCCGCCATCACTATGTTCATTCCGCCATAGCGGTCGCTTATCCACCATCACTATGTTCATTCCACCATAGCGGTCGCTTATCCGACATCACTATGTTCATTTCACCATAGCGGTCGCTTATCAACCATCACTATTTTCATTCCACCATAGCGGTCGCTTATCCACCATCACTATGTTCATTCCACCATAGCGGTCGCTTATCCACCATCACTATTTTCATTCCACCATAGCGGTCGCTTATCCACCATCACTATGTTCATTCCACCATAGCGGTCGCTTATCCACCATCACTATGTTCATTCCACCATAGTGGTCGCTTATCCGCCATCACTATGTTCATTACACCATAGCGGTCGCTTATCCGCCATCACTATGTTCATTCCACCATAGTGGTCGCTTATCCACCATAGGCGAAACGCGTGCGAGAACCGACCGACGAGAAACCGAAAATCTACACTTCGGCGTCTTTAGGCCGCGGCGGGCGAAACAGGCGCCTGTGTTTCGTTCTCGACCGATAGTCCAGTGCATTTATGAGAAAATGCCAAACCCGGAACTAATTGCAACAGAATTTTTGTTTGCTGCAATAAGTACATAAACCCTCCACAAACAACATACTAAAAATCGGCAAAAATCGGAAAAAGGGAAATTGGTGAATTTCGTGAAATAAATTTGGGGAAATTTGGTCAAATCATCAATTTATCGATTTTCATGGATGTATATAAAAACAATCAAATTCACAAATCCTACAAATAGCATGCGTATTGTGTCGTCCTCAATTTCCTGAACCCAGTTCTGAAAACCAGTCCCAGATTCATTACGTATTTTTCGTGTTGTGTGCCTTCAAAAACGCGAGTTTACCTGATTTCGGCCCATTTTCGGGGCCTCAATTTCGAAGAATGCGCCAAAATGCCTTATTTATGATTAATTATTAAAAAAACTAGAGCAAACTGAAGGGATTTTTCACTGTTTTAGTAATTTCCTCACTAGATTAAACACAATATATGATTAATATGTGCATCTATAATTAAGAAGAAGATTATATTCTCAAACAAAATGTGTGTTCCATTGTATGTCATGTAACTCAATAATTTAATACCCATATGCCATGCTTTTCTTATAACCTTTTAACTATGTTGGATTGAACAAATTGTAAAGGTATAAACAGGACATTATTTAAGAAAATCAACTTATGGCCCTTTGAATACTTAGTCTTAGCTTGTTTCCAAAGATGCCAGTTTGAGGCATGTTTGTCCATTCTAAAAGGTTTTGGGCCATAAAAACAAAAAACAATGGGTGTTTTAACGTGTAAAATTATTTCAACTTTCCTCCCACAACACTTTAGTGATAAAAAAATAGCCTTACATTGGTTATGCCAAAGTATGTCACGTGATTTCTTTCATTTTTCAGGAAACTGACTCCAAATTTTAACGTTGGTATAGGGCTAGGAAAAATCACAAAATGCAATCTTATCACCAAATTACAGCCATTTCAGACACAATGTTGTTTTCTTCCAGTTTGTGTACATTCCTGTTGCATTATAAAACTGCGTAATACGTTATCGGACGTTGATTTAGAATTTTATGGTTATGATGTATAAAAACAATCTCAAAATGCCAATTTGACATTTCACTGCCAAATTATGACAAAAAATATTATAGCTCTGTCAATAAACATAAACGAAGGAAATATGAAATTATGTATGAAAGAACAATGTAAGCAGAAGCTGTTAATATAAAGTTTTATGCTTCAACTTCGGATGCATAATTTTGAAGTTTTTGTTGATATGCTTTCCCCTACCCCATTGTTCTGCCGTTCAAATTTGGAGTAAGTTTCCACAATGGTGAGTGAAATCCAGTGACATTCATTGGTATAACCATTTAAATGGTATTTTCTCAACAAAAAAATGATTTAAGAGGACAGATCACATAATTTTACACAATAAACTTTTCTGAATATGCCTAAAATCCTTTTTTAATTGACAAAAACGCCCACACAATAGCATTTTCGGAAAAGAGGCTAGACTAAGAGTTCATAGGACCATAATTTTATTTTCTTCACCAATGTATTTGGAAATTCCTTCACAATTTGTTCAATCTAGTATTCTCAAAATGTTATCAGAGTATATGGATATTAATTTATTGAGTTACATGACCTCAAATATGGCATTTCATCACACGAGTTCTGTGTCAAGGCAAATTTGGCTAAGTCCATACAATGGAACACACATTTTGTTTGAGAATATTTCATTCTCCTTATTCATAGATGCACATATTAATCATATTTTGTGTTTAATCTAGTGAGGAAATTACTAAAACAGTGTAAAAGTCATTAATTTTGCTCTAGTTTTTTTAAATAATTGACCATATAATACGGAATTTGGCTCATTCTGCGAAATTAAGGCTCCGAAATCAGTTAAACTCGCGATTTTGAAGGCACACAACTTGAAAACTACTTAAGGAATCTGGGAATGGTTTCCAGTTCTGGATTCAGGAAAATGTGGTCGACAAAATATGCATGATATTTGCAGGACTTGTAAATTTGAATTTTTTTATATACATTCATGAAAATCCATAAATTGATGTTTTGACCAAATTTTTCCTATTTTTTTTCACGAAATTCACTAATTTCCCTTTTTCCGATTTTTTCTGATTTTTAGTATGTTGTTTATGGAGGGTATATGTACCAATTCCAGCAAAAAATTCTGTTGCAATTAGTTCTGGGTAAAACCACAAATGCACTGGACTACGAGGGTCCCACGGCACCGAGGCTAAAGATGGCCGAAAAGAGCTATCGATAACCTTCGCTTAGGGCGAAGTCGATGTGTTTTTCTTCGTTTGACCACAGATGGGATGTCCAAGCTATATATATGGCGATGCGTGCGCGCGCGCGCGGCCGGCCTCTCTCGAAAATGGCGACCCGGCGAGGCGGGAAAACTCGGCCGAGCGTCCCTTCCGAAAGCCTACCTTAAGAGAGTCACGGTCGCTACCGCAGTTTACACGCGCTTGGTCGAAAATTGGTAATGTTGGCCTCCAAGGCGAAAAGTCGGGCAACGAAAACCGTCCGCCATCACTATGTGCATTCCACCATAGCGGTAGCTTATCCGCCATCACTATGTTCATTCCACCATAGCGGTCGCTTATCCGCCATCACTATGTTCATTCCACCATAGCGGTCGCTTATCCTCGCATCTGAAACTTTCGGCGTTGAGTGGGTCACGGCGAATCACTCTACCAGAAAACTTGCCATGTGAAGACGCAAACCATGTTTTCTTCAGTTGTCCTTTGTACGCAGACTCCAGATATCTTACATGGGCACGATTGGACGAACTTAATGTGGCCATCGTCGCTCAGAAAGATCTCCTGTTTGGTATTCCGCACTACAGTGAAACAATAAATACGCACATTTTCGAGACAGTCCATTCATTTATTTCCTCGACTGACCGCTTCTCATAATTCTCATAAAACATTTGTATCCTACTCACCTACACACCAAACAGTAGCCACTTTGAACAGAAATGTTTGAAACTATCTCTAAATACATATATTAGCAGCCGAATGCAAGAGGAGAAGGGCTTTGATAAGTTCTGCAACTTGTGCTCCGATCCTCTGTGCCCTCACAACTATCTATGTTTATAATAATATGTGTAATGTATGTATATATACATTGTGGGTTACAATCAATATGTTAAGATAAGATAAGATTTATTGAAGCAAATCATAATGCAATGATGTACATGGAATGATGATGATAATATAATTATGTTATAGAGATATCAATAAATGGTCAAATAACTCACTCACTCATATAAATATATTATATACATCCTGGAAGAAGATAATCCCTGAATAACTCTGTAGTCTAGGTTGTCCAACAGTGCTAAATTATAAGTCTGAATCTGAACAACATCTAATATACTCGCAAATTGCTCGTATATCTTTATGGGTCGTTTTGGGTAACAAGGTTTTGAGTCGCTCAAATGAACATGAAGATCCTGGTATAAGATTGGTATGTACGATACCAAGTTGTTTTTAATAAGGTGTCACGTTGGTGCCCATGTTTCGCACAAAAAAGAAAGAAGGGCTCCTCGTCTTCCAAAATATTGCATGTTGCACATTTTCTATCCGGACGTCATTTTCTATCCGGATATGTTAAACATCAAAAATTTGTCACGGTGTTGAGTGTTATGCTTAAAGCACATTGTGTATGTGCTGTATGCATGGTGGTGAGTGTTATGGTTATCGCATATTTTTTACGTACTGTATCATATCGCCATGCCTGTATCATACAAGGACACATGTATAGAACGGATTCCTTTGAACACATCGGGTGATCTAAGATGACATTCAGTATGAAGAGTATTGTAGCCTCATTGAAGGTAATTAGTAATACGATATTGCAATTTTAATGTACCGTCTGCGTTAATAACGCGTAACAATAATGTAATATACGGATGAGCATCGTTGTTATAGGCGAACAATACAGAGATAGTGAAATTAGTTAACATGAAATCTACTCAACAACCGCATGTAACATATGCGTAGCGACATTCAAGGGACCCGAAACAGCAGTAGACATTTCTTAAACGATGATCAAAGCTCGCGAAATCTACGGCCTCTGATATCAATTTATTCAAGAAAGCGATTCAAATTAGAATTAAATAGAATAAGATTTTGTGAAAACTTAAAACTCACGGCCTAATTTCACGGCTGTCAAATAATTTGTGAGTGATGTCACTCATACTTTGGTCCAGAATAGTGAGGACCGTTGAAGGACGTTGTGTGGTTTTGCCGCACCCGATAAGGTATCAGATAACCAAAGCCCCCTCCTGCGTGCTAACAATGCGTGTAAGAACCTACTTTTCACAGGCGATGACCATGGTGGTTGGGAAATTGTCTGTTCGTCCCACCATAGAGCCATTTCTTCAGGTTGATTACACAAAGAGGGCTAAATATGGCGTGTTATAGCCGATTGGGTTGATTTAATTAGGGGTAATTAGTTAAATGAAGATTTAATTTGTGGCGATATGCGGGAATGTTGACACGACAGGTGAAATAAACCTGTGTTCAGAAATCTGATATATTGGCCCCACACAGAATGGTCAATTCAAATTATAGGAACTAAACACAGTTTGACAAACTTGTCCAGTATTACATCGAGTCGTTGGTGGGTCCTATACACTCTGAATTCCGATGGGTAAAAGTTTAGCCCATTGCAACACCATATATATAGTAATCGGGGGTTGGGAAGTTTAGGAAAATATCTTTAGTGATCAAAAATAATGACCGAGAACAGAATGGCCCCGGAGAGATCACACACCGACATAAATAAGCCCCTGTCAGAATTGCCCCGGAGAAATCACACACCGACAGAAATAACTCCTTGTAAATTCAACTAATTGGTGCGTTTATATCTGTATAAATCGTTGATGTGATGTGAGTGAGCGATTAGGGATGCGGACCGGACCGGATCGCCAGTGGTGGTCCGGTCCAGTGAAGAGGCGGTCCAGTTCAGTGCGGTCCAGTTCTCGCTGGTCCGGTATTCTTGCATGGACCGGCCCAAACATTAAATGTAGGGAAATGTGTTAAATCTTACGTTAGTATACGCGTTTGTGTTACAGAAAGCGTTAAGTTACTGTCGGACAAGCTTGTATTATATACTATGGACATCATATATAATACATTGTATGCACATTGTGGAAATGTGTAGTGTATCACTGTAAAGTATGTAGTTCACGTTTCCGCTACCCCCACATGCTATGCTTGGATTGAGTGCAAATGCTCCAAGTCTTTTAGAAATCATAATGTTTTGTTCTTAGCATTGCCATCTGACATATTCCAGATAGATTGTCAATTTCCGACATGCAGGTATGCCTACCGCCGTATCGCTATTTGATGTACATGTAGTTACTTGGAGTTAGATATTGCCAACTATAGGCTAGAATGTAGCGATTCGCGACCTATGTTGAAGCTCCATCACATATTATTTTTAACTTTTAACAACTGTTATGCTGTATTTTAAACAAGCGACCGGTATGTATCTGGATATTCATAATTACCAATGATTTATTTGGAAGCGTCTGCCATCTGCCAACACTGAAGTAATTGAACGTGTATACCATGAGACATCATCATGATTGAAAATAGTTACGTGTGCATGTTTGCCTGATACATAGTCACACACTCAAGCACGTGCCACGAGCTGTTATGTTATCTGACACCAGGTGACTAGACATTTGCAACATTGTGTATTTGCTGGCGATTGGATCTTCGGAGTTCCGTACCAGTTAACCCCAGTAGGGCCAGTACTTAAGCTAGGCATAGGTATACATCTATATGTATAAACGTTTGCGAACCGGTACGTACATTACCGGACCGCCATGGGTTGACCGGTCCAATGCGGTCCAATGACGGCGGTTCGATCCTGTTTTTTGCGGTCCGGTCCGCATACCTATGAGTGATAGATTGTCTGCGTATGCCCCCCCCCCCCCACCCGCCCAACTTGTCTCGGTGAGTGCATGGTATCATCTCAAAAGGTTGTATAGTTAGTTATCCGTATAGTTGTCAAATCGCGTAAACCTTTAATGACTGGTTTTCTCGCCCGGCGAGACCATGCATTCACGTATGAAAGGATGACAGCAGTTAAAGTGACACATTAGACCCATTCGCCTTATTTGTATCTCAACTTACCCGTCATATATACATAATTATGATATTATACATATAAACTACGCAGCCATAATTATATATACTGGACTTTTTGAAGATCAAAATTATAGAATTAAGTCCAAACATTGCTATTATTACTCCAGCCATGATTATATATGTACAGGAGAAACCCGGGCTAGGATTCTTCTTGTACCTGAGTTGGGGAATATTCATCCAAAATGGCCACCAGAAATTGAAAAATCCCAGAAAATCGCGGATTTTAACATCAGAGAGCGTTTTTGTCACGACAACTCCACACCTGCTTACTATATTGTGAGTTGGGAACACTGAGTCGAAGAACTGTCCTTATATTGCATCCAAATAAAAGTCCCCCAAATCCAAAATGGCGCCCACAATGGCGGACAGATTTAGAAAAATCACCGAAAATTCCCTCATATTCACACCATTGGGCATTATTGTCGAGACAACTCCACCCATGCTTACAGCTGAGCTGGAAATACTGTGGTGAAGTAACTATCTTACATCCCATGCAAGAAATGGTTTTCCAAATCTAAGATGGCGGCCAAAATGGCGACCGATATCTGAAAACACGCCTACATTCCTTTACTTTCTTACGATGGGCGTTATTGTTTCGCAAATTCTACCCACCATTACATGTTGATATGAAGTATTTATTTGAGTTTGGCAATTGACACTAAAGGTCAAGATGGCAGCTAAACTGGAGGCCAGAAATTGAAAAAAATCGATATTTTCACATACAAATTTCAACTTGTTGTCATAATATCGATACGTATGGACCAAACTATACATAAACCATCTATTAGTTCAACTTAAAACGTATCAAAATGCATAACATTGCTCGTATCCTTCTAGAAGTAAGAAGCCCACAATTAATATCGCGATGTAGCATTTCGAAATCCATTCGACACTTAGCGCCGATAATGGCCGTAACCGTATAGGTGCGCCGAATAGCCATATTAGAACAATTACCTGATAACAGATTTTGATTTCGACAAAGTATTCAACACTTCCTGGGAGAAGGGTCCCTCTAATCATAACGTTTCAAACAAATAATTTTCTGGTGTCTTGCTTAAGATTTTAAATACTTGCTAAATATGGGATTTGTTCGTCATTTTGAACTAGAAAGGCATATGGTGGATAAGTATACAAGCTTACAGAAGGTCATCTCTATGTATGTCTTTCTCATACCCCATGGGGATAACGATATGTACACCTGGCGAACTTCCAGTTAACTAGGCACTTCTCATTAGATGGTTCAACTCACAAACTTAGCGAACGCATTGGCATACGTGAACAACCTCGGCAGTGTTTCGAAGGTAGCTAGTTGTCTCATTCCCTTGGACAGATGCCTATCTGCTAAGGAGAAGACCATAATGTACCGACTACCCACACTTCTTGACCATGAGCCAAAGCAAACTGTGTGACGTCCCGCAGTCGTCTCGTCGAACAGCTCCCAGCAGAGAAGAACAATACTCGCGGTGCTAGTTTGTGGACATGCGCCATGACAGTGGGAATGAAATGGGCCACGGTATACACCCCTACACCAGGTGCATGTTTCAGATATAGAATGTCATGCGTGTTGGTGTTTTTGGTGTGGTAAGATTGTATTTCGACATCCGTTTCAAGGCCGTTCTGAATCAACTTGTCCAGACGTATAATTTTGTCTGGATAATACTATCCTAGCCTCCCCAGAACAGTCGGATGGGATAAAGGATGTCTTTATAGAATGAAGCTTTGCGTTATTGTTATCCTATCTCAGGGTTAGTGTCAGTATGTGGGCGGTATTATTCAAGAAAATGTTAGGAACTGTGATGCATTTATTTCACTGTGTGTTTAAAGAACAATTCATAGTCTCGACGGCAATGGATGTGGACGTTGGTGAACGTGACCTTTATGATCATATAGCTTTATATTATATAACTTTAGAATATAGTAGTTAATATGTCTCATGCAGGACAATGGTCGGAATGCTGATGTTATCAAGAACCACTTGGTGTACACAACGTAGGTTAAACTGAATGCAAGATCTCATCAAAGTAACATTCCTCTAGATGTTCTTCGCGTTGAACAGTTCACACTTGTGTTGATGGCATTGTACTTTCTTGAACCATACCGACCACCACCCAGCGTGCGTATAACATATCAACCAACTATCAAATGCATCGTCTTTAAGACTACATCCAAGTCTAGGTGGGACTTATATAGTAGTAGCCAATGGTACACGCCTGGTCCAGTCGATTAAGAACGGCTTCCAAACGGATGGGAAGATACAATCTTAGCATATAAGGAAAGCAAAGCCACATGAGATCATGTCTGAATCTAAAACATACCCAAAAGAAGGGGCGGTACAGTCATGGTCCAATTTCTTTTCAACTATCATGACACATGCCAACAAACTAGCACCGCGTGTATTGTTATTATCTGCTTGGATCTGTACGGTGAGAGGATTGCTGGACGCCACCAGGACTGTTCTTAAGTGTGGGTATATTATGCATTATGGTCTTCTACGCCTTAGCAGAAAGGCATCCGTCAAATGTTTGGCTTTCAACATTCGAAAGCCATATACAGAAGTTGTCCGGGTACGTCAGTACGTGAATATGTGAATTGATGAACCATATATTGAGAAGTGGCTGGATGGGAAGATTACCAGATGTACATTGTGTTATCCACATTAGGTAACCAAATCTGAAAAATACGCAGATAGAGAGGTCCTTCTGGAAGCTAGTATACGCATCGACCGCATACCTTTCTAGTTTATCACGCCAGATGACGCTCAGATCCCATATGTAGCATCTGAATTATACCATAAGCTACCACGAATGAAGCCCGCAAAGAATAAGGATACGAATTTCCAGCTTTCGAGACAGACACGTGAGCTTGACACCGGCATATGTGTTGTTTGAAACATTCCGATTAGTAGGACCCTTCTACGAAGAAGTGTAGAAAACTGTGTTGGTGTGAGCGAGATAGATTAATGTGACGAAGAGACGGATGCTGATCCAGATAATGCAGGATGTGGCAAATCAGAATAAGCTCAGATACTGTTGTTTTGATTCTTGGAAGTCATACTATGACTATTCGGCGCACCCATATACGGTTGTGGGTTTTCATCCTTCCAGAAGGCTACGACCTATGTTGGAACTAATAGATGGCTTATGTACCGTTTCGTCCAATCTATACATATTGATATTATGACAAAAAGTTGAAATTAGTATGTGACAATTACGACTTCTTTTCAATTTCTGGCGGCCAGTTTGGCCGCCATCTTGACTGTGAGAATACTTCATATCAATGTTCCGTGTGCAAATATGTAATTGTGGGGAGAATTCCCGTAAGAATAACGCCCATAGTAAGAAAGTAAAAGAATGTAGGCTTGTTTTCAAATTTCGGCCGCCATCTTAGATTTGGAAAACAATTTCCTTCATCAGATGCAAGGTAATTACTTCACCTCAGTATTTCCAACTCAACTGTCAGCATGTGTGGAGTTTTCTCGACAATAACGCCCAATGATGTGATAATGAGGGAATTTCGGTGATTTTTCAAAATCTGTCCGCCATTGTGGGCGCCATTTTGGATTTGGAGGACTTTTATTTGGATGTGAAATAAGGAAAGTTCTTCGCCTCAGTGTTCCCAACTCACAATAGTAAGCAGGTGTGGAATTGTCGTGACAATAATGCTAACTGATGTTAAATTCAGCGATCGTCTGCGATTTTTCTATTTTTGGCGGCCATTTTGGCGGCCATCTTGGCTTTGGGTAAATATTCCTCAACGCAGCTATAAGAGGAATCCTAGCTCGAGTATCTGCTGCACATATATACGCATGAGTTTTGTTATGATAGCAATAGCATTCATTGATTAGAAACAGACATTGCGTTATTAGCGTCGATTCGGCTTTGACCGGATTATACCGGCATTTGGGAAAACGGAGCATCGGACAAAAATATCCAGCAAGAAATGTATATTATGGTCCCCGTGTGTTCGCCAATGACTCTTCTAGACGATAAATGTTATGTATAAAATCGCGTCAAGATGCCAATATTTTCCCACAGAGACAAACGTAATGTGGTGAAATGTCCGAAAACATAGCAATTTTTCACATTTCGTGGCCATCTTGGCCGCCATATTGTAATTTTGTGCCGGATGTTTGGCTAATTTGTAAGGGTTGTATATTACCATAACGAATCGAACGGAAAACAAGACCGCATGTGACATCATCTTTACTATAACGGCGATCAAATAGACCTGGTGCACATACCAAAAATGGCCGCCATGATGGACGCCATCTTGTCTGGAGTCTCTGCGGCCACTTTTTTTTCTTGTTAACAACCGAAAAAAATTAGAGGAGACATTAAAAAAGAAAATTAGTAGGGTGAAGTTGAGTCCTGGGGGGGGGGGTGCAGAGGTCGACCAATATCTCCTGGACTAACGTATATATTTGTAACGTATGTACATCGTGTATGCAATTGTCTGCATCACATACCAACTGCATAATAATGTTTATCTATTTGTTCCACGGTATTTAGTATTCATATATAAAAATGTCCAATAGGAACATTACACCTTATAACGGATTTATGTCCGTGATGGCGCGCCATTTCTACATAGCGTGCTTGAATTGCGAATTAAAAACAACGATTATGCAAATTAGCAAACACCACAGTTCGCGGTTGTTACGAAACGGTGAGGGTTATAGAAAGAGTGTTTTCGGAAATTATTAGAGGGAATCTGCACGTTGAGTTCTTCGTAGTTCTATGTTTACTGGTAATCGCTGTGCGGTTAACGTTAACAACTGTCGAAATGTTACCCTCGAGGGTAACAAGTGATTTGCGGCCCGCCGATTGTGACGTACTCTCAGCCAATCAGAAGAGAGGAAAATGGGATGAAGGATAACAACATTGAATGACATTTGGGTGGGTGCATAAATATTCCATTTCCTTACAGCATCTTCCACAGACACAAGCCTGTTTGCAATACAAATGCTATCAATATATTGTTGTGTAATTAATCTATACCTTCGAATGACTCCTTTAGTTCCACCAAGCCCCATTCTTTTAACTCGCCGATAACGAAATCGTCAGCTGGGGACTCATCCATTTTACTTTGTTTTAACAACACGGCGTGGTCAGGCGTGGCCCGAATGGGTTCACGTGACTTTTACTATAACCTATTGTTTACTATTTACTATTACTATCAAATTCAAATATGTTCGTTCTCATTAAACCGTATACACATAAAGTATTTGAGAAAACATAATAAAGTAAAATACATGTATATAGTATATAGTATATACATGTAGTATATAGTAGCGACGTGTTCGATATCTCTATGTGCATGGTGATTTTTCGTCATTAGGCTGCATAACGTTATCCATATTATAAATTGGAAGAGACTCTCAAAGTGGCACATCAAGCCAGTCTGATCCTTGTGAATATGAGAGAAACAATTGATATATACCCGGTCATCCAAAAACATAGAAGTTCGGAGTTCATATCAGTATCCGGTATATATATGGCCATATATATGGAGGTATGTAAAACAGAACTGATAGAAGACGCGAGCATGCATACCAATAACGAGAGGCTTCACCTGGCTCCCAATCCGACTATTTCATGTAACATTCGCCGCCCCTGACACATATAGTCGCTAATTTCAAAGCCGAAAGGGAAACAATTTTACCTAATTAGTCAAAATCTAATTCACAAGATGTTTTATAAACCTGTCACATTCCGTCATATCTTAAGCACGTGTTTCGTCATTTGTGGTAACAATTTTACAAAAATTCTCTTTTCTCAACAAAGGAGGGTCATGTTGCCACGAAGTAACTCGATACAACACAAAAGAGCGGAAAATGGTGGTTTATAAACCTCACCAGACGAAGGACCCGAAGGCGACACAAAAATTAGCGTTGTCGAAGCCACCTTTAATTGTAAGTTAAAAGGTCGGTGTGTGTTAAGTTAGACATATCCCTGTATTAGTCAACACAGGCAGAATCCGCTCGGGTTATTCATTATGTGATAATTTAATTTCGGAGCGTTGCTGCAGGCGTGTAAGTCACAACGCTTGAACATAATTGATAAGCATCAGTTTACACTGAAACACGATAAAAGGGTGCATGCAGCCTAACTGGTGCCTCGCCGATGAACAGGTCGCGCCGGAAATATGATATCAGGGAAATTTGCAACAAAAAAGATGGATATAGGTACGAAAACAGCCAAGCTATACAGCTCGATACTCAGAAATTAGTTTGGTCACGTTTGGAGGGTTTACAATGAAACGGGATAAACCAGTGCATGCAGCTAATCGAGTGGTACCTCGCTGACGGATAGGTCGCTCCGCCGGAAATATACTATCGGGGGAAATGCAATAAAAAGAAATGGTATAGCGTATAGGTAAGAAAACAGCCAATACACATTCAGACCGCTAGGAAAAAGTAGTTAGGTTCGGCACGTTTAGAGCGTGAACACAATTATATAACATTATAACACGGTATTATAACATAATAACACAGTGATATAACTTTATAACACAGTACTATAATGTTATAACAGTACTATAACATTATACCACATACATATACATTATAACACAGTTATATACAATTATAACAAAGAAATATAACAATATGACTTAGTACTACAACATTACAACACAGAACTATAACATCACAACACAGTACTATAACAGTATAACACATACATATACATTATAACACTGTGATATAACATTATAACAAAGAAATATAACAATATAACTTAGTACTATAACATTATAACACAGTACTATAACATTATAACACAATAATATAGCATTATAACACGGTACTATAACATTATAACACAGTATTATAACACAGAAATATAGCATTATAACACAGATATATAACATTATAAGTCAGTACTATAACATTATAACATAATGATATAACATTATAACACGGTACTATAACATTATTACACGGTAATATAACATTATAACACAGTACCATAACATTTATTACACATAAATATAGCATTATAGCACATAAATATAACATTATAACTCAGTACTATAACATGATAACACATTGATATAACATCATAACATTGTATATAACATTATAACACAGTACTATAACAATATAACACAGTGTTATAGCATTATAACACAGCCATATAATATTATTACACAGAAATATAACATTATAACTCAGAAATAGAACATTACAAGACAATAATATAACATTATAACACAGTGATATAACATCATAACACAGCGATATATCATTATAACACGATACTATAACATTATAACACAATACTACAACATTATAACACAGTACTACAACAGTATGACCCAGTACTACACAGTGAATCAACATTATAAGACAGTACTGTAACATCATACGAAAGTAATATAACATTATAACACGGTACAATACCATTATACCACAGTAATATAACAGTATAACATAGTAGGATACAATTATGATAACATTATAACGCAATACTATAAAAATCATCTTATTTTCGAGTAACACGGTTAATTGCTTTATTCGACCAAGACTAGCGGCCGATAACTGGGATATAACCGCATTAAGATGTCAACAAGACCATTTCCTGTTCCCATCAAGTCAGCAATTGTCAATTGATCACTGGTCGTTAAAATCGTTCCCAGGCAGGAAATTGTGTAATATTCATCATCAAAAGTGTGTATTGGTTACCCTCGTACAATTAGCCTCTAACGGCGGGTAATTACGGAACTCGTGCAGGGGCGGTAACCACAGTTTTTTGCTAGCATCACCCATTAGCTAAATTGGTCCGGAACCGCCCAACTACTTTTGTCGTGGATCTGAACATTTGTGACGAGTTTAGAAAAATACACATCCCGTCGATCGATATGTTTTCTACGAAATGATAATGAATGAGATGCTAAATTAAGTCAAAGATAAACTGCCTAATTGTGTGGATTGTAAATTTCCTGGACTTTGATTTACACGGCGCTGCGTCGGAGCTGCACCGGGCAATCATTTGATATTGGGTGCATTCGGAAGCACTGGGTGCAATTTAATTGAATCCCCTTTGGGATATTCATCTTTTTTTATTTTAGTGCAACTATTTTAGAACACAAAATAAATTACGGCATCTGAGATCTAACGACGTAATCTCGTTTTGTGACAGGAAGTTGGCAACACGATATATAGGACTGGGGTCAAGGTCAGGAAGTTGGAATGTAAAGTCCGAGTTGGAACCAAAGAACTACAAAAGACATCCAGGATAAATATAGAATGTACAACCTTGAAGTAATCGAATTCTGCCCTTGGCAATAAACTCCTCTGTGAATAGCTGCGAAAAGACAATTCCACTCTTCGTTAATTTCGTATATAAGTAGTCCTGACTATGCCACTTAAGTGGTCCTGACTATGCCCTCCTGGTTAACTGGTGAAGTGGTCCTGACTATGCCACTCCTGGTTAACTGGTTTAGAGGTCCTGACTATGCCACTCCTGGTTAACTGGTTAAATAGTCGTGACTATGCCACTCCTGGTTAACTGGTTAAATAGTCCTGACAATGCCACTCCTGGTTAACTGGTTAAATAGTCCTGACTATGCCACTCCTGGTTAACTGGTTAACTGGTCCTGCTGATTTAATGTTGTGAAAAACTGATGTCGTTACGAAAAAGTACCGTTATATTGTCTGAATAACTGTTGTGGTGTTCGCGGTGTTTGGCTAATCCGAGGGATTTGTGTAAAAGCCAGTACTAGAATTACAGTAATGCTCTAAATAATCGACCTCTTAACCACAGCAGAATTATGGGTAAATTTTCAGGATTTAGTCGGAAATATGGCTTGTTGCCATTCATCGGAAAGCTCTCGCCGAGAGCTTTCCGATGAATGGCAACAAGCCATATTTCCAATATTGCAAATCGACTATAATCAAGATTGATATTCGCATAGCTCAGCCATTATTGATTGTTTAAAATATATCTGTTTTTGAATACAGTAATGCTCTAATTAATCGACCTCTTAACCACAGCATAATTATGGGTAACTTTTCAGGATTTAGTCGGAAATATGGCTTTTTGAATGTTTAATACATATAGTGGCTTTTCCTGAACTCTGAAATGTTCATATTATCCAAACGTCGCAAAAATTACAAATTTATAATTAATAACGGCAACTGTTCTTTACAACATCGGTTTGTCCTAACAGCATCATATCAATCGAGCAGGTCCCATCAGTATCATATCAATTCAGCAGGACCCACCATCACCATATCAATTCAGCAGGACCCACCATCACCATATCAATTCAGCAGGACCCACCAGCATCATATCAATTCAGCAGGACCCACCATCACCATATCAATTCAGCAGGACCCATCAGTATCCTATCAATTCAACAGGACCCACCATCACCATATTAATTCAGCAGGACCCACCAGCATCATATCAATTCAGCAGGACCCACCATCACCATATCAATTCAGCAGGACCCACCAGCATCATATCAATTCAGCAGGACCCTTCAGCATCATCAATTCAACAGAACCCATGAGCATCATAGCAATTCAGCAGGACCCACCATCACCATATCAATTCAGCATGACCCACCATCACCATATCAATTCAGCAGGACCCACCATCACCATATCAATTCAGCAGGACCCACCAGCATCATATCAATTCAGCAGGACCCTTCAGCATCATCAATTCAACAGAACCCATGAGCATCATAGCAATTCAGCAGGACCCATCAGTATCATATCAATTCAGCAGGACCCACCATCACCATATCAATGCAGCAGGACCCATCAGCATCATCAATTCAACAGAACCCATCAGCATCATATCAATTCAGCAGGACCCACCATCACCATATCAATTCAGCAGGACCCACCAGCATCATATCAATTCAGCAGGACTCATCAGCATCATATCAATTCAGCAGGACCCACCATCACCATATCAATGCAGCAGGACCCATCAGCATCACCAATTCAACAGAACCCATCAGCATCATAGCAATTCAGCAGGACCCACCAGCATCATATCAATTCAGCAGGACCCACCAGCATCATATCAATTCAGCAGGACCCACCAGCGTCATATCAATTCAGCAGGACCCTTCAGCATCATCAATTCAACAGAACCCATGAGCATCATAGCAATTCAGCAGGACCCTTCAGCATCATCAATTCAACAGAACCCATGAGCATCATAGCAATTCAGCAGGACCCATCAGTATCATATCAATTCAGCAGGACCCACCAGCATCATATCAATTCAGCAGGACCCACCAGCATCATATCAATTCAGCAGGACCCACCAGCGTCATATCAATTCAGCAGGACCATTCAGCATCATCAATTCAGCAGGACCCATCTGCATCATATCAACTCAGCAGGACCATTCAGCATCATCAACTCAGCAGGACCCATCAGCATCATATCAATTGAGCAGGACCCATCAACATAATATCAATTCAGCTGGACCCATCAGCATCATATCAATTCAGCAAGACCCACCAGTGTCATAGCAATCCCGTCCGCATCATAGCAAATTAGCATGACCCACCAGCATCGTGAAAAACTTGCAGAACCCACCAACATCATAGCAAATTAGCATAGCAGCACCCCAGCACCATAGCAACCCAGCAGGACCCACCAGCATCATATCAATTCACCAGGACCCATCAGCACCATAGCAACCCAGCAGGACCCACCAGCATCATATCAATTCAGCAGGACCCATCAGCATCATAGCAATTCAGCAGGACCCATCAGCATCATAGCAATTCAGCAGGACCCATCAGCACCATAGCAACCCAGCAGGACCCACCAGCATCATAGCAATTCAGCAGGACCCATCAGCACCATAGCAACCCAGCAGGACCCACCAGCATCATATCAATTCAGCAGGACCCATCAGCACCATAGCAACCCAGCAGGACCCACCAGCATCATATCAATTCAGCAGGACCCATCAGCACCATAGCAACCCAGCAGGACATACCAGCATACTACCAATTCAACAGGACCAATCAGCATCTTAGCAATCAAGCAGGACCCACCAGCATCATAGCAATTGAACAGTGTCCACCAGCATCATAGCAAATTAGCAGGACCCATCAGCACCATTGCGAATTTGCAGGACCCACAAGCATCGTGGCAAACTAGCAGAACCAACCAACATCATAGCAAATTAGCAGGGACAAGTGGCCAGGGGCGTAAGCGCTAATGTTCTTGTTGACAGACTAATAAGGAAAGAGTAAGAACTTGTGGAATTGTGTGCATCCTGCACAATGACCTAGGTTTGCAGATAACAACAATTTATAAAATAATATTTCCAATTGCAGCCTGGTATATATCCTTTGTGTATTTATGTTCATAACATGTCAACTTGAATTGGAGCTTAACAAATTTATATGCATGGATATGTCTACAAACAATGACTCGAAAGTCAAGATTGAGTTCACTGTCCTGATATGTATTCAGCTTAAAATGTATTACAGCCAAAATAGCCAAAACACAGTTCATGTAATAGCTTCCATGGGAAAACGATTTCTTACTGGATATGGAGCGGATATGCTTGGAGATGCATTATTTAGTTTTTGGAATAGAAACAAAATAAAACTCCAAACAAATATCTAAGTCTGCGCACATTTCGGCTTTTGTTATCTGTCACCATTCTTGTATTTGGGTTTGCAAATTACTCGCCATCACGAAATAACAAAAAAAAATTAAACAATGGTTTTCTTGAGCATTGTGACAAAGGTATTATTTGTCAACTCAATTTCCCGGAAGCCACGTTATTCTTTCTCATTATTTATGCTAGTCGATATTCAAGTCAATAAGCACGTACCTAGTCCTATACATGGCTACATACATAAAACATAAACCCAGTTTTAATGTCAAAATGTGACATCGCATGTGAATAATATAAAATTATAACAAAATATTTGCAAATATCATCTTGCCCTCTGAGCCTTTTACAGCAGTTACTAAGACTTGTTACCAAAACCAAATTCATTTCGTATATTATTATCGACCACACATACAATCACTGTCCATTAGGATGCCAAATGGGGTGCATCGGCCAACAAACTTGAACACTGTATATATGTACACATGCATCATTATAATTGTGAGGGGAATGTTATAGGGTTTTAGGGTTTTGTGATATTAAACGTTCGTTTAATAACAGGAAATAGCGTCAGGTGACCTTTGACATCCGGGGTGTGGTCTGTTTACATTCCGTACGCTACGTCTCAAAATACTATGGCTTCAAATATTTTTCAAACAAACTAATGGATGAAGAATTAAAAAAGTTATGTCATTAAATATACGCCATTAAATAGGCCAAAGAGTCTTTATTTTATCTGGAACTATGTCTTTACGCGGGCAAACAACGCATAGAAATCGCTTAAAATTCGTTCAATTTTGAGTTGGGATCTTCACATACAGGGAAATACACGAACATTATTACGGAACAGGTATTAGATAAAAACTATATTGCCTGCACTGTTTATACACTTCCCTGTCACGACATTAAAAAGTTCCCAGATTTTGAACTGGTGAAGTATATATATGATATCTACGGGCGTAGCTAGACTAGAGAAGCATGGCATAGGGTTGTTGTTGTTGTCGTTGTTTTCATCATCGCTGCCGTCGTCGCTGTTGTAATTTTATCCGTAAACAAGATACCGTATCTCTTATTCCCGCTTCACGGTCAATAATCCACCCATATAATGGACGCACAGCCAACTACCTACTTCAATAAACCACACATAAACGTATAATAAACGCTCGCTCGGGAAAATTATCCAACGCCATATTACCTTTTTGTTGTGGCTAATTGGAATTAAACGAGGTTTACTTCGCGAAGTATAAATTTACTGGGAGATAGAAAAGTAATTCTATAATGTCATAAGCGTAATTGAATAGGGGGATATTACCAACTATTAAAGTCATGTTCGAAGTTAATGAATTTATTAGGTTTTATTGAAAATGTCAATATGAATTAGATAGCCTGTTGGTCGCAGGCCAATTATATATCGACAGAACCCGTTCCTTAATGTAGGGGATTGTGCTTTCCTGTAGTGTACGCAGGCACAGCAAACTAAACCTCCCACCGTTTAGCTGCGTTTGACGAGATATCCAGGGAAACCCTGTGGCTTATATTATTGGTGTATGGAAATTAAAAGAGCAGCTTTTATTTTGATTTACATGTATTATTAAGTGAGATTTTGCCAGGGTTCACGAGCGGCCATTTCTGAATTTTTTTTTATCATTTTTCAGAAACTTTGGCCAATTGGAAAAAGCAAAATATGGTTTATTGAGAAGACGGAAACTAAAACAAAAATATAAAATACGCACAAAAATAAGTGATTAATTTCGAGCTGGACACAACTGATAACGGAAATATGCACGACATATGTCTAGCATGGAGAGTATATCAACATACATGAGCACTGATTCGCATCCACTGTCTTATTTTGAACCACAAAGCAGTGAAGTAATGTCACTTGATTAAGATATTATACTGGTCTCGCTGCTAATCCTCGTTGCTTTAATAACTAAGTATAGACTTTTTAAATTGTTATTCATACAGTACAATAACGGGAAAAAGTTGATTAACTGTTAACGAAGTAAGGGGTTCATTGAGATCTGCTGATAATTTAAGGGAGATTGCTGACTATAGCTTTTACACTTTTTTCGGCCAAAACGTTTGGCAAAATTAAATTTTCTTTAGCCATTTCCAAAATAAATGGTCATTGGCCAATTTGCCCACCAACAGCGTGAACCATGGGTTTGGCTAGTGAGGGTTATGAACCTCACGTTACATCAACTTACAAAACTTATTTTATCACAGTGTTTTGCCAGAACCGTTGAAGGAAGCTTGGCGAAAAAAAGTTGAAGAAGCAGTTGAAGAAAGTGTCCGTTGATTCTATTCGTGTTGGTGATTCAATTATCAATTCTGGAAACATTATTCGCATCTTATGAGCATATTTCGACGAAAACATGGCCAATGGACAGTCACATCAGTACTGTATGCAAGAAAGCATTCTATGGATTTTATAACATTAGACAGATTCGACCATTCCTTGCACACGATTCCACCAAAACTCTTATTCATGCCTTTGTTACATCTCATCTTGATTACTGCAACGCTTGCAGAAAGCGCTAAATGCTTCACCCGCGGTCTGAGCATGTGACTCCTGCATGTGCTGAAGACTTTACACTGGCTGCCAGTCTCGCACCGTGTCATTTCAAAATTATACTTCTGGTATATAAATCCAGAAACAATGGCACCATATTAATATAGTTATGATCTTGTTCGGGAGAAAGCGGTAAATATGAATAATGGCCTGAGATCTAATTAAAAAAAATCCCCTTTATAAACTCGAAAGCGCTAATTGGATTTTTCTACCGCCCTCCGACTAACAATTGTTGGAATGATACCATTGGAAACATTGGCGACGCTGTTAATGCCCATCCGTCACACAAAGTATTCATATGTGGTGATTTGAACGAAAACTAATATAATCCGGCAAATAAACAAGTCCTTTCCATCGAAGCTGAACTAGCCATTTTAACACAAACATTTTATTCGAGAAACCACCCACTATATATATACGGAAATCTCCGAAACCCTCATATACGTTATTATAAGAACTATATGTGTACAGTCACAAGCTGTGGTACTCTTGAGCCATTTTTGCTGCGACCTTAATCGATATCACGTCCCAATATGTGTGACAATACCAAATAAACGACCAAGCCACATTTTAATCATCGACACATATATATATGTATGAACAGACTAATTGCACTGAGCTGAATAAACATATACGACCTCTTGATTGGGACGAGTGTCTACGAAATGTAGAAACCGATAAAATATGCCAAGCGCTCACTAATATTATAAATGATCTTTTTACAAATATGTCCCGACCAAAACCAGTCAAATGTCGACTGAACGAACAAGAATGGATGACTCCCAGGATAAAATATCTAACAGCGCAAAAGAGTTCATAAAAATGACAAAATCAAGAAATACCCAACAACACTGGAACAAGTATACCGCACTATAAGAAACCAAATTATTTCAGATGTTAGAGACGCCAAAAAGTTTTATACACAGAAAATTCCTATGCAATCGTGAAACTAACGGGACCAAATGGTGGAAAACTTTCCACAAATTCGCCCGAAATAAAACCGACATTGTCCCAGCATTCATTTGGAATGGTAGAGTCTCTTTATCCGATGAAGAGAAAACACAAATTTTTAAATGATTATTTTTGTAGTATTTCTTCAGTCGAAGGATCATACGAGCTTCCCATACTACCGCCCCCCCCCCCCCCTCGAAAATGTCACCAAAACTTGAAATTGTAACTATAATTGAAATTGAAGTTATAATGTATACACACCTTTCAAAAATATTCAACTGATACCTCTCAGAATCCTATTTCCCGCTGAATGGAAAGAAGCTAACGTTGTCTCAGTATTCAAAAAAGGAGACCACAGTAACCCTGAAAATTATCGAACAATATAATTACTAAACTGTTTGAAAAATGTATTGCGAAACATCTTATGTGTTTCCTCCAAACCAACAGTGTCATAACAGACCGACAATCAGGATTCGTGCCTGGCGACTCTACTGTATACCATGCAGTTATGCGACATTTACCGCGATGTGTTGAACTCTTTAGTTGGCGAGCGCGACATTCGACTTTTATTTTTTTGACATAAGAAAAGCGTTTGGCAAGGTTTGGCATGAAGTTATAATGTACACACTTCCGTCGATAGGAATGAACAAATATTTTATAAAGTGGTTCGAGTCATGTATATCAAACCGCGAACAATGCGTTGTGTTAGGATTATACTCATCTGTGTGGTGGAGAGGGTCATAGCGAGAATTCCCCAAGGTTAAATACTAGGCCCCATTTTATTCCTGGTTTACATCAACGATAGTGCACCAAATATAGCATGCAACGTCCGTATTTTTGACGTTGACACGTCCATTTCACTACTCATTGATGACTCAATTCTTGACTTAATTAAACGCCAGGAGGATGACTTGTGACATTTAACCCTTTACCCAACAAAACGGCCAAATAAAGCTTCAACAGCCTAAAATATCTTCGGTCTGTCTCAATATATAGAACCATACACATATGGATATCATTGGAACCGGCTCCTTGACCACATTGTGATAGTTACAGTTATACCCTGTGCCAATGCATTCTCTTATATATGCGAGTCGACCATAGGTCGCCTCGCATATATAAGAGAATGCATTGGCCTAAAACAAATCTTTTTTTAACACTTTTTACCATTTTTTCTTACATTCTTTAACAATTTTATAATTTTTAATGTGTTAAGCCAATGCATTCTCTTATATATGCGAGGCGACCTATGGTCGACTCGCATATATAAGAGAATGCATTGGCACAGGGCCCTTCTGTTGGGTAAAGGGTTAACGGTACCAAAACCGAATCCCTAACATACACCATAAAAAATCATATCGCGCACCAAGTATTACAAATGAACGAATAATCAATAAAGGAATTTGAAGTGAATAAGCACCTATATAGGCGTTGTACTGAGCAAAGATGGTAACTGGGGAGCACATCAATCCAATGACGACCTCGCATGGAAATCATTGTCTTACCTCCGAAAATATCGATATTTTCTGGATAGATCATCTCTACAAAAGTGTCATTTTACCCCGGTTAGACCCGTGTTAGAATAGAATGGGAAACTGTGAAAGCGCGACGAAATAAATATAAACTTAGACTATTCTACAAAATGACTAATGGCATGTCTATTTGTAAAATCATGTTCCTCCCACGAATATTGCATTATCTGGTATACAAACCAGACAAGCAGATGCTATCGGAATCCCCGAATTTTACTCAGATACCCATAGACACTCTTTCATTCACTCGACAACAGTGTTATGGAATAACCTCGACCAAAACGTAAACAAGGAATCGTTAACTTCGTTCACAAACTCTTTAGAGACCAACTGAACTAAGTCCTCAAGCCCTTTAGTGGCCCACATTCGCGCCTTCCTCATATTCTCCACACACGACTACGGTTGAATTGCAGTAACATAAACTATCACATACGCGAATTTCCTAACTGACAATCAGTATTGTGGATGCGTTGATATCGAGGACATGCAGCGAACATTTTCTAATGCATTGTATAAAATACTCTATACAGAGAACCGCACTGCTAAATTCGTTATCTGATACATGCGACCCAATAACAGAAATACTTATACATGGGTCATCTCCTTTCATACGATACAAATTCTTTAATCTCCAAAGAAGTTCAAAAGTACATAATGAATACCAAAAGTTTCTCTTATAACTGATATATATTAACTTACTATCAGATTTCAGAGTCTGTCTGCAAAAACAAAAATAAACAAACAAATTTGTTTGCTTATTTATACGCCGCGAAGAAGAAAACACCACATGTGTTGTCAGTGCATTGGGGTAACCTCATTAGCAGCAAACTATAGCATTCCAAATTATATACTGTCTTTATCTCACAAAATCTACAATCAAATTTGATATATCCGCCACACGATTCATACCTCTTCTCTCTCTGAATCCGCGCTAACACATTCAAGTTAATATTACTTTCATACTAACACCACATGCGTTTATAGTGCTATATTTATACAAGAAAACTGAAATATCCCCCCATATCGCCCACCCCCTTCCCACCACGCGTGCATATCAGATAAAGCTACATCAGATAATGATTTATTGGCAAAAAACAGGAGGATGGTCTGCTAATACAATGGATAACAGTATATACAAAACGTGTGATAATAAAATATACAAGAAACAAATAACGTATTATGCTAAGATTCACAAGGAGGCTCGGTATCATGTATCATATTAATGGTTACCTAACTGTTGTTTGCACCGAAGAAGCGAGGGATCAGTTTATAAAGAATTCGGCGTAGAGTGGGACTGTCATTTGTCAATATGGTAACAAGAAAACCAATGTCAGAAATGGTAACGCGCTCAAGATCATATATTATATACCCATGATTGTAATTATAGAATATAAATATATTGGTTTCGCGAATGACCAACTCAGAATTCCGTTAAAGTAACAATAACAACCAGCACCTAATTAACGAACCGGCGGCCGACTCTGCCGTCTCCGACCACAACCCTTAGTGGGTTGCAGAACGAAAAATGTCTATAAAAGTTGAAATATAAGACTTACAAATTATCTTTTTCATATCTTTTATTTGTAATTGACATAGCTTGTCACAAACCAAAAATCAACATTATTGACATAACAATGTAAAGGACAATAAACGAAATTGAAATTCCCAACTACAACTTTTACCGGACTCGGCCTCCGGGTCGCAGTTCGACTTTTAATTCCGTCCCAAAAATTCCCATTTCTATAAATAAAACCCCCAGCGCCCAGGCGAAACAAGAATATCTACATTAGTATGGGAAGCCAAATTGACATTTAATAAATAATTGAGCTTAAGCGCAATAAGGAATACCTTATTTCGCTTAAGCACAATAAGGGAAGATATAATTGCGCTTAAGTGCAATAAGGAGATTCCTTATTGCGCTTAAGCACAATAAGGAATATCTTATTGCGCTTAAAGCACAATCTTATTGCACTTAAGCGCAATAAGGGATCTCTTATTGTGCTTAAGCGCAATAAGAAGTAGCTAATTGCGCTTAAGCGCAATAAGGAATATTCCTTATTGCGCTTAAGTGCAATTAGCCACATTACATAAACTCCTTATAATTCAAATGGTGTAGTCCATGGTACAATGGGTGGAGCAAATATAGGATAATTCTACTATTTGCAGAGGGGTGATCTCATGAGGGAGATATTAATTGCGCTTAAGCGTAATAAGGATGCAAGCTTAAGAGCAATAAGGAATAAGGAATCCCTTATTGCGCTTAAGTGCTATAAGGGAAGATATAATTGCGCTTAATATTCCTTATTGCGCTTAAGTGCAATAAGAATATTCCTTATTGCGCTTAAGCGCAATAAGAGATTCCTTATTGCTCTTAAGTGCAATAATATATTCCTTATTGCGCTTAAGGGCAATAAGGAATTTCCTTATTGCGCTTAAGCGCCATTAGATCTTCCCTTATTGCGCTTAAGCGCAATAAGGGATTCCTTATTGCGTATAAGCTCAATTATTTATTAAATGTCAATTTGGCATCCCATACATTAGTATACACGCCCAGCGCGAAATAAATTGATCGTTGGCGTTAATGCGTCGAAAATTCGGATTATGGTTAATCATTGTTTCGAAAAATTCGCTTCGTAGTTGTGAATATGAAGTGCATTCCATAAGGAAATGTGTTTCATCTTCTACGTCATCATGCAATATCTTGTCTTCATGTCCTCGTTGTCAACTTATAACACAAACACCAACAAAGACTCATCCTTGATATTGGCTGCTGTCGCGTGGTGGGGTGGGGAAATCATGCACGGAAACGACTCATATAAGCACAAACGCTTGCTGTCGGATCCGATCCACGGAATCTTGATTCATCTTTTATTTGTAACTGTATATATAATGGATTTACATGGAATAACTACTGTTTAAAAAAAATCTTTTGCAGGTACCATTTAACAAATATAAGACATTTGGTGACAGGACTTATTCATTTGCTGGTCCTAACCTTTGGAACTCACTTGCAGATTCCTTGAAAAAGGTCACAAATGTCAATTCATTCAGGAAGCGCTTATTCCTATTTCAAAAGGTATATGTCACAACTTCTAAATAGTAGTAGATTTGTCTCGTCAACTTAATTATTGTATCTTATATAACATTTGCAGATTTCATTTGTAAAGCGCATTAGAATATGTTCTCATAATTTTTGCGCTTTATAAATTTATTTATTTATTTTTAATTGATTTAAGAAAAATAGCTTTCACCGACAGTCACTGTGATGTAACTCTGTTGCTCTCGATTGGAATTTGGCTTTTATAAATGAGTTCGTGTGATTCTGTGAACCTGTGAACGGTATACTCCCTCGATCCCGAATCCCTCCCATTGCCGGTTAACATTTTTTTTGCAATGTTTACAGCTAAGACCGAGACGTCCCGAAGTAACTCGCGGAAATGTCCGGAGATAACGTTTTTTATTTGACCACCAAACGACTTATACATTCCCGTAGAACATGGAAGCCGGTGACGTCATGTAGACCCTTCCCTTTGATTTTCAAAATGCAAGGTCATATTGACATAAAAAGCCACAACTTTGCTTGAGATCTGCTAATTTGAACTTATTCGATGTCCCTTTCACGAGCATCGGGTCAATATCAGACGGCGCGTCCATATCAGACCGTGAGTTCAGTTATAGGAAACACTGAACTAAATGGTTTCCCATAAACGACAGTGTTAACGTTTCAGGCAAATTCACTGAATTGAAGCATGCAGGCCACTTAGGTTTGATAAATTTCATATGCATGTTGCCTTTCATATGCTGGCACCATATGGGTTTCTATGAGAAAATGTCTTCAAAACACACAGCGCAAACTTGCCAGCGTATGAACGTACCCTTACCCGGGAGGGACATACACAACCAGTGATGTGCAATGCATCTACATGTATATGTCGAGGTCCTGTTCGGCGTAGATGGATATCGGACCTGTGAAGACATAGATTCCTTCGAACTAACGGCGCTGACACGGTCCTCGCACGCAGGGGTGTATAGAGCCGTCATTGAATACAAACTCCATTGTTAAGAGTAAATCGAGTTTTAGTCGGGTGTATAATTTCACTCCCGGCGCAGCCCGTCATTGGTCGCCTTTCTCGTATTTATTGAATATTAATTGAAATACCCGCCTACCTCATTAAATGGGACAACAGTAGCTAAATACCCGTTACTATACCCCCATTGGGTATTTGAAAGCTTGCGTCCAAACACAGCCTCCCATAAATGACGTCTCGGTCAAATAAAATCCAACAAATTAGAAATATAAATTGTGGAATCATATTACCGACGGACGCGCATCAGAAAACTGGAACCTAACGGCGACACACGTCTCACGGGAACTTGTTAGCAATTAATCCGACTCTGAGAACAGAATTTATTACAAGTTAGTTCTTTAGTTCGTTCGGACATTCCTCGCGACACCATGATGAACCCACAGCTCCAGGCGACAAACTTTCACAGTATCGACGCGATTCTGGGCCTACGAGGAATGACGGCCGAGGCCTATTCCATGCAGGAGAAGGCCATGAATGAGTACCATAAGGCCTATAGTGCGATGACTGCTATAGATAGGGAGAGCTCAGATGAGGATGAGGATGATGATATGTTTGAGAAAAAGATTCCAGAACCGAAAACACATAAATCAGGTTAGTGAAATATTTCCAATATTATATTAGCGTGTGTTTACACTCTTTTTTTGCGAAATAAATTATTAAGGAACAGATAATTAATTAAGATATATAATCCTTACGTTGTTTATTTTTTTCAATGTTATGTATAAGTTCCTAGAAAGAACAGGTCAGACCATCAAAAAGTTCCCAGGGTATGAACAGGTTGAGTATCATATATATATATATATGATCATGCTATGGATCTATGCTCAATAGCTATACGCACGTAGATATATTATTCCACCAGTACACAAGTCTGGGAACTTTTTAATGTTCTGACCCGTTCTGACAGGGAACTTTATATCATTGAACGAACAAGGCATGGAATATATATCTGTGTTGTTACTTGTTGTTTAATATTCTACTTCACAGTATGGGGGGGGGGGGGTCCCTGCTCGATATAGTATGCTGTGTGTGACTTTTGTGAGCCGATATCGCAATAAACGTTGAATTATTTAACTGCGAGAAATTTCATAATTGTAAGCGACGCAAAGCAAAATCGCACACAAAGTCACCTTAATCGAGCAATTTCTCGTTGGGATCTTCAACTACAATGAGGTACACGATTAACCCTTTACCCAACAAACCGGCCAAATAAAGCTTCAACAGCCTAAAATATCTTCGGTCTGTCTCAATAGAACCATACAAATATGGGTATCATTGGAATCGGCTCCTTGACCACATTGTGATAGTTACAGTTATACCCTGTGCCAATGCATTCTCTTATATATGCGAGTCGACCATAGGTCGCCTCGCATATATAAGAGAATGCATTGGCCTAAAAAAATCTTTTTTTAACACTTTTTACCATTTTTTCTTACATTCTTTAACAATTTTATAATTTTTAATGTGTTAAGCCAATGCATTCTCTTATATATGCGAGGCGACCTATGGTCGACTCGCATATATAAGAGAATGCATTGGCACAGGGCCCTTCTGTTGGGTAAAGGGTTAAGGAACAGGTAATAACTACGAAATAGATCCCCCGCATTATGTTTTCGACTTTATAAGTTCCCTGTCAATATTTCAAAAGGTTCCCATGTTTCGAACAGGTGGAATATGATCTCTACGCGGGCATTATTCAGAGTATAGATTCATGGCATGATCTATAGTGATTTATTGATCTGGATACGAAGTAGCATCAGTTGAAATTTTCAGGTCAGAATAAAGTTTATAGGTTAAAGATGGTCTATCTCTTACCGGAGAAAAGAACACTAACATATTTGTTATAAATCCCGCCTTCAAGACTATAAATGGCTACGTTTTAATAAATTACAGATAAACCTGAAGATGGGGTATATTATTATTTGTCGGCAAACTCTCCAGACAATTTTACAAGCAATTCGTTGTAGCGGGCCCACTCTTAGAACAAATGTATATAAATTCTACACAATATGTGTTACATGTTATCTTTATATACAAAATTGTGTAGATATATAATATGGTAGCCTTTACGAGTTTTGTGTCTCCAATGGAACACATACCATCTAATAACTGGTACAGTAATGCTCTATAATTAATCGACTCCTTAAACACAGCAGAATTATGGGTAACTTTTCAGGATTTAGTCGGAAAATATGGCTTGTTGCCATTCACCGGAAAGCTCTTGGGGAGAGCTTTCCGATGAATGCAACAAGCCATATTTCCGACTAACTCCTGAAAAGTTACCCATAATTCTGCTGTGTTTAAGGAGTCGATTAATTAGAGCATTACTGTACATTCACATTGTAACCCATATTCAACGTTGAGGAATTTCCGCCGACCATTGTGTCATGTGTCATTTCTACACAATTTTGTTTAAGATAAAATGTAACACATATTGTGTAGAATTTATACACATGTGTACTAAGTGTCGTATATCTGGGAAGGATCATTCGTATAATAACTCGTGAAATTTCGCCGTTCTATTAAATTATAGAGCAATTGAAGACACACACTATGTACTAATTACATGGCAATTTTGCAGACATTTCGATAGAGAAATTTATCATGTGCCAGCAAATTAACGCAAAGATGCTTATGCATCTATAGCACAGTTACGTCAGAAGTAAAAACTCTAGTTCCACATGTAAACGATGCTACTACAAATTGTCTGTAAATAACACTATTTCGCAAGAATCAATTACACAGGACAGACAAAATGCCAGTAGTCAATAAACTATAAAGCTCTAATCGAATCGAATTTAATGCAATCGGTTAATAAATTACGTATATAATTGCAAAAATTAGAGATAGTCTTTATCTGTCCATTTAAAACATCGATATAAAAGTCAGTATCAAACAAGATATTGTGGTACATGATGATGGTACTTCTCATTCCATATATACGTGCTAGTGTATACACTAGCATTTTTATAAGAAGTAAAAAAAAATGATTAAAAAAAAATGTCACGGAACACACAGATCATTAAAGAAAATACAATGTGCAATTACCGATAATATATTACGATCGAACCAGTTATTCCATTCAAATGACGGTTTAATGGTCACAATATGACAATTTATATCAGGCTTTGATTCTTGGCAAGCGTCTATAATAAAGAGCATTATGGTTTTGTTATCTACTACTTTGTTAGCGGCAAATACAGATAGATGTTCGACTTTTTGATTTTGGTAGATTATTACAAAGAGCGTCGTGCTTAAAAGCAAAGACCGCTATAAATAAATAACACGCATTTATACTTATCATGTACTTAATACCTATGATGCACTTTATACTTGTTATATACTTATCATGTACATTATACAGTAATAATTATCATGCACTTTATAATTACCATGTACTTTATAATTATCATATATTTTATACTTATCATGTAATTTAATTTATACTTTAAATTATACTTATTCTCACCGTAAGTTTGAATGTCACATGTTACATGTTTATGGACCAGGACGGATCGATAAATATGCTAAATTCGTGTGTAAGGACTACCGCCGAAAGATTTAATCAAGTCATATTATTTAGAAAAAAAATCAGTTGCCGACGTTTCTGTAGCATGAAAATGAGTTTCTTGTTAGTCTATTCCTGATATGGTTTAAAAAACCCAGTCTGATACCTACTAAAATAACAAAATAAAGAGCTAGTCTGATACTTAATAAAATAATAAAACAAAGAGCTACTCAGATACCTAATAAAATAATAAACCAAAGAGCTAGTCAGAATGATGCTTAATAACATAATAAAACAAAGAGCGTTTTGTGTTAATCCATTACTGGTAGGGTTAAATAAAGCGCGATTAGTGGTAGTTAGTCTATTACTGATATGGTTAAAATAAAGAACGTTTAGCGTTAGTCTATTACTGATATGGTTAAAATAAAGAACGTTTAGCGTTAGTCTATTGATGATATTGTTAAAATAAAGAACGTTTAGCGTTAGTCTATTACTGAAATTGTTAAATTAAAATGTTTAGTGTTAGTCTATTACTGATATGGTTAAAATGAAGAACGTTTTGTATTATTCTATTAATGATATTGTTAAAATAAAGAACGTTTAGCGTTAGTCTATTACTGAAATTGTTAAATTAAAATGTTTAGTGTTAGTCTATTACTGATATGGTTAAAATAGAGAACGTTTAGCGTTAGTCTATTGATGATATTGTTAAAATAAAGAACGTTTAGTGTTAGTCTATTGCTGATATGGTCAAAATAGAGAACGTTTAGCGTTAGTCTATTGATGGTATGGTCAAAATAAAGTGTTACACATAATAAAATAATAAAATAAAGAGCTAGCCTAATACTTAATAAATTAATAAAGTGCGTTTAGCGTTAGTCTATTACTGATATGGTCAAAAAAGAACGTTTAGTGTTAGTCTATTGCTGATATGGTCAAAATAAAGAACGTTTATCGTTAGTCTATTACTGATATTGTCAATAAAGAACGTTTAGCGTTAGTCTATTGCTGATATGGTCAAAATAAAGAACGTTTAGCGTTAGTCTATTACTGATATGGTCAATAAAGAACGTTTAGTGTTAGTCTATTGCTGATATGGTCAAAATAAAGAACGTTTAGCGTTAGTCTATTACTGATATGGTCAATAAAGAACGTTTAGTGTTAGTCTATTGCTGATATGGTCAATAAAGAACGTTTAGCGTTAGTCTATTGCTGATATGGTCAATAAAGAACGTTTAGCGTTAGTCTATTGCTGATATGGTCAATAAAGAACGTTTAGTGTTAGTCTATAGCTGATATGGTTAATAAAGAACGTTTAGCGTTAGTCCATTGCTGATATGGTCAAAATAAAGAACGTGTATCGTTAGTCTATTGCTGATATGGTTAATAAAGAACGTTTAGCGTTAGTCCATTGCTGATATGGTCAAAATAAAGAACGTTTATCGTTAGTCTATTGCTGATATGGTTAATAAAGAACGTTTAGCGTTAGTCCATTGCTGATATGGTCAAAATAAAGAACGTTTAGTGTTAGTCTATTGCTGATATGGTCAAAATAAAGAACGTTTAGTGTTAGTATTTTGCGGTTATGGTTAAAATACAGAGCTTTATTATTGTACTCCTGATATTGTTAAATGATGAGCGTTTCCTTTTAGTCAATTCCTCGTATGGTACATGTAGTAAAATATATGTAGTGATTCACTTCGTCGGAATCATATCCGTTATTTCAGGTGCCAGACGAGCAAAGTATCTATGAACACAATATTTATCTCTTTGTGTTAGTCATGCGAACTGCAAATTGCTTTAGTGTACGATGACAATTGAAGTAAACAACTCATCCCGGATACTACAAACACTGGTTATCTAACAAATTTGCTCAGGAAATTTTAGCGATACAATTGAGCAACCTCGAAATGGAGACAAAATTCGCTTGAACAGTAATCATTTGATCTTCTCAGCAGTATATATTTATACGGATACAGCATTTATATTGGACTAGTGAAAATTGATACATAGCGCAATCGGTATCTGTTTTAAACATAGATACATAGAGTATTCGGTATCTGGTTTGGTTGTTATTTATACATAGCTCATTCGGTATCTGTTTTGGTCGAGTTATTCCCGTCCTCCGGGTGTATATTGATACATAGCGCATTCGGTATATGCTTTGGTCAAGTTATTCCCGCCCTCCGGGTGTATATTGATACATAGCGCATTCGGTATATGCTTTGGTCGAGTTATTCCCGCCCTCCGGGTTTATATTGACACATAGTTCATTCGGTATCTGTTTTGGTCGAGTTATTCCCGCCCTCCGGGTGTATATTGATACATAGCGCATTCGGTATCTGTTTTGGTCGAGTTATTCCCGCCCTCCGGTGTATATTGATACATAGTGCATTCGGTATATGCTTTGGTCAAGTTATTCCCGCCCTCCGGGTGTATATTGATACATAGCGCATTCGGTATCTGTTTTGGTCGAGTTATTCCCGCCCTCCGGGTGTATATTGATACATAGCGCATTCGGTATATGCTTTGGTCAAGTTATTCCCGCCCTCCGGGTGTATATTGATACATAGCGCATTCGGTATATGCTTTGGTCGAGTTATTCCCGCCCTCCGGGTTTATATTGACACATAGTTCATTCGGTATCTGTTTTGGTCGAGTTATTCCCGCCCTCCGGGTGTATATTGATACATAGCGCATTCGGTATCTGTTTTTGGTCGAGTTATTCCCGCCCTCCGGTGTATATTGATACATAGCGCATTCGGTATCTGTTTTGGTCGAGTTATTCCCGCCCTCCGGGTGTATATTGATACATAGCGCATTCGGTATCTGTCTTGGTCGAGTTATTTCCGCCCTCCGGGTGTATATTGATACATAGCGCATTCGGTATCTGTTTTGGTCGAGTTATTCCCGCCCTCCGGTGTATATTGATACATAGCGCATTCGGTATATGTTTTGGTCGAGTTATTCCCGCCCTCCGGTGTATATTGATACATAGCGCATTCGGTATATGTTTTGGTCGAGTTATTTCAGCCCTCAGGGTGTATATTGATACATAATGCATTCGGTATCTGTTTTGGTCGAGTTATTCCCGCCCTCCGGGTGTATATTGATACATAGCGCATTTGGTATCGGTTTTGGTAGAGTTATTTATATATAGGTGAAGTCTTGTCGCCATTTTAAACTCACATCGGTGTGAGAAGTCTTGTCGCCATATTAGACTCACATCGGTGTGAGAATTATGGCCGCCATTTTAGACTCACATCGGTGCGAGAAGTCTGGCCGCCATTTTAGACATCGGTGTGAGAAGTATGGCTGCCATTTTAGACTCACATCGGTGTGAGAAGTCTGGCCGCCATTTTAGACTCACATCGGTGTGAGAAGTCTTGTGCAATTTTCGAGAAAATTATAACGTTCTCGACGTATGTACGTGTTTGCGCTGACTTCTTATTCTCTGGTTGTGCTGACGAGCTGTCTTACTCTCTAGTTGCGCTGACGAGGTGTCTTGTTCTCTGTTTGTGCTGACGATGTGTCTTTTTCTCTGTTTGCGCTGACGAGGTGTCTTGTTCTCTGTTTGCGCTGACGAGGTGTATTGTACTCTGGTAGTACTTTATTACATTCCCGAACACTAACATTGCTCGGTTTCAGTTTTAAATATGGGGCATATATGAATTCCGTATTATTACAGTATTTAAAACTTAATATATTATCACATTGGCACAGGGTTTTCTAAAAATTTGAGGAATCTCCAGCCATGGAAGGGTTAAAGCTTAATATATGATCATATTGGCACAGGTTTTTCTCAAATTTTCAAGAAGCTCCAGTCATGGAAGGGTTAAAACTTAATAACGAAGCATAATTATATACTCCACATGCTTTATAATATGAACAAATAACAATTCACACATAAAGTGATCTTTATTTTTACCGTATCAGTAATAGGCTTATACAAGGAACGCTCTTCGTAGTTAACGTATTTAACGTCAACAGTATTCTTATTCTAGAAGCCGGATTGGAATATAAAAAAGGGCGAACTTAATTTCAGATGTCAACCGCCAATATAATACGAGGAATAGTATGTGTGTTCCTTCAAATAACATATCACTGCCACGATATTGGTAAATATAAATCGGACGTGACTTATATAGGCCTCAAATTTAGGAAGGAATTATACGATATGTCGATACAATGCATGAGCTATCGAACTATACAGGCCTTATATACGCTGAACAACGGTCTAAGTCATATACTTTCCCCAGCTATGCTGTGCAATTGTTTAACCCTTTACCCAACAAACCGGCCAAAACCGGCCAAATAAAGCTTCAACAGCCTAAAATATCTTCGGTCTGTCTCAATAGAACCATACAAATATGGATATCATTGGAACCGGCTCCTTGACCACATTGTGATAGTTACAGTTATGCCCTGTGCCATGCATTCTCTTATATATGCGAGTCGACCATAGGTCGCCTCGCATATATAAGAGAGTGCATTGGCCTAAAAAAAATATTTTTTAAACACTTTTTACCATTTTTGCTTACATTCTTTAACAATTTTAGAATTTTTAATGTGTTAAGCCAATCCATTCTCTTATATATGCGAGGCGACCTATGGTCGACTCGCATATATAAGAGAATGCATTGGCACAGGGCCGTTCTGTTGGGTAAAGGGTTAATCAGAAGTGAGATGCTCTTCGTTGTTTACCGTGACAGGAACATACTATACTGAGTAATAGGGTTAGAGTTAGGGTTAGGGTTGGGGTTAGGGGTATTCCCCAGCTATGTTCAATTGTTCCCTCATAATTGAGAGACGCTCTCCGTTGTTTACCATGGCAGGATATAATATATTGAGGAATAGGGTTAGTGCTAGGTTGGGGCTATGGTTAGGCTTTAGGTTAGGGTTAGGGATATTCCCCAGCTATGTTAAATTGTTCCCTCAGAAGTGAGAGGGACGCTCTTTATTTTTACCATTACAGGAATATACACTATATTGAGAAACGCTCTTCACTTTTACGCTGGCATGAATATACTATATTATGGAATGCTATTTATTGTTACCTTGACAGGAATATACTATATTGAGGAACGCTCTTTATTGTTACAATGCTGAGGAAAAGTCGGCATTCGATCACCCCAAATTATTTGATCTGATTAAAGGGACGAAATTCACTCGCAGTGGTATAATATGTAAAAACATCAAAAGTGTGTAAACAAAAACATCAGCTCTACAAGAAATAGAGAAATAAATAAACGTTGTTCTTATATTCATTATTGATGAACTTTTACAATGATTTGTCAACAAACATCACCGTTTTCACAATAAGTACATATATGTTGGTATAAGTGTGATTTTCAAGATATTTTTCAATTCTTTGACGTTTTCCAATATTTAGCGTGATGTTTTAATTAGGCTTTGGCATCTTTAATTTATTTAGCATGAATCCACTTCGAAATTATTGAGTCCCTTTAACAGATTGACGCAAGTTCTTTAGACTTCAACTTCTACAGTGTTTTCCCCTCTGAGACGAAAAACTCATTATTATGCTGGAAAAAAAAGTGTTGTTCGACAGCGGACTATTCTCTATATAACGGAATGTTCTCTAAATGAAATTATTTATGTGCGTTCTCTAGCGTTCATTGCTGCTATCGTCAGGTCAGACACATCCCGAATTCAACTACTATAGTTATATTTTACTATTATAGTTGCCCTTGACAGTGCTAAATCCACATTTTCTTGTTTTGGATGAAACTTTGGGGTCGCCCATCCCAATACAATGTCAACTCGCATCAGTCTTATTAATTACAGGCTTATTAATTACAGTCTTATTAATTACAGTCTTATTAATTACAGTTAATTAATTACAGTCTTATTAATTACAGTCGTATTAATTACAGTCTTATTAATTAGTTTTATTAATTATTAATGACAGTCTTATTAATTACAGTCTTATTAATTACAGTCTTATTAATTATTAATTACAGTCTTATTAATTACAGTCTTATTAATTACAGTCTTATTAATTACAGACTTATTAATTGCAGCAAATGAAGAGTCTCCGGATAAATTATGCCGTGTAACCTTCTCGCCAGTTTATTTCCTTAACTAATGGAAAAAGTGTGCCTTTCTAAATTACATTGACATGTGACTCAATCGCTCTTTCATTTCAATTATTAGACCAATTGAATGTTAATTAATTTGACGATTAAATGTCATCATGATCAATCATTTGCACGCATCAAGTCATGTTATTTCATTTCATTTGAAACCCTATATTTCTATAGAAGACCGAATGCCCACAAACTCTCAGAATTCTTTAAGACTACAAATAAAAAGACAATTAGGAATCTGTCAACTTTCATAAGGAAAGTCCAGGATATATTCGGCAAGTCCATTTGAGGCTATAACACTGATATTCCATGTACCGATCACTATTTTTAAAATACCTACATCGCTGACCATGTGTTCCCCGCCCAGTGTACCTGAAATCATCACCGAATGGAAACTTACCAAACATCTATATCACTCATGTATTCCTCGTGTGAAATTTATTGTTATGATATGTCATTAAATTGAATATTTTGATGTCATATATATTTTGTCTGTAATATCTACATATCGATAAACCGAAATAAATTGAATTGAATTGAATCATCACAAAAACAAACATCATACCTAATTCAAGCAAGCCATATAATACCAACTGCAAGACATATGCTGCAAGTGTCAAGAAACTTATATATATAAAGTCCTTTAATGTGTCGCAAGTAATACACAGGCTATATATTTAATGAGGTGTTTCGCAATACACATCGGGATTTCCCGTTGTTACGGTCATACCATGCACATGAACATACGTGGGGAGTCGACATGTGAGGTTCCCACCAGGTGAGCGAGCCTGCTATTCGGTCTGTGTCTTAATGATATGCATATTGATATTTTATATGTCTGGTACCTTAATAAAGTGGTGGTATGGGGGTAGCGGTATGATTACAGCACAACACGCTGCAAGCCATATATACCGCAAGCCATATATACGCTGCAAGCCATACACTGCAAGCCATACGATGCACGCCATACACTGCAAGCCACACGCTACAAGCGGAACCCATCCATTGTTCATGTGATGTTATAAGTGTTATCGCTGCCATGGCTCGTCGAAAAATATGTTCACATTCTGAGATATCGAGACAGAAATATTCGCCTAACGGCACACGAAGAAAAAAAAATCAGAGATCCCAATTCACTAAACATCCAAATATTTGTCCGTTGTTTAATACACTGATATGAAGTAACTCGCCATATGATTTTCTTGGTTATTAAACAAATATCAAACATTACACGTTATTCGGGCTAATCAAACATAATTAATGTCATCGCGATGGAAGATATTAAAAATTAGGTTCCTAGGGCTTTAATACATTATGTAAATACTGCATTTATTTATATTATCAATTACTCCAATATGCACTGCGTGCAATTAGCCCCGGGTCGTGTACAGAACTAGAAGCAAAGTGCCATGTCAAAGGATCCGTGATGGAAATAGAATGTCGTACCGACTGGCACACGGATCAGACAGGGAGTGTGGGGATGGGGGAGGGGTCAAAGGATCCGTGATGGAAATAGAATGTCGTACCGACTGGCACACGGATCAGACAGGGAGTGTGGGGATGGGGGAGGGGGTCAAAGGATCCGTGATGGAAATAGAATGTCGTACCGACTGGCACACGGATCAGACAGGGAGTGTGGGGATGGGGGAGGGGGTCAAAGGATCCGTGATGGAAATAGAATGTCGTACCGACTGGCACACGGATCACACAGGGAGTGTGGGGATGGGGGAGGGGGTCAAAGGATCCGTGATGGAAATAGAATGTCGTACCGACTGGCACACGGATCACACAGGGAACGTGGGTGGGGGTCAAGGGTCAAATGAACCATGGTGATAACTGGCACACGGATCAGACAGAACGTGGGGTGCACATGGGGGTCAAAGGAACCATGCATGGTGGAACTAAGATGCGGTACCGACTGGCCTTTTGTGTATATGGGAGCGTGGGGTGACGTGGGTGGTCAAAGGAGCCATGGTGGAAATATTATGTCGTACCGACTGGCACACGGATCAGACAGGGAGCGTGGATCAAGTGATCCATGATGGGATATAATGTCGCACCGAATGACACACCGAATGACACACATATCATAGAGGAAGCGTAAGGGGGGGAGTTAAAGGAACAATGATGGAAATAGAATGCGGTACCGACCGGAACAACGATCAGACAGGGAGCGTGGGTGGGGGAAGGGGGAGTCAAAGAATAAATGGTAGAAATAGAATGTCGTATACCGACTAGCACACGGATCATACATGGAGGGCGGGTGAGGAGAGGGCCAAAAGGAACCATGGTATAAATATAATGCGGTACCGATTGGCCTTTTGTGTATGGAAGCGCGGGTGGGGGGGGGGGGTCAAAGTAACCACGGTGGAAATAGACTGTCGTACCGACTGGCATAGATATCAGAGAGTGAGCGCGGTTAGGCGGGGGGTCAACGGATCCATGGTGGAAATATAATGTGGCATGTCACACGGATCACACAGGGAGCGCGGAGTGCGAAGCTAGCACGGGCTGGCATATACACGGACACCAGTACATAGGGTGTATACATAAGGTTTACATACACCGACTCATATAACAAGTGGGGATTATAATCAGCTGTGGCATCGGTCGCATAATGCGCCATGCAACTGACCAACTGGGCTATGGATGACCCTAATCTTAACCATAACATAACCATAACTCTAACCCCTGACCCCAAACCTACCCTTAAACCTAAACATGACCCTAACCCTAACCATACCCCTAACCCTAACCATAACCAACTGAGCTATGGCTGGGCCGCATGTGGGAGGTCTATGCATTGATATTGTATGTACTTGTTATTATGTCGCACCAGTGACCACGAAGTGTCCCTACAGCCGCGCCATGTTTAGCTCAAACGCTATAACATTCACATGATAATTCAGATGTGCCTATTGAGAACTGTTTCGTCTTCGCCCTCTCACACAATCTCAAGCACTCTTACGAGCAGACATTGACAAAATTGCAAAATCACGAATTGTACAAACTTATGAATACACAGCGTTGTAAGGACATTGGGTCTATTTAATAACATTTGAAGAACATCTTCAAAAAGACCATCTGTGATTTCAAAAGTATTTTCGCTGATAGCGCTTCACTATGTTTGCGCTCTTGTGAAAGCAAGCTAACTACAGGTTGCTATTAAATAGATAAAAATTGAATCTAATTCCGCGTCCAAGTTTAATTATGATGTTCACATAATTATTGATCAGACAGGGAAGGTGTTTGTATACTAACCTGACATAACCGTGTGAATTGGACGAATTGTAAGACTAAAAGTTGTCATTTGCTATCGGAGTTTGTATATGTATACACCGCGGGGATATTTACTGATCTCGTCTCTTATATTGGCCTGTCATGTTAGTTATTCGGGTGGGTAATCATTTGATGTTTTAAGATCTAAATTTGCTGACTACATGCGGGTATTCTTAATTGAATTATCAGATTAATCTATAATTTAATATACTAGGTGCCAATTAGATATAGGGCTGTTATGGATTTCCGCCAACGTTTTAAGAGTTAGACCTAGTTTGTGTCTTAGAGGACCTCATATTATTGGGGTTAAATTTCCTTTTAAGATCTAAATTTGCTGTCTACAAAATGGAGAGTCCTAATTTAATTATCGGCTGCTTAATCTATAATATAATGTACTTGTAGCAATTTAAATATTCCAATGTTAAAGGGGCATATTATGTTTAATTTTAACTCTGAGTGATCAAACTTTAAAGGGACATATTAGGTTTAATTTTAAATCTGAGTCATCGAGCCTTAAAGGGGCATATTAGGTTTAATTTTAAATCTGAGCCATCGAACTTTAAAGAGGCATATTTGGTTAAATTTTAAATATGAGCTATCGATCTTTAAAGAGACATAGTAGATTTAATTTTAAATCTGAGCCATCGAACTTTAAAGGGACATATTTGGTTCAGTTTTAACTATGAGCCATCGAACTTTAAAGGGGCATATTAGGTTTAATTTTAAATCTGAGCTATCGAACTCTAAAGGGCCACATTGCGTTTAATTTTAAATCTGAACCATCGAACTTTAAGAGGCATATATGTTTCAATTTTAACTATAAGCCATCGAACTTTAAAGGGGCATATTAGGTTCAATTTTAACTATGAGCCATCGAACATTAAAGGGGCATATTAGGTTCAATTTTAAATCTGAGCCATCGAACTTTAAAGAGGCATATTTGGTTCAATTTTAACTATAAGCCATCGAACTTTAAAGGGGCATATTGAAGTGTTTCGGATCCATGTATCATTACTGGGGCGATTGAATTATCGTATATTTCTAAGATGCTGTCGTACGAGAGCTTGTGTCTTCTGGCCTTATTTATAAGCGCGTACATTGATTTCTTCGCGTTTTTACATCTCATATTTCGTTCTGTGCTAAAATTACATTTTCTGTTAAACCATATGCCCAAATATTTAGAGCTGTCAACAATAACGATATAATTTCCGTTCATGTTAAAAGCGAGTGGGTTTTTGTGTTTTCTTTTATTGCGAAACACTACAATTTTCGTCTTACTTGTATTTATATTCAGCTTCCAAGTGTTGCAGTATGTAGCAAAATGATTCAGGGCGCTTTATAGACATTTGGGTTGATAAAACAATCGGAGAACCAAATCACACCGTTTCGCAATATAGTTCTTTGGTTCTATAGTGGGACTTTCCAAACTTAACGTGCGAAATTACACACAATCATATTGTCCGATATTTTGTGTGCTTAGGGAAGAATGTTGCTATGTTCGTTTAGTATATATCTTATAGTATCGCGGAAGTCCACCAAATGTGGGTAAAATATCACCGTTAGCAGCGGTGTTACCGATTCATCAAGGGAGGTAAATCCTGCTTGGAGTTGACACCATAATGCATGCTTCCATCTGTGCGAGGCTCCCTGTGGGTTGCCTATGGTTCAACAACAGAAAAAAGGTCAAAAGATAGCAGCGAAGAGATTCCTCAACATTTGAAATAACTTAGATCACATTCTGTTCGCGAAAATTTGAGGACTCAAAATAAAAAATAATTTATTTAGTGGCGCCATAACGCGAGTCGGTTTGAATGAAGCAGCGACGTGGGGCAAGGATATGCTGAGTTCTATTCATCATAAGCGGCCTTAATGTTCAGTTCTATTCATCATAAGCGGCCTCAATTAGCAAGGGGAATAATTAAATTACACAGACAAGTCTCGCAGCCAGTTGAAATTTTATGCCGAGTTAATTTTCGAGCACTATAATTTCCTTGATGCTCGAAAATGGAGATGAATAAATATTGAATTTGTTATTGTATGCTTACGCTGCGGGTATCCAGAGCAACTCTTTCAAATCAAAGTTGTACGCCATTCGTCTCAAATTTCAATCTTTTCATTAAAAGAAACGAAAAGCGCACACTTTGCAAAAGTAGCCAACAAGCGTGAAATTGGTATCTATACAAATAGAAAGCCGGTGCCTCAAACATGTCACGATTGCTCAATAACACAAAGCACAATTATGCTTATCGGTAGATGTATCGACTGATAAGCTCGAGAGCCGAATAGCGTCAGTGCAAAAATTGCAGCAGTTATATTTGAATAAGAAGATATAAAGTTATTTGAGATGCCTCGGCAGTCACCGGCTGAACATATCCGACTATTGAAATATTTTGTAGATATTCTATAGACAGGAAAATTGAATTTTCTGCTCGGTAGATTTAGGAAAATATGAAAAAAGAATTCTGTTTTGGACGCAATATGATTACTATAGACCCCGTTGTTGTTGTGTGCCGGAACTCGGAGAAGTTAATTTAAATTTATCGATGACAAATTGTAAACTGTCGCTTGACATCGTCGGTCTTTGTAAGTTGATCACAATGTGATCTGATACGATTTGTTGGCAGCAGAAGAGATAATTATGTAATTAAGAAATTAGAGGAATTATCCATAGAAGTTCGAACCGATTTTGATCAATGGACTTCATAAGTTAATCGAACTGGATTGTTTGATACAATCAGCGTAGATAAATCGAATATTATCGACACAGAATGCTTTCAAATGATTCAGATATGTCAACTTCGATATAATTACATTATCTCAATGGGTGATTTGAATTGAAAATAATGATTCACGTCCGTTTTTCAACCTGTGCTCACTTTGAAAATCTCTAGATAAGAACGATTCCTCATTTACATCTTTCTCCCGCCATCAACCGTCTATCGTATTTGATTTTAATCAAAATTATATCCCAGATTACTTTAATCGCAACCTATGATAAATAAACCCTGATTGTTAAATAAAACCTGACTGATAAATACAACCCAACTGAAAAAATAATACCTGATTGTTAAATAAAACCTGACTGATAAATAAACCCTGATTGTTAAATAAAACCTGACTTATTAATAAAACCTGACTGAAAAATAAAACCTGCGTCACTAATATAATCTCTAACCCAAATCCGTTTGTGGTTTTAAATTAGTTAAAAACATATAATAAGTGTTTCTGGCGGGATAAATTTGGGTGTAACGCCTTCGCCAGCAGACAGCAGAGATATGCACGCTTCGTTCTTTAGGTTTGACGCCTTCGCCAGCAGTTAGCGGAGATATACCTGCTTCGTTCTTTAGGTTCATCGCCTTCGCCAGCGGCCAGCGGATACATACATGTTTCGTGCTTTCGTTATAGGGTTAACACACTCGCCAGCAGTTAGCGGAGACATACATGCTTCATTCTTTAATTTCAGGAGACAAGGGGTCGATTAACAAGGTCAAGGACGCGCTGAAGAAAGTCGACAAGGAAGATAAGTTATCATTGGAGGAACAGAAGAAGAAGCATCGACGTAATAGAACGACATTCACCACCTACCAGCTGCACGAGCTCGAGAGAGCCTTCGAGAAGTCACATTACCCGGATGTTTACTTACGAGAAGAACTGGCGCTCAAAATCAACCTCCCAGAGGTCAGAGTTCAGGTGTGTATTGCAGGCATATACATGTTAATATGTGTTATCAAATGTATGTATTTCCGGAATTCATAATATAGACAACATATTGGATATAGCATAGTAATGTGGTGTTGTGAATACATCAATCGGCAAGTGTTTCTGTCACAAGAAATAGACAATAGTTAACTGTTTCGAGTTAACTAAGGGTTTTTCGCCTCTAAGTGAGAGGCGGATGATTATTTTTTCGAGGCGCTAGCCGATTGAAAATAATCCTCGCATCTCACGAGAGGAGAAAACCCGTGCTCTACTCAGAACACTTGACTGTTGTGTTTATTATATTTTCTATACCAGTTTGTTACGACACAGATCACAATGAAACAAACGATTAGTAATGGTTAGAGCACAAGAATTGTTCTTTACCAGAATCAATCGAGTCGAAGACGAGATTTATTCTGGTAAGGAACTATTCGCGCACTCTGACCGACTTAGAGCACAATTGATCCCACATAATACAATCAACTGGAAATGTGCCGTTGAGCTTGTTTTGACCACGACGCACAATCCGTGCGCTGGCCGCGATTGGAAACAAGTCGGTTAGCCACGCCCAACAATGTTATTAACATGAACTGATCACCGATGAATGTGAATAGATATGTCCGAAACAACACGGACTGGTCCCACTTTGAAGCGCCCGTGCGATTTGTCTGTTATGAGTTGCGTGTGCCTAACAATGGGATAAATCACTGAACTATTCCTTTTTCAAGCCTTGGGAATTGGTGTGCTTTACCAAAAATCAGGGAACGATGCAACAATGGGATTGTGCTCTAAGAACTAATACATTCTTAAAGATACAACATCACAACCAGTTCTGTTAAAATAACACACAAGGATACCGAATGACGCACAAATTGTCGACATGACGCATTGCTGAGTGTAGGCTAATATCTTGAGAGTAGGATAACACGTTCTGTCTTCTGGGTGTAGAGATATGAATTATATTTTGACTTAAAAAGGTTGTGAAAATATAATAAATGTATTTATCGTAGTCGGAAGTTGTGCCTTCTTTCTTACTATATTAAAACACAGTGTTCGACTATTAAATTTTGTCAAATGCAAAATTATCTTTGTGTGTCAGTTCGTGTTTCTAAGTCACATTCACTGAGAACGGAACTGTTAAATTAAGACAGTACGGGCGGTTGTACAATAATACCACTGCGTCTTGAATACCTGCATCGTTAAGTGAGCAACTGTGGACTGACTAGCCTGCCAAATTTGCCCGTGTAAGAACACAACGTCAGTGTTAGTTCTCAGGAGCGGGTCCCAGCCACATTCACCAAGAGCAGCGGGAAGGTGAACTAGCTATTTAATATAAACAGGGGTTCTTTATTCGATAATATTATTGAGTGTTGAATACCTGCATCATTAAGTGAACATTTGTGGACCGACTCGCATACAGAATAGTATGATTATTGAAGTTAATTCGAGCATACATGATGTTGAAATGATTAGTTTATGTGGCTCTTTGTTGTTAACGAGGCACTAATAGTAGTTATAAATACTGACTGACACCGAAGGCACAAGTACAAATAGCTGCTGCATTCATAGCATCAACATGTCCATTGTAACGGTCGCAACACAAACAATGCTTAATGTTAAGGAAGATAATTCAATTTGTTGTTCTTTTTGGTAACATTCGCTTAAACGCCCATTTAAAGCGGCGTCGAGCACGATTTTATAAACATATTTCATGGTTAATTTGGTAAAGAGATGATCGAAATTTCACAAAAGAGGTAATTTCACGCAAGCATGGGTGCGAACGGTTGCATCGCTGAGATGAAGCACCCCCGTCGTTTGTCTGAATAACTATTCTCATCCAAGTAGGAGTGCTGAGAGCGAACTACAATTAAATTTGTAAAGATTTTATTGAATTGAAATGATGAGCCGATGTGAGCGGGGTGTCAGGGTATCTGTCGTCCTTATAATAGAGCTGTGTTGTCGTCGAAGCTGTTTAGGACCTCTGCTCGTGAAATATGATATAACCTAAACTAGATCAAATAAATAATTTCACCAGAATAAAATTGGACCAACACTCAGTATGTTTCGAATGCTTTGAAGTGACAGATTTTATGAGAAAGAAAAGTAGGACAATTTCCTGCCAATGTGTAGCATACTTTTTGATAATGTATAAATGTATTATTAGAGACAGATTCTGGTCTTGCTTGCGCTCTTCGCCATCAGTGTGTATATAACGATAGAGAATTGGGGTATCTCATCAGGGCGCAACGTTAGGGGATGAAGGTATCCAATCAGTGAGTAACGATGGCGGATGGGAGCATCCCATCCCAAATGATGACCCAGCATTTCAAATGTTTGAAGCATGAAGGCACCAGTTATACTTGTTTGGTCATTATGTTGACCACCCTATGAGTTCATATCTTTTACTGCAAAATCCACCGAAGTGCTCTAAAATGTTCGACAGGTTGAATACAAAATACAAGTGCAGATTTACAACACAGTGTACACCTTATACACATACAGAACCCATAGATTTACAAATTCTGGAATTATAAAAAACGTTATAAGAAATTTAGTAGTGATAACAGTCTATGCTGAAAAATAATAAATGCGATGCATAAGAGTTGACGGTATTGTACAATTGCAAAGGTAAAAAAATTGTCTAGATTTTCAAGCAGCTAGAAATTGACAATGTAACACGTAGTTAATACTGATCAGTATGATGGGTAAAAGTGGTCCGACTTGTAAGGAAAGGCTAGAATGTTGCTAACATAATTATTAAAGTTAATATTTACATTATTATTTTTTGTTCGTATAAAATAAAAACAATTAGCACACATATGACTTAGTAAAGTGATCTTAATGATATTTTCAGGTCTGGTTTCAAAACAGGAGGGCAAAATGGCGACGACAGGAGAAGTTGGAATCCGCTAAACTCAACGAGAACTATCCACTTCAACCAATGGCGTCTCGGAGTCCTAACTCGTGTTCATCCGGGGCTCTCCCACTCGATCCGTGGATATCTCAACCAATCGTATCATCGAACGCGATGTCGTCACAGTTCCCAGGAATGATGTCACACACGGGTCATCCGTCGTCTGCTTCGTACCCATGTTTCATTCCCTCGAATCCGTTCAGTCACCCGGCCGCCGCCATGAACCCGGCCATTTCGTCACTAGGCGGGTATATCGGACTAACGTCAAAGTTAGACGAAAGTGACCCAAGATCACAGAATTACCAGGCGCTGAGAATGAGGGCCAAGGATCAGCTCGAAAAATACCCCGGACATCTGGTTTGATCTGTTAAAAGCTTCGGCGTTACGGTGTGATAAATGACCAAAAGACACACGTTCAGTGTTCCCCGGTCTCTCGGCGTTGAGTTGTGCTCCGTTGGTCAGCAATCCTGGGTGAATGGAAAGCCGTTTGGGAAACAGCGATTTAGAGTTTATTGGTCTGACGACGAAGACACTGTTTATTCCGATTGCTATTCCTGATAAATGGACAGACTAGTTTGCTTTGACACGATCAACGAAAAAAATATGTTAAATCCTTTCTATACTACAAATGGATTCTCCCATTCAGTTATAAAAGTCTACATCAGAATGGTATAATATTCATTTGCAGGTGATAAAAGCAGACGACAGATAAATACAAGTGCAAGAAGGAGTCCTATTTATAGAGGGAAATGTTTAGATAATAAGTTCAACAAAATGACTTATGGTAGTTTGTTTGAACTTATTATCTGAACATGTTCTATGTGATAAGTACTCATCAATTATGCTTTAGTACAGAAATGGTTAAACATTGTCAAAATTGGTCCACAAGTTTCACAACAATAAATATGAAGTAACATTGTTGCTGTGGGAAACAGCTATGAACGACAATATTTAAACAGAAAGATGCATGAAATTAATTTGGATGCGATGTTAATGATGGTCATCGGGCAACCGTTTATGAAAGCATTTTACGTGTACTTTAGAGTGGCATAGTTGGTTTGAACTTCAAATATATGTATTTTTAATGTTGGTATAATGAACAATATTTATATATCATTATGCACGATGCCGCTATACAAATAAGACTTCCATAGATAGAACCAAACGAGAACCGCGTGGTTCGTATGAATAAATACATATCTTGGCTGCTTCCACTACAGGGATAAATTGTAGAACAAGATAAGTAATTTCAATAATTGTTACATAATCAAAACATCGAATGAGGTTATTCGTAACTATGTTTGGTTCTTCATTTTAATTATTTTGCAGAATTAGAACCAGTTGTTTTAAATCATTTTGTTTGTCGGTCAACTGCGTTTAGAACCATTTGATTCCTCAACATTAACAAATGGTTCTGTGCCAGAAAGAACCAAACTCATTGGTTCCGCTGTAGGGAATACGTGTTGTTGTTTGGTTAGCAATATGTATACAGTTTACTCCCAAAACAATTTCATCTAAGTCATAGCGATTTATCAGTTGTTGATAAATTTCCATCACAGAAGAACCATGCAGGGTGATGACTGGTGCCTTTATTTATAATATACGGTTGAGAATGGGCGATGACTGGTGCCTTTATTCATAATATACGGCTGAGAATTAAGTAGCTGTGTGGTAACCATGACGCACGTTCATTGGAAATTCAGATAACTTTGTTCATCATATTTGAAATTTGTAAATATTTCATTGTAAATACCATACAGATTGTATTATTTATAAGAGATTGAAATATTATATGTTATAATTCAGTTCTGTGTCTATTGTTTATACGCAGTCCAATGATGAGTGGAATACCTTAGGACGTGAGTTAAGATAGCCATATATAACTTAAGAGTTAAGATAACCCAAAATAACTTAAGTTAGATGGTTAATTTCAACATTCAGACAATCGCAGAAAAATCTTCAGATATCTAATATTCCAGAATTGAAGCTACATCCTCAGATTTATGGATGCATGGAAAAGGTAGAGAATTTATCTAGTGCCATTACTGGTATATTTTGTAGAAAAAGACAGTATAAAGCATTTTTACACGCCTGGCTATCAAAAGAATTCCATGTAATATACCAAAAGGCAACTACCCATAAATAATTTTCGATATTTGAGAATTATCATGTCATGCCAGATGATCAATGGGAAATTAGGCTGTGGTGTGTTCTGTGTCAAGTGTTCATATATAACCAAGTTAAAGCTGACCACCATATCTCTTATATCTCTTAACATGACGGCCTAATTTGATTACTCTCGGCTTGAGTGGACCACATACACGAAGTTCTTTTCGGAATACCATATATCTCGTCCCAAAGTAATAAGAAACTGTTCGATATAATTCAACAATATATTGTAGGAACAAAGCATTTCGATAACTGAATTAAAAACAAAAATATATTGACAAGGAAGGACAGCACATTGGCCTTAGTATATATGAACTACGTACTCTAGTAATCTTCTGACTCCCCAATTATGGGCCTACTCCCCCACTCAACCATCAGTTATATATTATTCATCTACCGTATGTACTGTCTTCCATAGTAGCTGACTAACACTTGACTAACATATATATATAACGCCCTCGAGATTATGTTATTAGGTATGGAAGCGTATTGGTGCCACATAAAAATAAAAATGTGGGTCCCAGTATGTCCTAATTAGGAGATAGTAAGTCCTAATTAGGAGATAGTAAGTCCTAATTAGGAGATAGTAAGTCCTAATTAGGAGATAGTATCTCCTAATTAGGACTTAGTATCTCCTAATTAGGAGATAGTATCTCCTAATTAGGAGATAGCATCTCCTAATTAGGACTTAGTATCTCCTAATTAGGAGATATTATCTCCTAATTAGGACTTAGTATCTCCTAATTAGGACTTAGTATCTCCTAATTAGGACTTAGTATCTCCTAATTAGGAGATATTATCTCCTAATTAGGAGATAATATATATATAAAGAACTCAACACCAGTTAGCGGTCATTTTCATTCCCATTCATCTCTCAGAGTCGCCGCCCAGAGAAAGGACATGCCCTCTTTGAGTGACGGTTGATTTTTCTGTCGGGCTTGGCTGGACATGGGTAGCTTAAAGGGGACTGTACACTAAATCCGACAATTTGTGTGACCATCTCCGTTTATACTCAACAGAGTTTATGCAATAAATGAATGAATTTGAGACATCTATTAGTGCAAAAATACACTCGTGTGCTCTATGAACGAATAAAATAACATGGTAATTTTTATAATGAACATTTATTTATGACTCCAGCCGTTTATTAATTTCCATTATAATTACCATGTTGTTTGCATCATTCGTAGAACACACGAGTGTACGCTAATCAATCGCTCAAATTCATTCATTCATATATATTATGTTGAGTATAAAAGGAGATGGTCTCATAAATAGCTGGATTTAGTGTACAGTATACCTTTAATCCCCAGCCATGTCTCGTACGAGGTGAACTCTTTCCAGTCGGTGCATTGTGTCCATGGACCAATCGTGACCATACGTACAAATGCAGACTGACTTGAAGTGGTTTTGCAGTAACAGGTCACACCAGTATCAACAGTTACTGGAAGTGGCCTGATAGGGTATGATATACCTCTGGTAGGGCCAACAGGAAACCACCCTCAGGGAGGCATCAAGACCACTCGAGGGAAGAAGAAAAAGAACAAGTGAAACACAGAAACAGTATACAGAATTAGGGGGGAAAGCGAAAAAGAAGAAGTAAAAAAAGTTTAGCTCATTTTCCCATCATTTTTCATTGTTTTATCACCATTAATAACACCCAACATCATTTCTAAGTGGGTCGTGGGGGAGGACATACTGCCCTTCCAAATCCTCCCGGGCCCCAATCCCAAATTCCCAATAAACGGTTCGCGGTCATTTAGACCCACTCACATACTTATTGTATTCATTCGTTTGCAATGGATGAAGCATTGCAACTCTACTTCAATTTGGGGCTGAGTTATAAATACATCGTCCAATGTTTGTCTAATTTACACGGAATTTGCACATATCTCTACGTACTGTTAAGCGTAAACTGAAAATGAAATGAAATTATTTTGGCATATAAACAGGTGTCATCAAATTATCTCTGGATAGTCACTGGTATGTACATATACTCTATGTCGTGGATTAACTATATGATACACATATCTGGCCCTATAACATAACATCGGCGGATTGGGGTATGGGGTGGCTAACTCCGGGATTCTCGAAAGGGCCCATAGGTCCTTTCCCTAACCCCTCATTTTAAGCCTTTAATTTTGAAAACAAGGGCGAAAGGCATGATAACGAACGGAGCGATGCGACCGTCCGCCGAGTGATCCGGAGATGAATCTGACCACGAACATGTTGAGTTCTTTATATGTGTGTTATCTCCTAATTAGGAGATAATATCTCCTAATTAGGAGATACTAAGTCCTAATTAGGAGATACTATCTCCTAATTAGGACTTACTATCTCCTAATTAGGAGTTACTATCTCCTAATTAGGACTTGCTATCTCCTAATTAGGAGTTACTATCTCCTAATTAGGACTTACTATCTCCTAATTAGGACTTACTATCTCCTAATTAGGACTTACTATCTCCTAATTAGGACATAGCTATCTCCTAATTAGGAGTTACTATCTCCTAATTAGGACTTACTATCTCCTAATTAGGACATACTGGGACCCAAATTATTATTTTTATGTGGCACCAATACGCTTCCATAATTAGGCATATATATAAATTATAATATAAATTATATTGGTTTCATGAATACACCACCTTGGATTCCGTTAAAACAACTATTCGGTCCTTCAAATTATTACAAAAACTACGGCTTTCTCATTCACCACATCAGAAAGCCTCTAAATGCGGAACAAAAATCTACCAATCGGATTAAATACACGCCCGATACTTCGCAATACGACCTTTATTCTACATTCCAAACCGAGACATATGTCATCAGCAAAGTTAGCTGTTATATTATGCATTGTGTTCCCGCAATAAAATCGTCAAGAGTGGCACAGCCATTGTTCATACCTAAACATCGAAAGCAATTGATGCTGCCATTAAAGTTACATACTGCAAGAATGAGATACATCCGCGAAAACCCGAAATGTGTTGTCCTTCGAGATATCCCCATTGCTATAGCCCCATTTAGCACGACCTGATCAGCGTAGCAGCAAACACCCATATTGGGGGTAATGATGAAAATACACCATTGCACAAAACACTGCTCCGACATTAGTAAAAACGAACAAAGAATCACACAAACCCCACCAAATGTTATAGCTACCAAATCAACCATAACCCATATAGCAATGTGCTGTGGAAGGCACTACACCAATCACCATAAAATCACACAATCATGCATGTAAATATGTTCAGCTGTCATCTTGCAAACATTTTGTATCATTAATCGTTTGTATTGGGAGAGGGGCTTCATAAGTTGAAAAAACTTCTGCACCGATCCCTTTTGTATTATATGCAAATACAACACGCTTCAAGTCAAAGAACACACTATATATCAACATATGTTTTCAAGTGGGCTGGAATATTTATGACCGTTATTCTCCATCATAAAATATGGGGGTATAATGTTCAATTATGCAATTAAAAATTAACTTAACATTATGATACATACGAAGCCTGCTCTCGTAGAGCCAAGGTAATAAGCTATTTGGTGAACGAAGTCTTGTGTGAAATTATTAATTTTTCTAGCAGTTATTGGTACCGAAAGGGACGAAGTAGAAAATAACATCTCAAATGTTTGCAAATCCATTGAGTTTGTCGTCTTAATAATTGCTCAGATTCTATATAAAGTGAAGATAATTCAAGATTTTTCACCAGATAGATCCAGAGAAATTCTTTGTTGAGAATCTCTTGCCATTTTTTGCTGTATTTATGCAAAACGTGCGTCTTCCCTTAATAAATTTCGTATAGATGTGCGACGAATGTGAGATCTTTTTTATCACATACACACATTTTAGCAAGGAAAACGATCTCCAAACAGCTGGCGTTAAAAATGATAAATTTATTTTCTTATCATAAACAGAGAGAAAGTAAAGACACCTTCAAGAAAAAATATAGTTCCATTTTAAATATGTCCTTTTCTGTTGACATAATTGTTCAAATACCCGTATCACCCATGTTTATCTCGCAGTCAACACTAAATAATACAACACAAATTGAATATCATATATATGTGATACAATTTAGTCTCTTGAAATGTCACTCAATTATGAGGTATACGTTATCTCCCTTTGAATATCAACAGTACCGATAGTGCATAAAACAGTGACTAGTTCATAATGAATGCAGTTCAGTGCTATCAAGTCGTTTAAATGTCAGACGTGAGAAACTGTAATTTCGGTGAAGGTGGAACAATTGACATGACCATCGCTACCCATAAAGAGCCCCACATCACTGGAGCAGACGGCACACCATAGTACATGATTCCATCTACGTGAGGCACCAGGTGGGTTACACATGGCCTGCCCAGCTCCACCTTAAAGATAAACCCAGCGGTGGGTATGCTGTTAAAATAGCCACACCCGTTAAAACTGCCACAAATAGAAATAATATTAAAATATAGACATATTTTGTTCTTGCGCCAATCATAAAAATCGCGTACATAGTATGTTATTGCCAAGTTCGACGCTGTATGTAAACACAGTCAGGTTATGTAACAGTTTTGGCTTTTGTTTACACAACACAGCGTAAGAACTTGACAATAACACACCACTTGCAATCACTGTCATTCGTATTGCACGGGCATCACAAAAAGCAACAAAGATATCAGTCAGTTTTACGCTGAGATGATGATGAGAACGCTCGTTATTCTCATGATTGAGAACGATCTTTATTCGCCATCGCTTTAATGAATCAAAAGCAATAACGCTCTTTGGCAGAAACAATTTATGCTAGCCCAATACAAATCAAATCGAGTTGAATGTCCCCCTTTTGAAAGTTGACCTATGACCACAGAATCTCAGACCGACGTGCTTCAAATCCCACCAATAATGTAATGCAGACCACAGAACCTCATTCCGATATGCTTCAAATCCCACCAGAAATGTTACGTAGACCACAAAAACCTCATTCCGATATGCTTCAAATCACATCAGTAATGTTACGTAGACCACAGAACCTCATTCCGATATGCTTCAAATCCAATCAGTAATGTTATGTAGACCACATAACCTCATTCCGATATGCTTCAAATCTCACCAGAAATGTCATGTAGACCACAGAACCTCATTCCGATATGCTTCAAATCTCACCAGAAATGTCATGTAGACCACAGAACCTCATTCCGATATGCTTCAAATCCCATCAGAAATGTCATGTAGACCACAGAACCTCATTCCGATATGCTTCAAATCCAATCAGTAATGTTATGTAGATCACATAACCTCATTCCGATATGCTTCAAATCTCACCAGAAATGTCATGTAGACCACAGAACCTCATTCCGATATGCTTCAAATCCCAACCAGTAATGTTATGTAGACCACATAACCTCATTCCGATATGCTTCAAATCCCAACAAGTAATGTTATGTAGAAACATAACCTCATTCCGATATGCTTCAAATGCCACCAATAAATATAATGTAGACCACATAACCTCATTCCGATATGCTTCAAATCCCAACCAGTAATGTTATGTGGACCACATAACCTCATTCCGATATGCTTCAAATCCCATCAGTAATGTTATGTAGACCACAAAACCTCATTCCGATATGCTTCAAATGCCACCAATAAATATAATGTAGACCACATAACCTCATTCCGATATGCTTCAAATCCCAACCAGTAATGTTATATAGACCACAGAACCTCATTCCGATATGCTTCAAATCCCAACCAGTAATGTTATGTAGAAACATAACCTCATTCCGATATGTTTCAAATCTCAACCAGTAATGTTATGTAGACCACAGAACCTCAGACCGACGTGCTTCAAATCCCACCAATAATGTAATGTAGGCCACATAACCTCATTCCGATATGCTTCAAATCCCAACCATTAATGTTATGTAGAAACATAACCTCATTCCGATATGTTTCAAATCTCAACCAGTAATGTTATGTAGACCACAGAACCTCAGACCGACGTGCTTCAAATCCCAACCAGTAATGTAATGTAGACCACATAACCTCATCCCGATATGATTCAAATCCCACCAGAAATGTTATGATGAATATCAGTCAGCAGAGGAGGGGATGCATACTAGTCAGTTAGCAGAGGGTTGAATAGTGCATATCATTTAAGAGATGGGGTGAATACTTCGTGCCAGTTAGCAGCGGGTGTGGATTCCGTATGTCAGTTAACACAGATGTAATTTCCTTTACAATTATAGGTTACAACTAATCATGTGTAGGGAAACTCGAGTCAGCATGAACACAATCTTTTTTTTTGTGCAGTAAATGGAGTAGTTGTGGAAATGCAAGATTATCGTTTGAAAAAAAAAATACCGAAAATGGCGCGCTTGTTGTCACAGACGGGTGTATCGGATGACGTTCTAAGGGAAAATCGACCCCTTGAATTTAAGATATCTCTCTGTTTGTAACCAAGAAACCAAACAGTCATAAGATGAGTAACTCTATATTTTAGGCACGTCTTTGTGTTTGATAATGCATTGATAACGTTGAGAGCCATGGTATACAGTTACTTCCCTTGAACCACACATTATATGCGCTAACAGATGACACTCCATGCGACAGATCCAATCTCATGCGACAGATCACGCTCCATGCGACAGATCACACACACAGGATGCTTAATAATTCGAGACACAAAATAATTACAAGAGCAAAACATCACATTATATCTGCGATGATGTTTTCAAACTGACTTAAGGTGACGCGGCTAGATTCCATTCAATTTGCATGAACCGCTTTTTCTCCTCCGTTGTCGTGACGCATTCGTGCAAGTGATTTCCCCACTGAACGGATGTTTTTTGTGTTATTTTGTATCGAATGTATGTTGTGCCCCCCTCTCTCTCTCTCTCTCTCTCTCTCTCTCTCTCTCTCTCTCTCTCTCTCTCTCTCTCTCTCTCTCTCTCTCATAACCACAGCAGAATAATGGGTAATTTAATTTTAATTTCCGACTAAATCCTGAAAAATTACCCATTATTCTGCTGTGGTTATGGAGTCGTTTAATTAGGGCATTACTGTATTGCTGGAATCAAATTGTTTGTCAAAACATGTGGAAATACAACTGTTCATCCCAGTTCATCCCAGTTTGAAGAATAATGCTAATACCAAACATAACCATGATATACATGCGTGACTCTTCTTGGGGCATCTCAGAAACCAGAACTGAGGAAACATGTTATAGCGTGTAATGGCAGGCTTGTAGCCACTGCCTGAAGTAATAGGCTTCGTAATAATTGTGAATAATATGGATGGATAGCCCAATTTCATTTCTTTTTTGCTCACGATATCAGTGACGATAAAATATTCGTTACTGTGATTAACATTACAAGCTGATCCACATTAACATGGAAAACAATGTGAAATTGTTCAAGCTGGCCCGGCTGGCCTTCAATTTATTTGTTAAGATTTTATGTTTTACGTTGTCAAAAGTCTATTTTATTCCATTATTTATTATATCTTTATTTCCATGTCACACATGGTCAAGTGTGCTTTCATTTTATTGCTTATTTTCAGCTGAGTTCTGCATAGTTATTCTTATTTTGTTGTATCAGTAGATGGAATCCTGATTAAATTTTATTTTTCTAATAGCGCAGTTTCTTGTTCTATCAAGTTGAATTTGGGTTATTGTTGGCCATTGTGCAACTGATCCAACTTCTGATAACCTCTATATGTAGTATAGCATTAGTATTAACTATATATGACCTGTTTCTGTTCAAAACACATCAAAATAAGACTCAATGGCTGCGGACACACGTATCACAGTAGCGATGGCATAGTAGGTGTGACAATTAATTATGGTGCAATTTTGGTGACAATTGGTCGTCATATTCCTGTGCCATAGTGAGACATGTCGCCCGCCGCACATTCACGCAATGAGTCTTTTCCAAGCTCTATCAGCGTCGAGATCGACATCTCAATGATTTATCAAACCGAATGTCTTGTCGCTGTTGATCGTTACTCAACACGCAATGTTAATTTTTAATGCTAACACACAAGACAATTCTGGACGATCGGTCGTGCAATTTTATGTATCGTAGAGAATACAATGTGGCTAAACGTAATGAGTAGAGATCAACCTTGGTGAAACTCAATGGGTTAATTGGTCAGTCGACTCACTGTGCGAATATGCGGCGCGCGACACGACTCCCTATGGCATATAAATTATGTTGACCAATTGTCACCAAACTCTACCATAATTAATTGTCACACCTACTATGCCATCGCTACTGTGGCACGTGTGTCCGCAGCCAATAGTAGGAATGGAAAAAAAATTGGCATATGGAAAAAACTGTTTTTTGGACCCAAGAGACACACACCCACCCCATCATACGTGCCTGGAATTTTTCCGACCCCCCCCCCTGCGAGGAGAGGACTTTAAAAAAGCATTTTGCTTGTTGTCCAATCCTCTTCATAAATCTATATATTTCTACATGTTTGTTTATGTCATATGTTTGATTTTTAAAAATAAATATTGTTTACACCAAACTGACGTCGATATTTTGCTAAACAAAACTTATAGTTTATATACATGTATGGAAATAATGTTGTCGCTCTGACACGTTTATGGCACTACATCATGTTTATGACTAAAACGAAGAGAAAGCCCGAAAAGATGGTCCTAAAGAGTGTATCGAATTTTTTTGAAGAAAATAATTTACTTTTCCAAAACTAGTCCGGCTTTGTTCCAAAACATAACATACCTTTCCAGTTAATTGACTTATATCACCGACTATGCCAGACTCTCGACAAAGGCTTATATACGGTTTCGGTATTTTGTGATATTTCTAAAGCATTCGAGAGTGTCTGGCATCGAGGCCTTATCTTCAAAACCAAACAGTGCGGAATAAATGGACGACTCTCAAAATGGCTGGAAGACTATCTCACCAATAGGAAGCAACGAGTACTAATTAATAAGACTTATTCTGATATGCAAACTATTCCAGCGGGGTCCCTCGGGGGTATATCATTGGCCCCTTCCTATTCCTAATATACATACATGATTTACCTGATAAATCTCACATCAACAATCAGTTTCAGATTCAGTTTACATGTATTCTGTTAATCGATATGTGGATATTACAGACAAAAATATTTATGACATCAAGATATTCAATTATGACATATAATAACAATAAATTTCACACGAGGAATACATGAGTGATTAGATATTTGGTAAGTTTCCGTTCGGGTAATGATCAGAATGTAGGCATATGACATCTGCCTTAAAACTTCGCATTTTGTTTCTAAACTGCTTACAACTAGAAGTCAACGAATACCTTAATGGAAAGAGTAAGATTATGGACTGAACGATGGCTGGTCACATTTAATCCCCTGAAAACAAAAGCAACATCATTCTATTTCACCTCGAACCTAATTTTCCAGAATGAAAACATAATAAAAGAAGAATCGCATAAACACCTCGGTTTTGAGCTTCAATCTAACTTAAAGTGGAACAAACATATTGTGATTATATATTGATGAATTGACTCTAAAGATGTGGCCTCTCTCTCCTTGTTCTTTATAAAGCAGCATATTTGTAGTATAAAACGATGGAGTCGGAAAAAATAAGTTATCTGAAGTTTTCCTATTATACCAGAAATTGTATTGATATTATGATTATACCAGCAAAATGTGTTGACCATATCCAATAATAAAGTGGATCAATATGCTTGTTATTGAAATTATTAATAATAACTCTGTCGGGATGAAATGAAAATTGGTCATCTCCAAATTGTTTTGTTAATTACTTGTAAGTCGAAGTTATATACTACTAGTGATACGTAAAGGTACTCAACCCGATAAAACTCCTCTCAATTACTATTTCAATGGCTTCGGGGGTCAAAAATATTTGATTCGAGTCGAGGAAGTCACCCATCAAAGCTCAGATTTGTTAGATATCGATTTTAGAAATCTATTAATTTTCATTATCGGGAATACTATCTGGCCCAGAACTCAGTTAAAATTACCACTTGATTTTAGAGTTATTCATCCTTGTCTGTTTGAATAGATTTGGAGTACACATCCAGAGCAGATTACGGCAGTTATTGGTACTCATCTCGAGAACATAACAAATTTGAAAAATCAATATCTAATAACTCTGAGCTTTGTTTGATGGGTTCCTCGACTCGAATCAAATATTTTTTACCCCCAAAGCCAAAGAAATAGTAATATAGGACCCTCTGATCGGATTGTTGTTGTTGGAATATGTTGAGATGGGGACCCTCTTTACGGGTTGAGTACCTTTAAAGGAGAGAGAATCCACTTTCGTTTTGTAACCTCGCAACAATTATGTATATATTATATATGTCAATGTATACCCCGCCTGTTATATTATGTATTATATTCTCAAACACTGTTTTTACAGTTTAATGGGAAATAAACATATTGTATTGTATTGTATTGAGTATACGGCAAAAAAGCTACATCTAGACAGTCACAGTTGAGGAAATTTAAAAACAATCTCGATAGAAAGACGTTTGGAAATTATATACATGTAACATGTATATACTTCCTATTTGAGACTATGCTGATCCTGTTTGTGGGCCTGTTCCAGACTACTTATTGGATAAACTCGATCGAGTAGACAAAGATGTCGCGCGAATTGTCACCGGTTTAAACCGTTCATTATCATTAAACAGGTTATGGCAAGAGGTTGTGTGGTGGGACGTAGACAACATCGTCACCTCCAAGTAAATCATAGAAGTATCTACGAGGAATGTCCATTATACCTAAACAATCTGCTCCCATGCAGTACAATCGGGCGAACGCACGAGATATAATCTAAGATTCCCGGATATGTTCTATCATTGTTTCGTAAACACGTATATAACACTTTAAACAAACATTTCTCTCCTCGATCGTCTTAAAATGGAATAACCTACCTAAATATATAGTTAAAGAAACCAATAATTCTGATTCAAAACCAACCTCAGAATGATACGCCCAATACAAAGCCCCCGTCCTACTTTCATATACTGGGAGAAGTAAACTATATATGATACATTCCAAAATTCGAAACCTGTGTGGCGAACTAAATTCCGACATTTTCCAAAATCATATATCTGAAATTCTTATTTGTACCTGTAATTCAGGTATTGAAGATGCCAACCACCATTTCCGCGTATGTCCATGGTTATCGAAGAGAGGATCGATCTTTATCGAAATTGAAGTATATAGGGCTTTCATTCAGTCGAAACTGAACATTTTCTTTACGGAGTAGAAGGCATACCCAACAATAAAAAATACCATTATTTTTAGATTAATCCAATCGTACACAGCTAAAAACATTTCAGGCACGTATGGCATTTTTTCCCTTTCGATCATTTTTTGTACCCACCCACCCCCACCGCCAAATTTTTTTCCGTTTTCGGCAGTTTTTTCCGACCATTTTTTGACACCCACCCCCCTTTTAACACTAAAACAGAGATTTGCGGGGGGAAATTCACTGTAAACAGCTGTATATGAATTTCTGTGCATACTATTTATCATGGATGTTAACATGGACATGTAAATAGGAATGAGTCATTTTGAGGTCATTCGGCCAAAAAAAAGATGGCTGCCAGTGGCCATCTTGGATTTCAATATTTGCAACAAAATACAACACGATAACTGCCTGCAGTCAGTTTACCAGTTAGAATTACATTATTTCTCTCATTCAAAGTGGTTTTGAAGCCCAACTCATTGCCAAAACACTAAAAAACAAGCAGGAATGTTTTTTTTAGTTGCGGAAAAAGTTGCTTGTTGGTGGAACACCAGCCCCAGCAACTCACACACTCTGTATCCCATCCCTTGCTAAACATTTCTGCTATCTTGTAATTTTAATGTATTTGTTTTAAATGTATCAGGACCGAGGCTCCATGTAAGTTATATAAACTTGTGCCTCAATCGATTTGTATTTGTAAATATATTTTTCAGATACATTGAAATAAGCGTAAAGTAACATACACCTAATAATATTCGCTTTTGAATTGTTCAATGTATCGAACTAGGCCAATTAATAGTGGAACTACCTTTCTACCAGCATGATATGTCCCATTAACCCTTTACCCAACAGAAGGGCCCTGTGCCAATGCATTCTCTTATATATGCGAGTCGACCATAGGTCGCCTCGCATATATAAGAGAATGCATTGGCTTAACACATTACAAATTATAAAATTGTTAAAGAATGTAAGAAAAAATGGTAAAAAGTGTTAAAAAAAAGATTTTTTTTAGGCCAATGCATTCTCTTATATATGCGAGGCGACCTATGGTCGACTCGCATATATAAGAGAATGCATTGGCACAGGGCATAACTGTAACTATCACAATGTGGTCAAGGAGCCGGTTCCAATGATATCCATATTTGTATGGTTCTATTGAGACAGTCGAAGATATTTTAGGCTGTTGAAGCTTTATTTGGCCGGTTTTGGCCGGTTTGTTGGGTAAAGGGTTAAGACGCATTGAAGTCATACAATATACAACTTTGAACACGATGTTTGTGTTCCAAACCAAAACAAAAACAACAACAACCATTTGCAATGCATGGAACAGAAAAGAGCGTTCCGTTTTAGTCTATTGCTGATATGACATAAATAAAGAGCGTTTATATCACGTATGTGCGAAATTTTAAAACAGCTGGAAAATAGCAGTGATCATGCATGAGAAATAATGTTTAGAGCATATGAAGCCGGTATATCAATATTTCGTATAACATTTGTCAACCTATCTTATACCTGCTTCCAAATTACGTAGAAATATTAATTCTCGAATGATTCCGATTAAATAAAGTTAGGTTGTCTCTGGGTCGGGTTGTACCGGGACAGGTTGTCCTTGGGACGGGTTGTCCAATGCAGGTCATTCGGTTCGGTTTGTTGCTTGGTCGTGCTGTTGTCCCGTACCAAGTGTACATAAGCTATACGTCACTGCCTGTTCTCGCCACATAAAGCAGCTAAACACACGAGCCACTCAGATATATGGACACTGTTTGTGGAAATCAATTAGTGTAAATTGTGTTGTGTCTCGACCCTAAGCCTTTATTTTGTGTAAACAGTACATAAGTGACACATATTTCATTATCGATCACTTCAGCCAATATAACATGTCAAATATTAGGTTGGTTTTATCTATGACAACTGTTTCTTGTGATTGTTAGAGTATTTGCCCGTGGCAGTCTGCAGTATACTAATGCTCATCGCCAACACGTGACAAATCTTCAGTCTATAAACCAACTACAAATATTTACGTTTCTTAATGCTCAAGTGAATCTAGAGTTTCTCGTGGAAGGGGAAAGGGGGTCGATCCTGGGGAAATATGCTTTTTGTGGCATATCGCACCATGCGCTACTGATAAATTATCTGCGACGATGATAGTTGTTTCTTGTGATTGTGAGAGTTAGTCCATGGACTGGTAGGACCCCTTGTGTACCCCATTACATAACTTAACTTCTTTGGTATTTTCATGTACCTTAATGTGTATTCTTCAGAAAAAAATTATGTTAACAGCAAATATGTTGGGCCCCAGTGTACCTACTATATAGTTCAAAGGTTAACCTGACTCAGTTACCATTTGTTTCCGATTATGATGGGGTGGGGAAACGGTATCCCATACGGGATGTCATTGTTGATCGGATTTTAACAAGTGATGTGTCCTCTTATACGTATTGGCCTAGAAGTTGTAGTAGGGCGCGAAGCGCCCAGGATGGTCGAAAAGATGGAGAGATCTTCAACTTTCACCTCCGATTTGTTGTATTTATGATATCTTGCAAACAAAAGATCATCAAAAGTCTACATGTCTGACCTTGGCAAAGTTGGATTGGATAGAGCGCACGAGCCTTAATGTGGGGTAAGGGGTGCCCAAGGTGTCCCCTTTGAAGTTGATGTTGTTGAGGGTGCTGGGCGAGCCATGAGTGGTGCGCTGAAATGGAGAACGGGGACCGTGTTAAAACCATACACGCATGTAGCCAAAAAATTACTATGCAGTTAGTTTGTTAGTTTGACCCTTTAACCCTTTACCCAACAAACCGGCCAAAACCGGCCAAATAAAGCTTCAACAGCCTAAAATATCTTCGGTCTGTCTCAATAGAACCATACAAATATGGATAGCATTGGAACCGGCTCCTTGACCACATTGTGATAGTTACAGTTAGCCCTGTGCCAATGCATTCTCTTATATATGCGAGTCGACCATAGGTCGCCTCGCATATATAAGAGAATGCATTGGCCTAAAAAAAATCTTTTTTTAACACTTTTTACCATTTTTTCTTACATTCTTTAACAATATTATAATTTTTAATGTGTTAAGCCAATGCATTCTCTTATATATGCGAGGCGACCTATGGTCGACTCGCATATATAAGAGAATGCATTGGCACAGGGCCCTTCTGTTGGGTAAAGGGTTAACCCGAGTGACACCACCACGAAGAGTTGTTACTGTTTAAGATGATCAGTTATTGTCACTCGATGTAACTTTAGTAAACTAGAAGTAGCTCAAGCGCCGACGGTACGACACTCTTATAGCAAAGTGTTTGTGTGTCTCTTTTGGAAAGGTTGATTTTTTTATATACACTCATATCTGTTATTATATTTCAGTTGATGATTCAATGAGTTGGATTCCGTGGACGTCGATGAGAGCGTTCCATAACTGAGGGCGGCCCATTTCGGGGCCCACAAGTTTCGTTAAGAGAGATTGCATCAGCAACATGTTGTTTACATTTTATCTCCCGCTCTTGGTATTGGAATACTCTATCAACCGCATATGTTGTCATTGATGATGTCACCAGAGGTCAAAAGGTTACGTGACGGCAATGAACACGCTAATATAATAGTCTGGAACCTGATAGGGTACCCCTACACCCCACACCACAGGACTTAACTTCACACCACTCATTTTCTTAACTCATGACTTACCGCTGCCAGCACCTACACATAATGTGAAGAAATCGCATATTTATTTATTTGAGAATTTTGTAGGTTACAATTCCTTCTGCATTATTATGAGAAATTGAACTGTCCATATTCATTTGAAAATTGTCTGGATCAAGCCAGAATGAATTGTAACGGACAAATACTTCAATACAAAATGTTAGATTTAACAGGATTTAATTAAGAAAATACACATGCCGGCAGCGGTCAGACAAAGCGTAGCGATGGGACTAAACTCTGTTGTTCAGCTTGTTCGACACTATCGGTCAAGTTTTACGTTTGTTCAACCCGACCATTTTTGTTTATCCAGTTTTCAGATGAAAAATGCCTCATTGCCTTTGTCGTAAATATAATATCCATATTGTTTATATATAGACCTGTCTTCAATAAAATGCTCTCAAACTACATTCATTACATTTGATTACAATTAATGGGTTTGATATTGACCATGTATTTCTTTACACAAACAGTACTATACTGCCAATTACGATAAGGGCCAACATTCATATTGTTATTGTATAACATCTGAATGTCTGTTACGATTTTTCTCTCCAAATTGCTTTATTGTTCATTAAAGGGTTTTGTTGCTGTACATCCTTGACCAGTCTTGATTGTCCGTATACCAGCAGTGATAATTTGCTAATTTAATTATAACCCCAGTCATGTTCACTGAACTTTTAAGGCCGAATGACAATGAAACTCAGAGTTATTAATAATAAAAATAAAAAAGGCAGTCTATTTTGTCATGTACTTGTTAATATAACAATAATATGATCATTCCAGATGGCCGTTAATAAACCATAATGCCCAATATGATCATGTTATTACTATTATTACCACAGATGTGGACAATTGACCCAACGCCAGCGGAATAATGAGGTAGATTAAGAGAAAGATATATTTCCAAGAAGTTTATTTTAATATAATATGAACACACTCTCAATTAAACGTTAAGAGTACACGTAAGTTAACAATCATGTATAGTGCATGTGCATTATGCTATGGTGAAATGTGGCCCCATGCAGCCATTACACTTGTTGCAAGTGGATGTTCATTCAGTCTTTTCAGGTGATAAGGAATCTCCAAAATAGGAGAGAGAAAAACCAGCATTGAAGACAAGTGACAAACGATGAGAGTTTGACAGCTAAAGTTAATAATGCATATTTACGCTTGAGACAATAATTCAACCATATAGCGTGATTTCCACTAATAAAACCACTACACTATTCATCTTTCGACTATTTTCTTGAAATAAACACGTATGTCAAAGGGACGTAACTCGCGCGGTGATCTAACCCCCGGTCAGTTGCCGGGCCGCGGGCCGATAATGAACAGAGCTTTTTATTATCGGCCCGCGGTCCGCCGCGTATTTGGATAACAATAAGCTATTTGGAACACTCTGAAAAACTGTATTAATTAATGGCCTAGAGAACGCCCTATAAAGTGGTAATGATGATAGTTGTTTTGCAGACATATATGTTATTTCCCATGAACCCACTTTGAATGCATTTAGTATCGTTAATTCGGCGGTAACAGGTGACTTATACATAAGTAATTTGTATCAGATATGATTAGCGGAAGTTAGTGAGGCACCTTAAGAATGATCAGCGAAATAAGATTATCCGCCGATAAAATTAAATATCTATACCCTTTCCTCAGTGCCATCAATGGATTAATATTATGAATTAATTCAGCTAAACTTTTGGGAGTCATAAATTCGTGTAATCGATAATCCCATTGTGAGAATTTTGTAAAACATTAATTGCTATACATATGTATTTTAACCCTTCCATGAGTGGAGCTTCCTGAAATTGTGCGGCAACCCCGTGCCAATGCATTATCTTATAAACGCGAATCTCCCATAGTGACCAATATATTGGCCAAATAATATTGACCTTGACCGTGTATATATGTCAGTGCATTATCTACGGATCTCTGCTATATATATACACCAGCGCAGCTCTCGCCACGAAATGACCTTCGTTGTGCACCCGAAAAAATATTTGACGTCACATGACTATCATTATTAGATTTAATGTATTACCGTATACCCGGGTCATCGCCGCATTCTCAGGTATCAAAATTGGACGAATATATCTTCTCGAAAGGTGTGAATATAATTTTGTCAAATATGTCGGCTTTATTTAAAATATGACCGATTTTTTCATCTGGTTCCTAAAGAATACCACGCGGTGAGAAAAAGTCCGCCTATTATATCTGGAAAATGAAACATATACAGATGCCGAAAGTGAAGTGTCTGGTACTATACGGCACACAATGAGCCTAATTACATTTGCTTACATTTGCTTCTAGAGAATTTATGGGACATACATTTTTGGTTAGCACAAATAGACCGGCCCCCAGATGAGGGTAGTGTCACACGAAAGGGTAGAAATTTTGACGCTATCTCCAATTATCGTTGTCCCATGGGGGTTCCAAAACACTGAGGTATCCAGGGCGGAACATGTGGAAAATATATTTTTTTGACCTTTTTGGTGTTTTTGACCTGCAAATTTCAGTATAATCAGGAAAACCAATCAAATAAGACAAATGTTGAAATAAATATACTTGAATATTACATATTTATTCTATCTGGGTTGCTTAACATTTATGATGTGCGAAAAGTTATATTATCCAACAAATGTAGTGAAAAATTCACGAAAAAGCAAAAAAAATGCATAAATTGCAGTGCTTTTTCAAAAATCATTTCCAGAAGATTTCCTATAAAATTTTCATTTTTTGGTATAAAGCTCTCATTGGTGCATCAAAATTTTCATCATTATATACCTAATTTATTAATATCAACACCACAAGAAATGATATCCAATAATCCGAGATATTTCCAAAACCTTAACCCACCCCCCCTAAACTGATTTTCTATCTGAAAATACCTGTCAAGTCAGAATAGCTCGTTTTCGTTCTGTTTTGTTAACCAATTCAGAGTCGTATCATATATCATGGATTTAGCATGTATCTGATAAGGTTTATGTTATGGTAGAGTCTAGTTTGTTTAAATATTTGATTTTTTTGGGGTAAATTGGCTAAAATTTGTATTATATTTAAGTGAATTGTTTTTAAAAAATTCCCATGACTTTGGCCGTCCATCCATGAAGTGCTACACCGGGAGTGGTTGATTTGGCAACGGTTGAAAGTATCCACTGTTTTGCTATCATGTTGGCTTGTTTTGAGTGTAGAATTAAAGATTCCTCACATGGTGGAAGTGCAGAAAGATCAACTACCTTTTGCTGATTCTCGAACTTCTTCTGGAACATTACCCACCTGGCTTAATTAACTTTTCTCGAATGTGGACCATACATGTATAAGGCACATGTTCACTCCTTGATTGTATTACGCGTGTCACTGTCCAAAAAACAATTCATTCCTAAATAAGCCATGACTTCCATATATATTGATGGTCTTTCCAGCAAATTCCAGTAGTGTTTTTTTTCCTTTTTGGAACAACGATGAAAGGTAATTATTACCTGTGAAGTAATGGAACCCAACAACAGCATTCTTCTGTAAATTCGGCTGCCAAAATGTGGAAATGGTAGATATTGACTCAGCGTGTCCCGCAATCGCTTACAAGTTGTGGTTGATGTCTAAAGTTGGCTATTCTGCCTTATATACATTGAACACTAACATGTCTGATGCACCTTAGTTAATTTTTACTATTGTCAACACTGACATTACCAGAAATATTGGATTTTTCTCTCACAAACTTGACATAAATAACGGCACAGAAAATTTCAAGTAAAATGTAACTATGTTTGGTACGAAAGATGTTTATTGTTTTGATCTACCTTAAATGTGTCACACTAATGTGTTTATAAACTAAATTACTCAAAATGGCAACCATGTTTTACATATATCCCGAACATTATTCTCTGCGTTTCCGAAAATGTAGCAAATTGTGACTCACTTGGTTATTTTACATGTTAGCTAATCAACTGACAACTAAATGTTATATTCTGGTTGTCCCATTTCCTTATGGGGTATAACAAATTAATTTTAAAGTTGCCTTATTTGTTTGTTTTCCCGAAAACCTCTTTTTGGATACTGGCTATATATTTTTTAATAAATGGGCAGAACTTTGAAATGGAACTGAAATGAATGATAATTTGTGGCTATTCTGGCCTATTAGGATAAACAATGATCAACATGATACAGGCTGGAGGTCAAAATGGCAACCAGGGAGTTACCGTGTGGTCATAGGTGAGCTGAATATGTATAAAGGGAGTTATTTTATGGTCATGAATGATGTGAATAGGTGTACATGATTAGTTATATGGTCATGAATGGGGTAGCTATGGTGAGATGTATATGGTGGGTTGAATGAATAAATAGATGTGCAGCTATGTGTAATGCGTATAGGTGTACATGGAATGGCAGTAGTCATAATGTGTATATGTGTACCTGATGTATGCTGAATGGTCATTGACGAGTGTGTGGATGGTCATGTGTGGATATATATGCATATACCGAGTGGCTATATGACTATTGACGTGGCAAATATATATTCAGTGAGTGACTCTATGGCCAATAGTGAGGTGAATATGTTTTCAGGGACTGACTGTATGGCCAATTGTGAGGTGAACAGGTATACAAGGAGTGACTGTATGATCATGAATGTGGTGAATATGTATACAGATAGTTATTATATGGTCATGGGTAAGGTGTAGGGAGTATACCTGGTGTGCCTGCATGGCTGTATGGTCAGGTGTAGGGTATACGGGTATACATAAGTGTGGCAGTATGGTTATTACATTAGTGAGGTGCATATGTTTACCTGGAGTGATTCTAGGGTAATGGTTGGGGTATGTGTATATCTTGTGTTGAATATAGGTACACAGGGGGTGACTATATGGCCATGGGTCAAGTGTATGCGTATACCTAGTGTGCCTGCATAATGACTCATGGCTGTATGGGCATGTGTGGGGTGTACATCTATACACAAGTGTGGATATATATGGTCATGGGTGAGGGGTACGTATATCAAGCGAGTGGCTATATGGCCAATGGTGAGATGCATATGTATACATGGAGTGACTCTATGGTCATGGATGGGGTGTATATGGCGAATAGGTATACAGGGATTGACTTATGGTCATGAAAGTGGTGAATAGATATGGTGTGTATGTGTATATATGGAGTGACTGTATGCTACTGTGTTAGTTATACATGTGTACCTTGGGTTGCTATTGCTTTCCACAATAACTCAACGACATATTAATCGATAGAGAGGTCATGCCAGAGAGTTCTCCATCTTGATGCCGTTTATGCACGTTGGAGAAAACGTTAAATGATTTCCCCCTGATAATAGTGAATAAATTGTGATGCTAATGGGCAGGTGATTCAAGTCAAATGTACAGAAGAATGCACTTATTGGGTTCCATTCCTTCACAGGTAATGATACCTTCCAAAAAGGAAAAAAAACTTGTCTGGAAGTTGCTGGAAAGACGACCAAATATATGGAAGTCATGGCATATTTAGGAACGAATTGGGTTTTGGACAGTGACACGCATGTGCCTTGTATGTTCAACGTTCGAGAAAAGTGAGTCAAGCTAGGCGGATAATGTTCCCACAGAAGTTCGAGAATCAGCAGAAGCTACTTGATCTTTCTGCACTTCCACCATGTGAGGAATCTTTAATTCTACACTCAAAACGAGCCAACATTATAGCAAAACAGTGGAGACTTGCAACCGTTGCCAAATCAACCACTCCCGGTGTAGCACTTCATGGATGGTGGCCGATAGGCAGCCTTAGTTGTTTGAACCATTCTTCCCGTAAGATGCTGCACAGAAATTCTATTGACTGATACCATCACATTGATGAAATTGACAATGAAGATGAGATTGCATAATCCGTGGGCAGAACTATTGCAATTTATGATATGAATTCTATCCACTTAAGTATGAACAACCTTACGAGTTTAGTATAGCATAAAATTGAGAGCATTGAGAACACTATCTTGTGGCAGGGTTAATGTTTACTTTATTTCTTAATTCTGGTCTGGTACATGATTATAGCATTTCGTGTCTGATATTGGGGAAGAATTCATACTTTTTGTGGTGCATGTTGTGCAGCTGTATCCATAAAACTGACAAAGTCATGGGAATTTTTCAGAAATTTTCACTTAAAAATAATCAAAATTTAGCTAATTTACCCCAAAAAAATCAAAAAGTTAAACAAAAATAGACTCTGCCATAACATAAACCTCCTCAGATACATGCTAATACCATGATATATGATAAGACTCTGAATTGGTTAACAGAACGGAACGAAAACGGGCTATTTTGGCTTGACAGGTATTTTCAGATAGAAAATCAGTTTTAGGGGGGTGGGTTTAAGTTTTTTGGAAATATCTCGGCTTTTTGGATATCGTTGCTTGTGATGTTGATATTATTAAATCAGGTATATAATGCTGAAAATTTTGATGCACCACTGAGAGCTTTATACCAAAAATGAAAAATATATAGGAAATCGTCTGGAAAACTTTTTTGAAAAAGCACTGCAATTTATGCATTTTTGGGGCATTTTCGTGAATTTTTCACAAAATTTGTTGGATAATATAACTTTGTGCACATCATAAATGTTAAGCAACCCAGATGGAATAAATATCTGATACTCAAGTATATTTTATTCAACATTTGTCTTATTTTATTGGTTTTACTGATTATACTGAAATTTGCAGGTCAAAAACACCAAAAAGGTCAAAAAATTATATTTTCCACATGTTCCGCCCTGGATACCTCAGTGTTTTGGAACCCCCATGGGACAAGGATAATTGGAGATAGCGTCAAAATTTCTACCCTTTCGTGTGACACTACCCTCATCTGGGGCCGGTCTATTTGTGCTAACCAAAAATGTATGTCCCATAAATTCTCTAGAAGCAAATGTAAGCAAATGTAATTAGGCTCATTGTGTGCCGTATAGTACCAGACATGTTCAAAGGGCAATGCTCGGCATGTTTCGGAGACGTATATATAACATCCTACCGTGCCATATCTGCTATACACAAATTCTCTGTTTGTGCTAACCAAAAATGTATGTCGCATAAATTCTCTCTGTATCTCTGTCTCTCTCTGTCTCTGTCTGTCTGTCTGCCTCTCTGTCTGTCTGTCTCTCTGTCTGTCTGTCTGTCTGTCTCTCTCTGGAAGAAGATAGTGTGAGGCAGGGAGAGAGAACGAGAGAAAGAGAGAGAGAGAGAGAGAGAGAGAGAGAGAGAGAGAGAGAGAGAGAGAGAGAGAGAGAGAGAGAGAGAGAGAGAGAGAGAGAGAGAGAGAGCGAGATGGGGGGGGGGGGGGTCTGTGTGTGGCTCTATACGGGAGTATTGTATAACTTATTAATTGCATTCTTTGAAATAAACTGACACTGTCACTGTGTCTTTAACTCTTGTGTCTTGTAATCGGTTTGTGGGATCTGTTTTGTGTATTCGATGTGATTAAAGGCTAAGAATTAAGAACATATCGAGGCGCATTATGAACAAGATCATCTAAACAAGATCATCCGCTGTTGAAATGAAATCTCAAGCCTTTCCTGATTGTAGATTTGGTGGATTATATATAATGATTTAATCACCGGAGCTACACGCCATGAGATGAGAGAGGGTAATAAGTGTAGGAGATCTTGTTTGTGTATTCGATATGATTAGCAGCTAAATTAGGAAACTATTAAGGCACACCGTGAACACGATCGTTGGAATAAGGTCGTCTGGTTTTAACCCTTTATGGAGCCCCAGACAGAGAGAATAATGCACTGATGACTGTCGTCTGCTTGGGTCTGTATACGGGAGTATTATTTATAATCCTTTCATGGCGGGAGCTTTATGGAGCCTCAGACAGAGAGAACAATACACTGATGACTGTCGTCTGCTTTGGCATGTGTGAGGCTCCATACGGGAGTATTATATAATCAAAGTGCAGCATTAACGATCCTGTGCCAGTGCATTATCTTTTATATGCAAGTCGCCCATAGGAGCCTCGGATATTAAAAGAATGCACTGGCTTACAAGACCAGGGTAAATATTATTAGGCCAATGTATTCTCTTATATATGCGATGCGCCATATGTGCGACTCGCATACACAAGAGAATGCACTGGAACAGGGTATTCGGAAGCCCCAGTAATAAAAGGGTTGTACATGAAATCTCAAGCCTTTCCTATAAATGTATAGACTCCTTGTATATATGGATTATATAATTAGATGAACTGATTAGAATTAAATATGATTTCGGTTAAACGTTTGACACTGGTGTTTTCGTAGAATCGAATAACCCCATTGTCCACTTGTTGGGTTGTTACATATCCGTAGTTTGGAAGGGGCGGATAAGATAGGTCAAGGCCAATATAGATTCGAAATAACAGACTTGAATCTCAACTCAGTTGGTATGCAGACATCGGTTGTATCTCAATTCAGTTTACACGACATATTACTATGATATTAGCCTATACATGTCTGCTTGACGGTGTCGGGCCGTCGTAATCCGATGGTCCCATACTAATCATCAGTTGTACGGTGAATCAGCGTTGTTTTATGCGCCCTGCAAATGATCTAAGTTAACATTGCGCGTGATTCCAAGTTCATGTCGTCAAAATTCAACAATATTTTTTATCGGCGACCAAATTATATACGACAGTGAGTCCATACAGTATGACTGAATCTGACTCTGCTGATATGTAATATTTAGTATTAATTATTTGTATCCAGTGCAATCCGATATGTTCATTCTGTGCAATCCATTCCGGGTCCGTCTTTTATTGCGTCCGAACTTAAATCACGTTATTATCAGGTACCGGTATCTTTATCACTCACGAATTTTCTTGTCATTTGTCAATGTCGCGGGTGCTGTACAAACTATTGTTGTTTGGGGGGTGGTGTTACCGATACAGTGGTGGACTAATGTTAAGACTGTCTTACCTATTGAAGGACCGTTAGCCCTGAACGAATTAACAGTCGCGCTTTAGACCAGGGCCATCTGGATATATACTTTTGGTCTGACCTTGGCCCCTTCCTAACAGAGTCGCTCAATGAATCGCTGTCAATGGGGGAGCTGTCAATCACCCAAAAGAAGGTATCATAACGTTGATTCCAAAAAAAGATAGCAACAGGCAGATGATAAAAAACTGACGTTCCATCGCCATTTTGAATACATCTTACAAACTAGCCTCGTCATGCATAGATGACAGAATAAAACGTGTGCTGTCCCATATGTAATCAACCCCAATCAAACCGGGTTTTTAGCTGGTAGATCTATAGGTGACAACATCCGACTAATATATGACATAATTCAATGGACAAAACAAGAAAATAAATCTACTACTCCTTAACGATTTTGAAAAAGCATTTGACACTGTTTCCTGATCATTTATAAGAAAATGTCCTGACCTTTTTAATTTTGGAGATGCCGTAAAAAATGGATATCAATTTTATACGAGAATGCCAACTCATCTATTCTGATTAATGATCATATTTCTCAGAGCTTCATGTTAGGAAGAGGCTGTCGCCAGGGTGATCCAATATCCACGTATATCTTTCTCCTCTGTACCGAAGATTTGGGGCTGATGATACGACAAAACAATACAATTAAATGGATTTTCCTCGGCGGTTCAGAATACAAAATAACACAATATGCGGACAACGCGACGCTTATTCTTGATGGTTCTGAAAATAGTCTTCCTATGTGAACCGGACAAGTTACAAATCTGCGAAAACCGTCTTAATCATTATTTTCCACCAAATTGTGACAACTCGGCTGTCTTCGAGGATGCATAATATTCCACTTCGAGGACACGGAGTAATCGGCTCTGATTTGACTTCATTCAACTCAGTCTTGATGTTGAAATTGAAGTGATGTGACTATCAACACACATATACAGTTACTGACACAAGAGGATACAGGTACACGCGCTTGACTAATTCACAAGAGCTTCGATGTCAACTACTGGTGACAATAATATTAACAAAACGTTGCTATTAGAATGTTGGCAGTGTTTCAGTTTTTTCACTTGACCTGTTCAATCCAGTTGACAGTGTTCTGATTGTTTACATTTACACGAGAGGATACACTATACGCACCAGAGAAATTTAATTTCGACCATCGTAATGCCTACCGGGAAATCATATTGTCACCACTGGAACTTGGCATATTCTACGGTAAATTAGCAAATTAAGAGCAACAAATTGGTGTTGACAAGTGAAAAATACCATTGGTCTGACAGTATTAGGTACATGTATGGTCTTGATATAAATTGAACGGTGTTGAACCGTTAAAAATACTACGGTCTGACAGTTACTGGCTACAGTCTGCCAGTTACTTAAACGCGTTTGTACCGTTGAACATGCTATACAGCGCGACCGTATATATTTAACAGTCCAAGGTTGGCAGCGATGTTGCGCGGTATGACACCGTTAAAACGATGGGAATTTTTCTAACCTGAGTACATGCACATCTACATATTAGGCCGATCAATATATTTACATGACATATGGAACCGATAAATACCGGCATGCACATTTATACCACATATTATAGGCCGATAAATTCATACACATTTACACGACATATTAAGGCTGAATGGCTCACTCTCACCAAAAAAAGTGCTGAAGGGTACACAGGTTTTGAAAATGTGCTGATAGGTACACAGGTTTTGAAATGTCGTTTTAAACGACGTTTAGTTTTCGTATCTGCCATGATTTCTGTTAGATAGTAATTGTTTTACGTTACGATGAACATTAAAATGAACTGAAAACAAACTGCTAATGGGCGCCAGACTTTCAGAAACAAAGTTTAAGTAATGGTGTTAGTGCCGGTCACAAACCCTTTAGCACATTTTCAAACCCTGTGTACCCTTCAGCACATGTTTTGGTGAGAGTGACCCCTTCAGCCATATTAAGCCGATAAATAAACGACATAATTATATATATCATGGCTGCATATACATATGATTTGGAAAAAAACTTACTTCTAAACTCATGAAAATGTTCACAGCTCACCCCGCCACATGTTAGAGTGAAATAAACGTTCTTTATTGATTCTGAAGACAAATGGGGGGGGGGGGGGCGATTGTTATATATTATATTTACATGAAGTTGGAATTATTGGATTGAATAAGTCTTTCCGGGGCAAATAAAATTATTGATGTCTTTATCGACCAATTTTGTTCACCGGAACCGAACCGTAATATGAAAGAACGTAACTCTCATATAATTTTAATAAGTTTATGCTTGGGATCTATTTTGTGCATGCGATGTTATTAGCGGCTATAGATTATGAAATTATTTAGGCGCCTCGTGACATGATTACAGACAATAGATTAGGAAATTACCGACTGAGGCACCTTACGAAAATAATCACCGGAATAAGATCATGGACGGATATAATTAAATCTCAACCCTCTCCTTGAAAGGATTATAAAGGATTTAATTCAGCTAATTCTTTGGGGCCTTCGATTTACAATCAAATAATTCCATTCTTTCGGTTGATCCACATATATGGTTTGAATTGTTACCAGTTAATGGGTATGTGTGAACGCAATAACGGTCAATTGGGTTTTAATTTTGACTTTGCATAAAAATAAAATATATATTATCTATATGGGATAGTTTATTGGAATGTAACTGATATACTTTTAGCGGTTTATCAAACTTCAATGTATTATATGTAAATGATCCGACTCTTTTTCTATCCATAAAACATTATATAGTAATGATATAATTATAAGGTGATATGTACGGTCATTGTATAACAGGAAATAGTGTCAGGTGCATGTACCAAAATGTGTTTTTGTTGCGCAAACGTGACCTTTAACTTCGCGCTGGTCGCCTGTTCACTTTTCGTACAGTAATGCCCTAAGTAAACTACTCCATAACCACAGCAGAATTATGGGTAACTTTTCAGGATTTAGTCGGAAATATGGCTTGTTGCCATTCATCGGAAAGCTCTCCCCGAGATTGATTAAATTTGAACAAATATTTCAAATACGCCAAAGAGTCTTTTTTATATGGGATTTTTTCTTTATGCGGGAAAATAACGCATAGTTACGTGAAACGTCATCGCGTGCCTTACAGAAGCCGCTGTTAGTTTCACGTCCCGTTTGTTGAATTAAGTATGTTGTATGGAGGTTTTGAATCAAGTAACAAATATGATCTATAACTTGTCCCCAGTTTATAGGAAAATTTACAAAACCCGTCTTGTAAATTAGGTCTGGACCTCGCCAAAGGCACGTTCCAGACCTAATATACTGGACTCGTTTTTGTATTTCGCTATAAACTGGGGACCCGTTGTAGATCCTCTATATGACCTACAAGTCATACTTTATTATGTCAGTTCTCATTATCAATTGGGGTTAATGACCGGAGCTGTGCTGGTGCAGCATTAAATATCTTGAGCCAGTGTTTATATGCCAGTATCCCATAGAAAGCCTCACATATATAAGAGGATGCACTGGCTTACACTGGCACGGTAAGTATTGTTAGGCCAATGTATTCTCTTATATCTGCGAGGCTAGCATCACCAAATTCACCCCACGAGTCTTACATTGTATATATATATAAGCCAATGCATTCCATTTTTGATGTGACGCGCCATGTGGGAGACCCGCATATATAACAGAATACTTTGGCACATGGTGTTCGCAAAATTTCAGGAAGCTCCTGCCATGGAAGAGTTAATAACCGAGGTGATATCTAAAGTTAATGTTTAACCCACAGGGAGCCTCATACAGATGGAAACATTCACTACGACTGTAGTGTCGTCTGCTTCAGTCTATGTGTCACCGTGTCGGGCTGTCACTGTGTCGGGTTATCCATGGGTTGTTGTGTCACTGTATCGGATTGTCACTGTGTCGAATTGTCACTTTGTCTGATTGTCCTGGGTAGGATTGTCACTGTATCGGGTTGTCATCTGTCCGTTTGTCACTGTGTCGGGTTGTCACCCTATCGGATTGTCACTGTATTGGATTGTCACTGTGTCGGATTGTCATTTGTCGAGTTGTCACTGTATCGATTTTCTTTTTTAATAATTTATTCAATTTGTTATTACAATTTGTATAGTTACATATGAATTCCCTGAAATAAAAAAGAGCATTTTTGTGAAACATATATGTTGATATTTATCTATCAATTATCTGCCCTCATGAGAAATGTGTCATATATATTGGGGCTGAGATCTTTTTATGGGCCAGCTCTCCCTTCATATAGTCCACCATCTGTCCCATGCCCCCAGTGTGAATTAGTTCACACGGAGATATTGGGACAGAAGCTGGAAGAATGAATGAACATGTTATTTAATTATATTTATTGTTCATTGTACAATGAAAGCTGGTTTTGTTTATTTTGCAAGAACTTTTAGGTGAAAACTGCAGAGGTTGTATATCAAACAGATTTTTTGGGGTTATTATTTTCATAGGGAAATTTTATGCTGATTACCGGTTTTTGGAAGTCAATGTAATAATTTTTGGACACAGTCCCACTTATAATCAAAGTTATGTTTTATAGAAGAAGTCCATGTGCAAGATAATTTCTCCATTTTGTACTCTTTTTGTATAAATTGGATTGCTGCTTTTGTATTTGGTTTGCCTTTATCACATCTGGTTATGTAAATATACCGATTAATCAAATAGTATCAAGTTATTGATAGAGAGGGTGTGGTTTGTTTTACCTGTGCCGAACATTATCTCTTCTGGCTTAGTTGGGATATTTAACTGGCATTCCAGTGCTATGATGGATTTCATATTTATCCATAAGTTTTCCACCAACGGACAGGTAGCTAAGATGTGACTTGTAGTCTATCTGTCCTGTTTACAGAAGGTACAGAGATTGGAATTCAGGATTTTACAATTTTCTAAATAATGATTAGTAACTAGCAAATTGTGATTTATTTGATATTGAAAGGCCAGTAACTTTGTTTTTTTTTGTAGTTTTAAAGGGTCTCTTATAAAGATGTCTTGCCATTGTTGGTTTGAAAGGCTATTTTTTAGTATATTGCACCAACCTACTTGGGCACATGGTTTATTTGGAATCAGCTGTGATAGAAATTCATGATACAGGAATTTATTCAGATCCTCTTTTTGGATTATTTGTTTCATGAGACTATTCTTTTCCATGGTTTCAATTTTGCTACCTGAGGCTTTTATTTCTATTCTCCATTTGGAAGGGATTGAGATTATAACGCTGTGCATGGTCAGATAGTCTGTACTACATCCATATTTTTCAAATATTTTATCAGATTTCATGAAAGTGCCATCTTTTTTCAAGATATCATTAGTAAATAGGATTTGCGTTAAAAGCATCTTTCCAAAAGGGATTGAAATCTTTAGCAATTCTCATTATACTAGTTCTGTTTAAATGCAATAATGAGTTGCATCCATATTTCTCTATTTTATCCATTCTGAATAGTTGACAGGATCAAGTATTTTTAAAAACCAGGTTACTTTCAGTGACTTTGAATAACAACAAATGTCTGGGATCTCGAGTCCACCTTGTTCAATTTTTTGTACCAGTGTATCCCTTTTAATTCTATCTCTTTTTTCATTCCAGAAAAATTTAAATAATGATTGCTGCATTTCTTTAGTCCAATTCTTTGGTGGATCAGGCAGTACTGTTAAAGTTTGTATAATTAATGGGAGAATAAGCATTTTAATTACTGTAGCTTTTCCAATGCGAAACAGTGTCCTTAATGCCTAATGTTTTAGAATAGTTCTATATTTTTCCTTTTTTCAATCCAGTTTCCCTCTATCAAATTTTGGTCCTTCATATTGAAAATGATACCTAATGTTTTTAATTTGACTTCATGGTTCTATCTCAGATCGATATCAGTATCAAGTTGGTCAGGAGAACCTTTTTTAACACCAATCCACATTGCTTCAGTTTTTAGGAAATTTGCTCTCAAACCCGAAATCTCTGAGAATGATCATATTAAATATATAGTTTTAGTTAGTGACTGTTCGCTGCCATCAAGAAATATGGTAGAATCGTCTGCATATTGGCTAATTTTATATTCATGGTTGTTTATCGTTATACCTGAGATATCATTATCATTTTTAGTGCTGCTGAGAAAGGTTCGATACTAAGAATAAAAAGGTAAGGTGACAATGGCACCCTGTCGGACGCCACGACAGATATCAAAATTTTGTGTAAGATGTCCATTATTAATAACAGAACTGTTTGCACCATTGTATAGGGTTGAAACCCATCTACATAAATCATTTCCAAAGCCAAAAAACTTCAGTACTTTCTGAATGTAAGTCCGATCTATTGAATCAAATGCCTTTTCATAATCCAGCAGTAACCTTAGTCCAGGGATGTTCTGTTTTTCGCATTCTAATATTAAGTCATATGTAAGACGAGTGCATTCACCTATAAATCGACCTTTAAGGAAACCTTTTTGTGTGTCGCTAATTATGGTACTAACATGAGTTTTCAATCTATTAGCTATCACACTAGCCGCTAATTTGTAATCCGTGTTGAGTAATGTAATTGGGCGTAGATTTTTTATAAAAGCTTTATCTTTTCCTGGTTTGGGAAGGCATGTTATTAGACCTTGGCATTGTGTAATTGACATTTTCCCTTTCTTGAAGGAGTAATTGATGGCGTTTAGTAAATATTGTGCTATGTCGTGTCAAAAGAATTTATAGAACTCAGCTGTATAACCATCGAGGCCTGGTTATTTTTCATTGTTTATTCCTTTTATGGCTCCTAAAAGTTCTTGTACTGTAATTTGTCCTTCACAATTTTCAGTTTCTTCCAAAGTTTTTTGTGTAATAAATGCATTGTGTGGGTCTAAAAATTCTGAAGATTCCACATTCAGATTACTGTCCTTTACATATAGCTTTTCATAGAATTTTTTATGCTCGTCTAAAATTTCATTTAGCTCTGATATTTCACTTCCATCTTCTCTAGTAATGTTTGGTATTATCTTTTCCGTATAATTTCTTTTCTCAAGATAGGCGAAGTACTTAGTGTTCTTTTCGCCTAGTGCATTCTACTTGGCCTTTGCCCTTATTAGTAATCCTTGTGTTTTATTTGTCTAAGGGTTTGGAGTTCATTTTCCAGTTTCACTATCTCAGTTTTAAATTTTTCCTCTTTTGTTTCATCAAATTGTTTCTGATTTTTAAGTAATTGATTTTCCAAATCTATTTCCTTTGTGTTTTGAACTTTCTTTATTTTTTGGAGCAAAAGGCAATTGTTTTTCCTCTAACGCCCAGTTTTATCATTTCCCAAAGCATCTGATTGTCTATTGTGTATTTCTTTGGATTTGAATTTGGAACTGTATATTGTTCCACTATTTTAATAATTTCTTGTTTAGTTTCATTTACATAAGTTGTATCTTTCAGTAAAGAATTGTTAAATTTCCATGTTCCAGGGCCTCTTTTTTGTTTATTAAATGATAATTCTAGATTTATTGGGGCATGGTCTGATTTGTATTTTGTTGCTATATCTGCTGCTGATATGTATGGTTCAAGGTCCTCCGATATTAAAAAATAATCTAGTCTGCTGCATTTTTTATTAGGTCCATACCATGAGTATCTGTTACAGTTTGGATTTCTTTTTATCCACTGTATCGAGTTGTCACTGTCGGATTGTCATTTGTCGAGTTGTCACTATATCGGGTTGTCACTGTTTCGGGTTGTCACTGTATCGGGTTGTCACTATGTCGGGTTGTCACTGTTTCGGGTTATCCCTGGGTGTTGTGTTACTGTGTTGGGTTGTCCTGTGTCTGATTGTCACTGTATCGGGTTGCCACTGTGTCGGATTGTCACTGGGTCGGATTGTCACTGTGTCGGGTTGTCACTGTATCGAGTTGTCATTATGTCGGATTGTCCCACTTCCATATATATATATACACCTTCGATTAATATTTTTAAAATAAATACTAAATACAAAATCTGTCAGCATCATCACTTTTTTTAAAGTGACCAAATATGGCAACAGTCGACAGGTACAAATAGGATGGTACCCAGCGTCCAGCTCGTGGATTTCAATTGTCGCAGGAAATAGTATCGCGCATGCGCCAAAGAATAAATATGTTTGAGACAATGTTAGATTAAATTGCAGAACGATATGAGACCATATGCCGGGAGCATTACTGTTATCAGTTTGTCCGCACGTTAAGTCATTCATTTCATCCACTAATTTGCGGCTCTTCTGTGACTGCGGGCCTGTCAATTGTGACTTCCGGTCATTGGAGCGCTGGTGTGTGCGACAGATGGAGTCACCAGATGCGGAGGTAGAACAATCGGAAGTCACGTCTAGAGTAATATCTAATACTAGTAATCCGATAATGACTGTGTTAACACGAGTATTGTTCAACTCAATTTGTTAGCTAAATAAGTGTCAACAATACAGAAAGAAATGGGAAGGTTCGCGCGCGGCTGGTTAGTACAATTAGTACATGAGGCAGGTTATCTAACAACTAAAACACGACGGAGAGTAGGCGTTAGCCTGGCCAGACCACACATACCGGATTCGGGAGGAAGAGGAAGAAGACACCCGCCCGCCGCTGCAGGGACGCAGACAGGAGGGCCAGGTGGAGACAGTGGAAAACTGAGAGACGCCCAGCTCCCATCCACTTGGCCCCGGACATGAAGCACATGACGATATTACCACCAGAAGCAGGGACGCCGTTGTCACAGGTACTCGGTACCACCCCGGATGTCCCTGCCGCAGATTTCGGTGTGGAGATGGACACGTCAACACCTTGGACACCGGAGTACCATCACAGCCCGGTGTCCTTCATCTCCACCACAGCAACAACAACCCCAACAGCGGCTCCACCTACTCAGCGAGCGAGCGCTCTGGAGGCGATGGCAAGAGCAAAGAAAGACATGGTAGATTTACAAGACAGAGTAAAAAAAATAGAGCAAGCCAGGGCCATCGCCTCCGAAACAGAAACAACAACAACAACAACAGCAACAGCCGACAGAAGAAAAAAGAAGGCAAAAAAAAAAACTTCTAGATAATTTCCATTCACGCTCACCATTTCATGTTTTTTGTTCATCTCATAACATGTATTATATTAAATTTAAAAAGTGGGTTGTAGGGAAGGGGTTCCGCCCCTTCCAAATCCTCCCGAGTTAAAATATGTAAAATATGAGGTGGCTTGTCTTGCAGTATGATTTGATTAAAATTCATGGTGATTGGAAATCTGATGCGTACAAGAGATATTTAGAATTAAGTATTGATGATAGATCTCATATGGCGAAAGTTCTTAAAGATTTTATTACTAAATTTTAATGAGGTGAAGATTTCCAGGGTTCCGAATGTTCAGTTTTGCATGTTTATGAAGTAATTTTGTTTTATTGCAGAAAGAGCTGAGTTTATTATCTTAATATCGGATTCCATATGCAAATATGTTGAAGGTGTGAATTTTACAGAAGTCATGGCTTATCGAGGGCATAAATAGAGCGGATTACCAATATTATTAGGAACAGCAAGGGGAGTATTAGTTCAAAAATATTTGATAGCTCATATTGGAACCAATAACGTTCACTCTCATAGTGTGAAGGAAATCAAAAGTTTATTCAGTTGCCTTATTACAGTGGTTAACAATATACTTCATGTAAATTGATTGTTTCTGCCTTGATACCCAGACCGGTGGATTTGCATGATTCAGAACACACTATTATATATATTAATAAGGATTTTTCGTCTTTGTGCAAAGAGAGGCATATAAGATTTGTCAGAACATATAGGTCATTCATTCATAAAGGTACCCTCATGCCTATCAGAGAGTTATTTGCATATCAGGATGGTGGTGTGCATTTAAATTTTGATGGCACTAGGGTTCTGACAAATTTTTTCTTTCAAGTGGTGAAACATCTACATTGAGTTTAACATGAGTTTGTAGTATTGTGTTATGTCATAAAGCAAATGGCAATACATGTATGTATAATACATGAATAGTCACATATTGTCAAATATTTAAGCAAGATACATGCAAATGTACAATGTGTTGCATTTATTTATCATTTATGATTGTAATTATGAAGGTGTTTTCACAGAACTTGATACTGATGTCCTCTCCCACTTTTCCTTTCAGGAGATAGGCTGAACCACATCTTCTCCCAGTGTGATTAGAGGCTGAGAATAGTGCCTCTAACCTCTGGTCCCTTTCCCTTTCCGGAAGACATCAATGTGAAATTCTCTGGAGACCGATGGCTTGGCAAATAGAAATCACAATAATAATTCATGGGTATATGGATGAGAGTATGTGAAAAAGTGAGAGAGTAAGGAAGAAGTAAGTTATTATTGGAAATTTGATCTCAATAAATAATATTATTGCCAAAGTATAGTCTTTGTTAACACACACCTGAAGTCCTATAATATCTAAAGTGAAGGATGTGGTTATTGGAGTATTTTGGCAATCAAAATATGTAATTAGTAGGTCCGAAACAATCATTGGATACGCCCTTGAATTATATCTACCTTAATAATGACCTTTGACATTAGTACCCAAGATTCACGAATATTTCCCACAATACCTTGATCAATATAAACGTGTCTCGCCCAAATCTAAATCATATCGACTTGACACTTCGAATTGTCAACATTGGCAAAATTGTCTCCCGCCCTCCAAGCCCTATATATATATATTAAACTGAGGGGGCATTATTATTCATTATGGTAATAAGCTTGCATATAAGATATAAATATTGAGATCATTTTCTTGAAGAAAATCCCTAGGCTGACATGTAAATACCTAATGTGGGTCTGAATGAAACATAAATGAAATTATGAAAAACTACATCTTTGCGATGTTTCTTTCGCTTATAGGCGAACAATTGAAAACAGCTGGAAAAGGCTGTGATCATGGCAACTATTTTTTCAGAGCATGTGAGGTCGGTATATCAATATTTCGTGCATGTTCAACCTATCTGATACCTTCCTCCAAATAATGTAAACAAAATTTGGAAGTTCGAATGAGCCATGTCTACAACAATTCGAAAATGAGCAAAAGATCTCATAGTTGACTATGCTATTTATTATCTGTCGCTGCGTGTGGTTACGAAACATGGACGTAGTAAGCTCCGTATATGGGGGACGATAGTTAGAATGTTTCCCTGACAAAACACCGAAGCGTGCTAAAATCTTTTGAAAGTCAATATGACGACCAAATCCTCCCATTAATAGGCTCGTTGGATCAATCCAACCATGCACTGTTTGTTGGAGTATAGAAAATGTAAATATTGTGTTTTATGGTGACAAATCGGACAGCACTTCTTTCGTGTTTAATGTAAACATATTTTTATTTCCAAATCCAAACAAATAACATAATATACAGATGACACATATATGCAAAATAGAAGTGTTAATATATGGACACGAGGATCAGACAACACGCCCGAGGGCTTATATGAAGTCTTCTCGTCTTTGGCGACACACCCCGTCCCCAATACGCGAGGGAGGGGTATCGTTCAGACGGGAAGGGTTGGAAATAATGGTTTTATATATAGGAGAAATGGAGATATATAACTCGATTTGAGTTAGGGATGAGCAAAAACGAAAATAGTGTTACGGATAGCAGGAGGCAGAGAGAGATCGCGAGAGAGACAAAGAGCGAGAGAGAGAGAGGGAGAGAGAGAGAGAGAAAATGAAAGAGGGAGAGGGGATGAGAAATCAAAAGACAAGGGGGGCAGATCAAGTTGTGAGATGATGACAGTGGGGGAGTTTTCAATAATTTGGTTGTTGCGTGAGTAAAATGTTATTCGTATATATATAAATGGTAGCATTTTAATATGTCGTGGACTGTACATCTACCGTGAGAACAATTTAATGTTTGAGAAATGGTAGCATTTTAATATGTCGTGGACTGTACATCTACCGTGAGAACAATTTAATGTTTGAGAAATGGTAACATTTTAATATGTCGTGGACTGTACATCTACCGTGAGAACAATTTAATGTTTGAGAAATGGTAACATTTTAACATGTCGTGGACTGTACATCTACCGTGAGAACAATTTAATGTTTGAGAAATGGTAACATTTTAATATGTCGTGGACTGTACATCTACCGTGAGAACAATTTAATGTTTGAGAAATGGTAACATTTTAATATGTCGTGGACTGTACATCTTCCGTGAGAACAATTTAATGTTTGAGAAATGGTGACATTTTAACATGTCGTGGACTGTACATCTTCCGGGAGAACAATTTAAAGTTTGAGAAATGGTAACATTTTAACATGTCGTGGACTGTTCATCTTCCGTGAGAACAATTTAAAGTTTGAGAAATGGTAACATTTTAATATGTCGTGGACTGTACATCTACCGTGAGAACAATTTAATGTTTGAGAAATGGTAACATTTTAATATGTCGTGGACTGTACATCTACCGTGAGAACAATTTAATGTTTGAGAAATGGTAACATTTTAATATGTTGTGGACTGTACATCTTCCGTGAGAACAATTTAATGTTTGAGAAATGGTGACATTTTAACATGTCGTGGACTGTACATCTTCCGGGAGAACAATTTAAAGTTTGAGAAATGGTAACATTTTAATATGTCGTGGACTGTATATAGATCTTCCGTGAGAACAATTTAATGTTTTAGAAATGGTAACATTTTAATATGTCGTGGACTGTAGATCTTCCGTGAGAACAATTTAATGTTTGAGAAATGGTAACATTTTAACATGTCGTGGACTGTATATCTACCGTGAGAATAATTTAATGTTTGAGAAATGGTAACATTTAAACAGTTCCACGGTCCATATGATGACATCAAATAATTCAGAATGTCCTAAACCAGATTCAGATTAATTTTTCACTCTCTTAAACAAATCTATGATATGAGAGGTACACAGAAACATATTGAGAACTTATAGTCTACAGGCTTCTTGTCTTTCATGGTTTAAACAAAATTGTATTTGAACTAAACAGAACAAAAGCACAAGCAATACACAGACATGAAACATAATATCAATGTTCAACAGAGGATCGGACAACAAGTTTTGAGGCTTTCGTTAAAGGGGTACTGTACACTAAATCCGGCAATTTATGTGTCCACCTCATTTTGTACTTAACAGTGTATATGCAACAAATGAATTGAGCCACGGATTAGTGTAAAATACACTCACACGGTGACGCAAATAACAGCATGGAAATTATAATGAATAAATGGCTGGAGTCATAAATTCCTTTTCATTATGATACTATGTTGTTTCCATCGGTCGTAGAGCACATGAGTGTATTTTGCACTCATCCAATTAATTAATTTGTTGCATAAATTCTGTTGAGTATAAAAGGAGATGGTCCCATAAATGGTTGGATTTGTTGTACAGTCCCCTTTTATGTTCTATCCTCAGAAAATAAATGTTACCCCATGAAGGTATCTTGGTGAGATGCCATTGGGGTATAGCAGACGTTGGGTTTGTATGGTCCGAATAATAAAGTTTAGACGGAGGAAAAGGAAATGGAAAGGGGTGCATATCTTGTCTTTCCTGTGCCTAATTACATATAACAATTACAGCAAATAAACTTAAAATTAACGTGATGTTTTATATAATATATAATCTAAATAACAAACGCATGTAGGATAGTTCTGTGGATTAAAGGTACGTTGATGCAGTCGCAAATTTGCCAGGCAATCTTTTGTGGGCATTTCGGTGTATAGAACGCTACCATATGCCAGAAACCGAATGCAAATATCTTGTATATTGCATCTGTACCGCAGCTAAATACAGGAGCAGTAAACACTATTAGCGGAGCGGATATATGACAGAAAATAGGCGAATCGTTACACTTTGTGAATAATTTACGAAATTTCGCACACTTAATCTTTGGTATGTCTCAGTTAAAAAAAAATCGGTAGGCACAAACTCCGAGGTCAGTTAGGGTGATTAGGCAGTTGCCATATCAATTAACATATCCATGAGTTATTGTGGAAAGCGATAGTCACCCAAATGTACACCTGCGCAACCCACCCATGAACATGCAATGACTCCATGTGTAGCCTCTCGCTTTATATACACATACCTCACGCATGACCATACAGCCATACTTGGTATAACCGTACACCCACACATGACTACAGTAATGGAGCCACGCCAGATATAACCCTACACCTTACCATGACTATATGGTCACACCATGTGTACGTGTTCACCACATCGATTATCATAGTCACTTCTTGTATACATATTCACCTTATCAATGTCCATAAAACCACCTGTATATATATTTTCCACACCCATGGTAATATAGCCACTCAAGGTGGACATATACACTGCAATCATAACCATAGTCACTCCAGGTATACATATACACCCACCAATGGCCATACAGCCCTTCTATATACCCCACACACTGCACACACGGCCATTTATACACACCAGCTTCAATGCACATCTTGCTCATGCCAATTCGGCCAATCGCTATATACTCACACACCATATTCGTTGTAATACAGTAACTCCTTGTATGCATATTCACTCCACCATTTTGCCATATTGTTGCGCCCTGCACACCTAGCTGCCACACATATGGACATATAGCCACTCAATACATACATATAATAGTGCATATATAGTCACTCCATGTATATATAAACACCTCACCAATGGCCATACAACCTACATATATACCAAATACCCCGCATATCACCTCAACATTAGCCCGTCAATATATACCAATACCCTGAACACACGGCCATACGTACACTCCAGGCTTGCATATACACCTCACCAATGGTAATTCAGACACTCGCTGTGTACTCACACGCCGCATTTATGACTTGTATACCTATTTATTCACTCATTGTACACCTCTCGCCACACCCATTACCATAGAGTCACGGCATGTATACATATACAGTACACATCATCAATATATATACCAATATCCCGTACACACGGCCATTTGCACGCTCCAGACTTGCACATACACATCAACCATGACAACCCAGCGACTCGCTGTATACTGATACACACACCCATGACAATACAGACACACCAGAGATACATATACATACAACATATGTACGTATACATATACCCATGGTCACGAGGGCACTTCCTATATACACGCAATAGCTATCCAGCTATACATGTACTCCGTGTATGCATATGCACTTCAACAAGCATGACCGTACATTCATTCCTTGCACGCCTATATACATTATCCATAAGCTTACAACCACTCCCCATGTGTCCATAAACCCAACCATGATCACACAGCCAACACGTGTATAGCTATACACCCATCCATGACAATACACCCAGGGTACACATGTAAATCCCCCACAAGACTACCTAATCACTTCATATAAGGATTAACTGTCATGTGGACTGTTTTTATGGAGATGTAACGGTGAGGTAAGTGGACATAACTTGTGTAAAACCCGAAGGGTTTTACATACAAGTTATGTCCACTTACCTCACCGTTACATCTCCATAAAAATAGTCCACATGACAGTTAATCCTTATATTTATATACATTTAGCGAAAAAGCCGCTTTTGTAAATATATTTAAATCGAAAAGTGTATCGTGACAAGATCAGCCCAAAATACCCAATAGCACCCTTGGCAAAAGTTAATAGGAACAATTTCTCTTCATGTTGAAACCCGATGATGTATTAAGTCAATCCTGCGCGAGTCAACATGCGCCCAAAGCATTACGCGTTCGTCTTTCCAAACATAGTGACGTATCGATTGTGTTATTAGCTTGGTGTTATGAGGCGTTACGCATTCACCGAGAAATAACTGCAACTAGCCACGTGGGCGCCGACCAATCAGAATGCTGGATTTAGTGATGACAACACTTAGTGTGTAAATATATATACATAAACAACACACCAATGACATGGCCATACATCCACTACTTGTATACATATGCATCTGATGGACACCCCCCATGACCATATAGCCACTCCTTGTATAACTATTCACATCGTTCATGATTGTACAATAGCTCCCTCTTAACATATTCACCTCACATATGACCACCCATACAGACACGCCCCGGCTGCACACATAATGCATACGTTGATCAATTGTGAAGCTAATTGACAAGAGAGGCCACATAATATGGTTCCTCTCAGTTCTGTTTCGAAGTTTTTCCCGTTGCCGTTCAGAAATATGACCAGAATCCCATAAGACGTTTAGGCAGAATTCCATACTGCATCTTTAAAATGAATTTGTCATCCCGAGAAGGTACTTGGACAACCTGAATAGAACATTTCGTTGTCAGTCGATCATGTAACTTTGTTAATAGCCAAGTGATCTACAACCTATGCTTCTTTTTTAAAGAACAGCAGAGAATATTGTTCGGGATATATGTGACAAATCAACTTTAAAAAAAAAACAAATTGTTTGCCATTTTGGAAGCCATCTTGAATAATTTTACGACCATCTTGGCATCCATCCCTTACGAGAAATGTAAACCTACACACTATTAGACAGGTTTGAGATACCACATAACTTATTTGATGTCAGATGGTTATAACCAGCATAAATCTAGCGCATGTGTGTTGAGTAAGACATATGGTGGACAAATTATTTCTAGACTTGTCCACTTTTTCGAGAGTAATTTGGGTGTATTAAGTAATCCCAACTTGATATGGTTTCCGTTATTATATAAGAAATGAACGGCGGTTTCAATGTGGTCATGACCACGTTGAATCCGCCGTTTATTATTTATATTTATATACTTACGCTCTTTAAAACACTTCTCCAAATATGTCCGTTATTTCGCCAAAAACACTTTTTCAAATATCTCCGTTATTTCGTTTATAAAAATAATTTCCTATTTCTATATTTCGCTCTATATTTCGCTACTTCGTTGTATTTTCCTATTTCGATTTTTCGTGCTATTTCGCTGTATTTTCATATTTCGCTTTTTCGTTGTATTTCATATTTCGATAATTCGCTATATTTGACATAATTATTATGGGATATGGGATTATATGATAAACAACATTATGATAGTCAATCGAACATCTCGTGCCATCCGTGCTCGCGATTAGATGCCACTAGCCATCCAATCGTGAACCTCGATTACATATTGTTTGCTATCAAATCATTGGCGTATTGGCTGACTAGATACTCAAGCAGTCGGTAATATCCGACAATCCCCGGTGATTTCCGGGACCAATGTGTTCATAAACCTATAAACGACATTGGAAGTGACGTCACGTTACGTTCATATGTTTATGAACGCATTGAATAAGGGGCGTGTCTACCGTAACGCTATGGGGAAATCGGAAGATATATTAGGGGTATGTAAATATAGCAGTATAAGGTCAAACAATATTGAATATGACTACAATCGCGAAGAGTAACCACGATTTAGTTATAAATACCCACGTACCATTCAGCTACAAATTTGTCACATGATTGTGTATATTATGTTGCCATAGCAACCAACCAGTACCTTAGTTGCCTAAACGTTGTCTGATAATACTTCTTTCACTAGAGAGACGGAAATACCTCTGATCTACCCACATTATCTGGTCCTGTATACATGTTTCTGTGAAAAGTAGGCTGCATTGGGATTCGTTGCTATGGAAACCACAAAAACACCCTAAAATGGTCCGATCTGGTTGCCTACCGAAAATATTTTCAAAAGACCCAACCAGGAACGTCTGGGCCAAATTTCACAATTTATTCATTAAAATGAACGATTTTACACATATCCGCCCAACTATATGTAATTCCATTAGTATCGATGCTATCAAAATTTACCTGTAAATATATGGCATGCAATTATATCGCAAGAATAAATCATGCAGGTGTTTTAAAGCAATGTGTTAGTAGCACCGTTTACCTGTGGAATTATCGAAATTTTACTTTCATGACGTTAGCATTGGTAAATATGCATTTTATATCCATCTTGCCGAACATATTCTGGCACCATAGGGTTTTGTGTGAGAAAATACCTGCAGGAAATGACGTGCAGAATTGCAAGTGTATGAACGTACCTTATATTTGGTTACGGTAATATGGGGCTTGCCGCTTGTGTTCTCCTACAAATCGTCGAATACAATTATTGTTTTATACAAAGAGTATTGCATGTGATACAGGTGTTACACCAAGGGTTTGCGTTGAAGCAGTCACTGTTATGAGAACTAAATAATCCCGAGCATCTGGTCGTTGCATATAAGCCTAATGGGAATATAAATAATTATCGCAATTAAACTAAATGAAACGTGTTGTTGTATAAAATAGATTTTAAATGTCAAATGCATGTACAGTAATTTCGTGGATTGCATGTATATACTTTTATTATATCGAATCGACGCAATGAAAAATTTTTCCATTTTGTTTATTCATACATTTCATTAACGAAACGATATAATTAGGCCCCCTCTGCTAAAAATATTGGCGATACTCCTGTGTGTTACAAATGTTGACTACCTCAGATGAAATTTCAAAAGCAGGATGGGACTGACAGCAATCACAAACACACCATACATCACCCTGTATATATGTTATGTTCGTCATCTACGTTGTATTTGTTAAAATGTTAATGGGAGAGGGGCGAATGTAAGTTGTTAAAATGTTTGCCCCGATCCCTCTTGTAATATTATATAACAATAAAAATATGTTTAAACAAAAAATACTTTTATTATTATACTATGGGGCATGCGTTCTCATACAACTCGTCTTACAAAAAAATATACACAAATTATTTGTATTCTGGCAAAAAAGTAGTGCATGTGATACAGTTGTTACGCCAAGGGTTTGCGTTGAAGCAGTCACTGTTAAGGGAACTAGATAAATCCCGAACATCTAGTCGTTGCACATAAGCCTAATGCGAATCTAAATAATTACAGCAAATAAACTAAATACTGGGGATGATTAACTGATTGCAAAACAAATCCGATATGACACTTCTTATTGCTATAACCACTCCCGAGCGACGAGAAGCCGCATACGGGCTGAGTCAAGTAGAAACATATAGGCGCTAACAATCGACTTGTTCAAATATTAGCGACTTTTCTTTATCAACACTGGGTTTGTACACTGATAACTCCGTGACACTCGAACAAACGCCTAATCAGCGACAATCACAACAAACCGCAAATGAGCGTCCTATTCAACAATTAAGGGTCGCAACTCGACGGGTGCCGCCGATTAACACATTCGGTGGTTCTAATCGATAATGTTATTAATAAAGGAGCCCAACTGTGATTCAATGTCAGCAATGTATCGATAATTTGTTAATAAAGTGGGCCACAATACTATTATGCTGTTAATATAAAGCGCGAGGCCATATAATATTGAAGATGCCGGTACGTCTCTATAAAGATGTAGCCAGGAGTCCGGGCCAATTGTAGAGTTGTCACCCTTATCATCATCATCAGCATCATCATCATCATAATCATCAGGAGTCAAAGCCAATTTGATTGCTGTTTTTTTTTATAGATTCTGGTGCATGAACTGATATGTTCTGATTAAGAAGTCAACTAGCTTCATATTCTGACACCATAGGTTTTTCTATGAGAAAATGCTTGTAAAAATTTCGTACCACTATTCGTACCAATATTGGTACGATTTAGTTCTTTTATGGCATATTAAACGTACCAATGATTGGCACGATGTCGTTGTTTTATGGTATATTGGATACCAATGATGGGTAAGATGTAGTTGTTGTGTGGTATATTAAACGTACCAATGTTGGGTACGATGTCGTTGTTTTATGGTATATTGTGGGTACCAATGTTGGGTACGATGTCGTTGTTTTATGGTATATTGTGGGTACCAATGATGGGAACTATGCAATTATATTATGTCGTCGTCTTCTTTATCGTCACCATCTCATCATCGTCGCTATCATATCTTCACTGCTGCCACATTATCGTCATTATCAACATCATCATCATCATTATCGTCGTCATCATCTTCATCATCATCGTCACCATAATCACTATCGTCATCATCAACATCATCATCATCATTCTCGTCGTCATCATCTTCGTATTATCTTCGCTCTCACCATCATCATCATCATCATCATCACTATCATCATCATCATCGTCACCATCGTCACCATAATCACTATCATCATCATCATCGTCGTCACCATCATCACTATCATTATACTCATCGTCAACATCATCGCCATTCTCGTAGTCGTCATAATCTTATCACCATCATCATAATCATCATCACTGTCGTCATTATCATCGTAATAATCATCCTTACCATCATCACTATCATCATCATCATCGTCACCATCATCGCTGTCGTCATCATCATCGTCGTCACCATCATCACTATCATTATACTCATCGTCAACATCATCGCCATTCTCGTAGTCGTCATCACCATCGTATCATCTTCGCTCTTATCACCATCATCATAATCACCATCACTGTCGTCATCATCATCACCGTCGTCATCACAATTATCACTATCATCATAACCATCATCACCGACATCATCACAATCATCACTATCATCATAATCGTCATCATCATAATTCATCATCATCATGATCGTCATACTTATAATCACTACCATCATCATCATCATCATCATAACTTTCATATCATCGTCGTCGTCTCTCGTAAATCATCATAATCATCGTCATCATCATCGTTATATCGTCGTAATATATGTCACCGCCGCCATCTTCGTCGTCATTGTTGCTGTCGATAACGGTTTTAATGATGGCGCGCCCACACTATATATCCTACTCTATGAGCGACACCTATATATCGTTCCACAAAGAAGCACGCAGCATTATGTTGCAAACGATACTTGCATTTTATAGACCAAATACTCGTTAGGGTACGTTCATATATTTTCAAGGCATTCTTTTTGCAAGAATTTCGATATAGAATACTAAAATGTGCCAGAGTCCGAGTACAAAAAACGCTTTTACAACGCATCTGTACTACAAAGAACTACATGAGAAGTAAAACTAGGTATAACCACTAGTAACGATGCTATCGATACTTTCCCGAATAATATACCAATTTATAAGAGAGACAAAATTGAAGATATCCAATATGAGATGGCTAGGATTGTTACTGGGGCTAGCAGAAATGTCAGTGGCAGAAACTTATTACTTGGTGTAAACAATATTTATTTCAAAAAATCAAACATATAACACATGCACAATATACATGTACATACAAAGAGATTTATGAAGAGGATTGGACAACAAGCGAAATGCTTTTTTAAAGTCCTCTCCTCGTGGAATAATGTTACCTCAAGTGACAGAAATATCACTTGAGGTAAAGCAGACGGGATATATAGTTTTGTTTGATTGCATGGGTGACAGAAACCTATTACTTGAAACTGGTTGGGGAACCCTTTCATACAGGAGACATACTCAACAAATGGTATTATTTTACAAGATGCATAGAAACCAGGCCCCATCTTATCTTTCTAACATGATCCCACCCGATTCGACATCTTATGGATATAATCACAGGCGTGTAAGTATTCACCCTCCATATAGTAACAGAAATAAACATATGGATACGGTCTTACCGCCAGCAATACGCGCATGCATGGAATAATATACCTGTCTCAATAAAAGCATCATCAACCGTGGAATAATTCAAGAGTCTTCTGAATGTCGGTCATACTAATTTAGCTAAGTTTTATTATCATAATCACTCTCGTATAGCTAACTAGAATGAGACTGGGGTGCAGCCATCTAAACAAAGATCTTGTTTTGAATTACGTAAGAGATTCCGCATTTGCTCTTGTGGAGAATTTGTAGTTGAATCCTCGTACCATTTGCTTTTGCAATGTCCCCAGTATAGTCACATTAGAGCTGATATGATAGCTGCTTTGCCATTTTCGCGAGCACATGTGAACATTGATGTCCTATTGTATGGGTCTAATGAGATCTATGATGAAACAAATTCAATAATATTTGAAGCTGTACAATAGTTTATTATCCAAAGTCGATGTTTCGCGTAATGTGTGAACTTCCTGTGCAGGGGATCGTGTATGTGAACATGAGGTGCATAAGTTGTTTGTATAAATATGTAAGTCGCGTTTCCGCACCTTGTGTTCGGGCATATCCGACTGCCTGCCCATTGAGCAACCGTGCTGACGTTGGCATATTGATGGACTTAATACTGATTGTACTTACTAATTGTATTTAAATTATTGATACACACTACCAGTATAACAATGATCCTTATATATTAGCTTCATGTATCATATCTCCTGGGTGCCGATACTTATTTGGCGTCTAATTCCGTTTCTATATTGGACACTACACGATGATTTAAAACCATAATATAAAATTTCGGCTACGACTGCACGAGGCATTATTGCATGTATACACCATTTATCACACTTCTTTCCCAGCTACATCATTATCTTTCATACTTATTTCATTGGTCATTGTCGCATGGTTTCGTGGTAATAACAGAACGTTTATTAATTTTTCTCTATTTCTTAAGAAAGCCCAATCAATAACAATGAGGCATACCAAAAGCCCTATACCAAACCTACACACATCATATACAAAACCTACCAAGCCCTCTGATAACTGACAACATAACACACATATTGTCATGTATTTATAAGTATAATGCAATGCACGCATACAAAATATTATGAAATTATAACATTGTGTATATCCCACTCTATATATATGTCAAAATGGCGACGAGTATGTCATTGAATTGAATTGAATTGAATTCTCGCCTGGCGACGGATCGGCTCTTTAGATTAACACTCGAGAAAGTAACTAATCGTAATATATAAGTCTTATTCAGTGAAGTATCATTTACTGGTGGCTAATGGTCGGCGATTGCCGTGTAATCAGCTCAGATGAACGGATGAAGTCCGGCTAATTGGCAGTTATCATCCACCAACATATCTACTCCATAAATACATAAATACAAGGTGGCCGACGAGGATAGCGTAGCGTAAAATCAAATTACATAATGCCGAGATATTCATTTAATTATCTCTATGTTATACCGTGTTTTACGCGCCTCATTCCACACTAAGAGAATTTCGATGTAATTTATATTATGCCAGGTAAATTGTTCGCTGAAATCCCCCGGAGTTTCCACACAAAGGATCAGTTATCAGGGGGTCAGTTTTTATACTTTATCTACGATCGTGAGATGTAAATCCCGACTAAGTTAGAGCGATTGTACCGCGGATTTCCCCACGTATTATGCGGATCTATTGTGGAATAATAAGCCTAACAAATCGCTATCATTACACTGAATATCAGACAATGTGCCGGCATTGAATTGTTATTAACTCCGCCCCATTGCCTATTACAGCGTTATTGAATATCTAATTTAGTTGTTGAAAATTCCGCGCTCGCAAATTATCTCTTTCTGAATCGATATAATCCAAGTGCGCCCAAGTTAGACGTGCGCAGTGACAATGTTCTATCATGTTGGGTTGGGATTTCTATGGAATCATGTTTATGCCACACCCGATGCGCGTGTAAACTACTGCTAATTGCATGGTGAAATTTAAACAAGCGACGGAAGCGAAAAATGTCGAACGCGTGTCTAAATGATAACCCGAGACAGCCGAAGGAATATACATCAACGAAGTAACCGACGAAATTAGTTCAAACGTACACGTAAGCTGCAATCGAAGAAAGCTAAAAAAACGTTTTCGCTGGATTTCTTCCCAAAATTATATGTGACTGGAGAACGCGACAAACGTCAACTCTATGTTTTTTCTTAAGTTTTCGCTATATTTTCCGGTGTCCCAGCACTTCCGGGCATATTCCGGACTATGCGAAACAACCGAAGAAAGCGAAAAAATAGAAACAAAATTCGCGCATTACACCATATATACGTGCAGTGTTACGGTTTTCTGATGGAAGCCGCGTGCATGTGTAGTATTTTGTATTGTGTCGTCGACGAAAAGGCAAACAATAATTACAATAAAACAAGCGAAGAACCGAAATTATCAAACGACATTTCGTTTGCTTATTTCGCTTTCATCGCTTGTTTCGCCATGCAATATATCGTGGTTTACAAGCGCATCAGAGGTGGCATAAACAGAGCCCAGTTTCATGAAAGCAACTTATGACCTAAGTGGGACTTAAGGTACCTTAAGTTCAAACTTTAGTCATAAGTGCGTTTCACGAACAAGGTCCTAACTTAACCCTTTACCCAACAAACCGACCAAAAACGCCCAAATAAAGCTTCAACAGCCTAAAATATCTTCGGTCTGTCTCAATAACACCATACAAATATGGATATCATTGGAACCGGTTCATTGACCACATTGTGATGGTTACAATTATGCCCTGTGCCAATGCATTCTCTTATATATGCGAGTCGACCATAGGTCGCCTCGCATATATAAGAGAATGCATTGGCCTAAAAAATTCTTTTTTTAACACTTTTTACCATTTTTACTTACATTCTTGAACAATTTTAGAATTTTTTCTTATATTAAAATTTTTTGTTTTAATATTTTTCTACATTCTTTAACAATTTTATCATTTTTAATATGTGTTAAGCCAATGCATTCTCTTATATATGCGAGGCGACCTATGGTCGACTCGCATATATAAGAGAATGCATTGGCACAGGGCCGTTCTGTTGGGTAAAGGGCAGTCGACATAAATTTCGACTCAGTATATCATATAATTCATCTGATATTATATTATAATTATTACGGAGATGTTTACGTCGACTGGGTAAAGGGTTAAGATAATCTTAAAGATCTAACTATATATGAACCGCCTTTGGTCGGAAATATGGATGAGATCAAGTTCGTGTATATTATTATAAATAAATTAACTTGCGATCACGGAGGGATGTTTCAGAAATTGCAGTAATTAATAACCAACTGGCACGATATTACAGGGATGTTGCTAGTGGTTGCCCAATTGGCGGGGTGTCCATGCACTATTAACTGTAAACCGCCACGACCGGGACTATACATTTCTAATTGCTGTAACAAAAAGAACATATTTTCATCGGTTTGCGATTCAAATCACACAATCGTATACTGTAGTCAGTAATCATTTTGTGACAATTGGTCCGAACATTTTCACATCGAGGATGATTGAAGTGAATGATTTATACTCCGCTGTTTGATAAATGATGATGTCGGCTAACATATTAAGGCACGGGATATTTCGTAACTATTATCCGTTTGATTAACATGACCCTTTGGGTTGTCGTTGTTATGCTATTAACCATATATGGCAATGGCGTTTAAAAAAAAGAAAAAGTAATGCTTTATTCTCAGCCATTAGTCATGGGACAATCCGCCATGCTCTATATCGCAAATGTAAATAACGATTTGTGTTACAATTACACACATGGATATTAAATGTGTCGATTCTATGCCATATTTTGGTAATAGTAACGTATATGTACCCGTATATATATCAGCAGAGTATATATAACACGTAACAAGCCCGGGTATATATTATCATAATCTCATGTGATTCTCAGATCATATACATACAATAATTACATCTGCATCACATTTGTATTAACTACGAAATAAAAATATATCGCATGTGTATAGTACACATAAAGAACATATATGGCTATGATCCATCTATTCACGAGTTGTTAATTATAAAAGCTCTTTACTATATAAAAGTAGTCGCTTAGGTTTTAGCAAAACATCTATGCAAAATGTTCGTTCAGCGTAGCCCTGTACGTAAGTTTCGAAGTCCACACGCAGTTTATTAATTATAACAGGCGTTTAGCATATTTATCAATAGAAGCAGAGCGGATAACATTACAGTAATTTAAATAAAGAGCGTTTAGTAGCAGTATTCCATGACTGTTGACAATTAATAGTGCTTCCGTTGTTGTGTATTGCATGTGTATATATGCCATTGTGTGGAAATATTCGGTTCCATAGTTTATTATAGATGCTTCAAAGACGAAGCAAGTATTCGAACCTAATATCAGCAACACGAAAGGAGCGAACATATACCCTGGCCTTAATGGCATGTGCAATAGGTGAAGGTTCACCTCCAAAGTTATGATGTATAAGTCCCTTTAATAACTGAAATAATACATTGGAGCCTGAGCTCGTTCTGTTTGTATATATATATATAGGCATAGGAAGCATGCAGCTAAATCTGACGCGAAAATATGCATTACAATGTCATAATTATTCTTAGACGCGCCCTATATATATGATCTATCACCAGACAACGTACCTATAGGGATACATGTATATATTCAGCGCATAGCTGTAATATAAATTGTCGAGAGCCAGTCTAAAAGCGCGGAAACTTTACTTTCTACATAAGATGACATAATATTGTTTTATGAAACGCGTTCGTGACACGGAAAAGAAACACCATAAGATCCACTTTAAATCTTAGACTAAGTCCATCTTAAGATCATCTTACATCATTGCTTCATGAAACTGGGCCCAGGATTCCATAGATTTCTGTCTCACTTCGACTTTGCTATTCAAGTGACATTTACAATGTTGTATTAGAGAGGGGGAGAGAAGAGAGAGAGAGAGAGAGAGAGAGAGAGAGAGAGAGAGAGAGAAAGAGAGAGAAAGAGAGAGAGAGAGAGAGAGAGAGAGAGAGAGAGAGAGAGAGAGAGAGAGAGAGAGAGAGAGAGAGAGAGAGCGAGCGAGAGAGATATATATATATATATATATATATATATATATATATATATATATATATATATATATATATATATAGAGAGAGAGAGAGAGAGAGAGAGAGAGAGAGAGAGAGAGAGAGAGAGAGAGAGAGATTAAGTTGGGTTGGGATTTCTGTCTGACTTTGTCTGCGATGACCAAGTTATATAGCCAGTGGCAATGTTGTATTAATAATTTAAGATTGGTTGGGATTTCTGTCTGACTTCGACTTCGACATCCAAGTTAGACAGGGACCATGTTGTAATAATAATTGAAGTTGGGTTGGGATTTCTGCTTGACTTCGTCTTCGATTCGATGTCCAAGTCAGCCAGTGACAATGTTGTATTAATAATTTAAGATGGGTTGGGATTTCTGTCTGACTTCGACTTCGACATCCAAGTGACATCTAAAATGTTGTATTATGTTGGGTTGTGATTTCAGTCTGACTTCGAATTCGATATCGAAGTGACATTTACAGGGTATGAGCGCTAGCCACACTATCTTTTGATGATTGAAACGAAGAGAAGCAATGCGTGAAGTTTAAAAAATAATTTCATGTTAAGATAACGCAATATACCTTTTTTTCTGACGAAATCCACCGTTTTTGTACGGACCCATATATTGTGTTCGGGTTGTGTTTTTATGTATGCTCCATTAAGTGTAGAGGGGGGGGGGGGGGTCGGGCAGGAAGGACTGAAAATATTATAATTGTAATGATAGAGTCGTGGAAGGCAGATGGGTGATGAGAAGGGGAGCGCGGAGATGATTGGGCTAATTCATTCAAATTCAACAACATTTACCTTGACCTTGTAATATGCGAGACTCTCTATGGAGGACATGGACTGGCACGGGATATTTAATGCTGCACCAGCGATGCTACTGTAATTAAAGGGTTCAGCTACGGTTCAAATTCTCCAACAGCTCCCGCCATGAACGGGTTAATAACCGATGCGATATATATATAGTTTAATGTTTAATTCACATGGAACCTAACACAGATGGAAGCATGAAATAAAGGGTGTCGTCTGCTGCAGTCTAGGTGGGGTCTATATGGGTTAATAGCGCATCAACTTTCAGCAGAGACGATTACTCCCATTCTCGAGTCCAACTTATAATAAAATATTAACAAAAACATGATTTGTTGACTTTCCAGATTCTGGTTTATCAAGTGTTGCATAAAACATGTATTAAACCGCTTAATATGAGCGAGAATCGCGGTTTTTAAACTAAACCTAATATCAGAGGTTCGGGACAGGTGGACATAACCACAGGATTGTCAAGCCTTTTGATTCTAAATTCCATAAAAGAATGACTCTGATGAACACATGTTTACTGTGAGATAACAGCATAGAATTGTTCCATTGTTCACGTGTCGAGCCAGAGTATCGATGTGCGCCAAATGAGCCCAATGTTATATTAATCAGTTTATATTGACCACTTGTAATGCGCTACACGAATTGTGAGTGACATATTCCACAATGTTTAAGGATATCAGCCAATCGGATCACGCCATTGCTTAACCCCCCGTTGATGCTTTTGACAAAAAACAATTGACGGAATCCGTATTGGTGGGAGGGTATTTACTAATTAGAACTATTTCAGCGAGAATCAAAAGCAGGAGGTAACTGATCTGAAATATATAGCTGGTGTCATTCAATCTGAAATCTATAGCCGATGTCATTCGATCGCTTTTGACTTACGATCGCGTTGTATGAAGCGCTCGATACATTCTGCAGACATTTTACTGTACATTGTTTCATCATTATATTCTGAAGACTTAACACCGTGTCATCCATATAAAGTATTATAATGGAATGCCCACAGCGGCCTGTGACTTATAGAAAAATAAAATCTTTTGCGATCGAGAGTTTACTGGCTAATGACGACGATTCTGTTGATCCCGGACCGGAGAATTTATCTTTGAAATCAGGTGAGTGCGATAATATATGCTATACAACATGGCTTAAATCATGTTACAATGCGATCATATAATTAAAAATGTTATCAAACATGGCTCATATCATGTTACAATGCGATAATATAATACAAAAAGTTTTTTAATGTTATAAAACATGGCTCAAATCATGTTACAATGCGATCATATAATATAAAATGTTATAAAATGTGGCTCATGTCGTGTTACAACATTTGATAAAATGTGGCAGCATATTTTAGGAACGCTTGTTAACGGTGTAATCAAAGTTCCAAAATTTAGTTACAACAAAATAAACATTAACATCGGTATATGCTTTGTTATGTTGAAATGTTTTTAAAAGACATACCAACTAGACATATAAATAAAGATTATATAATTTTGTTTTGAAAATTGCAATTCAAACAAAATAGCTTCTTTCGTGTAGCACTTCACATTCGAAATATTTACTTTTACAAAATCTACTAAAATTTAAATAAAAGGGAAGAATTAGTCTGGGACCCTGAATATGTCTGAATTTGATGTCAAAAGGACATTGTTCATTTAAACCTTTACATTATGTCCACGTAATTTGAAGAAAAAAAAGTTAAATAAACGTCTGATATATAAGACATTATATTATATACTCCACAAAAACGTACCACAGTAATATTCCAGATCATTAATTTATTTTTCGCACATTTTTAACATATCGATGACAGACTGACGTTCTTTATTGTTGCATATTTAAGAATATCCTGGATACGTTATTCTAAAATTTACGTCTTTATTAAGTAAGTCTATCGTATAATTATAGAGTAAATAAAACATAAATAACTATTTATTGTTATCACCACACCGGACCGTAATAAACGCGTGCATCGTTTCAGGCAGAAAACTGCCACAGGGTTTTTTTGTTGTTGGCAATTTCGATTAATTTGAGAGAGCCTTAATAAAAGGACAAATATAGCCAACAACAAATGCGATAAATAACTGAGAACGCTCTTTCTACTTTAATGTTATTGCGCAACATAAAGATACACGCTCTTTATCAAAAGCGATATGTTGACTTTCTAGGAACATAACGAAACTTAAAATTTTATATAAATGCTGTAAATAGGGCGATATCAGGGAAATATTTAAAGCTGCATACAATTTTCGGGCCTCAAATAAGGCCTATAGACATTTCTCGCACATTTGACATATATAACGTTGTTTAAATTAGGTTGATAAATACAGTATTACACGCATTAGTATTTCTACGATGTTATACAATTGTTTTTAAAATAACGTTCACATATCAAAATGTCGACTCTTATAGACAGAATTTTACAAAACGCAATTTATTTTATTAGAAAAACAATACTGTCAACGCTTATCGCAATCGAGATACTTTTTCCACAAGAAGATTTTACGAAATGTCAAGTGAGTGTTCGTCAAACCTCAATTAAACGCATTTAACCCATTCGTTACTATATATACTATTTGACGAGTAGTTCACATATAGGACATGTTCTGATAGTAAGTTAAACAAACAGTATTTATTAAACATACCCATTCATTGTGTATAATTGTGTTGATTTAGAAGGGAATGCAGTAATAAATATTTAATGGATTTTCACCAACAAATTAGCTTTGTTAGGAATTTATAGGTCTAGTTTGTATGTCAAATTTATTTTATAAAGTTTCCGTTGAACAAATCTATAATAGAAGTGTTACATAATATTTTGCATGTTGTTGTTGTTGTAACTGGAGTTATAGAAAGTGGCATTCATATTTAAAGCGTTAGTTTATCTCGGAATTGAGCAATATCAAATTCGAAGAAAGTCCAAACATGACGTTGTATTTGATTTTCTTGTTTAAACATACTTTTAACGACGATTTGTACGAGAAAACTGACTCCGTATGTAGAAGTAACTAATCGGAGATGTACAATCGGTGTTCCTGGTTAATTTATATTAAAACCATTTCACATGCATCTGTGTTTCAGATTCTTGCAAACAAAATAATATGTTTCATATCTTCAGATCAATTTATATATTAAATATAAATCACACGCATCAGTCATTCAGATTCTAATTTATATAATGACATGGTTCATGTTTTCTTATTTAAACTTATTCTCGATAATTTACAGACAGTAAGAAATTGCTTCAGTAATCAATAATTTACTTTTAACATTATATTACACAAAAGTGGTATTTATTGTTACCTTAATCCCAGTATATGAAAGCAACTAGCGGTCAGGGAAACTGTTCAATTTTATATTTATATCGAACAGGGTGGTTGGAAATCTTTAATGTGTCCTTGTAATTTGTTTGTTTGACGAATCACTTCTTCGGGGGAAAACGATCTTTGAAAAACGCACTTTAAAATAAGTTATTATGGGAAAAACGCTCTTCAACAAAATACTCTTAAAAATGTTAACACTGTTAGCTGTGCCAGAAGACCGATATCGGATCTCAAGATATACAAATAAAAAAGCAGATCTTGTTAGCGCTGCGATTGCATAACATTTTTAATAGGGTTACGCTGGTAGCGCATAACATTGTGAGGATCGGGTGAAATTGAATTATGCACCAAAGATATGGAATTTACGTGAATTATACCTGGATATCAGATGCGTTATTCACCGGACTGATTCATTCATCAGTATTATATAAGTCTCACAGACCGTAATGTTTCAAAGATATTTAATACGAATAATGCTAACACGATTCTGGGGAGTTTATTGCACTCTATAATGATATCTAATCGGAGTGGACATAGGCATAGACATATATTGTATTGTCAAATAAATGCATTTGAGATTTTAACATAATTATATACAGAGAACGAATATAAATGTACAAAAGATTGGACAAAACATTCACATAAATGTTCGCAGTAATTCGTACACATGCATTTACTTATATGCTTGGTTATATTCAAACGGCGCATACATGTATGTCGCATATATTGCTGAAATTTCATGTTCGCAGTAAGTGGCACACATTTATCTGTGTTTGTTATATTCAAACGCCACATATATTTCATTCGTATTGCAAAGACAAATCGAAATTAAAAAAAATCATCTATCACTTTTATATGTTGAAATCGAGTACAACAGCACATACTTTAGAACGCTCTTTATTATCTACCGCTTTTGTGTGACATATAAGTATGACCCCCCCCCCCCCTTCGTAAAAGGCGATCACTGGAATATTTGCTAGGCAGTCATATATTTAAAATGTCTTAAAACTTCCTCTTATGAAAGTCGATATTTCGCCATTACCACCTCATATTAATATATACATTTATCTTTATTTATCCTCCATATCATGGATAGTTAATATAATGTAGTAAGTATATACAAACGGCGAACAAAAACAAAATAACAAGTACAGAGACAGATTCAGATTCAGTTTAATTCTTCTACCAAATACATGGTTTTAAGAAAACATATAATTGCTCGCAACCTCAGACGATCAATATGAGATAATAATTACACAGAAATAATTACACAGGCGAGCAATTCGCTCTTTCATTGATGGAAAATAAATGTACACAAGTTTTCAATGATATTTGGTTTGCTATTTGAAAAAAGAACGGTAAATTTTATCTGATTATGGAAGTTCCAATAAGATTTCTTGATGTACCTTTTTCTGTTATGGGCTAGTTCTGGACATTCAAGTAATACGTGGTATTCATCACCAATAACATTCATTTCACAAAACGTGCATATGCGCTCAGACTATGGACAATTAACCCAACATATATAAGGGAATGTTGACCCAACATATATACAGGGAATATGTTCCGACAGGGAATCTTTAAACTTATAATGTTCGCCACGTTTGTTTTATAAACACCTAAAATTACATAACTATCTCGATTAAATCGAAGATAAGGGTCCCCATTCTGCCACCATTCCATGCGTGTGAGCAATATCGGCATGGGCCCCCTGCTCTGCCATCATTCAATGCTTGTGTGCAATATCTGCGTTCAATGCGGTTAAACACGATGTGCCTATAAGGGTACGTTCACACACTAGCCAATTAGCCAGGAATTCTTTTGCAGACATTTCGGCATAGAATGCTATACAATGTGCCATAAATCGAATGCCAAAAATGCATCTAAAATGCATGTGTACCACACGTGTACTAACAACATGAGAAGTAAAAACTATATAGTTCCATTAGTATAGCGCTGCTATATAAATTTGCCTTTGGATAGAATGTAATTATCTATCAAGAATCAATCATACAGGTAATTGGATCCAATGTGTTAGTAGCACCATTACATATGGAACTACGGAAATTTTACTTCTCATGTCGTTAGCTTTGGCAAATAAACATGTTATAAATTATGCATGTTGTCGTTCATATTCAGGCACCTTAAAAATGTCGTGCAAACTTGCGATTGCGTGAACAGACCCTAAAACAATTGCTATAACACGTCAAGTGTGAACGCACCCTAACACAATTGTTAAAAAACGTCAAGTGTAGATGAGCTCGCAATTCAAAACAAACTAAGACGGTTTGATACCAAAAAAAATCGTATTTTAACTGGAATTTTGTTTTTACTTCGGTAAATCTTTTAAAATCTCCTCATATAAATGGGATACAACGTGTAATAATAAAATATATACGGCTCGATCACAATGCGTGGTTTACAATAAGACATTTCGTTCATGTCTCTCCATTCACAGAAACGAAGGTAGAGATTCCTCACAGCAATGGGTGCTTCCGGTACTACGAAAATATCGACAGCAGAGAGGCGAACAATTCTCCGGAAGCTTCCGAGACCACGTCGGAAATAGCCGATTCAACTGGCACGGAAGCAGACGACTCGCCCGAATCGCGAGCCAAGAAAAGCAGACGAAGCAGGACGACCTTCACGACGTATCAGCTACACCAACTCGAAAGGTCATTCGAGAAAACACAGTACCCGGATGTATTCACGCGAGAGGACTTGGCAATGAGGTTGAACCTAAGCGAGGCTAGAGTACAGGTGAGTTAATTACCGTACAGTACCCGGTTATATATAAGTGGGTGGGGCCCCATCTAAGCGAAAACTGTACATTAGAATGGTCTATGTTAATCATAATAAACAGACGGCAGAGGTACGAAAAGACAATACAAGATAAGAATGATTCATATTCTTTGGTGGATTATGTTCAGATAATAAGTTCAACGACATATATATGGTACAGGTACCTAAAAGGTACTACCTATACATGTATGGTCGTTTGTTGAACTTATTGTCTGAAAATTTCCGAAGGGATAACTACTCATCAATGATTATTTAGTATACAAAGGGTCAACCGTATTGTATATAGTCAACCGGTATATTCGCACGTGAGGGGTAGTCATGAAGCTAATCTAAGCGAGTCGGTGTGAGCATGACCTGATATTGGTGAGCAGTGGTTATTTTGAAATGAGGGATAGGCCTTGGTGATCACCGTTGCCTCTAAATCACCGTCATCTTGTAAACGGTAAACGTGATGTTTGGGTACCTCTCTAACGCTATACGACCCATCATCTGGCATGCTAAAACTTGGGATTGGTGACTGGTGGCTGTTTTGGCATGAGGATTAAGCCTCGATGACCATCACTCGTACTAATATCGGGGTTTAACCGTCATCTTGTAAACGGTAACGTGATGTTTGGGTACCTCTCTAACGCTATACGACCCAGCATCTGGCGTGCTAACACTTGAGATTGGCGACTGGTGGCTATTTTGACATGAAGGTTAGCCTCGATGACCATCACTCGCACTAATGCGGACTCTATTCGTCGGCTCACCTGCCTCGCGGCGGTGTCCACAAACTTCTTGAATCGCACAATCTCTTAATTATCGCAAATTTGAATACAAAAGTGATGTAATTTTGAGGATTATACTCGTGATGACCACCTAGGCCTACCAGGTGCTACTAATATCCCCCAATAGACAGAAATGTTTGTGCTTCCATCCAAATGATTTGACAATGATTCGATGAGTACTCAGTGTAGTATTTTGTTCGTTAGGCATCCAGCATTTGGCGTGACATCAGCGCCCCCTGCTGTGTCGCCGGGTATGATATGGCTTTGTTGGACATTTTTGATGATATCAGGGACTCAATTAAAACTCCGGTTAATTAAGGGATCACTACGCGGGGTGGCTATCTGGACAAAGACGGGCGAAAAGATCAAATGACACACCCAGGGACCTTTGTGAAGGAATTACCGCTGATATAGACACACTGGAAGAATAAAATACAAAACAATTCGGATCATGCCTTACAAGCTTATATGCCCACACCAGACATCTCACGGCGACCAGTGTATCAATGACCCAAAACTATTTATAGGTTTATCACTGTACTCGCCAAAGGGGCTACCCTCACTTATCCCATGCATATTCTCTCTCTCCCACTCTCTCTCTATCTCTCTCTCTCTCTCTCTCTCTCTCTCTCTCTCTCTCTCTCTCTCTCTCTCTCTCTCTCACACACACACACACACACACACACTCTCTCTATCTCTCTCCCTCTCTATCTCTCCCTCTCATGCTTTACTCGTGCTATATCTCTCTATCTATCTCTCCCCTCCTCGATCGCTCCTTATCACACTTCCTCCAGCTTTCTTGACACTACGACTATACTAACATAACGCTTCTCGTCCGAACTCCGCTCTCCGCTTAACGGAGAGTGACACGAAACAATAGGGTAACACACCGAACACAAGAAAACCAATGTCAGAAATGGTAACGCGCTCAAGATCATATAGTATATACCCATGTTTGTAATTATAGAATATAAAATATATTGGTTTCGCGAATGACCAACTCAGAATTCCGTTAAAATAACAATAACAACCAGCACCTAATTAGCGAACAGACGGCCGACTTGGCTGTCTCCGACCACAACCCTCAGTGGGCTGCAGAACGAAAACTGTCTATAAAAGTTGAAATATGAGACTTACAAATTATCTATTTCATTTCTTTTATTTGTAACAAACCAAAAATCAACATTATTGACATAATAATGTAAAGGACAATAAACGAAATTGAAATTCCCAACTACACCTTTTACCGGACTCGGCCTTCCGGTCGCGCAGTTCGACTTTTAAATCCGTCCCAAAAATTCAATTTTTTCTATAAATAAAACCCCCAGCGTAAACTCCAGCGCCCTTGGGTTTGTTCGTTAATCCCCTTTCCAATCAATCCATCTAGTTATACTGTTAAATATTTCTTGTTGTCTAAATTATCTAAAATGTTTATATAGTTATCAGGATTTGATTAAATTATGTTTACATCACTCAGACCACCATATCATATAACGCATTGTTAACACATACTATTACACATGCTTGTATCTTGGAATGGAAAGTTAAACAAACTGGATTCTGGGTCATATCAACACATCTGGTGTCACAAATATTTCACCAAAATGTTTTAAAAGACAATTATTCAATAAAAATGTAATAATGGTCTGAAAAAAAAGCATCATAAACTGGCTCGATTGATAGAAATATTAATTTCCCATTGATAGAAGCTCCAATTGAATGGTTTCCCGACTCAGCATTATTATTTTACACCCCCGAATCTAGAGAAAAAGTTCAGGTAATAGATAGATCATCTTTAACATTTCGGTTCTTGTGTCTCTTCATTTGGCTTCTAGAATACAAAATCTGGGTTTGTTTGGTGTCCATTGCCCCCAAGAAGATCAGAGGACATTTTCTCACAAAAAAATCGAGTTCATATTGGTGTATCACCGGCGTTCTTCGCAGACACTTCCGTTGTTCAGCTAGGCTTAATTGTGTGTAACATTTCGGTCCTGCCTTCGTTCGAGAGTTAATATGTCGTAAACAGTCAAATATACAAACAAACACACACAGACAAACACACCCTCACTTAAGCACACGCAGACACACATATATACACACATATAGACAAACATACGACCGCTATATAACGTTGAAGAATATTACTTTAATATTGTGAAAATTGCATTTTTGTTGTTGTATATTTATATTTTATTTGCACGTGTAAATGAATATATGATATATCAAGCGCTCACGGCCAGCTTTTATTGTTTTCATTTATTACGAAAAGACAATGTTTTGGTCGAAACGGGGATAAACTTTGTGCGTCCAATGCCATTCTGATAAAAATTGATTTCCAAGAAACATCCGTCCTGTAAATATGTCAAAACTTGGATTAATTACAAAAGTTAGAATATCGCAGGACAAAACAGCAAAATACAAAACATGCGATTGTCACATATGCCGCATGATATGCGTGGGGTTACGACTTTATCACATGCCGCGTCTTGAAGCCGTCAAAAATATAAAGATCTCCCGCGGTTCACTCCTCGTAGAAATGGCACCCACTGAGATCTACGAAAAATGTATTAAACAAATGATCGTATTCATTAATTGTCGGCGATCCGAAACTCTTCATTAAACGGCGTTTGTTGTTGAAGCACCGTCCAAATAAATAGAATCTAATTTCGCTAACCCGATATTATAACTGCGATCCGTTTAACTAGCGATTGTTATTAATTCCTTTGAATGGACGGGTTTGGCAGGCGGGGGTCGTTGGCGTATTAGCCCGATTCTGTTTAATTACACTCGGTCTGGGAGAGTTGTTTGTCACAGTCGGAATGATAGGATCAACTCGAGTTATTGTCCTTTAATAATTAAGCCTCTAAGTCGATGAAGATTAGCAGGGAACAGCAGGAACATTCACACTCTGCGAATGGTGACACTAATTTTGTGTTCTCTGCTATAAACATTCTATTCACGGAATGGCAATTGTTCCGTTTCATGTTTGATTCCGATATTTTGTAACAGAAAGTCGAATTCATGTACAGCGGTACGCACAGTCATGATGCATTTTTACCTGCGGGGTGGGCCGGGTTGCTAGCATGCATACTTAGGATTCACACGGATTATCATATACGGAGGGTGTTAGGGTGTCAGGACCACCGATCGCGACATCGTAAATAAAACAAATATGTAATTAAATAAACATATAAATCTATGAACTGTTAGAAAATTCATGACCTTTGCAGAATTAAATTTCTATAGAATTTTAAAAGTACGGATGTGTTATATATATTCTCATTCTAAAGAAAAATAAATATATATATATATAATTAAATAAATAAGTCAATAAACTATTCGAACATTTATGATGTCTGCAGATTTTCGCAGAATTTATTTTTAGTAAAATTTACTTGATCGTGCTTATTTAACAGTGGAAACTTTTGTTTTCAGGTATGGTTCCAGAACAGACGAGCAAAATGGCGTAAACAGGAAAAAATAATTGGCCACGATAGTCCGCCATTCTTCCACGGTGAGCATGTGTCATCCTTCTCTGATATTGGCGGCCTTAGCAACGCCATTGGTTACCCAGGGGAGACAATCTGGCAGAGTCGTCTGAGTAGCCTCGCAGTGACTAATCCTCTACTCGCGATGAGTCAGCGTCCCCCGACAGAAATATCGTCCGCGCATGCGCATTTACACGGAAAAGTTCCTCTGTTGATGCCACATACTATGATGTCACCGTATAATCCGTTCGTGCTTCCAGGAGCTATGCTAGGACAAGGACTACCACCGTTTTGCTCACCTATTGGGCATCTCGGCACCTCTCCAAATCACGGACTATATGGTGCCCTAGCAGGCAGAAAAGTTATTCCCATTGAATCTCGCGAAGTCACGAGAGAGTTCGCTCGATCTCCGATCTCACGAGACGAGAGTGTTGACGGTAAAGTGAACACAGTTGTTTCTAAGGAGGATGGTACTCTTAAGTCTTGAAATGTATACTGGTGTATGTGGAGCAGGGGTGTGTAGGCAGGTGTGTGGCGACAGGGGCTGTGTTGTTGTGTGGGAGGGGTGGAACTGTTGGCTAAATGTCTTGTACTCTTAGAACAAATGTGTATAAATTCTACACAATATGTTTTAATTTTGATCTTAAACAAAATTATGTAGAAATGACACATGACATAAGTGTCGGTGGAATTTCCTCAACATTGAATATGAGTGAATATGTGAATATATTATAGTTAGTAGATGAGATATGTTCTATTTGATAGACAAACATCGTAACAAGCTACCATATTAAACGATCTGGTAGCAACTTTGAAACTTTGTGCTACACAATTATGTGCTGTTCAGTTTTGACACACCACATTGTAGCACAAAGTTTTAACGAGTAGGGTACTATGTACTGAACTACCACGTGATAAGAATCACGAATAGCGTACTATCTCACAGCATAACTAAGTAAAAAATAATCACGTCAAACAGACATATATCACTTTACTTCGAGTAGCAAGAGTTTTAAATGGCACTTTGTTCTCGTCAAATCCAAGAAAAAGTTTTTTGACACGTACAAAACATTTACGCCTGCTATAAGCTATTCATAGTTGTTTTCAGGAGTGGTCGGTTAAGATGTAATTTGTGAACTGGCATCTCGAACTGGACGACAGGAGCGATATTAGCCAGAAACAGTCAATTCGATTCGTGTATGTTGAAAATTGTTTACTTGTTTTCACTGTTGTTGATCTATATATAGTGCAATAAATCTGTTGACTCTCAATTCGTCGAGTTTTCTTTTAAAGGTGGGATTCCAACACATTCAATTAAAATAGACTGCATTTGTGACGGAAACGTCTGCTGTGGGCTGCATATATTAGTTACAAATAGCAAAGCAGAGTTATGTCCCTTCCCAATCATGGTCTGACCACGGACGCGCGTATATACAAACAGCAAAGTAGAGTTATGTCCTCTTACTATATACGCTGGGCTGACCACGGAAGAGTCGAGAGCCCGCTATCTATTTTTACACAAACATCAATTCAGAATTATGTCCCTCATACGCTGGATTGACCACGGAAGCGTCGGGTGCCCGCTATCAATATATACAAACATCAAAGTAGAATTATATCCCTTCCATACGCTGGATTGACCATGGACGCATCGTTGGTCCGCTATCTATATATACAAGAAAACCATAGTCAGAAATGGTAACGCGCTCAAGATCATATATTATATACCCATACCATGCTTGTAATTATAGAATATAAAATATATTGGTTTCGCGAATTACCAACTCAGAATTCCGTTAAAATAACAATAACAACCAGCACCTAATTAACGAACCGGCGGCCGACTCGGCCGTCCTTGACCACAACCGTCAGTGGGCTGCAGAACGAAACATATCTATAAAATCTTTTAAATTTCTTTTATTGGTAATTGACATAGCTTGTCACAAACCATAAATCAACATTATTGACTTAATAATGTAAATGACAATAAACGAAATTTAAATTCCCAACTACACCTTTTACCGGACTCGGCCTCCTGGTCGCGCAGTTCGACTTTTAAACCGGAAAAACCAATTATCTATAAATAAAATTCCCATCGGACCACAGCTTTCAACAATTTTCAGAACAGTATACACGCGGCGCGCGCTAACAAACAGCAAAGGAGAGTTATGTCCCCTCCATAGGCTGGAATGACCATGGACGCGTCGGGGGTCCGCTATCTATATATACAATCAGGAAGTGTCGGGAGCCCGCCATCTATATATACAAACAGCGATGCTTAGTTATGTCCCCTCCCTATACGCTGGATTGACCATGGACGTGTCGGGAGTCCGCTATCTATATATACAAACAGAACTGCAGTGTTATGTCCCCTCCATACGCTGGGTTGACCATGGACGTGTCGGGAGCCCGCTATCTATATATACAAACAGCAATGCATAGTTATGTCCCCTCCCTACACTCTTACAAATATAGCTACTATATAGTACCTATATAGGTACTATCCTTGCCACTGGGTTAGTGCCTAACTTTAGGTACTATATAGTACCTATATGATATAGCTACTATAAAGTACCTAATTATGTTTTATATAGTACCTAGTTAGATACTATATAGTAGATATACAGCTACTATATAGTACATATTAAAAGTATATAATATTTAGCACCTAAGTTAGGTATTATATAGTACCTAAGTAGGTACTATATAGCACCTTCATAGGCACTATATAGTACCTAACTATATTTGGCAACAGAATCTTCCTTCCATTGCGAAGCCGGCTAAGTCGAGCAAAGTTAAACGCCAACAGAGTCGGTTGTCTCGGCGGAACATGGCGAAGCGTCCATCTTTATTGTCTTCTCTTCTTAGATTCCTGCGTTTACGTTTCACAACACCTCTAATTCGGTAGATCCAGAGTAATTCATACAACGATTAGTCGATGATAATGAATTATAACAATGGCTTCTTGAAAATAAATTCCTCGTGGTCTGCGAATGCGCCCTCTGTCGTGAGCGTCTCTCAAATAACAGGGGGGGGGGTAATTTGGTTTATCCTGAATGCGATATAGCGGTTCCACGATATGCACTAAAGGCGGTATAGCTACTATATCACACCAATAACCTATATGTGTTACACATATAGGTACTATAGCTACAATAGCTACTTGGGAGCCCGATATCTATATATACAAACAGCAATGCACAGTTATGTCCCCTCCATACGATGGATTTACCATGGACGTGCCGGGAGCCCGCTATCTATATATACAAACAGCAATGCATAATTATGTCCCCTCCCTACGCTGGATTGACCATGGACGTGTCGGGACCCTGCTATATATATACAAAGAGCAAAGCCGAGTTATATCCCATCCCAACCATGGTCTGACCATGGACGCGCAGGGACCCCGCTATCTATATACAAACAACAAAGAAGAGTTATGTTCCCTTGCTACGCTGGACTGACCACGGAAGTGTCGAGAGCCCGCTATCTATATATACAAACAACAATGCATAGTTATGTCCCCTCCATACGATGGATTGACCATGGACGTGTCGGGAGCCCGCTATCTATCTTATATCTATATTTGCGAATGTCTGTCTGTCTGTCTGTCTGTCTGTCTGTCTGTCTGTGTTCTATAGAAATTCACAGGGGACCATCTAGATGATGCCAAAGGGGTCTACTAGGAGTAGCTTTTTACGAGAAAGATAATGGTCGGGGTTAGAATTTTCTAAAGTGACGCCGTTGTTGTCAGGGGCAGAAAAGGGGAAAAGGCAGAAAAAAAATTTGTCGCCGATTGCCACCAAACTTATATATAATCATCCCCATAAAATGAGGAATCTAATGGCGTGGTTTAAATATGGCAAAAGTCGCGCCGTTCGCGTCCGGTGTGCCCGGAAGGGGGGGGGGGGGGGGGCAGATGTTTTTTTCTGTCGCCGATTGCCACGAAACTTACATATAATCATCCCCATGATATGAAGAATCCAACGGTGTGCTTTAAATATGTCAAAAGTGGCGTCGTTTGAGACAGGGATGAACGGAAGGGGAGAGGGGCACCAAAATTGATAAAACTTATTTTAGCGCCGATTTCCACCAAATTGATATATATTCTTCTTCGTGATACAAGGAATCTAATTGTGCGATTTAACAACGCCAAATTGTTGTTTTTGAATGAGAGATTGGGAGGGGGCGGTCACTAAATTTGATAATAAGTCGCCGATTGCCACCACACTTATACAAAATCATCCCCATGGTATGAGGAGTCTAATGGTGTGGCTTTTATCTGTCAAATGCGGCCTCATTCGAGCCAGGGTTGCATTGAAAGGGACAGGGGCACCAAAATTGATGCACAATATTTTTAGCGCCAATTTCCACCAAATTGATACACGTTCTTATCCATGATACGAGGAATCTAATCGTGATTTAAAGACGCCATAGTGGTGCTGTTTGGGTGGGAGACGGAGAGGGGAGGGATTGGCACCAAATTTGATAAAAAATTGTTTAGTCGCCGATTATCACCAAACTTATAAACAATCATCTCCATGATATCAGGAGTGTAATCGTGTGGTTTAAGGATGTCACAAGTGGGGCCATTCGAGTCAGTGGTGTATAGAGATGAGAGGGACACAAACAATTATATCTATATGTTTAGTGCCGATTTCAACCAGATTGATACATATTCTCCTCCGTGATACGATGAATCTTATCGTGTGGTTTAGATACACCAAATTGGTGCCCTATGGGTGAGAGATATGGGGACCTTAAATTTGATACGAATTTGTATACTCGCCAATTTTCACCAATTTCATATATATGCATCTCTAATCTCTAATGAGTCTTAGTGTGTGCAGCTTGAGTCCGAAATAGGGACGGGAGGGTCACCAAAATTGATACAAAATATTTTTAGTACCAATTACCATCAAATTCAGACACGTTCTTCTCAAATGATACAAGAAATAAAATCGTGCTGTCTGTCTGTCTTTTTGTCTGTCTGTGTGCGTTCTATAATAACTTCACGCGTTACAATCGAGATGGCACCAAGGCGTTCTAAGAGGGGTAACTTTTTACAAGGAAGATAATGGTGCGGGTTAAAATTTTCTGAAATGACGCTGTTGGTGGGAGGGGAAATTAAAAAAATATGGTGAAATAGTTTTGTCGCTGATTTCCACCAAACGAATACATAATCACCTTCGCAATATGGCGTTGTTCGAGTCAGCGTTGCATCAACAATTGATTTAATAAACCAAATTCCACCAAATTCATACACGTTTTTCTCTAATGATATACCATGAATTAAATCACATTTGGTGTCGTTTGCGTCACGGATGGCGAGCGGATATGCACTATCATTGATAATAATGCTATTCGCCGATATCCACATATAAGTTATATACAGTCGCCAGGCCATCTCCATATCATTTTAAGTAGTTGGGCGTTCACATTTCACAATCCCGACATATGGTGACCCACATAAGTCACTTGAACAATTGTATCTTCTTAACAGTCATATTTATATGGGAATGACAATCAAGGCATTCACACAATGAGCTAGCAAAAAGAGATAACTAGAAGAAGCATTAAACGTATATTTATCATTCTACTGAAGAGATACATATATTCGTGCAAACTGAGAGACCTCGAACCGTCAGAGGATTGCATATATATAATAACAAATTTAGTCTGTTCCATTCAATACAGTTTCCACAAAAAGTTACAATTTGTCAAGAGATATGGAAGGCCTGTTCAAAAATAGTGGTCACCACTAGTGTGCAGTCAAATATAGTTTCTTCTGATATACAAGAAAATGCAGTTAGTAGCACAAGACTTTTCAGGATCCTACCAATACTGACATCTGACAAGGGTTTTAGTACAGACTCATCGACTGACATAAACAACTCAAAATCTCGCTCTGTGCCTGGCACATGTAGCTGATATGTGCGCAGCAACATTTCGTTTAAACTAAGAATATTTAGCCAATATATAGCACCATGAACAGAGGAGCACCTGGAAATTTCTTGGAAACATCTGTATCTTCATGGAGATATGATAGCCAGGTGTCCTCTAGATCTTAGTCCAACCCACTAGATTGATTGATACATCTCAATATGTAAAACCCAATTATCATCTTTTATCGAACAAATGTGTTTATGATGTTCATGTATCATATTATAACGTCTAATGTATACGCAGTTGTAAATAAATAAATACTTCATTATTGGTGGAACGGATTAATCGCGATAAACAGAATGACAATTGACAAGGTGAGCCACTACTTATATTCCATGACTGTAATAATCATGTTTTGTGATGCTATTTGAATATACAATTTATGAGAAAACGTATAACACTTTAAGCAAGAGCATTCTCTATTCCCAACAAATATCCACAGCATACATTAACCTGGGCAACGCCGGGTAACCCTGCTTGTATATATATATATACAAACAGCAAAGCAGAGTTATGTCCACCCCATTCGCTGGTCTGAAATCTCGCTATCTAAAAAAAGTTACAAACAGCAAAGCAGAGTTGTGTCCCCTCCCTACCCTGCATGGTCTGACCACGGAAGCATCTGTTGTCCGTGATATATATATATATATATATATATATATATTAGTTCCAAATATCAATGCAGAGTTATTTCCCCTCCATATATCCTGGACGCTGCTGCTATGCACTATCTATATAATTATATTAGTTACAAACAGTAATGCAGAGTTATATCCCTCGCTATGTTGGTCTGACCACGGACGCGTCTCTACCCCGCTATCTATGTTAGTTTCAACTCCATAATGCAGAGTTATGTCCCCTCCAATCGCTGGTATGAAAGCCCGCTATCTTCATATACTAGTTCCAAACTGTAATGCAGAGTTCTCTCCCATCCATACGCTAGCCTGACCACAGTCACAACGTGCTAGTGTATATTTTTGGAACATGAACTCTCATACAATGGCTGTCACCGCATGTGTCATTTCTAATAATGTTTTGTTGTCTAACTTTTGACAAATATATAGTTGATTCAAGCTTATATACTCAACACCAGAACACCAAGAGGATGTATCAAGCTCATATCAGCGATGTATATATAGGTCTCATTTACGTTCATGCTCATATACAGTACACCAAGAGGATGTATCAAGGCTCGTATTCAGTACACCAATAGGATGTATCAAGGCTCGTATTCAGTACACCAAGAGGATGTATCAAGGCTCGTATTCAGTACACCAAGAGGATGTATCAAGGCTCGTATTCAGTACACCAATAGGATGTATCAAGGCTCGTATTCAGTACACCAAGAGGATGTATCAAGGCTCGTATTCAGTACACCAAGAGGATGTATCAAGGCTCGTATTCAGTACACCAAGAGGATGTATCAAGGCTCGTATTCAGTACACCAAGAGGATGTATCAAGGCTCGTATTCAGTACACCAAGAGGATGTATCAAGGCTGGTATTCAGTACACAAAGATGATGTATCAAGGCTCGTATTCAGTACACCAATAGGATGTATCAAGGCTCGTATTCAGTACACCAAGAGGATATATCAAGGCTCGTATTCAGTACACAAAGAGGATGTATCAAGGCTCGTATTCAGTACACCAATAGGATGTATCAAGGCTCGTATTCAGTACACCAAGAGGATGTATCAAGGCTCGTATTCAGTACACCAAGATGATGTATCAAGGCTCGTATTCAGTACACCAAGAGGATGTATCAAGGCTCGTATTCAGTACACCAAAAGGATGTATCAAGGCTCGTATTCAGTACACCAAGAGGATGTATCAAGGCTGGTATTCAGTACACAAAGATGATGTATCAAGGCTCGTATTCAGTACACAAATAGGATGTATCAAGGCTGGTATTCAGTACACCAAGAGGATATATCAAGGCTCGTATTCAGTACACCAAGAGGATGTATCAAGGCTCGTATTCAGTACACCAAGAGGATGTATCAAGGCTCGTATTCAGTACACCAAGAGGATGTATCAAGGCTCGTATTCAGTACACCAAGAGGATGTATCAAGGCTCGTATTCAGTACACCAAGAGGATGTATCAAGGCTCGTATTCAGTACACCAAGAGGATGTATCAAGGCTCGTATTCAGTACACAAAGAGGATGTATCAAGGCTCGTATTCAGTACACCAAGAGGATGTATCAAGGCTCGTATTCAGTACACCAAGAGGGTGTATCAAGGCTCGTATTCAGTACACCAAGAGGATGTATCAAGGCTCGTATTCACTACACCAAAAGGATGTATCAAGGCTCGTATTCAGTACACCAAGAGGATGTATCAAGGCTCGTATTCAGTACACCAAGAGGATGTATCAAGGCTCGTATTCAGTACACCACTATGATGTATCAAGGCTCGTATTCAGTACACCAAGAGGATGTATCAAGGCTCGTATTCAGTACACCAAGAGGATGTATCAAGGCTCGTATTCAGTACACCACGAGGATGTATCAAGGCCGGTATTCACAAACTGCTTTAATTATTTTATAATCTGGAAATTTATCTGGAAGTGGCTGAACGCGCAAGGTACCTTTACGGAAGTTTTCAACACACCCTGTCGTCAATAAGATTACCCAATGTATTCAGATTTGCCATTTGTAAATAGACACCGTCTCATGACTAAATCGCGGACACCCACCGGATATTATGCGCACGCATAACGACTCAGACTGAATCTTCCTGAGGAATGAGTTTTGATGATATAATTGAGATATTCGCCTTATTCCTTTCATCCGTACATACTGTATTTTGCACCCGGGTCTTTTCCCATTATACTTATGTTTGAAGCGAACCAAACGATTACTGAGATGCGCATGCAGTGTGTTTTATGTAACTGGTGATCAATCTCTGACCGCCTCCAATCTCCTTGTTTTGGATATTCAATGGAATAGAACTCGAAAGCTGTAAAACCAAAACCGAGTACAGGCTGCAGAGAAAATCAACTCTTGGTTTAGTGTATTTTAAATGCATAACTCAGACTGCCTAACCGTAATCCCCATCTTAGTCTGACAGTTTGTATTAGTCCACATGCTCATCGATCAACAATTGTACATGTAAGTATGTTCCCATGAGAATAACGAACACATATACTAGGTTTAACTTTCATGACTGGAGCTTCCTGAATTTTTGCGAAAACCCTGTGCTAATGCATTCTCTTGTATATGCGAGTCGACCATAGGTCGCCTCGCATATATAAGAGAATGAATTGGCCTAACAAATTTTATAATACTGTTTATCATTGTTAAAAAATGTAAGACAAAATGAAAACAAATTGTTTAAGAAAAAGGTATAAAAATTGATAAAGAATGTAAGAACAAAATTATTTTAAAAAATGATAATTTTTTTAAAGAATGTAAGAACACATTATAAAAATGATAAAATTATTAAAGAATATAAGAAAAAAAATATACAAAAATGATAAAAAATGTTAAAGGGGTATTGTACATTAAATCCGGCCATTTGTGGGACCATCCCCTTTTATACTCAACAGAATATATGCAACAAATGAATGAATTTAAGATATGGGTGAGTGCAAAATACACTCGTGTGCTCTATGGACGATGCAAACAACATGGTAATTATAATGAAAAAAATGATAAAAAATGATAAAAATGTTAAAAGAATGTACGAAAAAATGATAAAAATTGTTAGGCCAATGCATTCTATTATATATACGAGGCGACCTATATATGGTCGACTCGCTTATATAAGACAATGCATTGGCACAGGGTTTTCAATGTTGCACCAGCGCAGTTCCCGTCATGAAAGGGTTAATTAGAGGCCTGGGTGTTATTTGCAGCTTTAATCCTTTCACGACGGGGTCTGCGCTTGTGTAGCATTAACGATACTGTACCAGTGCATTCTCTTATATATGCGAGTCTCCCATGCATATAGGGAGCCTAGCTTATTTAAGAAAATGCACTGGCTTACAATATCAAGGTAAATATTGTTAGTCCAATGTATTCTCTCATATATACGAGGCCCTCTATGGGAGACTCGCATATATAATGGAATTCATTGACACAGGGTTTTCGCTAAATTTGACGAAGCTCCAGTCATGGGAGGGTTAAAAGGACTTCAAGTCTAAAATTAAGCAAATTAATCCCTCGGATGTTGTCACGTTCCCGGGGGCAAAACGGGTTAAAACAAATGCTTACACACGTGCGTCGATGTCACTCGATAACCTGAAGCGATTTCTACATGCACGCGGTGAAGTAATTTCCTGCTAATTAACATGGGCGGTCTTTCCTCCGCAGAAAATTACAACGTCCTAGCAACCAAAACGACGATAAATTCCCGATAAACCAAAACGACCAGTCTTGTGAATGCATATATACTTTGGTCACAATGTGTCAATTGACAGAATACCATACAACTATTGGTTCTCACACAATTACCGATTAAGGTTTTCTCGATAACATGAATTATTGATTACTTTCCGATGCAGCCTGTCAACCAATTAACATAGATATCGATAACTAAAATCGAGTGATAATACCACACCTGCACTTTTCGATATACGTTTTTTGATTAAAATGCAGATTTCGAAAGGAACGTGGATTCCGTTATTCATTTTCGGACCATTTTTTGAACCTCGACCAAAAAATGTTCGGCACAAAATGTTTCGCCCAGAATTTGGGGTCATTTGTCACCCTTCCTTAGGGTAGAACTGTTTTACCAACATAACCACACTTCTAATCCACGGTGCACAGGTACCAACATAACCACGCTGCTAATCCACGGTGCACAGGTACAAATATAAATCATCAAGACTCGTGCTGACATTTGCACCGAAATGAAACTATATAACACCAGCCAAAATTCACAGTATACCACGAACACGATCAACTGAATTTCATGATAACTTACCACTAGCTAATCAAAACGACTATTCGAAGATACCAATAATATTGAATTGAATTGAATATTTGTTTATTATAGTGACATTGTGTTATCTATTACATATTTTTGAACATCTGTCTGGGTGTATGTATGTGTGTGTTATAGAATCGAAAACTGCTCGACCGATCCGACTCAAATTTGGAATGTAGACCTATATACTTTGATCCCGGGAACAATATGGGCGGGTTCAATTTCACGTGCGACCGTGTCCTTGACCTTGACCTCGCTCATATACGCTCATATAAGCATGTTGCTGGACCGATCGAACAATAGTTTGGCCAGACGCTGTATATTCTGCCCAGACGGAGGCGATCACAAAGGAATCCCTAAATAGCCCGGACGAAGTTGGGCACATCAGTTAGTATATGTATAAATGCGTACACACCAATAATCGGCAAAAACACGCGTTGGGTAAAATTTTACCTTACAAAATCGTGCATATAGCACCACGCGAACGTTGATTAAATTTTACCCAATGTTACAGGGGGGAGTCTGCAAAAAATAAATCCGTATATAGGGCCGGGGTGGGTGGGTGGTCCAGAGGCCGAAAAAATCGTGCTTGTAATTTTTTTCCAAAATGGGTTTTTTTTCAAACAATTTACAAGTACTGATTATGTAATGTTGTTTGTAAGCATGTTGGTACCATGCTTGTTGGTATAGGGCTATATAGGCAGCTATAGTTACTCTTTAGCCTCAGATTTATCAACATTCTGGATTTCACAGGATCCCGGCCCACTGCACCGTAATAGCGTTCAAGAAACTCATGATCAACGGAAGAAATATTTAGTAACAAAATTAATATATTACCTGAATAAAAGTAACAAAACAAAAAAACTGTATCACAAATTGGATACTACATGGTGAATACTCAATGATGACTAGATATCATTAAACTGATTGTTGCATAACATGAAATTGAAAAGGGTATCTCATAAATTTCTAATATCGGGGTATAATAACCATATATCTATATATGTGTATACCTGACCAAAAACAATTCCCCCCCCCCACCCCACCACGGTGGATAAGACTAACGAGTTCTTTGGTCATGCACAAATAATTTTGGAACCCCTGCCCTGTTTACCGCTATTTACACTGGCCAGTGTTCTCTGTCAGACACAACACACTCGATATATTAAGGCTATAATGGGGTCTAGGGCGATTTGTGACATATAGTGTACCTACACAACGCTTTAGTATTGTTGTTGACTGAAAACACCAGGAAATACAGTTTATTTTTCGTTTTTCTGATCTGTGTTTACCAATTACGCATGTTATTGCTTGAGTTTTAATGGTACACAGCAAGAGTTTGCACCAAAAAAGGATAGTGGAATGGGACTGAAAGGCAGTTAACACAGCTATTGAAGAACGGCTAAAAAGACCTCTGAAATTTTGATAGAAACATGAGAAAGGGGGTGGGTCCCCAAAATTTTGGAGGAATTTTTTTTTTTTTTACACAAATGGGGTGGTGGGTCCCTCGGGGTCGGAAAAAACTTTTTGGGCCCTATATGTGCAATTTTTTTCCAGACTCCCCCTGAATGTTGAGCAATGTTTTTACTCATCGCATGCAGGGTAACAATTTACCCAATATTAATTTCCATTATGCATTGGACGATATTTTGTATGCTTAGGCTTTGGCTTAGGCTTAGGTGATATGTAGGAAAATTGGTGCACATGTGCATGTCACCTGACCAGAGGAATATAATTGGACATGAGCCTTTGATCTCAGATGACTTATAAGTGGCTAATAAATTATTTTACCATAGATGACCAACGAAGAGCCGTTATTATCAGCTCGGAAGATATGTGGAAATATTTATTTGACCCAACAATTAAAGATGCATAATCTTCATTAACGCTCGCAAATTATATTTCCTTGGCTTCGTGTGTAAAAAATATTTGATTCGAGTTTTAGGAACCCATCCATCAAAACTCAGAGTGATCAGACATCGATTTTTGTAATCTATTATTTTTTACCACCGATACTACTTAGTGGTCACGAAACAAGTCGACGAGAAGGCGGTCTCGGACCAAATTTCGGATGAAGATGGATAACTCTAAAATTAAGTGGCTATTTTGTGGATATTTGACAAACCGGCAATATTTCGTTGAACAAAATGTTGCTAAATAACAGGTTTTGGGGAATATTATACTATGGTTAGTATTTTTTGATTTTTGGGCAGATAATCTATTCTGATAACTGAAGCGGCATTTCACAAAAATGTTTTTGTTGTCGTTGTTGTTGGAATCTGATGATATGGGGACCATCGAATCGGATTGAGCACCTTTAAGTAATTATTCACCTAAAAGTTCGGGTACAAAAAATAGCCCAAAGCAGAAGAGAAATTAATATTGGATAAATTGTTACCCTGCGTTGAGTTAAAACATTGCCCAACATTGGGTACAATTTACCAAAACGTTCGCATGTTGGGTAAAATTTTTACCCAACGCGTTTTTAAATGTAAGGCCTAAAAGTCACTCCATTTACAAATAAATATAATTATTAATTCCGCGACATCGTTATTAATGTCTGTCTTTCTCTAAATTCACGGAACATAAATTAACAGTATGTAGTGGAGATATATCAAATAATTGTTTGGCCATATAAGTAAGAGAGTTCACACAGTTGATAAGGAAATTGGCACTATGAAAAAGTTCCGTCCAGAACCTGTCATATGAGTTGCATTGAAATAACAGATGGAGTTCGTCCTCCACAATAATGAGAGGTACAGTAATGATCTAAGTAATCGACTCCTTAACCACATAAGAATTATGGGTAACTTTTCAGGATTTAGTAGGAAATATGGCTTGTTGGCATTCATCGGAAAGCTCTTGAGGAGAGCTTTCCGATGAATGGCAACAAGCCATATTTCCGACTAAATCCTGAAAAGTTACCCATAATTCTGCCGTAGTTAAGTAGTCGATTACTTAGAGCATTACTGTATGACTGACAACCCGTGGTTCTATTCTAAAACAAACTCAGAGTTAATCGCTCGTTTGATATACATCTGATATTTGTGGTGGTTCTTCTGCGAATGACGGATTGAATTATTAGAAATAACACATGTTTCGAATTAAGGTAACACATGTTTCGATAAAGGTAACACATGATTCGATTAATGTAATGTTTTGATTAAGGTAATGTTTAGATTAAGGTAATGTTTCGATTATGGTAATGTTTCGATTAAGATAATGTTTCGATTAAGGTAATGTTTCGATTAAGGTAACGCATGTTTCGATTAAGGTAACGCATGTTTCGATTAAGGTAATGTTTCGATTAAGCTAATGTTTCGATTAAGGTAATATATCGATTAAGGTAATGTTTTGATTAAGGTAATGTTTCGATTAAGGTAATGTTTCGATTAAGGTAATGTTTCGATTAAGGTAATGTTTCGATTAAGGTAACACATGTTTCGATTAAGGTAACGCATGTTTCGATTAAGGTAATGTTTCGATTAAGGTAATGTTTCGAGTAAGGTAATGTGTGTTTAGATTAAGGTAATATTTCGATAGAGGTAATGTTTCGATTAAGGTAATGTTTCGATTAAGGTAATATTTCGATTGAGATAATGTTTCGATTAAGGTAATGTTTCGATTAAGGTAAGTAATTCTTGTATTCATCGACCTACATATTTACTCAGACTTTGACAAAAGCGATCAATAGATTTCCATGCGTGATACAGGGACATTGGTATGAGCTGATATAACTTTTACGACAACGCGTCATTATTTCGAATACAATTTATCTTGGCAATATCTCTTTACACGTATAATTGCATATCATTGCGCGCACGTGGTATATGTCAAACTACAAGGCAGAAATCAGTCTCTTCGCAAAACTGTCTGATCACTGCTATCATGTTCGTACTATTTTAAGGTTGTTCTATATTATGATATTGGATTTTGAAATAATTCCTCGGCAACATGTGCATGGGAATCAATCTGCGAAAAAACAGCGCCTATATTCATCAATCCAGGCGCATTATTTTGCCGTCAGATGTCGGTCATTTTTCAATTAATAACAATATAATTATGGCAAATTTTCCATGTAATATAGGCAGTTGGGTTTGTTAGTTTTCTACAACAGAAAAAATGTTGAGTGAGATTTCTACAACAGAAAAAGCATGAACATGTTAAGAAATCCTTACGTTTTACTGATCAGAGCGTGCAGGGATAAATGGAGATAACGAGAGAGGGAGAGAGAGAGAGAGAGAGAGAGAGAAGAGAGAGAGAGAGAGAGAAAGAGAGGGGGACAATATATAGCTATAGATATGGACGGGAATGTGTTGGCGAGGCGGTGAAGACTGCACAACGCTCGGTTATGGTCACACACTTGTTCTCAGAGACTATGCAGCAAATAAACAATAAAATCTTGGTAACCATGGTAACCATAAACACTGTACTTGACCATAAATATCATTTTAAATAAAAAGCATCCCCGAGAGATTGTCTTTTGTTTCTTCTGTTGAGCCCCGGGCGGATTGTCTTCTACGAGAAGAGCACATTACTTGAGGTGAAGTGAGCAAAGGGCCGCGCCACAAAGTGACGATCCAATAATCCACTATGAAGATAATTTCATCCGTGAGCGACTAGAAAACCTAATTTCCCACAAGTTGACGGCGCAAACAACGAGCGAGCATCAAGCGATTGTCTTAGAACAATAGAAAGCCCCTCACTGATTTGATTGAACGTCTAATTGTGACTGGCCAATCACTTTCAACGACACTTAACCGCATGATAGAGAAAATTAAACTTGTTTGGAAGAAAATTAGCTAATTTTGCCCAGAACCTCCATTGATAATGGCAGCCTCGAGGCATTTACTGGTAAGCCTTTATTAGGTTATAATAAAGGAATGAACGGATATTACTGGCACATTACGCTAAATCAAATATTTGTTGGGGTTTGCTAGTTAAAGTTCCTCAATCCCGCGTGTAGTGTTTATCCAATTTAGCGCGATAGAACCCCTGGCGAACGCCCTGGTGGAGAAAATCGCGAGAAAATTGAAATCTTCGAGGACAAATTGGTTGATTACATGAAAGTGAAGCTAGGAATATTAGTCTCTCTGGCCGTCGGCAAACACTCACCATCCCCGTGTAATATAACAAAACTATATGGCGAGTTTACTTCGTTGTCCGTCAGCCGTCCTTCGTCTTCACCAACAAGCGAAACCATGTGCGAATTATTGCCGTGTTCAAATTTGAAAGATCCCAGATGTGTACTAGTAAGTCAATTATGGTTGGCCAAAATAGTTAACTTTTTTCAATTATTATGCGCACTGGGTCGCATAATAACTGTTCTTGTTAACAAATATGGAGTGTAATCTTACTTTTGTTTTTCGTGTTACAACGAGTCTTTTGTTTTGTTATAACAACTCGATAAAGTCTAACACGATATATCGAATTAAATGTAACGCGATCAGTTTTAGAGTGCATATACATGGATTTTCCCCGGTCGAATTAATGTTTATTGCAAAATCAGCTCTCAAATATTGCAAATCATGCAGTCTGGAACTAAAACCTTCAATCAGAACTTTAAAAAGTTCCCATATTTGAAACTGGCAGAAAAAATTATCTCTATACGAACGTAGCCACAAAGTAGAGGTTTGTGGTATGATCAAGGTGTATAGATAGACTCTGACAGAGACGAAGCTCCACCATGTGACTCTTGGATGCCCACGGGGATCCCTCGGGTATAATCGTTATAGGGAGCCTCTCACATATAAGAGAATGCACTGGCGGCAGGGGCGCCGGAAGCATCCAAGGGCAGGGGGGGGGGGGGGGGGGCAGAGCCTACAAAAAGGGCACTTTTCCCAGCTTTTCCGCAAAAAAGGGCATTTTCTCCACCAACTCGGGAAAATAACCATAAATTCATTGTGGCAAAAATCCCTATTTTAATGGTATTTGTCGGTTTTTATGGCCGTTTTGTGATAAAATTGACAAAAAAATTATATTCCTTGTGAACACACAAAAAGCATTTTCTGTCTCCAGAAAAAGGGCAAGTCCTGCCCCCACTCGCCCCTTGGTCAAGGGCAGGGGGGTCAGCTGCCCCATCTGCCCCCCTCTTCCGGCGCCCCTGCACTGGCGTACATGGTGACAAGGTAACTATTGTTAGGTCAATGCATTCTCTTATATATGCAAATATCCAATATGGTGCCTCTCATATATAAGGGAATGCACTGGCTTATATTAGTTATACACAAGGTGTCAAGGTAACTATTATTGTTAGGTCATTGCATTCTCCCATATATGCTAATCTCCCATAGGGATCCTCGCAAATATAAGAGAATGCACTGGCTTACAGTGTGTCAAAGTAAATACTGTCAGGCCAATGTATTGTCTTACATATGTGAGGCTCACTACGGAGACGCATCTCTAAGAGATTGCATTGGCACAGGATTTTCGCAAATTTTCAAGAACATCCAGCCACGGAAGGGTTAATTATGGCTGGAACAACTGAATCGGAGAGGTGTAAGAATATGTGTTATACATAATTCAGTAAATAAATTTCATTTTGCCTCGATGGTTTTATCCTAAGTATATTTATATTCGTGCCTCGACATGGTCGATAAGCGAACGGTTTTCAAGCTTTATCTGAGCTGAGGGTCATATAAATGTGTATCAATGCATTTGAACTGATACATTTTTTTCAATTACAACTTTGGGGGAGAGGGGTAATCACGTTTACAATTACACCTTTGAATTTCCCACAAATGAATATACCAAAACATTGAAACTTGAACTTTCGCTACACTTCCCAGTTAAAATCGCAAACTATTTTAAGTGGAAGCTAATCGAATGTTACTGCAACTTATACAATTGTGTAACAATTATCACCTCGATGAAAAAAATTTCACAGACACATTAAACTTTCAAAGTCAAATTCAAATTCTTGATTGGTAAAAAAAACCCCAAACATTTGGTTATAACCAAGAATGACAAGCATAAAAAAACATGATGTATATACACAATTGTCATGAGCAATATATATCAAATGGTCTGAGACAAGTGAAGATAGCACATTACAGATTTACAGTTACATAACTGGTATCAGCGTATACTTAATGGGAAGATATAAGATTGATTTATTTAAGTAATTTGCATAATGTATATTGTTCCCAGCAATGGTGCAATGTGATTCAAATAGTAATTTGGCTATAATCTCTGAAACAGAGGCAAGATATAATATGTTGTTAAATTTGTATCAGATATAAGCCTTATTTTATAGCATTCATTTACGAATTTCAAAAGGATTAACAGCAAATATGTCTCAGTGCAGGTAAGGATAAGTTAGAATTTTGATTTGTCACACACGAGTTGGAAAGATGGGTAAATTTCATACACTGCCTGAGATCTTCATATCTATTACAATAGAGTATGAAATTAAGTTTATCTTCAACGGGTTTGTAATTGTTCTTCGGGTTATATCAATATTTACAGTACATGTGTATCTCTTGTCATTGCCAATTTAGGCCTTACGTATCTTTCTCTCTGTCAATAGCAAGGCAGTGATTAGATATTCTCAACCTAGCAACATTGCAGGTCAGTTATATGTCAAAACCAAGAAGTAAGCATGGTTCCATTTCATATTTTGTTTTAACTAAACTGTATGTTCTAAGTTTATTTTCTTGTATTACTCTCTAGAGAATTATTGCTTATACTATTGGATGATGCAGCAAAATAAATACTGAACCAGTGCCTTCACCCAGTATGATGTATTTCGTACCGATCTATTATATTGGACAACTTTCACATAATGAACTACTACTGATAGAGTACTACCAGAGAGCATTACGTCACTAGAATTTGTGTTCTTTCTAAAAGTTGTCGTTTTGCCATATCCGTATATATAGTTACGATTACGGTTTCGTTATGCTAAGCCTGGGCACGCGAGCTTTACATACAACCACCAATGTTACTGACTGTGACCTGATGACATAATTTGAGACCTTTAAGTACACAATAATCACGACAAACAGAATCATATCACAAGAAGTTTGAATGTCAATATTTTATCGGAAACGGACTCGAAGTTGTCAATTATGTGCGTATGCGAAAAGGTTTTTGGATCGTTCGAACAAATCACGATTACTATTAGATAATCGTAAATCAGGTATTTTTTCGTTCACAACTTAACCTCAGTTTATGTAATGTGATGCTACAATTGGACCCAATAATGCATCTACCAAACTAAATTGTTATTCCGGAATGAACTATGTTTGAATGAGGTATAATACAGAGAGTTATTTTCTTGGGTGCATAACCTTGGAATGACCAGCCATCAGATGTAGTTAATACAGACACTGTAAAATACTTTAGAAACAAATTAGATAAATTTCCCGAAAAATATACATTTACGACGGACCTATTAGGGAGAAAATATTATATAATGATAAATATACGACAGCCATGTCATATCCTGTAATACAGATAATATACTAATATTAATTTGACGCAAAACATGTTTGTTCTGTGAATGGACTTCTCTGTAAACACATGTATATCAAATCATGAAACAAGGAAGATAAATAAGGTATATACTTGAGACTCCAAGTTGGACAACAAACACTTTTGGGGTAAATCAGCCAATCCTTCAAAGATGTGTTTCTTTCACCCATTTGATGGTGTAAATGCTCTCTCTCTCTCTCCCCCTCGACTGTGTTGATCTACAGCGCTTGTTATAACTTCTGCCATTAAGATCCTCACACCGACGCTATGCTGTTAAGCGAAATTGAATGTCTATCCTTGGCAGTTATGTTGCAAATCTAAAAAAAATCAAAAATAATCAGTGGCCTAGGTGTTATATATTTTTTTATTATACATGCACATACGTGTAATAAGAACTCTTCAAGTATAATAGATATGGTTGGCGATTTTTAGTTAGAACAGTCACTATCTCGCATATGCTACATACATTGCGCAATTGGAAAACGACGAAATTATAGATATCAGACAACCGGAGAGTCATGCTACCACTATCATTGGCCGTTATGAAAGAAATTTAAACTCAACCCCCAGGGACCACCGTAGCCTGTGTCATTTAAGCGCTGCTCTATTACTGAAGACGTCATGCATATAAACTGCTCATGTTATGACTATGACGAAACAAATTGCTGAGAAACTGATTTATTTTTTCTAAGTTGCCATCTGTTTTTATTTTCCTGACTTTAATGTTGTAAGTAAAATATATTGAAAAAATACAAAAAGGGAGCCACCAAAAAAAAATCAGGAATGAAAGGATTAAAATAGTTATAACTATCAATTCTCTCGTGCAGTCAACATAGACGCCACAAAAACTAATCCCAAATGAGATAAGAAGGAACAGGGAAGATGTCGATGATATATCTACACAATCTACCACCAACCACACCATCTACCACAAACCACACCATCTACCACCAACCACACAATGGCAAACAAAGAGCCAACACCCTCCCTTTCAGAATTGTAAACATATGGAATGATCCCTGCCATCAGATGTAGTTAATTTATCTAATTTGTTTTTAAAACATTTTTACAGTGTCTGCCACTGTAAAATAATTTTAAAACAAACTAGATAAATTTCCCGAAAGAAGTAGAAATGTTATAGAAAATAAAAGGAAATGCTATAGACCGAACCGATATCCATATGAGCTGCGACAATGCACTCGGTAAAATAGGATATCAATTTGCTTGACACTCGGGTGTTTAATATGAACCTATTCTTTCGTGAGTTGTGTGGCTACAATCGAGATTGATACGATTTGGTGCCTTTATATATTTGTGTCGCAAGGTTGAATTAATTTGGTACATATCTTATTGGACACAAACTTCAAAGTAGCGTAATTTCCAATATACTGAGGATCAGTTATGGAAATTTAGTGAAAATTACTATTATCGGTATTAAGCAGCCATCTTAGTGGCCATCTTTGAAACCACCATCGAACACTGAGCTCAATGATACATAGTTTAATCCAACAATCATTTTTTGTATTGATGCTTTATTCTCATGATTACAAATGAATATTGAGAAATACAGAATGATAGTTACAAAAGGATATGAAGATATATACACATAATATTTGTGGTACTGTTGTGTTTTTACAAATTTAACGGAGCTAATGTGCATGTACAATAATTTCGGCCATGATGTTTTAACCAGCTTTTTTGGCAGATAATTCAGCGGAAACCCTTCACTATTCTGCTGAGAAGAAAGATTCAGGTGGAGGGGTGACATCCTCATAAATATATTGCCTTCAGTTCATACAACACTCTATGTGGACATACGCGGTGATAAATGTACAGCATATAGTTCCTAAAAACAACGCTGCATGTGGGCACACGCGGTGACAAATATATAGCCTATAGTCCATACAACGTTATGTGTGGACACACGCGGTCGATAGTAACTTTATAACGCACAGTGTATAGTTCATACACCGCTCTATGTGGACATCACTACCATTAGAACACAGATGCTGCTCAATGCTTTGGTTGGGTCATAAGTATAAGCTGATAGCCGGATCTTCAATCAGCAATATGCTGTATAACCGAACGCTTACTAACAATGCAAGGTTGCTAAGATAGCAGAAGGATCACTGCCCACTGCACCATCTGATAAATAAAAAGAAAGATTAAGCTGACAAAAAATCGAGGGCCACGTGTCGAACAACTCGATCGGAGAAGATGAAAATAATAACCGCGACTCATACGAATAAACACGGTGCAACGCATCGGAGTACCCAAATTCGGTCTTTCCGGGAACAATACCTCATGCAGTGGACCAAGTCCGGCCAGCATAACGGAGAACGCCGTGTGTGTATAGAAAGGGTTAATTTATATAACACTCACACGTGGAGCCCCACATGGACCAAAGCAGACGACAGTCATCGGTGCATAGTTCTCTGTGTCTTGAGCTGTAATAACTAATATGTATTTAGTATAGAAAGGGTTAATTTCCCCACATGGACGCAAGCAGATGACAGTCATCAGTGCATAGTTATCTGTGTCCGTGGCTCCATAAGGGATAACTAATGTGTATTTAGTATAGAAAGGGTTAATTTATATAACACTACCGTATGCAGGTCCACACGGACCAAAGCAGACGGCAGTCATCAGTGTATTGTTCTCTATGTCTGGGGCTCCATAAGGGATAACTAATATGTTTAGTATAGAAAGTGTTAATTTATATAACAATCCCGTATGGAGCCTCACACGGACCCAATCAGACGACAGTTATGAGTGGATCGTTCTCTGTGTCTGGGGCTCCATAATGGATAACTAACGTGACCAAGTCCGACCAGCATACAGAAAGGACGCCGTGCGCAAGCTAACAACTAAGGGCAGTTTAACGGTCCAGCGTACAACCTAACTCTCCGTCCCGACGCATTATATATAGCCCATATTTAGCAAGATAAAGATAAACACAGCATCCATCAAACCTCGCATGGACCATATAAGTATACGATCTACCTACAGCTAATTGAATTTATGGGGGAGCACACATATGTGCGGAAACTTGGACACAACCAATTAAATATATATTATAATTTCCACCCGATTCCAATACTCGTAACTGTGAAGTTGATCAAATGTCAGCGGTAATCACGCCCTCTGTCGTCAATACAATCAGCAACGACAACCGCTACGCTGTGTTCAAAGTCTCATTCAGGCGACATATGTTCATAGTAATTTATCTCTGAGTGGACTTGAAGGCAATTGAGGCAAATTTAATCATAGTTCCACTCCAGTTATATTAACGCTGCGACTTTAGGGGCAAGCCTTGAAATAATGTATCTGTCATGTGCAGAATGAGGTCACAGAGGGTGAATTAGCGGGCTAGCATCACAAAATTCACCACCGGGGACATCATTCTTTTTTTTGCCTCAACTTCTGGGAAGTATCTATAAAATAACATTGATTATAGTTACTTCCCCCCGTCTGGTCAGTTTCTGTATTCCCTAATTTGGAGGAGATAAAATGCATGATCGATGTGATCAATGGGTGAACATCACCAACTTCAACTGATGAGCTTCAATCTGATCCTATATAGCAGAATGAAGTTCCCAGAGGGTGCACAGTGTGACGCAAGCTCGCTATGTGGGATAGCGTCATTAAATTCACCCTCTGAGAACCTCATTCTGTAAATGACAGACAAACTATTTCAAGGCTTGTTAGGGGCTGTCCATATGAAAGCGATGCCCCAACAACTACTTTATTTCAGTTAAAATGAAATGTGAAACGCATTCTCTTATATATGCGAGGCGCTCTGTGATCGACTCGCACAAGAGAATGCACTGGCTTACAAGGTCAATGTAAATATTGTTAGGCCAATGCATTATATTTTATATGCGAGGCGCCATATGGGCGACTCCCATATATAAGAGAATGCATTGACACCGCAAAAACATCGGGAAGCTCCAGCCATGAAAGGGTTAATAAACCAGTGAATCTACTATATATATACTTTGTAATTATACTATATCATAATACTCACTTTCCGTTTTTTTTAACTTATAAGGAGTCAGCTACTGTTTGTTCTAATTTAATCTTTAGAAATCATTTAGTTTTCCCATTAAAAGAAATGTCACTTAAATCTGAATTATTTCACTTAGAAATCGGACAATAGCTATCCTTTAAAAAAGGATGCCCAGTTTACCATACATGCCAATTAGTGGTATATCAAGTCTTTCTAATTTCCAGTTGTGTGGAACTCCTGTTTCAGGGAAACTAACTCTAAACCTAACCTAACCCTAACAGTAACCCTAACTATAAACGTAACCCTAACTCTAATCCTAACCGTAACACTAACCCTATAACCTTATGACCATAATCCTTAATGTTACATGAGCACGCGCGTTGCGGGTTTAGTGGTTAATGTAACACGAGGGCGCGCGTAGCGGAGTTAGTGGTTAATGTAACAAATGCGATCATAATGGAATATAGGTGCTCGACAATCAGTTATGCAACGAAGTTAGAATGAGTTCTTTAAAGCTCTCCACAAATCAATTTGCTGCCGATTTCTAAATTGTCTCACTTAAGGAAGTGACATGTTTCATAATTTTCTAATATTCCTCATTGTGCGGCTCCGATATCACACAATGCGCCGTAATGAACATGACAAGAAAACCGATGAGATTAATTAGGATCGAGTCTCTGTGTATTGAAACTTTTCAATTGCAGACATATTTAGTTTATGACTATAATTGGGGAGAGTCGACCTCCTACCACGACGACAATGAGAAAACGGTTAGCAGACGATAGCCCATGACGTCGGACGAACAGACAGACACGCACGCGGTGCGAGCGACCAATTAGATACGTCTGTTGTGGACACGCACGGACTGTGGATGACAGATATTTATACAAATTATTGTAATTTCGCAATTTTGGCAATCAGGCGTTTATAAGTGTTCCGTTATCGTAAAATAAACAGTTATGATTGCAGTTGTAAATTAATGCGGGTGTATATACAAAGTTGGCTATAGACCACATCACAACTTTGCGGCTTTGTGAATAGCGGATGCATGCGCGTGTATCGCGAATCGAACCAGCTTCACATTTTCTGTAAATTTAAAGCCCGGTTATCCAAGGTTATCAGCGGCTATACACTCAAAACAAAATATACCTAAAGTTTAGTCAAACTGTAACCGAACTTTTAGTGAACCGAATCCGAATAAACGTTTGGTTAGAGCTGTTAACTGAACTAGTTTGGACTAGAACAGAGTAGCCAAACATTGGGTTATGGTAACCCAACTTTGTAACCAAATGTTGGGTTCAATTAACCAAACATTTGGTTTTAAACAACAAAACACGGGGTTAGAGAAAACCTATGTCAAAATATAATTATATTTCATCTGAATGGATGAGTTCGACCATTTAATCTTAGATTCTGTTCATTAATTAAGTTTCCCCAAAATAAGTCCAATCAATGTATTCATTTCGTACATTAAAGACATATTATGGACTTGTTTCGGGTGCGTGAAACTGTTTAATTAGTACTCAGGCGCTATGCCAACTGGGGAGAACGTAGCATTCTACTAACATCATCGCCCAAAATCTCAAAGTAATCGACCATGCACATCCATAGAAACCACCGTCTGAACTACGCTCACTAATAAATATTTACATCTAAATTCGGGACGCAACAATCGGCGATAAACTAACGCAAATGATTTCGCCATCGATAATCATTGCATTTAATAAATATATAAGACTGATGGTGTGTGTTGTAAATTGGAATTAATATTCATAAAAATAACAACTTTGAGCAAGGTTATTGCCCAGTTCTATTTGACCACCCAACAGGAGTGTTTCAATTTACTTTAAAGTCAGAATAGAAGAGATACGTTGAATTAAACCCGACTTCGAACCTAGTATGTAATATAAAATTCTGAAACGAGGTGTCACATTTAAAGTGATGTGAAACACTCCGGTAGGGTGATAAAATAGAAATGGAGAATAATCGCGCTCAAAGTAGTTATTTTTAAGAGTATCAATCCAAATTGACAAAACACATTGTCACTCTTATATATTAATTAAATGCAATGACTCTCGATACCGATATCAACTGCGTTAGTTTATAGCTCATAGTAGCGTCCCGAATCGAGATGTAAATATTTACAATTGAGAATAGTTCAGGCGATGTTTTCTGTGGAGTGGTATGGTCGATTTCTTTGAAATTTTCGGCGATGTTAGTAGAATGCTACATTCTCCGAGTTGGCATAGGGCCTGAGTACTAAATTATCAGTTTCACGCATCCGGACAAATCCATAATATGTCTTTAAGGAGCGCTAATGAAAAACAGTGATTATTAACTAAACTAATCTAATCCAACAATTGGAGCCGATTTCTGGAATTTGACTGTGGATGACATAATATTATACAGATTGTAATTTCGTACTGCTGTTTCTTAGTGCCCCATCATCATCATCAAATAAACATTATGGTGGAAACGGTAAAATCAAATAGTCATGGGAGCCGAAATTATGAAATATATGTTTGCTAATCATCGCGGGGAGTGTCTATATATTTCACGTACATGCCTATCATTTTGTATTTTTGTCGTTATTTTGTAATTAAAACAATCAGTAATGGTGATGATTATGGGTGATGTATATGTTCCTGTTTTTAATTGACGAGTAGTTTCCCTTAGAACATTTTCATATCTAAAAATTTCCCACTGAAGATTAACCTTCGGCATTTGTCTTATATGATGTCTGATGATATTTGTACATTCCTCCAGTTGAATATTATATAATCCTAAAGTATAACTTTGTATAGATTAGATGAAACAGACTTTCTTCGCGATCCTTTATTCAGCATCGGAGGGGCCCACCGCCCGGTTGTTTGTCAGTGGCATGTGGCCCCTGTGTGCATGCTCCTGGTGCACATTTTGTTCTTAGACAGAGCTTTTATTCAGCGGATGCCTCTTTGTGCGCGTCGCAAACATTTTTATCGTTTGAATGTTTAGATTTTCTTTTTAATTTAATAAACAAAACAAAAACAATTTTTATTTTTTAAATCAAATTTTGGAGTTAAAAAACTAACACCGAGTCAGCACACCAAATTTGGTTGAAATCGGTCCAGGGGTCTGCGATAAAAACTGAACAGACAGGCAGATCCTACGCGTTTTTATAATATAGATGAGATAATCCAATCAGCAAAGAAATGGTTAAATATAATACAGAAAATAAATAAGTTGGTCGCAGCCGAATGCGTCTCCCAGAAGGAGGAGCTTCTTTAAGCTGATTCACTTCTGGTTAAGTGGTCCTGCTAATTTGATATGATGTCAATGGGTCATGACGAATTTCTATGATGTCATTTTCACTATGTTTGGCTAATCTGGAGGAATAAAAGAAAAGTCAGTGGCTGTATATATGAATCATCAAAGAACGGATATACTTTAAAATAATTCAACAATGACTATGTTGGGACGTGAGAAACGACTTAACCCTTTCAGTGCCAAGTCCGATTTTTGTATCAACCCATATTTTATTGATCATTTTTCAAATTTATTGATTATAATAATGTGATACATTGATGGAACGTCACTGAAAGGGTTAAATAGCCATCTTGATTATGGTCGGATTGCATCAGCCAACGCACCAAGAATTAAATTACTTTATGACATACAGTAATGCTCTAATTAATCGACTCCTTAACCACAGCAGAATTATGGGTAACTTTTCAGGATTTAGTCGGAAATATGGCTTGTCGCCGAGAGCTTTCCGATGAATGGCAACAAGCCATATTTCCGACTAAATCCTGAAAAGTTACCAATAATTCTGCTGTGGTTAAAGAGTCGATTAATTAGAGCATTACTGTATATGATTTAAAATTGTTTACACACATAATGGCTATTCTTATATTTTATGACATATATGATTTTAAATTGTTTACACACATACTTTTTTTATTTTATTTATTTTATTTTTTTATTGGAATAAACATACATCAATGAAGGAATGTAAACATAAACAGAGGTACATATTATTATAAATCAAGTGACATTCTTCCAATTCGCTCACATCTCGCTCGCTTCATTTACACGTCTTTCGTACACCACATGCACTCCCAGTGACTGACATGTAAATTGGAATTAATGGAATATATGTTCAAATTAATATATTAATTCAGATTTTAAATATTTCAACCTTCTTCCTGTGTACGGCGTATCGGTACGGCATCTAACCATAGACGGCATTGTGTTGTTGGAGATATCGTATTTCCGGTTAGAATAACTAAGTGAGTTTTCGAGTTTGGCGAAGAGATCATTTCCAGAACACTCAAGTTGATTATTGTTGACTTGTGGGTATATGTTACACATGTAAAGCCTTTTCTAAAAGGAACCAGTTTTTCGAAAATTACACACATACTGGCTTTTCTTATATTTTATGACATATAATTATGTTTTTGAATTGTCATAGATTTTTCTCGATTCGTTGCGTTTAGCAAGCTCATCACAGTCGGGGTTAGATAAGGTTGACAAGGGTTAAAACCCCGAAATGTGCGAAAATATATATATAGAGGAAGATCCTGAGTACCATTGAGAGCGTTATTTTTGATATTGGATACACCTGCATGAACATTGGTTCGGGGTTCGAACCATCAACGACATCGTGCTTACAGATTACCGCTATGACCTCATGAATGTTGATACGAACAACAATGATCTGGAATGAATCAAATGGCATTCATAAATAGGGATAGCCTTGTCACGACCGTGACTACCGAGGCTGCTGTGGCATGATGTACGGCAATCACAAATGTACGTCGTGATATTGCCGCGTATTCTCAATATTGCAATATTGTCACAAATTCAGAACCAAAGCTTTTGTTCGTTACGAACTGTGTATACTGGTGGAATATGATCTGTATGATCGAGCGTAGCTAGAGTAGAGATTCATGGCATGATCTAAGTACCACGCTCCTATCAGCCGTCGCGTGGCCGAATAGCTCTTTACGAGGCGCGCGTCGATTCACAGGAAATTAAGTCGCCTTAATTCCCATCAGCGCGAGGATTAAACAGGTTAACAAATTCGCCTAAACACAAATCCTATTTACTCTCTAGGCTTTGTATTAAGAGGCACGGAGCGACTGATTAAATCGGCGCTGTGGAAAAACTCATCGCTTCGAATTTCCTGTTTGGTGTTCGACTTTGCTTCTTGACATTAGATACACGTGGATAAACACAATAGTGGCCTCCTCTGGTAACGATACATTACATTGGAGCTATATCCCCGTCCAATCCACTGGCAGAGAGTTGTAGATGCAGAGGGGAAAGAGAGACAGTAGTAGTAGTAGTAGTAGTAGTAGTAATATTAGTAGTAGTAGTAGTAGTAATAGAAGCAGCAGCAGTAGTAGTAGTAGTAGCAGTAGCCGTAGCAGTAGTATATGTAGTAGTAGTAGAGGTAGTAGAAACAGCAGTATTAGCAGTAGTCGTAGTGGTGGTTGTAGTAGTAGTAGTAGCAGCATTAGTAGTAGAAGTAATAGTAGTAATGTAGTATTTATTAGTCGTAGTAGTAAAGTAGTAATGTAGTAGTAGTAGTAGTAGCAGCAGCAGTAGTAGTGTTAGTAGTACAAGTAGTAGTAATAGTGGTAATGTAGTAATATTATTATTATTATTATTAGTAGTAGTAGTAGTAAAAGTAGTTATGTAGTAGTAGTAGTATCAGAAGTAGTAGTAGTATTAGTAAAAGTAGTAATATAGTAGTAGTAGTAGTAGTAGTAGTGGTGGTGGTAGTAGTAATGGTAGTAGTAGTAGTAGTGGTAAAGTAGTAATGTAGTAGTAGTGGTAGTAGTAGTAGTGGTAGTAGTAGTAGTGGTGGTAGTAGTAGTGGTGGTGGTAGTAGTATTAGTAGTAGACGTGGTGGTAGTAGTAGTAGTAGTAGTAGTAAACGTAGTAATGTTGTAGTAGTAGTAGTTGTAGTAATAGTATTAATGTAGTAATATTATTCATAGCAGTAGTAGTAGCAGTGTAACATTATTAGTAGTAGTAGAGATAGTAGTTGTAGAAGTTGTAGTAGTAGCAGTAGTAGTAGTATTAATAGTAGTAGTAGAGCTAGTATTAGTAGCAGTAGAAGTAGTAGTAGTAGTAGTAATAGTAGTAGTATTAGTAGTGGTGGTAGTAGTAGTAGTAGCAGCAGCAGCAGTAGTACTATTAATAGTAGCAATGTAGTAATATTAGTCGTATAGTAGTAATTGATGTAACGTAGTAGCAGTGGTAGTAACAGTAGTATGTAGTAATAGCAGCAGAGTAGTAGTGGTAGTAGTACATGTAGTTGTAATATTAGTAATGTAGTAAAATTTTGTTTTATTATTATTATTATTAGTAGTAGTTGTAGTAGTAGCAGCAGCAGAAGTAGTAATAGTATTAATGTAGTAATATTAGTAGTAGTTGTGGTAGCAGTAGTAACATTAATAGTAGTAAAGGTAGTAGTAGTAATAGTAGTAGTAGTAGCAGCAGTAGTAACATTAATAGTAGTAATATAGGTAGTAGTAGTAGCAGTAGTAATATTAATAGTAGTAGTAGAGGTAGAGTAGTAGTGGATGTTGTATTATTATTATTATTAGTAGTAGTAGTAGTAGTAGCAACAGTAGTAGTCGTAATAGTAATAGTAGTAATATTTGTATTAGTAGTAGTAGTAGCAGCAGAAGCAGTAGTAGTAATAGTATTAATGTAGTAACGTTTTAGTAGTAGCAGTAGTAATATTAATAGTAGAATTAGAGGTAGTAGTAGTAGTAACATTAATAGTAGCAGTAGAGGTAGTAGTAATAGTAGTATTAATAGTAGTAGTAGTAGTAGTAGTAGTAGTAGTAGTAGTAGAAGTAGTGGTAGTAGTAGTGGTAATAGTAGTTATGTAGTAGTAGTAGCAGCAGAAGTAGTAGTACTAGTAATAGTAATAGTAGTAATGTAGTAATATTAGTCGTATAGTAGTAGTAATAGTAGTAATGTAGCAGTAGTAGTAGTAGTAGTAGTAGTAGTGATAGCAGCAGCAGTATTATTATTATTAGTAGTAGTAGTAATACTAGTAGTAATGTAGTAATATTAGTAGTAGTAGTAGTAGTAGTAGTAGTAGTATGGCCGTACGTGAGAAGTAGTGGAGCAACCAGCACATAATTTGTGGCGATTCAATTACTATAATCATATGATAATTATGCGTGGCGTTACTATACTCATAACGATGAAGGGATCATTGTCGCTATATTTTGGTGTGCTGTGTACCCTGCTTTACAACAGTTTGTTTTGGGTACCCAGCTGAATTGACATTTTGTGTTTTCAGCACACATTATCACGGTGGGATATCAAGTGGTTTCGACTTGATGAGTATCACGCATTTAAAATGGCCGACCCCTGGACGCGACGCAAACGCGACCAGAAACGAGGGAAAGGGCAATAGCCTGGGATATGATATATTACATAGTGTTTGAGTAGCTACGAGAATATTCTATACTATTTTTCAAACAAGCTGATACCCAATTTGTGTCCACTATCAACTTGTTTTAAAAATAAATTATGACATGTCCGTAACAGTCAGAATCACAGGTCCCTGGGGAAAATGACTAAAATACCAATTTAGACCATACCATGCAGTATAAAGGTTCCAATAATCGATTTTAGCTAAAAACACACCCAACTATTAAAACCATACAAATTTTAGAAATCGATAATTGCAAACAAAATATACACTGGTGTGTCTTATTGGCAATAAAATTCCCTTTCATTTGACATATAACTCGGCGAAATCGATCAAAGCGAAGTCGAGATATGATATCGGAAAGTACCGAATTCTACCGAACAAATCGGCTCGTCATACTGCCTGTCCACCCAAAGCCCGTTGACCCCGTTATAAAATCAATATTTTCGAGCAATAAATTGTCGCGAGCGTTAACTTAGACGCGATGTCATAACCTATAAATGCTCACATATATTCTACAAGTCATTCCGAAGCCACCAATACCTCTTTTATTTCACCCCATGTGTTTGTGCTCGATATTTTCAACTGTATTCATCAAACGAACTCAGAAATTAGACGAGTCTGCGACTTGCAGTAAATATTGAAACCGAAAGTCGAACAAGAATGTACGGGTCAAGGTCACGTGGGATTCACAGATTTTAATATGGTATCAAAACAAATTCCAATATTTAACTATACTTTCAAGTCCAGTTCTTTTTTTAAATCAGATAAATTTCTTGTAACAGAGAAAATTAACTATTCAAGTGTTTCTTCAATACTCTATCGGATATCTATGCATATTTATTTTTTCAAGCAAACATTTGTGAACTTTACTCTCGATTATTGTCAATCAATCAGCAAGTCGCTCAAACTTTACTGCAAGTCACAGACTCGTCTAGTTTCTGGAATTCGTTTGATGAATAAAGTTGAAAATATCGAGCACAAACACATGAGGTGAAATAAAAGAGGTATTGGTGGCTTCGGAATGACTTGTAGAATATATGTGAGCATTTATAGGTTATGACATCGCGTTTAAGTAAACGCTCGCGACAATTTATTGCTCGAAAATAATGATTTTATAACGGGACCAAAGGGCTTTCGGTGGACATGCAGTATGACGAGCCGACTTGTTCGGTAGAATTCGGTACTTTCCGATATCATATCTCGACTTCGCTTTGTTCGATTTCGCGGAGTTATATGTCTAATGAAAGGGAATTTTATTGCCAATAAGACACACTATATTTGGTTGCAATTATCTATTTCTAGAATTTGTAGGGTTTTGATAGTTCGGTGTGGTCTTAGCCAAAATCGATGATTGGAACCTTTACACTGGTATAGTCTAAATTGGTATTTTAGTAATTTTCCCCAGGGGCCTGTGGCCAGAATGCTATGTTCTGTGTCAGTTCCTCGTGTGATATGTTTTTGTGCGTTTGCGCTCGCCTCGGCCATTTTGAATGCGTGGTACTCACCAAGCCGAAAACCAAGTGATTCCCCACCGTGATTTTATACTATATATAATCTTGCACCCCGACGATCACATATGCATGTCGCATTGTTATTCCAGCCTAAAATTTGCATGATTTTATAGGCGACATAACGCTAAGAATTATAATGTAGCACCACGGAGTGGAGACGCCCATTCTCAAGACTCGGCCATTTCCGCTTCGCTGAGGACATTTTTTCAGCGAAGCGGAAAAGACCGAGTCGTTGAGAATGTAGAGACGGCACGACAAGTGCAATATCTTGTCTGGACTCTGACCCGCAGACAAATGGCGTAAATGACGTCGTGAACAATGCCATGCCGTCTTCGATTGTTGTCATTATTATAAGCTAACACACGAAAATGGTCTAAATGAAACTAATAGGCCTAAATCATATGGGAATTCATGGGAAGTTGTGGAGTAGTCAATTCTATATTCATCTCGTTGGTCCACTGTCGATTCCGCAATTTAACAAACTCTAGACAATTGCTAACCGGAAGTCACGCTGATAATAATTTATGTAACATCATGCAGTGGCCCGGTGGAGACCAGACTTGTAGTGGATTGTGCAATCTTATCTGGATTCTGGGCCGCAAAGCAAACGGGGGGGGGGGTTCTCATATCTTTAGGACTACAGTACTACACTAAAGGTACACTTGTCTGCCACGTACAATTTACGAGGGTCAATGCCGTGATAATTCTCGATCACGTCCTGAATCTTGCTGAGAACATTAACGGTGTGAACTGATTCAAATAACATTCATAAATTGGGTTCGCTTTGTCACGTGACCGCCCAGACTTGTGTGTGATGGGGGACGACAACCACATATATAAGCCGTGATGTTGTCGCGATGACGTCATGAATGATACTGAGAACATTAACGATGTCGAATGATTCAAATAACATTAATAAACAGCGATTGTGAATTCTCGGAAATTAAGCCACAGATAAAAACATTTTACATTTAATCAATATATCAACAACAAACGAATCCATCAATCAGCTGGCATAATTGGATAAAATCCCCCAAATTACCCGCTAATTGCTCTGGTCCATTTGCTCGTTATAAATCACTTTAATTACCAATATCTTCCATGAACCTCGTCTACAAATTAGTTCATCTAATACTCTGACTTCCTCGTTAAATGCGCAGAATTATCAAATTTCCGAAACAAAATCTGGACCTGTCGCTTTATCCCAGAGAAAGGAGATTAGCAGAGCGTCGGCCTAATGGGAGGACGTTTTTATTTTTAAGTCGGCGAAACACAACACTATCTATGAGAGTGAGTTATGTATTCTCCTCGTGTCCCCCAGTCCCGTTGTGGAGAAGCTTTGATCGAAGCGCTGTGAATTATAGCTACTTGGAAGGGATTGTAAACTAATTGATTTACTTTGATGCTATTAATAAAGATTTCAGCAGCGAAACCCTTATCCTGCTAAACTGTAGTGGGACATACAGTGAATACGGCAGGCGACGATGATTAGGTGTTTTTTAGGGGAGGGGTGAGATACCGGAGGTATACATTTGTAAATATATTCCTATACACCCATATACATGGTAATATTTTGCCTATTGTGTATATACGGGGTGCATGCCGCCGATGAGCAAAGCCCCACCTCCGGAAGTGGACCAGTGATTTGTGTCTTACCTTATTTTTGTGTGCATACCGTGTATGTATATATCGATTGATTTGAATAAGGTGTGTCCTAATGACTAAGTTACCGTGTGTATATACTCGTGTTGCCTTAGTCTGTCGGATACTGGGATTATTTGATGATGTCACCCCCTATTTTGGTACGCGGATTTAGGCTGTTAAAGGTACTCAATCCGATTAAACACCCCCTAAATTAATATCTCTTTGGCTTCGGGGGTAAAAAATATTTGATTCGAGTCGAGGAACCTACCCATCAAAGCTCAGAGTGATCAGATGTCGATTTTTGAAGTTTGTTATTTCAATTTTTTGTGGCCCAGAAACACGCCGTCAAAAGGGTGTTCTCGTTCACAACTGCGGATGAAGACGGATAACTCTAAAAACAAGTGGATACTCAAGTGATAATACGGCCATATTTAGTTCAACAAAATGTTGATAAATAACACGTTTTGAGAAATTTTATACCATAGTTGACAGTGGTTAGCATTATTTTGTTGCAATTAATCGATTCTGATAACTAAAGCGTATTTTGAAGAAATGTTGTTGTTGTTGTATCTTGATGATATGGGGACCCTCTGATAGGATTGAGTACCTTTAACTGCATGGTGCTCGGGATCCATTTAAACCGGAGTTCAGGACTCAACAACAAGGCTGGTTTGCAGCTTTTATAGCACCATTTTTTCAAAATTGTATTGTTTCTTAACCAAAATATGTCATATTTTGATGTAATTCAGTATCATACATCTTGATATGTAGATGTTTTATTCACACAATAATTAGTTTACAACAAATCAACAATAATATATAAAAAATCAAGTGTAATTATTATGTGGGAGTGGCATAACCAGGATTGGATGTCTTCCTGTCACCCCCGTTGTCAATATAATAACTACTATTGTTGAAAGTATGACCATTATATCATTATACCATTATATCAGCAAATGTTGTGGACATTATCACATTAGTGTGGAATAACTACGACTATTCTATAGTTTCCTATCTGGTACACAGGACTCACCCCTATGTTTTATTTAGTATTCATGATTCAGGGGTAGGGCGTGACACCCTTATTTTATTAGTCCACGGGTTCAACGGCTATATGGGAGGGTGCAATGCAATCCGGTTGGCATAAGGTCGGTCGGGTGATCCTCTTCTCTGTATGGTCCAAGGCCTGCCTGTTAAGTGAGTGCATTGTCCGCCTGTCGGATGAGTGAGTGATAGAGTCCGCCTGTTGATTGAATGCCAGAATCCGCCTGTCCAGTGAGTGACAGAGTCCGCTTGTCCAGTGATGGACAGGGTCCGTTGACCGAGAGAATGTGCTTTATAAGGATGGCGCATGCAGCCGAGTCCTGACTAAATCGTTTGTATAATTATGTGAGGATATGATGTGTGTTCTCCATATTCTTTGTGTCTTTCCTAAGTTGGATTTCATATCTGTGTTTTATGTTTGTCCACTGAGAGAAGCACATGCCACACATAACAGCAGTTAATTTGTATAACTTCGTGACGATCCACATGATCGGGATCACAACAGTAAGCCTGTATACCCTATATACGGAGCCCCACATCGAATGATAGAGATGTCAACCTGTCTGTCGATATTCAGGTTCTGGATGAGGTTCCTACAGAGAACTTATTAAGCTGGTATACTCGAAATGTGGGTCAACGCTAGTGGTGGCCATATACCTAGTGATTCAGACGCCACGTGAAGGGTGATAACTCTATAAAGAACGTTCTTTGACGAAATTACGGAGATTTGTTGGACGAATTTACAAAACCACAAGTAATCAATGTTGCTCTGACATAACTCACATTCTCCTATTGGGTGAATGGGCGTGCGTGGTTGTTGGGGGAACGCCATTTAAAACACTTCTTCAGATATCTCCGTTATTTCGCCAATAACCATATATAGCCACCATCCTAACATCGCCTCTTACTGCGAATGAATAGCAATATCTTTCGCTATATAACTACATAGTGGTCGAGGTTTCGTGCTATATGTGTGATGGTCCCCATCACCGCCCGCATGTCCAGGTTTGTTCTCATCAAATATATCATGGCCATGACAACATCCTGTGCTGTATCTCAGCTAATGTCCCCACAGTAATACAATCATCCCTCATCACGCCGTGCATTATTTCATCAATAGTCAATTGAAAAATCAACCGATAATTCAATATAGTTAATGATAAAATCAAACCACACAAACGAGGTTATCCGCGGCACGAGATAACATCGCCATTAGATCAGGGAGAGCGACGGCCCACGAACACCAATAACGCCAGACCATTTCTGTCTATTAAATTGGCCGCCCTGATTTGTTCGCTTGATATAGTGGCTTTTTACTCATCATTTGGCTTTATATGTTATTAGTACAAATTTACTTGGAATCATGCAATTATACCCAATAAAGCTGCGTCAATTTGGTGTTAATTAATGTACCTGTTAGCAGCAGGTATATGGAATTGGATACCGGGAATTAATGACTATATAAAACGCGACTCGGGAACTGGACATGTATAATTGCAATGTATCGCGCTGAAGGAACGAGAACTCGTGCACCTTGTATTTACCGTCATGAACTCCAACAGTATCAACCTTTATGATGCCCCAGACAGAGAGAACAATGCACTGATGACTGTCGTCTGCTTGAGTCCATGTGAGGTTCCTCACGGGAGTGTTATTTTTCATAACGGGAGCTGCGCTGGTGCATCATTAAAGACCCTTTGCCAGTGCAGTATCTTATATATGCATATGCGAGTCTCCAGCAGACAGCCTCGCATATATAAGAACATACACTGGCATACAAAGTTAATTACGGGAACTGCGATGGCGCAGCATTAAATCCATGCGTCAGAGCATTCTCATATACAAGAGAATGCACTGGCTTACAAGGTCAAGGTAAATATTGTTAGGCCAATGTATAGTCTTATATACGCGGGTCTTCATATGATAGACTGGTATATATACGATAATTCATTGGCAAATGGTTTTCGCAAAGTTTCAGGTAGCTCCAGTCACGAGATGGTTATCAGAGTTATTAGGAGGACACAGAGTGCACTCAGCTCGGGCTATTGCAACACAACTTTGCAACTCACAACTCCGGAGCTTCTATTCTTTCTAGCAACATGAAGAAAACGTTATTCTCGATAGCCGGTAACCGTATGCTTGACTGTATGATCAACAGTATATTGTTACCAAAAGCTATGTATGGCTGCGACGTGATTCCGTAAAACATACGACAACTATAAATTATAGAGCGAGCCTTGCGAACCTGTGCAAACAGTCTCTACTCAAACGAAGCCTATACTATTAGTCTGCTGGGTCTCTTGTCAGTCGAAAAGAGATCACATTAGAAAACTGTGCTTTTTAGGAAATCTTATAAACCTATACCTGTGGGCAAACAGGTACCTCTGAAGATCTTTTTGTTTAAAGTGCATTTACAACGAATATATAACCGTCCTTCATCTGTATTCGCAACTGAAATGTTGGCCGTTCTCAAAGTCTATAACTTAAAAAAACGACTACTTGGAGTCTGGTGTTTTCCCAAAACAAGATGATTGGCGGATACACTATATCTCTTTGTGTGGGTCATACGTTTCGAGCAATATTAAGCTCACGGTCCTCCACGAGGTAATCAATGATCCACTCTCTGGATGGTATATCTGGAAACGTATGCGTTCGAATCATTCCTTCGCCGCAAAATTTAAAAATATTGCCATACTTCTCAACAGGACTATACACACGAGAATAACCTCACATGTCAACAGCGTTTCTGCGTATATATATACAACAACGAACTTCACCACTTGTTAATTAATTGGTGTAATCATTATTTAATTTGTATACCAGATTTATACAATAATTTACAAGATGATGTTCATGTACGGTAAGTCTGAGAAAGAAGAGAATTTGACATCAAGCACCAGACGAATTAATTGTTGATTAATTGCACCCCTCTTCTCATCATAGCATTGAGAAACAGTTTTTGGGAGAAGGTCTTGTGTGTTAATGACATCCAGTTGTACTTATATACCTCACCGACCTGTCATGTGCCGCTTTGTACTCCATTCTACTAGGAAGTGACCTTCCGGCTCATATGGGTGTTATCGGCCATTGTAGAGATGTACTCATCGACACTTTATCTACATATGTTTTTGACATGTGCAACTTTATCAGGACAAGATAATATCCTTTGGAAACATCACCCCATGCACCCGGACATGCTCGTAGCGGAAGACATGCCCGTAGCGGAATAACCACATGGCCCGCGATTTGCACACCGTTCACGGTTAGACACATGTTGCACCGAAACCAACACATACCAGTTGTTGACGGTGGTGGTACTATTTGTGGCTATAATTTACCAAACTGTACATCAAACTTCTTTAAACATGGACGCAGTTTAATCCTATTTTACCGGGAAGTTAGGCCAAAAATTGTGGCAAAATTTGCATTTCTTCCATAAAATTACGATTTCCGTGGTAACAGCCCAGACAATATAGTCTTTGCATACATTGCTATTTCCGCGGATATTCCCTTAATATAATAGAGAACATTTTCAGTCATGTTTCTACATTTTCCATAGTAAAAAATTACCATATATGCAGGTCATAGCAAGAACATATGGTATGTCTATAGCAGTGGTTTTACGTTTGCTATAAACATGCCCCAAAATCAAGTGAGTGCCTCCATGGAAACTAATTTTTCGGGCACTAATATGATTGACATCGCAAACATGTCCAGTTCATTTTGTAGCTAAGATATCATACTTTGAGAGACTGTATGTTATATAATGTGTCAATGTAAAGATTCATTAAAATTTGATAAAACTTATATCGAGTAAGTATTTCAGGTCATAATTTTCGTATAAAACCCGATTATTGAACAGTAATATGCAAATTGCGGAAACCACAACCGCTCATTTCTGTAGACCGATTATCGCTGTTAACGTTTAAAAAAAAATCAAGGTAAAATAAACCGTGTTTTTATGAATTAACTTACGACAACTAAAGACGATGTGCAAATCGCGGGCCATGTGGTTATTCCGCTATGAGCATGTCTTCCGCTACGAGCATGTCCGGATGCATGGGGTTAAACATGGGCATGTTACACTCATCTCGTCCACACACGTGCGACACGCAAATATTCGATGTATCTGGAATCAGAAACAGTTACTAGATATAAAAGCTCTCAAACAGACTGTCAAATAAACCAAACAACAGTCAGGTTCTTAATCTGTATTGCATAACCAGAGACTTTATTACAGATCTCAGCTGACCAATCGAGTGTGACCGTTAATTTTCTTAAATTGGTGAGACATGTTATAAATGAATATATGTAAACATGTATATAATTATTTACAGTCATGACGCTCCCGGGAAGAGGCAATAACCACATCTCTCATTACGGGAACTGCGCTAGTACAGCATTAACAATCCTGTGTCAGTGGATTCTCTTATATATGCGAGTCTCCCATAGGGAGATAGTAAAGGTACGGTGGATTCTCTAATATATGCGAGTCTCCCATAGGGAGATATAAAGGTACGGTGGATCTCTTATATATGCGAGTCTCCAATATGGAGATAGTAAAGGTACGGTGGATTCTCTTATATATGCGAGTCTCCCATAGGGAGATAGTAAATGTACGGTGGATTCTCTTATATATGCGAGTCTCCCATAGGGAGATAGTAAAGGTACGGTGGATTCTCTTATATATGCGAGTCTCCAATATGGAGATAGTGAAGGTACGGTGGATTCTCTTATATATGCGAGTCTCCCATAGGGAGATAGTAAAGGTACGGTGGATTCTCTTATATATGCGAGTCTCCCATAGGGAGATAGTAAAGGTACGGTGGATTCTCTTATATATGAGAGTCTCCCATAGGGAGATAGTAAAGGTACGGTGGATTCTCTTATATATGCGAGTCTCCAATATGGATATAGTAAAGGTACGGTGGATTCTCTTATATATGAGAGTCTCCCATAGGGAGATAGTAAAGGTACGGTGGATTCTCTTATATATGCGAGTCTCCCATAGGGAGATAGTAAAGGTACGGTGGATTCTCTTATATATGCGAGTCTCCCATAGGGAGATAGTAAAGGTACGGTGGATTCTCTTATATATGCGAGTCTCCAATATGGAGATAGTAAATGTACGGTGGATTCTCTTATATATGCGAGTCTCCCATAGGGAGATAGTAAAGGTACGGTGGATTCTCTTATATATGCGAGTCTCCTATATGGAGATAGTAAAGGTACGGTGGATTCTCTGGATATATGCGAGTCGCGCATAGGGAGATAGTAAAGGTACGGTGGATTCTCTTATATATTCGAGTCTCCAATATGGAGATAGTAAATGTACGGTGGATTCTCTTATATATGCGAGTCTCCAATATGGAGATAGTAAAGGTACGGTGGATTCTCTTATATATGCGAGTCTCCCATAGGGAGATAGTAAAGGTACGGTGGATTTTATTATATATGCGAGTCTCCCATAGGGAGATAGTAAAGGTACGGTGGATTCTCTTATATATGCGAGTCTCCCATAGGGAGATAGTAAAGGTACGGTGGATTATTTTATATATGCGAGTCTCCCATAGGGAGATAGTAAAGGTACCGTGGATTCTCTTATATATGCGAGTCTCCCATAGGGAGATAGTAAAGGTACGGTGGATTCTCTTATATATGCGAGTCTCCAATATGGAGATAGTAAAGGTACGGTGGATTCTCTTATATATGCGAGTCTCCCATAGGGAGATAGTAAAGGTACGGTGGATTCTCTTATATATGCGAGTCTCCTATATGGAGATAGTAAATGTACGGTGGATTCTCTTATATATGCGAGTCTCCAATATGGAGATAGTAAAGGTACGGTGGATTCTCTTATATATGCGAGTCTCCCATAGGGAGATAGTAAAGGTACGGTGGATTCTTTTATATCTGCGAGTCTCCCATAGGGAGATAGTAAAGGTACCGTGGATTCTCTTATACATGCGAGTCTCCCATATGGAGATAGTAAAGGTAAATATTGTTTTCAGGGGGCTGAAACTTTTTGCCCAAATTTGGTTGTAACACAGTTTTTGTATAATATACCGTGTATATACACAGAAATATACCAAACTAAATAAAAAAAGTAACCTTAGAAAAGCATAGTTCGGGCAAAAATGGGAAATATAATTTAATTTCACAAAATTTACCCTTGAAATACCATTCAAATTGCCTGACAAATTGCACGAATTTGACAGAAATATCTCAAATTTTCACGAAAATTGCCCGAATTTTAAGCTTTCAAAATGTTTTGGGGCTGCAGCCCCCCCCCCCCCAAGTGCCCCTGGTCCGGACGGCTATGGGTATAGATGAGGCACGTTGATCGATTGATTGAAATTGTTATGTACAGTATATTTAACCTTTATGATGTCCCAGACAGAGAGAACAATATCATGATGACCGTCGTCTGCTTGAATCCCTGTGAGGTTCCATACGGGAGTGTTATGTATATTTGCCGATAGAGTGAGAACCTATCAACACTTCTGGTTACCGTTCAACCCGGGCAACACTGGATATTTCTGCGATTGTTCCTAATAAAACTGCGACAATTTGGTGAAATAAAAAGTACAGATGGCTTTCGCGGTGGGTATGCTGTTAAAATAGTCACTTTCTTCAAAACCGCCAACAGAAAGAATATTAAAATAGAAACAGACATTGTTCTTATAGCAATCATACATATCGCGTAAATAGTATGTATTTGGTAGGTTCGAATGCTTTATTATGTAAACAAAAGCTTACATAACAAAGGGTACAAACTTGACAACAACATACTATTTACACGATATGTATGATTGGTATAAGATTAATATATGTCTATTTTTTAATATTTGTTTGTTGTTTACTGTAACAGCATAACCACCGCGACGCCATCCTTGCCTTTAACGCGTCTGTTAACGACAGGTATTTGGACTTGGATACCTGAAATTAATGTCTATATATATAACACGCGAATCGGGGACAACAGAACTGGACATTCAATTAACCTTTCATGGAGCCCCAGACACAGATAACAATGCACTGATGACTGTCGTCTGCTTTGTTCTGTGCGAGTCTCCATATCGGACATATAATTAACCTTTACGGAGCCCCAGACACAGAGAACACTGCACTGATGACTCTCGTCTGCTTACGGGAGTGTAAATGAAATCCGCACAGAAGGAATGAGGATTCGTGCGCTTTGTGTGGAAATTTCTAACATCACACCCCTCGTGCACCCCTAATGTTAGACAAATTTCAATTGACAGGAAGTTTATACATTTGGACAAAATATTGAAAAATATGCTACTGTTAGTCAAAAATAACAAATTCCCCACTAATTATTGGTTGGTCAATAAAAAAATGAGAACAATTTCAAGCTATATATATATGGTGTAGACACCACAACCACCCCTATCGGTACGTACACGCGAACTCCACTAGCATTAATGCAGCAATACATATAGGGTAGACGAGGCACAGAGTTAGGGATACGGTTTAATCATTGCACACAGAAGATAACTTCTTTTCGTCTTTATTACACTCCTTTGTGCGATTTCCATTGAAAACGCTGTTAATTAAAAATGGTAATGTCACCAGTGAATTATGTCATTTCTCGTTTTCGATGGTTGATCTTTTTCCACATCGAGACTTTCATGCATTAATTCTGGGTGTTTTAATCATATTTGGCGAACCAAATTGATGTGTAATAAATTGAATAATCAATTTGTTCCGAGAATTATGTTAAATAATCCACTCGAGGCGAGAGACGTTTAGGTAAGAAACGCGCACTCATTTCTTACCAACGTCTCTCGCCTCTCGTGAATTATTTAACGTATTTCTCTAAACCAATTGATTACTCTCTATATAATAATGGACGGCAATGCACCAATGGAAATTTCACTACATTATTATTTTGACAACAACACGTTTTTTTCAAAATAGGCAATTTAACAACGAAGGTATATATTTGCGGATATCATATCATGAATTGATTTAGAGGAACGACAGATAATCTTGTTCCCCTGGTAAGCCAGGGAGCGTCAAACACTCGTGTGAATCGATTTCCCTCTTGATTCGTTACGTCAGTCAGGGAACGCCAGACACGTGTGTGAATCGAGTTCACTCTTGGTTCATGACGTCATGAACCAAGAACGCATTGAGTTCACTCATTTGTTCGTGACATCAGTCAGGGAACGCCAAACACGTGTGTGAATCGAGTTCCCTCCTAGTTCGTGACGTCAGTCGGGGAACGCCACACACTCGTGTAAATTGAGTTCCCTCCTGGTTCGTGAAGCAGATTTGCCGATAATTTCCTTTCTGCGTCAAACAAGACGAATAATTAGGGCCCCGGGAGATTTGCCCGGATTTTGATAGAATTTACTGACCTCCGAGGAGCGCTCGCTATTTCTCCTCATTAATCTACCATTCAAGTCACTAATTTCCTATTCATTCCTATTTTCGATAATAATTCAATTATTTGTCAGAACGACATTATAGAAATATGATGTTAATTTGGCGATAAATTGGAAAGAAAGTTTGTTTAAAGTTTTCCTTTTGATAGATAATTGACTTGGTTGTTAACAGTCACTCGGTAAAGTGGTGATCAAATATATGAAAATTATCTAATAATTTTTGGCTAGAAAGCGCCTCTTGAGGGTGATGAAGAAATGGGTGCCGTCATGAATTACTGCGTTATTGTGGCGAGCTAATGAAAAGTGAATTTGTAGATGATTTGGGTCGTGATCCCTCGCTGGGAGAGTTAGGCGCTGTAGATTTACCACATAACACTCAGACTCACGCTTCTGTAATGAGTATAATTTACTCCTATTTAGTACTCAATCATTTGCCTGCCAAATACACAAAAACGAAGCAAATGATTCGAAAATAGTGCACTACAAATGCTATTTCTAATTTCCAATTACTTTGTCATTTGCGTATGGGATAATACTGACTGAAGAGAGGCGATTATCAGCCGACAAAGTCCAATAGAACTGACATTTGATTTAGAGACGTACGCGCATGTATATATATATATATATATATATATATACATTTACATATGCGTCTCGCTTGATTATGCGTATATAAAACATTACATAGAGACCACTACATGTTCGGGAACATGTTTTATTTTATCATACATTATATTACAAATGATTTAATAAACACTGTTCAGTTGATACGTTCACTGGAATCACTGATAACAACAAAGGGCTGGTTGGCCGGACGCTTTGGTTCATTGTTAGAACAATGCCCGTCGCTTTAGCGGTGTCATACCGCGCACCATCGCTGCCAACCTTGGACCGTTAAACATACGGTCAGGCTGTAGTCTGTTCCACGGTACAAAACGGTTTAAGTTACTGGCTGACTGTAACCAGTAACTGTCAGACCGTTTTATATTTTACGGTTCAACACCGTATAATTAATATCAAGACCGTAACTAATAAAGGTCAGACCAATGGTATTTTTCACGGGTTTGCTCTTAATTTGCTAATTTAGTAATAGCCAAGTTCCCATCGTATATCTCATATATATTTTGAAGACCTCTGTCTGTTTGTTTGTCTGTTTGTTTGTTTGTCATTTATACAAATCTACGATTCTCGACCGATCGGGACGAAACTTGGTACGCGTGTGTAGTTTGACCAGGCGGTGGACGTTGTCGTATTTGGCGAGCCCGTGCGGCGCCCGCTTCGCGCATGCGCAGACGAGATCTCGGAAACGGGTGGAGCTATCGACTTGAAATTTGCTATGTGAATGTATCTTGCCCCGGATGCGAATTGTATCGGGTTGCGGAGCCCGTGCGACACCAGCTTCGCGCATGCGCAGACGAGATCTCGGAAACTGGTGAAGCTATCGACTTGAAATTTGGTTTGTGAATGTATCTTGCCCCGGATACGAATTTTATCGGGTCGCCGAGCCCGTGCGACGCCAGCTTCGCGCATGCGTAGACCAGATCTTGGAAACGGGTAGAGCTATCGACTTTAAATTTCGGGCTGGGTAGAGCTATCGACTTGAAATTTGGTTTTTGAATAGCCCGGACAACGTCGGGCTCATCGGCTAGTCTATTATATATTTTGGAAGATCTGTGTGTGTGTGTGTGTCTGTGTGTGTGTGATCGCGATGGACTCGAAAACGACCGAGCCGATTTCGATGAAACTTGGTATGTGGGGATATTTTCGGCCGGGGGGTGGCATGGGACTATAAATTTTCAGATCCGAGGTCAACTTTTCACGTGCCGCGGTCAAATCTGTTTTTACGCTGTGTTACGGGACTTTCATTTGAGTTCGGTGCTTACAAATCGATTCGAAACAGCGCGAATAATAAAATGCCAGTCATAATAATGACACTTTGAGAATCTTTCGTGTTTCCTCTTTCCAACGATATACAATGCGTATGTATCCGTTTTAGTTATCTGCCTCAATTATCAAGAAGAAGTGGTACTATCTTCCATCAGGATAAAAACAATGCGTAACTTCTATGACGTCGTTAGAGGTCATAACGTTAGATCACGTTAACGCTTAACCGGCCGATGCATTTGACTGTTTCAGACGTCTTGGCGATATCTCGGGCACGTTGAAACTTGATAATTAATGAGCGTGTGTATATGAGGCGCGTTTATATACTTGAGTGGAAATCAAATCGGGTTAAACTGGCGGATTTTTACGGACGAAATTTGATGCATATATAGGGTATCTCGGTATCCGCTGGGCCGATTTCCCGGTATCCGCTGGGCCGATTTCCACCATTTTTGGGGTGTTGGTGTTTGACCCCACCTGACCTTGACCTTCAAAATGTTCAATTCAAGGTCAAAGCCCGGACGAAGTCGGGTCACCTTCTAGTCTATTATATATTTTGGAAGATCTGTGTGTCTGTGTGTCTGTCTGTGTGTTCGCGATGAACTCGAAAACGGCCCACCCGATTTCGATGAAACTTGGTATGTGGGGGTATTTTCGGCCGGGTACGAACATATTAATTTGTCCGTGCGACGTCACCTTGACCTTGAAATCGGGTCATTTCAAGGTCAAACGCCCGAATATCACGGGATTTCGATGAAACTTGGTATGTGGGGGTACTTTCTTATGGCGAGTCTCATAAGCATATTCATTTGACCTTGAAATCGGGTAACTTCAAGGTCAAATCGCCAATTTTGATGGGATTTCGACGAAATTTGATACGTGGGGTTACTTTTGTCCACTGATTGTTTTGGACGGGTCCAATCGTGACCCCGACCAGACCTTGACCTTCAAAATGATCAATTCAAGGTCAAATCGGGTAAAACCGGATGGATTTCGACGGGCACGTTTGTCGGGTACTTTTGTCCGGGCAGTGTTTTTGGACTGGTCAAATCGTGACCCCACTTGACCTTGACCTTCAAAATGGACAATTCAAGGTCAAAGCCCGGACGAAGTCGGGTCACCTTCTAGTATGTTATATATTGAGAGTTCATGTTCCCACGAACTCAACAAATGTGTACTCAATTATAGATAAGCATCACATACTTTGTATAATATCATTCTGCTTCCACCTCTATAGTTCAGTTATATTAAAACCTCAATAACATAAGAACACATCTTACATCTTATGATTGAACATGGTGTCAGAAGTATAGGATTTGAGCTACAGCTATGGCCAAATATATGGACCAGCTGAGGGCCCCAGAGCCACTGAAGTTAACAGGCAATGTTGCTGATCACTGGCGAAGATGGAAACAGCAATGGACAATCTTTTCAGGAGCATCTGGACTTTAAAGAAATCAAGCACCTGTTCCAGTGATGACCTTCCTGAATATGATTGGAGTGGATGCACTTGAAGTATACAACAACTTTTCGTATGCCGCAAGAGAGGATTCAAATGACTTGGACCTGCTAATACGAAAATTTGAAGCATTCTGTGCGCCGCAGAAGAACTTAACATATGAGCGACACTGTTTCTTTACTTGCAACCAGAGACCAGGTGACACTATTGACCACTATGTCACGGAACTACGTACCAAAAGTCAAACCTGTGAATTTGGGGACCTTAAAGATAGTCTCACTAAAGACCGCATCGTGTGTGGCATTGATTCGGATTCTTTACATGAAAGAATGCTGCGTGATAAGGACTTAACACTTGTCAGAGCAATGGACATTTATCGTGCTGCGGAAGTGACACATGCACAACTACAAACTTTCAAAGATGAGGATAAACTGGTTGAAACAGTTAAATCGACACGTCTTGGAAAGAAGAGCAGATGGCAGCCAAAATCAGAGACTGTGAAAGGTGCTATGTCTGATAATAAATACACCTGTGGAAAATGTGGTACAGTTCACGCCAAAATGAATTGTCCTGCATATGGCAAGAGCTGTAATTATTGCAAAGGGTTACATCACTACGAACGCTGTTGTTTTAAGAATAAAACAAAGAAGAAAGTTCAAATGGTCACCGATGAAGCTGACAGTGATGAACAAATGGTGTTATCTGTTGACAGTTCTGATGCAGATGAATGGAACATTGACTTGGTGATTAATGATAAAACTGTTCAGTTCAAAATAGATACTGGTGCACAGCGTAATGTTATTCCCAAAAGAATTCATGACAAGTTGAGCAAGGACAAAATGGCTAAGTCAAAAGTCAAGCTAGTATCGTATTCTGGACACAAAATGAACACTGTTGGAAAAGCTTCCTTACTGTATTATTACAAAGACAGAAATCATTTCTCAGATTTTCAAGTTGTCGATGGTGATGTAATACCAGTTCTTGGACTGAAAACTTCATTAGAATTAAAGCTGGTACAGAGGACGTATGTGATCAATGAGTCTCAACCGACTAACATTCTTGACGAATTTCAGGATGTGTTTCAAGGACTTGGGACAATTGAAGGGGAACACCACATACATATTGACAAATCAGTTCGACCGGTTATTCATCCACCGAGACGTGTACCTCATAAACTGAAAGAGAGACTGAAACATGAATTAAAGACAATGGAAGAAGCTGGTGTAATAACAAAAGTTAATGAACCGACAGAATGGGTCAGTTCGATGGTGATTGTTGAAAAACCAAATAAAAGTCTAAGGATATGCCTAGATCCGAAGGACTTGAAAACAGCGATTCAGAGTGAACACTTCCAGATACCGACAGTGGAGGAATTAACGGGAATGATGGCTGGTGCAAAATACTGGAGTCTCCTGGATGCAAGCCATGCATTTTGGCAGTTGAAATTAGATCACGAAAGTTCCATGTTGTGTACCTTCAACTCACCCTTCGGAAGGTACAGGTACTTAAGATTACCATATGGAGTAAAATGTGCGACGGAGAAATTTAAGAAATGTATTTCCCAGTTGCTGGATGGAATTCCTGGAGTGACCTACTACGTAGACGATACATGTGTGTACGCGTCCACCAAATTTCAACACGATCAAAGGTTGAGGTGCGTTCTCAATCGTATACGTGAGTGTGGTATGAAACTCCGAAAGGAGAAATCACAAATAAGTGTCAGTGAAATTAAATATCTTGGCCACATAATAAACCAAGATGGCATACAAGTTGATCATTCTAAAGTGGATATTATAAATAATATGTCTGTGCCTGATTCAAAGAAATCCTTGTTAAGATTTCTCGGAATGATTACGTATGTGTCAAAATTTATTCCAAATGCAACAGAGAAAACTGCTCTGTTGAGGGAATTCCTAAAGAAAGATGTGATGCACACCTGGAAAATGACACAATGGATGATTTAGATGATGATGTTGATGCCCAGATACATTTAGTAACAACCAACATTCCGATGAAAGCATTAACTCTGGTGGAAATACGTAACAATACAGTGACTGATGAAACATCACAAATGTTGAAAAGTGTGATTCATCGTGGATGGCCTGAGACTAAAAAGCGCTTACCTAGTCAAATTCAGCCATATAGGACGTTCAGAGAGGACTTATATGTGCACGATGATGTAATATATAAAGGGGACAGAGTGGTAATTCCTACAAACTGTGTAACTCAAATCATACAATTACTACATAGTTCACATCTTGGCATGGAAAAGACCAAAAACAATGCGAGGCAAACAGTGTATTGGCCAAACATGACGACCGACATCGAGAGCTACATTTCGAAATGTGCCACTTGTTTGAAGTATAGAAATGCAAATCAGAAGGAACCACTGCAACCTCATGACATTCCTGAACTCCCATGGAACAAAGTTGGAATAGACATATTTCACTATAAATCAAAGGATTATCTTATGATAGTGGACTATCACTCGAAATGTCCAGAGACATGTTTATTATCATCCTTGAAGACGTGCAGTGTTATAAATAGTCTAAAGTCAGTGTTCAGTAGACATGGAATACCGATGACAATGCACCAAATCTTCGCCAAACAATGGGGCATTACAATAACAACATCGTCATCATATTACCATCGAAGCAATGAACTTGCTGAACGTAATATTCAGACAATAAAAAACATTCTTAAAAATGTGAAGACACAGGTGAGGATCCACACCTGGCAATATTGGATTTTCGCAATACACCTATTGAAAATGGAATGCCATCACCTGCTGAGATTCTATTCGGTAGAAAGCTGAGAACACGCACACCAGTGAGCAATAACACTCTTAGACCTAAAACACCAGATGTGATTAATAAACTTCGAGAGAGACAGCTGAAGCAGAAATCTGTCCATGATCGATCAGCCAAGAAACTAACACCTGTAACAAAAGGACAAATCGTTAGAATGAGGAATGTGAAAACCAATGAGTGGATACAGGCAAAGGTGAAGGACATTTCTGATGCGCCGAACTCTTACATCATAGAAACTAAATCTGGTGGAATATATCGAAGGAATAGACGAGACATTTTGGCAACAAATGAGAAGGAGTATACAAACTTTAAATATGATGATTGTGATCAAGACATAACTCCAACTTCTAGTACAATCATAAGTAGACCAAATCAGAGTTCACAAACCAGAAGTGGCAGAATATCAAAACCACCACAAAGATTTGAAAATGAATACAACTGGAGATGAACAATGACTCATTATGACTGTAAATAATATTGGGACTTCAGTAGAGCTTTTAATGTTTTTGGAAAAAGGGGGATGTTATATATTGAGAGTTCATGTTCCCACGAACTCAATAAATGTGTACTCAATTATAGATAAGCATCACATACATTGTATAATATCATTCTGCTTCCATCTCTATAGTTCAGTTATATTAAAACCTCAATAACATAAGAACACATCTTACATCTTATGATTTAACAACATATCAATATGATTTCCCGGTAGGCATTACGATTCTTATGCTTTGGAATGGTCGAATCTAGTATTATTCGTAACTGAAAAATACATCTTAGTTCTTCTATTACGATCATAGTTTTGATGAAATATAAATCCTCAATGCATAAAGCGATAGACAATACTTATGAAAGTTTGCAGAGGATCAAACTTGTTATCTACCTCGTGGTATTTATCCGGATAAAGGCTGCGCACGCGTAATGTGTTCACCATTCACCAACTACTGTAAAAATATGGCTGTAAATAAAAAACGATACTAGTAATGGCTAATAAGCCAACCCATCACTATTCAGTTACGAGTAATACTAATTTCGACCATTCTAAAACATGAATCGGCATTCCCTATTAAGACATAAAAGAACAAAGCTACAGCATGTATCACAGTTAAAACTCAAAATGTATTGACATCTAAAAGTAAAACATCTTAATGGCATACTTTTTAGTAATATATAAGGCGTGAAATTGTCCAGTCACTAAGTCTTGGAAGCACAGTTGCTGCTTTAACATGTGAATCCGTACAACACGACAATGCTTGTATATCAATAACAGCTAGTTGGGATTGAAACCTTCAAGCCAACAGCAGATCCCGTAATAATTGTGCGCGATGACTTGGCGACAATTTTCTCCTAATGTCGCACATATTTCGATGAAATTTGACAGCACGATGCATCAAAGTGGGTATAATGGTATCACGACACTTTGTATCCATATCATGAGTCCGCCAAAGATAGTTTGATAAGAACATCCAACCACTAGTGCACTCCCGGTCCGTAAATTGTCGACAATGTCTCATATCCACACGTTTCAATGAAAATTGATGAACACGGGATGAATTGGTTCGTGTAATTGTAAAGTTGTATTTGTAAGTTGGAATTGTATAGATATCTGATCATCCATCACTGCGTGGCGTCAGTTCATTGTTTACATTGTTGTTGTTGTTGTTGTTGTTATTGAAGCTCTTGTGAATTATTCTGGTACATTATATCCTCTCGTGTAAATGTACATGTATTTGCCTTGAAACAATCAGAACACTGTCAACTGGATTGAACAGTTCAAGTTAAAAACAACACTGTCAACATTCTAATAGCTGCTGTTTGTTGTTGATATTATTGTCACCAGTGGTTGACATCGAATCTCTTGTTAATTGTACCTGTATTCTCGTGTGCCAGTAAATGTGTCAGTGTATTGATAGTCACAGCACTGTCAATTTCAACATGAGCAATCAGACGAATGAAGACAAGTCATATAGCCGACCAGCTCGAAGAGGCAGCGAAGAGGCAGTTCGAAGACAGCCCAGTTGTCATAATTTAGTGGAAAATATCAATGATTAAGCCGGTTTTGTAGATTTAGAACTTGTCCGTTCACATAGGAACCGAAAATAGACAGTATTAGCATTAGTCCACATTATCTTACCCCCCCCCCCAACAATTGCGTTTTAGCGCGGCAAGACAAAGAAAGAAATTCGTGAGTAATAAAGTCGCCTCACGAAAATAACGTAATTTAATTACGGACACAAGACAAGACGGAATGAATATACCGGATCATTGCACTGAATACAAACAATTAATAATAAATAATAAATATCAGCAGAATTAGATTCAGTCATACTGTATGGAGTCACTGCCGTGTATAATTTTGTCGCTGATAAATATATTGTTGAATTTTAACGGCATGAACTTGGAAACGCGCACATTTTTTTAGCTTTGACCATTTTCAGGGGGCATTAAACAACGGTAATTCACCGTACAACTAATGAAATGGTGTGGGACCGTCGGAATATGACGGTCCGACATTGTCAAACCGACAGTATTTTCTAACCGTGTTGGTCGATGGCTTTTGTTGGTCGGTGGCTTTTGTTATGTATATGTATAGTCGATAACCCGAGCTGGGATTTTTACACAATTTAAGGGAAACTTGACAATATACATACCATAGGAAGTCTGAGGTGAGCGGCTTTTGTTCACAGTTTACCGCAAACCAGCGTTCACTTCCGTCCACACACAATGGTTGAGTATAACATGAGATGGTACCATAAATGGCCGGATTTAGTGTATAGTACCCCTTAAACTTTTGGGCGCAATCGTTGAATCCAACGTTGCTTCCACCTGTCTATGTTGTTAACATGCACATCTGTATTTGATTAAACACCATAATGGGCACACTATGTTAGAAAGGACAGGACCTAACCAAAATTAAATATGTATTTTCATGTCATTAATCAACATGCCAAATATGAAAGCAAACGGATGTTATCGAGAATTTAACACTTGGCGATCAAAATACAATGTATATATATACTACTAGCCGATGAGCCCGACGTTGTCCGGGTTATTCAAAAACCAGATTTCAAGTCGATAGCTCTACCCAGCCCGACGTTGTCCGGGCTATTCAAAAAACCAAATTTCAAGTCGATAGCTCTACCCGTTTCCGAGATCTGGTCTGCGCATGCGCGAAGCTGGCGTCGCACGGGCTCGGCGACCCGATAAAATTCGTATCCGGGGCAAGATACATTCACATAGCAAATTTCAAGTCGATAGCTCCACCCGTTTCCGAGATCTCGTCTGCGCACGCGCGAAGAGGGCGTCGCACGGGCTCGCCAATACGACAACGTCCACCGCCTGGTCAAACTACACACACGTACCAAGTTTCGTCCCGATCGGTCGAGAATCGTAGATTTGTATAAATGACAGACATACAGACAGACAGACAGACAAACAGAGGTCTTCAAAAATATATAGGAGATAGGAGGGTGTCACCCCCTCATCTTTGGCGCGCTGGATTAAGACCTGTTTTAGGCGGAACGCAGGATTCATACCCCCTCCTCTTTGGCGGACTGGATTAAGACCAGTGTTAGGAGGTACGCGGTATTCATGCCCCGTCGGTAATCAGGATTCATACCGGTATTATTGCTGGTCGGGATTAAATGAACAGGCTGACATGCGACTTTGTTTTGAATTGTGGTATATATAATGGCTAGAACAGGGGCGATCTGCAGAAAAAAATACCGAAACAGGGAGGGGTGTGGGTGATTCGAGGTCGGGATAATTGTGAAATGCAAATATTTTACAATCAACATACTTATCAAAGATTAATTAGGAACTATTAAGATATTGGAATTATATCAATTAGTTGCGCACTGTGCTCACATGTCAGCACGAGTCAATAAATAGTGTCCCATGTCAACATGATACAATAACGAGCTGTCACTGTCAGAATGAGGCAATAAAAGAGCGTTCCTTGTCAGCATGAGGCAATAAAGAGCGTTCCTTACATGTCAGCTTGTCTGCGTGAAAATTTTGAAAATGGCTGCATGCGACTTAGGAAAGTTTTTTTTCAGAGTGCACCAAGCCAACGGATCCGTAGTTCGTGTATTCATTCAAAGTGCAAGGCAGAGATGAGATGTTGTCACCAAACTGTATTGTGTCCACAGTAACGTAGCACATATTATGCTGATATCGCAACTGTAAATTTGGAGTTTCAAATGAACCACATCATTTTCGTCTGAACATTGAACAATGCAAGTCACGTCGCATTAAGGACTGTGGATTCTCATTGTTCTGGGAAACACTGGATAAACGTCCAGGTGTAGCATGTGCCATTTTACTAAATAATATAAATTTTGTATTTTTTTCTCAAGAAAATTGAAAGTTTATGACGAAATTAGCAGTCTCAAGTTTCAAGTTAAAGGTACTCACTCAGATTTGATGGTCCCCATGTCATCAGATTCCAACAACAACATCTTTTTTTAAATGTCGCTTGAGTTATCTGAATCGATCAATTGCCCAAATATAATGCTATCCACAGTCCACTATTGTATAAAATTGCCCAAATCCTGTTATTTATCAACATTTTGTACAATGAAATTTTGCCGGTTTGTCAAATATCTGACACAAAAAAGCCACTTGATTTTAGAGTTATCCATCTCCATCCGCTATTTGGTCTTCTTGTCGACTTTTACTGGGCCACTAAAATATTCCAGGTGGTGAAAAATAATAGATTTAAAAAATTGATATCTGATCACTCTGAGCTTTGACGAATGGGTTCCTAGACTCGAATCAAATATGTTTTATCCGCGAAGTCAAATAAATAGTAATTGAGGGGTGCTTAAACGGATTGTGAGTACCTTTAGCTATCTCTGTGTAAATATATTACACAATTATATCAACTAAATTGTGTTTATGTTAATTTTCATGCCTCCTGCCTTTTTTGGATTGTATTTATACATCACTCATAGATATACCCGATATACACTAGATTTAATTTGAGACTATGAGTTCATACTAAATACATGTCCTATGATTTAACCCTTTACCCAACAGAAGGGCCCTGTGCCAATGCATTCTCTTATATATGCGAGTCGACCATAGGTCGCCTCGCATATATAAGAGAATGCATTGGCTTAACACATAATTTTTTTTTAAATTGTTAAAGAATGTAAGAAAAAATGGTAAAAAGTGTTAAAAATGATTTTTTTTAGGCCAATGCATTCTCTTATATATGCGAGGCGACCTATGGTCGACTCGCATATATAAGAGAATGCATTGGCACAGGGCATAACTGTAACTATCACAATGTGGTCAAGGAGCCGGTTCCAATGATATCCATATGTGTATGGTTCTATTGAGACAGACCGAAGATATTTTAGGCTGTTGAAGCTTTATTTGGCCGGATTTGGCCGGTTTGTTGGGTAAAGGGTTAATGTTACATCTTTTCTCAGATTTCATGCTCAAAACTCTCCACGCCGTCTTAAACGTCCCTTATGGAGATGACCTAGACAGGCAGGCCTGTGTATCCCTTGATTGTCGGTGTTTGCACTTTTGTGTTGGTCACGTTATTTAATGTTGTGTTAGTTTCTGTTGGTGGGTCCGGGCTTATATAGGCTTGCTTGTTGTCTGGACCTGATGCTATATGTCAATTTACATATTGCAGAACAATCTTTTTTTTATATGATAAAATAAATATATAACTGTTCATTTCTTTAAGAATTGAATTAGCAATAAATAATCTTATGTTGCTCTATAATTTCAGCATCTATAGTGAGTAACCCTTTATGGAGCCCCAGACAGAGAGAACTATGCACTGATGACTGTCGTCTGCTTGTGTCCGTGTGAGGTTCCACACGGGAGTATCATATAATTACAAAATACAATAACACGTTTTAATATAAATGTGACAATAATTTACCAGTAAAACTAATACTGAAAAATAAATCTACAGGAGACAGCATGATAAGAGAAGCCATTGTGTACAACAGGAAACGTCGGGAGGTTAATGGAAATAAAAAGATATATTTTAACAAAGAACTAACGGGAAATGAAATGGAAATACTGTACAAACTGAGATCACAATTAAAGACAAAACAGCGCCATAACCCAGAGAAATGTTTAAAACTTGAACATGGACAAATTAGTGAATCTAAGACACAAACTAATGTTTGTGACGTCTGTAAATGTAAATCTCTGATATTTAATTACGGGAACTAAGAGTAGGTTTGACTCGTTCCGTCATTAAATGATACAAGACACACACATATACAATTCGCTCTGCATTAAGAACTCCATTACACATAGTCCGCAGCCAGTTAGCCGTTTATAGGGCGGTTAAATCAATAACAGATATATTATATAGAAAACATGGGATTGAGAGAGGATCTCTCCGCCCATGTAATTATTATCAGTGAACGCCATTCGCTGGAGACGAATTAAATCATTCCTCGATCTGATAGAAATCTCGTTAAGTCGGAATTATGTCCAACCATTCGAAATCGACAAGTCAACCACGCCTCCGTAGCGCGAATACAAACATATCTATTGATGCTAATGGGAGGAAAAACAAACCTCGAATGCTTTAGCTTTTCCCCAAATCCGGCAATGTGGCTTAAGTGTTATCTTGCTATTACATCACTATAAACTTAATATACGCTAGTTTACGTTTCCGCAATCAAAGACATTGTGAATTATATCAGTCGAATATCCGTTAAATTAATGTTAAATTAAAATGGTCATGCGCGCGGCTGTGTTTCCTGTCGATTCCATTTCTTCTGAACGGAAGCTATATTAATAAGACATTTATTCGGCTGTGTTTCCTGTTGATGGCGTAACAGAAGGATGTCGTTCTGTATTGATAATATTCTTCGGAAAGACGACCCACCTGAAGTGGCAGATGTCGACACCACCGGTAAGCACAACGTAGATAGCTGTGTCTTACAGCGCAACATTCACGTAGCCAGCGCAATGTAAATACCTATGTCGTACAGCACAATGTTCATGTAATCATCTCAATGTAAACACCTATATCGTAGAGCACAACGTTCATGTAACTATCTCAATGTAAATACCTATATATCGTACAGCCCAATTAAGGTTCACGCAGCTAGCGCATTGTAAATACCTATAGCTTACAGCACAACATTCGTATCCAGCTCAATGTAATTACCTATATATTAAACCTTAATATTAAAATTAATTAATCAATTTAAAATTGTTTAAGTTAAAATTTCGTGCAGTTTGATATTGACTATCCAAGGCATACGATTTCCAATTTTCAAATATAGTTAGATACAGTTCACAATTGTATTGTTTCCGTCTCACACAACGTTCGTATCGCAAATTTAAATCGCCTAAAAACTTTCTCCATTGATACACCCACCGGAAAGACGACCCACTAAAAGTGCTTGATATCGTTTTCATGCGGCTATCGTAATGTAATTGCCTATATGTTGATGGCCCAATTAAAAATAATTAATTTTAAGGATGTTTCTGTGCTCCAGGAATTTTTTTTATAAAACATTGTTAACATTTTATTATGATATTATTACCATTACGTCACCCTTTACTACCGACCCCGATATATATCTCACCCTTTACTACCGACCCCGAGATATATCTCACCCTTTACTACCGACTCCGAGATATTTCTCACCCTTTACTACCAGCTGATGGATCAGAATATGTCGATACTCTCCTAGCAAACTAGAAAACATTTCCTGGCACAACGTACTAACAATATGGATATAAATATATATATATACTATTATTATATTACGTTGCATGAAAAAAAATGTAAACATTCTTAGCGACTCAAACGTTTTGGAATCATGACAAACTCCCAATGAATAAATAAATATAAGCACTGGTGAGTGAGAGAAAAAAAGAATCATATTTATAATTATATTTATCGCAGTAGATAACGGACTCCGCGCACCACACACCGATAGCTTCTGGTCCCAAGACACCCGTTATTCATAATAACAAACTGTCAAACTCACTGGTGCCCAGACCCCCGTTATTCCTAATAACAAACTGTAAAACTCACTGGTGCCCAGACCCCGATATTCCTACCAGAACTAATTAAGCAAAACTCACTGGTACCCAGACCCCGTTATTCCTAATAATAAACTGTAAAAATCACTGGTGCGCACCCGGACCCCCCCCCCCCCCATTATTCATAATAGCAAAATGTTAAACTCACTGGTGCCCAGACCCCCGATATTCCTAATAGCAAACTGTAAAACTCACTGGCACCCAGACCCCCGTTATTCCAAATAACAAACTGTAAAACTCACTGGTGCTCACCCGGACCCCCATTATTCCTAATAGCAAACTGTAAAACTCACTGGCACCCAGACCCCCGTTATTCCAAATAACAAACTGTAAACAATTAACGATTTGATGTCCGGATGGCTACACTATTCTTATTTCAGAAAATCGATCGAACCCAGCACGTATATCAGAATGAGAAAGAGATATGGGCCCAATTATAAGGTCCAGCTGATTGATTGGTTGATTTTTATTTAGATAAATACAATCACCATTTTTACACTATATAATTTACAAATCACATAGTTACATTGGTAAAAGTAATAAAAAATTGACAGAGCTGAAAATTTGAATGAGAAGGTATTTATGTTGGCTTATAAGAGGCTGTAAAAATAGAGATGTTAGAGAGGAGAGTAGGTGGGCAGACAAATCGAAAATAAGAAGATGAATGCTGAGGGCTATCAAGGCTGACACAAAAAGTTCCAGAATGGACTTATTTCTATTGTGGTCCTCAGGAAGCTCACAGCGACACGAGAGTGTTGAAATAATTCCACTGTTTGTCAATTGGTCAGTTGAGTTATGTATTATTTAAAATAGTATGACACTACTCCATGACAGGAATTGGGTTTAAAATATTGGTATAAAATTGCTTCATTAACCCTTTCAATTGATGATTGAAAGTAACTAAAAATTCTGGGAGGATATACCCAGATGGTTATAACGGCGATGGGGAAGGCGGGGGGGGGGGGGGTCATCGTTTGTTTAGTGCAAAAAGGGGCGAGTGAAGGGAGGGTTAAATATGGAAAAGTTAAGATGTTATAGAGACACTGGCTGGAGTCTCTGGGTTCTGCAATTGGTTCAGCAGCCTATTGACTAACTTCCAAGCCGAAGGCCATCAAACTTATTTCGAAATTAAGTGATCATATAGAGTTTAAATAACCCACTCCGAGAAAAACCAAGTCAGAGTTGGAATAAAGTCGATAAACTCTCTCTCTCTCTGAATGACCACACACGCAATGCCCTTGTGAAATCATATCATCTTGGAGTGGACTATTTCTTGCTCTGCTTAGATGATGCTGATAATTCGTGTATAATCTCATTAGCATATCTCGGATATTTTATACATGTACATATATATGTAGAATGAAATGAGTTAGACATTGTCAACGAAATGGATGAAAATTTTAAAACTAGTACCTTTGTGTGAGGATATATAGATCAGATATTCCAAACTTACTCCATTGCATAATCCAGAGACCTCAGATGCTGCGTTGGAACAACAAGTGGAACAACAAGTGGCATCGGTTAAGAAATCAATCTTCAAAACGGCAGAATCACTGGGGTGGAATATTGCAGACCTAAACAATCCGAGTCCAGTTCTGAGTCAATTCAAAAGAAATCTTATTGAAGATTATTATATATATTTCAGACAGAGTCTCACTGATGAATGCTCAAAAACGGGAAGTAATAAATTACGAACATACCGACTTTTCAAACTTAAGTACGAAATAGAACCTTATCTTCTTCACACACCATCAATAGAAAATAGAATCGTTTTTACTAGACTGCGTATAAGTAATCATAAACTGGCTATTGAAAAGGGACGCCACACCCAACCACCGACGGCATTGGAACAAAGACTATGTATATTTTGTTCCGATGATGCTATTGAAGATGAAAAACACTTTCTTTTGGAATGTAGTGCTTACCGCACACCGCGGCTCGAACTAATAACTCTTATGAAGACACAGTTCCCAGACTTTGAAAACATGACACAAACTGAACAGCTTGTCAAAATCCTATCCAACGATATTTCAAATTCATGCACTTCAATATGTCATATAATCCGAAAATTATTTTCCGCACGCGATGAGCATCGCCTCATAAGCAATGAATAAATGAAGACGAGACGACCCTATGCACATTCAGCTTTACTTAAATGGTTATATATTACCATCTATTATTATATCATTTATTGTATTGTTTAATGTACAACTATATATTAATATGTTTGCATACTGTCTTTATAAGGATGTTTTGCCTATTAAACTTATCTTATCTTATGCCTTTGTTGGTTTGTGATGTATATAAGAAATTTTCCTCAAATGGCTTAAAAGTATACAAAGGGATTTTCATCGCGTATTTTCAAATTGTTGAGAAGGTGATCTTTTACACATTTCTTCCCGTGTTTATAATCGAAGCTATTGTGAAAGGCTTTGTCGAGGCTGTTCCAAAGTCTGATAACTGTATAATAAAAGGATTTCTTTCCATAAGTTCCCAATCTGAGAGGACCAGATCGACTGTCATAATGCGAATGAGCACGAGCATATGAGAAATGTTCCTTCATATATTCTGGTACTTTGTTTTCGGAGATATTTAGGACCATACTCAATTTCAATAAATTGACCCTTTCGCTAGTTGGTAACCAATTTAGTGCCTTGAATTCCGTGTACCCAATCGTGGTACGATAATGGAGGGATAAAATATATCTCGACAGTCTGTTTTGTGTTGCCTGCAGACGGTTCTTAATTTTGACTGTGAGACTAGAAAACCAGAAGCCGCATGAATAGTCAAAATGGCACTGAATTAATGCAGATACTAATAGGATTCTACATTTCTTGTTGAGAAAACATGCCTTCCTGTAGAGAAATTTTAATCTTGAATTGGACTTTGAAAGGACTGATTGACCCATTAACTCACCATTTAGATTTTGATCTAGTTGAACTCCAAGGTATTTGACCGAGTTAGTGGACCTGATGTCGATACCATTACATGATATATATACGGATAGATGTGATAATCCCTTGTAATTTCTAGGTTTAAACAAGATGGATTCGGTCTTTCCTAAATGTAATGACAACTTGTTGTCCACTAGCCACATACTAAGTTTGTCCATTTCCTGGCTAGGGGTATTTTGAATGGCATCGACATTACGACCAGATACTATGAGGGCTCAGTCGTCCGCATACAAGAGAAGTTGACAATTTATGACACCTGGAGCATGTAGATAAGGAATAGTAACGGTCCTAAGAAATTAACCTTGTGGGACACCGCATGTTATGGGTTCAAATTCAGATAAAGTGCCCTGAATATCTACAGCCTGAGTTCTTCATTTCAGGTAAGAGTTAAATCATGATAGGGTGATGTTATTAAGACCAAGAGTTTTTAGCTTTGTTAAGAGTATTTCATGGTTAACCGTATCAAAGGCATTTTGTAGGTCAATGAAAATCATACCAGTTAAATTGCCTTTATCAAATTGATTCCTTATAAGGTCGGTTAAGTACAAGATACTGGTGTCTGTTGAAAAACCTGGTCGAAATCCTGATTGGTACTCGTACAGAAGTTTGTTAGATTTCAAATAACTTTCAATTTGGTTATACATTGGGCGTTCAAGAACTTTAGATGCTAGGTTTAGTACATGTGTCAACTTGTCGCCCTTCTTGTATATGGGGACCACCCTAGCCCTCATTAGGTCTTCAGGAATTTCACCATTGCGAATAGATAGATTTATAATATATTTCAAGATATATGGTTATAAACATAACATTATGATATATATATATATATATATATATATATATATATATATATATATATATATAAGTATATATAAATACATGAATGTAATAAATATAGTACGGTAAATTCATAATTCCAGCGGTAATTGATAAGCTCTGATCCATTGTACATAACTCTACATTATACTGTAGTGGTTTGGTGATATAACACACGCATCCGGATAGCATGTACCTTATTAGTATACTAGAGTTTAATATATGCCCGGGAATTGAAAAAACAGGAACCGGGAATGAAACCCTTTAAACCCTAAATAGTACGTGCGGAAAATAAAATATTATGGACGAGGTTGTCAGTAATGGATGACATAGATAATAAAACGAAGAAGATAAGGTAATTTAGCTATTGTCTTATATAAGGTGAATGTGCGTGTATGAAAACTACTGTCACACTCAAATGGCCCAGGTGAATGAACTTACGTTTCGATGGTGCAAATAGTTGTATTGCCGGTTGCGAGCGATTAGGCATAAATTGTGCAAGCAAGGTCAATTATAATATACATAGGCTTATCGCGGAAATCATATCAGATGCACGGTTATAAACACAGCATTATGGTATAGATACATAGGTATAAATACATAAATGTTACAATTATAATACTATTGTGGCAACGAACACATATTTACTGTAGTGGTTTGATGATATGTCGCACGCAGCCGTTTAGCGTTGTACGCTTATAGTACACGTGCGTGTGGAAAATAAAATATTGGCTATTGTCTTATGAAACGTCATTTCAGGGTAATGTCAACGAGAGTGTATGAAAAATGCCATGTCTCATGGGAATGGCCTAGGTGAAGGAAATTAAGTTTCGATGTCAAAATAATTGTCACTTTCGGCTGCGAGCGAATAGGCATCAATTATCAAACCAATAGCAATCATAATGTTAATGTGTATACACATTTTCCCCACAGTAAACAGTAAATATTACAGTTACAGAGTGACATTGCCAATCAAAGTACAGTTAGCCCAATAGCATACAAACGTTGAATGACAACTTGACTGTGAAAATTGGAAAATGTCAATGTATTGAACACTATTCTGAAAATCATATTCAGACTAAAATATTTGAACTTTCTACACGATCAGCGATGTTTTTTGACAAATCATTGTAACAGTTGTGTTAACATCACAATGGTTTCAACTCACGAATTTCATTATTGGAGAACTATCAATAACGAATACAAGAACAGCGTTCTATTTCTCCATGTCATTTTGAGTGGTGATGCTTTCTTTTGAGTGGTGATGCTTTCTTTTGAGTGGTGATGTGTTCTTTTGAGTGGTGATGTGTTCTTTTGAGTGGTGGTGTGTTCTTTTGTGTGGTGATTATGTGCTCTTTGAGTGGTGATGATTTCTTTTGAGTGGTGATGCTTTCTTTTGAGTGGTGATGCTTTCTTTTGAGTGGTGGTGTGTTCTTTTGAGTGGTGATGTGTTCTTTTGAGTGGTGATGTGTTCTTTTGAGTGGTGGTGTGTTCTTTTGTGTGGTGATTATGTGTTCTTTGAGTGGTGATGATTTCTTTTGAGTGGTGATGCTTTCTTTTGAGTGGTGATGCTTTCTTTTGAGTGGTGATGTGTTCTTTTGAGTGGTGATGTGTTCTTGTGAGTGGTGATGTGTTCTTTTGAGTGGTGATGTGTTCTTGTGAGTGGCGGTGTGATCTTTTGAGTGGTGATGTTTTCTTTTGAGTGGTGATGCTTTCTTTTGAGTGGTGATGTGTTCGTTTGAGTGGTGATGTGTTCTTGTGAGTGGTGATGTGTTCTTTTGAGTGGTGATGTGTTCTTTTGAGTTGTGATGCTTTCTCTTTAGTAGTGATGCTTTCTTTTGAGTGGTGATGCTTTCTTTTGAGAGGTGATGTACAACGTTCTATTTCTCTATGTTCGTTCCAGTGGTGATGTTTTTTTTTACATACTTTTGTATTGTTTGCACATTTGCGACAGAGTGCAATATTATATGACATCCAAAATGCAACACATTATTAGATCCGATGATAAGACAATCTTAAACCATTTATTTAATTTAAGCGATGCACTATCTATACGAATATTAGGCATCTTCATTAAACGAGTCATATCTGAACGAAGCAGTCAATGAACGCTATATCTGGACTGTCGCCATACATATTACAACACTATTAATATGACCATACGCTATATATATAGCGTAATTAATTAACCACAGCTAAAACACACGCATACGCTAGGATATATCTGTGTCTTTTTAAAATAACTTCATAGATGCGTATTCTCATCAAATAGGATTAACTTAGGCCTTATATCGTGGTGTGATTATGATATATTACACTCCAGACATGCACAAGGGTTCATCGACATAGTGGGTTCTATAGCAATTTCGTGTATAAATTAGGTCAATCACATCATACATCAAGGCATGTGAGAAATCAGAGATTCACAATGCAAACAGACTACAACTCACCGACTCAGAGTTAAAACCTAAATACAAAACTTTTAAAAGCTATTCATTTTGACAAATTATTATAGAATATAAACTACCAACATCAAACTGAAAGTATTCAAAAGTCAAGACTGTTGGTTGTTGTCTAGAAGGGAGTATTTTACTTAAATTAACCATTATATTATTGATGCTGTGTGCGCAATCCGATTGAGATGTGTACTATACGAAGAAGCTTGTCTGTTTCATTCATAAAATATCATCATGTCGATTTCAACGAAACTCGACGAGCAACGTCATCATGTAGCTTTCACCATCGACCGAATTTGCGATAACCTGAATGTATCTTCTGCTTTGTTCATAAGTATGTGTTTCTTGTCGATTCACGACAATAGAAGGATATCTGAGGATTATCAGATTCACGTATGTACTATGTAATATTAGATATAATAACGTTTGCTTGCATCACGAATTTCGATTTAGATTCCAGTATTGTCCCCAGCCCAGCCAGAGTGATTGAGATTTTCCCATTGCACGCGACATGTATATTTTAGGCCACTCCATTGCAAATATTTGACAGTCCATAATATGTTATAATTGTGTTCTCAATAAAATGTAAACCGCGGCTACGAATGAACTTCACTGTGCATAATTCCGATAGTAACTCCCCTCATTTTGGAACGCCGGCCATTGAAAGACGCACACGTTTATTTCAGATTACGACATTAATGCTTTAAGCCCACCGATCTACTGTGCGACAAAAGTGCTCGCAAAATTTAAAAACAGCAGTGTCGTATTAGATAATAATTGGTGACGTCACAAAATCAGATATAGTCTATATACGACCCAAAGCGTCCGGCTTTGGTTCGTTAATATCTATGTTTGATCAAATTAATTTATCTTTTTTCTACATGTTGCTTTTTTCTTCTTTTGTTTGATTTTATGTCTGCCATACCTGTATATTTTATTTGATTGATCATTAACCTATATAGCTATTAACACCAGAGAAGCTCATAAAATACACTCTACCTTACTCGTATTTAAATGCGCGCAGTACTATTTTTCGCTCAGTTTTGAATTCAAAACATACACAAATATTTTCGTAAATGGATTTGATGACAGTTTCAGATCTTAATCGTCAATGAAGATATGTGTGCATATTAAACACCATCACGACGGCTTTACATCGTTCATAAATATAACATAATATCATCGACGTGTTGTGAAGACTGTTGTATATACTCCCATATAATTATTCTGATATTGAAATAGTTATAAACATAATTTAAATGAACTCAAAGAAGTAAAACTGCAACCACTTATAGAAAACTTTCATAAGATAAAAATCAAAACTTGGCTGTGTGTTGACATATTAACTAACTCAGACTGTTTGGTCACGGTGTCACGCCAGCGTTGTGAATATGGCGACGTGCTTTCGTGCATCTTCAGTCTGCAATATGTGTATTTTTCACAAGAATTTCAACATCAATGATGTTACCATGATTTGTTGCTATATATTTATGTTATACATGTACATATCATTAATGGTTTACATGTGGTTGCCCCATGTAAATTATAGTCCTACATGCTTAATATTCGGTCCAACCTTCCGCAATGTATATATGTAACTCGTCGATATATAGCCTTCTTGTTTCCCTGCATGTGGTTTGGTCTAAACTCAGCTTACTCAGGAGTCGTACTATTTTTCGCTCAGTTTTAAATTCGCGCGAAAAATAGTAATGCGCGAATTTAAATACAAGTACGGTACCAGATGAATATGCTGCATCGGGAAATGTATATGTAATTCACGATACTGTATCTGTTAGAACGTAATAAATTTGCTATAATTTGATTCATATGGTTCATATGTCTGTATTGTTTGTGGTGTACATGGCATTGGAACCTCGGCTTCCAAATGTTTACTCGTTATTGAGAAGAAGATTTTTTAAGTTCTGACATAACTATCGGCCATCTCCTACCACCTCAATGTTGCATTTATAGATCCACACAAAATGTTGAGACGTAGATTAACCCTTTACCCAACAAACCGGCCAAAAACGCCCAAATAAATCTGCAACAGCCTAAATTATCTTGGGTCTGTCTCAATAAAACCATACAAATATGGATATCATTGGAACTGGCTCATTGGCCACATTGTGATGGTTAGAGTCATGCCCTGTGCCAATGCATTCTCTTATATATGCGAGTCGACCATATGTCGCCTCGCATATATAGGAGAATGCATTGGCCTAAAACAAATCTTTTTTTAACACTTTTTACCATTTTGTCTTACATTCTTTAACAATTTTATAATTTTTAATGTGTTAAGCCAATGCATTCTCTTATATATGCGAGGCGACCTATGGTCGACTCGCATATATAAGAGAATGCATTGGCACAGGGCCGTTCTGTTGGGTAAAGGGTTAAACATCTCGTAATGACTAAAATTAAAGATGCACATTGTTTTAAATTGAGTTATTTGTTCCTAGAACATTTAATCAACGCTTTGATTAAATCCGAAACATATATCCTGATTTGTCATTGAACACTCATTACTCAACCGGCGAATACAAACCGGTCAACAAATTATCACTCAACGGCGAGAGTCAACGCGTTTTGTAGACATATTAGTCAACAGGATTTTCAGTGTGGACCCTACGTCAGATTCAAATAATGTCAATATGCCTTACTAGTGTTTTTTTTTTAAATAAGTTCAATATGAGCATTAATTAGAATCAATGATTCAAGTCTGTTTTCTGGAAACTACTGTTGAAGCATATGGCAGAAACAGGAATCGGTTTCACGGGATATGTTTCACATTAGACAAAGTCAAATAATAGAGTTCTATTTGATATGGTATTTAATACATGTAAACATTAACGTATGAAATAACAATATTTATTACATGATCCTACCCTTATTCCAGTCAATAAACCCATTCTATAAATAGTGATATTAAACGTTTGTTTAATAACAGGAAATAGTGCCATGCAGGTGACCTATGCCTTCTGGTTTGTCGTCTATTTACAATCCGCACGCTAAGTCTCAAAAATGCCATTGTTTCCAATATCTTTTAAACAAACTATAATGAATGGTGAGTTTGAAAAGCTATGTCATTCAAGTTAAATATACGCCATTAAATACGCCAAAGAGTCTTTATTTATCTGGGTCTATTTCTTTACGCGGGGGCAGATAACGCATAGTTATGCGAAGCGTCATCGCATGCCTTATATAAGCCGATCTTAGTTTCGCGTCCATTTCTTGATTTAAGTATGTTTTGTCGTTTTGGATCATGTAATAAATAGAATCTACAACTCGTCCCCAGTTTATATCGGAATTGACAAAACTCGTCCAGTAAATTAGGCTCGGTCCAGACCTAATTTACTGGACTCGTTTTGTAAATTCCGCTATAAACTGGGAACTCGTTGTAGATCCTCTATATATTTTCTGAAAAAGTCAAATGTGCCTATCCGATTTCCACACTGGGGTTTACGATTATAATAAATGGTATGTTCTAAAATGGTTGAAGGTAGACATACATGAAACTTGCCCATTTCTGCATTTAATGAATTTCTTAACAATTTCGTGAAATACTGTAAACAGTTCGATGTTGTCAAATCACATGACAGAAACAGGAATCTTATCCACTAGAAATGTTACCTTAAACAAAATTCAGTTATAGGTTTTTATTTTATATGATATCTAATACATGGAACATTAACTTTATGAAATAACATTGACAAGAAATGTAACTATAACAGACATGTGAGAAAGTGACAGAAATATATAATTGCATAATCTTAGTATGGATAGTTCTTTACTGCATTGATATGGAAGTTTTTAAATAAAGTAAAAAAAATTTTTTAATGAAGGCAAAATGCATAATTTATGTTAGATCTATCGAAGAACTGAGATAGTAAGTTAAGATAATTTAAGATATTTCAGAGAAAAATACAACCATGTGTATAACACACTTTCCATATTGTATATCAGCTATTTGATCCATATATATTTATCCATTTCTATACACAATACTCATTGACGAGTAGTTCTCTTAGGAAATGTTCAGATAATAAGTTCAACAAACGACAATATTTCCCATCAATTAATATGAATCATTCTGCTCTTGTATTATCTGTTTTCTCTCTCTCTCACTCTCTCTCTTTCTCTCTCTATCTCTCTGTCTTCTGCTTTTATATACTACTAGAAGGTGACCCGACTTCGTCCGGGCTATTAAAAAACCAAATTTCAAGTCGATTGCTCCACCCGTTTCCTAGATCTGGTCTGCGCATGCGCGAAGCTGGTGTCGCACGTGCTCGGCGACCCGATAAAATTCGTATCCGGGGCAAGATACATTCACATACCAAATTTCAAGTCGATAGCTACACCCGTTTCCGAGATATATAGCCCAATGTCATTTGCGGATACCTCGGCCGGTGATGAGTTAACGCGACACAGTCAAATGCATCGGCAGGGTGAGAGTTAACGTAATCTAACTTTATGACCTCTGACGACGTCATAGAAATTACGCATTGATTTTATCCTGATAAAAGCATCGTACCACTTGTACCTAATAATTGAGGCAGATAACTAAAAGGATACATACATATTATATATCGTTGGAAAGATGAAGCCACACAGATTCTAACCGTGCAAACTATATGACTGGCAATTTATTATTCGCGCTATATCGAATCGATTTGTGAGCACCGAACTGAAATATATTAGCGCAAAAACGGCGTAAAAATAGATTTGACCTCCGCACGTGAAAAGTTGACCTCGCACGGACAAATAAATATGCCTATGTTCGTCTCCGGCCGAAAACACATCCAAATACCAAATTTCATCGAAATTGGCTTAGTCGTTTTCGAGTCCATCGATTTCAAACACACAAACACACACACAGATCTTTCAAAATATATAATAGACTAGCAGATTAGGCCGCCACTGGTGGCATTGGTCCAATGGCTTTGGTCGATCCATTAATTTGTGTTTTTCACCCGACAAAAATATTGCCCGCCCCGAGTTGACCATACATAAGAAATTTCACGTCGATGTCACCGCTGACGACCGAGATATCGCCCATTTGTGGGTACCAGTTTCAAGGTCAAGGTCAACTGAGGCGGACAAACTAACCAGACGAAAATCTCCCCCGTCCCTTGGAAGCCCTAAGTACGAAATCCCTAGTTTCCGAGACGGTCGTACGATATCCTAACGTTCAATACGTTGTCCTTCCTGCATCGGGTAATACATTACATGTCTGGACGCAGACATAAGAATCACACTACACAATGGGGTGAAGGAGTGGTCGGACGTTCTCAGAAGCGGTGCGATGACACTTCTCGTGGCTTTTTACCCTTAGATAGCAAGTTTGGGCTCAATATATATACGGAGTTCTCAAAATATATAGTAGACTAGCAGGTTAGCCCGCCACTGGCGTGGTTCGCCTCATGGCTTTGTTCGAAAAAGCAATTGCAACAGCTTCCGAGACACGTATGCTGCACCTAGGTGTAAAATTTCGTCGAAATCCGCCAGTTTTACCCGAGTTCACCTTGAATTGACCATTTTCAAGGTCAAGGTCAGGTCGGGGTCACAATTTAAGCCGTCCATGACACTTCTCGCACGAAAGTACCCATAGGTAGCAAGTTTGAGCTAAATCGGTTCGAGTCTATAAAGGACACACACATATATATCATTTGTGGGTACCCGTTTCAAGGTGAAGATCACCTCGGGCGGAAAAACTGTCTCCCCCGTTCCTAGGAAGCCGCAAGTACGTAAGAATCACACAGCACCCTCTGTCTGGATACAGTCACGCTCACGCCCGGACCCAGACGTAAGAATCACACTACGCGCATACGCTCTTTATCAACGACACTGCGGATACGAACGCTCTTTAACTATCAATGCGATTAACCCCACAGTGCCGTTTTTTGTGACTGAGAGTGGAGAACGGGAGCTCGGAGGTTCTCCAAAACGCCGCGACGGCGCGTCCCGTGTGTTTTTACCCTTAGATGGGAAGTTTGAGGTCAATCGGTCGGATTCGGTCCAGGCGTTTTCGATTCTATAAAGTATATATATATATATACATATATATATATACATATATATTTATTTACGTAGTTCGCAAAAGATATAGTAGATTTTCTTCTTCGTCACAGATAACTGTTTCACAGAAGAAAGGGACATCTCCAAAATAAAGCAGGATCTTATACCATACTCAGATAACAAATCAGAACCACTCGAACACCATGACGTCAACGTCGACTCGCCGGGGTCCGATGACCTTGACCGCTCCGGATATGATGACATCGACGGGGACAAACCGCGAAAGATCCGGCGGAGCCGTACTACGTTCACGACGTACCAGCTGCACCAGCTCGAAAGATCATTCGAGAAAACACAGTACCCGGATGTGTTCACGAGAGAGGAATTAGCAATGAGGCTTAATCTAAGCGAGGCTAGAGTTCAGGTTAGTAAATAGTGGGATACCCGGTAATAGTCACGCGAGAGGAACTAAATGTTAGGCCTGATCTAAGCCAGTTTATAGTTCAGGTTAGTAAATAGTGGAATACCCGGTAATAGTCACGCGAGAGGAACTAACTGTGAGGCCTGATCTAAGCGAGTTTATAGTTCAGGTTAGTAAATAGTGGAATACCCGGTTATGGTTACGCGAGAGGAACTAACTGTGATGCTTAATCTAAGCGAGGCTAGAGTTCAGGTGCGTAAATAGTGGAATAGCCGAATATAGTCAATCTTGATTTAAGCGAGGCTGGAGTTCAGGTGATTAAATAGCGGATTATCCGACTATAGAGAGGGGAGTCTTAATCAAAGCGAACAGCTAGAGTTATTGTGAGTAAATACATATAGGTATAGATATAAGTAAATAATTGCACATAAGGCGAATTGAACAGTAATCTGATTTAAGATGGCTGTCAAAATGGCGATGTGGGAATTAATGTATAAATATAATCGTAACTTCTTAATGATCACACATATTTTTAACTTTCGTCAGAGATATACGTCACATCGAACACAAATCAGATTTATATACATATTCAAACCTTTATTTAAATATATTTACACACTAAGTGTTGTCATCACTAAATCCAGCATTCTGATTGGTCGGCGCCCACGTGGCTAGTTGCAGTTATTTCTCGGTGAATGCGCAACGCCTCATAACACCAAGCTAATAACACCATCGATACGTCATTAGGTTTGGAAAGACGAACGCGTAATGCTTTGGGCGCATTTTGACTCGCGCAGGATTGACTTAATACATCATCGGGTTTCAACATGAAGAGAAATTGTTCCTATTAACTTTTGCCAAGGGTGCTATTGGGTATTTTGGGCTGATCTTGTCACGATACACTTTTCGATTTAAATATATTTACAAAAGTGGCTTTTTCGCTAAATGTATATAAATATAAGGATTAACTGTCATGTGGACTATTTTTATGGAGATGTAACGGTGAGGTAAGTGGACATAACTTGTATGTAAAACCCTTCGGGTTTTACACAAGTTGTGTCCACTTACCTCACCGTTACATCTCCATAAAAACAGTCCACATGACAGTTAATCCTTATATATAAGGATTAACTGTCATGTGGACTGTTTTACATACAAGTTATGACCACTTACCTCACGGTTACATCTCCATAAAAATAGTCCACATGACAGTTAATCCTTATATTTATATACATTTAGCGAAAAAGCCACTTTTGTAAATGTATTTAAATCGAAAAGTGTATCGTGACAAAAACAGCCCAAAATACCCAATAGCACCCTTGGCAAAAGTTAATAGGAACAATTTCTCTTCATATTGAAACCCGATGATGTATTAAGTCAATCCTGCGCGAGTCCAAATGCGCCCAAAACATTACGCGTTCGTCTTTCGAAACCCAATGACGTATCGATGGTGTTATGAGCTTGGTGTTATGAGGCGTTGCGCATTCACCGATAAATAACTGCAACTAGCCACGTGGGCGCCGACCAATCAGAATGCTGGATTTAGTGATGACAACACTTAGTATGTAAATATAATATGATAACAGGTCAAGCGTTCGAAAACACGACAATCGATCAAATCTTTGTGTTGTATGGCTATACACTGAGCGAATGTATGGTCATCGGTGGGGTGTAATGGTATACACGAATGTGTTGTATGGTTATTGGTGGGGTGTATGGATATACTTGGATTGGATTTATTGTCAAGGGTGGGTACAGAGTCTGATGTATACTTTGTTGACTGCATGGTCATGGATTCTGTGCATGGGCAAAGAGGGGTTGACTGTATGGACATATGTGATGTGTATAGGTGTGGTTCAAGTACAGGCTACATATGCATACATGGAGTAGCTGGGTGGTCATTGGCGGGGCGTATGGGTATGTATGGAGTATCCTTGTGGTAATAAGTGTGGTCTATGCATATCTGGCGAGTGACTGAATTGTCATTGGTGTGGTGCATATGCACGTCTGTAGTGGATTACGGTCGTGGGTGCGGTGTATTGCTATAGGAATCAGGGAGCTAAATGTGTTCTAGAGTCGGGGAACGAGTACACCGTGGAATGCTAAAGGTGAAGGTAACTGAAGAATGACCTTCACCTGATACATGCGACACGTTATTAAAGGATGACATCGCGTTTATTTGATTTGTACATCATATCTAAATAATTTAAACTTGTGAATGAATGGGGGAATGGATTTTTGTGAGCGGGAAATTTATTTAACTAGCTGCTGTAGTTCTGGATTTGTCCAGATCAAATTTGGCTGTGGGATAGCCCTGTCGTACACTTGGGGATTTATTTTAAAAAGTAAACACATGACCTATGATTTTTCTACCATTTTCGTGATCAACTGGTGTCAATCTAGCCGGGTAAACATCACTGATATGGCCTGCAGGCTTCAATTCAGTGAAATTGGCCGAAACGTTAACACTGTCGCCTATGGGAAACCATTTAGTTCCGTGATTCCTATATCTGGAGAGGCAGTGTGGCCATTGGCGAGGTGTCTATATATATACCCGGATTGACGTTATGTTCATAGGTGGGGTCTATATGTATATCTTGAGTTGAACAAACTAAGACTGGACTAATCGATGTCATAGAAGAGTCGAGTGGTCACTATTGATTGTACGGCTTCTTGACAGTGACATTGTGTTGGGCTCTCGAATTCAAACCACATCCTTAACAATTCATGCGAATCATTTTTGACTGGAATCTTCCGGTTGTACCAAGGGGGGGGGGGGCAGGGAAAAGGGAACAAAAGCATGAATACAAGGTCTGGTGATGGGTGGTTCTGAGCGCCGATATAGCGGATTGTTCCATTTTTGTTCCAATTCCATGTTTAAAGATGAATTATGACTACTATAGAATGTTTTTAAATGCTTATAAACTGTACCAATATAGAGCATTAATCAAAATAAGGGGGCCCCGTGTTTCAATATGTACACAATATTGTTCTTTTATAACACGATATCAGTGTGTTCTTCAATTGCTTGTTATTGGTGAATAGAAAATACTGTAGATGGAACATTATGGAAATAAAATTAGACTGGGCGACCATTTAGTCATCTGGCCGGGGATAGTCACAACATGAGAGAATACGCTGCTGTGCATACACATCTGTCTCATATATACTGCGGGTAACCTACGTTTATGGATTCTGAACCTTGTTGGAAAAGTTTACTTAATGAGTGTTTTGTGATTTTCTGATATTCCTGGTGCCTTTCATTAAGCTTACCTGATTGGCCCGTGTTTTCATAACACTGGGAGTGGGGCCCCCTTGTGTTGGAAGGGTTGGTGTCCGAGATCGAAAAGGGAAAATAATCTTGCGTTCCCGGGGTGGTGGGTTCCAACAATTAAAAAAACTAAATCAACCTTGTATCATGGAGTTTTTTCCAGCCCCCCCCCCCCCCCCCCCACTGGAGGTGTCCCAAAATTTCCGACTATTATTGCAATTATAACCATTAAAAATGGAAGAATAATAGAAACACATGTCAGAAATGTAGGCTTCAAAATTAAATATATTATATCCAAGCTGAATATAGCCTATATATTTTTTTTTAATTGGGTTTTCTAAAAGGGTAGCTATATACATGCTTTACATATCGGATGCGCCAGGCATTCTCTTATATATGCATTCGAGTCTATATGAAGCCTCGCTCCCATAGGGAACCCTGCATATACAAGAGCATGCACTTGCTTACACGGTTAATGTAATTGTTGTTAGGCCAATTATTCTCTTATATAACAAGGCTCCCAATGGGAGACTCCCATATCTTAGAAAAAAGCAGAATTGATTGGCACGGGTGTATCTAAAAAAAATCCAGGAAGCTCCAGCCACGAAAGGGTTGAAATCGAAATAAAATCGTGAATACATATGGTTTAAGGCCGTTAATTCATGTTAGGATAGCCATACGTGTAGACTATCCGGGCGATAGCCGAACAATAGACCTGCGACTGTCCGTCGAAATGTTAATTAAATAGTACATGTACACATCCACGTGGAATTCGAATATGGGAGGTTTAGAGTAATTGATTGTTATGCATCCTGATCACCTGTTTGTTCTGTTTATTCGAGTGACAAGAACTGTTCGGCGTAATTGTTTGTTAGGTCATTTGTTTGTACCCGATGGGATCAGTGTCAGATATAAGTACACTCACTACGTCATCGATGTTTGTGGAGTGTGTTCGATTAATCGGATAGATATACAGATAGCAATAATGTGAATATCACAATGTCGCTAAATTTAATTGAGTTCTCAAGGTATTCTACTATCACCTGACCGCGTCAGAATCGAACGGTCATACTAAAAACCGACCGCAACCGACCGCACCAGACCGTACCCGGCCGCACCGCCCAGGAGTCCGAACGGCATGTGGCATGCACTCTCGTACATAATAGACATGTATGTACCAAAGTTCCAATCCCCAAGTCGATATCTCGAGTGGATATCTCTGTTAACCCTTTACCCAACAGAACGGCCCTGTGCCAATGCATTCTCTTATATATGCGAGTCGACCATAGGTCGCCTCGCATATATACGAGAATGCATTGGCTTAACACATTAAAAATTATAAAATTGTTAAAGAATGTAAGAAAAAATGTTAAAAAAAGATTTTGTTTAGGCCAATGCATTCTCTTATATATGCGAGGCGACCTATGGTCGACTCGCATATATAAGAGAATGCATTGGCACAGGGCATAACTGTAACTATCACAATGTGGTCAATGAGCCGGTTCCAATGATATCCATATTTGTATGGTTCTATTGAGACAGACCGAAGATATTTTAGGCTGTTGAAGATTTATTTGGCCGGTTTTGACCGGTCTGTTGGGTAAAGGGTTAACCTTTAACTTGCATGCGACCGGTTCCGTTATATGTACGCGCAATAAAACGAACTTAATACACCGACCGCACGTCTCCTGACCACGGAAAGGGACATCATATCATGCATGCGACGAATACCCTCTGCACACCTAGTACAAACGCTATCGCATGCCAAATGGGGTGGGATGCTGAAAAATCGCAAGCCAATTTGCGCGCGATTTAGTTTGCCGTGTCCCGCGTGACTCAGCATCGCATGCGAATATGTTTCGATTGTAAAATTCAAAGAAATGTAACTCTAACATACCCGTTATTTAGTAAAAAATCATACCAAAAGAATGACACCACAAAGAGACACGTTTCAAAAACACTATAGGAAAAATCACTTTTAGGGAGGCGGACGGCACTGTCTAAGACCTGTTGGGAAACACAAAATTCAAACTGTTATTGAAGCGCCGCAGGCGCGTTAAGCAACGTCACCCCTTTTTCAAATTGATATCGAGGCAGTCAGGTCGCGCCAGCGACCGCTGCCGCGGGGGCCTGATGGCTCATAAAAACAACTCTATATATAAGCGCCCGCGGCTACCACTTTATAGCATCAAGGGTAGACTGAGCAAATCGAGACGGGATGCTGGTCCCGCCAAACTCTCCAGACGGCATCGACATATCAAAACGCATGCGATTCTCGCCTATCGTATCCGTATTTGGACGAGATTGTAAGACCATAGCCTGCTCTGCATCCATGGCTGATCGGGCAAGTCGGTAGTTATAGAGGAAGTAAAAGTAAATATTGTTAGGCCAATGCATTCTCTTACATATGCGTTGCGGTCTATGGGAGACTCCCATAATATAATGCATTTGCCCAGGATTTTCGCTAAATTTCAGGAAGCTACAGTCATGAAAGGTATATCGATACATATCGATACACGGTCGAGTAACAGGTCATACAGTGCAATAGTTATCTTCTCGCACATTTCGAGAACATTGGTCGTCTCTAAAGCACCAAACGTTAATGTGTGATATTAAAATTATCTATGTATTGAGGGAAAAATTTAGCAGGTGTTCATGGAAAATACAAAATAATTTGTTATGTTGAAGAGGTTGGCTCTGGTAATCCAAGGGACATTATTCAATCTACAGATTGGGATCTCATTTCTAAACAATGATTGGATTTCGCCTTCATCGCACTCATTGGCCCGCTAAGATGTTGACTTAAACCACACTTGCGCATTGGGAGTTGTTTATATTTGGCCACGTGCTGGTGTTAGCCATCTCTTAATACACACATGAGGGTGGAGTATATTATGTCTCGGTATAATCTAATAAATGGTAGCAATTCATCTCGCCGGTGTCAGTATGACATTTGAACTGGGTGACGTATACCCGGGTAAATATTCTTCCGTGATGGGGCGTATCTCATGACAAAACATAACTCCAGTTGTTTCGGTTCGCTGCCCACGTGTAATATATGCATTAAAATTGAACGCATGCGGGTGTACACCTCTTGTTAAGAGGGCCTGCTAATTTGCGATGATGTTAGTTCGCCCTGTTGAATTGTTACGGTGCTGGTAGATCAAAATGATAAAAAAAGAAAAAGTACCGTTATCATTCTATATACGAAAGAGTTGGATCTGTCTGTATGTCTGTTTTTATCCCAGACGCCTTGATCGATTTAAACTAAATTTGGTGTGGTAACTCAAAGTACCTTGGCTGATGTTACAATGGCGTTATTTTTTTAAAATTTCAAACACATGTTTTTTTTTTTAATTTGGCCACCGCTGTATAAATGTGCGCCTAGCGCGCAAAGGGGATGTAGGCCCCTAGCAGATAAAGGGACCACATACCTCTTTGTGTATGCAGTTACAGTGCAGGGACCGCAGTCCACCCGACGCTGAATAAAGACCCCCCGAAGGGAGCCTGTTTCATCTAGTATTTTCTAAGTTGTCATTTCTACTTGACCTTTGTCATTTTGGTGTGCTAGACATGGTGTGTTCTTACCCTGACTCTCATATTATCCCTTCAGGCAACACTTATATACTTGTACATATACTGGTTACCAATACAATATTACATGTCTCGAACACTATCAGTGTTTTAGCTATATTCGCTCTTGACATCTGACCATAAATATCTTCTCACACACCAGGTGTGGATTCAGAACCTCGAGCAACACGTCCACGACCTTTGGCGACCTTTGATCCTAACGTGGATTTGCCTTTTCGTTGTATGCTCCTATTTACACTAACACTCAGTTTCCTTCTCATTATACAGGTGTGGTTCCAAAACCGACGAGCAAAATGGCGCAAGCAGGAAAAATCACGCGAGAGTCCAGACTTCCTATCGTCGGATTATCCAGGGGGACATAACTCCGCAGCGCTTCTACCACCACCGATCGGCTGCAATCCGTATTCAGATAACACGTGGTCCAGTCGGATTCCGTACCTGACGGGAATCAATCCATTATTCGCGTTACACATGGGAGGTAACTCTCCTAACATACCCGCTGACGTGTTCCAAGGAAAATCAGTTGGAGGACTACTTTCTGGGTATGTTAACGTGAATACGTGTGGATTCCCACACATCAACCCACCGACGACCAGCCCACAAGGCCAGTCAGCTTTGAACTTAACCCAGTCGAGACAGGACCGAGACCAAGACGTCTCGCTAGACAATCGTAAATCTAGCATAGAACAGCTTCGATTGAAGGCAAGGGAACATAACTCTACGTTGGAAAGATTTAAATTGGGACGCGGGGCAGAATCCGTTCAGAGCTAACGTCACACTATGAGGAAAGGGAACATGACTCTACTTTGGAAAGATTTAAAATGGGACGCGGAGCAGAATCCGTTCAGAGCACATGTCTACGCTGCTGGGGTCTAAGTGGGCTGCAATTCCAGAGGTTACTATAAACAGATTCCCCCGATGATTGAACACGATTTGAAACGAATTATCTATGTACGCGATTAACAGTTGTAGTGGCAATGATTTGTGTTTTTGTCATAGCTCTGACTGTATGAAAAACATGCATACAGCTGGAAAGATGATCCATGCAATTTGGACCATAATACTATTATTACTTGCGCCAGTCCATGCTGGACGCAAGTAATGTTTTCGGTGCGGATATTTGTCTGTTTATTTGTCTGTTTATTTGTCTGTCCTTCCGTGAATATGTTACGTCATACCGGAAGTACATAGGGGCCTACTGTAAAGAATGCACACGCAATAATATGAAATGGTTGCATCAATTGTAATTTAAATCCACATATATACTTAATTTGCATTGTTATTTGGTTTTATTTTGGTAATAAATCGTTCATAAATGAACAATATTGAATGTTTTCTTTCTGGAAACCGATCAAGACGCGATGACGTCACGACGCACATCAGGACGTCACAAGCTACGTGGGCGCGCAAAACACCAGACATGATTGCGTCGATGTCCAGACAGCTGAGACTCGTTTTATACGGACGGGTTAAACCATTTCATCTGCCAACAACTTCGTGTTTTATTATTATATATATATATATATACTGCATGGAAAACAAAGGTGGGCAATAGTCCTGCCCATTCGAAGCCTATTTTATGTAACTTGGAACTCGGGGAAATGAGTTGAGATCATGTCTAAAAGATGCGTGAGGAATCGTTTTTTTTTTCGCAGAGACAGTGAGGTGCGAATTTATTTCTGGAAAATTCAAAACATTTTCGAAAGATCCTGGTGCATATGAATCCTGTCCGGCCAAACAGTCGATCGCGTGGTTCAATTGAAAAACAATTGCACTGAACAATGTGAATGTGGAAACATGGATTATTAAAATGCCGTATTAATTAACTGGGAAAGCAAGCTTATCAACGCAATAGACTACCCGGTGTTATGTTCCCGAAGACTGTACAGATCAGTCGCTAAGGGCATGTTCACATTGACACACTGCATGTTAATCAAAGATTAGCCGATGGTCGCGTGTCTTTTATTTAATTGCGTCGGTATTTGTAATTTTCTTTTATGGTTTTTGCCACTGAAGTGCAATGGCCCACACACTTGATATCATTCTAATCAAATTATGTATATAATATAGCATCATCGGCAACCAATCGTCTTCACATCATTTATATGCACGATGTCTATGTTGTTCTATTAAAATGTCAAACAAATCGTACGTATTACTAAGACTATCATTAGTGTAATAGATCAACTTGAGATAACAGAGATATTCTGTCGGTACACACAACTATTTTAGCGATGGATGAACTGAGATTTGATATCTAGATTTTCGTTATCGATCTCTCAAACGAGGGGCCAGCACTCGTGGTTCAAACTGTTTTTGGTAAGACATCACAAAACATGCCAAATATGTGATGGGCGCAAGTATAGGCAGCTCCAGTGGGTGCATTCTAGTTACTTGTGCGTTTCATGAGGGAACATGTTATATAAGATATGACCTAGTTTAGCAGAGCGGTAATTGTTACTTGTTGATGTTTCTTGTATTTGATCTTTGATTCGGTTTCATTTGTTAAGAAGGGGTCAAGTGACCTATTTTTAATGCAATCATAACGTTTAATTGACGGGTTGGTTATGTTAATTATACATTTTTCAGTATTTCTTTTTCCTAAAACTACAAAACTTGATCTATACTTTTAAAAATTCAATAAAACATTTGAAAGTACAAACATCATCATTCCAGTGGAACAATTTTCAAGCCGACCCCCAGATAAATATTATGTTATTTGCAAACGTCTGCAAACGTCTTCAACTCTGTAACATATGCTCCGGATATTTCATGGAAATTCCCACTCAAAGTTCAATCGACATCCTTAATAATTATGTGCGATCACTGACGTCCGGCGTTAGGCTCGCTCACAGGGGCCCGTCGGTATAGAAAACATAGTACAAATATAAATAAAAACTATAAATAAAAAATTAGCGTGCCATTTTAACAAAAGTATCGCTATTGAATGCATCACTCATGAATTGAATGGCTCACTCGTTTATAATTTGAATTGCTTATATATATTTTTCTCGATTTACCAACGACTATTTGATGCCGACGTCATGATTCGTATAAACTATCTATACTCAGTATACTGCATGAGACTATTTCAATAAAACATTTTACATGGTTTTGAATTCTAGTGCGGCGCCCACATATTGGAAAATACAAAATTATGACCATGGCTTCCTTGTCTATTAGCAGCGAATAGTAAAGAGCGTTAAGTCAATCTTTACTAAATACTCAGTGACGAGTAGTTCCCTTTGGAAATGATAAGATAATAAGTTCATCAACCATTTGTTGGTTCGACTGCCAAAAAACTCGACAAAAGCATCATAGATGCGTACCCCTTGTTTTATAATTACGGTTTCATGGTTGACTCGTTTGTTGAACATTTCCCACCAATGAATATAAATATCTCTGCATTTGTATTAGCTGTCGTCTGCTTAATATATATGTCCTGAACTCACTCAAGATGGAACACTAAAATCATTCCAATATATTATTCTTTCATAACGGACGTGAGAAACCATTTAGAGAACACTACGTTATTTGCGCTTATGCAATGGGTATTCTCGTGGCCTGTATTGTTGACCTTTCTGCGCGCTGAATCATAGATGCCATACACAGTACCTACGCGTTGGCATTTTTATTTACACTATATATATGCCTCACTTCAGTTAGCATATTATGTCGGTTGTTCCAATACGTTATGTGCTGAAATTCACAACGCGAGGTCCCAAGGTATCTGCCTAGATGGACGTGTATTTGTATATTACACGTGGACGATACGACCGTTTGGCCAAATGCACTGATTTGCCCCTTGGAGACATAGCTTCATAGCAAGAAAACTACATAATGTACATCGGCTACACACATTATATATTTATTACACGCTGGTTTCTTGAAAAAAACAGAGTTCGTGCTGTGTCCTATTTAAAATTATTACACGCTTATTCCTAGATTTACAGTGCTAATGTTGTTCCCTATACAAATCCGTTAACGTCACACGAGTCAACCATGAAACCGTAATTATAAAACAAGGGGTACGCATCTAAGATGCTTTTGTCGAGTTTTTTGGCAGTCGACCCAAACTTCTGCCAATAAGGTGCACAACCCCGGGGGAAAATGTCGGACGGTCGTATATTATTGCAATAGAGCTATATACCAAATATCAATTGAATCCGTTAATATTTCATCGAGTTATCGCACTAACGGTGATAACATTGCTAAAATAGACAAACTTAGACCCATAACTCTGCGAAAAAAATTCGGACAAACCTGGTTTTCGAAATCGTCCGAGATATTGTTGCAAAAGACTCATATACCAAATATTGTTGAAATCAGTTAATATTTCATCGAGTTATCGCGCTAACGGTGATAAAATTGCTATAAAAAAAAATAGACAAACTAAGACCCATAACTCCTCGAAAAAAATTCGGACAAATCTGGTTTTCGAACTCGTCCGAGATATTGTTGCATGAAACTCATGTACCAAATATTGTTGAAATCAGTTAATATTTCATCGCGATATCGAGCTAACGGTGATAAAATTGCTAAAAATAGACAAACTAAGACCCATAACTCCGGGGAAAAAAATTCGGACAAACCTGGTTTTCGAACTCGTCCGAGATATTGTTGCAAGAGTCTCATGTACCAAATATTGTTGAAATTGGTTAATATTTGCGTGAGTTATCGCGCTAACGGTGAAAATCTAAAAAAAAAAAGTCATCAAAGATGGATAACTGTTGTCAAAAAGTTCGGACGTGACCCATTTTCTACAGGCAGTAAATAGTCATTGAATCCGTTAACAAATGTCAAAGTTATAAGGCATTCTTTATGTCCGCCCGCCGCCCGCCCGACGGCCCGCCACCCGCCCGCCGCCCGCCCACTGTCCCTCGTCAAACCATAAGTCGAGTTTTTCTAAAGCATGACAAAACAATCCCTGTACGTGCCTAAATAAACATTATATGCCTGTATTTTTTAAGGCACGGATTCCACCTAGGACGGGTGACGTGTAATAACCACATAATTAACGACAGGTGTATTAATGGGTTTGTTGATATGGCACTTGTGTCATCGCGGAAGTATAAAACTCGAGGCTGCGCCTCTCGTTATATCCTTCCGCGCTAGCGCCCATCCGTATCAACATCGTGCAAACCCGTCAACACACTCGTGCTGTTCTATGTATATATGTATATGACCCACTTGTTCCATACGGATCCCGTTAACGTCACACGAAGTGCACGACGTACGCCTCAACCACAAAACTGCATGGAACTATAAAATAATAGCACATCACACATGAAAAAACTATCCCTGTGCGTGCCTAAATAAACGTTTTATTACACGCTTGTTCCTAGAAGTAGAGTGTTATTGCTGTTCCATATTTACAAATCCGTATGGTTCCATACGGACCTCGTTGACGTAAATGACGTACACGACGTTCGCCTCAACCATGAAACTGGAACTATTTAAATAAAAGAATCATCACACATGACAAACACGCCCTGTATGAGCCTAAATAAACCTTCAAATCCTGTAGTTTAATGCACGGATTCTAGGACGCGAAGCGTCTAATAAACATAGAACGAGACGATGTGTACATGTGTTTGTCGATACGGCACTCGTGCTGTCGCGGAAGGATAGAACTCGAGGCGCAAGCGTTGATTCCTGGTGTGCTGATTATCGTGCTACTTTTGCCTGATTTATTTAAGTTGTCAGATTCATTTGCCATTTCTATTTTTGAAGTATATTGCTCTCTTTGATATCCACTAACAGATAGTTTCCGAAAGTAAAAGAGACCAGCAAGTATTTATTGAAAAATAAATGATGAAAAACATCTATATTCCGTTGATTCTACCAACAGTCCAAGAGAATAGAGTTATTTCCCATTTGACATTAATTTCCACTCTGACAGCCCTGCATGGCCTAATACATGCGATATTCTATATTATGTGGGAAAATCTTGTTAATATAGACCGGGGATAAATACGTCGTTCTATGTATATGTCCCACGTGTTCCAGACGGATCCCGTTAACATACCCGGGTCGTTCTATGTATATATGTATATGCCCCATGTGTGCCATACATATCTCGTTAACTTCACACGACGTACACTACGTTCGCCTCAACCATGAAACTGGAACTATAAAATAAAAGCACCATCACACATGCCAACTCAAGCCCTGTATGTTCCTGAATAAAAATTTTTTAATTCACGGATTCTAGGAAGGGTGACTTGTGATAAACACAGAACTACAGATGACTGGGTTAATGGGTTTGTTGATTCGGCACTTGTGTCATCGCGGAAGTATAAAACTCGAGGCTGCCCCTCTCGCTATATCCTTCCGCGCTGGCGCCCATCTGCATCAACATCGTGCAAACCCGTCAACACACTCGTGCTGTTCTATATGTATATATGTATATGACCAACTTGTTCCATACGGATCCCGTTAACGTCACACGAAGTGCACGACGTACGCCTCAACCATGAACCTGGAACTATAAAATAAAAGCACATCACACATGAGAACACAATCCATGTACGTGCCTAAATAAACATTTGATTAAACGCTTGTTCCTAGAAGTAGAGTGTTATTGCTGTTCCATATTTACAAATCCGTATGGAATGTACGTTCCATACGCACCTCGTTGACGTAAAATGACGTACACGACGTTCGCCTCAACAATGAAACTTGAACTATTTAAATAAAAGAATCATCACACATGACAAACACGCCCTAGCTGTATGAGCCTAAATAAACTTTCTAATCCTATATTTTTAATGCACGGATTCTAGGACGCGAAGCGTGTAATAAACACAGAACGACACGATGTGTAAATGGGTTTGTCGATACGGCACGAGTGCTGTCGCGGAAGGATAGAACTCGAGGCGCAAGCGCCTCTCGTTCTACCCTTGCGCGACAGCACTCGTGCCGTATCGACAAACCCATTTTCACATCGTGTCGTTTTGTGTATATATGCCTGTATTTTTAATGCACGGATTCTACTTGGGACGGGTGACGTGTAATAACCACAGTACGACACGCGTAATAATTGTTTGTTGCTATGGCACTTGTGTCATCGCGGATGTATACAACGAGAGGTACCCTTCCGCGCTAGCTCCCGTCCGTATCAAAATCATGCATCCCATTAACACACTCGTGTCGTTATATGTATATCTGTATATGTCGAGTTAACACACTCGCGTCGTTCTATGTATGTGTATATGTCACACGTGTTCAAGACGGATCCCGTTAACACTCACCGGTCGATCTATGTATACATATGTATGCCCCACGTGTGCCATACCTATCTCGTTAACGTCACACGACGTACACTACGTTCGCCTCAACCATGAAACTGGAACTATAAAATAAAAGCATCATCACACATGCCAAATCAAGCCCTGTGCATGTGTACCTGAATAAATATTTTTTTAATTCACGGATTCTAGGAATGATGACTTGTAATAAACACAGAACTACAGATGACTGGGTTAATGGGTTTGTTGATATGGCACTTGTGCCATCGCGGAATGATATAACTCGAAGCTGCACATCGTTCTATCTTTCAATCTGGCGTCCGTCCGTATCAACATCATGCAAACCCGTTAACACACCCGTGTCGTTCTATGTATATTTGTATAAGTCCAACGTTAACACATTCCTGTCGTTCTATGTATATTTGTATATGTCCCACGTTAACACACTCGTGTCATTCTATGTATATATGTATATGCCCCACGTTTCCACACGGATCCCCTTAACACATTCGTGTCGTCATATGTATATTTGTATATGTCCAACGTTAACACACTCGTGTCGTTCTATGTATATCTGTATATGTCCCACGTTAACACACGTTCCAAACGGATCCCGTTAACACATTCGTGCCGTTCTATGTGTATATGTATATGTCCCACGTTTCCACACGGATCCCGTTAACACATTCGTGTCGTTCTATGTATATTTGTATATGTCCCTCGTTAACACACGGATCTCCTTAACACATTCGTGTCGTCATATGTATATTTGTATATGTCCAACGTTAACACACTCGTGCCGTTCTATGTTTATCTGTATATGTCCCACGTTAACACACTCGTGTCGTTCTATGTATATCTGTATATGTCCCACGTTAACACACCAGTGTCGTTCTATATATATCTGTATATGTCCCACGTTAACACGCTCATGTCGTTCTATGTATATCTGTATATGTCCCACGTTAACACACTCGTGTCGTTCTATATGTATCTGTATATGTCCCATGTGTTCCACACGGATCCCGTTAACGTCACACGACTTTCGCCTCATCCATGAAACCGGTGTAACAGGATATCTTCCCCCTGGATATCTCCCCCCCCGGGGGGGGGGGCGAAGATATCCTAGGATATCTCCCCCCCCCCCCCCCACCCTGGATATCTTCCCCCCATGTACGACTAAAAAATAATTTCACTCATTTGATATCGTTTGGTTCTGAAATGGCCAGAAAAATGTTTTTTGAGATTAACATTTTTTTTTTTTTTTTTTTTTTTATTTTAAAAAAAAAAGTGACAAAATTATTGTTTTCACGAATTTGATTGTCTTTTTTTTTTCTTTCAAATGTCCAGGCTTGGATATTCCACCACCCCCCCCCCCCACCCAGCACCTACATGACAAAAAAATCATATTATGGTTTTATCGCTTATTTTGCTTTATATAATCATGAGTCAGGGTTTGGGGTTGGGGGAAGATGTCCAGGTCAGGATATCTCCCCCCCACCCAGCACCTACATGACAAAAAAATAATCTTATGGTTTTATCGCTCGTTTTGCTTTATATAGTCAAGAAACAGCGAGAAATTAACTTCTTCTGAGAACAAGTTGTTGAGTCAGGGTTTGGTGTGGGGGGGGGGAAATGTCCAGGTCAGGATATCTCCCCCCCCCCCAGCACCTACATGACAAAAAAATTATCTTATGGTTTTATTGCTTGTTTTGCTTTATATAGTCATGAAACAGCGAGAAATTAACTTCTTCTGAGAACAAGTTGTTTGAGTCAGGGTTTGGGTGGGGGGGGGGGAAATGTCCAGGTCAGGATATCTTCCCCCCACCCAGCACCTACATGACAAAAAAATAATCTTATGGTTTTATCGCTCGTTTTGCTTTATATAGTCATGAAACAGCGAGAAATTAACTTCTTCTGAGAACAAGTTGTTTGAGTCAGGGTTTGGGGTGTGGGGGGGGGGGGAAGAAGTCCAGGTCAGGATATCTTCCCCCCCACCCAGCACCTACATGACAAAAAAATAATCTTATGGTTTTATCGCTTGTTTTGCTTTATATAGTCATGAAACAGCGAGAAATTAACTTCTTCTGAGAACAAGTTGTTTGAGTCAGGGTTTGGGGTGGGGGGGGGGAAATAAGCGATAAAACCATAAGATGATTTTTTTGTCATGTAGGTGCGGGGTGGGGGGGGGGGTGGAATATCCAAGCCTGGACGTTTGAAAGAAAAGAAAAAATTTGAATTAAAAAAAAAAAAAATTCTGGTCATTTCATGAACAGACAATCAAATTCGTGAAAAAAATAATTTTGTCACTTGTTTTTTTTTAAATAAAAAAAAAAATAATTATTATTTTTTTTTAATCTCCAAAAACATTTTTCTGGCCATTTCAGAACCAAACGATATCATATGAGTGAAATTATTTTTTAGTCGTACATGGGGGGCGGAAGATATCCAGGGTGGGTGGGGGAAGATATCCTAGGACATCTTCCCCCCCCCCGGGGGGGAGATATCCTAGGATATCTTCCCCCGCGGGGGAAGATATCCTGGGGAGGGGGGGGGGGGGGGGGAGATGACGTGTTACACCGGAACTACAAAATAAAAACAGCATCACACGTGCCAAATCAAACCTGTGTGTGGCTGAATAAACCTTGTAAGTCTGCTTTTTTTAATTCACGGAATCTAGGACGGTGGCGTTTAATAAACACTGAACGACGCGTGTGTTAATGGGTTTGTCGATACGGAACTGTTGCAATCGCGGACGGGTGGATGCCGGGCCTCTCGTTCTTCCCTGATCAAACCCATTAACACGCTCGTGTCGTCCTATGTAACATTTGGAGAAAGGCCTACTGTTAACATGAACATGACGTCTATTATCAACAGAAGCTCGTTATGTTAATGGGACCCAAGGCTTTCAGTGTTTGTAAATATGCTATCATTATAACAGTCTGTAAAACACCATGAAGAAAATAGATAAACATTGTTCTTGTTTTAATCATTGAGAGTTCTCCAATAACAACAATTCGCGTGTTATATAAACAAAAATGTTACAAATTAATGTTACTGTAATTTGTCAGCAAACATCGCTAATCGGGTAATAAAATTAAATAGTCTCATAATATTTGTCAATGCATCTAATTTCAAGTTGTGATTAAACTTTGATATCCTATTGGATTAATTTAACAATGATCAGTAATGCCACGGTATAACTGTATTTTTTTTTTTTACATAATAATCGTTTCGATATGCGAAATTTCGTTTTTGGAGACTGACTACTAATGAAATTAGAACAAAGTCGATCTATTTTTAAATATGTTTCAAAGACTTTTGTAAAATTTATCTTATTTCACATGAAGCAACTCTGAAGATTTGGTTCGCGCTTTAATCATGAATATTACAGGCAAAAACATCGAACCATCGTTGGCTGCCTCCGAATTCTCCGATAGATTATACCATGTGAGATTTAGGGTAAACATATTTTATTTCCAATACAATACAAATATCACAGACATGGAGTGAGGTACACGTGCTAACCACTTAAGGGTATACGTTCATACACTGGCAAGTTTGCACGGCATGTTTTGCAGCCATTTTCTCATAGAAAACCCTACATATATGATGTCAAAATATGAACGGAAACATGCACATAACATGCATCTGTACCGCAGCTATTTACACGACAAGCAAAATCTATGTAGTTCCACTAGTAGACATACTATCGATATTTGCCTGTAAATAGCATGCTATTTTCATAGCAAGAATCATTTACAGGCATTTTAAGGCAAAGTGTTAGTAGCACCGTTACATGTGGAACTACCGAAAATTTACTCCTTACGCCGTTAGCGTCGGTAAATATGCACGTTATATGCACGTTATATGCACGTTATATGCATGTTTCCGTTCATATTCTGGCACCACATGCAGGGTGTTCTCTAAGAAAATGCCTGCACAAAATGCAGTGCAAACTTACCAGCGTATAAACGTACCCTAAGTGTGACCGATCCTCACAAATTAACACAACATTAGTAGATTATACAGTGTGAGATTTAGGGTAAACATATTTTATTTCCAATACAATAAATATATCACAGACAGGGATTGGGGCACAAGTGCTAACCGTGCACTTAAATATACCCCGCTCCTCACAAATTAACACATCATTATAGTAATGACGCTTCAATATAGTATACTACATTTGAAGCAGGGAGAGTGGGAGCTGAATACAGGCATGCATGCTAAATGGGATGGGAGAGTCATTTTGAGATTGGTGAAACTATTTCTTCCCGTTAATATTGCTGAAGTGGTCACAATCACCGGTTTTTGTTTTGTGGAAAAGGTACCCAGGTTCTGGGAATTGTGATAAAGGTACACATGTTTATCAGATCTCAAATTAAACGAGATTTGAATGTCTTTGCTGGGAAGTCGTTTGGATTGAAGCAGTTGCTTTCAGTTTTAAATTGATTGGAACTGCTCTAAATTGAGAGAATGTAGTCCCGATTATGTATCTCAATTACTTATCTTTTGATTATGATGCCCTGAAATGCAACACAAAAATATCTCATGAACTTGGGTACCTTCATCACGTCTTTTCCCAATCGGGGTACCTTTATCACCATTTATGGAACGTAGGCATAGCTTTATTATAAAACGCCGATGAGAGCGACCAAATAGGCGTTAATATTGAGCGATATATATTATCTTCTTCAAGCAGGGGGGGGGGGGGGGGGGGGGGGTCAGGAACAAAATTACGGATACAATGTGAAAATTTTGTGTTTTTCAGTTTTGGGGACCCACCACCCCGGGAGCGTAAGTTTTTTCCACCCAGGTCTGTGACACCCACCCGGGACCGTAAGATTTTTCCACCCAGGTCTGGGACACCCACCCCCAAAATTGATGAAAATCTTGTAAATTCTACTAAATAATGTGTTGTTGGCACGGCAAGGGTCTCTCATTGTGTCTGCACCGGAACTGAGAGAACGCTGATCAAGTACACCCACAAAAAATAAACAAACTAAGCACATGGCTGAAAAATATGCCAACAAAACCTTTAAAAACCCAATATTTATGGTTATAACGGTAAAATACCCACTTTAACGGGATAGTTGTGTCCCTTATTAGCAATAGGTTAAAATATATGCATGTGTAAAGTAAAAACACCATCAATTTGATTAAATAAACACAGTTCCAGTCCTCTCCAAGTGGGAAATCACTGGTGAGCAATGATGAGCTCCCCTTAAAATGTGGCGAGTAGCTCTCCTACAAAATGTCGAGGCGAGTGGTATTCCAGCAGGAGATGCCGAAGGCATCTCCCGAAGGCCTGATGGGGGAGAGTACGGGAGGGGATCTGGGGGCCTCCCCGGAAATCTTTTAAAAGTATATGCTCTGAGATTGAATCTGGAGCCTTTTAATGCTCCAATCAGTGAACAACACGTTATTATGTGACTTAAGTCACTGTAGTCATGTATCAACATCGACCATGTACTTCGACCCCGTGGTCACTGTATTTATCGTTTATTCAATATCTTGACTGATATCATTAATATAAACAAATGAGGCCAACGGTTTTTTCGGCTTTTTGACAGCAAATCAATATAATCGGTCATACATTACCGGTATTTATTTAAAGTACTAGGGTTTCCAGTGGGATTTCAAGGAATGAGGGAACCAAGAACTTATAAGCAATGTGAATTTCTATGTTAGTTACTATTTATGAATTTTTTTGTATTTATGTTACATTATTTATGTTGTATGCAGTTGTATACAGTTTTATATTTTATATCTCACTGTGACCACTCATTAGATACTTCCGGTATTCACTCAAAACACGCAGGTATCCTCTATGTATAATAAGTTATAAAAAGCGATGATAAACTATGAGAAAAGATGAGAATGGATTTTTTTTCATTGCAATTTTTTTCCTCGACCAAAACCGGACCAACCCATGGTTTCAACTGTTAAAGGGAGAAATTGTGGACAAAAAATTAAAATATAGAGCCCCCCTCAATTGTATAAGACTATAGCATGCACTAATATATGAATCTGATTGTTTCAATTTATTTTGAAGCTGTAATTTGTCTTAGAAATGATTTTGGTCCTTGTATCCTGTAATTTCTTTCCGACCCCCCCCCCTTCAAGTAGAATTATTATAGTAGATATCGCTAACGTTTAGATGCACGTTTTCGTGTCAGTGCGCATTCCAAATTCTATGAACTGTCAAAATTTATGCGTGCTGCTCGACCAGTCGATACAGGGATAACTCGTTTAGAGTTGCCCCACCTTATGTGAAAACCGGTTCATATGTGTTGTTGTCTTGTCGGAGATAAATAGTTTTGAGTTACCCCACCAAAACCACAGGCGGGTTCATATGTGCTGTCTTGTTGAGAAATCGTTTAGAGTTGCCCCACCTAATACACAAAACCAGTTCATCTGTGTTGTGTTGTCTTGTCGCTTAGAATAATCTTTTCTTTATGATTTTCATTTTTCAACAGCAGAAGCGGTTGAAATGAATAACTTACTGGTCGCAATGTTAGCAAATATACTGCTAGACATATATTTTCTCACACTGTTTACATGTTAAAAGAGCACGGGTTATTATTACGCAATTTGCAAGAATTAGTGGTACAAGTTTAACTTGATTGTCCCCAAACGTCGCTACTTTGCGATGTACTCTACAAAGTATGCCCGATTTACTGGCTACCTGCATGTATTATATAATGCAAGATATGCATATCTGGTATTGTTTCTTCTTTTCTATCTTATTTCAAATTACTCTCCACTTGTACAAAATCTCCTTATACAACTAGAACTGTAGCCTTTCAAACACAATTTCAAATGGGGGTTAGTCTTCAACGGTTCCGATCAACCATTGGGACATTTCAATTTGTTACCAGCTCAAGTTGTAGGCGTTGCGATCAAAACTTTTAAATAATTTCCTGATCTCATCTTCTAGTACAGTATCTAAACCATTACGATTGGCATTATTTTTCTCCCTATTGACCAACAATCGGAAATCTCCAGAAATACCAGTTGGAAAAGTCTAAACCAACGTGGGAACCAACTTGGAACTTTCGGTTTGGTTCATGGGGCGTGTAGTTCGCGATTGCAAGTAGGAACTGTTGAACACCCTCCATCTACGTCCCTTGTTCTTGACATGAACGAAATTGTTGAATGCATAAGATGTTTGTTCTTATAGTTTACTGACAACACAGCGAGGAAGGATATGTAACACATTGGCGATAACCATGTTTACCACTTGACGGTAGTAAATATCGCTTTAATTAACTACATCACAAAGTTAAATATGAGCCGTTAATTGATAAACAATCCAGACTGATGACGAATGCAATCGATTTGATGCTTGCTGCTATAAGAACGATCGTGACAGAAACATCGATGACAATTCAACATTGGTGGAAATATAACATTCTTCACAACTGTTCTTCATACGAAATAAGGTCAGTTTGGAATTGTGATATTTAATCATTGCCGCAACACAAATATGTTTGAGAATCCGTCAAATTTCTTCCCTGAACTTACCTTATAGATTATGTGTATAACTATTAACTTATTGTATAGATTCGGGGTATAAATATTAACTTATTGTATGGATTCGGTGTATAAATATTAACTTATTGTATAGATTCGGGATATAAATATTAACTTGTTGTATGGATTCGGTGTATACATATTAACTTATTGTATAGATTCGGGGTATCAATTTTAACTTATTGTATGGATTCGGTGTATAAATGTTTAGATTCGGGGTATACATTTTAACGTATTGTATGGATTCGGCGTATAAATGTATAGATTCGGGGTATAAATTTTAGCTTATTGTGTGGATTCCGCGTATAAATGTATAGATTCGGGGTATACATATTAACTTATTGTATTGATTCGGCGTATAAATGTATAGATTCAGGGTATAAATATAGACTTATTCTATGTATTCGGTGCATAAATGTATATATTCGTGGTATAAATATTAACTTATTGTATGGATTCGGCATATAAATGTATAGATTCGGGGTATAAATATTAACTTATTGTATGGATTCGGTGTATAAATGTATAGATTCGGGGTATAAATTTTAGCTTATTGTATGGATTCGGTGCATAAATGTATAGATTCGTGGTATAAATATTAACTTAATGTATGGATTCGGTGTATAACTGTATAGATTCGGGGTATAAATATTAACTTTATTGTATGGATTCGGAGTATAAATGTATGGATTCCGGGTATAAGTAATATGATAATATGCAAGGAATATACACGTAGAACGACCCCGGCATAATAGTAAGAAGACGGACAATGGGAAGGATCGTGCAAATAGTCATGAAACTACAGGCATATTTATTAGGCCTATATGTGTATAAATATGAATTTGTATAATTGCTGTGTATAGATATGAATTTCTATAAATTCGGGTATATATATATTAATTGGTATCGATTATGTGTACAAATATGAATTTGTATAGATTCTGTGTATAAATATTAATTTGTATATAATCGGGGTATAAATATTAACTTATTGTATAGATTCGGCGTAAACTATTAATTTGTATTCAGGAAGAGGCAACATTATACTTCTGTAATTAGGAAATCATTTGTTTCTCCAATTATTTTTTATGAATCGTGACGGAAAATGTTGCTATTGTTTTTAGAAAATTACAGCGATTTTTATTTAGAAATCTATCGTTTGAAACACATTTTAGTGAATATGCATGTACACTACCCCAGCGACCAGATGTTCGTAGCCCGTGAATATGCATGTGCACTACACCAGCGGCCAGATTCTCGTAGCCCGTGAATATCCATGTACACTGCCTCAGCGGCCAGATGCTCGTAGCCCGTTATATACACACCCATATATACAAGTACACTACATCAGCGGCCAGATGCTCGTAGCCCGTGAATATGCATGTACACTACCCCAGCGACCAGATGCCCGTAGCTCGTTATATATACCCACCTATACATGTACACTACACCAGCGACCAGATGTTCGTACCCGTGAATATGCATATATACACTACACCAGCGGCCAGATGCTCGTAGCCCGCGAACATGCATGTACACTACCCCAGCGGCCGGATGCTCGTAGCCCGTGAATATGCATGTACACTACACCAGCGACCAGATGCTCGTAGACCGTTTATACCCATATATACATGTATATGTGGGATATACACAACGAAAAAACACTCCACAATACTGTTGTATCGATAAGCCTTGGCCACATGTCCCCTGGTGCGACAACCGCACCAGGTTGTCGCACCAGGTTGTCGCACCATGGGACCCGTGGCCTTGTCCTGTGTATTGTAATGTATTTTTTAAAAGATCGGCGGTCCGCATCATTTCGACAAAACTAGAGCCTTGTTGGGTGGGGCAAGTCTTCGCGGTCCACATCAGCTTGGGATATCGGTTGGGATGATGCTGTGTCCCCTCCCGTTAATCTTATATATATAGCGGACTTTACGCCCAGAATCGTGGGCGGGAGTTACCTTATTTATCTTTCTCGTATATCTTGTCTGTCAAATGGATGCTTTGCGTATATGAATATGGAGGGCAGCCTTTTCAATTTTTCCAAGCATGTCATGTCATTCATGCGTATATCAGAGGTCCGTTAAATGTCAAAGCAACGAGATTTATAAGTAATGCAAGCCTTGTTTTCCAGAGAATTACGATTATCGCGCAATCAGAAAATACATGTAAGGAATACATTAAACGATCGTATCATCACTTTACTTTTTTTGTTCACGGCAAATGATATATCATTTTGAAGAGAGATTAATCGCAGACATGTCACACGATTAACAACTTTCGGGGGTTTACGTGAATTCCCGGGCTCCATGTACCCATGTGGTACGTCTTTTGAATGACCGTCCGTTTAAAAGAGTAACAGGGTGGGTCTCGACCAAAAAAAGCATCATCCCAACCGATATCCCAAGATGTTGCGAACCGAGAAGACTTGGTCTGTTATTGTGGTGCACGACGTTATCGGTTGATCACGGAAGCGTTTTCATATATTTCCACTGGTTCTCGGACGACGTTATCGGGTGGTCACCACGGGAAGCGTTTTCATATATTTCCACTGGTTCTCGGACGACGTTATCGGGTGATCACCGCGGAAGCGTTATCATATATTTACGTGCGCTCGCTCAACAGTATGGCGATCAGACAGATTCGTAGGTTGGTGTCACCCTACTCCGTTTCATTCCACGACGTCACCAAAAACGACGTAAAACCTCGTGGCGTTCTGACATTTTTACTGTGCCGCGTTTTTGCTATGTTTATTTTATGTGTTGTTTTCGATTATTTGTTTGTCGCCGATATCGCCATTTGTCGGGATTCCCTGTTTCTATATTTAAAACTGGCATGCTCGTAGTGAGCCTCGATTTCGATTTTTTCTCCCAGGTCAAAATACGTCAGAGTTATGACAAAAATAGATCGACCTACATTTTCTCCATCAGAACTCTACATCAAAGACTCCTTCGGGACCTACATAGACTCCTTCATTTAGGTATTCTTACTTATAATTGGGAAGTTTTATCATTTTTGGTTGGTGCGAAGACCTCTTTTTATCGTGCGGGGAAAGAGAGACATTCAAAACGCGATTTCGTAATTCGACGCAATAGGCTGAATAGCCTAACCTTCAGCCAAGTTCCGGGTCAAATACGACGAACGACGTAACACAAAACAAAACGCATTTGTTGACACAAACACCGTTTGAAGAGTTTATTATTACATAAAATGATCGTTATTAATTAATTATTGATATTTATTGTTGCATATTGGCTGCTATCAATATTTACACAAATAGTATTAATTATTTCTTATAATTGCTCCTTTGGTCAACTTTGACTATCGGAAAATGAAAATGAAAATATGCCGCTGAAAAAAATGTAATCGATATTAAAGTCTCATCCTTTCGGCAACATGGAATTGGTTTTAATTACTTAAATGATTAATATAGTAATTTGCTTTTATCTGTGATGAAATGAGAAATGGTAATTGTCATTTTTTGCTAGCATTAAATTAAATTAAATAAATTATGTAAAATACAGTGAAATTATTTTTTGCGCACGTTGGCATCTCTCTGAGTGCATTCTAGTTCCACTGGTTTTCGGACGACGTTATCGGGTGATCATCACAGAAGCGTTATCATATATTTCCACTGGTTCTCGGACGTTATCGGGTTATCACCACGGAAGCGTTTTGTGCATGACGTTATCGGGTGATCACAACGGAAGCGTTATCATATATTTCCACTGGTTCTCGGATAGAACAAAATATGCCGAATGCAAAAACAAAGTCGCAAGGGGCACCCCGATTGAGTATGGGACACTTGACACTAGGGAGGTGGTTAGAGGGTGGTTTCCACTTGGAATTTCCAAATGCACCCCTCCTCTTGAACCGCACCAAACTCACACGCTTGCGTAATTCCACATTTGCACCCCACCCTCACATACCTGGATGATAGCCTATTCCGAATGGAGCTGTAGTTGTGCGACCACAAGCCTAGCCAGGGTGGCGGATATGATTCGGCACATGTAGTATGAGAATTTTGTTTAGTAGTTGTCTAACGCCAGGCAAATTCACACCACAATTTGTTTTTCATAAATTAATTATCAGACTTTGACTGGCCGCTGTGGAGGGCCAAGGAGAAATGAGCAAAAAAAAAAAATCACAACGGAAAATTGCAAAATCCGAACATTTCGATTGGCCTCAACGGGTATGAAATTTGAACATTTATAGTTTAAACTTAGTTTAAACATATGTTTTGTCTAATTTTACAAATCATGATATCTAACAATTTTATACAGACAATGGGATTGGAGGACATGTGCTGATCTCACTAATGGGTACCCTCTCCCATTCTTTATTACACTGACCAACACATACATAGCAATGACAAAGCAACATGACTACCATAAACAAATTGAACACATATCCAGACAACCGGTCACCCCCTCCCCAGTGTCAATCATGTGTTTGTACAACTATGTATTTGTTGAAAATTTATGTATCCCCCTATTGGGGATATTGATATACATCAAACTGCAATTTGTTCTAAATCCATTGGTGAACGTACTGTCATGTATAATACAAACAATATGCAACTTATTTCAGATGAAGAACATAGCGCTTCTGTTCGCGGCTTCCATATCCATAGCAGGTATGTTTATGCAATGTATTCAATTTCAACCAGTAGGACATGACTACGGTCCCATACTTGTTATATTTCGAAATTTAATGCAATTAGTTATCTAACCAGATAAAATGCGGCTCCAAACAAACTCTCACAAGTTATATAATAATGGCAACAAGTCGGGGGCCTTGACTTCCCAGGCCACACGACTTGTGCGAAGCTGCATGTTTGTAAGCACCGCCCCACCAATTGCATTCCATTTTAGACGTATATCTTCTTCCCCAGAACATGAATTATCGAAGGGCTTGTGTGTGAATCAAGGCACACGCATATCCTGCCACAGTACAAGTGATTTGGGTGTAATTGTTAGTAGGTTGCGGTATATACGTGCCACAATACAAGTGATGTGGGTGTAATTGTCAGTAGGTTGCGGTATATACGTGCCACAGTACAAGTGATTTGGGTGTAATTGTCAGTAGGTTGGGGTATATACAAGTGATTTGGGCGTAATTGTCAGTAGGTTGGGGTATATACGTGGATAGTTTTATCACCATCGCTCCACAATGACAAGTGATTTGGGCGTAATTGTCAGTAGGTTGGGGTATATACGTGGATAGTTTTATCACCATCGCTCCACAATGACAAGTGATTTGGGTGTAATTGTCAGTAGGTTGGGGTATATACGTGGATAGTTTTATCACCATCGCTCCACAATGACAAGTGATTTGGGTGTAATTGTCAGTAGGTTGGGGTATATCCTGCCACAGTGCAAGTGATTTGGGTGTAATTGTCAGTAGGTTGGGGTATATCCTGCCACAGTGCAAGTGATTTGGGTGTAATTGTCAGTAGGTTGGGGTATATCCTGCCACAGTGCAAGTGATTTGGGTGTAATTGTCAGTAGGTTGGGGTATATCCTGCCACAGTGCAAGTGATTTGGGTGTAATTGTCAGTAGGTTGGGGTATATCCTGCCACAGTGCAAGTGATTTGGGTGTAATTGTCAGTAGATTGTGGTATATCCTGCCACAGTACAAGTGATTTGGGTGTAATTGTCAGTAGGTTGGGGTATATACGTGGATAGTTTTATCACCATCGCTCCACAATGACAAGTGATTTGGGTGTAATTGTCAGTAGGTTGGGGTATATATATATGGATATTTGTATTACCATCGCTCCACAATGACAAGTGATTTGGGTGTAATTGTCAGTAGGTTGGGGTATATATATGGATATTTGTATTACCATCGCTCCACAATGACAAGTGATTTGGGTGTAATTGTCAGTAGGTTGCGGTATATACGTGGATATTTTTATTACCATCGCTCCACAATGACACGTGCTTTGGGTGTTAGTTAACCGGGCCGTATATAGATTGTTCTTTTAGTTTCCATGACACGCATTTTGGGTGCAAATCAAGTACAGTAATGCCCAAAGTAATTGACCACTTAACCACAGCAGGATTATGGGTAATTTTTCAGGATTTAGTCGGAAATATGGCTTGTTGCCATTCATCGGAAAGCTCTCGCCGAGAGCTTTCCGATGAATAGCAACAAGACACATTTCCGACTAAATCCTGAAAAATTACCCATAATTCTGCTGTGGTTAAGTGGTCAATTACTTTGGGCATTACTGTATGAAGGTCATCCGGCCTATGATGTTCCTTTCTTATGACACGCGGTAATTGCGTCATTTAGATTACCTTGACCTATATGTGTTTTCAGTTTACGTATCGGAAAGCCTGATACTATGATTTTGATAATATATTAGTAAGCGAGAAGTATATCTATACTTCGACTCTCCGGAAAACTGTTTTGGGCATAAGTTAACAAATATATGAGGCCTGGAATATGGTGCCGGACATATGCAGAATGAGGTACCCAGAGGGTGAATTTAGTGACGCTAGCCCGTAAGGCGCTAGCGTCGCCAAATTCATATTCTGGGAACCTCAAGAAACATGGTCTCATCTGTTATATGGGAGACCTATCAGGCATGATATAATATTTATTTTGTTCGCAGGACACGTGGTTTGGGCAAGTAAAAGCGTTTTCTGTTACTACAGCAGTTTTGCACAGACTCGTCGCGGTAAGGGGCGGTTTCTCCCGGAGGATATTGATCCGTCCCTGTGCAGCCACATCGTGTATGCGTTCGTCGACATCACGGATGAAGGAGAATATCTCAAACCCTACAACCACAACGATCACGGCTCTGATGGTAAGTGCTCTGAAGGTATATGTTGACCTTATAACCACAGCGGCCACGCCCTGATAATGCAATGAATGTCAAATTTGAAAATTGGAATTACGAGAGAGAACTATCTAATATCCCATACATCGAATTAGCGAATATATTGACAAATAAAATAAACGAAATAACATTGCAATGTATACCAAACAAACAAGTAACTATTCGCCAAAATGAAAAAGAATGGATGAATAACGAAATCCGTGGTATGATAAGGCAGAGAAAACGATCATACAAGGCAGCCAAACGGAAAGGTTCTCATGATTCTTGGGCAAAATATAAATCACAACGAAATGTTTTTATTTGTTATCAGACGGGCCAAACAATCTTATTGCGCCAAAACCCAGAGTATATTGGGAAGTTGCTTCACTGAGTCCTCACTTTGGTGGAAAACTTTAATGAAACCAGAACCGAAGCCTATACCTGCACTCATGTTCAACGATGAAGTGATAAATGACAACTTACAAAAGGCCAACATCTTTAACAAATACTTTGGTTCTATATCGTCACTGCCAAACGAAAGAGATATAGAGTTACCTTGCTTTGACCATTTAACAGAAAGCAAACTAAGTGACATAGACATTGATGACGAACTTGTTCACAAATGCCTCCAGTTATGATGGCATAAGCCCAAATGTATTGCAAAACTGTGCCTCTTCTTTAACTGCACATTAAGGTTTATTTTTAATATTTTTTAGAACATGTATATTTTCCAATTGAGTGGAAGAAGGCAAATGTATGTCCAATCTTTTTTTAAAAGACGACCCTTGTATACCGCCAAACTGTCGCCCTGTTTCTTTTCTGAGTTGCCTCTCTAAAATCTTTGAAAAATGCAGACACCGTCGTCTGTCAGACTATTTGCGTCTGCAATCAGGGTTTACTCCCAACGACAGTACTGTATTTCAATTAATCGACATATATCACTATATCATATCATCGCTAGATGAGGGGGAATAAATAAGATATGTCTTTTGCCATATTAGTAAAGCTTTTGATAAGGTCGGGCATCGAGGACTGCTCATTAAATTAAAAAGAATAGGAATAACAGGAAATATGTAAAACTTCTTGAGAATTACCTTGAATCTAGAGTGCAGAGAGTTACAATCAATGTGGCGAGCTCTAATTGGATGCCTGTTTCAGCTGGAGTCCCCCAGGTGTCCTTACTCGGCCCTCTGCTCTTTTTGGTCTACATAAATTATATTGTTGGAGGGATAACTAGCAATATTCGCCTATTTGCGGACGATACTTCCATTTTTTGTCGCCGTTTAAGACCCCACCGTTGCTGCCAATGTAATTAACAAAGATATACAGCGAATATATAAATGGTCGCAAATCTGGGCCGTTAAATGTAATCCATTGAAAACAGAGTCTATCTTAGTATCACGGTGGAATATTATTGAAGATTATCCACCTCTTATGATGGCACGGGAAGATAATCATATCGAAGATATTGAAGAGCGAACCTCACAACGATTATATATACTTAGGAAGAATAAATATGCCCTAGATAGGAGAACATTAGAACGAATTTATCTATCAGTTATGCGCCCTGTCTTGGAATACGATTCCTCTGTGTGGGACAATTGTACGTCTGAAGAATAACAATTGTTAGAAGATATACAATATGAAGCATCACGTATAATAACTGGGGCTACTAGGAGTTGTAATAGGGATGAATTATTGGTAGAAATTGGATGGCAGAAAGTATCGAAAAGGCGAGAAAAATAAAATCTTGCTCAATTCTATAAAATGACGAGAATATCACCCCCCCACAATATCTATATAACTATGTCCCAAGGGATTCAACAACTTCAAGTGAATACCCAGGCACGATAACTGAACACCACACTTTTGCTTTTGATTAAACAAATCATTCATACCACATGCTATTAAACTTTGGAATGAATTATCAGACGAAGCGAAAATGTGTGAAACGGTTTCCGAATTTAAACAATTCCTGAATAAAAATTGCACAGAACCTCCACAATTCTACGAGTATGCATATACACGGCAAAGTCAAATAATCCACTGTCGAATACGTCTCGATTGCAGTAATCTGAATGATCACTTGCACCAAAATCACTTACAGGATAATTACGATTGTACTCATTGTGGCCTGACAGAGACGACATAACACGAACGAGCGATATGCTTTTAAGGTCTTTGCAACAGACCATGTTTAAATGATTTTAATTAAGGATCACAGTCATTACCGATCATAATATTGATATATTCGCAAGAGTACAGAAATATATTCTACTTACAAAAAGATTTGCGACTAACTGTGAGAAAACAAACTATATTATCAACAAGGCGGTAACCCTTGTCTTCTTGAACGGATTGGTGGGGGCCCTATAGGCGCTGAGGGGTGGGCAGACAGGAAGCTATATTAATAATTGGCAGTCAAAATAACTCAATTAGATATTAATGATAAAGCAGTTATCACCCATGTCATTATCCAATGGGGAACTGACAAATATAAGCTGACAAAGCTTACAGCCAGATCCATTTCTCATCTCTTATATGCTGGAACACACATGTTAACAATTTGTAATAACTATATGTGTTGTAATTAAAATTGTATATGTATGTACACATTTGTTATTGAGAATAAAATATTGTTTGCAATAAAAAATCGAGTGATCTTCTCCTCCATTCCATGATTTGTTGTTATGGGGGTACATGGTGTATCTTAAATATAGCAAATCATCATGTCCGATAGCGACAAACTTTGATTAGAGCCCACGAGCTGTAACACGGGGCGTGGGGTTGCCCGAACAGGGCTTAAAATAATTATGACGAGAATCAGAATCATGATTCTCAATTGCCTTCTCAAAAAAGCAATTGATTCGATGCAGAAATGCTAGAATTTTATTCTCACAAAAGTTTATAGCCTGCCGAGTTGTCCCTTTCTGTTTGAAGTTTTGTTGGAGGTGCTGAGCGAGCTATGTTGGTACGATAAACTTAAGAACTGCCAGTGTTATAAGGTCAGAGTGGTGTTAGTTGTGTTAGTTTAACCAAAACGACCAACGTGCCCCGCAACAGCTGAAGTTTTAAAATGATAATCTATAGCCAGAATGTGTTCCTTTAACAAAATTAACTCAGCTGCTTGTTTGTATTTTATGAGTGTTGCTGTCAATGTGACTATAACCGCGGTGGGTTTTTTTGGATAAAGGTCGGATTTTCATATTTGTTAATGATTGTATCCAATATATACATGTATCTAACCTTATAATCACAACGTTCACGCCCTGATGGTGAGTCCGCCCAATATACCTCAAACAATATGAATCAAATTGTGGACTGGTAAAACTATAGGTGTAAATTCGATGAAGGATATATAAGGATTAACTGTCATGTGGACTGTTTTTATGGAGATCTAACGGTTAGGTAAGTGGACATAACTTGTGTAAAACCCGAAGGGTTTTACATACAAGTTATGACCACTTACCTCACCGTTACATCTCCATAAAAATAGTTCACATGACAGTTAATCCTTATATTTATATACATTTAGCGAAGAAGCCACTTTTGTAAATATATTTAAATCGAAAAGTGTATCGTGACAAGATCAGCCCAAAATACCCAATAGCACCCTTGCTAAAAGTTAATAGGAACAATTTCTCTTCATATTGAAACCCGATGATGTATTAAGTCAATCCTGCGTGAGTCCAAATGCGCCCAAAACATTACGCCTTCGTCTTTCCAAACCTAATGACGTATCGATGGTGTTATGAGCTTGGTGTTATGAGGCGTTGCGCATTCACCGAGAAATAACTGCAACTAGCCACGTGGGCGCCGACCAATCAGAATGCTGGATTTAGTGATGACAACACTTAGTGTGTAAATATATATGTGTAATGTCAAATAATTGATCATTTTAATCACATTTTATCAGACTGATGTTGCTTGAGTTGGAAAGTTTACTTACTATCTTAGCCATGTCAGATATATTCAGAAGGTCATTCTTGCCCGCCGTCAGTCTATATATGCAATACAGATACATAGAAATGAACTAACTCAGAGAGTTAGATATCATTTTAATTGTGCCATGTACCATTCGGCATGGGATGTCGTAATCTGGGAAATACTAACTGACATTTTTAATCGCGTTTGGACTTATGATGCTTTTTTCGTGAACAATTTATTTTATTTTTAGTAATCGTATGCTAATATTTTGGTACAGATGAATCTTCCCGGAAATGATGCGCACAACTCCGTTAGTATTAGTGAATTTGCTTTAATTAAATGCGCCCACGAACATTTGTTTGAAGAATAGAATAGAGTATAATAAGAATTGCTACATATGTGTATGGTTTATTATCACTGGGAGTGTTGACAATTCCGGAAATATAACTACTATTTATACCGCTAGAGTATGCACTTAAATTTCGGCGTTACATTCAATAATTAATCTACCACGCACTGTCAGGAGAAACATTAGATCGTGTGTTGCATGCCTGAAATTATTACGTTTGGCCCGATAGTTGGATGTTGGATAAGCAGAACACCCAACACTCAAAACAATTTCATCGTAATATTACGACAGACACTGTTGGCAGCAATTGGACCATCAGTAACTGTCGTAAAATTACGAGATCAACGTAATCTGACATTTACAAATTTTATCGTATATTTACAAAATGATCGTAATATTATGACAGAAAAACTATTGTAAAATTACAACATCATCGTAAAGTAAATTTACGGTTTAATCGTAAAATTACATGGCCAACGTAATCTGAAGCTGAGAACCTGGTGTGAATTGAACTGTGGTGGGATCTCAAGCATATCTACCCCAACACATTATAAACAAATGCCAATAAATGACATAAGTAGCTTGAGGATGGATGTGATCCATCGAACCACAGAAAATTCAACCAGGTCCACAGGACACCCACCCCCATTTAACACTAAAACAGAGATTTGCGGGGGAAATTAACTGTCAAAAGCTGTATATGAATTTATGTGCATACTATTTGTCATGGATGTTAACATTGGCATGTAAATAGGAACGAGTCATTTTGGGGGCATTCGGCCAAAAAAACATGACTGCCAGCGGCCATCTTGATATCAAAATTTGCAACAAAATACAACACGATAACTGCCTGCAGTCAGTTTAGCAGTTAGAATTACATTATTTCTCTTATTCTAAGGTGTTTTAAGCCAAATTAATTGCAAAAAAAACAGTCAAAAAACTTGCAGGAAAAAAAAATTTGAGTTTCGGAAAAAAATTGTTTGTTGGTCCCATCGACCACACACCCACCCCGGCATACGTGCCCGAAAAAAAATCCCCCCATGCCCGACCACCATAGGCATAATATGAAAATAACATGGGAGTAACAGAGGAAACATGGACTACTGGTGTACCAACATCTAATGATAATAACATGGGAAGGACAGAGGAAACACGGGCTACCTTCATCTAATTACTAGTATAATAACACGGGAATATTAACAGAGGAAACACGGGCTACCTTCATCTAATTACTAGTATAATAACATGGGAATATTAACAGAGGAAACATGGGCTATCTTCATAATGGTCGGTGATTTACATGCGAGCAGACGGTGCATAAATTTTTTTTAAAGTACTGAATTGTACACGACTAAGTGTAGCACACATGGTTTCCTCTACCAACAATTAATCTGGCTTTGCTGTGATATCGTTTAATTGTAGGAAACCACGTAAAACCAAAAATATAAAATAAATAAATGAAAGGCAGTAATAATATTGAGTAAATGTTTTTGGGTTTTATGTCGCTTTCCACAACTAATGCGATATAACAATGAGTCAGATCATTTGTTGGTGATGGAAACCATGTGGTATATGGTTAGTCACCTACAATAGGTAGTCACGATGCACCGTCTGCACATATCATATGTACACAACCGATCGGAAAGTTTTCTTCAGGCAGGAAGTTGGACAGAGGTCGCCACATAGGAATCGAACCCATGTCCGTCACTAACTCAGGCCCTACAGCTTGTTGACGGGTACCGTGCTCATTGGACCACTGACCACCCCAGGCTCCACCCACCGATAATAAAAAACATACAATGTACATATACACTGATACAAATACTATTTAAACATGAAATACATAGACGTGTGTCTCCTTAATTATGCAGACATTGTTGTTGACCCAGAAACTCAAACCCAACAAAGCACTACCAAAGTTCCATTCGTTTAATTTGGTAGTCCTGATAATGAAGTAACAATATTATATACTAATTACTATGGACAAAAAAGCAGCTCAGCACCCCCCGCCCCAAATTTGGGTTCATGTTTTGAAAACCCTCCTGTCACTTTCCAAACAAATTGAAACATCTATGTACAAATACATGTTGATAAATCATAAAACTTTGCGATAAATTGCAAACATCTTTATGATATATCGTAAAATACTTCGCAAAATAAAGCGCAAACATCGCAAACAATATTTGCGATAAATCGCAAACATTTTTGCAATTTTATATAACAGAATCGCAACCATCTTTGGGATAAATTTTTATTAATATTTTGCAAAAATCGCAAACAAATTTGCATACCTTTGCAATCGCAAAGGTAAGTGTCGCAAATTTGTTTGTGATTTATCAGTCAAAGATATCGCAAAGTATATATCGCAAAGAATGAAAGATGGTTGCGATTTATCCCAGATATACTTTTTATTTCTTGTTGAAGTTGTTCCAAATAAGGGTGTTTTTTGTATCAATCAAGAATTTTCGACTTTACCAATTTTAAGAGGGAGGTCAAGTGAACAATTTTGAATGGGGATTTCATGCAAATCTGTGGAGCAAAATTACGGAGTTGCACATACTTCTGAGGGTGACTTGATGTGGTATTGGAAACAACAGCTATTTATCTGGCGGGTCCGCTTGGTAAATTATAAAATTTTGCAATAAATATATTTTTGAGAATTTTTTTCTGGAATTTCTTCACTTGACCTACATTTGACAAATCAATTTATTACATGATCATACCCTTAATCCATTCAATAGACCCCTTCTATAAATTGTGATATTAAACGTTCGTTTAATAACAGGAAATAGTGCCAGGTGACCTTTGACTTTCGGTTTGTCGTCTATTAACACTCTGTACGCTATGTCTCAAAATACTATGGCTTCCAATAGTTTTCTAACAAACTATCATGAATGAAGAGTTGGAAAAGTTATGTCATTAAATATACGCCATTGAATGCGCCAAAGAGTCTTCAGTTATATGGGACTATTTCTTTACGCGGGCAAACAACGAATAGTTACGTGAAACGTCATTGCATGCCTTATAGAAGCCGATGTTACTATCATGTTAGTTTCGCGTCCCATTTGTTGATTTAAGTATGTTATGTCGATGTTTTGGATCATGTAATAAATAGAATCTTCAACTCGTCCCCAGTTTATAGCGGAAATTACAAAACTCGTCCAGTAAATTAGGTCTGGACATCGCCAAAGGCTCGGTCCAGACCTAATTTACTGGACTCGTTTTGTAAATTCCGCTATAAACTGGGGACTCGTTGTATATCCTCTATATAACATTCAAAAATAAATACACCAACATTATAATGGAACAAGTTCCAAGCAGACCCGCCAGATAAATACCCGTTGTTTCCAATACCACATCAAGTCACACTCAGAAGTATGTGCTGCTCTGTAACATATGCTCCACAGATTTGCAAGGAAATCCCCATTCAAAATTGGTCACTTGACCTCCCCCTTAAATCAGACAAATATTTCGATAAATTTTGTCACTAAAGTAAATTTTTGTCAGAAACTGCCGCAACTGAGTTTGGGTGGATCGGCTTCGGCGCTGGTAATCCAGTCCCCATGTTGTTAGTTTGATTTAAAATTTGGGAAAGTCGAAAAATTATTGAACAAAAAAACAGCGGTGTTTGAACAAGATGTCAATAAATTAGCAGACAGATCACTCGAAAATCTTGGCGCAGATTAGTTGTATGCCAAATTGCGATCATATATAAGTAAACTTACCAGAATAGGGCCCGGAATTTCTGACTAAGAACAGCTGGAAGAAGAATAAAATAAAAGAACAAAAATGGCGCACAACAGAAATGCATGCGGTTAATCGGTTGGCGATTACCGCAATTGTGAGATAACGACCCATTATAATCTCCCAACTTGATTCAAACTATACGAATGTCCCAATATATAAAACCACAAACTCAGATATTCGTGTTCGGTTCTTAACGAAACCTCACACGTCTTACTCCCAGCGAAGACATACACACAATGAAGATGGCTCCCAAATATGGTCAAGGGAGATGACCATAACGGAGGAACCAATCCCGATGTGTATTGCCAAACGCCTCATCTAATATGCATCCCAAATAGTATATAAGAAACAACCACATCCCATCACCTCATGCTTTCACTAGACTCATCTCATCTCGAGGTTATCTCCAGGCATCACCCACACCAGGCATCACCCATTCGGGGACCTCACTTCGCGGCGACTCTTGATCATTATATTTGTACACATTGCATATCTTATTTACAACATAATAAAAACTTGTACCTACTATATCTATGTGTTCATTACCTCACACAATACGATAGGAGAACACTCCGACGTTCGTACTCAGATTTCACAATTTTTTGTACCTAGCTTGCCTGTCCTAAGTTTAACGGGAAAATGGCTAATTTGAATCTATTTGCCGTTATATATATGTGTTATATACACAATGTGTTTGTGTCGATTCGTGTATCGCGACGAGGCAAGTTTTCGTGGCCATATAGCGACGATGCGACCTTGGTAGCCGAGTCGCTATATATGGACACGAAAACTAGCCGTTGCAAACACATTGTGTATATAACACATTTATCTACCATTGGTGTGACAGAATCTACTGCACAAATTACATTTTAGGAGTTTCTTAAATGCCAAAACTGTTGAATTTGTGTCCGACGATTAGCTTTCTTGAGTAAATTCTCCCAACCTGCAAAGGTATCTGTGTCACGCGATTAGCTCGCTTTGCTAAATTCTCACAACCTGCAAGTTCACGCGAATATGCCTAACGGAAATTGTATTCAATGGACAAAATCTCTTACACTTATAATACATATACTGAACATATACATATTAGTTACTTTGTGATATGTTATACCATAAGACCCGTGGTGGTAGCCTCACTGGTAGGCAATCAAAACCTTGGAACTGTTTGTTTATAGTACGCAAGAATATACGTTGGAATGTCGTTTTGATTTTTCACGCGATTGATGTGACGTCAGTTCATTCATGATTTTGAACCAGTCAACGACGTCACGAGCGCCTTGTATCGCAACTGCAGAAACGATGCGGATGCTTTTATTGCCAATTCGTTATCGCCAATTGTATCAGGCAATTTCGTAGGAAATGGTAGATCAATATAATTATCACCCCATTTATTATTCCATTTCATAAAAATAAAATAAAACAAGCCGAAGATGATATGTTTAAAATGTCTTAAGCATGAAATTGGCCATAAGTAACTGTTGTTATCAGAGTACGTTATACTTGTGATAGTTACGTTACGCACACTGTGTTCCCCTATCGTATTGTGATAATGGCCACTGTAAAGGGACATAATCCAAGATACAACAGAAACTGTTGTAATTGGTGTGCGCTGACTATCCATATGGATATTACATCAGAAACTGTTGTAATATTATTACATTTTTTTTAGTGAACCTTTAAGGACGTAAATCATTTGGGGTTTGCCTTGCGGTGCAGAGGCCGATTAATCCTTCAGATGGATCTGGTTTAATGATGTATGTACCGTTAAATATATTTTACAACCGACTTCTATATTACCGTATTTTCACTCCGATGTGGTTATCCAATATGTTGCTTTCTTCGTGGTTTGGCTTGGAGTTGCGGTCAATTTGACAATCATTTCACGGCCACGATTGTATAATTTTCTGTCCGTGTCACTCTATTCGTTCCCATTCTCTAATCTGATATAACGGTGTAATTCGGATGCCACAATAACTCGTATAATGACTTATTTCGAGAACTTATTTAGTATCGACAACCATTTTGGACGTCATCTTGGATAACAAAGATTCCCAAATAATAAACACACGAACATTTTATTGATTGCAAATAATGGATTGTTTCTAATTAAAACATTAATAATACTTGGTGCTATTATAAATTATGGTTTAGAGAAATCCGTACTACATGTATACCCACATGTCAGGCACATTTCAAACGTTCACTGGGAAAAATTCTTACAAAATCAGGAAAGAACCAGAGCCGCATCGGAACTAACCACATAAAAAATCACCAACGAACACCAGTGATGTTATAATTTATAGTAACAAGTATACATGTTTATATGCGTGGCAGATTGTAGGCTTATATGTTTACATATGTTTACATATTTAAATGTTTGTATGTTTATATGCTTGAATTTGTATATAATTTGGGTTTTTATATTTGGGTTTATATATTTGGGTTTATATATTTGGGTTTATATAATTGGGTTTATATAATTGGGTTTATATAATTGCAGGATTATATGCGCGGACGATTCGCTTGAAGGAGACGAATCCCGATTTGAAGATCCTTTTGGCCGTCGGTGGGTGGCAAATGGGATCCAAGCCGTTCTTGCCTGTTGTCCGTGACAAATATTCTCGAGGAATATTCGCGAAGAATGTAATCGCGTATCTTAGAAGGTGAGTCTGGTGCCTATAGTGATTTCATCACGTATATTAGAAGGTGAGTTTGGTGCCTAGTTATATCATCACGTATCTTATAAGATGAGTTTGATGGATATAGTTATGTCATCACGTATATTAGAATGCGAGTTGGGTGCCTATTGATATGATCACGTAGCTTAGAAGGTGAGTTTGATGCACATAGTTATGCCAGCACGTATATTAGAATGTGTGTTTAGTGACTGGTGATATATAGCATGTGTATTTGTAAACAATAGTGATTTTACACACAAACGTGTAAGTGTTTTGTAATAAATGGTTAACACTAATTTCCATCAGACACAGTTTAAAAACTCGTACACATGTTTACTAAAATGAGGATAAACACGACGCAATTTACGCAAAAATGTTTAAGGGATTTCCACGCCTGAGCCATGGCAGGAGGTGAACATGTTAGATGGACGGACATACACAGAAAATTGTTAAGCTAGTACATCATACGAATGAATCTTTGCTATCTGAAGACCACACCAAGCATATTACGTAACAATAAAGATACAAAAAGATGTCTTTAATCAAAGATTTAGAAGGGAAATGTTGGGATGAGCGTTCTCAGCCAGTATACAAATTGAGTCCACATGGAAATGAATAAGTGCCATGCGAAGTACATGATCTGAACTAGTAAAAGACTCTAATGGTAATACAATTGAGTTCATCACTGCTTCAAGAATGTTCACATACTGGTAGTGCGTGTGCTATAAAATTGTAAGAACCCATTACCAAGAACGCATTAATTTAAGATCCAGCCCAATGAATACAAATGTTGGTATGCAGGTCAGTCCACTCGAGTTGGGAACAATCAACAGTAACTAGGTCACAGTGTTAGAGGTAGCTGGTCCGCTGGGGATTTGACTATGGACATATGACCTAATAGTGAGGCTAAAAATCATCTCAACCCATAGTTTTATATCAGTTCTTGTAAAATGGATGTTCACTATTTTCCAGCACACTAATATTCTGTGAACGTTCTTGAAGCGACGTTGAACTCAATTAAACTGCCATTCGATCCTTTTACTAGTTCAGATCATGTAATGTTATGGTAGTTATTTATTTCCAGTCAATTTCTCTTATATTAACATAGGTTTCTCATTCAAATCAAAATATGTTGATCAAACTCTTATTATTCCATATTTTAAGCTGTGTCTGCGTATAATACCTATATATATATAGATTCTTAAACGACAGAGTACAACACGTAACTGTGTTTTAGATAGATGAAATTAAGTGTTTTCGATGCAAAATTTACTGCGTGGAACAGCAGACTACTACGTTAACAGTAGTAGTACCATTACCAGTACCAAGTGTAGTTTTTTGTCAAAATATAATTGTTTCGATAGGGAGCTGGCCCAAACGACAGCTGACATGTATTTAGAGAAAATTATCGAAATAATTTCACCGATTATGGCGCATTTAAAGAGAATAGAGTCAGAGAAGGCTTTTGACAAGAACAACACGTGAAATAACGAAATTAAGAACCACATGTATGTGTTAAACCCGTGCTCAATTGCAATCGTCACATTTAGAAAATGTCCGTACCTTAGCCGATTGGCGGAATCCCGACGATATAGAGTTATTCCTCTTGTGTCGCTAGATCCGATTTGTACGTAAGTTCTGTTTGGATCACTTTATGTTTTACTTTTACAAAAGTGATCCAGACAGACTGATGGACAAAACCAAAGCACTGCCACTCATAGTTATTTAGACAAAATTTCCGGATACCACCATTGACCAAGAAATCTTAATTAAATATGTACCATGTAAATTTTCACGGCGAACTGTTTCTGAATACTGAATAGAACCTGATATAAAATTGTATACTATGAGGGTTTACGAGCAAATTATTTGACCCATTCATAATACAAACCGTTCACAACACCTGGTCCATGCATACATGGCCTCAATAGCTCGAACCGAGTGACTCGCCACATATAGTATTGCAAACAGGCTTTATAGTCCAAGCACATTAGACGTGAAAGATAAGATAAGATAGATAAGATACAAGTAAGGGACAAGTAAGGAAATAAATCGGGGAAAGCTGGTTTTTAAAAATATTATTTAGGCCATAACATCGCGGACGCGTCACAAAAAGTCCCCTAAAATCCGAGTTAAGCTTTCTGAGTTACACCATTTTTCCATCTAAAAAACGTTTATATTTTTCACAATCATGGGAATAATTCGATGCTGTAACAATTTTTCAGCCGAAACATATACAAAATATACTTAATTGTGTTCAACACACAATTCTCGAACCAGAGACACCAACTCAAAGGGGGAATTTGAATAAATTTCGCAGATATTTAAATAAAATAATTTAATAACCCCAAAAATGACGATTTTTTTCAGGCAATCTGTCGTATTCGATGTCAATTTCTCGACCTTCTCATTATGTAGACGTGAGCAATTTGTTTTTAAAAATGCACAATCATAACTCCTTCGTTATAATAGACAGAATTAGCGATGATACCTATGATAAGTGGTCAATAGTGAAAAAATGTGATAAAAGCATGAAACTTGACACATATGTCCTTATACACTACCTCTCATTTTCATATATGGCGACATTCGCGACAGGCCCTTATTAGCAACGGTTGCTAGGCAACTACCCGGCATCGCATTAATGAATATGACTGATATTATGTGAACTAAACAACGCCGTGTAGCAGTTTTATGGTGAAATAATTATATGTTGTCAGTTTTGACGGTGGCTAGGGACACACCAAAATCTAAAAATGCACATATGCACATATGGTGGTAGTTTAGCCAACAAAACTACACCAAGTAGCACTTTTATGTTGAAAACAAATATAATAGTTGTTGTTAGTGTTGTGGAGCTGGCTGAAAAGATATCAAATAATTCTTACTTACATGAGTGGTAGTTGTTGCCAAGGGTCATACCCGAAATAAAAAAATCCACATATGACTGATATTATGGTAGTTTTAACTAAATTCCCTTTTATGATGAAAGAACTGTAAATGTTAATTTGAGCCTAACCAGAATGTGCAACAAATTTAGTTTACATACGGGTTCAATTATCTGTTATGCTCCACCATGCAGTTCAGTTATCGGGAATTCAAAGTGAGAGTTGAAATGTTGTTGCTTATATTTATTATGAGGCATGGGCAAAATAGTTATATAAGCCATAAACCCACACAGCTAGATATTTAATGCAATTTTCAAAGCCCTGATTGCGGAATTTTATTATTCTATATTAGTCCCATATAATACTCACCAGTGTGTTCGTAGCGTGCGCTGATAATACCGAACGGTGTCTGCATATTAAAGCCATCTTTCGTTGCGTGCGCTGATAATACCGAACTGTGTCTGCATATTAAAGTTATCTTTCGTAGCGTGCGCTGATAATACCGAACGGTGTCTGCACCTTAAAGTCATCTTTCGTAGCATGCGCTGATAATACCGAACGGTGTCTGCATATTAAAGTTATCTTTCGTAGCATGCGCTGATAATACTGAACGGTGTCTGCATATTAAAGTTATCTTTCGTAGCGAGCGCTGATAATACTGAACGGTGTCTGCATATTAAAGTTATCTTTCGTAGCATGCGCTGATAATACCGAACGGTGTCTGCATATTAAAGTTATCGTTCGTTTCGTTTGCTGATAATACTCACAATTGTCTGCATATTAAAGTTATTTTTCGTAGCGTGCGCTGATAATACCGAACGGTGTCTACATATTAAAGTTATCTTTCGTTGCGTGCGCTGATAATACCGAACGGTGTCTGCATTTTAAAGTCATCTTTCGTTCCGTGTGCTGATAATACTGAACGGTGTCTGCATATTAAAGTTATCGTTCGTTTCGTTTGTTGATAATACTCACAATTGTCTGCATTTTAAAGTTATCTTTCGTAGCGTGCGCTGATAATACCGAACGGTGTCTACATATTAAAGTTATCTTTCGTTGCGTGCGCTGATAATACCGAACGGTGTCTGCATTTTAAAGTCATCTTTCGTTGCGTGTGCTGATAATACTGAACGGTGTCTGCACCTTAAAGTCATCTTTCGTTTCGTGTGTTGATAATAGTCAAACCTTGTTTACAAGTGACTGGACAATTTCACGCCTTACATGTTACCAAAAAGTATGTATTAAGTGGTTTACTTTTACATATACATGAATTTGAGTTTTAACTGTGATACAGTTCTTTTATGTCTTAAAATGGCATGCCGATTCATATATTTTAGAATGGTCAAAACTAGTATTAATCGTAACTGAATACTGATGCGTTGGCTTTTCAGGATTAATTTCCACGAGGCAGATAACAAGTTTGATCCTCTGCAAACTGCAAAGTTTCATAAGTATTGTCTATCACGTTATGCATTGAGGATTTACGTTCCATCAAAAGTATGATCGTAATAGAAGAACTTAGATGTATTTTTCATTTACGAATAATACTAGTTTCGACCATTCTAAAACATATGAATCGTAGTGCCTACCGGGAATCATTTTGTCACCATGGGAACTTGGCTAATTCAACAGTAAATTAGCAAATTAAGAGAACAAATTGGTGTTGACCTGTGAACAATACCAATGGTCTGACCTTTATTACTCCTATATTAGTCTTGATATTAATTAAACGATGTTGAACCGTAAAAAATACAACGATCTGACACTTAATGGTTAAAGCCTGCCAGTTACTTAAACGGCTTTGTACCGTGGAACATGCAACAGCCTGACCGTATGTTTAACGGTCCAAGGTTGGCAGCGATGTTGCGCGGTATGACACCGTTGAAGCGACAGGCTTTTTTCTAACAGTGTATTCCCAACAAAGAACAACACGACTTTCACGCTGATCATACGTGAACTCACACACCGGGTGAGGGCTTCTCACATCGGGACACGATGATAAACGATAGGTGGAAACATTGCCATATATACCCATACAAATTGCTACTTGTCAGATAGTTTGCGAGCTCATATTGCAGATAGATAATGTTTCTAGTAAACAATAGCGAAAACGTCGGCATTTACTCAAATTAGTTAGTATATAGTCCAGGCACATTATACGTGAAAGGGGAAAAGTAAGGAAATACATCGGGGAAAGCTGATTTTTTATGACTTATGACATTGTGCTCAGGTCGATAAAGCAAATCCATAGAACCAGCCCTAAATAGAATATCATCGGTCGAGGCCCCTGTCTATGATATGGACACAGTAGTTAAGAAACGTCATTGGATGCAGTTCCATTTAATTTTATATATAGGTCATGAACCATGTTATATATGGGTTGGTCATGGACCCATGGTGCCCATGTAAATAGGAAATGGGCACCGGTTCCTAAAGGTAGTTCGTGCTATCTCAGTCTGAAATATATAGGCCATGCTCCTGTGCGTATATACTTGTAAATGACCCATGCCCATGTATTGACATATATGTAGCTATGGCATGAATAAGGACACACAGTTATAGTACCTACCATTTAGCAACTAGTATTCCGGATGCTACTACGCTGTGATAGAGTATTCTGCATGGATGTCATGGTCAAATGTAGTGCGAATGTCGGATTCCGGGAGGGGGGGGGGGGGGTCAAGTGGTATCGACATAAATGTGGGTCAATATTTTGTACATGTCTCATTAAAATGTATTCCAACAATCAATTTATGGCAGATACAATCATAAACTTCATACATTCTGATAAATATAACTGAATACTCGGTCTGTTTTAGGTTATTTTGCCAATGGTAGGTGGTTACATAGCAACATTTAAACCTCATCAGTACACAACATTTAGTGATGCATTGTTGTCAAAATAAGTATAATATGGCATATTATGACACATTTATATCATGTAAATTGCCAGAAACTCATACCGTATTATGAAACAGTTATATCACCTAAATTACCAGAAACTCAAACAGATGGTATGTTTTCTGTATTGGCTACGTCCATAGCAACCATCACATCACCCGTTAAGTAGCGAATGTGGTAACTTTACTCCCATGTCCACACTAACAACAATTATGATCATTGTTTTCAATTAAAAAATGTTACATGACGTAGATCAGTTTGTTAAATATACCATAATATCATTCATGTGTGCATTTTTCGATTTCGGGTAAGTCCATAGCAACCGTTACCACTCCTGTAAGTAAGAAATATGTAGCATATTTTTTAGTCGAATCCACACTAACAACAACTATTACAATTGTTTCACCATAAAATGATAATGACGTAGTTTATATTAGTTTGTTAAACTACCATACTATCAGTCAGCTCGGCATTTTTCGATTTCGGGTATGTCACTGGCAACCGTTACCTCCCCTGTAAATATGAACTATGGTAATTTTCCTGTCATATCCACACTGACAAAAACTAATAATATTTTCACCATACAAATGCTACATGACGTAGTTTAGATTGTTAAAACTGCCATAATATCAGTCATTTCTGTATTTCTTCGATGTCGGATAGTTACCTAGCAACAGTTGCTAAGGAATGACCTGCCGCGATGTCTACACATCTGCAAATGATCAATAGTGTATAAGGAACCCACGTTCCAAGTTTCATGGTTTTATCACCCTTTGCGCAATTGTTACAACTAACGCCTGGAATATTATTATGTGGTCTGTTTTGCCTTTCAGACACGTGAAGCCATGTGGTAGTGTTAAGTTTCCGGTTATAAAATCTTAAGGATGGTGATGTTTCGATATATCTGATCAATTTCCTTTTCTGAATTAACCTTTGTTCTAGTATAATGGTTCACAATTTTCGTCAGAATTTGAACCGTTCCGAAAAATCATGATATCTCAAAATGCTCAACTAGGTTCTAGGGGACTTTTGCCATATTTTCCATATACATCTTCTTATTAATCCCTGATAAAATCAGCTAATAATGGTGTGAAATGTAACAAATATTTCCCAAGCGTGTATAAATCTTCTAGTTGAATGGGTCCCCACGCAGTCATCTGTTGCCCTGGATGCAACCTATCACGATCATAGTACAGCACAAATATCTCCCACGATATGCTCATGAACAGCACAATCTGTAAAACAGGTCATCCCACAAAATCCCGAGGTAACAAACCCGGGGTTGGTGATCGGCGGGAACTCACACAACGGGTTAGCTGAATGAGTTTGAACCCCGCACACCGGGTTTTGGGAACCACGCGCATATGTTTATTTCGCGATGTTATGTTGTTAAATGAATACTGATCATTATATTTGCGAACTGAAAGCCTAACTTTGTTTAAAATCACACCCAACAAATACGGAAGGCATTCGATCACGCGATGAGTTTACATTTGCTATTCTTGAACACAATTTACATAATTTTTAATCCAGACCTCGAACGCTGTCTGAAATGCACCTGATGAATTTTCCGTAAAAAAGCCTGAAGCCTATTTGCCAGAACAGTATCGTTGTAGGATTGTATCGCATTTGGCAAGTACTTTGATCAAAACTATGGAAAAAAATTCAACACTTGGAAATTTCATACGTGCGTGACACAACATTAGTTGGAAATTTCACTCCAACAATTGGTTGAAATTGTTCTTGTAATTTGATTTTCAAACAATTTATTAGGGGGAATTTATTGTTTTTGGACCAATATTAGCATATATTCCTTCTTTTGGTCAAAATTTTATACTGAAATGGCCATCAGTTAGAAATTTTCCAAGCATGGGGGGGGGGGGGGGGGGGTTGTCATGTTGGAAATTTCCAAAAGTTGGAAAGCATGTGTCCTATTACCTCTCCCATGGCCAGTCAAAATTTGAGTTTTAACTGTGATACAGTTCTTTTATGTCTTAAAATGGCATGCCGATTCATATATTTTAGAATGGTCAAAACTAGTATTAATCGTAACTGAATACTGATGCGTTGGCTTTTCAGGATTAATTTCCACGAGGCAGATAACAAGTTTGATCCTCTGCAAACTGCAAAGTTTCATAAGTATTGTCTATCACGTTATGCATTGAGGATTTACGTTCCATCAAAAGTATGATCGTAATAGAAGAACTTAGATGTATTTTTCATTTACGAATAATACTAGTTTCGACCATTCTAAAACATATGAATCGTAGTGCCTACCGGGAATCATTTTGTCACCATGGGAACTTGGCTAATTCAACAGTAAATTAGCAAATTAAGAGAACAAATTGGTGTTGACCTGTGAACAATACCAATGGTCTGACCTTTATTACTCCTATATTAGTCTTGATATTAATTAAACGATGTTGAACCGTAAAAAATACAACGATCTGACACTTAATGGTTAAAGCCTGCCAGTTACTTAAACGGCTTTGTACCGTGGAACATGCAACAGCCTGACCGTATGTTTAACGGTCCAAGGTTGGCAGCGATGTTGCGCGGTATGACACCGTTGAAGCGACAGGCTTTTTTCTAACAGTGTATTCCCAACAAAGAACAACACGACTTTCACGCTGATCATACGTGAACTCACACACCGGGTGAGGGCTTCTCACATCGGGACACGATGATAAACGATAGGTGGAAACATTGCCATATATACCCATACAAATTGCTACTTGTCAGATAGTTTGCGAGCTCATATTGCAGATAGATAATGTTTCTAGTAAACAATAGCGAAAACGTCGGCATTTACTCAAATTAGTTAGTATATAGTCCAGGCACATTATACGTGAAAGGGGAAAAGTAAGGAAATACATCGGGGAAAGCTGATTTTTTATGACTTATGACATTGTGCTCAGGTCGATAAAGCAAATCCATAGAACCAGCCCTAAATAGAATATCATCGGTCGAGGCCCCTGTCTATGATATGGACACAGTAGTTAAGAAACGTCATTGGATGCAGTTCCATTTAATTTTATATATAGGTCATGAACCATGTTATATATGGGTTGGTCATGGACCCATGGTGCCCATGTAAATAGGAAATGGGCACCGGTTCCTAAAGGTAGTTCGTGCTATCTCAGTCTGAAATATATAGGCCATGCTCCTGTGCGTATATACTTGTAAATGACCCATGCCCATGTATTGACATATATGTAGCTATGGCATGAATAAGGACACACAGTTATAGTACCTACCATTTAGCAACTAGTATTCCGGATGCTACTACGCTGTGATAGAGTATTCTGCATGGATGTCATGGTCAAATGTAGTGCGAATGTCGGATTCCGGGAGGGGGGGGGGGGGGGTCAAGTGGTATCGACATAAATGTGGGTCAATATTTTGTACATGTCTCATTAAAATGTATTCCAACAATCAATTTATGGCAGATACAATCATAAACTTCATACATTCTGATAAATATAACTGAATACTCGGTCTGTTTTAGGTTATTTTGCCAATGGTAGGTGGTTACATAGCAACATTTAAACCTCATCAGTACACAACATTTAGTGATGCATTGTTGTCAAAATAAGTATAATATGGCATATTATGACACATTTATATCATGTAAATTGCCAGAAACTCATACCGTATTATGAAACAGTTATATCACCTAAATTACCAGAAACTCAAACAGATGGTATGTTTTCTGTATTGGCTACGTCCATAGCAACCATCACATCACCCGTTAAGTAGCGAATGTGGTAACTTTACTCCCATGTCCACACTAACAACAATTATGATCATTGTTTTCAATTAAAAAATGTTACATGACGTAGATCAGTTTGTTAAATATACCATAATATCATTCATGTGTGCATTTTTCGATTTCGGGTAAGTCCATAGCAACCGTTACCACTCCTGTAAGTAAGAAATATGTAGCATATTTTTTAGTCGAATCCACACTAACAACAACTATTACAATTGTTTCACCATAAAATGATAATGACGTAGTTTATATTAGTTTGTTAAACTACCATACTATCAGTCAGCTCGGCATTTTTCGATTTCGGGTATGTCACTGGCAACCGTTACCTCCCCTGTAAATATGAACTATGGTAATTTTCCTGTCATATCCACACTGACAAAAACTAATAATATTTTCACCATACAAATGCTACATGACGTAGTTTAGATTGTTAAAACTGCCATAATATCAGTCATTTCTGTATTTCTTCGATGTCGGATAGTTACCTAGCAACAGTTGCTAAGGAATGACCTGCCGCGATGTCTACACATCTGCAAATGATCAATAGTGTATAAGGAACCCACGTTCCAAGTTTCATGGTTTTATCACCCTTTGCGCAATTGTTACAACTAACGCCTGGAATATTATTATGTGGTCTGTTTTGCCTTTCAGACACGTGAAGCCATGTGGTAGTGTTAAGTTTCCGGTTATAAAATCTTAAGGATGGTGATGTTTCGATATATCTGATCAATTTCCTTTTCTGAATTAACCTTTGTTCTAGTATAATGGTTCACAATTTTCGTCAGAATTTGAACCGTTCCGAAAAATCATGATATCTCAAAATGCTCAACTAGGTTCTAGGGGACTTTTGCCATATTTTCCATATACATCTTCTTATTAATCCCTGATAAAATCAGCTAATAATGGTGTGAAATGTAACAAATATTTCCCAAGCGTGTATAAATCTTCTAGTTGAATGGGTCCCCACGCAGTCATCTGTTGCCCTGGATGCAACCTATCACGATCATAGTACAGCACAAATATCTCCCACGATATGCTCATGAACAGCACAATCTGTAAAACAGGTCATCCCACAAAATCCCGAGGTAACAAACCCGGGGTTGGTGATCGGCGGGAACTCACACAACGGGTTAGCTGAATGAGTTTGAACCCCGCACACCGGGTTTTGGGAACCACGCGCATATGTTTATTTCGCGATGTTATGTTGTTAAATGAATACTGATCATTATATTTGCGAACTGAAAGCCTAACTTTGTTTAAAATCACACCCAACAAATACGGAAGGCATTCGATCACGCGATGAGTTTACATTTGCTATTCTTGAACACAATTTACATAATTTTTAATCCAGACCTCGAACGCTGTCTGAAATGCACCTGATGAATTTTCCGTAAAAAAGCCTGAAGCCTATTTGCCAGAACAGTATCGTTGTAGGATTGTATCGCATTTGGCAAGTACTTTGATCAAAACTATGGAAAAAAATTCAACACTTGGAAATTTCATACGTGCGTGACACAACATTAGTTGGAAATTTCACTCCAACAATTGGTTGAAATTGTTCTTGTAATTTGATTTTCAAACAATTTATTAGGGGGAATTTATTGTTTTTGGACCAATATTAGCATATATTCCTTCTTTTGGTCAAAATTTTATACTGAAATGGCCATCAGTTAGAAATTTTCCAAGCATGGGGGGGGGGTTGTCATGTTGGAAATTTCCAAAAGTTGGAAAGCATGTGTCCTATTACCTCTCCCATGGCCAGTCAAAAACTGCTAGTTAATTTAAGAAAACAATATTTTCCTACATTTGGTCAAAACTGTCATTGGAATTGTCATCAGTTGGAAATTTTCCAATCTAAGCGGGGGTGTAAGGTTTGAAATTTCTAACTCAAGGAAGGCTTGAGACCAGTCTAGAAAATTCTAGATGTTGCGATTTTCTTGTTCAGATTTAAAAAAATGTCCTGGTCCCTCCCCCGTGGCCAATAAAAAAACTGCTAATTAGTTTAATAAAACAATATTTTACTACATTTGGTCAAGACTGAGGACTGAAATGGTCATCAATTTTCAAACCTAAGGGTGAGTAATACTGAGTATGAGGTTTGAACTTGAGTTTCTCACATTAGGAAAGCTTGATGCCAATCTAAAAAATTTCTCACACCGGACCGAACCATGGTCGGCCCTGTGTATCCTGGTCTCTCGTCCGTAGCCGTGCGCAATAGTCTGCAGTTATACAACTAGATTTATGCAATGCAATTTTCAAGTTCAAATATCTTAATGTTCTCATACTGGGAATATAGAACCATGGTTCATGAATAGGCTGACAGGCTTGAGCACTGATGTGCAAGGGGTGTGAATGGAATAATGGAATTCTGAAACATTTGTGTTTGGTCTGATTCAATGAGGGGGTTGCAGTTGTAATTCCGAAGGTGGACACCCCAAACAGAGACCCTCTAGCCACGTATCTTGGTGCATCTTTCGACGTTTGTTTTTTTTTAAAAATATTTTTATTGCGACAAAATATATAGTCTTACAAAACATAACGTTGACATTACACATGGTAGATTTGTATCAATAGAAATTCAGGAATATTGTATTGTGTAATATAATTTAACGTGTCATTTCCCCCCCCCATAATTTTGGACCCGGGTGGGGAAGGGGGGGGCAAAAGAAAAACGACCAATGTTTTATTCACTATTCTATATATAACGATGTATACTATAAGTTATTGTTCAAGTTTGTATTGTATATTGCTGTTATTTGGAATCAGAAAATTGGATCTCTAATATTAATTATGTTACACCAGCAGCATATATATTTGATTGCTTGCCGAAAACCAATGTCAGGGTGTGTTGGTGAGTTACGCAGGTTTTAGGGTTGGCATGTGCAGTCACACATTAAATTAAAATAGTTCTTCTAGATAAGACCATTTTTGTTTAAATTTAGTGTATTGACCTTTATTATAATAAAAAACACGCTCAGATTGGAAATATAAACTAAGTTCTTTTTTAAGTCCGGTGAGGTTTGGCATAGAGTTATTCATCTTTGATCTATAAATGTGATATCTAACAAAGATAAGAAGGAATATTATCCAAGGACTGGTATATTTTCCAGGGCGGCTGCTAAATATTGCAGTTTCACGTGTGAGTTGTAATCTAGTACTCGTATTATGAAATACCCAATTTTCGACCGTATTCCAAAATTATTGTATGTTTGGACATTCCCAGAAAATGTGAATGATCGATTCAGTATTAGATTTACAGAAGGTACATGAGTCGTCGTCAGATATTTTCATTTTTTTCAAAAGTTGTTTTGTACCGATGATATGTGTATTTATTCGGTATTGGAACCACTTAAGTTTGGTATCGGTGACGTAAATAAATGGGCATCTATATACTTCAGTCCAGAACTCGACATTATATGTTCGGTTCAACTTTCGTTCCCATTTACTTATTTGTTTATGGGGTGATTCAATTGGTAACATTGTTTTATACGTGGATTTAGCACTGTTCGGAGCAAGTAAATTTATTAATTGAAATGGTATATGAGGGCGCAAAACCCTGTCGCTTTTACTTAAAAATTTATCTCTTTTCTTGATTGATTTTACAATTCCGTTAAAAGTTAGAAAGTCGATGTTTGTTTTGTGTAGAGCGTTAAATTCTTCATGTGACAGGTACTTTCCTAAATTGTCTTGAAAATCGAATATGTATATAAGCTTATCAGTCATGAACAGTTTCAATCGTGGCTTCACCAGTTTTACCGTATCTACGAATCCTACTAAAGGTGTAGTGAGGAGATCACATTGACTCACCGGTGCTAGTTTGTCACAGTACAGAATCCAGGCATTTACTACATCTTTCCAGAAATTGTTATCAAGTGTTTTAGATTGGTTTTTTTAAATTGTAGATGACATTAGATACCAACTATTACAAAATATACTACAAGAGTGTTCGAAAACTGTAACCCAGGAAGCCCGTTGTGTGATAGCTCGCTTAACCCATGATATCTTCATAGAATTTATGAAAGTCTTAATATCAATCATTTTACACCCACCAGAAGCATAGTTCTGAGTGAGCAGTTTTCTACTTATTCTATCTGGACCTTGGTTCCAAATGAAACCAAAGAGCAGTTTATTTAATTTTTTTATATATTCATCTGTGGGATTCGGTAGTGCAAGGAACAGGTGTAGTAATTTTGAAATAGCTAGCGATTTGACAACAGTTATTTTACCGAGAACAGTTAGGTTACGTTTACTCCACATTGCTAGTATGTTCTTTAATTGCATAAGCCCGTTTGTAAAATTTATGTCAATCATACGTTTAGTGTCATGATGAAATTCTATACCAAGTATTTTAAAGGTTTCTGGATTCCAGTTTAATTTCCATCGGTCACATATCTGTTCCGTGCTGTCTGCCTTTGTACCAATCCACACTGCGTGTGTTTTGTCATAGTTAATTTTTAGACCCGATACATATTTATAGTTATCAAGTACTTTCATAGCTGCTTCTAGAGACTCTGGTGACCCATCGAGGATAAGAGATGTATCATCGGCATATTGCGACATTCTTATATTCTTATTACCAACATTGATACCATTTATGTTTTTTGAGAATCGTACCATAATACCAAGAATTTCTGCACATAATAAAAAAATATATGAGGATATTGGATCGCCTTGTCTACATCCTCTCTCTAAGTTGAAAAAGTCTGATATTTGCCCATTTAAATTTATACACGATGAAGTATCACAATATAAAGTCTTTATATAATCGATAAATGGTTGACTAAAATTAAAGTATTTTAGTACACTGTATATCGAATCAAATGCTTTTTCAAAATCTATCAATAGCAAGAGTCCCGGAATTTTATTTTGTAGCATCATGTCCATCACTAGTCGAATATTCTCCCCAATATACCGTCCAGATATAAATCCGGTTTGATCTGAATGTATTAGAAATGGTAAAACTTGTTTTAATCTTTCAGATAGGACTCCTGTAAGAATTTTATATGTCACATTTAATAAGGATATTGGTCTCCAGTTTTTAAGAAATTGTCGTGGTTTGTTGTCTTTGGGGAGGAGTGTTACTATTCCCTGCCTCTGTGTAACAGATAGTTTTCCAACTTTCATGCCGTAGTTAAGTGATCTGACCAGGTAGGTTCCAACATCTCGCCAGAAGAATTAAAAAAACTCTACAGAATATCCATCGTTTCCAGGGCATTTATTATTTTTCATTTTTTTCAAGTAATTTAGCGCTTCGCTGTAACTAATTTCTCCGTCCAAACATCGACCAGTCTCTAGCGTTAATTTATTTATTTCAACTTTGTCATTTATATCACACACGTTAGTTATTAAGTTATCAATGTTTAAGGAATGTGTTTCTGCATCTTGGTTTTTATAAAGACGTTTATAGAAATGATTTGTCTCTTGAAGGATTTCATGTTGTTCATATATCATGTCTCCGTTATCTGCCTGTAATTTTTGGATGGTTTTAGACGTTTTGTTCCATAACTTTCCTCGATAACTAATCCATGATCACCATTGACAACCAATCGCTGTTTCTCCTTTAAAACTTCTGGAATTAATCCAGGGTGTTTCCTCTCAAAACAACCAATATTTGTGAGGGTGGGTGGCACGCGTGTGGTCGATAGTGGGCTGTAGGGGACTGAATGTTGTCGAACAATGGCGACATCTATTATGGCTCGACTTACAGATATCTAAAATAGAATACGAACTTAGGAAATACTATTATAACGTATTTACGTGTAACCAAAACACACAATTCAGATACCCACATGCACATGAAGGCTAAAATAATTACCCACAATTAGCATCCCAACACGAAATGTACAAATATATTATAGTACAAGGACATTTTCTGGGGGAAATAATCATTCATATATTGACCTAGACATATAGAGATACGCAGTTGTTAATGGTACCTGCATAAATGTAAGTTATTACAATTGTTGAGGCAATGCAACTTTCAGACGTGGTGTGTCATATGCTGTCATAACATAACAACTTCGACATATGTATGTTGTGTGATAAAGCATAGCAGCACATATACATGGATATTTGTATTAGTCCACATAATACGCCATACCGTGGTGCATGGACAGAAAATCGGGCTTTCACTGTGTTATCTCTTATTGCAAAAATTAGTGCAATAATGGCAACTAACCCACTAATTTGTGTCAATTTATATGTTCATCATCTGAAGTTAAAATTATTTTAATAACGACCCATATATCGATCGCAACGGACCTGTTTAATGTGTGTTAATCGTATTTCTATCATCATTTACCCTGTGTACTTGGTGCATTCATAATTCGATCACCCTAAGGGCGTGGTCTTCAAACCCATTGTTTCATCTTGTTTTCAGTTGTAAGAAGCCAAGATGTTAATCTATCTAATGATCTACTAACTACTCTCTGAGAGTGACCAGAATGAAATTAGTATTTCGAATATGTTTTGTTCACAAATATGACACATAATTTACGTAAATGGAGGAATGCATTCCATAGATGATTATCTCCCAAATGTCACAAACGCATCTGGTAGGAATTATAACTTAAGTTTTATTCTTTAATTCTCACTGACTTTCTGATGTGTGTCGACAATAAATCGTAACATTGTCCCGTTGTGCGAGTCTTCTCACCCGGTGTGTGAGTTCACGTTTGACCAGCGTGACTTTCCCTTCCAACAAATACGACAGTGTGTACATGTACAGGGAGTTTCTAGGTAGGAGTGAAATGAACACTGTTTATTATCGCATCACGATCTCTGTATTATATGGTATTTTTCTCTATCAACAGACACCGATTTGATGGATTTGATATGGACTGGGAGTTTCCGGGAACGAGGGGCAGCGAGCCGGATGACAAATACAAATTCACCCTTCTGATGCAGGCATGTTTACCACTATTTAACCCCACCATGATTATACTATAAAATGATGAACAAAGAGGGTATTTGATATGCAAACTTCTTACATATGAAAACGCCGAATCTGTCAATGCCCAGTGGTGTGGTGTCATTATGCGATAGTTGAATCTTTAATAAAGGTGACAACGCCGTGATGAAGCATCACCAATGAACTCACGACCACTCAATGAAGCATGCATAGTTTACACCTGTTATCCGGGTTTTGAATGCTGCATTTTCTAGTTTATTCATTGAGCTAGCTGGACACTGGCCGATATACATATATATGCATGCATAAGGTAAGTTGTCAAGTAGTAGTTGTCTTGTTCTGGACTTCGGGTCAGAGACTTGCTATACCAACGTACCTCGGCGGAATATTTCCTAGATCATGACTCTCTATTCTGTCTAAGGTCCGTATAGAGATCATATAACACCAGTACAAAACCTGGGAACGTTTTGAAGTTTTGACAGGGAACCTTATAAAGTTGAAATAATAACGCGGGGAATATATTTCTTAGTTATTACTGGTTCCTTAATACTGTACTTCACTGTATAGGTGAAGGTGCAACCCGACATTGCACGATTTAAATGACTTTCTGAGCAAAATTTCTTTGCGTAAATAGCACTGTCGGATACCCGTTTAGGTTCGGACATTCCTAGATGGCGGCGCCGAGTAAAGAAGATAAACGGTAAGTGTATATATTGTCTTCAAGCATCAATTAACGACATCTTTCGGTGATACACCTTGAAACAGTTATGTAGGAATTTGTATGCCCAAAACATACGTAACACGGCTTTCTCGTGACAGACATGTAAATTGTTGTATTTGGCGTGTCAAGTCGTCATAATTTTTCGAAATTTTATCGAGGCGGCGAAATGTTCGCTTTTTCGTATTTTTCTGGCCCTGGGCTCATGCATCCGCAAATTTATGTATTGTTGTGGGTAGATTAGGTCACCACACATCTTCGGAATGCAAACCGGCGATATTTTTATTGTCTAACTCCGAAAAACGACCTTTGAAATTTTCAAAATGTTCAGGTTCGGATTAGCAACATTCGCGATGATTTTGTTCAGGTTCAGACTCAATTTTCGTTCAGGTTGGGACAAATTTGGTTCAGGATCGGACAATTTTAGTTCAGGTCCGGACGCATCAAACCCTTACCTATAAATGACATGCCGAGGTGCAGTCGCGATCTTATTGTGCGTGTTATTAATGAAAATGCATTGTTAATTTGTTATATCTAAATATGTCAGCTGAAATTTCAAAATATAGGTGGTAAATTCTCCGAATTAATGGGATAAAAGCCACAGTTGAATATGCTCGAGCAATGTCTACTATAAACCAGCTAGTGGGACTTATTACATTTTACATATGAGCAACAGTGGTATTATTACTTATCTTCTGAAATATCGGGGACTCGTGGATATTTAATACCTGGTTCTCGATTTTGAACCCCGAGGCGGAATCTCCTAGTATCCCACGATGTTGGCGGAGCTAACGACTTTGTCCCACATCAATAGCTACCATGTGGTGAGCTTTTTATAGGTTATCAGATAAATTCACACCAATCAGCACCAATAAGAATAATTCAGTAGCAGACCTATCGATCCTGTTTTAGGTGACGTCAATTAATCTCAGCGCGCTAGAACAATGTCACGATTGGTGAAACTGCTAGTTCAAGGGTAATTCATAACCACGATGTTTCACGTGCTTTTATACGCTCACTGTCAATAGTTACGGGGACATGGTGCATTATTTAAACGTGACGTTGTTGTCAATCAGATTGTTAGTTACAACCTGGTGTGGGGACAAGCGTTGTTTGTTATATGTGTCCCTATGAAATAGCTGTAATTTTAAATGACATCCGATGTGCTCTCTTTCGTCAGGACCTTTGCGTGGATAATAATTTTCAAACGTTATCTCACTGTAGATACTTCTGTTTAAAAAAGGGTACACAATTATTGACGCGTGTATTATCAATGGAACTACGCGAAATTCCGCGGAAGACTGAAAATAGTTTATTACAGCAATAAGTTCTAAAGAAAAAACAAATGATCCCGTTTTATTACGTATTCAGTTATTTGGGTTTCTGTGTGTAATATTTAACCATTGGGTAGGCACTATTCTCTTAAGCGCATGATGGAAATTTTCCACCAAAATTTAGAGATGCTTAATTTGCCAACGGAACAGCTGATATTGTTTGCATAAGTTTCGCTACTTCGGCGTCTAAATTCTTGTTTCGATAAACAATACTTGCAGTTTGCAGAATTGCTTACAATAAGGATAACATAAAGAGAACACATATGGTTTCTCGAATAATATATTCCTGAAATATCGCCGCTCGTGAAGATTCGCATATTGCAGGTATTATTCGGCAAACTATATGTATTCTCTATGTTCGCATAGTGCTGAATAGAACGCAACATGTTCGGGCTCTAATTAATAGTCCTGCATAATATTCGTGTGACAAATGGTTAATTTGTAACTGGATTCAACATTTAGAAATGAGTCAAAACACATAAGGCTTATATTGAAAAGAATACGTTTCGTGTGAATACCCAAATATATCATCCAATTATTGATACAAAACATGGTATATTTGTCTATCTATCAGCAACTATTTATGGGCAAATTGTGGGAACAGCTATATAATCACATTAATCGTATAAGCAGTCTAACACAATAGAGTTCCTGTCCGTGGCTCGTTTCTGCGCTTTATGTCTGGGAATATAATGTTAATAGAGACTGGGGGTAAATACATCATTACACGGCTTGTTGATGGGGGATCGCCTCGGGGGATACGAGCCTCTGCCGGGGCATACCACACAGTATCCCCCTCAAAAAGCCGTGTAACTTATATTATGGACAGTTATCTGCGTGCGGCGACCTTCCTGGCATCGTATGTGGATGTGGAGTGGAATCACGTTATCGCATACATCTCACACGCATACAATAAGAAAGTCACGAGTGGGCTAAAATCAAGCCTCGTGTTTCCCATTTATCGTTTCTTTTACGAATGGAAGATAACCAAATGCACACAAAACGCAATAAGAACGCGACTGTAACTCGGCGTGTCATTTTTATGCAAAGTTTTTGATGCGTCCGAACCTGAACCAAATTTGTCCGAACCTGAACGAAAATTGTGTCTGAACCTGAACAAAATCATCGGGAATATTGCGAATCCGAACCTGAACATTTTGAAATTTTCAAAGGTCGTTTTTCGGAGTTAGACAATATAAATATCGCCGGTTTTGAATTCCGAAGATGTGTGGTAACATAATCTACCCACAACAATACATAAACTCGCGGATCCATGATCCCAGGGCCAAAAAAATGCGAAAAAGCGAACATTTCACCGCCTCGATAAAATTTCGAAAAATTATGACGACTTGACACGCGAAATACAACAATTCACATGCCTGTCATGCGAAAGGCGTGTTACGTATGTGTTGGGCATACAAATTCCTACATAACTGTTTAAAGGTGTATCACCGAAAGATATCGTTAATTGATGCTTGGAGACACTATACACACTTACCGTTTATCTTCTTTAATCGGCGCCGCCATCTTGGAATGTCCGAACCTAAACGGGTATCCGACAGTGAATAGCGTCGCTTACAATTGTGGAATTTCTCCTGGGTAATTAATTCAATGTTTATTGCGATGTCGGCTCAAAAATGTCACGGAAAACATGCAATCTCGAGCTTGGACCACCCCATAATGTGAAGTAGATTATTTGAGTAACGCGTATTAACAAAGAAATAATATCCCTGCCTTGTTTGTTCACTGTTATAAAGTTGCAGGTCAGAACGGGTCAGAATATTAAAACGTTCACTGGTTTTGTACTGATGGAATATGATCTCTATATCGACGTTAGTCAGAGTAGAGATTCATAGTAGGTTACACTGGTGTAAATAAGGTTCCGAGTGACATCTAGCGGATGCGGGAGGAATATATAGGAGAGAATGAAATAGACACTGGGCCCTGATTGGTCAATAGCCTTGTGTGCTTTTCACATAAAAAAATCATCACACCTCTTCCCTTTGATTTCCCATAGGTAAAATAACCATTGGCACAGGAATTAACTCTTTGTAGTGAAGTTTGAATTTTTTGGTGTGGTCTAAAATATGACTGTATTTTTTTATGCGGTTCTGACATAAGATTTAAAGGCGAATTCCCTGCTAGACAGACATGATTTTTTTGTGTAAAAAGTTTCCCAAAATGTCAATTTTTCAGATTTAAAGAAAATTTTGGACCCAACATTTATATTGCCAACACTATACGCTAAAACGTTAGCACTGAGGCCTATGGAAAACATTTACACCGGTGTAACCTAAAGGGAAAAAATAGCTTTTATCATTTTTGATTCCTGGGAGTCACTTTAAAGCATTTTAATGCATTTTACAGAGCCTGTTCTTTCAGTCCAATGAATATCTCATGCTTGGTGTGGCTATTCTTGCTGCTGATGTCTTCTTTCACTCACATCAGCCAAAAAAATAGTAAGATTTTTCATAAAAAATGCGAATTTTTCAAGGTATTTTCAAAACATTTCAAGGTGGTAATAGTCACATGATAATGCAAATGGCCCATAATATGAGCATGTCAACGACACATATATCAATTGTTATAAGAACCTAATCTAACAAGTATTTTTGATTTTATAGCCAGTGATATACAGATATATATCATAAAAGTGTGTCATTTCCACTGGTGGGTATGGTCATTTGAAGAATAATAGCACTAAAACTTGGACATATTTAAGAAAATGCTTCAGCAATTCAAAGAGAGCATATCTTTATTCAACTAATTCAATATACACCCACATCCAGTTATCTTGGATCACCCTTGCAGACCTGAAAATGTCATATTTTATTCTTCAATGTGCTGATAAAGTCATGCGCTTGATGCTCAGCTGATCAGATCTGGATTCAATGACCTCACATCACCAGAAGTTCTCTCATGGACAGAATATTGTACAGTCTTCCATAGCTGATCCAAGTTTGCAACACCAGACCCCTAAAACTGAGTGAAAATGGGGCCTGAACATGACTGGTGGTGGAAAATTGTGCTTTTTTGATGAATAATTTGTTAAAGGGGGGGGGGGTAAATTGTGTGTGATAAATAAAGAACCACAGAAGTGATATTGTTTTTGAACACATTTTTTCCATTGATGGGCAATTCTGAAGAAATGTAGGGAGTTACAATTATTCCGCGAAAAAGCGGGCTATCGCTTTAGGTTACACTGGTGTAAATAAGGTTCCGAGTGACATCTAGCGGATGCGGGAGGAATATATAGGAGAGAATAGAATAGACACTGGGCCCTGATTGGTCAATAGCCTTGTGTGCTTTTCACATAAAAAAAATCATCACACCTCTTCCCTTTGATTTCCTATAGGTAAAATAACCATTGGCACAGGAATTAACCCTTTGTAGTGAAGTTTGATTTTTTTGGTGTGGTCTAAAATATGACTGTATTTTTGTATGCGGTTCTGACACTAGTTACGAAAACATAAGATTTAAAGGCGAATTCCCTGCTAGACAGACATGATTTTTTTGTGTAAAAAGTTTCCCAAAATGTCAATTTTTCAGATTTAAAGAAAATTTTGGACCCAACATTTATATTGCCAACACTATACGCTAAAACGTTAGCACTGAGGCCTATGGAAAACATTTACACCGGTGTAACCTAAAGGGAAAAAATAGCTTTTATCATTTTTGATTCCTGGGAGTCACTTTAAAGCATTTTAATGCATTTTACAGAGCCTGTTCTTTCAGTCCAATGAATATCTCATGCTTGGTGTGGCTATTCTTGCTGCTGATGTCTTCTTTCACTCACATCAGCCAAAAAAAATAGTAAGATTTTTCATAAAAAATGCCAATTTTTCAAGGTATTTTCAAAAAATTTCAAGGTGGTAATAGTCACACGATAATGCAAATGGCCCATAACATGAGCATGTCAACGACACATATATCAATTGTTATAAGAACCTAATCTAACAAGTATTTTGGATTTTATAGCCAGTGATATACAGATATATATCATAAAAGTGTGTCATTTCCACTGGTGGGTATGGTCATTTGAAGGTTAATAGCACTAAAACTTGGACATATTTAAGAAAATGCTTCAGCAATTCAAAGAGAGCATATCTTTATTCAACTAATTCAATATACACCCACATCCAGTTATCTTGGATCACCCTTGCAGACCTGAAAATGTCATATTTTATTCTTCAATGTGCTGATAAAGTCACGCGCTTGATGCTCAGCTGATCAGATCTGGACTCAATGACCTCACATCACCAGAAGTTCTCTCATGGACAGAATATTGTACAGTCTTCCATAGCTGATCCAAGTTTGCAACACAAGACCCCTAAAACTGAGTGAAAATGGGGCCTGAACATGACTGGTGGTGGAAAATTGTGCTTCTTTGATGAATAATTTGTTAAAGGGGGTGAGGTTAAATTGTGTGTGATAAATAAAGAACCACAGAAGTGATATTGTTTTTGAACACATTTTTTCCATTGATGGGCAATTCTGAAGAAATGTAGGGAGTTACAATTATTCCGCGAAAAAGCGGGCTATCGCTTTAGGTTACACTGGTGTAAATAAGGTTCCGAGTGACATCTAGCGGATGCGGGAGGAATATATAGGAGAGAATAAAATAGACACTGGGCCCTGATTGGTCAATAGCCTTGTGTGCTTTTCACATAAAAAAATCATCACACCTCTTCCCTTTGATTTTCCATAGGTAAAGTAACCATTGGCACAGGAATTAACCCTTTGTAGTGAAGTTTGAATTTTTTGGTGTGGTCTAAAATATGACTGTATTTTTTTATGCGGTTCTGACACTAGTTACGAAAACATAAGATTTAAATGCGAATTCCCTGCTAGACAGACATGATTGTTTTGTGTAAAAAGTTTCCCAAAATGTCAATTTTTCAGATTTAAAGAAAATTTTGGACCCAAAATTTATATTGCCAACACTATACGCTAAAACGTTAGCACTGAGACCTATGGAAAACATTTACACCAGTGTAACCAGTATGATCTAACACATTGGAATTGCCGAAAAAAAGGTCGATATATCACTTATACGCGTGTTTTGTTTCTCATATTGTTTTAGAATTACTTATTTATTATTAAGTAGAATCTATACAACCCAAACCCGCTTATATATATAGCGGTATAAATTAATTGATTAACAACATTTATGACCTATTAACAATAATTAACTCTTTATAAGGTCACAAATGGTGTTTATCATTTAACATAGGTTCCTGACCTATGAGGCTAGAAGAAGATTATATAAGGATTAACTGTCATGTAGACTGTTTTTATGGAGATGTAACGGTGAGGTAAGTGGACATAACTTGTGTAAAACCCGAAGGGTTTTACATACAAGTTATGTCCACTTACCTCACCGTTACATCTCCACAAAAATAGTCCACATGACTGTTAATCCTTATATTTATATACATTTAGCGAAAAAGCCACTTTTGTAAATATATTTAAATCGAAAAGTGTATCGTGACAAGATCAGCCCAAAATACCCAATAGCACCCTTGGCAAAAGTTAATAGGAACAATTTCTCTTCATGTTGAAACCCGATGATGTATTAAGTCAATCCTGCGCGAGTCAAAATGCGCCCAAAGCACTACGCGTTCGTCTTTCCAAACCTAATGACGTATCGATGGTGTTATTAGCTTGGTGTTATTAGGCGTTGCGCATTCACCGAGAAATAACTGCAACTAGCCACGTGGGCGCCGACCAATCAGAATGCTGGATTTAGTGATGACAACACTTAGTGTGTAAATATATATATATAACGCCCTTAAAATATGCTGTAGGATCTATACAACGCCCTGGAATTATTCTGTATGATCTACACAACGCCCTTTATCTATTCCTTATAGTCGATACAACGCCCTTGAGTTATTATGCGGGGTATATACAACGCCCTTGAGTTATTCCTTATGATCTGTGGAATGCCCTGGCATTATTCTTTATGATCGATACAACGTCCATTTAATTATTCTTTATGATCTATATAACGCCATTGAGTTATTTTTGTAGGATCTATACAACGCTTTTGAAGACGAAGCCAAGGAATCCGGGAGAGATAAACTCCTACTGACCTTAGCGACAGCATCAGGGACGTATTATATCAGCCAAGCTTATGAACCAATGGAAATCGTCAAGTAAGTAACATGAAAAGAATGACATGTAACGTTGTCGACGGTTTCACCGTTTCGGTAAAGCATGCTGTGTGTGTATATGAACAGAATCGCACGTACATGTGTGCTTCTTGTCGTCATAAACTGTTTATGACACGAGTGTGTATTTCTTGTCGTCAGAAACGATGTATGACATGAGTGTGTGTTTCTTGTCGTCAGAAACTGTGTATGACTCGAGTGTTTATTTCTTGTCGTCAAAAACTATATATGACACGAGTGTGTATTTCTTGTCGTCAGAAACTATGTATGACATGAGTGTGTATTTCTTGTCGTCAGAAACTGTGTATGACTCGAGTGTGTGTTTCTTGTCATCAGAGACTGTGTATGACACGAGTGTGTATTTCTTGTCGTCAAAAGCTGTTTATGACACGAGTGTGTATTTCTTGTCACCAGAGACTGTGTATGACATGAGTGTGTATTTTTTGTCGCCAGAAACTGTTTATGAAACGAGTGTGTATTACCTGTCGTCAGATACTGTTTATTTATTTATTTATTTATTTATTTACCTCCAATGCAGAAGAATATGTATATACAAGTGTATTATGCGTATGGCCACACATATTATATAGCCTATAATGCATGGTATGTACATCGTTTCAAGATATATACATGTTTTACAATTTAGGAACAGAATATAGAGAGATAGTTCGGACTGTTGAGGCGTCGAAGAACCGGCGATTATCATAAATGTATAGTAAATCAAATGGCACCACGAATGAAGCAACACCATAAGTTATCTTGGGCGGATTAGTTGTGTGCACGTGAAGAGGAATGATGCAGAAGCAAGAATGAAGTCGTTCCACAAAACTCCGCGAAGAAATGTGTATTTCTTGTCGTCAGAGACTGTGTATGACACGAGCGCGTATTTCTTGTCGTCAGATACTGTTTATGACACGCGTTTGTATTTCTTGTCGTCAGAAACTGTGTATGACACGAGTGTGTATTTCTTGTCGTCATAAACTGTTTATGACACGAGTGTGTATTTCTTGTTGTCAGAAACTGTTTATTACACGAGTGTGTATTTCTTGTCGTCGAAAACCTTTACGCTATTCAGAACATTTGACTGTTGTGTTTATTATATTTTCTATACCAGTTTGTTAACACCTTCGTGATGGTGCAAAACTGACAACTGTCACGAATGGTGGGGAAATTATGCAGATGATTACAGTGGTACAATACCTCATTCTACACGTACTCGATAGCTTTACGTCATATCTATTGTTTTCAGATATGTTGATTATCTCCTGCTGATGGCATATAATTATCACGGAGGGTGGGAGGATGTCACGGGCCATCACAGTGGAATCTGGCCTCATTCATCGGACAAAGGGAACCAACGTAAACTAAATCAGGTACCAAGTAACGCACAGACAACGTGTCGGTTTCAATCAAAACTCTATATATATCGATCCAATGAGCCGAAATAAAACCGTGATATGGCATGCCCTTAGTATGGAACATAGTCGGCAATCTGTAACTGATGATGATCATATCATGACATTTTGTCATCTGTTTAACTCATTGAGCGTCAATTTTACAATTTTTTCTAAATTCTTATTTTGGCATTAAATCAAATCTAATGTGTTTGGGGGTACGTTCTAAAACCTTTTTAAAATTCAATTAAACCGCTCCAGAATCCTGCTTCCACTTCACATCTCGTTGATGTCACGAGAACGAGGAAAGGGTTATCTGCGATAAATTGGACCTTGATCATTAAATTTTTTAGTCTCTTCTTTAAAATTGCTACCCCCCTTTCTCGTGTCATGCATACATTTTGTACCACCGTCATCGTGTGGAGAAATTGTATGACTGATGGGTTTTAAGCCATTGTGTCTTTTAATATATCACATGAAACCACTATTATATCATTAAATAAGCTATTACATATTTCCTTATCTGTCATTAGTTGTGAATAGGGGCGAACTTCTCGGTATCACTTGGTATCGCGCCTACAAAAATGACTGCGTGTCTTCACATTGATTGAGGTGGAATAATACTATTTCCGACAAACCACGCATGATACCAACACCTGGTAATGCAAAATAGTTAAATTCTTGTCCAACGAAACTAGACACAAAAACAAAGAGACAAATTAGGGGACTATATTTTCCTTCGCCTGATCCAGAGCGCGCAATACTGTCGTATATGGTTGTGACGCGTCTCAGCAAACGATGTAAATATACGCATTTTGCAACTTCTTTTAAGGATTTTGATTTGTTACAAGATCTTCAACTCGTTGTGTTGGGATATAAGATTGTATGAAACCAGTTTGATAAATTTGATTCACAACTCGTCTACGACTCAATTTTGACTCCGAAATATTTCCGAACAAGATAACTTGTCAGCGAAATCCCACGAGTTGTGTCTAATTTGAGTGAGTTTTCTTTTCAATATAACTGCTAGCTTGGTGTCTATTCATTCCATTCAACAGCACTGGTCGACTTTGTTCTAACAATTCCGATCAACAAAACTGGTCGATTAATTTTTTTGTGATCAACATTAAAATATTTCCCATCCACTGATCTTTTTTTATTAAAATCTTTCCCATCAACTGAACTGTTCTACTAAAACTTTCCTTTCGGCTGGAATGTTTTATTAAAATCTTTCCTTTCGACTGAACTGTTCTACTAAAATAGTTCGCTTTATGTTTTCTGTGATTTCTTTCGGTCAGCAAAATTGAGCGACAAATTTTGTTCGATCAGAAGAACTGGTTGTTTTGTATTATTTATCAACTTAACTGGACGATTGATTTCGCTGATTTGCCCCGAAATAATCGATTATTTTGTTCGTTTCTTTTCTACCAATATATAACTGGTCGATTGATTCATTTCTTCGATTTATTCCAATTAACAGAAATGGTCAATTGATTTTTGGTTGGATGCAGGAATACCGAAAAACAAACTTATTGTCGGAATAGCTACTTATGGAATGTCATTCAAGTTAGAAAACCCGGATGAAAATGGTGTGAGGGCGCCATCTGACGGCGGTGGATACAAAGGTCATTATACACAGGAAACAGGGATTCTCTCTTACTACGAGGTGAGTGTGTCATATCCCCTCTCCCGGTGATGCGTGCGTACGATGGCTCCCCATGCACTACTGTCACAGACTCTCTGGTGGTACCGCTTCAAATTCGAGCAAATCTGATTAACAACAGAGAGGCGGTTACGACAACGGAAACTATACGCACAACCACACCGCGTAATCGAATGGCCTGATCTGCACCTAAAACACTAATCTGCGTGAAGGAACTGCTGCTCTGTGTGCCAAATATAGATTGTTGTTGTTGACGACGTCACTTTTCAAGTGCCACACCGGTAAGTAATTGCTTTTATTTTCTTATTGTGTGTGCGTTAGTTAGAGTGATATTAACGTATTCTTTGTTCAATAGCGTGTAATTGTGCGTCATTTGGAAGTGTATGAAATGTGTTACACAAAATGACAACAAGTCTGTTTTTTCATCATTGTTCATACCATGACACTCACATTTTCGTTAATTTCGAAGAAATTTACAGCTAGTTTAATCTTTTCACAAATAATACCTCTTTCTGAATGGTGTATGCACGTCGATTTCAGTAAAAGTCAGATCTAATTTCATCACTTTGGCTGATATTTTTCTGACACCTGTGTGTGCATATTTGACTACGTCTCATCTGCGATGTTGACAGCTCCTTATCTGAGAGTAAGGAAATTGGCGGAATGGCGGGATGGAGGGATGCACACTGGTGTGGAGATCTGGGTGAAAGGTGTTGTCATAACAAAGTTTCGACATTATATCATTTACAATCATGACTTGTTTCTACCCATGTTATAGGACGACTGTAATCATAGTAACATAATACCCACATGTATTACAATGAAGAATAAAGAAGTCACAAATAACTCAGCCCAATGAAAACAAATATTGATACTCAGCGTGGTCCACTTAAGCAAGGAGAAATCAACTGGAAACAGGTACCAGTATTAGAGATACCTGGTACAGTGGTCAGTTGGGGATTTGTCTATGACCTAAAACCCATCTTAGCCCAAAGTTTTATTGATCAGCAGACATTGTATGAACATTCTTAAATATAGATTATTATGTATGGGTGGTTGTCTTTCTACAAGAGAATAATGATGAAATTTCTTGAATTAAGAAAAAATAAGTCTCCTCTCATGATGCTCAGATATTATATCATGGATATATGAACTGCAATGTTGAAAAAGTCCTATCTTACAGAATTCATTGGTACCTAAAAAAGCTAAACTTTACATATTTTTCATGCCATAAAAGTACAGTAAATGGGGTTATAATTTCCAACTAATTGACAGTTCTTAAATGTTAGTCGCTTGTACAAAATTTAAAAAAGAAATTCCAGATAGATATCGAGAAATTTCATTGTGAAATATCAATATTTTTTGGTAAAACGTGCGTCTGATCCTTAACACATCCAGACGTCCATTCGTCCATTCGTAATAGGTGAAGGCGCAGGGAATGACATATCTTCGCTTCACTACCTTATCCGGATCGAGATTTAGAAGCACTTGGAATTGAGGGAAGTTCGTTTGATGTATCAGTTCCAAGGGAGGAATATTTCACCCCAGTTGAGACATCAAAATCCAAAACATAAGTGGATTCGTCGGCAAAGGGATCCTAACTCCCAATGCACAATGACACTGAATTCTAATTAGGAATTATTCTCTGAATAGGTATATTACTGGTCCGTTCCTCGGTTGTAGCTAACGTGAAAAGAAGGTTTTTGCCACAAACTGGGTCACTGTTACTATTTTTGGAAAATTAAATTCGTCAGTTATGCATATTTATGATCGGTCTTGAGGTAATTTTAAACGAAATGCATTACGTTTTCCTGTGTATAGTGGTGGTCATATCAATTGGGCAGCAATGTATCGATTGTAAATGATATACCGCAGACAACTTTGGTATGGAAACAAATTACCCTGAGTTGGATTTTCACACGCAAAGTCGTGAATCGTCAATTTCCTTACTATCAGATAAGGAGTTGTCAACATCGCAGATCAGACGCAGTCGAATATGCACACACAGTTGTCAGAAACAATATCGCGATAAAGTAATGAAATTCGTTTTTACTTTTACTGATATCGACAAGTGATGTGCACAATTAATTCAGAAGGAAGTATTCGTTGTGAATAAATGGAATTAGCTGTAAATTTCTTCGAAATTAACGAAAATAAGACTGTATTGGCATGAAAAGTGCCGAAAAAACAGGCATACTGTCATTTTGTGTGCCCCATGTGATGTATTTCCAGATATCGTCCAATTACACGCTATTGCACGCAGAATACATTACTATCGCTCTAACTAATGTGCATACATTAAGACAAATAAAAGCAAACATTTTACGGCGTGGTACTTGACAGTGGCGTTTTCAACAACACAAATCTATATTTAGCACACAGAGCAGCAGTTCCGGCACGCAGATTAGTGTTTAGGTGCAGATCAGGCCATTTGATTACGCGGTGTTACAACGCAAAGAAAAGTGAACACAGTGCGATTTTCGTGTCATATCCTATTAAAGTGATATGGAACACTTCGCTGGGCGCACAGCGAATAAACTGATTGTATTTATTGTGTATCAAAATTTACTGACGCAACGTCATTCTATCATATGATGCAAATACAGTGACTCTTGTTAAAGACATATTATGCACTTGTTCGGGTGCGTGAAACTGATCAGTTAGTATCCAGGCGCTATGCCAACTGGAGGAATATAGCATTCTACTAACATCGCCGAAAATCTGAAGCAAACCGACCGTACCACTCCATAGAAAACATCGTCGGAACTACGCTCCATTGTAAATATTTACTACTTGATCGGCGATAAACTAATGAAAACGATTTCGCCATCGAGAGTCACTGCATTTAATTAATATATAAGAATGGCGCTGAGTGTTGTCAATTTGGATACAATATTTGTAAAAATTACTACTTTGAACAAGATTATTCTCCATTTATATTTGATCATCCTACCGGAGTATTTCACATCACTTTAACGAAATCATTCTCGTGTGTTTATCGTCGATTTGTTCGGGACGAATGACGGACTGTTTATCTGCAGTTTAGCGTACTTCTAATATCATGTTTTATGAAAGTGTACATCCATTTCTGTCGGATGTTTTTGTCAATAACAGTTCTTCAAATGGTTGTAATTGCTGAGACGTAAAGTATCTGCTTGAAGTGGTCAAATAGACACACACTATGTGTTCAAGCACAACGTTTGCAACATTCTTCTGTATTCCATCGACCAACATAGTTTTCCAGATAATAGATGGTTGTGTGATACAACACAACTAATTGGCTGATTGTTTGTGCCTTCAAATGAAGAACTTCAAGTTGGCACCTTATTATAACACTCCCAGGTTCTTTCACTAAGTCGGAACTCTCAGACAACATGATGAAATTTATTAATACAAGTATATACAAGAAACAGGCAAGGCAGTCACAGAGATAATATATAATACATCTTTTCACTATGCGTGCATGGTAGCGTTCATAGCATAGAGAGCGTCCACAAGAGAGTGTCATACAGGTCTCTTCCAAATAATATATATCTATATCAATATCCAGCCAACGCCCATCCTCAACCCTGTGTCGGTTCATGATTGAACCACGTAGGCAGTATGTCCAAACAGGTTTAAGTTACATATATTCTTTGTGGACTCAACGACGCGTAGAAATGATCTAAAATCTTTTCACCCAGGTCACTGTCCCACAGATATATATATGTATAAATTATCGAGCGCGGGCGATGACCTCTTATATATTTTAATCATACTCATGCAGCATCTAACAGTAGAAAGTGTTACATTAGCCATTATGGCATTGATGGCTTTATTGGTACAGTGTGTACACATACATTGGTGATTACTAACTGTAATCATCACTGCTAATCGTGATTTGGGGAAACTTCTTGCACCCACGTAACACACGCATCTCAGCGACACAAAATCTAAGTTATGCTATTGCAATAGTATGTTTATCAATATAGGCATCGCTTGACTTTTGAGTTATAACGTAGATGAAAACATCTGATGCGAAAAGTCATACCTCTGATAACACGTTATACCACCTTTACCACGTCATACAACTTATAGCACGTCAGAACACTTATAAAGAGCAATGCAGTGATAACTAGAATGCACTCAGAGAGATGCCAACGTGCGCAAAAATGTAATAAACAATAATTAAAAAAATAATTTCATTGTATTTTACTTAATTTATTTTATTTTATTTAATGTTAGCAAAACAAGACAATTACCATTTCTCATTTCATCACAGATAAAAGGTAACTTACTATATTAATCATTTAAGTAATTAAAACCAATTCCATGTTGCCGAAAGGATGAGACTTTAATATCGATTACATTTTTTTCAGCGGCATATTTTGATTTTTCATTTTCCGATAGTCAAAGTTGACCAAAGGAGCAATTATAAGAAATAATTAATACTATTTGTGTAAATATTGATAGCAGCCAATATGCAACAATAGATATCAATAATTAATCAATAATTAATCAATAACGATCATTTTATGTAATAATAAACTCTTCAAACGGTGTTTGTGTCAACAGATGCGTTTTGTTTTGTGTTACGTCATTCGTCGTATTTGACCCGAAACTCGGCTGAAGGTTAGGCTATTCAGCCTATTGCGTCGAATTACGAAATCGCGTTTTGAATGTCTCTCTTTTCCGGCACGATAAAAAGAGGTCTTCGCACGAACCAAAAATAATAAAACTTCCCAATTATAAGTAAAAATACCCAAAATGAAGGAGTCTATGTGGGTCCCGAATGAGTCTATAGACTCTTTGATGTAGAGTTATGATGGAGAAAATGTAGGTCGATCTATTTTTGTCATAACTCTGACGTATTTTGACCTGGGAGAAAAAATCGAAATCGAGGCTCACTACGAGCATGCCAGTTTTAAATATAGAAACAGGGAACCCGACAAATGGCGATATCGGCGACAAACAAATAATCGAAAACAACACATAAAATAAACATAGCAAAAACGCGGCATAGTAAAAATGTCAGAACGCCACGAAGTTTTACGTCGTTTTTGGTGACGGCATGGAGTGAAACGGAGTAGGGTGACACCAACCTGCGAATCTGTCTGATCGCCATGGTAGAGGATAGCTGCTATCCGTGATTAGGTGTTGTGACGGGAAGTTTGATCTGTATTTTGTCATTACGTCGAACTTCCCTCCAACAGTCCGAACTCCCACCGGCTTTTCCGTTTACGTTTCGCGCATGCGCTATGTACAATTTTTCGTACTTATTAAAATGCAGAGTTAAAATGACGCGAACAAAGTTTTTCATCTGGCTGAATTCAAACTTAATTGGTTAGAACACGTATTTGAATACGATTATCGGAGTTTACCGAAATTGAATGTGGTATTGAGTGGGAACGTTACATCCTTCCATATGATTTCAACGACTATTGGCTGATACACTGGTTAAAACTCGATTTGAATTGAAGTTCGGGTGACAGTGACGATGACCGTGAATCGTGATGTTGACATTCACATTGTTGTTGACATTTTTGATTTAATTTTGTTAGCGGCAACACTCGGGTCTCAACGAGAGAAATTGAGCAACCTCGGAGATTAAACACTGTGACACCTTAGACACAGACTGATTATACACCAGCGAACATTCTCACAAGAAAAAACCACAACACAAGTGTCTGAAGTGATCTAATAGTAATAATGACATTGTTATGATTGTAATTTGTAATGTTGTCAAATTTATGCAAGTGACAACTGGAACACAACAACAACAACAACACTCAAGTCTCAACAGTGTGTACTGTGTATCAACAGAATGAAAATGTACCAACTACAACTGTGGAATTTACAGTTACTACCCCTACTGCCTAGTACTGGCACTAGTAAATTTAAAATGACCGTTTCCAAGTAGTATGTCATGTGGTATAAAATAAACAACCTAACGTGGAAGGTGTATTCAAGTATTTTACTAACACATAGCTCTAGGCTGTTATTAGCCAAATATTCTACAATAAATCTAGTTGTCATGAACATAGTCATAGTGCCTATCCTTCTAGTTCGACTACAGCAATATGCGAGAGCGGTCATAATGACTCATATATTGACCTACAAGGCTACAATGTACAATAAATCCTGCTAGAAGCTAAGGTTTGGCACAGCGATATATACATTGGCAATTAATTTGCCAGTTATAATATATGATTTCATTCTAATTGCCTGTCATAAAAATTGCTAATGAAATTTGAGAATAGGTGCGATTGACTTCAGACTCATTTTCACTTCTCATCCCTATGATTTGCATCATAGTTGTCTCAAATTCTCAATCCAGGATCAAGGATTAAATTTCAAGTCTGCCACAGCTAGTGCGAGTCAATTGTTGTGATATGTTACATGTATTCACACTTGACAGATCGTGTATTTGTATTTTATTTAATTACTTAATACTTGATAAGTTGCTCTAAAGTATGTACTAACCACTTAACTACATATTGATTCATTTGGTGCAAATTCATAGCAAGTACCATAATAAATCAAATTTGAAAATCAGTGTTCTTGAATCAATCTCTCCATGAGGTCATCAGTGGTGCCATCCCTGCCTCTCCCTCACCTGATCTCAGACTCCAACTGATGCTGAATACTAGTACTAATTATAACAGATAGAGGTATTTCTGTGTACCAGATATTCTGGAACTGTAAGATATATCTAATTGAGAATGATTGTCTGGGAGCCAAATTCAATACTTTACCTACACTACACCTATTCCAAAAACTAGATAGTCAGATAGAATGAAGCTCTAATTCTTTGTTTAATTTGTTTTTAGTAATTTTCTGACTTAATTGTGCTAAAAACATTCTTCCTTAATCTATGATTAAGAAGACAAAATGTGTTTTCCATTGTATGGACATAGCCCAATTTGCCCATGAAACAAAACTTGTGTGACGAAATGCCATATTTGAGATCATGTAACTCAATAAATTGATATGCCCTGCTTTTCTTGTAACATTTTAAGAATACTAGATTAAACTAACTGAATTTCCATTGTTGATGATATTTTTTCAAACTAAAGTGTTTAAAATAAGAGGAAAGTTCAAATGAATTAAACGCCTGTTGTTTTTTCTATTTCATTTGGACCAAAACTTTTAAAATAGACAAAAACACCAAAAATGATTTTTTTTGGAAAGAGTCAAGACTAAACATTCACAGGGCCATAATTTAATTTTCTTAAAAAAAAAATTTTGGTAATTCTTTAACAGTTTGTTCAATCTAGTATACTTAATGTTAATATGAGAAAAGTAGAGCATATGGATTTCAATTATTTAATTTTGCTTTAGCTTTTAAAATACTTTTCCAGAAAATGTGGAATTTGGCACATTCCCACAGTTGATAATAAACGCTCAATATTTGTAATTATTAGTGCCTCTTTAAGTCATCTGAGATCAATATCAACTATCCCATGACACTCCCTGTGTCAATTTATCTCTGTGTGCACAAATTATCCCACATATCTTCTGAGCTGATAACAAACGCTCTTCATTGATCATCTACATACATGTATGTTTTGTTACTAAGTTAAAAAAAACGCATTTAGTCCCTTTAAATGCAAAAAATAAATATCAGAAAATTTTCGACTTATAGCCTAGTTAGTTTGAAATATACCACTAACCAGGTATGAAATTCCCAAAAAATTGGGGTGTCTGGTGGATAAACCCCACCCCTATCACCAATTCACCACATTGTTTAGTTATAAAAGGGTTAATTCCAATGGAGTATTTAGTATTATTTACTGAATATGAACAAGTCATTCACATTATTTACCCAAAATTCAGTCTAGTTTCGACACAAGTGAAACAGATACATGTATGTACAATACTACAATATTGCAATTTAAATTTGTTATTATATTCCCAATATTGAGCCAATATGGTCATTTATAATTAACCCTTCCATGACTGGGGCTTCTTGAAATTTTGTGTAAACCCTGTGCCAATGCATTCTCTTACATATATACAGATCCTGTGCCAGTGCATTCTCTTATATATGAGTCTCCCATGTGTATCCTCACATATATGAGAGAATACATTGGCCTAACAATATTTACCTCGACCTTGTAAACCAGTGCATTCTCTTATATATGCAGGGCTCCCTATGGGAGACTCATATATAAGAGAATGCACTGTCACGGGTTTTTTAATTCTGCAAACGGGTTAATATAATTTATCTTGGCAAAATATGGACAAACTGATTATAAGTCTTCAACAAAGATGCCTTCTGACATTCTCTGTACGCGGTTACATATTATACAAAGTTTGAAAGCTTTGTGCAATTAATTTGCCAGTTAATTACTAATATTATGGAGTCACTCATTCGTAGCTCCATTCATTCATCAATTCAATATTAACTAAAAAATAGTATGAAACTATAATCGATGTAAACAATGTTTCATTGTGTTGACATTTGGCTCTTCAAGTTTGAAAATCTTCTGGCTTGTGGAACAGTTTGTTAAGGGCGCTTAAGTGCAAATAAATAATAAATGTGAAAAGGGCCTCCCATAAATACTAGCAACTATGGGAGGCCCTTTTCTATGGGAGGCCAAATTCACATTTAATAAAAGCGAATTGATTGCGCTTAAGCGCAATTGATTGCGCTTAAGCGCAAATACCACATATTGTGCTTAAGCGCAAATAGGGCATTTACGCTTAAGCGTAATTAATTACGCTTAAGCGCAATTAATTGCGCTTAAGCGCAATCAATTGCGCTTAAGCATAATTGTGACTACTATCTAACCTACCCATAAACTATTAGCATGACCTGGTGTATCACCTAGCAACACAAGATGAGCATTGGGCTAATTTTGACCTGTACTCAACAGTCAACTGTGAGTATGTGTTCAACAAGGAGAATCCCTAATTACATATTATCAGCATCCCTCTATCCAAATAATTGATGTCGCCTTCCCGGAGCTCTAGTAATTTTTTGTATGATGTTTTTAATGTATTTTTGCACAGATTTTAGCCTTTACTATGGTAATATCCTATACATGCGGTGTCACTGCATGAGGGCTTTCTTACCTCATACAGTAATGCTCTAATTAATCGACTTCTTAACCACAGCAGAATTATGGGTAACTTTTCAGGATTTAGTCGGAAATATGGCTTGTTGCCATTCATCGAAAAGCTCTTGAGAGCTTTCCGATGAATGGCAACAAGCCATATTTCCGACTAAATCCTGAAAAGTTATCCATAATTCTGCTGTGGTTAAGGAGTCGATTAATTAGAGCAATACTGTATGGTTTACTTATTGACTTAAATCAGGGGGAAAAAACCGTATTTTCATATTATCAGCATCCCTGTCCAAAAAATGGTGTGTAATTACTGGAGCTTTGGTGTCTCAGTCCTGGAGCTCTAGTTTTTCTTATTAAATCAGCTTCTCTTGCACAAATCTATAGTATTTCCATGATCATATAGTGTGAATGTGGTGTCACCGAGGGCTTGCTTCCCTCATATGGTGTGCCTGTATACTCGAAAATTGAAGAAAATCAATGTCGCCCCGACTAATACAGAAAGTAATGCTATTGCAAGTAGCCCCAACTAATATATACCGAAGATAATATAATGCTATCACGAGTCGCTCCAACTATTTAAAACAGAAGGTGATACTATTGTGAGTCAGCCATTTTGATAAAGAAGTTGGGCTAGCTCCCTACCCATCCAAACCAATGAAACCAAGAGGTGACATGTCAATAGGAGTTAATGCTAAGTTATGGAGAAACCTATTTATTCACCAGGGGTGTTTTGTTACATATAACCATGAATTGCGCAATTAATTGTGCCTAAGCGCAATTGATTGTGCTTAAGCACAATTAATTATTAAATGTGAATTTGGCCACCCATACTTTTCACATTTATTATTTATTTACGCTTAAGGTCAAATCATTTGCGCTTAAGCGCAACTAGATAATTTTTGCGCTTAAGTGGAAATCATTTGCGCTTAAGCGCAAATAAAAATTAATATGCATTGATCCCCCTGAATTAATTTTAAATGCCACAGGCCTAAACACATCACTAAAGTTTATATAGCCCCACCATATGAGGGAAAAAATCCCCCAGTAACCCCAAGATCTGTTGTATGACCATGGAAATGGTATAGATCTGTGCAGGATATGTCTCTTTTATAAAATATACTATATCTCTGGGATGGAGACACAAATTCATGGGGACAGGGATGCTGATATTATGAAAATAGGGGTTAAGCGCAAATAAATTGATAGCCACATATTTTCGCTTAAGCGTGAATGATTTGCGCTTAAGCACAAATGATTTGTGCTTAAGCGCAAATGATTTACACTTAAGCACAAATATTTGCGCTTAAGCGCAAATAAATAATAAATGTGAAAAGGGCCTCCCATAAGCAATAAGTAAAATTAATAAACAATTATTTATTAACATATTAAATAATAATCAAAATTAAATAGCTCAGCAATATCCCCTTGCTAGCTGGATATCGCCAACTGACTTGGACTTGTGAACTGCTCGTTTCATTCGCTTAATTCACGTCACTAGTCCAGACTCCAGTGCATTTATGAGAAAAAATTCCAAGCCCCTAACTAATTGCAACATAATTTGTTTTTGCTGAAATAAGTGCCGGCACATAAACCCTCCATAAACAACAAACTAAATATCAGCAAAAATCTGAAAAAAAGGAAATAGTAAATTTCGTGATAAAAATTTGGGAAAATTTGCTGAAATCATCAATTTATGGATATTCATGGATGTATATCAAAAAATTAAATTCATATGTCATACAAATATCATGCCTATTTTGTCAAACTCAATTTGCTGAATCCAGAACTGAAAACCGTTCCCAGATTCGTTAAGTATTTTTCGAATTGTATGCCTTCAAATACGCGTTTACCTGATAATCATAATGTTGTGATGTTGGGACCTCAATTTTGCAGAATGATTCAATGAGCCAAATACCATATCTTATGGTTAATTATTTAAAAGACTACAGCAAACTGGAGGGCTTTTTTCCGTGTTTTAGTAATTACAACATTAGATGAAAAACAATATATTAATATGCGTATCTGTGATTAAGAAGAAAATTTATGCTTTATGGTATGGACTTAGCCAAAATTGCCTCTGACTCTCTGAATCTGACACTGGAACTGTGTGATGAAAACGTTCAGAATCGACAATCGATTGAATCGAATCATGATTCATATATCTCGAAACAGCGCACAACTCTATGATATTAAATGATTTTTCATTTAAGTGCAATAATGCCGTTTTAGCGTTTCTAAATTTCCAAAACTGTCGAAAATGTAAATTTGTAACGCAAGGTAACGTAACAAAAACGTACGCAAAGTAGTCAAGTACGTATATTGAGCATGATGCTTTCTCGTTTCTATGGTGTTATAACTTCCGGCGAGTCATGCGCAGAAGTATCGCCCAATCACGGATAGCAGCTATCCTCCACCGATCGCCATACTGTTGCGCGAGCGCACGTAACTATAGTGCACTCAGAGAGATGCCAACTTGCGCAAAAAATGTAATAAACAATAATTAAAACAATAATTTCATTGTATTTTATTTTATTTATTTTATTTAATTTAATGTTATCAAAAAAAGACAATTACCATTTCTCATTTCATCACAGATAAAAGGCAAATTACTATATTAATCATTTTAAGTAATTACAACCAATTCCATGTTGCCGAAAGGATGAGACTTTAATATCGATTACATTTTTTTCAGCGGCATATTTTGATTTTTCATTTTCCGATAGTCAAAGTTGACCAAAAGGAACAATTATAAGAAATAGTTAATACCATTTGTGTAAATATTGATAGCAGCCAATATGCAACAATCAATATCAATAATTAATCAATAATTAATCAATAACGATCATTTTATGTAATAATAAACTCTTCAAACGGTGTTTCACCGTGTTTGTGTCAACAGATGCGTTTTGTTTTGTGTTACGTCATTCGTCGTATTTGACCCGAAACTCGGCTGAAGGTTAGGCTAATCAGCCTATTGCGTCGAATTACGAAATCGCGTTTTGAATGTCTCTCTTTTCCCGCACGATAAAAAGAGGTCTTCGCACGAACCAAAAATGATAAAACTTCCCAATTATAAGTAAAAATACCCAAACGAAGGAGTCTATGTAGGTCCCGAATGAGTCTATAGACTCTTTGATGTAGAGTTCTGATGGAGAAAATGTAGGTCGATCTATTTTTGTCATAACTCTGACGTATTTTGACCTGGGAGAAAAATTCGAAACCGAGGCTCACTACGAGTATGCCAGTTTTAAATATAGAAACAGGGAATCCCGACAAATGGCGATATCGGCGACAAACAAATAATCGAAAACAACACATAAAATAAACATAGCAAAAACGCGGCACAGTAAAAATGTCAGAACGCCACGAGGTTTTACGTCGTTTTTTGGTGACGTCATGGAGTGAAACGGAGTAGGGTGACACCAACCTACGAATCTGTCTGATCGCCATACTGTTGCGCGAGCGCACGTAACTAACGTCTGCTTTGGGTCCGTGTGATGCTACATACGGGTGTGTTATATATCACTTTCATGACTGCAGCTTTATGAAGCCTCAAAAAGAGAGAACAATGCACTGGTGACTGTCGTCTGCTTGGGCCCGAGTGACGCTCCATACGGGAGTGTTATATAACCATTTCATGGCGGGAGCTTTAGGGGATTGTCGTCTGCTTGGGTTCGTGACTTCGTGCATGTGAGGCTCCATAGGGAGTGTTATATAATTATATACCAGAAACCCCAATTATCGTAGTTTAACCCTTTATGGATCATCATAGAACAATGCGCCGATGCCTGTTGTCTGTTCGGCCCCGCGTGAGTGTTATATAGTTAACCCTTTCATGACGGGAGCTGCGCAGCTGCATCATTAAAGATCATGTGCCAGTGCATTCTTTTGTATATGCAAGTTCCCATAGGGAACCTCGCATATATAAGAGAATGCACTGGCACATGATCTTTGACACAAATTTCAGGAGGCTCCAGTCATGGCAGTGTTGAGATTGTCGGGTTACTGGTCGGGTTACTGGTCGGGTTACTGGTCGGGTTACTGGTCGTCGATGAGACCAATTGAATACATATACCCTGTGCCAATGCATTCTCTTATATATGCGAGTCGACCATAGGTCGCCTCGCATATATAAGAGAATGCATTGGCCTAAAAACATTCTTTTTTTAACACTTTTTACCATTTTTTTGTTACATTCTTTAACAATTTTATAATTTTTTCTTAAATTTTTTAACAATTTTTATAATATTTTTCTACATTCTTTGACAATTTTATCATTTTTAATGTGTTAAGCCAAAGCATTCTCTTATATATGCGAGGCGACCTATGGTCGACTCGCATATATAAGAGAATGCATTGTCACAGGGCCGTTCTGTTGGTTAAAGGGTTAATATAATCATCCAATCACCTAACAATATCTCGAAGTAAAGTTGAGAATTGGTCTCGAAGTAAAGTTGAGTATTGAATGTATTCCTTCAGCACACAGCCATGTCATTTTAATACGCGTATACACCACAAACTTTCTTAACAGAATGGCTGTATATACATGTATGGAAAATACAACGTGACAAACGCGACGAGTGTTGCTAATCACAACACAGACGAAAGTGTATCTGAACCTGGAGATTGATTAATGTAAACATTGATATTTTTAAACAGATATGCGACGTTGTACAATATAAAGGGTGGAAGGCGCGGTGGATAGAAGATCAAGCTGTGCCGTACGCGTACGGTGATGGACAGTGGGTCGGGTTCGATAGCCAGGAAAGTGTCGACATCAAGGTGAGACTGATAATGGTGATGATAAAGATGATTATGATGACAACTACGACGATTGATTGATTGAGGTTTAATATCGATTTCAGCAAATAAAGCCATGTCACGACATTGCCCGTTTTAGTGTTGGAGGAAAACCACACACGACTATTTCACATTATAGTGGAGCTCTCCACAGAGGCCACACCCACAGTGATAGTACCGCCCACTGGTAATAAGACTTTATCCATATCCATACAAATATTGTCTGTTATCCGAGATCCACTTCCGAAGTGAACACATCAGCACGCCCTTATGTTAACTAGCTGAAACAGACTCATTTATATGATTCGTGCAAATTTTGATCTTTTAAACAGTTTGATTTTAAACAAAAACTTATTTAAATTTTTTTATTTTTAGATTGAACTCTGATCTGCTGTTGAACAAAAAATAATAATTTTGTTTTTAATTAAAACATTTTTTTTTTAATTAAATTGTTTTCTAAGTTTTTAATTTTATTTTGAGATTTTTAGATTTAAACTTCTTGCTCAAATATTGAAAATTTTGAAAAAAAAATTAAATAAAAATTAAATTTGTTTAAAAATTTTAATTAAGAAAATAAGGCGGTTATAACATCTGCCGGGATAACCACATAGATAACGGAACATTTATCTCTGATTTGCGCGTGACACCTCATGCAGTGAAAAGAAAGCTTGGTCTACTAAATCCATTTAAGAGTTCAGGACCAGACAATATCCCTACCCAATTTCTTAAAAATCTTGCAAGAGAATTGAGTGTTCCGCTGTGCATCTTGTATAACAGATCTATTGAAGAAGGATACATACCTGATGACTGGAAAGACGCAACAGTCGCATGTATATTTAAAAAAGGATCAAAACAAGAACCCGGAAACTACCGCCCCGTCAGTCTTACTTGTGTTTTATGCAAAATCACATGGAAACAAATCAATTATTTGTTGATTGTCAACATGGTTTCAGAAAAAATCGGTCCTGCAAAACACAATTACTCGAATATATTGATCATCTCACATCGGAATTAAACGAAAGCAAACCGATAGATGTCATTTATTTAGACTTCAAGAAGGCCTTTGATTCCGTTGCTCATCGCAGATTGATTCGAAAGCTATCACCATACGGTATTAACAACAACTTGTTACGGTGGGTACAGTGTTTCTTAACAAACCGAAGGCAGAAAGTGCTGTGTATCGTGGAACGACGTAGTTAGTGGAGTGCCTCAAGGAAGTGTGTTAGGTCCGGCACTATTTCTAATCTACAAAAATGATCTACCGAGAGATGTTGGATGTCTTTGCGAAATATTTGCGGATGACACCAAACTGATTGCAAATCCATGCCAAGAAGACATTCAAAGTTATGTTGACAGTGTGTGTGATTGGTCACAGAAATGGCAACTATGTTTTAACTCTTCAAAAACACACGTGTTACACTTTGGTTATAATAATCCATCATTCAATTACACAATGTCGGACATTGAAACGAAACCGGAAATTATTATAGCATCTATCCAGGAAAGAGATCTGGGAGTGATCGTGGACATTAAACTGAAATTTGACGGACACATCAATTCAGTAATATCAAGAGCAAACCAAGTCCTTGGGATAATAAACAGAACATTCACGGAAATCGACTGCAACATTTTCAGGGCACTTTACACATATATGGTTCGCCCAATCCTAGAATACTGTTGCAATGTTTGGAATCCACGTTTGCTTGGAATGTCACAGAAACTGGAAACAAATCAACGGAGTGCAACACGTATGGTTCCAAGCTTACGTAAATCTAGTTATAGTAAGAGATTGTAAGTTTTGAACCTCCCATCTGTCAAATATAGACTGATTAGAACTGACTTGATCGAGACATACAAATTTCTGCGAGGACACTACAACATAGACATTACAAGATTCTTTCAAATAAACGAAAACAGTATCACAAGAGGGCACACATGGAAACTGAAATTACAACAGCAGTCAAGGGATGTTAGATAGTATTACTTCTCACAAAGAGTTTGTCATGAATGGAACAGTTTACCGGAATATGTGGTTGAAACTCCAAACTTCTCCATTTTACCGAAATGTTGGACAATCACCTCAGACACAGAAGATATCTTACCGATTTCCATAACTGAAGACGATCCTTATATAGTGGCAAATCAAAGTTTATAGTTGACTTTTAATGATGTATTGTGATATAACATGTAAATTGTACTCGCAATTGGAACCAAAAGTCCAGTTGGATCTGTTCCTTTAATTAAATATATATATATATATGGATATGTCCAGATTTGGTGCAAGAAATATACAGTAACTGTTTACAAATGTGTCGTATTGTTTTTCTGCACCAAATTCTGCCATATATAGATTATACCCACAACACCAAATTTGGTTGAGCTCGGTCAAAGGCTCTGGAAGAATGAAGAAAAATCGCGAACAGAGCAGAACAGACAGATCCCTGAACTCTTTAATGTATCTCAACCAGAGAACACACCAGAACAGAGACAGATCCCTGAACTCTTTAATGTATCTCAACCAGAGAACACACCAGAACAGAGACAGATCCCTGAACTCTTTAATGTATCTCAACCAGAGAACACACCAGAACAGAGACAGATCCCTGAACTCTTTAATGTATCTCAACCAGAGAACACACCAGAACAGAGACAGATCCCTGAACTCTTTAATGTATCTCAACCAGAGAAGCGAACAGACCAGAACAGAGACAGATCCCTGAACTCTTTAATGTATCTCAACCAGAGAATACACCAGAACAGAGACAGATCCCTGAACTCTTTAATGTATCTCAATCAGAGAACACACCAGAACAGAGACAGATCCCTGAACTCTTTAATGTATCTCAACCAGAGAAGCGAACAGACCAGAACAGAGACAGATCCCTGAACTCTTTAATGTATCTCAACCAGAGAACACACCAGAACAGAGACAGATCCCTGAACTCTTTAATGTATCTCAACCAGAGAACACACCAGAACAGAGACAGATCCCTGAACTCTTTAATGTATCTCAACCAGAGAAGCGAACAGACCAGAACAGAGACAGATCCCTGAACTCTTTAATGTATCTCAACCAGAGAACACACCAGAACAGAGACAGATCCCTGAACTCTTTAATGTATCTCAATCAGAGAACACACCAGAACAGAGACAGATCCCTGAACTCTTTAATGTATCTCAACCAGAGAAGCGAACAGACCAGAACAGAGACAGATCCCTGAACTCTTTAATGTATCTCAACCAGAGAACACACCAGAACAGAGACAGATCCCTGAACTCTTTAATGTATCTCAACCAGAGAACACACCAGAACAGAGACAGATCCCTGAACTCTTTAATGTATCTCAACCAGAGAAGCGAACAGACCAGAACAGAGACAGATCCCTGAACTCTTTAATGTATCTCAACCAGAGAACACACCAGAACAGAGACAGATCCCTGAACTCTTTAATGTATCTCAACCAGAGAAGCGAACAGACCAGAACAGAGACAGATCCCTGAACTATTTAATGTATCTCAACCAGAGAACACACCAGAACAGAGACAGATCCCTGAACTCTTTAATGTATCTCAACCAGAGAACACACCAGAACAGAAACAGATCCCTGAACTCTTTAATGTATCTCAACCAGAGAAGCGAACAGACCAGAACAGAGACAGATCCCTGAACTCTTTAATGTATCTCAACCAGAGAACACACCAGAACAGAGACAGATCCCTGAACTCTTTAATGTATCTCAACCAGAGAACACACCAGAACAGAGACAGATCCCTGAACTCTTTAATGTATCTCAATCAGAGAAGCGAACAGACCAGAACAGAGACAGATCCCTGAACTCTTTAATGTATCTCAACCAGAGAACACACATTCGTTTTGCCATTAAATGTGAAACTTATGACAAGGAAAACATTGTTATGATCACGGATAAATTTATAACATCATGGCGCAAATATAAATCTCAGTATGTTATGATTTGAGAACAAAAAAGTTGTTTTAATATAGCCAATTTAACACTGAATATATGCATGGATATCAAAATTAGGGTGAAGAAAGATGGCAGCAGAATTTTCAATGCAGCCATTGGCCGGCTTAGTCTCTCATTTGTCGAAAATATCCGCTAATAATGATTTGATTAACAACTGTGAAAAGGTCCATTTATAGGGCAGAATGAGCGAATATTGTCAATGATATAAGATTGATCTTGTTACAGGCGAAGAACATCATATATAGCGATCTAGCAGGTGCGTTCGTTTGGTCGATAGAGATGGATGACTTCGGTGGTTTCTGTGGAGACGGGATGTACCCCCTACTAAATGCTATCAACCACGTCCTGAACCCTCGTGAGTCAGCTCATCGCAAGTTATCTACCACAGCCGCGCGAGATCATTTCCCAGAGCATATATCATATAACGTCGACAAGGAAAAAACCGAATCCGCTCAGCGCCTACAAGAAGCAGATAGTGTGGATGAGATTCCTTCTCCGAAGAGCGCTACCGGTATGTCATCCTATGTGTCTCACCATAGCCGCCGTACGCAAAATTCTGGTAAATTGGAGATATTTTCAATCAAATACGGGTAAATTGGAGATATTTTCGGTCAAATTTGGGCAATTTTCGGGAGAATTGAATGATATTCAGGGGGAAATTATGGCAAATTACAGTATATTTCACTATTCTCCCGGAATTATACATATTTAAGATTAATTTTAATATATTTTGTTATAATGATGTGTATATAGAAGGTACTAGAAGGTGACCCGACTTCGTCCGGTCTTTGACCTTGAATTGACCATTTTGCAGGTCAAGGTCAGGTGTGGTAACGATTTGACCCGTCCAAAACACTGCCCGGACAAAAGTACCCGACAAAAGTACCCGTCGAAATCCATCCGGTTTTACCAGATTTGACCTCGAATTGATCATTTTGAAGGTCAAGGTCAGGTCGGGGTCACGACTCGACCCGTCCAATACACTCATTTGACAAAAGTAACCATACGTATCAAATTTCGTCGAAATCCCATAAACATTCGCGATTTGACCTTGAAATGACCAGAATTCAAGGTCAAGGTCACGTCGCACGGGCAAATTAATAGGCCTATGGCACTGCCCGGCCGAAAATACCCCCACATACCAAGTTTCATCGAAATCCCGTGATATTCGTGCGTTTGACATTGAAATGACCCGATTTCAAGGTCAAGGTCACGTCGCACGGACAAATACCCCCACGTACCAAGTTTCATCGAAATCGGCTCGGCCGTTTTCGAGTCCATTGGAAACAGACAGACACACACACACACAGATACACACACAGACAGATCTTCCAAAATATATAATAGACTAGCCGATGAGCCCGACGTTGTCCGGGCTATTCAAAAACCAAATTTCAAGTCGATAGCTCTACCCAGCCCGACGTTGTCCGGGCTATTCAAAAACCAAATTTCAAGTCGATAGCTCCACCCGTTTCCGAGATCTGGTCTGCGCATGCGCGAAGCTTGCGTCGCACGGGCTCGGCGACCCGATAAAATTCGTATCCTTGGCAAGATGCATTCACACACCAAATTTCAAGTCGATAGCTCCACCCGTTTGCGAGATCTCGTCTGCGCATGCGCGAAGCTTGCGTCGCACGGGCTCGGCGACCCGATAAAATTCGTACTCGGGGCAAGATACATTTACACACCAAATTTCAAGTCGATAGCTCCACCCGTTTACGAGATCTCGTCTGCGCATGCGCGAAGCTGGCGTCGCACGGGCTCGGCGACCCGATAAAATTCGTACTCGGGGCAAGATACATTCACATACCAAATTTCAAGTCGATAGCTCCACCCGTTTCCGAGATCTCGTTTGCGCATGCGCTGCACGGGCGTCGCACTTGCTCGCCAACACGACAACGACCACCGCCTGGTCAAACTACACACACGTACCAAGTTTCGTCCCGATCGGTCGAGAATCGTAGATTTGTATTAATGACAAACAGACAGACAGAGGTCTTCAAAATATATATGAGATATTCTACAAAAAACTGTGTTGCAAACATGAACATATCGTGTAAACAAATTCGGGCAAAAAACACTCACCCCCCTAAAATGTCAGGCGCCCGTTCACCTATGTGTCCCACACATTAGTACTTATAATTTCAATTCGTTGTCGATACAGGAACGGCGTATGCCCCATCAAGTTGACAATTTGACCCACGCCCATGACGGTGTAAGCTGTGTTTTTTTCTGTATTCATGATAGCATTGTCCCCAGTCGTCACTGCATGAGACTTTAATAATTACACTAGTATATTAATACGACACAAAGTATGCTTCATAACAATTGACCTGCAGTTATGAATACATCTTTAATCGTGTACATATCCGTTCATTCCGTTGTATCATACACAAATTCATCATTATGAGGCATACAGTATGGCTTTTGTTTCTATATAGTGTGGAGCTGACATGTTACGACTTTGAGAAGCTATTGAGCATATGATAATAATTACAACTGTGTATCTTGATTCTTGAAGTATATATTGGCTTGTATTTTTTCAGTGGCGACGTATGTGTGTGATAAGCTCGGTATAATGGCGGACCACACGGATTGTGCCAGCTTCGTAATGTGTCTGCCTGACGTTACCATTGGTTACTACGTCGGGATATCCATGTCGTGTCCGCACGGGACGCTGTTTGATACACATCTGATGATCTGTAACCACGCCCACGTCGTTATGTGCTGAAACTACAACAACGCTCCTTACGATAATTTGTAACCACGCCCACCTCGTTATGTGTTGAACCCTCGATACGCAATGTGATAACCGTCATCCATCAGTTGACATTCTGGGCTTGTCTGGTCATATGATCGTGAAAATAAAATGTCGTTATTCCTGACGTCGTCTCGTCGTTATCTGGATGCCGCCTTAAAAGCAAAGGAAATTCGAAATGCGAGTGATTCTAATCATAATAATATAGTCGTGAATATAACGTTATGTTCCTCCCAAGTAAGCAACAGCGTCTTTGATTGGTCAGAGAGCCGTCTCAAGTAAGCGACGGCGTCTTTGATTGGTCAAAGAGACGCGCAACATACCCAATGTTTAAATCTCGAGCCGACAATATCACACCATATAAACTAAAATCGTCCTCTCAGCGGATAGTCGTCCTCCGAGAGACAACATGAAGCCTATAAGAGGAAACACTGGTACAGAATCAGAAGAAGTGTGTTGACACGCAAATTAAATTTAATTCCACACAACTGCAATGCACTCCGCACACACGCGCATTAGTTAAACAACTATTTCTAGCACACGTTTCAGGAATTAATATATCGATCTAATGTTTAGATATTTTGAAATCGCTGCCAAAGTTAAGGAACTCAACTATTATTGCCAATTTAAGTCGATGTGAAATGATCTAACTATCATAAATATTAGCTTTAAACGTTATTTTCTGAGTCAAATACCTCGATAAATATACATCACACGCACCGCCACTACTTTCATATAAGTCACTTATTGTTCTAATATTTCATGTATTTTCGTCTATTTGTCTTTGAAATATTTTTTGATCTTCCTCTAAGTAATAGTCAAACTTTTCTCTGAGTTTGAAAGTATACTTATAATTAGACACAAGTGTGTGCCTCTTGGTGTCATGCATGGCCCTTTGTGTCGTTCTGTGCTCAGATGTGTCATGGTGGCCGGCTTTCTACAATCAACTTCCTCGGTTTCTTGTGACGACTACTCGTCCTCAGAATCATTGGCTGGTAGCGGCGCTAACCTATAAATCAATCATTATTTGAACAGATTCAATCCTTTGTGGTCCTGCAAATGGGGCAATTACCGTTTGAAACTTAATTCTACCCAGTCGTTCTTGTCCTCATTTGCAATTATATCGCGAATCATATTCACCATGGGTTATATATGTTCTAAACTATAGGTGAGTTATATACTGGTGATGTTCAATAACCAGGGTATAATTATGCGGATGTCAATGTGATCCAAGCAGCCTTTTAATGAATTTAACCAGTTCTCTATGCTAAAACTAACTCATAGACATAGATCTCCGACCTCCGACATCCCACCTGGACGATTATTAAAGAGTTCCAATATACTTTAATAACGGAATGGACGAATCTAATCATAAATAAATGTTTAAGAACAAAGCGAATTATTCCCATACATGTCTGGGCTTCGAATAAAACCATTCACAAATAGAGGTCAGATTCCATGGAATCAGACATACTTCCATGGTATCCCATCCAATGTGTGTGTTATGCGTATAGGTGTGTTCCTCTTGAATGCGAATGCATAGTGGTGCTTTGTGATCTGATGGCGGACTTTAATTGACATTTCTGAATAAGATATATATATTCCAAACATTTATGTCATTTGGTTCGACCCAGCGTGGATGATTAATGACAGTCTAATGCATCATGGATCTGACCAACTCAGCCACCATTCACCCCAGCCAGGCGTTCAGTTTTATTCGGTATGGATACATTTTATGGCTAATTAGAACCCCTCCTCATGACACCCAAATCATGTTCAACGGTCACCAAATTTGGCGTGTCTGATTATATTGTAATCTACATGTAAATCAAATGGATATAAAGCATATTAATTCACCATAACTCTGTTATTTCGCATTTTTTTGGGGATAATTCTTTCAGTTTCGGGTTGGAAACTTTTAGAAGTTTTAATGACGGAGGAAAGACCGCTTAGTTAATTAATACCATTAAGTGTCTCGGTGCGTCATTGCTACACAGAGTCGTTGGCGTCTCTGTAATAAAGTGTTAACTGTGATTGAGAGTTAACTCTATCACAATCGATAATGCTAGCTGAGCGTCCGCTCTAACACTTGGAAAATCACACTAATGTTATCCGTATATACTACCAAACATATGCAGTGTTCAAAATATAAAAATACTTGATTGCGATTTTCCATTTTTTCCCGTTTACGAGTTTCGGTGGAATTTACCAAATGGCTCGACCCTGTCTGGGGCGTACGCGCTCTACGTCGGTCATGTTGCTTTCATATTAGAGCAGTGAATCTTTGAGGGTGTACCTATGGTATATCGTTGTACCTCATCATGCATTGGCGTTGCTCCTTGATAAGCCCGTTTGAATTTGGCGTCAAGAAGAGTGCGTTTGAATTTAAATAATATATATCGCCAGTTAACAACGTTACGCGCTACCAGGAGTAAACGGTCCACTCTAAAACGTGTACAGTCATACTAAAGTTGCGCGTGGATACTTCTAACCATATCCACTCGTCAAAAAGTTTTTATCTCAATGTGTGATTTTGGAATAATTTTCCGCATTTGTTTTCGGTGGAATTTGCCAAGTTGAACCCACCCCGACGCAAGTTCCCCGTTGAGCAGGTTGCGTTTATAGTAGAGCGGTCAAAATTTGGAGGCGTATATACAGTATACCGACGTACCTGCTCCTGTATTAAACTCGCTCCTTCATTAGCCCGTTTGGATTTGGGGCTAAAAATAGTTTAGTGATAGACTACTTAAGTATACATATTTATGTTACATAGCGTTGTCACGAGTAAACCGTTCCGTCTGAAAATTAGAAAATCGCACTCTAGATGTGCGTGAACACTACCCATCAGATGTTCTTGTCAAACAAATTTGCTCTCGATGTTTGAATTTTGTCCCTTTACGATTTTCGGTGGAATTTTCAAAAAGACTCAACCCACACCGACTTGCATTCTCCGTTGGGCAGGTTACTTTTAAAGTATAGCGGTCAAACTTTGGTGGCGTAGATAAAGTATCCCAATGTACCTGCTACGGCATTACCTTGCTCTTTAATTAGCCCGTTTGGATTGGGCGGGAAGAATAGGTGCAATTTTACCGTTCCCCGTATAGCATAAAGACCTAGGAGAAAAAAATTAAGGGATATATTCTGGTCCGAATCACTCTTCCCATTCGGAATATGCGATAAAAAAATAATAGCTCTGGACTTATAAAAAAAAACCTTGGTTTATTCATCCTGGTGTATAGTGTGTCCCTATTTATGGGCGGTAACTCCTCAGGGAAAGCACGGACACAAGTTTTGATGCCCGTGGGCAGTAGGGATATCGAGGTGTGCATACGGTCCAATTATCGATGCTCTGCTCCTTATAATTTCCGAGATAATAAAATGACATTTTTTATATAAAGGGAGATAACTCCGCTGGGTAAACGCGGACAATATTCGTTACCCCAACATACTTACCAACCTTGAGTTTTCTAATCCTAATACTTTCAGAGATTAAGGCGTTGAAAAATGGTTAAGTATAATAATAATAGTGAAAAATAATCGTAAAAGGGCCATAACTTCGTCTATAATCATTCGACCGGTATGCGGATACCTTTATTTTTAGTAGAGATTTCGCGTTCCTACTGCAATTAGTTTCTGAGTATTTCAAAATAAACGGAAAATGACCTCAATAGAAAAACAATATACTTCCCTGGTTACACCATGGAAGTATAATAATAGGGGAAATCATGAGTGGAAAGAATCGCAGTTTATGGACGGAAAATATGAAGTATGGTGATTATATGTTGTCCTAACATGTGTAGGTTGATCTCAAGTGTTTGGACTTGACCACACCCCTGCCTCCTGAGTATTTCAAAATAAACGGAAAACGACCTCAATAGACAAACAATATACTTCCCTGGTTACACCATGGAAGTATAATTATATGGACACTGAAACAACGAGTGTATTTCCAAATCCACTTCCAACAAGATATACGTTCAAGAATTTGGAAGAATATATTGTTATATCTTGGAGGAAGAGTTGTCAACTTCTGAGAGGAGGAACGCCAAATCCGAGACAGAAATTATCACGGAATAACAAGAATATAAGTTAATTATGATCTACATGATAAACAGTAGGCAGTATAGGGTGGCATTCACGTATATTGGTAGTCACCCGTGACAAGCAATATTCTTTAGATAGCTGCTGGCGGTGCATCGTTCCGAAAAATAAAAAAATTTCTTTCCCCAAAAATTTAATCCAGATAATGAGTATGTAATTTGTGGCAGCGATGACCAAAATCTACAATTGTTTTTAGCAACAATGCCTTTTGTATTTGTGACCATTATACATTGCTCTAACTAATGCACCCATGCATTAACATCCATAGTAAATACTAACATGCTTCTCAGACACATTTGGCACATTTCTCAACTATTGATGCACAAAACATCTCTAGATTACAGTTCCCGCTTATTCCCTTCCAAATAGACCAGCTTGTGAGAGAACCGATGAGACAAATATATAACACCCTTCAGGGTGAATCATAAAATAACCGTCTAATGACAAAATGGAATAACGAACTATGTGTAGATTATAATTTACAATGGTGGTCAAAAACGTTTGCGATACCTTTTAAATGTTTCCATGACACAAAGTATAGATGGTTCCAATACAGAATAACACATAGAATATTGGGAACCAACAGTTTGTTGAAAAAATAGGATTGTAGAATCATTTACGCCCTCTGGGCTGAAGTTAAAAACATGGATTCTCGCTTCTACCAATATTGTCATAGACCTGACCCCAAATCTGATCATACTTGGCCACGGTACAACAGGAGGAATGGAACCACTTTTATCACTTGTCCTTATAATACTCAAATACAATATATATAGATCAAAACTCAAAAATGAATTACCCACATTACCAAGTATAAAAGCAGAAATACGATTTTATTATAATATTGAAAAGAAACATTACTATAGTAACTGCAGACATACTATCTTTGAAAGTCGCTGGTCTAAATGGAAGGGTTTACTAGACAAATAATGTAAATATATCTGCGGTATATATTTCGTCAATCAAAATCGCTTGGTATTCAACCGTGCTCATAAATATATATGGTCACCATGTACTGTTCAAGTATTTAGTTCGTACATGATCATGTGCGATATTTCATGCACAATTACTCGTATTTGGCCAGAGTACTAACATGTTGTTTTCAATTATACATGTTATATTTAAACGATGCAAAAACTTGACAAAACAAATGTGAGATTCACATTTCCTTCGTATACGGATTAAACTTTTAGCCTGAACACGAACCTCACATTAAAATACAACTAAGATGTTCTGCATACAATACCACAATTTAACTTTTCTCAATGAACTCATGTAAAGAGGCTATTTTCTCCCAACTATATTAATTTTCTATATATTATTAATTATCCTTCTATATATGTTTAATATATACATATACCCTTTATTTCCTCTTAAAAAAGAACCAGTGATTTGAGTTAAACTGAACGTATATTACATACCATTTATATTATTGAATCATGTTGTACCTATATTATACTTGCAGGATTAAATTGTATCACACATGTTATGTATGTTGCTGTTTTCTAGTCTGGTTCAAATAAAAAAATTTAAAAAAAACAAAAAAAACATGCTTCTCTGACATCTTTTCAATATTGTGACATAAAATAAACTTCACAAATATAAATTTAGCGCTCGGAGACTTCTTGTTGTCTCTCGGGGACGATTTTCTGCTGAGAGGACGACTTTAGTTTATACCGTGAGAATATAAGGGAAGACAAGAAAACAGCTGCGTCGCCTCTTTCTGGACTGCTTTGTCGTGATGTAATTTACTTTGAACAGCGGCATGGAAAGACCGAAAGAGAGAGAGAGAGATTTATTCCTGTTTATTCCTCCACGTAATGGAGACGTGGTATACAACATATATACAATTACATAATAAAAAGACAATAAGATTAACATGGTCTTACATATATGTTCTCAGAACAGACAAAATTGCAGTTTATCTTTGTGTTATGCGCATGCACGATGGTTCCACGTTGCCTAAATTCATATGAATGACAAACAATCTACAAAAATAACTGATATTATCGTTTCAGCATGCTTTCGGATAAAGAAGCTATTACTCTACTATATGTATACATGTATAAATAACCACATTACTGTAATATGTATATACATGTATATATAACATGTATGGTGGTTGCAATTTCACATTAGATATGTTTTCACACTATAATTTGTAACATGTTCATCAATTTCAATGTCTCTGAGAATATAATATGACCATACGCTAGCGTAATTAACGAACCAAAGCAAAACCGCTAATATGAGGGTAGCTGTGTTTTTTGTTTTTTGTTTTTTATCAAAATCAGTTTATAAATTATCTGGTATTCCCTCCAAATAAGATTCACATAAGGCTATATTTCCTGGGCTCGTCGAATGAATGGACCCCAATCGTAATTTCGAGTATAAATTAAGGCAAATCGTACTTCCGGGTAGTCTTGATCGACAGCTATAGAATATTCATGGTTATAAACTACTAGTACCAACATCAAAGTGAAAATAGTTCTACCTTGTCGAGAGGGGAATGGGAACATCTTTAATGAATTTAACCAATTTATTTCTTTTCTTGATGCTGGGTGAGCACTGCTGCGGAGATATTATACCGATAAGCATGTCCATTTCATAGCTGTTCATTTCATTCAAAGGTGTCACCGTGTTGATTTCAACGAAAATGGACGAACAACGTCATTGTGTAACTTTCCCCATTGACCGAGTTCGCCTGAGTGTAGCTTCTGCTTTGTTCATAATTATGTGTTTCCTTTCGATTCCAGAAAATAGTATATTTATGGATTATCACATGCATGTATGTACTATATAGTCTTATGATAACAATTAATTCCTTATTGAATATGTTATTTCGTTTCGCACAGACTGCACCGTACCAAGCGTGTACATTAAATTCCCACCTTCGCACAGTAGAACGTGATGACATTCTTATTATATTTCACATCAGGAATTTCGATAACTTTTCACTCGCTCCCGATGTGTGTAGACTGTAGAACAATAGTGTCGTTATTTATTGTGTCTTATTTTCTCAATAAAAGGTAAACTAACGCTACGAATGAACTTACATTGTAATTCAATGTTCATAATTATCATTTGCAATACCAGTAATCGAAAGACAAATTAACAAGAATTTCCGATTACGACATTAATTATTTAAGCCCACCGATCTAATGTGCGACAAAAGCGCTCGCGAAATTCAAAACAGCTGCGTCGTATTATATAATAATTGGTGACGTCACAAAATCAGATATAGTCTATATACGATCCAAAGCGTCCGGATTTGGTTCGTTATAATAAGACTTCGCAGTATGTTAGAATTACATATATTATACAGATCAATGATGTTATCATTTCATTGTGATAATGATATACTATGATATATATACAATACTACTATCAAATGCTACGTTTAATCCAGTGTTTCCCTACCAATTTAGACCTATACGGCTACATTAGAGATCATCATTATACATACATATGTATTTATACGCGAGTAGTCACTCGCAAATAATCATATATAGCATAATATACTTATAAACGAAAAGCAGTCTCTGAATAAGTTATTTTCGTTTGGAATGTTAGAGGTATCAAGTCCGCCCAACGACTGGCATCCGAATGCATACATTAGAAATTCATGGTAAGTCAATTGATCCATTGTTACGAATATAGGGATGCCATGAACATTAAGGATTCAATACCAGAAGCAGTTCTTCAGTTGAACGATATGTGGTGAGAAACAATGAAGAAACATATGTTCAACCTGATTATGGTATACATGGCCACAGTGTTTGCAGGTAGTATTATTGTCATATGTCGTGCGGTTGAGGATGTTAGCCATTTGTACCGCTTTCTGTAGATAATTCTGATTGTTCCAACAAAGCTTCCATCCTATCCATGTAGACAAATGACAAGGTTTTACTCTGCGGAAGAACTCAAGGGAGTCGACTCGTTCAGGATGATTTGGTTGTGACGTTGCGTGCGACATATTCTGCTTGACAGTTGCCTTCCATTGTGACTGAATAGGGAATAATCCTGTTTCCGCAAATGTGGTGAGATACTCAAATAGGTTGCATTTTACCAGGACAGGAATAATGTCTCATGTGAAGCCAATTGGAGGGCGTTTAAATATCATATGGCCGTGGAGATTGAATACAAAAAAAGCGGAGAGCGTCACGGTGGTTGCACGGTAAGTTTACTAAAGTGCCCATGAATAACAGCTTTTTCTTTGCAAGTTCAAGTCTGAGTGGATTGACTCCGAGCAGGGACAATGCAATTTCTGTGTTCATTCTTGTCGGCAACCCTTGAATTGTTTTGAATCTTTGATGCAGATGCGATAAGATCGATCAGGATGTAACTTGTTGGCTTCTGATAGCCGGTACCACATCCCACAACCACACGGTGCTTTCGGGAGAACCACGTGCTTAAATATAGTCAGCTGTGAGATCGGCGAGAGGGTCTTCGTTGTAAAGGACCTGCATGCACCGAAAGACGTTTTCCGCATTATCTCACATGACCTATCAATGTACCATTTCCGATCTGATTTGCGGCTTTGTGGTATTCCGAGATGCACTACACTCTTTACTTCGGCTAAGCTGTTCTCAACAAGGTTCCACTTTGGGATGATCGATTTAGTCTTGTGAGCTCTTTTGTGATAAAAAACGACAACTTGGCTTTTTGCAACCAAATACTCAAATTTCCAGGTGATGATGTAGTTGTGGCATATGATAAGGAGCTTCTTTAAGCCTCCCTCGGAAAAGTACAATAAGCATACATCGTCGGTGTGGGACAGGCACATGATACAGAATCAACGCAAGTCCTTCAGGTGCTTCAGAAAGCGTTTTCATGAGGTCATCGATGTAGAGCAAGTACAGGAAAGGTGACATAATGCTCCCTTGCCTGGTTCCTTGCTCTACATCAAATTGCTCAAAGTGAATATTGTAGCACATTACTACACGCTTAATGTCACTATACCAATAAGTTCAGCATGCGTCCACTAATACATTTTTCATGTAACTTATAGATTAGGCCGTCGTGCCACACACGATCAAATGCCTTTTGTGAATCTAGAAAGACGGCGTATACCGTAGAGTTATTGCTGCGTCCAAAAACACTTTCCTGTAAAAGAAAAGAAGTAACACTACACCCGACACCCTTCTGGAAGCCATTTTGTCGGTAGTTTGGGAATTGTGAGAAAAGTTCCGACTGTAACAACCTTTCTAGAAGAACTGATTCAAAGAGCTTATACATAACTGGTAATAAGGTAACTGCCCTGTAACTGTCTGGGTTGTCAATGGGCTTTGGTTCGCCTTCATAAATTGGGACTATTACACCGACCTTCATTTTCATGGGTATAAACTCATGGTCTAACATGGAAGAGAATAGTTTCCCGAGAATATAATCAAGCTTGGTCGGTCCATGTAGTATGTGTTCGTTAACCACCCCCGTGAGACCACCGGCCTTGTGCTTCTTAAATTTCTGGATGGAAGAACGGACTTCACCGACCGAGACAAGGTAGGAAAAATAAACATTAGTTACCCCTTTACTTTCATTGGGGACCCGAAGTTTCCTGACTGCATTTTCTACATGAGCTTCGAAAATGTGATCCCGGTGAATACCCCTTTTAAAGAGATTCCGAAATATACTTTCCAACCATTAATGATGTATTCTGGATCTTTTGGCATTTCCAAATAATTTAATATCTTCCAATAAACCAACATCGGATACTATATCGGGAATTTCAAAAATTTCCCGATATTTCCAATTCTGATTTGGTCGCAGATTCTGGATATATCATCCAGTTCAGTTTCGAGAATTCTTCCAACAAATATTCCTATATAGCTAACTCCTTTTAATAACTAAGAAATTAAGTTAATTAAGCGATTTCACTTTCAGTGTTAAAGTATTTTTTTTTACTTAACACTTTAATCAACGTTACTTGGTGGTATACTTATGTTTACACAAATTGACAAATATACAGTTGTTTTGCCATCACTTGAGTGATTACACAGGAACATCTTGCCCACTCGAGACCTGCAAGCCAAACGAGTGCCGCGTCTGGAAAAGATTGTAAGTTACTTTCTGATGACGGTGGTATATATGCAAGTTGGGTGAGTTATGGGTGAAATGATTCAACTGCACCTTAATGTTTGACTCCCGACAAACACTGTTATACCTTATTACTCCTTGTAGTAGGGCGGCTCCGTGACAAAAACAGGTTGAATAGTGCATTTTGTGGTAATAGCAACAAACTTTGTATACAACATCCTGAGGTGATATCTTGTGGATTTGGATATCATGCCAAGCTAGGGACAGCCCATGGTTGCCATGGTAACCACCGAAAACATGGCCGCCAAATTTGCTTTTTGTGGAAGTGCGTTTTCTTTGTTTCACTTCTTTTAAACACATTAGAAGACAAAATATTACTTAAATTACATGTTTTACCCAAGTGTGCACGTTTGGGCGTTATTAACACATTGGCTTTACTACTGGTTGTGGAAAATGGCGGACAAAATGGCCGCCAAAACAGACAAGATGGCCACCAAGAGATACTTTTTTTTGTTTTATTAAACTTTTTCATAGTGGAAATCTTGCAACAAGTATTTTTTCGCAGACATGTGACAATTTTTGAAGTATCACAGTTTGGATGAAAGCAAAGGGTAAGTACATTTTGTAGCTTTCTATTCATATTTCAGGACCTATTCTAGCCACTTTATGTGATAAGATATTATTTCATGAGAATTCCAACTGATGTTCGACAAATAAACATTGTCTCAATACAATACGACATATCAGTTGATGCAAAATGGACATACATCATATTAAACCAAAGAGAGTTGTGCCTACTGAATCTAACCCAGAGTCTTAGTTGGTCTGGTCCTTGTCAAGATGGTGTCATCGACTAACTGATGGTTTCTTGTCAATAACAAGGTCTCTTATATAATCCATTGTTCTAACGTTTTTAGTCCATGTCTCCACACAAAGATCATATGGTGTTGTTATTTGGCATCTCTCTACACTATTAAGGTAAATATATGGCATTTCATTGACATTATTATGTTATGTATGGCGTTGGGTGGGGTCTTCTCGGTAAGTGCATATAAGAAAAAACATTATGCTGCCCAAAGTTGTTTTGATGTATATGGTGTTATGGTTGGGGCAAGCTCCTATGAAAGAGAACGCTGCCCAAATTTTATTTGACATATAACTGGTGTTTATGGTTGGCGAAATTATATCTGGCAAGCGCCACGAGAATTACCCATATCCACCATCTCTCTCTGAAGATGGAAAGTGGAGATTCACTTCTAAATGCGATATTGTCAAAGGTGAATTATCTCTTTGTAAACATGTATTATATAGTTACCAGGATATTGAGCCTATAACAAGAAGCGAATGCTAAATCTCTTGTACATCATCTCGATGTAGGCATTGACAAATACCTCGAATATAATGTCATGAATTTAGTTACATGTGTGATATGTAATTCCGTGAAAACTGTTTTGTTCTCAATGAAATACTTTTAAAATGAGACTTCATATTATATCTAGAAATTGCTCACAAAGTACCCACCTCACAATCGATATAGACAACATGTTTATCGATTGCACTGACTATGCGCGATCGGTAAACTTACCACAACTTGTATGAATATGTACCATGCGGTTGACTTTGTCAGACAGGTGCATACAATAAATATGACATCAGAAGCACTTCGGATATGTTGCACCTGTTTCCATTTCAAAAAGCGCGGAGTTGTGATACGGATTTGGGGAATCAACTGTTAGTGACGGTGGTTTCTACATGCAGTGAAGTGATTTCCCTGTATAATAATTCAACTACACGTAGAAATCACTGACACAACTGATAATGTCTCCAGTCTGTTATTATACATTTAGTTATATGCAGTTTTTATGCACAGTGAAATACTACAACAACGAATACATAATAATCAATTAATTTCCCACTGTTTTGTTGTTACGTTGACCAAACACACACACAACTGCATGAACTACGTATAGACATATATTTTCAGTCGTCATATGCATTGAAAAGAGTCACATAATTACATAAAATACATATATGTAAGCACCCGCCTTCACCACAAAAGTGTGACGCAGTTGTGTTCTATTCGATGTAAATTTTCATCGAGATGGTCTTTAATAAACATATTTATCTTCAGGGATAATTAAGAACATAAACCGTCATCATATACAAGACGCTTACGTAGATATTTTGTCACCCTGCAACACGAATTCAATATGCAGCGTATATGATGCAAACAAATCAACATTGTTTATTAATATATCTTGACCCTTGTAACATTATTCCCGTTCAATTTTAGAGCCCCAGATAAAACGAAACATTTGTCTTTGAAATCTGTCATGATAAAAGCGAGGTAACTCCAAAATTTGTCCGACATACCATAGTTTGCTACAAGCGAAGACTTTTGATACAGTTGTCTTTCCGTGATAAGATAATCGGCGTGTTGTCAATAAATTTAATATTTTTTCAAACTTTATCCAAATTGAATGCCAAATATCATCTGAGGTTATTGTCTTCCCGAAATTGATGCCAAGTTATTTTTGTGGTCCATCGGGCCATGCAATTCCGAAAGCATGGTCATCAGACACACGGAATTTACCAAATTGTAGGCCTTTTGTCTTATTAATATTAATTTTGGACTCTGAAGCTCCGCCGAAGCGTTCTGCAAGTGATACAAAGTGTTAAACTGATTCATCATCTTTACAAAAGGCTGTCGAATCGTCGGCATAAAAGGAGATTTGTGCTTGTTCTGAGCATCCGGGTAACTGTAGTCCTATAATTCTCTGATCGGCGAGCACTTTAACGGCAAATGGCTCGATGCATAGGACATATAACAGGGGAGATAAACTGCACCCTTGGCGAACTGAGCGTGATATGGGGAAAGTTGGGGAAATGTGTCCATTAATATAAACGGAACTAATTGCATCATTATACAATAATCGTACGAAAGAACAACACATGGGTCCAAACCCGAAAGATTGGAGACATTGAAATAAATATGTGTGATCCACCCTTTATCGAACGCTTTCATTTGATCTAGACATATGAATGATGTAAAAGATAGACACCGAGTTGGTATGGGATATGCGGGAGAAATATTAAAAAATTAGCGGTATATATAAACCAGTTACAATAGAATGTAGAATAATAAACATACTTACTATCAAAACATCTTGGATCCGAATAGGATTATAAAGGATATAAATCTGGAGATTAATGAAGAAAACGTCTTGTCGGTTTGGTTTCGTTTTTAGGTCGGTCCACTCGATTTCAACTCCGGTACCTCAGTGTAAGTTCCGGCCTATTGAGTATTGTTGCACCATATTTCCGGTCGACCCCATTATCACATCACTATTCCCTTTTTTAATAAAATTCTTAATCTCCCGTGTCGAAATGAATCCCAATTTGATGAATGACGAATCCTAAGTTGTTGGTTGATGAATGACGAGTCCAAATTCGTTGAAGAATGACGAATCCAAAGTGTTTTACACAATCACAGTTACACAATCACAGAAGTTCACAAACACGAACAAATCACACTGCACCTGTTGGCGTACAAATAACTCAATACATGATTGTATATAATCAGCAATGTAAGGTTTACCGTACTGACTCCATGAATGTGTATAATCAGCAAGGTAAGGTTTACCGTACTGACTTGTTTTGAAGTTGGTGATATCGTTAATAAGATTGAGCACTCTCTAAATTTTTAAAAGTAGTAGTAATGAAGCAGAAATTTGAACATGAGAGTGTATCACATGAGCCGAAAAACCTAAAAAATAATTTGGAACGCCTGATCAACAGAAATACATAGGGTAAAATTGAAGTTTGATGTTTATTGGTTGATCGACTGAATGCCATACATTCTTTGGGCATTTAGATGTGTCCGTTCCAACACTTCCTCCGGGGAAGTACCCAAGATTCGTGCTAAAGACACCACTACTTCCCCAGTGACTGCAGGAGTGGTGAAAGGATGTCCCGCCGACCCAAAATGGGGTGCGTCTGACTATAAGAGTAACCTGTTTGGCCGAATGCTTCGAATAGCGTCCTTTTGAAGTTCGTCCTTGAATTTATTCATAATGGCTGGCACAAGTAACTTCCGAAACTGTTTTGGATGACACCCGACAGCGACCTTCCACTGAGAATTACAAGTCAAGGTGTTGATGTCTGGATAATTATCGGGGTCACAATAAATGTGTACGCCACCGATGACAGTGACGGGAGCTGAAACCGGAATGTTAGTTGCCCGAATGGCTTCCAGTGCAGTGGATTTTGCATCCAGTTTGTGGCTTTGACACATCCGATCTAAATGAAAATGAGAATCGATTCCCGTTACTTTTCGTTTGGGAATGCCAGATTGGCGAGCTAGGGCCTTCTTCATTGAAGTTAAAACAGCCTTATAGGTCGGTTTTGGAACTGTAACGGGAGGCGACTTGATGGACGGTTGGATAATGGTTGTCACGGTGCAGGTAGAATTAATCGGCACTGCGGTGAATGGTTGTTTGGTTGTTAAAGTAGTCGTGCCGCGAGTTGAAGTCACTGTGGTTTGAGAATAACAAACCTTAGGCTCAGATGGAACAGGAACCGGATGATTACGTTTCCGCTCACCAGGCAGGGGATTACTAGATTTATACTGTTGCCTAGCTTCATAATTATACTGCTGCCTAGCTTCACAAATTTGCTCATACCCTTCCTTCCCACTCTGCTTCCGGGTGAGACCGCTCGCACTGTTGGTCGTTGCCGGAAAAGATTTTGTAGGTTCTACAGGTACGGTAGAGGCAGCCTGGTGTTCGATTGTATAAAAGTCATGGATGATGCAGGCCGCCAGTATACCAGTAGGAGCTAGCTCTGGTTTAAAGATCCCGGAGGTGGAAATGATGGACCGAGCTTCAAACAACTCCTCGTGTGGGATGCGATCTTTAACGATTCGGTCCCTTAGAATGTCCATCAGCCAAAAGTGGGAATTCAACTTTTGGAATCGCTCAACTTCTTGGTCGGGCAGTCTATTAATAATAGCTGACAAAACCTGCCAATGTGTCAAACACGCGTTGGAATTTATTCGCGGTGCTATACTGAATCCGCTTGTCGGAGGGGTCACTCCCAGATCGGTGCCAAAGTTTCCGATATGTCTTAGGGCCAATATTCCCAGGAAACATGGTGTGGGAATGGCCCTATAATCCCAGTGCTTGTTTAGGGAATACCTCAACTTGGTGAGTAGGGCTTGATCATTCAGCTCACGAGCATCTGGGCACAAAACCATTGCAAAGTGTTTTAAGTTATCCCGGAGTTGTTGGCGAAATATTTTCGGCACTGACCCATAAATTGTATCAAACTGCCACCAGCATGGTTTGACATGCTGTGTATAAAAGTGGTGGCGTTGCTGTCCTTTGATTGGCCGGTTGCAGTCCTTAAACACACAAGTGTCTCGACTGTCTCGACTGGGTTCCCTCGTTCCTGAAAAGGAAGAGCTTATTGAGGATTTTGGAATTGAGTGTGAAATTAATTGTGACTCTTGGGATTTATCTTTTGGGGGGCCCACTTGATTGCTTCCAGTGTCCTCATATTCAAAATTGTATCTCACACATTGTTTGTTGATAATACAAGTTGGCTGGTTGAAAGCCTCCTCAATTAATTTGCTTAAGGGGTTATTATTTGCAACCGCTTGAGTATGAATTGGCTCTTTAACGGCTGGGCTACTCTGCTCCAAGTTTAATGTTGAATCCACCTGCATGGGTTCTACCGCTTGTGTGTAAATGGACGCAGTAACGGGAAGATCAGACAGATTCTCCATGAAACCTGGGTGACTATCAGGCATGTCAATGATAGAATTTACCTGTTGTATTTGTTCAACCGCTTGAGTTCAAGTTGACTCTAAAACGGCCACATTGGGGAGATTCTCCATTAAGGTTAATTTGCTTTCAGTGACTAACAATTGACTTCCCCTCGCTTCGGCAGAATTAGCCTCGAAAACGTTGAAACCAATCAAGTTATCTATGGAAACCAGAATATCATTTACTGGCAAAGGGGTGGTAGGAATAATATCGGAAGAATTATCCAATTTACTATCATCAGGTGGCAAACTCATACCTGACGGTTCTGGGCGATCCACCGGTCTCACTATAGACGAATTGTACACTGGTGGTCCTGGCCTTTCGATGTGATTCAGCACTCTCACTATAGACGAATTGTCCACTGGTGGTCCTGGCTGTTCATCCGAGTCGACACGTATCTCTTCCGTATCACTCATACCTTACACATACTGAAATATATGACAACAGTATGAGCAGTTAGCATCTCAGACATTAATAAATACACAGTAATAATTTTTATACATTCACCATGGTACCAATCATATCAAATATATTATAACACACGAGCCTAATTTCACACAAAAACTTTTAGCAACTAATTACATACGGGAGGGGTCGTTCGTGTGCTTTGTCCCATATCATGGAAGCAATTGAAACATTGAGTTAGCCATGGCGGAATTATTCGATCGTGACATTTATTTTTGAGATGCTAACATCTTTGAATTCATATATTTAACAATAAGAATTTGCACATTGAAACAAGTATAACAATCATCAAGTTTATAATATTCACTTATAAATTAATTTATATTAAATTATCAAGTTTATACTATTCATTTATATAATTGAAAAAGAACAATTATATTAAATCATCAAGTTTATAATATTATATATTTGAAAAACAATAATTATATTAAATCATCACGTTTATAATATTCATTTATAAATTGAAAAAGCACAATTATTTTAAATAATCAAGTTTATAGTATTATATACCCTGATCCGGAGAAGTACCATAACAAGGATAGGCGAATAACCGTTTGATTTAACGAGCTCCATCCAAATAAAGGAAGATTATGCTAAGTCACCTCGTCCTTGCAAACACGTCCTGAAATTTGTGAAACATATTTTTCAAGACGCGCTATGTCAGATCCTGACCATAATCTCGAGGAACGCTCAAATACAATATGCAAATACCCTGCAAGGGTCAAATTGCCCTCCATGCTATCTTCAGAGCCAACACTTTGAGATGTTGCCATCTCATAGCAAATTCCAGCTTGGGCGCAGATGACATGACTGATCGTTCGATTATATCATCAATTTCACAAGTTTCACCCACACATTGTAATTTAACTAATATTACCTTTGAATGATGAAAATTAAAAAAAAATAATTTGGGCGGTCACACCCCGAGTGCAAAGTAGGCAAAACATACTCACTAAGGTGTAATAGTAAAGTCAGCTAATGGCGGAGCAGTTGCACACTACAACAACACAACTGACTGGAGGGGGTATAATTCGTTGTTTTGACAATAATTCTGGAAATTGTTGTACTTTCGAGTTTTCCCGGGAAATGGTAGGAAGTCGACACGTTCCCAAGAAGATAGAACCCTTATTAGCCCCAATTTTTGCATCATATTTAGTGAGAAAATCCATCCCAAGAAGCATGGGATCTTCAATGGGAGACACATATATGTTCACTACACTCGAGTTCCACAATAGTAATGTATATGGGCCCACTAACATACACTCCATGTGACCATCACGAGCCGCCATATTAAAGTTTAAATATTTAATTAAGGGTGGCTTAGGGCTAAGCTGGTGAAATAATTTATCAGAAATAATTGTAACTTCGGCGGCTGTGTCTACTACTGCTTGGGTATCATGACCAGCTATTATGACCGGAACCTCGATGGCTGAGGGTGATTTAATTTGTTGTATAGTTAATTCCGGTTTAATTTTACCAGACGTTACATCTTTACAAGTTTTTGTTAGAGCGTTTTCCAGGTTTCCGGGAAGGGCGGTCTCTGAAAATACTACACCACATAACAGGAAAAACATGCTATAATGGCATTGGGAGATGGTGACCTTGACCTAGTGTTGAAATTGGACTCCCTTGTATGTCCTTAGATTAGATTAGATAGGGCTTGTGGTCACCATCATTTCTAAACTAGATAATTTCTCCAGTTTACTGGTGAATTTCCACATTGGTTTCCAAGACGAGTATACACACATTGAAAACTACATTATCGCCCAATTTTCGCCAAATTTGGGTGCTGGATAAAAACCTATGAATGCTAGGCGAACCACCCGTCTCTGAATTGAAGACGTCGCACTTACATCTGAACCCTCGCATCCACGTCTGGGCGGCGGAGTATTCAAACATACCCGGGGTTTGGCATCAACCTATGGCCTGGCTGGTGGACACCTAGTTTTTACATACCAACACCAGATATGTTTGGAAATGGTGTGATCTGGACATAAGCGCCCGGGTTTCCAACATCGGCATAACCCGACTGATAATATGTGGTGGCGTTCCCCGATATGACACATGATAAAACTGACCAACATCAGATTGAGTTGCACCATATCCTTGACACATTGGGAGCGTATCTCGAATTGAGATGTGGATATGACTGTTGGCTAATTTTCTGATCTTGGCTGACGTGGCAAGAATTATACTGAGAAACCAGCATTATTATGGGTATAACTTGGCTGTGCTGGCACACTCAGTTGTGATGATACATGATATTACGATGATGTATGTGGACCTGTTGTACCAGGTAGTTGTTCATCGTTAACATAAATGATAACATGGATGTAAACAAGAACATTCTCTTGGGAGGAATTCTCCAATCAGTTGTGTCTTCCCTGTTGAAATGCAGCCTAGCTGCTAATTGGCCTAGACGTAGCCTGGGGTACAAAAACCAGTGCTACAACTGTTGAATAGCACAGCGCACTCGATACGTCACAACTCATGAATATTGATGAAATGTGTCTGCTATAGCCGGAAGTCGACCAAGCTGTCATTTGACCGAGTTTCATTGTTCGCAATTCTTTGTCACAAAAATGTCTGAATTTATGTGTATAAACCTCTCCGAAGTAGAAGTACCTGGTGCCAAACTGAAAGGAGATTTCAGTCAATACACCAACGTCAAATTGAAGCTATGGTTGACATGTAGAGGATTGAAATTAAGTGGAAACCGATCGGAACTTATCAAACGGTGAGTTTGTTTACATTTACTTCCTCGTTCAATTGTTGTACACTCGAGCGGTCTAAACTGTTTTAAAATCACATATTACCAAGTTTGCGGACAGTTAACTAATATTCGACAATGAATTAATTAATTATTATTTGATTAATGTCCCGATCGTATATCTATTAACCCATTATGTGGCATATTTTCTTCTGTTTATTTTTTTGCTATTTGCTTTGTAAGTTTGTAAACACTGGCAAAGTTTTTTGTTTGTTTGTTGTTGTTTTGCTTTCGAGCTGGAATCATACCATTCATGGTCAATGGTTTCTGGAGTATTATAACGTTTGTGTTTCTTATGGTGGTAATATCATGACATTTATCAATATTATTACATGTAGTCCAGGCTAGTTGGGAGAAATGTAAATGTAAAAGAAGTATATATATGTGCTAAATTGAACAATTCATGTTTCAATGGGCATTGCGGCTGTATATATTATTCTTACTCACTCAATGACTCGTGATGTTATATTCCTATATTTCAGATGTGGAGAAGCTAGAGTGATGTGCAAAGCGATTGACGTTAAAATCGATAAAGGGAAATGGTATGAGAAGAGAATCAAGGAGATCAGCAATGATAATAATGGCGCCGTGGCAACAGTATTGCCAATCACAGGTTTGGAAAGAATTCCATGCCGATGCCCTGCCGCCATTGTTCAATTATGGTCATGTTTATTTTTGGCTTGTTGAGTCGATGCCAAATCTGCCTGATGATGTGGCCGATAGTGATTAATTCGGTGCCTCAATAACGGAAAAGCAGTTGACGAGAGGAAGACAATATGTAGCATCTGGTTTTGTTACTGATGTTTCAGCTAAAAGTTTGAAAAATGCTGTTCACTTCAAAGGGACAGTCGATGCTTCAGTGAGGAGCCAGAAATAGTCGGTGACAGTATCCCTGTCTTCAATCCGTGGGGCTGTGAAAGATGCTAGCTGTCACTGTAAGGCATCTGCACTCTCTATGTGCAGCCATGTTGCTGCAATGTTTCTATTACTGTGTGATTATGTGGGGAAGACATCAACTGCATGTACAGAGTTGCCATGTGAATGGAAAAAGGGCAGTAAAAGGAAAAATCCTAGCAGTATTAATAAGGCAGTGTATAAAAATACAAAACTCAACAATGACTTGATAAACTTTGACCCCCGCCCCGAAACAAGCAGGGATGTCAGTGATAAGTCAGTAAATTATTTCCTGTCCGATCTGTCACATGCTAACAGGAACACTAATGTTATAAGTATGTGGGAGACTGTTCTTCTCAAAACCTATGAGGATTACACATTGGGTGAAGAGCGTCAGTCAGTACTGACTATATTGATGCAAATGTTGGCACATAACATCCAACCAACCGGATCTATGAGAAGCAAAGCAGCATTGATGATGGATGGAACAGAAGATCAGACTTCAAGCAGTACATGGATGTCTGATCGATATTTACGCATGACTGCATCAATTGCCAAAGAATCGATGGCACTCATGCATTTGATTGAGTCCGATGGCACACAGTGTAATCGTTTGCGTTATTTCAACTATATGAAGAAAATGTGTGGGGTATTGACTAAGTTTCTACATTCTACATGAAAAGAGGGATTGAAATGGAGGAGCAGGCACGGTCAACTTATGCAACGATGAATCCGGGATATTCTGTTACAAAAACTGGTGTGTGGGTCAATCTAGCCCACCCCAGTTAGCGTGCAGCCCTGATGGGCTAGTTTATGATCCAGTAAGAGGATGCTTTCGCATTGTTGAAATAAAGTGTTTAAAGTTGCTGGAAAAGTACACAGTTGATGAACTGAAAAATTAAAATGATAAAGATAAAGTGACCAGGATTGATGAGGACAAGCTGATTCTTAAGGAATCTCATTCATATTACCACCAGATTCAATTCCAGTTGGGGGTCACAGGATTCGACAGGTGTGATTTTGTTCTATTTTCATCAAAAGTACCCCCTTCTGTTTAAAGAATACACCCAAATCACAACTGTATTCGTGATTTATTTACTTCAAATATAAAATGATGGAAATCTGTTGTTGCCCCTGAAGTGTTCGATAAAAGAGTACCAAGGGGACCGATGCCTTTCATGCTGTCAGAATAATAACATGAACTAAGTTACCATTGAGCATTCTATCATTGATATGTTTGTGCATTCATTTTATTCAACAGTACAGTACATTAAACTTAAAGTGGCACATAGTCTTCTAGTCTCATATTAAAACTAGTAATTAAGTACTACATGTACATTGTATTGTGGTGTAATTGTTTTTTTATATAAAGATGGATAAATACAACATCCCGTCTGATATTTGAACATATACATGTATCATGCTATACGCACTATATATGCAGTTATGATCTATTTAAGTTACAGAAATTATTGCCTCGAGTTATCAAAAGGTCCCTTTGGTATATAACCATAAAGATGAGGGTTCATTCTAATATTTGGCCTGATAAGGTAAAATCGAGAGCGTTTGTGTGGATGAATGTTTGTCACAGTGCAAGTAATTATTAGGCTTAATTTGAGACTTTAAAGTCATGTGCCAATTTAAGTCATGGAGATCTATAGTGGAGAATTAGTACAATATACACATCACAAAGTAATATACACATAGTAATAGTACGGTATATGCAGTAATCTACTTGGCCAACTGGTCTTGAAAGTTTACAAGACAACAGGCAATAAAAATAGCTTGAGTTGCCATCGGTGTCATACTGAGTGGAATGATACTAGATACTAGACTAAACTTTTTGATTCGTTCATTGAACCTCTCAACATGTATTCGTGCTTTAGCGATTTTCCTGGTCAGAAGTTCCTCCTGAGCAGTGTGTTTATCACGACCCATCAAAAATGGAGGTATTTTCGTGTGCACTTGACGTGACATCAGTATATCCTCCAAAGTAAAACCCCTGTCCACCAGAATAAGATCGCCTGGATTGAGATGGTTCAAAATTCCAAATTTCTGAAATGTGTCTCGGTCACTCATTGCTCCTTCATAAAGATCAGACACGAACACTGCTGTTCCATTAGGGGCCACAGCCATCAGGCATTTGAATGTATGGTGATGTTTATAATTTGAAAACAAATAACTTTGTCTTGCCAGATTTCTTGGCTTCTGCACATAGAATTCAGTGCAGTCAATGGAACACCGTACTTTCTTGAATCCTTTGAATGATTTTGGCACAGACGTTTTCAGAATATTCCTATCTGGAAACATCACATCTCTGATAGAATCAAAATGGTAATATAAAAACTGCAGCCAGGTGGTAAATATGCACCGTAATGCAGTTTCTGACAGGTTGAACAAATGAGCCATTGTTTTGTAGCAATAACCTCGTCCGTGTCGCACCAGTGTTATGAATAGCTCATCAGTAGGCTTTGTGTTTGATGGTTTAGCTTTCCGATACCAATAACTCAAGTTTGCAGATGCTGGTCCAAGGAAATTGAAAAGGGCTGTAAACTGCAAAAACGTCAATCCAGTGAAGAATTACATTTTTATGACATTGTCTTTGAGAGAATCCAGACTCAATGAAGGCGAGTCACAGCAGGAATGACCACATCTTCCATCAACCGATACATGTGATGTATTTATTTCATTTCGAAGTATGATTGTTTCGATTTTACACTGAAGTTCAGGCCTGGTGTAAACCGTCTGTGTAGATGTAGATGAGTGATCACATATCGGCATGATGCGAACAGGCCCCGTTTGTATTCCAATTCCATTCTGGAAAAGAAACATTGAATGTATTTGTTTGTTCCACATCAGTCTGTTTAAATATTTATTTAATACATTTTTCCATTAATTTGTTCGCAAACACAATATAAGCCAATCTGGGTTAATTACATTGTGGTAATTTGTAAATATCATTATTTTGTTAATAATATCAGTTGATATTTAGCCATCAACTTTAATTCTGTATTCAACTATCGTGGAACATTTTGATTAATACATGTACCGGTACTAACCCTTGTTATTTCGGGTTCATGCTCACTTGGGTGATGCTGATCAGTCGCCAGTTCAATAGCACTCACATCTACTATTTGAACATGCTATTCAACCGTTAAATGGAATTCTTCACTGGTATTGAGTCGTTTCCGTTTAACTGGCGTACTAGTGCATCTTGATGTGGGTGGTCTCCTTGACGATTGTCTGAATTTCTCGAGCTAAAAAAATAAGACCATTTCTTTCACAGCAATTCTCAAAATAAGATAGCATTTTTTTCACAGCTATTCTCAAAGGTTGACATTCTGTTTGTCTTGTATGTACACCAGGGTTCGCGTTGTCGGTAGCCAAATTAGCCAATGGCCAATCTTTTTCGAATTTGGCTAATAAAAATTTCATTTGGCTAAATGTTTTTTTTACCACAAATGGAGACGGAAAGAATGGAGTCGGAAAGCTAACTAAAAAAGCGCTGAATAGATCGACATTCAAGATGAAATTAGGCAACGAAAGTATTTCGTACCACGGAAATATCGTACCATAACGGTGGCGTTGATTGAATTGTGATGGCTGTACAAAGGGAACATTACACATTGAACTGCACATAATCAAAATTCACGAGACAGCAAATAGTAAGCTCTTACATTTAACCAGCCCAATCGTTAAAACGCTTAAGCTGTATACTGGTTATGTAATTTTTTTGTTAACTCAATGGTTACGTAATGTATCATTAACTGCTTCCCATCTAATAACCTGGCTTCACCATAAAAGGTTTGAATACAATAGATATTCAATAGTTATCACCTTACTATAATAAGTAATAGTTAGCGACCGTCGTGGTGTCATCGACATAGAGTTATTACAATTGGTTTAGCGGATTTGTGTGATTATAATTATATCGAATTTTAGTTTCATGTTTGCGATAGCCGTGTTCTATATTAATGTTTTATGAATTGATCTGCCTGTGTGATACCTATGTTCGTATAATATTGTTTTTGTGTTGTTTTAATTATGTTTTTATTCTGAGTAACAAATAATGTTTAAAACAAATTTAATTTGGCCAAATTGTTTTTTAAGTTGGCCAAAAACCATTTGGCCAAAGTTGTTTTCATTTGGTTAATAAAATTTTCATTTGGCTAAACTTTTGGCCACAAGATTTTTACGGTCCAGTGCGAACACTGATGTACACTTCTGAGTTCTACATGTATACATAATATGTTATCGATTAAATTATCAGTCCAACATTATCTTCACACCAGTCTCCCTTTTAATCCATTTATGTATAAACCCAAGTCATTGCCAGAAGTCACACACACAAAAGGACTACATGCACGTTTCATGATGCATGTTGTTTTTCTTTTTCTTTTATTTTTGGGGTGGGTGATTGTTTTTTGCCCACATTTAATGTCATTAAGGATCATGGGACCTCAATTTTTTATCTGGGAATCCAGGTATTATTCATCATGTTTTCAAAGATATAAAACTGCTCAATGGAGTCTCCTAATTCCATAATAAATATTAGGGTTCCCATGATTATTAACACAAACAGTAGATCATCCCATGAATCTCTACTCTGTCTGATGCCGGTCTACGGGCGTAGAGATTCGTGGCATGATCTACACAAACGGGTGACATGTGACAATACAATGACTTTGATTAAGAAATTGAAAGCTACCTGTGCACTTGATGCCGTTGCTGGAATAGGATGTGGGTGATCATCTGTTGGTCCTTTCTCTCCAACAAAATGCTTACTGCAGATGAATGTATCTTTGTTTATTTTGGAGACGTTGAATTGACTGTGCGATCGACCGCAATTCTTGATCCACCACATTCAAGTTATTTTTCCTGTTGTGTCTTCGGTTTCGGGATATTTATGAAGAATGCTCCTTCAATTCCGGTCCTATCCGGGTATCGACTGTCATTGTTGCAAATTCTATAGCAACAATGTTTCTTATAAACCATATTTATAAATGAACGAGTGTCATTAGCGTGAAATATATCAAAACTTTAGCCAACAATTTCAGAAAGCGATTACGTGATAAACAAAAGCTTGTCCGACTTTCGCTAATAGACCATTCCCGGGTTATAAGAAATGAACGCCACAAATTATCTCCCTGCTCGCTTAATGCCAGAGGGGCTGTTAACCCTTTTACCGCTAAATAGAACTCTGGTCGTGTGTCTTACTGCTGAATATATTTCCATATTGCCTATTGTGGTATCGTAGAACATAGCTTACCAACATATTTTCGAGTATTTCGGTAACGTAAGTCTTTAATTTAAGCTACATGTATCCGGACCTCGTCCACTACAGTAAGAAATAATGTGTCATCAATCATCACTGATATGAAAATAATGTGTTTGGCTAAATTGTCAATGTTTATATCCAAAAAGTTGAATTCCTGGAGTGAATGTATATACCACGAGGTCTCAAGAAGTCTACCTCTTCGCGTCCAGCATAGGAAAATAATATTGAATGTTTCAATGACATTATAGCTTGAGGACGGGAGCGACCCATCATATGGTAAATATTCAACCAGGCTCTGCTTATATAAATTAAAATTTAAAGTTTAAACTAAATTCAACACATTATAAAAATATCAGTTTTTGAATTGATGACTGATGTACAGTACAGTACAATAACGATTAACATTATGATCTTGTAACTAAACATGTTAGAATATTGACAGTAGTGTGGTATTAAACCTTTTACTGCTAAATTGATTTCTGGACATGTGTCTTAGAGCTGAATATATTTCCATATTAAATATGCCTATCGTGGTATTATAGAACATACCTTACCTAATATATCTCCCAACATTTCTGTAACATATATTCTCGAGTTAAATCTCCCCTTTATATGTAAAGGTAAGTAACGAAATCCACTGAGTGTCAGGTATCTGTAACATACATGTATATACTCGAGCATAGTTCGTTTGCGATAAAAACTTTCCCACTCACATTCACAAGCTATGTACCGACGAAAACCACTCAATCAAGTCAATGCCAGGTTAGTAAATTAACGTAAATTATTATGTATATTCTATATCTATAAACCACTAATTGAGTAAAATGTTGTAATATATATAGGGTGATCAAAATAGAAGCAGTTGAAAATTATAGACTAATTTAAGAAAAAATTATTCTCACTTCTCATCTACGTTGTAATAAACATATCACGAAATTCGGCAACCCAGTAATTTTAATCGTTTTGTAATATATTACTATCACAACAAATGTCATATAACCGTTACATACAGATCTCGTAACTTATGCTCATTTGTCACTAAATTCACAAATCTCTGCAAGCATTTGTTTTCTTAAAATTTCGCAAAACGCATTTCGCACAGTGGGTTCACAATTTCAAAAATCGCCTTTATGTACCGTAGTAAATGCGTACAGTAAACAACATTCGTTTTCACTCATAAATTGTCCTAATAATACGAACGCTGATATATTCACACTTTTCACTATAGTGTATCACATCATCATTTATACAAAGAGTTAGGTCTGATTTCATGACATTTGTTTAAAATGTGTGTTTCGCAGAAATGCTACTACCAGATACTGGTGGTGTCAATCAAGGTAACACGTAACAATATTTTTAAAAACACCAAGACATCCTCTAAAAATCCACAAATTCATAACTAACCTTTTCTCAATGAACATACCACACCCATGGTGACAAAAAATATTGTTACTCTATTCTAAGAAATTACCCCCTACTCATCATCGAAACTAAAGAGTGTCACCTTTAGCATTCCGCAGTGCGTTCGCTCCCCAACTCTGGCATGTGTTACACCGACCACAACCGATGACATAGCCCTTCTTTCTCTCACCAAGACCGGCTTAGACAATCTTATCAGCATGTGTCACGCATATAGTGTCCAATGGCGATTCAAGTTTTCTTGCACGAAGAGTCTCATTGTTGTTTTCAATGAAAGCAAATCTCACTACAATCGTTCGCACAGACAATGTGAGATTGGAGAGAGTGTCATACGAGAAGAGAAGGAATGTATCCATCTCGGTCTTCTCCAGAATAAGTTCTCAAACTACTCGTCTCGTGCCTCCACCGTGTCCTCAAAAATGAGGAAAAATTTCTTCTCTGTTATCGGCAATGCACTACTCAAATGTGCAACACCCTTGACAATGTGTCATCTTCTGAAGACTGTAGTGTTGCCTAGAGCACTCTACGGATGTGATGTAACTTCTCTTGACAGCAGAACATCCATCGCCACCATGGAGCGGTCAATGAGAACGTGCTCCAAATTTACACAGTCACTACCCAAGAGAGCAAGTACCAAGCTCACCCTTGGCTTAGTCGGACTTCTTCCAATTCAGAGGGAAATTCACATGCGGAAGTTATGTTTCCTCGGAAGTCTGATCCATCTTCCTCCAGAAAAACAGATACCACTGAAACTGTTCATATTTAAGGCATATCTGTTTAGCCTCTTCCGTCGGCCAGTAAGCGGTTTTGTTTCGGAGATTTTCCCCATACTTAATGAATATGGCATTGAGTCCCATCTTGAAAACTTCATGCTGAACGGATCCTTTCCAGATCTAAAATCTTGGAAAACTATTGTTAAGAACGTTGTAATAATTTAATACGCCGAACACAGGAGGAATTCAGTTTCATTGGATGACAATTTATTGATCCTTGGAAAAGTTATTCAAGACCCACTATCCGGGTGGAAAATGTGGAAGATGATCCAGTCTTATCCACGAGCATCCGCTAAACTGAAAAACCTTGCCATTCTGTTGAACAGAACAACATATTGCAACAACCTAACGTGCCAACAATGTTTATATGTGTATGACAATGAAATTGACCATGCCTTATATTCCTGCACTTCCATGTTTATTCTTGCTTTGATAAATCACTTATGGGACACAATAATCAACCACCATGGAATATCCGTCAGTATATATCTCGACAGCCTCCCAAGATGTGATTTATATGCTCTGCTCCTTGGTTCCGATGATCCACGCATCACATGGCAGATTGACCACTGCCGCGAGCAAATTATAGATACATCTGCTTCATTTCTCCTGGCAATGACTAGGTCGATAAGAGGATCTGCTAGAAGATGACCTACGAAACTTACTTCCGACCATAGGGATGTGAGATACCAAAAACATAGCATTCTTTACTTATATTGTATCTTCCTTTAAGCTCAGAATGTCTCGCATTTGTATCACACTGTAAACAATGTAAAACTTGAAATCTTGCTTATGGTATATATTGAAGGCATATCAACATTGATTCAACTTGCGCCTCCTACAAATTTTTTTTTTTGTCTGTCACGCACGACATTTTATCACTTGCCGAAGTATATAACTCACTTCGTCCTACCAATGCCAGTGGGTCGCATCCATCGTGAGTATTTCCTTTTACACTCTGACACATAGGCAAGCATTCTGATCTTAAATACCTTAAATACTTTCAATATTAATGTTCTTCTCTAAGAAACCATATCACTATATATACTGTCTTATGTACATATTAGTGTAATATATTCAATATCTCCATAGAAGGAGGCAATAAAGATATATATAAATGGCTTCCGATTAGAAAGGACTGTGTTGCTAAACGCCATGTAACACGATAATATAGCTTCTTTCTGAATATTACGATTTTCAAGATAACTTTGTGTGTATATATGTATCTTGTAAAAGTGACTGCCGTTAGATATAAACAAAAATAGAACCATTTTAAACAAAAAAACCAGGTGTGATTGTTAGGCCACTTCCGATAACCAACAAAGATAGATGTTTACGTTGGATCAAACTGTGTAAATGAAGCCATTATGAAACATCAATATCAAATAGCAAATTGAATATCGAAGCTATGCTAATGGTTCACACCTTGCTGAAATAAACCAAACGGAGGTGTACATGTGGTAATTAATCTATAATCCCTCTTTTGTTGAAATAAATATAACGATATCAGTTTACCATAATACCACGAGCGTCCTGAATGAGCCCCGGTCAGATCAGACCGGATGCAAAGGATTATCAAATAATGGCCTTTTAAAATTCCACACCCTATTTTGCCGTCAATAAAGTACATTAAAGAAAACGCCGACTATCACCGAGTTCAGTTACATGTTGCCATGCGGCAACAATGGCACAACGTGAACTTGTTCGGTGAAGGTTGCGTGCTATACACCACGAAGCACGTGCACTGCTTGAAATTTCGTGTAATTCTCTTGGAAAACATCTGTTGATTCACATTTACACGTACATTGTCGCATTAATATAGAGGAAGCTTTAGATTCTCAAATGGATACAGTAAAACGTTCGCAGGATCAGATCCTAAAGGTAAGTGTGAATAGCAGACATTTGAACTCAATATTAATTACCACGGTGTTATAACAGCAACAAATGTATACATTTATAACGAAAAACACTTCACATAAAACACATACTCGCGGGGACATGACAATCTGCGGGATGGGATGGGATATGGGACAAAACGACAATCTGCGGGACATAATTGCAAATTGCGTGGGACGGCCGATATCTCGAGGAATACAGGGCGTAGGGGGCTCATTTTGGTGTCTAACGAAAGGCACACGTTCGCCCTATCCAAACTTATTAACCCCGCAACTAACCAAACACAAGAAGCTGCATTATTTAATCGACAACTGACCTAACATGGGGTGGAATTTGGGATAGCATGACAATCTGCGGGACAGGATTTTCAAATTGCTTGGGACGGCCGATAGCTCGAGGAATACAGCGCATTGTGGGCTACTTTTGGTGTCTAACGAAAGGACCACATTCTCCCTATCCACACATATTAACCCCGCCACTGACCGGACACCGGAAGTTACATTATCCGGTCGACAACTGACCTAACATAAAATGCCACAAACACGAAAAACTGCGTTCGACATTATTGTTTAGAATTTAGATTTCTCGATGAATACACTAGCAAACAACATGTTTTAGGTGTCAAATAACGCAGTGGAGTACTGTGCATTCGTTTTTAGCTACAATATGGCTGTTTTAGTGCGAATATTGTAATGGCGAACACGCAAACACGCTCCGATAAAACAGCTAAAAAATAGACTCGATGTTTACAATTACAGGATCGATTTCAGCCGGTATATTCAATATAATGGGACGTATAGTATATCAAAATGTAGAAATAGACACAGGGAATGCATTTTTTTCAAATGGGTCCACCAGGCGGTGAAATTGTTGCAGAAATTCGCTCCAAGATATTCTCACTTATTTTTATTTCAGTTGTGACTAAAAGCCCAGATGCCGGAGCCCAGCGACTAAAAGCCAAGTTACAAAATAGATCAACTGGTTTGAACGAATGAATATGTCAATGGTAAGACTATTCAAAAGAATATTCAAATCAAATAGTGTTTATAGACTTAAAAACTTTATATGTCCGCCATTCATATGCGGTGGAGGTTCTCATATTATCTGCCAGTCATACGCGGGGGAGGTTCTGATATGAACATATTATCTGCTGGTCATATGCGGTGGAGGTTCATATTATCCGCCGGTCATACACGAGGGAAGTTCTCATATTATCCTCCGGTCATACACGGTGGAGGTTCTGAATGAACATATTATCTACCGGTCATACGCGGTGGAGGTTCATATTATCCACCGGTCATACGCGAGGGAGGTTCTCATATTATCCTCTGGTCATACGTTGGGGAGGTTCTCATATGAACATATTATCCGCCGGTCATATCCTCCCTCGGGTGTGACCGGTGGATAATATGAGAACCTCCCTCGCATATGACCGGCAGATAATATGTTCATATGAGAACCTCCACCGCGTATGACCAGTGGATAATATGAACCTCCACCGCGTATGACCGGCAGATAATATGTTCATATGAGAACCTCAACCGCGTATGACCGAATGATAATTTGTTCATATGAGAACCTCCACTGCGTATGACCGGCGGATAATATGTTCATATGAGAACCTCCCCTACGTATGACCGGTTGATAATATGAACCTCCATCGTGTATGACCGGCAGATAATATGTTCATATCAGAACGTCCCACACCTATGACCGAAGGATAATATGAGAACTTCCCTCGCATATGACCGGCGGATAATATGAACCTCCACCGCGTATGACCGGCGGATAATATGTTCATATGAGAACCTCCACCGGGTATGACCGGCGGATAATATGAGAACCTCCCTCGCCTATGATCGGTGGATAATATGAGAACCTCCCTCGCGCATGACCGGCGGATAATATGAACCTCCACCGTTTATGACCGGCGGATAATATGTTCATATCAGAACCTCCCCCACATATGATCAGAGGATAATATGAGAACTTCCCTCGCGTATGACCGGCGGATAATATGAACCTCCACCGCGTATGACTGGTGGATAATATGTTCATATGAGAACCTCCACCGCGTATGACCGGTGGATAATATGAACCTCCACCGCGTATGCCCGGCGAATAATATGTTCATATCAGAACCTCCCCCACGTATGACCGGAGGATAATATGAGAACCTCCCTCGCGTATAACCGGTGGATAATATGAGAACCTCCCTCAAATATGAGAACCTCCCTCGCGTATAACCGGTGGATAATATGAGAACCTCCCTCGCGTATGACCGGCGGTTAATATGTTCATATGAGAACCTCCCCATCGTATGACCGGAGGATAATATGAGAACCTCCCTCGTGTATGACCGGTGGATAATATGAACCTCCACCGCGTATGACCGGCAGATAATATGTTCATATCAGAACTTCCCCCGCGTATGACTGGAGGATAATAAGAAAACTTCCCTCGCGTATGACCGGTGGATAATATAAACCTCCACCGTGTATGACCGGCAGATAATATGTTCATATGAGAACCTCCCCCGCGTATTACTGGCAGATAATATGAAAACTTCACCGCATATATGAATGGCGGACACATAAGTTTTTAAGTCTATAAACACTATTTGATTTGAATATTCTTTTGAATAGTCTTACCATTGACATATTCATTCGTTCAAACCAGTTGATCTATTTTGTAACTTGGCTTTTAGTCGCCTGGCTCCGGCATCTGGGCTTTTAGTCACAACTGAAATAAAAATAAGTGCGAATATCTTGGAGCGAATTTCTGCAACAATTTCACCGCCTGGTGGACCCATTTGGAAAAAAATACATTCCCTGTGTCTAATTCTACATTTTTATATACTATACGCCCCATTATATTGAATATACCGGCTGAAATCGATCCTGTAATTGTAAACATCGAGTCTATTTTTAGCTGTTTTATCGGAGCGTGTTTGCGTGTTCGCCTTTACAATATTCGCACTAAAACAGCCATATTGTGCTAAAACGAATGCACAGTATTCCACTGCGTTATTCGATACCTAAAACTTATTGTTTGCTAGTGTATTCATCGGGAAATCTAAATTCTAAACATTAATGTCGAACGCAGTTTTTCGTGTTTGTGGCATTTTATGTTAGGTCAGTTGTCGACCGGATAATGTAACTTCCGGTGTCCGGTCAGTGGATAGGGCGAATGTGGACCTTTCGTTAGACACCAAAAGTAGCCCTCTATGCGCTGTATTCCTCGAGCTATCGGCCGTCCCACGCAATTTGAAAATCCTGTCCCGCATATTGTCATGCTATCCCAAATTCCACCCCATGTTAGGTCAGTTGTCGATCAAATAATGCAACTGCTGGTGTTTGGTTAGTGGCGGGGTTAATATGTTTGGATAGGGCGAACGTGTGCCTTTCGTTAGACACCAAAATGAGCCCCCTACGCCCTGTATTCCTCGAGATATCGGCCGTCCCACGCAATTTGAAATTCTGTCCCGCAGATTGTCGTTTTGTCCCATATCCCATCCCATCCCGCAGATTGTCATGTCCCTAATCGCGGCACAATTAATATTCATAACGCATCGTCGATCGGGACTACTATTTTCACGTTTTAGTTTGAAATTTAAATAACACTATCCGAGTGTGGTCGTTGGCATTGTTTAATCCAGCGTAAACAGATGTCTTAGTTACTTTTTTATTGAGGAAACCGAACTAAAACATGTATAAATATCGTTTGTCAACCGGGACCGGGCTGTCCGGACATGTTCCCAATGTACATTTCAACGCCATTTTAGCTTTTTAAGACATATTTTGCTCTCGTGTTCGTAATTTCCATATGGCTTACAATGGTAGTTAGGGCACCGCTTGTTGTGCGATTCAGATCACTAGGCAGGCGTATGTCGCTTCCAGGTTTAAGCCATCGGCTCAATGGCTATAATTGAAATTGGGGCATTACCTACGGATAGGTCCATTAGTTTGTCTGCTAATCGGGGTATAGGGTCTTATTTAGATAGGCTTTGCGCAGCTTATTTACACCAAGCCGGACTGTCGGGGTTAAAAAAAGCTATGACGCGACTTGCTTCTAACCTCATGCGGATCGACATATTAAATATAATATTTATGGAGTATTATCATACTTCACCCTAGTTAAAGTCTGCTACGGGATTTGTGAGTAATTTTCTCCCTCAAGTTACATATAAGCGTCGCGACAAAGACCAGAATGTTAGTCAATAATCATGACGCGATTTTGGTGCTGTGTACCGGATTGAAAAGCCTCTGTTACAAAATTAGAAAATCTTGAAAAATATCCATGGATGAAAAGTGTAACTTTCCATTCGTTTCCCCCACAAAATTCACAAACGGGATATACGGAGGAAATCGATGGCTGTGTTGCGAAGGGAAAACTTCAGTTCAAATAGCCTATCTCGAGTTTGTTCTCTTCATTTCGACGACAGAAACGATCCGAAAGACAAAAGCTCGATGCCGACTTAGTTCAAATACAACAATTTCAAAAAATCAAGCAACAACAGGTATGACAGCATTTATATTTTAACTTGACATATAATTTGATAACTGGTTTACGTAGATATGAAAGTTGTTCAGTAATCAGCAGTAATTTGGGTTATTTTGGCAAGGGATTGTCAACCTTCATAGTGTTTCTTTGAAGATTACGATAAGTCACTTTACAAATTGTTCTCACCAACTTAGTTCAATAAATACATATCACAGCTATAATATCACAGCTATAAGTAGTCTGTAACCTTTAACTGAAGCTAAATAGTACTCATACCAAGAATTAAAAAAACGCTCTTTATTGCCAGATGTTACCAAAAAATTAAAAAAACAACACACACCGGTTATTTCTTTCTATTAGCAAATGTCCGCTGGAATTTTGGTGTATAGATGGTAAGAGGTAGGTTTTTCTCACCTTCTATAAAAACTGGGGGAAAGGCAAACATCTTAATTTGTTAGAAATCAATCAAACGCGGAAAATTTCAAACCTACGGATTCATGTTGAGCGTGCAATTAAAAGACTTGGAGAATTTAAGTTGATTGGCTAAACAGCTATTCCATGGACAATTAAGCCTGTTATAAATCAAACGGTTGCTGTTTGTGCTGTTATTACAAATGTGCAGTCTAAGCTGGTTACAAATTAAATAATACCAACCTAAGTGAATATAGTGACATACAACTCTCCCATCAAATTATTAACATTTTAAAAGCCATTTCAGTGCAGTATGCTCAATAATATAGACGTTTATAATTATTAAATCATTTTATATAATCTGTTATATTAATATTAACATAATTGAATCTTTGAAACTATACCGGTACCACACCAGTATGTTACCTTTAAATCACGATATGATTTCATTCAAAATTTACTAGTAACTTCAACAAGTATTAAGTCCTGCGAGTTTTAGTTAATACCAGTAGATAAGAACATGATCTGATTGCAAATAGTTCACACATAAACTGTGATAATATGAGAACAGGAGCTGTTTTCAACCAATATCTGCCAAATGTTATTTGATGAAAGAAGGTATAAAATAATCACTCTTTTCACAGTCAGGCCATTCCCTATACGTATTAATAGAGTTTCAATAAAAGGCTTTATTAACAATAGGCATTTGTACTTGCAATCATTTGAGTAACTCGGGAACACCAAAAAGCATTCCATTATTACAGAGAGGATCTATCTACCCGAACAAGAGTTGATAAAGTGTTAAATGTTTATGAAAGGCTTTATTAACAATAGGCATTTGTACTTGCGATCATTTGAGTAGGCCTAACTCCAGCCCAATCTTCCGAGTTGATATGGGAGAAGTGCCCCTCGGAAACCAGGGAGGCGACAGCATAATGACTTTGAGAAGGGTGTGGGGTAACTTACACCTAACGCTATCTGACCTCTGCTCATCCCTGGTATCGTGTAAAACCAATATATGGGGGGTTGGCAACAAAGAAGATAGCTTCTTCTCATTAGTACGGAGTGGGGTCAAGGTCGCGGGTGACTGAACTCTTGGATAGTCAGCCGTTACCTCGTCCTCAGCTAGTACTGATTTACATCAGACTCTGTAAGAGCCGTTACCAGTTATTAACTTTGGACTCATTAGCTTAACTGGTCTTGAGTGCCTCTAAACTGGAGGACTTGAAATAAGATACTCTTGGGTTACCAAATGTTATTTGCCAGCATAGATGAATTATCTCGGTGGCTATGTGGGTACCAACATGGGGTATTTGTTGCAGCTTTGTATAATTGATTGTATTTATGAAAACCCTCATATTGACCCATAAATTATTCTGAAAATATCTCCCAAACATTTTGGACTATGAAAGTGCTAAATAAAATAGTTATCAACAATTTCCCATAGAATGTATGCTAATAGAAACTGCTCAATATTTTATCAACATCTCCCAATAGAAAACACAAGTTTTAACAAAATTTATCTAATAAGAAATTGCTAAGCAATTTTACCAACACTTTCCCGTGTTTTCAATAAGAAAGAGCTAAGTCAATTTTAACTACGAAAATGCTGAATAAAATATAAAAGAGGTTGCTTGAGGCACAAATGCAACAAACAATTTCACCGAAATACATTGAGCCACGAGAACCGAAGTTGCCATGCCAATGACTGGAAATCTTTTATTGCACTGAGCAACAGGAACAACCGAAGAAGTTGCACAAATGCAACAGATAATTCCCCCTGATTATATATTATTCATGGGGGGCTTTCATTGAGCCACGGGAACAACCTAAGAAGTTGCTTGAGGTCCAAATTTGAACAACCAATTTCCCCAGGTTAACCATTCTGATCTTAGTTTACCCTTTCCTATAGGAGCCCTGTGTGGAGGCGATCATTCAATGGGTACCATTTCGTCAGCTAGTTTCCCTGTCATTACATCAATGTTGACTATGGGCCATTTGAAAATCAACATCTTTAATTATTCGAGGAGGTTAGCAGTATTGACATTAACCTTAAAACCACTACGCTTTCACGTAGGTGATGGCTCACGAATTGTAGGTAGAATTAGTGCTAAATATATTTGTATCAATTTTGGTGCAACTCCCCTCATGCATGACTTGAACCGCGCCACTTTTGTCATATTTAAACCACGTCTATTAGACGCATGCATGCGTTATATAATGGAGATGATTATATATAAGTTTGGTGGTAATCGGCAACTAAACAAATTCTTATCATAGTTATTACCCCCCCCCCCCAATCTCTCACCCAAACGGCACCAATTTCGCGTCTTTAAATCACACATTTATATTCCTCGTATCACGGAGAAGAATAATATATCAATTTGATCGAAATATGTGCTAAAAAAATGGCCCCTCCCCTGACACTAACAACGTCACTTTAGAAAATTTTAACCAGCACCATTATCTTACTCGTAAAAAGTTACCCCTGTTAGACCGCCTTGGTGCCATCTCGAATGTACCCGTAAAGTTATATATAGAACACAGACAGATATTCGCAAATATTTGATTCATTGTATCTTTTGAGAAGAACGTGTATAAGTTTGATGGTAATTGGCACTAAAGTTTGTGACTAAACATATTTTTATATGTTTTTGGTGACCCTCCCGTCCCTATTTCGGACTCAAGAGGCGCCCACTTTTGACATCATTAAACCACACACTTAGACTCATTATAGAGATGAATATATATATAATTTATGAAAATTGGCGAGTATACATATTCGTATCAAATTTAGGGCCACCATTGCATATATATCTCTCACCCAAAAGGCACCAATTTGGCGTATCTAAACCACACGTTTAGATTATTCGTATCACGGAGAAGAATATGTATCAATCAGGTGGAAATCGGCGCTAAACATATTGACTCGAATGGCCCCACTTTTGACATATTTAAACCACACAATTAGACTCCTGATATCATGGAGATTATTATTTGTCAGTTTGGTGCTAATCCGCGACTAAACAAATTTAGTGCCCACCCCACCCACCCCCATCTCTCACCAAAGCAGCACCAATATGACGTCGTTAAAATCACACGATTAGATTCCTCATATCATGGATAAGAATTTGTATCAATTTGGTGGAAATTGGCGCTAAAATATTCGGTATCAATTTTGGTGCCACTCTCCCTTTCAGTTCACCCCTGACTCGAATGACGCCACTTTTGACAGCTTTAAGCGACGCCATTAGACACCTCATACCATGGGGATAAATTTTTATAAGTTTCGTGGCAATCGGCGACTAAACCAATTAAACGCCCCCCCCCCCCCAAATCTCTCATCCCAACCGACACCAATTTGGCGTCTTTATCTCACACAATAAGATTCAGTGTATCATGAAGAATATCTCAGAAGAATGTGCATCAATTTGGTGGAATTCGGCGCAAAAATTATTTTGATCAATTTTGCTGTCCCTCTCCCATTCCGGGCATCCCTGACGCGAACGGCGCGACTTTTGGCATATTTAAACCACACCTTTAGATTCCTCATATTATGGGGATGATTATCTATAAGTTTGGTGGCAATCGGCGACAATTTTTTTTTCTGCCCCTCCCCCTTTTCTGCCCCTGACAACAACGCCGTCACTTCTAAATTCTAACCCTCGCCATTATCTTTCTCGTAAAAAGTTACCTATTAGACCCCTTATGTGCCATCTAGGTGGTCCCCTGTGAATTTCTGTAGAACACAGACAGACAGACAGATAGATAGACAGACAGACAGACAGACAGACAGACATTCGCAAATATAGATATAGATATTATTTTAATCACGACATAACGTTTCGCAGCACATGCGATGACCTAAATATCTTTGCAGTAAATAACGGTCGGTCGGTCACTGGACCTCAATGGATAACTTACTGGCATTATAATGTATTTTCTAAAGTGATGCTGCTGTGTGTTTCTGTGTGAGACCCCCCCCCCCCCCCTCCCCACCAGCCCCAGCATATTGGTCGCGACGACTTGAATCGAACCAAGTGTCTGACGTATTGTCTCAACAATTGGATATTTGGACATAATATCCATTTGTCACACCCAGATATCCAACGCCTGTGTCAATTACACATCAATACAACAAGCCCATGCACTGTGTCTATTCGTCAGGATAGACACCTGCTACAAACAATGGATGACGTCACGGAAATATTATAAATTTAAAGATCTTTTTGTTCGACATAATCCAGAATATTGCGGAATAAATGTAGGTTGTCAGTAATTGATCGACCAGGAACAGAACAAGTCTGGTCCGGGTGGATCACTTCGCAGAGAACCTGTTTCATCCGCATTGATAAAATATTTGAAAGAATCTTGTAGTCCATATTTAAAAGGGAAATAGGTCTCCAATATGCTAGTTCTTCCGCGCGAGCTTTTTCTTTGCAGATTAAAGTAATGAGACCAGTTCTGTGTGATGATAATGAACCTGTTATATATAATTTGTTATTTAAAATGAGTAATTTCGGCCCTATGTAATCAAAAAATGTCAAATAAAAGTCTCTTGTGAGACCTGTCAAAGACAGGGGCTTTACCAGATTGCATATTTTTAAGGATGATTTTATTTCGTCTAAAGTAACTGGCCCCTCACACAAATTGGATGACGTGTCCGATATGTGTGGTATGGTACACCATTTAAAAATTCATTCCTTATCTCTGGGTTGACTACTTCTGCTGAATATAAATGTTTATAAAAATCTCGAGATGATTGTGAATCTCGTCGTTGGTATCATATGTGCCATGTTCATCGTGTAATTTTTGCTTTCTTTCATTGAAAAATATTTACCTGGTTGTTCGTTTTCATCTAAAAATTGTGCTCTGGCCCTAATTTTCGATCCTTCTGAAACATTCTGATCTAATTTTAGAAGTTGGAGTTTAACTGTTAAAATTTCTTATGTACATGTGCCTGGGTATAGTATATCCTGACTTAAAAGGTACCTATAATATTTTTCGCATTCCATGACTGCTTTTCTTTTTACATGCGGGACAATTAAATATACTTTACAACTGTCGGTGAACAATCGCTCTTTATACGTGTTGACAAACGGGCCAGTCTTAAGTGACGATGCTCAAGATGAGTTGTGGTGTTGTAGTTCATCAAACTAGAAAGTGTGTGAAATTCTAAATTTCGGGACATATAAAGATTGCAAGAATTGTATATCCAGTAGCAGTATTGTACTTCTGATAAAGATATACGTATTTTATTAGGAAATGATTATCGGAGCAGTAGTGTACGTGTTTATCCCGTCATATATTGGTTGTAATCACTCATGGCTATACGACTTGTTACGATAATTATACATCGTAAGTTTCGCTCATATTAAGGGAATGTTTTGTATTTATTTTTGCAGATGATGTGTACAGGATATGCATGAAACCAAAGAAGATAAAAACTGGATAAAAAACACTGAAACGCACGCACTAGGAAAAGGCGTGACATACCATACACGTTAAAAAAATTAATTTAGCAGACACCACGGGCAAGTAACTTTTAAATTATGTGGGGTTATAAATTAATATGAATTTACTCCTTTGTAACAGCTCCGAGAGGTCATATATACCGATACCCGTTCAACCTAGAAATGGTTGTTCGGATGACATCGGTTGCCATGAAGATGTAAAATCCTCCTCTGATGTAGGGGTGCGTTCGATTAGCGCACTCGGAGTAGGTTCGATCCGCGGGGCGGGCGAGTGGCCGGAGGAAGGATAGAGGGGAGTGACAAATTTTTCGTATATTAGTAAACTAATATATTATATATATATAAAGGATTATTTTTGAACAGCTCTTTAACTTGACTGAGAAAATTAAAAAATATACATTAAAATGGTTTACATGTACCGGTGCGGATGTGAAATAGTTTTAATTAATTGAGAATTGAAAACGAAAGTCCTCGCATAGGATGCTTGTGTTTGATGAAAACGTGGGCCAAGCCGAGAGGTGTGATAAAATATTACAAACTACAATTTTAAAACTGTTACATTTTGACCCTATCATGGTCCTGGCAGCGCAAGTTTGATACTTTCAGAAAACAAAGTCGAAAGGTTTAGGGGTGAAAAATCCACCGTTTTCTCAAAACTGAAAACAAAATGAACTACGATTAGAAAAGGCTAAGAATTTGACCACTTTTTGGCTCTAACTCCTTCAAACTGCAGAGTACAATCTTTAACGTTAGCAGAAGAAAAAAGAGGCCACCTCCGACGCGTCGATGTGATAAATGCGTGTTTGTCCATATGCTGGTGTTAGGCTTGTACCATCACACTAGGAGGGTTCTCGATGTGGACGGCTATTACAGCCTGGCCGCCGAATGCTTGGAATGTCGGGCCATGCTAATCTTCTCTGTATCGTTCCAATTTTAGTATATGTACCGCCGAAGCGAGTACAGTTATGACCGAATTACATAGTATTAGTCTAACCTAGGCTCCGCGCGTTTGTCCAGATGCTGGTGTTAGGCTAATATAAATGGCTGGTCTCGGGGAAGCTCATTCGTGATTGGTTAATTGCGGGCGCCATAGCGCTTTCATACCACTTCCATACGATTGTCCTAGCCGCTTTTCGTTGAAACTTTCATCAGTTTTCTCGTAATTGTCGAAAAATCACCATACGCTTAATTTTCCGTTCAAGACCAAAAAGAAGCAAAAATCAAACCTCCCATCTCAATGTATACACAATTAATCACTAATATAAGCAGCTCTCATTGTATTAATTTTAAAATTACCACACCCCAAGTTAGTAATCTTCTCCCGCATAGGCCCCACTGGCATGACCTACTATCGTTTAAGCTTAAGTTTCTCCTCATTACACGAATAAATCTTTCGCCTTTTACTAAAGATTTCCGTGCGGAGGAACACACAATAAGCCTATAGGCGATTTTTCTCTCCCTATTTCGCATAGGGTATTCATAATAACTAAATAAAGAAAGAGTGCGAAAATATTATCTAAATTTGTTTTACGCGCGAAATTTGAAACTGTAAGACTTGCAGTTTCAAACAATTGTTTTTTTTTCATGAACAATGGGTGTATTTTCTAAACACCTAAAGAGGCAAATAAAGACAAACATTTAAACAAAAAACTAAATGTCTACAACCCCGGTATTCTGTAATTGAATTTGTTACCGCCAGTGTACACAGAACCTACAACCCCGGTATTCTGTAATTGAATTTTTTTACCGCCAGTGTACCCAGAACTCACGCGCTACGTGACCCAAATATTGGCGCGTCCAGTAACTAATGGCAGACCTTCATCTCTCAATGCAACAGGTTGGACAGGGATACGTGATATTTCACTGGAAGCTGTATCACAAATGCCAATTAAAAGACAATTAAGACGAGAAAGCGTTCCGTGATAACTCTTCATCGTTTCAACATGAATGCTGGCTACAGATCGAGTCTGACCGGGCATACAGACTAGATGGGATGACATAATAGGCCTCACTGATGCCACGCTATCAGAAGTGATTACAGAAATCGAAGCTACATGTATACCGGGGGCAAAATTAACCCAGCAACTAATAGAGATACACGAACATGACCTCGAATTACCCGCATCTGTGGGTCTATTCATAATTAAATAAGTCCAATATGTGAATATTTAGGTCCAATGTTAACCTATTTCGACGAGATTATATTGACGTAGCATAAATATGTGTATATATAAACGAGTGGGATATGTCTGTCATGTGCGCGATGCACTTATTGGGGCCGCAGGCTTCTATAAAACTGGCAAATAAAAGAAATAGACAAAAAACAAATTGTTTACAACACCGGTATTCCTAGACGGTCACCCAATCCAAGTACTAACCGGGCTTGACGTTGCTTAACTTCGATGATCGGATGAGAACTGGTCTTCTGTTTGTTTGTCTGTCTGTTTGTCTGTTAGCAATGGCCGGGAAAACTGCCGGACGGATTTCGACGAAATTTGATACCTAGGGATACTTTGGTCCGGGGAGTGTTTTGGGCGGGTCAAATTGTGACCCCGACCTGACCTTGATATTCAAAATGGTCAATTCGGATGTTATGGTCGTTTGTCCTCGCAAAAGTGGATTTTCTTTTGTACTTAGTAGGATATTTGTACATAGAAATGTTTTTCTTACACTTAGAAAATAAAAAATATGGAACGCTTCACGAATTTGCGTGTCATCCTTGCGCAGGGAACATGATAATCTTCTCTGTTGAGTGACCCAACCACAGCCCCGCATTTTCCAATTCGGCTCCAATTTACTCCAATTCCACGTGATCGCATTGACCAACGGCAGCGCTCCGTCTTCCAATTCCATCTCCAATTGCCGATAGCCGTCTCCGCCATGCTAATCGAAGCGGAGGCGATTTGCATTTTAATTCTTTCATTACGACTGTTTTGGCGTCCTAATCTATTAAAACATTGTTTCACATCTTGGAAGGTGTTCTGGAAGGATTGTTTCAATATGTATATATCGGATTAACCTTCCAAAAAGATGAGTTTGACGCCTGCATTTCTTGTCATGAATATTAACGAGCTGCTCGTCTGCAACTACAGTCCTCGTCGAATCTGCGTGTTTTTGTGAAAATGTCACCAATATTTCTCCAGTCTGTTCTCTTAAAATATACCCTAATCGGTCAAATTCTTTTGATAATTCTATCTAAATACATCTTAGCTACGATTCGGATCTGCTGCCCCGGTCTAAAACGGGATAGTTTGACCAAAACGACTATTGATAAAACTTTGTTTACAATTTGAGCGCACTGGATGACCCGTCCACGCTGCAAATTTATTATCGAAAACAAATTCAATTTCTTCCATCTAAAACATAATTACGCGCTGGACTCTGTCATTTTAGGAATATATATGTATCCCACGCACAAACACCGAGTCTCAGCTTAAAATTTTGAAAAATGACAGTTTTATCGACATAAATCCATTTTAATGGCAAATCCCATGCTAAATTTTATCATTGAAAAAAATTAATTTCTTCCATCTAAAACATAATTACGTGCTGTACTCTGTCATTTTAGGAAAATATAAGTATCCCACTCACTCACACCGAGTCTCAGCTTAAAATTTTGAAAAATGACAGTTTTATCGACATAAATCCATTTTAATGGCAAATGCATGTGTTAAATATATTTTAGGGCCCTGCGAATGTTTTCTGGGCTGTTGCATATTGGCCACTAGAGTCCATATTTGACCGGTTATACCTGATAATTGTACGACACTACAGTCGCGTTACTTTATACGTCGACATTGGTCATTATCACCCGACAAATTTGTTTCGGTCTATCGTATCAACCCCTATTTTCTCCCGCGTAGCCTGACTAAGTATCAACATTGGTCTTTATCGCTCCACTAATTTGTAACGTTTCATCGGTATGAATTCCATATCCAATTATCCACATATAACCAACCCAACCTCTAATCCCGGTCCAATTTATTTCTTTCTTTCATCGGTATAGTCACGTTACGTAATATTTTATCGCGTGATACTTATATGTCCATGTTATTACTATAGTATACCGTATATGTATATCAATTGCTATTCCTTTCTATATAATCCTGGTGCCATCTATAGAGATAGAAATAATTTCAGACCCCCCCCCCCCCCCCCCAAATTTTATATCATTGCTGCTTTAGTACAGTCGCGACGCATTACATGGCAACATCGCTCCACTAATTTATGTCAGTTCATCGGTACAAACCCCTTTTTCACCGAGTCCATATAACCAACCCAACATCTTATAGAGTCCATAAATGACTATTCTGGCACTATATAGAGATGACTAAGATTCTGAAACCACCTATTTTATAGCCTTGTTGCAACAGTAGAGTTCAGATGCATAATATGTCAACATTGGTCGTTATCGCTCTACAAATTTATATCGGTTCAACCCTTAGTTCCCTGTATCGCCCACCCCTCCCTCAATTTATTTTTTCAGTTGTATTATAGTCTCGTTACGTACACATTTTATCTTTTGTAACTTTTGCTTCAACGCGTCGAGTTCCGCTGCAGACAATACAAAACTGACAAGATTTTGAAATGTTAGCAGGCTTCAAACTCATCTTCTCCAAGAAAAACTCTGGTTACATAAGAAATTTGTGTATACGGTGTACGCGCATTTGTTGCGTTAAAAACCAAAGGTCCCAAGTCAAGGTCCAAATCCCCAACACACTGATGTGAGGTGTAACTCCATCTACATACAGTAATGTCCAAAGTAATTGATCACTTAACCACAACAAAATAATGGGTATTTTTTCATGATTTTAAATCCTGAAAAAATTACCCATAATTATGCTGTGGTTAAGTGGTCAATTACTTTGGGCATTACTGTAACCAATATAAGGATTTGAGGTGTAATGATAACTCGATCCTCATACAGTAATGTTCAAAGTAATTGACCACTTAACAACCACAGCAGAATAATGGGTAATTTCTCAGGATTTTAAATGCTGAAAAAATACCCATAATTCTGCTGTGGTTAAGTGGTCAATTACTTTGGGCATTACTGTAACCAATATAAGGATTTGAGGTGTAATGATAACTCGATCCTCATACAGTAATGTTCAAAGTAATTGACCACTTAACCACAGCAGAATAATGGGTAATTTCTCAGGATTTTAAATGCTGAAAAAATACCCATAATTCTGCTGTGGTTAAGTGGTCAATTACTTTGGGCATTACTGTAACCAATATAAGGATTTGAGGTGTAATGATAACTCGATCCTCGTACAGTAATGTCCAAAGTAATTGACCACTTAACCACAGCATAATTATTGGTAATTTTTCAGGATTTTAAATCCTGAAAAAATACCAATAATTCTGATGTGGTTAAGTGGTCAATTACTTTGGGCATTACTGCAACCAATATAAGGATGTGAGGTTTAATGAGAACTCCATCCACATAACTAATAAATATGTGTGAAAATTAAACCAAACAAAATAAATTCCATGATGGCGTCCAATATGGACTGCCTAATTATGCTCCAAAACATGTATATTGAATATATGGTTGTTTATTGGGGTGAAACCGATTATTTCAATGATATTTTCATTAACTGGGATCCAAAACCCGACTTACAGGAGCGCGCTTCGCGCGCAACTGTATCTTAAGCATATGTGCATATTTAATAAGCCAACAATTGGAATCCCAACAGAGAAGATTGGCGTGTCGCCCTTGCGCAGGGGCCATGCTAATCTTCTCTGTATCGTTCCAATTTTAGTATATGTACCGCCGAAGCGAGTACAGTTATGACCGAATTACATAGTATTAGTCTAACCTAGGCTCCGCGCGTTTGTCCAGATGCTGGTGTTAGGCTAATATAAATGGCTGGTCTCGGGGAAGCTCATTCGTGATTGGTTAATTGCGGGCGCCATAGCGCTTTCATACCACTTCCATACGATTGTCCTAGCCGCTTTTCGTTGAAACTTTCATCAGTTTTCTCGTAATTGTCGAAAAATCACCATACGCTTAATTTTCCGTTCAAGACCAAAAAGAAGCAAAAATCAAACCTCCCATCTCAATGTATACACAATTAATCACTAATATAAGCAGCTCTCATTGTATTAATTTTAAAATTACCACACCCCAAGTTAGTAATCTTCTCCCGCATAGGCCCCACTGGCATGACCTACTATCGTTTAAGCTTAAGTTTCTCCTCATTACACGAATAAATCTTTCGCCTTTTACTAAAGATTTCCGTGCGGAGGAACACACAATAAGCCTATAGGCGATTTTTCTCTCCCTATTTCGCATAGGGTATTCATAATAACTAAATAAAGAAAGAGTGCGAAAATATTATCTAAATTTGTTTTACGCGCGAAATTTGAAACTGTAAGACTTGCAGTTTCAAACAATTGTTTTTTTTTCATGAACAATGGGTGTATTTTCTAAACACCTAAAGAGGCAAATAAAGACAAACATTTAAACAAAAAACTAAATGTCTACAACCCCGGTATTCTGTAATTGAATTTGTTACCGCCAGTGTACACAGAACCTACAACCCCGGTATTCTGTAATTGAATTTTTTTACCGCCAGTGTACCCAGAACTCACGCGCTACGTGACCCAAATATTGGCGCGTCCAGTAACTAATGGCAGACCTTCATCTCTCAATGCAACAGGTTGGACAGGGATACGTGATATTTCACTGGAAGCTGTATCACAAATGCCAATTAAAAGACAATTAAGACGAGAAAGCGTTCCGTGATAACTCTTCATCGTTTCAACATGAATGCTGGCTACAGATCGAGTCTGACCGGGCATACAGACTAGATGGGATGACATAATAGGCCTCACTGATGCCACGCTATCAGAAGTGATTACAGAAATCGAAGCTACATGTATACCGGGGGCAAAATTAACCCAGCAACTAATAGAGATACACGAACATGACCTCGAATTACCCGCATCTGTGGGTCTATTCATAATTAAATAAGTCCAATATGTGAATATTTAGGTCCAATGTTAACCTATTTCGACGAGATTATATTGACGTAGCATAAATATGTGTATATATAAACGAGTGGGATATGTCTGTCATGTGCGCGATGCACTTATTGGGGCCGCAGGCTTCTATAAAACTGGCAAATAAAAGAAATAGACAAAAAACAAATTGTTTACAACACCGGTATTCCTAGACGGTCACCCAATCCAAGTACTAACCGGGCTTGACGTTGCTTAACTTCGATGATCGGATGAGAACTGGTCTTCTGTTTGTTTGTCTGTCTGTTTGTCTGTTAGCAATGGCCGGGAAAACTGCCGGACGGATTTCGACGAAATTTGATACCTAGGGATACTTTGGTCCGGGGAGTGTTTTGGGCGGGTCAAATTGTGACCCCGACCTGACCTTGATATTCAAAATGGTCAATTCGGATGTTATGGTCGTTTGTCCTCGCAAAAGTGGATTTTCTTTTGTACTTAGTAGGATATTTGTACATAGAAATGTTTTTCTTACACTTAGAAAATAAAAAATATGGAACGCTTCACGAATTTGCGTGTCATCCTTGCGCAGGGGCCATGCTAATCTTCTCTGTATCGTTCCAATTTTAGTATATGTACCGCCGAAGCGAGTACAGTTATGACCGAATTACATAGTATTAGTCTAACCTAGGCTCCGCGCGTTTGTCCAGATGCTGGTGTTAGGCTAATATAAATGGCTGGTCTCGGGGAAGCTCATTCGTGATTGGTTAATTGCGGGCGCCATAGCGCTTTCATACCACTTCCATACGATTGTCCTAGCCGCTTTTCGTTGAAACTTTCATCAGTTTTCTCGTAATTGTCGAAAAATCACCATACGCTTAATTTTCCGTTCAAGACCAAAAAGAAGCAAAAATCAAACCTCCCATCTCAATGTATACACAATTAATCACTAATATAAGCAGCTCTCATTGTATTAATTTTAAAATTACCACACCCCAAGTTAGTAATCTTCTCCCGCATAGGCCCCACTGGCATGACCTACTATCGTTTAAGCTTAAGTTTCTCCTCATTACACGAATAAATCTTTCGCCTTTTACTAAAGATTTCCGTGCGGAGGAACACACAATAAGCCTATAGGCGATTTTTCTCTCCCTATTTCGCATAGGGTATTCATAATAACTAAATAAAGAAAGAGTGCGAAAATATTATCTAAATTTGTTTTACGCGCGAAATTTGAAACTGTAAGACTTGCAGTTTCAAACAATTGTTTTTTTTTCATGAACAATGGGTGTATTTTCTAAACACCTAAAGAGGCAAATAAAGACAAACATTTAAACAAAAAACTAAATGTCTACAACCCCGGTATTCTGTAATTGAATTTGTTACCGCCAGTGTACACAGAACCTACAACCCCGGTATTCTGTAATTGAATTTTTTTACCGCCAGTGTACCCAGAACTCACGCGCTACGTGACCCAAATATTGGCGCGTCCAGTAACTAATGGCAGACCTTCATCTCTCAATGCAACAGGTTGGACAGGGATACGTGATATTTCACTGGAAGCTGTATCACAAATGCCAATTAAAAGACAATTAAGACGAGAAAGCGTTCCGTGATAACTCTTCATCGTTTCAACATGAATGCTGGCTACAGATCGAGTCTGACCGGGCATACAGACTAGATGGGATGACATAATAGGCCTCACTGATGCCACGCTATCAGAAGTGATTACAGAAATCGAAGCTACATGTATACCGGGGGCAAAATTAACCCAGCAACTAATAGAGATACACGAACATGACCTCGAATTACCCGCATCTGTGGGTCTATTCATAATTAAATAAGTCCAATATGTGAATATTTAGGTCCAATGTTAACCTATTTCGACGAGATTATATTGACGTAGCATAAATATGTGTATATATAAACGAGTGGGATATGTCTGTCATGTGCGCGATGCACTTATTGGGGCCGCAGGCTTCTATAAAACTGGCAAATAAAAGAAATAGACAAAAAACAAATTGTTTACAACACCGGTATTCCTAGACGGTCACCCAATCCAAGTACTAACCGGGCTTGACGTTGCTTAACTTCGATGATCGGATGAGAACTGGTCTTCTGTTTGTTTGTCTGTCTGTTTGTCTGTTAGCAATGGCCGGGAAAACTGCCGGACGGATTTCGACGAAATTTGATACCTAGGGATACTTTGGTCCGGGGAGTGTTTTGGGCGGGTCAAATTGTGACCCCGACCTGACCTTGATATTCAAAATGGTCAATTCGGATGTTATGGTCGTTTGTCCTCGCAAAAGTGGATTTTCTTTTGTACTTAGTAGGATATTTGTACATAGAAATGTTTTTCTTACACTTAGAAAATAAAAAATATGGAACGCTTCACGAATTTGCGTGTCATCCTTGCGCAGGGGCCATGCTAATCTTCTCTGTATCGTTCCAATTTTAGTATATGTACCGCCGAAGCGAGTACAGTTATGACCGAATTACATAGTATTAGTCTAACCTAGGCTCCGCGCGTTTGTCCAGATGCTGGTGTTAGGCTAATATAAATGGCTGGTCTCGGGGAAGCTCATTCGTGATTGGTTAATTGCGGGCGCCATAGCGCTTTCATACCACTTCCATACGATTGTCCTAGCCGCTTTTCGTTGAAACTTTCATCAGTTTTCTCGTAATTGTCGAAAAATCACCATACGCTTAATTTTCCGTTCAAGACCAAAAAGAAGCAAAAATCAAACCTCCCATCTCAATGTATACACAATTAATCACTAATATAAGCAGCTCTCATTGTATTAATTTTAAAATTACCACACCCCAAGTTAGTAATCTTCTCCCGCATAGGCCCCACTGGCATGACCTACTATCGTTTAAGCTTAAGTTTCTCCTCATTACACGAATAAATCTTTCGCCTTTTACTAAAGATTTCCGTGCGGAGGAACACACAATAAGCCTATAGGCGATTTTTCTCTCCCTATTTCGCATAGGGTATTCATAATAACTAAATAAAGAAAGAGTGCGAAAATATTATCTAAATTTGTTTTACGCGCGAAATTTGAAACTGTAAGACTTGCAGTTTCAAACAATTGTTTTTTTTTCATGAACAATGGGTGTATTTTCTAAACACCTAAAGAGGCAAATAAAGACAAACATTTAAACAAAAAACTAAATGTCTACAACCCCGGTATTCTGTAATTGAATTTGTTACCGCCAGTGTACACAGAACCTACAACCCCGGTATTCTGTAATTGAATTTTTTTACCGCCAGTGTACCCAGAACTCACGCGCTACGTGACCCAAATATTGGCGCGTCCAGTAACTAATGGCAGACCTTCATCTCTCAATGCAACAGGTTGGACAGGGATACGTGATATTTCACTGGAAGCTGTATCACAAATGCCAATTAAAAGACAATTAAGACGAGAAAGCGTTCCGTGATAACTCTTCATCGTTTCAACATGAATGCTGGCTACAGATCGAGTCTGACCGGGCATACAGACTAGATGGGATGACATAATAGGCCTCACTGATGCCACGCTATCAGAAGTGATTACAGAAATCGAAGCTACATGTATACCGGGGGCAAAATTAACCCAGCAACTAATAGAGATACACGAACATGACCTCGAATTACCCGCATCTGTGGGTCTATTCATAATTAAATAAGTCCAATATGTGAATATTTAGGTCCAATGTTAACCTATTTCGACGAGATTATATTGACGTAGCATAAATATGTGTATATATAAACGAGTGGGATATGTCTGTCATGTGCGCGATGCACTTATTGGGGCCGCAGGCTTCTATAAAACTGGCAAATAAAAGAAATAGACAAAAAACAAATTGTTTACAACACCGGTATTCCTAGACGGTCACCCAATCCAAGTACTAACCGGGCTTGACGTTGCTTAACTTCGATGATCGGATGAGAACTGGTCTTCTGTTTGTTTGTCTGTCTGTTTGTCTGTTAGCAATGGCCGGGAAAACTGCCGGACGGATTTCGACGAAATTTGATACCTAGGGATACTTTGGTCCGGGGAGTGTTTTGGGCGGGTCAAATTGTGACCCCGACCTGACCTTGATATTCAAAATGGTCAATTCGGATGTTATGGTCGTTTGTCCTCGCAAAAGTGGATTTTCTTTTGTACTTAGTAGGATATTTGTACATAGAAATGTTTTTCTTACACTTAGAAAATAAAAAATATGGAACGCTTCACGAATTTGCGTGTCATCCTTGCGCAGGGGCCATGCTAATCTTCTCTGTATCGTTCCAATTTTAGTATATGTACCGCCGAAGCGAGTACAGTTATGACCGAATTACATAGTATTAGTCTAACCTAGGCTCCGCGCGTTTGTCCAGATGCTGGTGTTAGGCTAATATAAATGGCTGGTCTCGGGGAAGCTCATTCGTGATTGGTTAATTGCGGGCGCCATAGCGCTTTCATACCACTTCCATACGATTGTCCTAGCCGCTTTTCGTTGAAACTTTCATCAGTTTTCTCGTAATTGTCGAAAAATCACCATACGCTTAATTTTCCGTTCAAGACCAAAAAGAAGCAAAAATCAAACCTCCCATCTCAATGTATACACAATTAATCACTAATATAAGCAGCTCTCATTGTATTAATTTTAAAATTACCACACCCCAAGTTAGTAATCTTCTCCCGCATAGGCCCCACTGGCATGACCTACTATCGTTTAAGCTTAAGTTTCTCCTCATTACACGAATAAATCTTTCGCCTTTTACTAAAGATTTCCGTGCGGAGGAACACACAATAAGCCTATAGGCGATTTTTCTCTCCCTATTTCGCATAGGGTATTCATAATAACTAAATAAAGAAAGAGTGCGAAAATATTATCTAAATTTGTTTTACGCGCGAAATTTGAAACTGTAAGACTTGCAGTTTCAAACAATTGTTTTTTTTTCATGAACAATGGGTGTATTTTCTAAACACCTAAAGAGGCAAATAAAGACAAACATTTAAACAAAAAACTAAATGTCTACAACCCCGGTATTCTGTAATTGAATTTGTTACCGCCAGTGTACACAGAACCTACAACCCCGGTATTCTGTAATTGAATTTTTTTACCGCCAGTGTACCCAGAACTCACGCGCTACGTGACCCAAATATTGGCGCGTCCAGTAACTAATGGCAGACCTTCATCTCTCAATGCAACAGGTTGGACAGGGATACGTGATATTTCACTGGAAGCTGTATCACAAATGCCAATTAAAAGACAATTAAGACGAGAAAGCGTTCCGTGATAACTCTTCATCGTTTCAACATGAATGCTGGCTACAGATCGAGTCTGACCGGGCATACAGACTAGATGGGATGACATAATAGGCCTCACTGATGCCACGCTATCAGAAGTGATTACAGAAATCGAAGCTACATGTATACCGGGGGCAAAATTAACCCAGCAACTAATAGAGATACACGAACATGACCTCGAATTACCCGCATCTGTGGGTCTATTCATAATTAAATAAGTCCAATATGTGAATATTTAGGTCCAATGTTAACCTATTTCGACGAGATTATATTGACGTAGCATAAATATGTGTATATATAAACGAGTGGGATATGTCTGTCATGTGCGCGATGCACTTATTGGGGCCGCAGGCTTCTATAAAACTGGCAAATAAAAGAAATAGACAAAAAACAAATTGTTTACAACACCGGTATTCCTAGACGGTCACCCAATCCAAGTACTAACCGGGCTTGACGTTGCTTAACTTCGATGATCGGATGAGAACTGGTCTTCTGTTTGTTTGTCTGTCTGTTTGTCTGTTAGCAATGGCCGGGAAAACTGCCGGACGGATTTCGACGAAATTTGATACCTAGGGATACTTTGGTCCGGGGAGTGTTTTGGGCGGGTCAAATTGTGACCCCGACCTGACCTTGATATTCAAAATGGTCAATTCGGATGTTATGGTCGTTTGTCCTCGCAAAAGTGGATTTTCTTTTGTACTTAGTAGGATATTTGTACATAGAAATGTTTTTCTTACACTTAGAAAATAAAAAATATGGAACGCTTCACGAATTTGCGTGTCATCCTTGCGCAGGGGCCATGCTAATCTTCTCTGTATCGTTCCAATTTTAGTATATGTACCGCCGAAGCGAGTACAGTTATGACCGAATTACATAGTATTAGTCTAACCTAGGCTCCGCGCGTTTGTCCAGATGCTGGTGTTAGGCTAATATAAATGGCTGGTCTCGGGGAAGCTCATTCGTGATTGGTTAATTGCGGGCGCCATAGCGCTTTCATACCACTTCCATACGATTGTCCTAGCCGCTTTTCGTTGAAACTTTCATCAGTTTTCTCGTAATTGTCGAAAAATCACCATACGCTTAATTTTCCGTTCAAGACCAAAAAGAAGCAAAAATCAAACCTCCCATCTCAATGTATACACAATTAATCACTAATATAAGCAGCTCTCATTGTATTAATTTTAAAATTACCACACCCCAAGTTAGTAATCTTCTCCCGCATAGGCCCCACTGGCATGACCTACTATCGTTTAAGCTTAAGTTTCTCCTCATTACACGAATAAATCTTTCGCCTTTTACTAAAGATTTCCGTGCGGAGGAACACACAATAAGCCTATAGGCGATTTTTCTCTCCCTATTTCGCATAGGGTATTCATAATAACTAAATAAAGAAAGAGTGCGAAAATATTATCTAAATTTGTTTTACGCGCGAAATTTGAAACTGTAAGACTTGCAGTTTCAAACAATTGTTTTTTTTTCATGAACAATGGGTGTATTTTCTAAACACCTAAAGAGGCAAATAAAGACAAACATTTAAACAAAAAACTAAATGTCTACAACCCCGGTATTCTGTAATTGAATTTGTTACCGCCAGTGTACACAGAACCTACAACCCCGGTATTCTGTAATTGAATTTTTTTACCGCCAGTGTACCCAGAACTCACGCGCTACGTGACCCAAATATTGGCGCGTCCAGTAACTAATGGCAGACCTTCATCTCTCAATGCAACAGGTTGGACAGGGATACGTGATATTTCACTGGAAGCTGTATCACAAATGCCAATTAAAAGACAATTAAGACGAGAAAGCGTTCCGTGATAACTCTTCATCGTTTCAACATGAATGCTGGCTACAGATCGAGTCTGACCGGGCATACAGACTAGATGGGATGACATAATAGGCCTCACTGATGCCACGCTATCAGAAGTGATTACAGAAATCGAAGCTACATGTATACCGGGGGCAAAATTAACCCAGCAACTAATAGAGATACACGAACATGACCTCGAATTACCCGCATCTGTGGGTCTATTCATAATTAAATAAGTCCAATATGTGAATATTTAGGTCCAATGTTAACCTATTTCGACGAGATTATATTGACGTAGCATAAATATGTGTATATATAAACGAGTGGGATATGTCTGTCATGTGCGCGATGCACTTATTGGGGCCGCAGGCTTCTATAAAACTGGCAAATAAAAGAAATAGACAAAAAACAAATTGTTTACAACACCGGTATTCCTAGACGGTCACCCAATCCAAGTACTAACCGGGCTTGACGTTGCTTAACTTCGATGATCGGATGAGAACTGGTCTTCTGTTTGTTTGTCTGTCTGTTTGTCTGTTAGCAATGGCCGGGAAAACTGCCGGACGGATTTCGACGAAATTTGATACCTAGGGATACTTTGGTCCGGGGAGTGTTTTGGGCGGGTCAAATTGTGACCCCGACCTGACCTTGATATTCAAAATGGTCAATTCGGATGTTATGGTCGTTTGTCCTCGCAAAAGTGGATTTTCTTTTGTACTTAGTAGGATATTTGTACATAGAAATGTTTTTCTTACACTTAGAAAATAAAAAATATGGAACGCTTCACGAATTTGCGTGTCATCCTTGCGCATGGGCCACGCTGATCTTCTCTGTATATTTGGGACATTTGTGACGGCGTATTTGGGACATATTTGGGACAACGCTGCCATTCCATTGGTCGAGCTGTCACAAAATGTCCCAAAATCATTGCGTGTGCTTCGTCTGTATTCAGCCGTCACAAATATCAAGCGGGCGCTCTGATTGGTCGAGCTGTCACAAATATCGCCCGGCAGTGCTTTCTCTCTTATTAGCTCCGTGGCAGACTCGCAGACTGGTGCTATTTTTACTTTATCGAAGCGGTGCTTTGTTATTCGATTCAACGTGTTGTTTTCGGTGTATTCGATTCTTTCCGGATCTATTATTACGCGGATATCTTGTGTTTTGTTGTTATCTTTTCGTTTCAGGAATAAAACCGGATTAATTTGTTCTTTTATCGGAGTTTCGAGGACTTTGTTGGAACTTTCGATTGAAGTGCATTCGGACTACGTACGGTCGATACCGTCGGCACCGAAACAAACTATTGAAGGGTATGTTTTATGTATTAGTTTTGATTTTGCCCATTGGGATCATCTACTGGTGTTGGGGTACGTTAACCCTATGATAACTAATAGTGAGAACAAAATAAAACAAAATATTAACGAATTTGCGGGTTTTATTGTGCTTTTCGTGAGAGATTGTTCGAAATTAGTTATTAAACATAAAAGTATATATTTTTAATTTAATTGTAGAACATGCCTTTCACCGGTGTTCCCAAATTCAAGTTTGACAGAGACGGGACTCCATGGCTAAAGGATACGAATGAAGCTGAAGTTCTTCTGAAGTGTTGTAAAGTGAAAAGTTCAGAATGTCCAAGTGAATCTGATGTGAAACATAAAGCCCGACTTGATGTCTTGAGGTTGGGAGGGGACGTAAAAAATGAAATGCATCTTTTGAGTCAGCACATCTTTCATATGGGAAAATACAAAAGACAAAAATTCTTATGGATGATGGAGAACTGTATGGGGTATGTAGGATACATGTGTGCCTCTTCGCGAAATGAACGTGATACAACATCTAACCTCAACAGGAACAAAGTTGCTTTGAGGAAATACGTTCGAATGTTCGAAGAAGGCAGGCAAGTATACGACACTAAATCGAAAGAAATAGAAATGAAGAAAGCTGAAAAGTTGGAAACACCCGTGAAATCAACTAAAAAGTCTGAAATAAAAACATCACCAATTGCATCTTTACTGTTTGGCCGTTCGCCATCTAAACATACCATCACAAGGCAGCTGAACTGGATGAAGAAAACGGACAAACCAAAACATAAACCTAACATCCCACAAGGTAAATATGTTTTTGATAATAATAATTAAAATAATAAACATAATTTCATGCAGTCGTGCAGGGCCATGGGACTATACATGTATACGAAACGTGCATTAACTCACGTAGCTGCTAATGCCCTCGTGAATTATATAACAAGCAAGTTATAACACTACAGATGGTAAATCCAAAATGAATGTAACAGCATGTACACGAACTGTATTCCACAGGCACAATTGACACACACTTATACATGTAGCTTCGAGGCAGAAACAATCACCACAATAAATATATCCTGAGAAAACTGGCTTTGTATTCTTACATTGTCATTTCACCTTGATTTTCAGCAACTGTTAGTCGTCGCCCACCATCACCGGAAAAGCAGCAAACTCCAGCAGCAGTTGAAATTCCTGGTTCACAGATTCAACCAACAGTTCCTGAAGGTACATGTTCAAAACTATAAGATATTTGATGTATATACATTCTTCTTTAACTCAAAAATCCTTGAATTTCCAATCTTCTCTCATTGACACACGCGAAATATGCACACGATTTGATACACGACATGCAGACACACACGACTTTGGGAGCGCACTGTATCTTACTACCAGAACCCACGCTGTGTGACCCCAATATTTGCGCGCTCAGTAAGGAATTGCAGCCTTGAGTTAACCATCTGCAACGATGGGCATGTGGAACCATTTCTCCGCCTCGTTATCTTTTAATTGACATTTCCATTACAGCTCCCATTGAAAGGTCTGGTAGCCCTGCACCACCTGTTGCGTTGATCGATGAAGGCTTGACTGATGCCGAACTGTTAGAAGCCGTTACAGAAATTGAAGAAATAGAATATATATGTGTACCCGGAGCAACGTTAACTCAGAAACCAATAAAGATACACGAACATGACATCGAGTTACCAGCATCAGCCCCACAATTGAGACGTCCTGGTGCAAATCCAATTCGAGAGTCACCAATCCCGAAAGGTGATACGATAATCCACATTATACTGATTATATAAAGTAAAGAGCGTTTACATTTTTCAGATTACACGAAGAACGTTTGGCTTTATAATTGAATGGTGTGCGAAATGAAGAGCGTTTATCATTTTCCATAAATTGCCTAATTTTAAGTGTATGTGTTGTTTTTGTATATGAGTGAAATGAAGAGCGTTTACGTTTAAGATTCCCTTACCTATTTATACCATTTCAGCTACCCAACCACTGCTGCCCGACGGTTGGAGACAGTCTTTGCCGAAAGAAGACCATGTCTGGGTATCCGAGGCCCTCTTTAAGTCATCGTCAACTGGGAAAGCTGAATTAGATTTCGATAAAATCAAAGCAAACAAGGGTGTGGTTTTCGATCCTCCAAAAGTGCCAGCGACGTTGCCGAATTATCTGCCCAATTATGCCTCATATTTCGCACACAAGCTACTGCTTTGGATGCCGAGGAAATTGTTTGGATGTCGTCTGGTGTGCCCGGCTGACCACCCACCGAAGGAGTTGACAAACTGTGGTCTGTACCATCACACTAGGAAGGTTCTCGATGTGGACGGCTATTACAACTTGGCCGCCGAATACTTGGAATGTGGTGCCTGCAAGAAAAAATATATAAGTTGGAGCCCTTGCATCGTTCAACAACTCGACATAGCGACCAGAGGGAGATTTCCAGTCATATTGACGTATAGATATGCGTGTGACATTCGTGTGATAACGGACTTGCGACAGAGAACACTGGGGAATAGCTCAACACACCTACATAAAGCTTTGGCACAGAGACACAAACAGCAACGCACCAAACAACTGGCGGTCAATCTGTCTCACTGTCGAGGATTTGCCAAAGCATCTAGGAGTGGCCTTCTTGAACGACCATCTTTCGAGAGGGCACCCGCTCAAATTCCAGTGCCGAAATACAAGTGGTTACAACATGTCTATTGTCTGGACGTATTGTCGAGATTGGACGAGATAAAGGCTTCAATCACCTCAACGTTTGGCGAAATCATCAAGATCGACTCGACCAAGAAGGTACAGTAACTCATTAATTAATTATCATTCAATACAACACGCGCCTTGGTAATCTGATAGCTGATATACTCTACCTCGAAGCTACAATTAATCTGATAATGATGTGTGCTGTTTATACTTACATACTTACAGATTGTCAAGAAATTGGCGGGACATGCAGCCAGGACAGCGCAGTGGATGACGAACGTCGGAAACGAACACGGACAGGTCCTCAACAGCGTGTTAACGGCATCTGAAGGGTGTGGTTTGAACCCACTAGCAACTGGAATCATGAAGAGATATGCATCGGCTGCCGTACCCCCACCAAAGGTGCTCTATACAGACAGGGACTGCTGCGGAAATTCTCCTGTTAAAGCCCTGTTTGGTGAGTGGGTCGACATCGATGTTAGGCTCGATATTTGGCACTTCATGCGTCGAATTGCTGGCGGGTGCACCACAGAATCACACCCCCTGGGCATGTCAAATTGTGACCCCGACCTGACCTTGACATTCACAATGGTCAATTCGGATGTTATGGTCGTTTGTCCTCGCAAAAGTGGATTTTCTTTTGTACTTAGTAGGATATTTGTACATAGAAATGTTTTTCTTACACTTAGAAAATAAAAAATATGGAACGCTTCACGAATTTGCGTGTCATCCTTGCGCCTGGGACATGCTAATCTTCGACCCCAATTATCCTAATATTAGCCTTCTCATTGGTCAATATATGATCCTCTTTGATCCTCTTTGATCCTCTTTGCTTCCCAAGCAAAGTGGATCATGCGTCGGCCAATCAAGTAACTCATACATCAAATGCAGCTTTCCCAATGGTCAGAATGATCCTCTTTGCATTCTCGTTGAAAATTTCTCCCGCCATCTAAAGAGGAACATATTTTCCAATCAAATTGCTCAGATTGATCCTCTTTCAATATTTGCAACAAATGCCGTCATTTCATTGGCTAAATTGATCCTCTTTATGATCCTATTTGATCCACTTTCATTTCAGCTGTCAAAACCTATATTTGGGCATTTGAGCAAAGAGGATCAATCCCGCAAACCTCATTGGTCAAACGTCTGCTAGCCGCCGGCTGAAAAAATTCTATGTTCGAATTGATTCACTTCGCGATATTTTGTGTGTTGGTTTTCCATATTCCGAACAATTCTATTTATTCTTGTGTCGCTCATAATGTTTTGTTTTGTCGTGCCAATTCATCGATGCCATTTTGGATTAATTTGCATTCCTATTTGGTGAGTATTTCTATTTGTAAATATGTTCAGGTAATTCCTGCTAATTTTCCGAAAACAATGCGTCGCCATTATCCGAGTAGTTATTTTGCTACGTAAATACTCACATTTCTGTCGGGTCCTTGCTTCCCATATTTCACATATATTTCTCGTTATGCATAATATAATATTTACAATTCATGGAATTATTGCATTTTGTATTATTTATGCTACCTTAAGCTGCTTACATGACCAAGTTGATCAAGATTGTTTTGCTGCTTATATGTTCAAGTTGATGAGAAGATGATTAAGCTGCTTATATATCCAAGTTGATGAGAAGATGATTAAGCTGCTTATATATCCAAGTTGATGATGTATATATGGTGATGAAGAAGATTTATTATTCCAGCTGCTTGTATGTCAAAGTTGAAGAGAAGGAGAAGATGTATATTCTGCCTACATGTTCAAGATTTCAGAAGATAATCATGCTGCCTACATGTTCAAGTTGTTAGAAGAATATCATCCTGCCCACATGATCAAGTTGTGAGAAGAGTATCATGCTGCCCACATGATCAAGTTGTGAGAAGAGTATCATGCTGTCCACATGTTCAAGTTGTGAGAAGAGTATCATGCTGTCCACATGTGCAAGTTGTGAGAAGAGTATCATGCTGCCCACACTATCAAGTTGTGAGAAGAATATCATGCTGCCTACGTGATAAAGTTGTGAGAAGAGTATCATGCTGCCCACATGATCAAGTTGTGAGAAGAATATCATGCTGCCTAAAAGTTCAAGTTGTGAGAAGAGTATCATGCTGTCCACATGTTCAAGTTGGGAGAAGAGTATCATGCTGCCCACATGATCAAGTTGTGAGAAGAGTATCATGCTGTCCACATGATCAAGTTGTGAGAAGAGTATCATGCTGCCCACATGTTCAAGTTGTGAGGAGATATCATGCTGCCTACATGTCCAAGTTGTTGAGAAGAATATCATGCTGCCCACATGTTCAAGTTGTGAGGAGATATCATGCTGCCTACATGTCCAAGTTGTGAGAAGATGTATATGCTGCCCACATGTCCAAGTTGTGAGAAGAGCATCATGCTGCCCACATGTCCAAGTTTTGAGAAGAGTATCATGCAGTCCACATGTTCAAGTTGTGAGGAGATTTGTCCAAGTTGTGAGAAGATGTATATGCTGACTACATGTTCAAGTTGTGAGAAGAATATCATGCTGCCCACATGATCAAGTTGTGAGAAGAATATCATGCTGCCTAAATGTTCAAGTTGTGAGAAGAGTATCATGCTGCCCACATGATCAAGTTGTCAGAAGAGTATCATGCTGCCCACATGATCAAGTTGTTAGAAGAATATCATGCTGCCCACATGATCAAGTTGTGCGAAGAGTATCATGCTGCCCACATGATCAAGTTGTGAGAAGAGTATCATGCTGCCCACATGATCAAGTTGTGAGAAGAATATCATGCTGCCTAAAAGTTCAAGTTGTGAGAAGAGTATCATGCTGTCTACATGATCAAGTTGTGAGAAGAGTATCATGCTGCCCACATGATCAAGTTGTGAGAAGAGTATCATGCAGTCCACATGTTCAAGTTGTGAGAAGAGTATCATGCTGCCCACATGATCAAGTTGTGAAAAGAGTATCATGCTGTCCACATGTTCAAGTTGTGAGAAGAGTATCATGCTGCCCACATGTTCAAGTTGTGAGAAGAATATCATGCTGCCTATGTGATAAAGTTGTCAGAAGAGTATCATGCTGCCCACATGATCAAGTTGTGAGAAGAATATCATGTTGCCCACATGTCCAAGTTGTGAGGAGATTATTAAGCTGCCTACACGATCAAGTTGTTGAGAAGAATATCATGCTGCCCACATGTTCAAGTTGTGAGGAGATATCATGCTGCCTACATGTCCAAGTTGTGAGAAGATGTATATGCTGACTACATGTTCAAGTTGTGAGAAGAATATCATGCTGCCCACATTATCAAGTTGTGAGAAGAGCATCATGCTGCCCACATGTCCAAGTTGTGAGCCGATTATTATGCTGCCTACACGATCAAGTTGTTGAGAAGAGTATCATGCTGCCCACATGTCCTTGTTGTGAGGAGATATCATGCTGCCTACATGTCCAAGTTGTGAGAAGATGTATATGCTGACTACATGTTCAAGTTGTGAGAAGAGTATCATGCTGCCCACATGTTCAAGTTGTGAGGAGATATCATGCTGCCTACATGTCCAAGTTGTTGAAAAGAATATCATGCTGCCCACATGTTCAAGTTGTGAGGAGATATCATGCTGCCTACATGTCCAAGTTGTGAGAAGATGTATATGCTGCCCACATGTCCAAGTTGTGAGAAGAGCATCATGCTGCCCACATGTCCAAGTTGTGAGGGAGAGTATCATGCAGTCCACATGTTCAAGTTGTGAGGAGATTTGTCCAAGTTGTGAGATGTATATGCTGACTACATGTTCAAGTTGTGAGAAGAATATCATGCTGCCCACATGATCAAGTTGTGAGAAGAATATCATGCCGCCTAAATGTTCAAGTTGCGAGAAGAGTATCATGCTGCCCACATGAACAAGTTGTCAGAAGAGTATCATGCTGCCCACATGATCAAGTTGTTAGAAGAATATCATGCTGCCCACATGATCAAGTTGTGAGAAGAATATCATGCTGCCTAAATGTTCAAGTTGTGAGAAGAGTATCATGCTGCCCACATGATCAAGTTGTCAGAAGAGTATCATGCTGCCCACATGATCAAGTTGTTAGAAGAATATCATGCTGCCCACATGATCAAGTTGTGAGAAGAGTATCATGCTGCCCACATGATCAAGTTGTGAGAAGAGTATCATGCTGCCCACATGATCAAGTTGTGAGAAGAATATCATGCTGCCCACATGATCAAGTTGTGAGAAGAGTATCATGCTGCCCACATGATCAAGTTGTTAGAAGAATATCATGCTGCCCACATGATCAAGTTGTGAGAAGAGTATCATGCTGCCCACATGATCAAGTTGTGAGAAGAGTATAATGCTGCACACATATCCAAGTTGTTGAGAAGAGTATCATGCTGCCTACATGCTCAAGTTGTGGGAAGATGTATATGCTGCACAAATGTCCAAGTTGTGTGAAGAATATGCTGCCCATTATGCTGTCTACATGTTCAAGTTGTTAGAAGATGTATATTCTGCCCACATGTCCAAGTTGTGAGAAGAATATCATGTTGCCCATATGTCCAAGTTGTGAGAAGATGTATATGCTGCACACATGTCCAAGTTGTGAGAAGATTATTTTGTTGCTTATATGTCCAAGTTGATGATGTATATATGGTGATGAAGATGATGTATTATTTATGCTACTTCAAGCTGCTTGTATGACCAAGTTGAAGAGAACATTATTTTGCTGCTTACATGACCAAGTTGAAGAAGATGATTAAGCCACTTGTTTGACCAAGTTGAAGAGATGATGTATATATAGTGATGAAAATGATGTATTTATGCTACTTTGAGCTGCTTGTATGACCAATTGAAGAAGATGATTAAGCTGCTTGTTTGACCAAGTTGAAGAGATGATGTATATATGGTGATGAAAATGATGTATTTATGATACTTTGAGCTGCTTGTATGACCAAGTTGAAGAGAAGATGATAAAGCTGCTTGTTTGACCAAGTTGAAGATGAGGTGTAATAATGATGATGAAGATGATACAGTGTCATTGACTCTTTCATTTTACTGGCAATCCACTAGTACACATCATAATCGACTAACGCAGTTTTGTTTTACTCTGCAGGGACAAGGGCCAGTCCTCACTTATATCAAGCCTATCAACTTGACGGACTAATGAGATGGAACCAGGACAGGGCTGAGGATGCCAATAAATATGAAAGATCACACATATATGACATTCGCAAGAAATTGTCTGTAAACAAAAACACCACGATAGTGTATGGAGAGCCTGCATTTGGCAACTTCACGATGCCCAGGAAATACACAGGTATATTTCAAATATATCTGAATATTGGTTAATGGTTTTTGTTGCGGTAACTAAATGTACTGTTATAGGACTTTGTCAATTGCCTACATGGTCAAGTTGTGAGAAGAGTATCATGCTGCCTACATGTTCAAGTTGTGAGAAGATGTATCATGCTGCCTACATGTTCAAGTTGTTGAGAAGATGTATATGCTGCCTACATGGTCAAGTTGTGAGAAGAATATCATGCTGCCCACATGTCCAAGTTGTGAGAAGATCTGTATGCTGCCCACATGTCCATGTTGTGAGAAGATCTACATGCTGCCTACATATCCAAGTTGTTGAGAAGATTAGTTTACTGCCTACATGTCCAAGTTGGTGAGAAGATGTATATGCTGACTACCTGTCCAAGTTGTTGAGAAGAATATCATGCTGCCCACATGTTCAAGTTGTGAGAAGATGTATATGCTGCACAAATGTCCAAGTTGTGAGAAGAATATGCTGCCCATTATGCTGTCTACATGTTCAAGTTGTTAGAAGATGTATATTCTGCCCACATGTCCAAGTTGTGGGAATAATATCATGTTGCCCATATGTCCAAGTGTTGAGAAGATGTATATGCTGCCCACATGTCCAAGTTGTGAGAAGAGTATCATGCTGCCCACATGTTTAAGTTGTGAGGAGAATATCATGCTGCCCACATGATAAAGTTGTGAGAAGAATATAATGCTGCACACATATCCAAGTTGTTGAGAAGAGTATCATGCTGCCTACATGCTCAAGTTGTGAGAAGATGTATATGCTGCACAAATGTCCAAGTTGTGAGAAGAATATGCTGCCCATTATGCTGTCTACATGTTCAAGTTGTTAGAAGATGTATATTCTGCCCACATGTCCAAGTTGTGAGAAGAATATCATGTTGCCCATATGTCCAAGTTGTGAGAAGATTATTTTGTTGCTTATATGTCCAAGTTGATGATGTATATATGGTGATGAAGATGATGTATTATTTATGCTACTTCAAGCTGCTTGTATGACCAAGTTGAAGAGAACATTATTTTGCTGCTTACATGACCAAGTTGAAGAAGATGATTAAGCCACTTGTTTGACCAAGTTGAAGAGATGATGTATATATAGTGATGAAAATGATGTATTTATGCTACTTTGAGCTGCTTGTATGACCAATTGAAGAAGATGATTAAGCTGCTTGTTTGACCAAGTTGAAGAGATGATGTATATATGGTGATGAAAATGATGTATTTATGCTACTTTGAGCTGCTTGTATGACCAAGTTGAAGAGAAGATGATAAAGCTGCTTGTTTGACCAAGTTGAAGATGAGGTGTAATAATGATGATGAAGATGATACAGTGTCATTGACTCTTTCATTTTACTGGCAATCCACTAGTACACATCATAATCGACTAACGCAGTGTTGTTTTACTCTGCAGGGACAAGGGCCAGTCCTCACTTATATCAAGCCTATCAACTTGACGGACTAATGAGATGGAATCAGGACAGGGCTGAGGATGCCAATAAATATGAAAGATCACACATATATGACATTCGCAAGAAATTGTCTGTAAACAAAAACACCACGATAGTGTATGGAGAGCCTGCATTTGGCAACTTCACGATGCCCAGGAAATACACAGGTATATTTCAAATATATCTGAATATTGGTTAATGGTTTTTGTTGGGGTAACTAAATGTACTGTTATCGGACTTTGTCAATTGCCTACATGGTCAAGTTGTGAGAAGAATATCATGCTGCCTACATGTTCAAGTTGTGAGAAGATAGGATAGGATAGGATAGGATATTTTATTTCAATATACATATAATAATTAATACATAATACATTTGACAAATATTGTAATGTATATTCGAGGGGGTGGCATAGTCAGGCTAGACTGTCTTACTGTCACCCCCTTAGAGATGAATAAATGTTAACATATATAGGCGGTCAAGATTTATTGTACAATGCACGGCTATGAAATTATGTATTACATAATGGTTGCATTTATAGGATTATATAATTGTATAATGGAGGGTATGCGTATATATAAATCGTTTATTGGTTACTCGATGGTTTGTCTCTTTCTTGTCAGTGTCATGTTCTTTGGAAGTCGAGTAGGAGTGTGCTGAGTGAGGTTGTAGATTGCGATATATGTACGGGAGGTTACACTATTGACGAGCTACCACACAGTCGGGACATCTTTGATTGTTGCATTTAATTGTTGCAGCATATTTTTTAATGCAATCGGCATGTACACGGCGTTTGAATGTGTGTCTGGATTGGTATGATGTAAATTCATTATCCAAGTTGTTCCATGTAGTTGGATAAGAATGGAATGGTAGTTGTTGGGACCAAGATGTTCTTGGTTTTTTTTTAAATAGTGGGTGCTTTTGCCGGGTGTCTGGTCCGTTTTTGCGTTTGGTAAACATGTCGGTGAATGATTCTATTAAGCGCATATGATACCAATCATGCATGAAAACAGCCGCTTGGACTTTGTGGATGTCGTATATTTTGAGTATATTTTCTTTTTTAAAAAGAGGTTCTGTGTGGCTTCTATATTTTTTATTACATAAAACTCGTATCGCGCGTTTTTGAAGCATGAAATTTTTTTTGACCGCAGGGACGTGTCCCCATATTTGAACACCGTAGACAAGATGGCTTTGTATTAGAGCATAGTATAATGTTTTAAGTGCGCTACCAGGAAAGAAGTGTTTAACTTTATTGATGTGGTATATGGCATTCACCATTTTAGAACAAACAGAGGACACATGTTTTTGGAAAGTCAGGTTTTCATCAATATGGATTCCTAAGAATTTTGTGGAGGATTCGTTCTCAAGATTTCCTATCTTTTTTAGTTCTGTATTATTCAAGTAAACTTTTATAAAGTTCCATTTGTCATCATTGTTCTCTGGGTGTATTAGCATATAGTTGCTTTTTTTAGTATTGATCACCAACTTATTGCTACAGCACCAAGCAAATATGTTGCGTAACTCATTATTCACATAACTTTCTACAAGGATGCCATTTTTTCCACCAGTTACTAGAGTAGTATCGTCCGCGTATGATAAGATATCCATGGTTGTCGAATTTGACATATCGTTAACGTAAATTAAGAAAATTATCGGTCCGAGAATTTATCCCTGGGGCACTCCACACGTCTCTTCCGTTAAATTAGATTTGTTACCATTGAGTTCAACATATTGCCTTCTATTTTGCAGATAACTCTGAAACCATGAATATGCTGTGCCTCGTATGCCATAGTGATCTAGTTTATGAAGTAAAATATCGTGGTTTATCGTGTCAAATGCTTTTGAGAGGTCGAGAAATAGAGCTAAAGTTGAGTCTCTTGTCATTTTGTCATTATTTGAGACAATTTGATCGAGGAGGTGTAATACAGGATGGAAAGTTGAATGATGAGGGCGGAAGCCGTATTGGTGTTTATAGAGTATGTTTTGTTCATTTAAAAAGTCTAGTAATCGTTTATGCATTATTTTTTCGAGGATTTTAGAGATAGCTGGAAGAATGCTGATAGGTCTGTAGTTGGAAATTTCATGAGTGGTAGTATTTTTAGGGATTGGGACTACTTTAGAAATTTTCATTTTGTTAGGGACTATTCCATGCTTTAAGGACAAGTTAAAAATATGCAACAATGCTGGCGCTATCTCCTCAATTGTTTCCTTGATAAGTTTAGTTGATATACCATTGAAATCCCTTGATACTTTCCCAGTCATAGAGAAACATGTGAGGATGATCTCCTGTATAGACGTCGGAATTATTTTGAAATTTATGTTGTCTGGTTTGCGGTTATGGAGAAATTCTGTAAAATGAGAGTCATTTTCATGTTCATTGAGTTGTCTAGTTTCCCGCCCAATTTTTGAGAAAAAGTCATTGAACTTTTCCGATATGAGTTTGGAATTTTCAAGTTCTATTCCGTTTTCGGTAAAGGTCTTGGGGTTATTATTTGTGTTTACATTTATTTTCAATGCACCCTTAAGTATTTCCCATGTTTTCTTTAAGTTATTTTTATTTACTTCTAAGATATTTGTGTAGTATATATTTTTACTCCTTCTGATTAGTTTATTATATAGGGTACGATAACTCAAATATTTATTTACGTTCGTTTCCGTGGGTTTATTCAATTTGCGTAAATATAACTGATTTTTAACAATACTTGACTTAATCAATCCAGATGTCATCCAAGGTTCGCGTTTTATGAATGTTTTGGGTATATGTCGACTTTTGATGGGGAAAGCTAGTTCATATGCATTCATATATATATCTAAGAAGATTTCATATGCTTGGTCGACACTTCTACAGGATGTAACGGTATCAAAGGTACAAGAATTTAAAAGATTTTTGAATCTAATTATATTATCAGGACTAAAACTTCTTTGGTTAGTGATAGTTTCATTATTATTGGGGCTGTTTTGTCTCTTTTGGTTAGATTCGGAATAAAATATGCCGAAGTGATCGGAAACGTCGCATGTGATTATGCCAGATTTACATTCGCCTTGTAGGTTATTGGTATATATATTATCGATGAGAGTTGCTGAATGATCAGTCATCCGAGTAGGTTTAGTTATCCTTGGCACGAATCCTCTTGTGAAAATGTTATTTATGAAGTCATTCGTTTTTGTATGTGAGTTGAAATTGAGTAGGTCAATATTAAAGTCTCCTGATATATATGATTTGTGGTTATTAATTTTTTCTAGAATATCGTCGAATTTTTTTAAAAATTGATCAATGTTGGCCTTTGGTGCGGTATTTGGTCTGTAAACGCAGCCGATTATCCGAGAGTCATTTTTTCCTGGGTTAATTTCCACGAATATTGTTTCTATTACGTGTGGAATAAATTCACTAAGGTCGGGTCGATTTTTATAGTGAATGGAATCTTTTATGTAAAGGCACACACCACCTCTACCATCATCGTCATCAGCTCTACACTTGAATTCCATAGGGTGATATCCCGGTATTTGAAAGTGCGATGCTTGTCGTATTTTAAATGTTTCAGTTAAAGCAATAACGTCGAATGAATTATTATTAGACTTTAAGTCGCATAGGAGATTACACAAAGAATCGAAATTTACATTGATGCTTCGACAGTTGAGGCTGAATACTGAAAATTTTGGTTTTTTATTTGATTGATCTATAGTGTGAGATGGTGAAATGTATCCACATTCATTGCAAGTATTAATAGCAGAATTTAAATAGTCGTCATTTTTCTGTTCCGCTTCGTTCCATTTCATTGTAAAGTTATATTCATCAGAATCCCGAACCTCACTCAGATTTATGTTATGTGTAGCCATGAATACGACCTATAATGGAATGGATGAAATGTATGCCCTCCACTTCAGAATGAATTAAAGATGCAAGCATGAATATGCATAGTCCGTGCATTGTTACTAGATCTAACCGTGATATGATGTACATATTATTTTAATGATGTGTTGTATTCGGCGGGTATATGTTTCTGGTAAGTCCTCGAGTACGAATCAATGATTCAATAGACGGTCAATTAACATTTCAAATTCCGCTTGTTATTTTCTCATGAAAGTATTGCCAAACAGTGCATATATGTGACTTGACGTGTATGCTATCTAATTGACCCGCAACGAGGACTTACGTCATAGTAGAAATAGATAACTCCATAATATACGAGGTATATATATAGACCTATATGGTTAAATGTATGAGTGTGGGCCAATATGTTGAAAATACATGAACAAGAACCTATAATTAATAAAACATGAAGATTCATAAATGAATGTACATGTATGGTACACCGACTTCTGATTATATTTGACAAAGCATAATTTGATTTCAAAAGAAATCTAAATTCATGAATAATTCGTCTTAATAGAGTTGACTTGATTGTGCTCGGAATGTTTTGGACCTGGCTGTACTGTCACAACATGACCTAATTCAATAATAATAAATGTCAAGGTCAATTTGATGACCTCGGATTCGTGAAATATCGGAGTCGTCTTGTGTGCAAGAAACTTGAAGACATCACATTTGAGCTATTCTCATTTCTTATAAACGTTATTCGGAGTTTACATTCATTCAGACAGTTTGTGGAAATGTCAGGCATTTGTTGCACAAACAGTTTTATAGTGTCTATGAATATATTTGAGTGGAGTCGACTAAAACTAAAACACGTGGTGGCTACAATATCAGAATATGCCTCCAGTGCATGCGATTAACCCATTGACTCAGTATTCTGTAGGATGGCAAACATCATTCCCGGAGGTGGTACACGCATTTGGTCATGTCTCTTTAGGATCAAATGCAGTGAATATGTAGGCTACCATTATGTGAGTGTAAGTATTAATTATTACTAAATATACCTGTATAGCCTGTCATAAATTGTATTTGTTTACCAGTACACACATGTGTACATGAATGCATATCTTCTGCTTTGACATTTTGTCATATCAAAGTAAAAATCATCTATACAACAAAGTCATGAGGATACATAATTATACTTACTGGTATTATGATTCTAGTAAATACAAGGATGTTACTGGATGTATGCAAGTACATGTATTGTACGCCTGCATGTATGTAATCATGTATATATGTTGATCCTTTTGTATATTTAGGGTTAAAGATGAGCATGCCATTTATGAAAATTTTGTCCATGTTATTTAAAAGCAGCATTCTAAAAAAACAAAAACAAAAAGAAAACAAAACAACAAAGTTTGACATGATGCATTGAGTGTTATTCCAGAAGAGTGATGCATAGATTTTAGTGACGCATCATGGGATTTGCAATTGTACGCATGTATGTGTTGATCAATTCACATATTTAAGGGTAATTAAGGTGGCATAATTATACCCTTCATGCGACAGTTTTCTATAATCTGAGAAATGTGTTCAGTTCTGGTATAAATACTAAAAAAAAAAATTGGTGACCCATCATGGGATTTGTATACATGTATGTATATGTTTATGTATTCATACATCCATTGATAAATCACACATCCAAAGTTAAATCATACATCCAGGGTTAAATCGGTACATGCCATTCATGAGACATTTTCATAAATAAAGCACCATCCTAACAAGGAATCTGTAAATAAAAAACATTTGCTGAAACATCATTCGATCTGTATACATGTACATTTCAAATTTTGTGTATCCCTAATAGTTTGTATATACATCTAGTTCTAGTATTAAAGGCGGCATATGCCATTTTTGACACTTCATGAGACATTTCATCTCTTATATAAGCACCAGTGATTACAATTTTGTTGTGACCCATCATGGGATTTGTAGACATACATGCATATGTCAATTGATTCCTATATTTATAGTTAAAGTGAAACATCTTACTAGTATTAAAAGTGACACATCAGACATCATGGGGTGTATAGTATACATGTACATGTGTTCCTGTCAAATAATTGTTACATACATGTTCTAGGATTAACACAATTCATGTGACATGTTCTAGGATTGACACAAGTCATGCAACATTTTATCTAAACAATGGTCAGGAAATATAAAAATTTGGTACATGTATCACTATCAATTCATTTGTACATGCAAAGTTAAGTGGCATATCTCATATTATGGGACATTTTTCTTTAATAAATCACCATCCAGACTAAGTCTGGTATACAGGGTGTGTTGTGTACTATTCAAGTAAAATGAAAGATTTGGTGACCCATCATGGGATTTGTATACATGTATGTGTAGATTCATTTGTGCATACATGTAGATATAGGGTAGAAAGGCAGTGTGCGCCATTCATCATGATTCATGAGTGTACGTTGGTAGGCCAATGTAGAAAATTCTAGATATCTCGTGCATGTGTAAGCAAAGAACACATATGTATAATAAAGCATCCCAAAGTTGTGCATAAGTTTTAAAAGCATGTGAGGCCTTAGTTGTCGAAAATATTCATATTTGCATATGCAATCAGTTTCGTTCATATATACCATGACTATCGTGTAAACAGCATGTTATCATAAAGATCTACTATATTTTACCTAAGCAAGAGCCTGATTGTGTTACAGAAGACAGAGCAATGCTACTGGCTAATGGCATAAAAATTGCATAAACGCTCTTTATTTGTTCCATTTCAGGAATTCACCAACAAAGAACGCTCTTTATGTTTGCAATCATAATATATAAACAAACACCAGAAAAGTAACTTTTTATGCTTTTGTTTACATAACAATGGTCAAACATTTGACAATAACATACTGTTTATGCGATATTTCTTATTTGTATATGGACAAAGCCTGTCTACATTTTGATATTCTTTCTGTTTGTGGCACTTTTTAACGGGTGGAAATATTTTGACAGGATACCCACCGCCAAGGCCAACCATACCTTTAAGTATTCTGAATCTAATTAGTTTAGACAAAGGATTGTCTGTTTTCAAAATTTCCAAAGTAATCTGAATAAATTCATATTAAAATTTAAAAAAAAAAAAATAGATTATTAAAATGTGCACAAAGTATTATGGGCCTAACTGTACTGAAACATAAGGGATTTCACAATACCATGTAGACTCGATAGTATAAATGTGATGTGGATGGAGTTTATGCAAATCATCATCCTGGGATTTATATACATGTGAGTGTTGATTCATTTGTGCATCCAGGTTTTAAGTGACGCATGCCATCCATAAAATATTTTTGTTTTTTGTTTTGTTTTGTTTTGTTGCTTTAATGCAAAAAAATCTTAAGCGCCTGGAATGATGGTCATCATTAGTTTTTCCGGCCAGGGTTAAAGCGCCACATGATATCAATTAGACAATTTTATGTAATAGCGCGCTGTCTTAAGAAACGTCTGGCATGCTTCGCTTTGTAGGATGCCAATAATACATGCTTATTGATTAGTTTATCCATCCAAACTTAAAGCGACGCTTGCCATTCATGAAAAATTTGGTATTTCAGCGCAAATTCTTAAAATGTATGGCATGATGCTATATTTGAAAGAGTATTATTTATATTCAATCTGTTTTTTTTTTTTCATTATTCATTCTTATAGCCAGTGTTAAAGTTAAAGTGGCACATGATATTCAGGAGAGAATTTTATATAATAGCGCGCTGTCTTAAGAGACGTCTGGTATGATTCGCTTTGTAGGATTCCAATAATACATATGTGTTGATTAATTTGTGTATCCAGGTATAAAGCGACGTGTGCCATTCATGAAATTTTTGTATTTCAGCGCAAATTTTTAAAATGTATGGCATGATGCGCTTTGTAAGAGTCAATAATACAAACATTTGTTCATCCATCATGGAATTGATATGTAATGTATATGTCGATTCATTTGTACAACTAGCTGGATTAAAGCAGCTATTACCATTCATTAGACTGTTTTCTATAATAAACATAACATTCGGATAATAGTGGAAGACAATTTTGGCAATGCACTGTGTTCGGTTCTAGCAGTATAATAATTTGGCGACCCATATGGGATTTATATGTGTGCATGTACTAGTATGTGTTTATTCTTATTCAATCGTACATTCAAAATTAACGTGATAATGTAATTCATGGGCCATTTTTCGATAACAATGTAGATATTATTCAAATAGTGCAAAGGTTTGTTGATCCACTATGTGATTTGTGTACACATATAGTCATATACAGTATGTTGATGAATTAGTGCAAGCAGGATATAAGCGGTATTTACCATTCATGAGACATTTTTCTCATTTGGTTACCCATCGTATGATTCATATATACATATGTGTATGTGTTGATTCATTAATGCATGTACAGCAAGGGATTAAATGATACATGCCATTCAGGAGACATTACCCTGTTCAAATCTGTTTGAATGCAAATATTTATTTGTACATCTGGGTTAAAGTGGCACATCCCATCTATATTTTGAAAAAGATTGAATAATTTTTTAATTTTTTTTTGTGTGCAAAATTTCGGAGACAATTAGAAACTTTAGTACTGAATAACAAATTTAAGGGGCATGTCATAGTCATAGACAATTTTACATAGTTAAAATGACACATGATATTCAATGGTAAAATAAGTTATTTGAGTGGCGCGACATACAGCACATGCATTTATAGAACATGGAAAGTGTTAAAGGGACATAGGGGGACTGATCGAGAATATCATAGAAATGGACATAGTACATAGTTATGTTTTGGCATATGACGTTTAAAGGAAATCACATAATCCTGGCCCTTGTTAATGGGTCATTGAAAGTAAAGATATCAAAGACATTGAACAAATATCAGAATTAAGTGACATATTGTACATGTATTTAACTGGTTATGTGAGGATAGTTTCATAATGTGTTATAATAACCTTCATTTAACTGTTTTGAACAGAGACTGATGTGTTATATGTATTCTCCTATAACTGTTTGAGACATGAAACAATGTTATGTTTTGTTTTGGGTCAGCATTAATTAAGGAATATGTCAAACAGATATGATACATTAAAGTATCATATCGTGTTTACATGAAACTTCTATACTGAATGTAGTATTAAGTAGTAGCCTAGACTGATAATATATAATATACTTGGACTATATGTGTAATTTTGAAATGTAGAAATTTATATGTCACTCAATTTCGAGATTTGCTTGATGCTCTTTGATTTGTCGGTATATTTCACATAAATTTTCCCACCGACAGACCAGGAATCTTCGATGGTTGAGGATTTCTTTGCTTTTTTCAGGAGAGAACTGTTTGTGTCTGTTAGGTCTTCCTTTATCACTATTCCCTGTCCCTTCAACAATTTTCTCTCTCGAATGACATCGTTCTTAGCTCTCCTAGAAATGAATTGGCATATCACGCTTCTTGGGTACTTTTGAGTTCCAGAAAATTTACCAATTCTGTGCGCGATACTAATGTCCCGCTGCTCTATTGGAAGATGAAGTCTGTCCTGCATAATTTTTACAAGTTTTTTCTCGCACTGGTCAATAGTTTCAGAGGCACTGTCATCGCTCACTCCAAAGACCCGAATACTGTCTTTTCTTGTTTGTTGCTCCAGTCGGTTGTTTTTTTCGGTCAAATCTTTCATTTCATCTTTTAGCTGTCTGATCTCATTATTCCTGTCCTGGACCTCGCTTGTTAGTTGAGCCATCTTGCTATCCATTCGGTCCATTCTGGTTTCTGTGTCGAAGACCTTGCTGTCGCAGACATCCTTCACTTCTAATTTTTTATCGAACTCTCCCCTCAGGTTTGTTATGATACTGTTCAAACTGTCTGTTTTAACAAGGGGCTCTATGCTCTTCTCGAGGTCAGATTTTGTGACCAAATTGTCCAATTTCGCATTTATTTCAGCAAGCACTTTGCATATGTCAGAGCTACTAGTATCAGAAGGTGATTTCACAAATGATATCTTTTGTTGTCCAGTGTCTGTCGATTTGAATTTCTTTGTTGGTGCAGATTTGCTTTTATCTTTCACTTTGTCTTTATTGATGCTGTCATCGCCACTGGCGCTCGATGTAGAACTCGCTGGTGGTCGTTTATCTGGCATTGTGTTTACAGTTAAGTCATAAACAATACGTCGAAGTTGGGGAACGCGTTTTTCAGAGTGTTATTTTATGAATGATGAATAATTTGTTGGCACGAAATGTCAATACTTATATACATGATGTTGGTAGCAGCTCATTAAGTGTATGTTTGAAGTAGATCGGCCAGTTATTATGGAGTTAACATAAATATCAATTCCCGCCGAAAAAAACCCGTGTTGTCTAGGCCGCCATTAATAACATGTATCATGCTGCCTACATGTTCAAGTTGTTGAGAAGATGTATATGCTGCCTACATGGTCAAGTTGTGAGAAGAATATCATGCTGCCCACATGTCCAAGTTGTGAGAAGATCTGTATGCTGCCCACATGTCCATGTTGTGAGAAGATCTACATGCTGCCTACATATCCAAGTTGTTGAGAAGATTAGTTTACTGCCTACATGTCCAAGTTGGTGAGAAGATGTATATGCTGGCTACCTGTCCAAGTTGTTGAGAAGAATATCATGCTGCCCACATGTTCAAGTTGTGAGAAGATGTATATGCTGCACAAATGTCCAAGTTGTGAGAAGAATATGCGGCCCATTATGCTGTCTACATGTTCAAGTTGTTAGAAGATGTATATTCTGCCCATATGTCCAAGTTGTGAGAAGAATATCATGTTGCCCATATGTCCAAGTGTTGAGAAGATGTATATGCTGCCCACATGTCCAAGTTGTGAGAAGAGTATCATGCTGCCCACATGTTTAAGTTGTGAGGAGAATATCATGCTGCCCACATGATAAAGTTGTGAGAAGAATATAATGCTGCACACATATCCAAGTTGTTGAGAAGAGTATCATGCTGCCTACATGCTCAAGTTGTGAGATGTATATGGTGCACAAATGTCCAAGTTGTGAGAAGAATATGCTGCCCATTATGCTGTCTACATGTTCAAGTTGTTAGAAGATGTATAATCTGCCCACATGTCCAAGTTGTGAGAAGAATATCATGTTGCCCATATGTCCAAGTTGTGAGAAGATGTATATGCTGCACACATGTCCAAGTTGTGAGAAGATTATTTTGTTGCTTATATGTCCAAGTTGATTATGTATATATGGTGATGAAGATGATGTATTATTTATGCTACTTCAAGCTGATTGTATGACCAAGTTGAAGATGAGGTGTAATAATGATGATGAAGATGATAGTGTCATTGACTCTTTCATTTTACTGGCAATCCACTAGTACACATCATAATCGACTAACGCAGTGTTGTTTTACTCTGCAGGGACAAGGGCCAGTCCTCACTTATATCAAGCCTATCAACTTGTCGGACTAATGAGATGGAATCAGGACAGGGCTGAGGATGCCAATAAATATGAAAGATCACACATATATGACATTCGCAAGAAATTGTCTGTAAACAAAAACACCACGATAGTGTATGGAGAGCCTGCATTTGGCAACTTCACGATGCCAGGAAATACACATGTATATTTCAAATATATCTGAATATTGGTTAATGGTTTTTGTTGCGGTAACTAAATGTACTGTTATCGGACTTTGTCAATTGCCTACATGGTCAAGTTGTGAGAAGAATATCATGCTGCCTACATGTTCAAGTTGTGAGAAGATGTATCATGCTGCCTACATGTTCAAGTTGTTGAGAAGATGTATATGCTGCCTACATGGTCAAGTTGTGAGAAGAATATCATGCTGCCCACATGTCCAAGTTGTGAGAAGATCTGTATGCTGCCCACATGTCCATGTTGTGAGAAGATCTACATGCTGCCTACATATCCAAGTTGTTGAGAAGATTAGTTTACTGCCTACATGTCCAAGTTGGTGAGAAGATGTATATGCTGGCTACCTGTCCAAGTTGTTGAGAAGAATATCATGCTGCCCACATGTTCAAGTTGTGAGAAGATGTATATGCTGCACAAATGTCCAAGTTGTGAGAAGAATATGCTGCCCATTATGCTGTCTACATGTTCAAGTTGTTAGAAGATGTATATTCTGCCCACATGTCCAAGTTGTGAGAAGAATATCATGTTGCCCATATGTCCAAGTGTTGAGAAGAGTATCATGCTGCCCACATGTTTAAGTTGTGATGTGAATATCATGCTGCCCACATGATAAAGTTGTGAGAAGAATATAATGCTGCACACATATCCAAGTTGTTGAGAAGAATATCATGCTGCCTACATGTTCAAGTTGTGAGAAGATGTATCATGCTGCCTACATGTTCAAGTTGTGAGAAGATGTATCATGCTGCCTACATGCTCAAGTTGTTGAGAAGATGTATATGCTGCCTACATGGTCAAGTTGTGAGAAGAATATCATGCTGCCCACATGTCCAAGTTGTGAGAAGATCTGTATGCTGCCCACATGTCCATGTTGTGAGAAGATCTACATACTGCCTACATATCCAAGTTGTTGAGAAGATTAGTTTACTGCCTACATGTCCAAGTTGGTGAGAAGATGTATATGCTGGCTACCTGTCCAAGTTGTTGAGATGAATATCATGCTGCCCACATGTTCAAGTTGTGAGAAGATGTATACGCTGCACAAATGTCCAAGTTGTGAGAAGAATATGCTGCCCATTATGCTGTCTACATGTTCAAGTTGTTAGAAGATGTATATTCTGCCCACATGTCCAAGTTGTGAGAAGAATATCATGTTGCCCATATGTCCAAGTGTTGAGAAGATGTATATGCTGCCCACATGTCCAAGTTGTGAGAAGAGTATCATGCTGCCCACATGTTTAAGTTGTGAGGAGAATATCATGCTGCCCACATGATAAAGTTGTGAGAAGAATATAATGCTGCACACATATCCAAGTTGTTGAGAAGAGCATCATGCTGCCTACATGCTCAAGTTGTGAGAAGATGTATATGCTGCACAAATGTCCAAGTTGTGAGAAGAATATGCTGCCCATTATGCTGTCTACATGTTCAAGTTGTTAGAAGATGTATATTCTGCCCACATGTCCAAGTTGTGAGAAGAATATCATGTTGCCCATATGTCCAAGTTGTGAGAAGATGTATATGCTGCACACATGTCCAAGTTGTGAGAAGATTATTTTGTTGCTTATATGTCCAAGTTGATTATGTATATATGGTGATGAAGATGATGTATTATTTATGCTACTTCAAGCTGCTTGTATGACCAAGTTGAAGAGAACATTATTTTGCTGCTTACATGACCAAGTTGAAGAAGATAATTAAGCCACTTGTTTGACCAAGTTGAAGAGATGATGTATATATAGTGATGAAAATGATGTATTTATGCTACTTTGAGCTGCTTGTATGACCAATTGAAGAAGATGATTACGCTGCTTGTTTGACCAAGTTGAAGAGATGATGTATATATGGTGATGAAAATGATGTATTTATGCTACATTGAGCTGCTTGCATGACCAAGTTGAAGAGAAGATGATAAAGCTGCTTGTTTGACCAAGTTGAAGATGAGGTGTAATAATGATGATGATGATGATACAGTGTCATTGACTCTTTCATTTTACTGGCAATCCACTAGTACACATCATAATCGACTAACGCAGTGTTGTTTTACTCTGCAGGGACAAGGGCCAGTCCTCACTTATATCAAGCCTATCAACTTGACGGACTAATGAGATGGAATCAGGACAGGGCTGAGGATGCCAATAAATATGAAAGATCACACATATATGACATTCGCAAGAAATTGTCTGTAAACAAAAACACCACGATAGTGTATGGAGAGCCTGCATTTGGCAACTTCACGATGCCAGGAAATACACAGGTATATTTCAAATATATCTGAATATTGGTTAATGGTTTTTGTTGCGGTAACTAAATGTACTGTTATCGGTCTTTGTCAATTGCCTACATGGTCAAGTTGTGAGAAGAATATCATGCTGCCTACATGTTCAAGTTGTGAGAAGATGTATCATGCTGCCTACATGTTCAAGTTGTTGAGAAGATGTATATGCTGCCTACATGGTCAAGTTGTGAGAAGAATATCATGCTGCCCACATGTCCAAGTTGTGAGAAGATCTGTATGCTGCCCACATGTCCATGTTGTGAGAAGATCTACATGCTGCCTACATATCCAAGTTGTTGAGAAGATTAGTTTACTGCCTACATGTCCAAGTTGGTGAGAAGATGTATATGCTGGATACCTGTCCAAGTTGTTGAGAAGAATATCATGCTGCCCACATGTTCAAGTTGTGAGAAGATGTATATGCTGCACAAATGTCCAAGTTGTCAGAAGAATATGCTGCCCATTATGCTGTCTACATGTTCAAGTTGTTAGAAGATGTATATTCTGCCCATATGTCCAAGTTGTGAGAAGAATATCATGTTGCCCATATGTCCAAGTGTTGAGAAGATGTATATGCTGCCCACATGTCCAAGTTGTGAGAAGAGTATCATGCTGCCCACATGTTTAAGTTGTGAGGAGAATATCATGCTGCCCACATGATAAAGTTGTGAGAAGAATATAATGCTGCACACATATCCAAGTTGTTGAGAAGAATATCATGCTGTCTACATGTTCAAGTTGTGAGAAGATGTATCATGCTGCCTACATGTTCAAGTTGTGAGAAGATGTATCATGCTGCCTACATGTTCAAGTTGTTGAGAAGATGTATATGCTGCCTACATGGTCAAGTTGTGAGAAGAATATCATGCTGCCCACATGTCCAAGTTGTGAGAAGATCTGAATGTTGCCCACATGTCCATGTTGTGAGAAGATCTACATGCTGCCTACATATCCAAGTTGTTGAGAAGATTAGTTTACTGCCTACACGTCCAAGTTGGTGAGAAGATGTATATGATGGCTACCTGTCCAAGTTGTTGAGAAGATGTATATGCTGCCCACATGTCCAAGTTGTGAGAAGATGTATATACTGCCCACATGTCCAAGTTGTGAGAAGATTATCATGCTGCCTACATTTTCAAGTTGTTGAGAAGATGCATATGCAGCCCACATGATCAAGTTGTGAGAAGGTGTATATGCTGCCTACATGGCGAAGGTGATGAAGAAGATTATTATGCTACTTATATCTCCCAAGTTAAAAAGAAGATTATGTTGGTGCTTATATGACCAAGTTAAAAAGAAGATTATGTTGGTGCTTATATGTCCAAGTTAAAGAGAATATTATTTTTATGCTTATATGTCCAAGTTGAAGGAAAGATTATTATATGCTTATATGACAAGTTGAAGAGAAGACTATTAAGCTGCTTACATGGCGAAGTTGATGATGAATATATGGTGATGAAGATGATTTATTTATGCTACTATAAGCTGCTTGTATGACCAAGTTGAAGAGAAGACGATTAAACTGCACACATGTCCAAGTTGAAGAGAAGATAATCATGCTGCACACATGTCCAAGTTGAAGAGAAGATTGTCATGCTGCCTACATGTTCAAGGTGATGAAGAAGGTTATTATGCTCCTTGTATCTCCATGTTAAAAAGAAGATTATTTTGCTGCTTATATGACCAAGTTAAAGAGAAGATTGTTGTGCTTCTTATATGTCCAAGTTGAAGAGAAGATTATTTGTTTGCTCATATTTCCAAGTTGAAGAGAAGATTATTTTTCTGCCACCTCTGAGGTCTTTTGGTATCCCATTACCTGTATTGCAACCTGAGCAGATGCACAGACGTGTACTGCCACAGCTGATAACCGGACAGGCAACCAGGGTGATGCCTCTTGCTGAACGGCAGCAACCTCACATTTAGATATGCCAGTCAGTCGGTGCACTTTATACAGACGGAAAAAGTTTGAAGAAGGAAAGGGCACAAGAACATATGTCAAGACAATGGGGTTTAGAACTTGTGGACTTTGCAAAGGCATTCAGTGTAAGGAGACTTGCCACACCGATTTCAAATGCAGATATTTTAAATGCAGATAATTATTTATGCTGGTTATATGACCAAGTTAATGAGAAGATTATTTTGCTGATTGTATGACCAAGTTAAAGAGAAGATTGTTGTGCTGCTTATATGTCCAAGTTGATGAGAAGATTATTTTACTGCTTATATGTCCAAGTTGAAGAGAAGATTATTTTTATGCTTATATGTCCAAGTTGAAGGGAAATTTATTATATGCTTATATGTCCAAGTTGAAGAGTAGACTATTAAGCTGCTTACATGACCAAGTTGATGATGAATATATGGTGATGAAGATGATGTATTTATGCTACTTTAAGCTGCTTGTATGACCAAGTTGAAGAGAAGACGATTAAACTGCACACATGTCCAAGTTGAAGAGAAGATAATCATGCTGCACACATGTTCCAAGTTGTGAGAAGAATATCATGCTGCACACTTGTTAAAGTTGTTGAGAAGATAAGTGGGTGTACTGCGGAATCACATCCTCTCTATGGGGAATTTATGAGCAGGTTGTGCAACTGCATCTTTGAGTGGAGCAATGATGAGTTTGCTGACCATGTCCAAGTTGTGAGAAGAGTATCATGCTGCCTACATGTCCAAGTTGTTGAGAAGATGTCTATGCTGCCTACCTGTCCAAGTTGTGAGAAGATAATCATGCTGCACACATGTTCAAGTTGTGAGAAGATTGTCATGCTGCCTACATGTTCAAGTTGTGAGAAGAGTATCATGCTGCCCACATGTCCAAGTTGTGAGAAGAATATCATGCTGCCTACATGTCCAAGTTGTGAAAATGATGTATATGCTGCCTACTTGTTCAAGTTGTTGAGAATATACAGATGTTGCCTACATGGCCAAGGTGATGAAGATTATTATGCTACTTATATCTCCAAGTTAAAAAGAAGATTATTATGGTGCTTATATGACCAAGTTAAAGAGAAGATTATGTTTGCTGCCTACATGTCCAAGTTGTTGAGAAGATGTATATGCTGCCCACATGTCCAAGTTGTGAGAAGATGTATATACTGCCCACATGTCCAAGTTGTGAGAAGATTATCATGCTGCCTACATGTTCAAGTTGTTGAGAAGATGCATATGCAGCCTACATGGCGAAGGTGATGAAGATTATTATTCTACTTATATCTCCCAAGTTAAAAAGAAGATTATGTTGGTGCTTATGTGACCAAGTTAAAGAGAAGATTATGTTGCTGATTGTATGACCAAGTTGATGACAAGATTATTTTGCTGATTGTATGACCAGGTTAAAGAGAAGATTGTTGTGCTGCTTATATGTCCAAGTTGATGAGTTTATTTTACTGCTTATATGTCCAAGTTGAAGGGAAGATTATTATATGCTTATATGACCAAGTTAAAGAGAAGATCGTTGTGCTGCTTATATCTCCCAAGTTAAAAAGAAGATTATTTTGGTGCTTATATGACCAAGTTAAAGAGAGGATTATGTTGGTGCTTATATGACCAAGTTAAAGATAAGATTATGTGGGTGCTTATATGACCAAGTTAAAGATAAGATTGCTGACCATGTCCAAGTTGTGAGAAGAGTATCATGCTGCCCACATGTACCAGGTGTGAGAAGAATATCATGCTGCCTACATGTCCAAGTTGTGAAAATGATGTATATGCTGCCTACTTGTTCAAGTTGTTGAGAAGATGCATATGCTGCCTACATGGCCAAGGTGATGAAGAAGATTATTATGCTTATATCTCCCAAGTTAAAAAGAAGATTATGTTGGTGCTTATATGACCAAGTTAAAGATAAGATAAAGAGAAGATTATGTTGGTGCTTATATGACCAAGTTAAAGAGAAGATTATGTTGGTGCTTATATGACCAAGTTGATGACAAGATTATGTTGGTGCTTATATGACCAAGTTAAAGATAAGATTATGTTGGTGCTTATATGACCAAGTTGATGACAAGATTATGTTGGTGCTTATATGACCAAGTTGATGACAAGATTATTTTGGTGCTTATATGTCCAAGTTAAAGAGAAGATTATTTTGCTGATTGTATGACCAAGTTAAAGAGAATATTGTTGTTCTGCTTATATGTCCAAGTTAAAGAGAAGATTATTTTTATGCTTATATGTCCAAGTTAAAGGAAAGATTATTATATGCTTATATGTCCAAGTTGAAGAGAAGATTATTAAGCTGCTTACATTACCAAGTTGATGATGTATATATGGTGATGAAGATGATGTATTTATGCTACTTTAAGCTGCTTGTATGACCAAGTTGAAGAGAAGATGATTAAACTGCACACATGTCCAAGTTGAAGAGAAGATAATCATGCTGCACACATGTTCCAAGTTGTGAGAAGAATATCATGCTGCACACTTGTTAAAGTTGTTGAGAAGATAAGTGGGTGTACTACGGAATCACATCCTCTCTATGGGGAATTTATGAGCAGGTTGTGCAACTGCATCTTTGAGTGGAGCAATGATGAGTTTGCTGACCATGTCCAAGTTGTGAGAAGAGTATCATGCTGCCCACATGTCCCAGGTGTGAGAAGAATATCATGCTGCCTACATGTCCAAATTGTGAAAATGATGTATTTATGCTACTTTGAGCTGCTTGTATGACCAAGTTGAAGAGAAGATGATAAAGCTGCTTGTTTGACCAAGTTGAAGATGAGGTGTAATAATGATGATGAAGATGATACAGTGTCATTGACACTTTCATTTTACTGGCAATCCACTAGTACACATCATAATCAACTAACTCAGTGTTGTTTTACTCTGCAGGGACAAGGGCCAGTCCTCACTTATATCAAGCCTATCTACTTGACGGACTGCCTACATGTTCAAGTTGTTGAGAAGATGTATATGCTGCCTACATGGTCAAGTTGTGAGAAGATGTATATGCTGCCTACATGTTCAAGTTGTGAGAAGAATATAATGCTGCCCACATGTCCAAGTTGTGAGAAGATTTGTATGCTGCCCACATGTCCAAGTTGTGAGAAGATCTACATGCTGCCTACATATCCAAGTTGTTGAGAAGATTAGTTTGCTGCCTACATGTCCAAGTTGGTGAGAAGATGTATATGCTGGCTACCTGTCCAAGTTGTTGAGAAGATGTATATGCTGCCCACATGTCCAAGTTGTGAGAAGATGTATATACTGCACACATGTCCAAGTTGTGAGAAGATTATCATGCTGCCTACATGTTCAAGTTGTTGAGAAGATGCATATGCAGCCTACATGGCGAAGGTGATGAAGATTATTATTCTACTTATATCTCCCAAGTTAAAAAGAAGATTATTTTGGTGCTTATATGACCAAGTTAAAAAGAAGATTATTTTGCTGATTGTATGACCAAGTTAAGAGAAGATTGTTGAGCTGCTTATATGTCCAAGTTAAAGAGAAGATTATTTTTATGCTTATATGTCCAAGTTGAAGGGAAGATTATTATATGCCTATATGTCCAAGTTGAAGAGAAGATTATTAAGCTGCCTACATGACCAAGTTGATGATGTATATATGGTGATGAAGATGATGTATTTATGCTACTTTAAGCTGCTTGTATGACCAAGTTGAAGAGAAGATGATTAAACTGCTCACATGTCCAAGTTGAAGAGAAGATAATCATGCTGCACACATGTTCCAAGTTGTGAGAAGAATATCATGCTGCACACTTGTTAAAGTTGTTGAGAAGATAAGTGGGTGTACTGCGGAATCCCATCCTCTCTATGGGGAATTTATGAGCAGGTTGTGCAACTGCATCTTTGAGTGGAGCTATCATGAGTTTGCTGACCATGTCCAAGTTGTGAGAAGAGTATCATGCTGCCTACATGTCCAAGTTGTTGAGAAGATGTATATGCTGCCTACATGTCCAAGTTGTGAGAAGATAATCATGCTGCACACATGTTCAAGTTGTGAGAAGATTGTCATACTGCCTACATGTTCAAGTTGTGAGAAGATGTATATGCTGCCCACATGTCCCAGGTGTGAGAAGAATATCATGCTGCCCACATGTCCAAATTGTGAAAATGATGTATATGCTGCCTGCTTGTTCAAGTTGTTGAGAAGATGCATATGCAGCCTACATGGCCAAGGTGATGAAGATTATTATGCTACTTATATCTCCCAAGTTAAAAAGAAGATTATTTTGGTGCTTATATGACCAAGTTAAAAAAGAAGATTATTTTGGTGCTTATATGACCAAGTTAAAGAGAAGATTATTGTGCTGCTTATATGTCCAAGTTGAAGAGAAGATTATTATTTGCTTATATGTCCAAGTTGAAGGGAAGATTATTATATGCTTATATGTCCAAGTTGATGAGAAGATTATTTTACTGCTTATATGTCCAAGTTGAAGAGAAGATTATTTTTATGCTTATCTAGTTGACAAGACAAGCGTTGTCATACAAAGTGTGAACGATATATTTAATACCAGACAATGGACATATTATATTCGCATATTAGTACCTATTATTGATAGAATACATTGCCGATTACATGTATCAGAGCGTAGTATAGATTGTGTCGATTACATATATCAGTTAGTAGTATAGACTGTGTCGATTACATTTTTCAGTCAGTAGTATAGACTGTGTCGATTACATATCTGTCAGTAGTATAGATGGTGGTACAAAGCTGGCCACATAGGAGGCCACGTGCACTGCGCAGATGTAAACCATGTGTGAGGGGTGCTCCACACACATAGGAGGGATTTTCACAACAACCGAACAGATGCGATACCCCCGTTTAAACGGCGCTACGACCAAGAGGCCACCGCCAATCCGCACATGTCATACCCCTAATTTTGGATCATGGCGGGGAGAAGATTGCGTGCCAGCCTGCGCGCAGGGGCCATGCTAATCTTCTCTGTATCGTTCCAATTTTAGTATATGTACCGCCGAAGCGAGTACAGTTATGACCGAATTACATAGTATTAGTCTAACCTAGGCTCCGCGCGTTGTCCAGATGCTGGTGTTAGGCTAATATAAATGGCTAGTCTCGGGGAAGCTCATTCTTGTATATAAGATGGTTTGTATATAAGATGGTGTATGTACATCCAACCGCAAGCCAATATACACATGGAATACATGTTAACAGACACATGAAATGTCAACTTATCTAATTAAATCGCCTGTCCCTGATGAGTAGTCGGCGAATAAAAATAGACACGAAACACTAGCTTACAGTGACTATCCAAATTTATAGCATATATAGTGTCGGGCACCTTGGAACATGCGCTACCGCCAGTCATTGGCTTGCGGTTGGATGTACATACACCATCTTATATACAAAATTTACAAGATTTCTTTGTGCCAGATCGTTCGGACGGTCTGGTTAGTTTTTCGCAGTTTTGGCGGGAAAGTTTTCGGCGGGAAATTTTGGCGGGAAGTTTTTCTTTGTTTGAAAAATGGCCACAGTAAGATTGACAAACGATACATCAATGATGCGGAGTACAAGGCTACAGTGAAGCTAAGCGTGCTATATAAGCCGCGACAAAGAAGATTATCAAGAATGGACATAGTGAGTTCCTTACCAAGAGAGATCAACTCCACTCTTATAAAGTCCATATGGAAATCTGACGGAGATAAAGAATGGTACGTAACATTTACTAACACTAAGGAAGCTGAAATCTTATCAGAAATATCGGAGTTCCGGTCTCAACATGGAGACATTCCAATTCTAGCAGCTATGCTTTCACACTGTCTGATAAGCGTACGAGTACATTGGTTACCCCCTTCCATTAGGGAATCATTTCTAGGAGTACTTCAGTGAGTTTGGAAGAGTTAGACTTACACATATGGACAAAGAAGAGATAGCAGACGGAATGACAGTTGAAACAGGTACGAGGACAGTGCAAATCGAAGGAGACACGAAGTTGATTTATCGACTACCCCACATCGTCCGTTTCCAAGATGGCATGAAGATGCTACTTACAGTAAAAGGGAGACCCCCGGTTTGCTTAGCTTGCGGAATGGAAGGACATATCAAATCCGACCCAAGGTGTAATGCCAGGAGGACTCCTGGAAGGAATTTGGGACCACATATCGGTGAAATCGCAGGAGGCTATGCAGGCTCAGTAATCAGCACACAGACATATGCGAGAGTAGCAGCCGGGTATGACCCGAACGCAGGCGTTAGAACATCACCACCGACTCCGGATCAGATAGAATCATTGGAGATAACGCGGCGACTAGCACGAGAAGAAGAAAGGAGAAGAGAAGAAGAAGAAGAGAAGAGAAGAGAAAGGAGAAGAAAACATGGAAGAAGATAAAGCTACAGAAAAATAGATAGAGGTAACAACGGTAGAGGAAACACAGAATGAAGATGAAGATGAGACACAGAAACCAGATGGAGGAGTGAAGGGACAGACATCAAGGAAAAGAAGAGACTCATCTGGTGAAGCTGACGCCAAGAAGATGAAAGTTAACGTGGAAGGAGAAGAAGAATTATTTTCACAAGACCAGCACCCTTTCAACGAAGAAGAGCTTTCAGAAGCAGACTCTGAGAGGTTAGAAATTGATGTAGAAGATGATGAGAAAGGCTAATAACCTATTGTATGTATAAAACTAAACCCAATTTTCAGACCCAGGCAGGCCCGACCCACGATTTCACCCCAACTCTTCCGCGACCCTCAAACTGACCACGACCGCCCCTGACAAATCCTATCAAATTATTTTCTATGAACCCAATGTACCGAACTGTCGTGTTTTATTGTCGTCTCGTGTTATGTATTGTCGTATCGCTGTATTTTAACACACATTCAATACAACGCTTTATTCTTTGCCAGTAACGCAAATTGGCTAATTGAATCTGCCACACTAAAGTACACCGAATTCGCTGACCTGGATCGCGGTAAACGGCACTCGCTATCGGGGCATTGTACACGCTTTCCTAATCTACTCAGTGAGTCTTTATCTTTGTCCCTACTCAGCAAGTATCTTTCATGGTTCACGCGAACTTTACACCTGACCTTTGTGACACAATCATGGCTTTCAATTACCGCCGTCACCTCTAACCTTTGTCATGGATCACGACCTTAAATTTATAACGCTAAATGCGTATGGGTTACGTAACATTTCTAGACGGGTGGAACTGTTTACTTTTTGCGCGATTAACAGAGTTGACATAATTCTCCTGCAAGAAACGCACGTAGATAACACAAAATTTTCAAAGCAAGTTAACTCTGATTGGGGAGGGAAATCCTTTTGGTCTTTTGGTACTAACCTAGCTCGTGGTGTTGGAATTTTATTTGCAAATTGGGTCCCTTTTACTTTAGATAATATTTTTAGTGATTTTGAAGGCAGACTTTTAGTTGTTGATTGGGGAATCTCGATATCGAATTGTAAACAGTTATGCCCCAACTGCTGAAAGCGAGCGTGTAGAATTCCTCGAAAATATTCATCTCATCTTAAAACAAACAGATGCCTTATCTGGGGAGGAGATTTTAATTGCGTATCAAATACCAGATTAGATAAACGTGGCGGGAACCCCATATATGGTACAGTCGGATCCAAAACTATAGAATCTTATTGCACAGAATATAAATTGATTGATATTTTTAGACATTTAAATCCAACACTAGTTAACACAACATGGACACGCAAAGGCGTAGCTACTCGCATAGATAGATTCTATATTTATAAACGGAATAAAGATGATGTAATTTCGATAGACATCAAACCATGTTCCTTTTCCGACCATGATTATGTAATCTTGAAAATGGTACAAAAATCCAAATTTACACAAGGACCAGGTTACTGGAAATTTAATGACTCTCTATTAAAAGATAAAAAGTTCTTGAATGAGTTTATAAAACTTTGGAATAATTTACCCCCCATCAGCCAATATATAGACATATGGTGGGATTCAACGAAACAAAAAATAAAAAGTTTTTGCATAATTTATTCAAAGAAAAAAGCAAAAGTTAAAAGAAAAGCAGTTATGGAATGCGAAAAATATTATAGAAACCTTTTAAGCCAAGATACATTAGACCCAGGTACATATACATCAGAAATTTTAGCAGTCAAAAGACAACTTCAAAAATTAGATCAAAATGTTTCAGAAGGATAAAAAATTAGAGCCAGAGCACAATTTCTAGATGGAAATGAACAACCAGGTAAATAGTTTTCAATGAAAGAAAGCAAAAATAGTTCCGAAAAAATTATTCTAAAATTACACTACGAACATGACACGTATGATACAAACGACGCGATTCTTAATCATGCTCGAGATTTTTATAAAAAGCTGTACTCAGCAGAAGAAGTAGACCCAGAGATAAGGATTGAATTTTTAAACGATGTGCCACAAATTTCGAACACGTCAGCAAATTCGTGTGAGGGACCAGTTACCTTAGATGAAATAAAATTGTCTCTAAAAAACATGCAATCTGGTAAAGCCCCTGGCTCTGACGGTCTCACAAGAGACTTTTATTTGACATTTTTTGATTACATAGGGCCAAAATTGCTCACTTTATATAACAAACTATATTTAACAGGTTCATTATCGCCTTCACAGAGAACTGGTCTCGTTACGTTAATTTGCAAAGATAAAGCTCGTGCGGAAGAACTAGCATATTGGAGACCTATTTCCCTTTTAAATCTAGATTACAAGATTCTTTCAAAAATGTTATCTATGCGAATGAAACAAGTTCTTGGCGAAGTGGTCCACCCGGACCAGACTTGTTGTTCCGGGTCGATCAATCACTGACAACCTGCATTTATTTCGCAACATTCTAGATTATGTAGAACAAAAAGATCTTTCAATATCATTTATTTGTCTAGATCAAATGAAAGCCTTTGATAGGGTAGATCACACATATTTATTCCAATGTCTCCAATCTTTCGGTTTTGGTCCAATGTTTTGTTCTTTCATACGATTATTGTATAATGATGCAACCAGTTCCGTTTATATTAACGGACACATTTCCCCACCATTCCCCATGTCACGCTCAGTCCGCCAAGGGTGCAGTTTATCTCCCCTACTTTACGTTCTATGCCTTGAACCATTCGCCATTAAAGTTCGCGCTGATAAAAATATTATAGGGTTACATGCCCCCGGATGCCCCGAACAAGTCAAAATTTCCCTCTATGCCGATGATTCAACAGCCTTCTGTAAAGATGAAGAATCAGTTAAACACTTTTTATTACTAGCACAGCGCTATGGCAGAGCTTCAGGGTCCAAAATTAATATCAATAAGACAAAAGGCCTACAATTTGGTAAATTCCGAGTATCTGACGATCATGCTTTCGGAATTTCATGGCCTGATGGACCCCAAAAATTACTAGGCATTAATTTCGCAAAGAACATGACCTCAGATGATATTTGGCATTCAATATGGATAAAGTATGAAAAAATATATAATTTATGGACTTCGCGACGATTATCCTATCATGGAAAGACAACTGTATCAAAAGTTTTTGCCTGTAGCAAACTATGGTATGTCGGACAAATTTTAGAGTTACCTCGCTTTTACCATGACAGATTTCAAAGACAAATGTTTCGTTTTATCTGGGGCTCTAAAATTGAACTCGTCAAACGCAAAGTTCTCTTTCAAGATTATGTTGACGGAGGCTTAGCCGTAGTCAACATCAATCTGAAAATGAAAGCCTTTCGTTCGAATCATATCCGACAAGTTATTTATTCCGCAGAAGACAAGAAATGGTTATACTTTGCCAGATATTGGCTCGGACTACAACTTAGAAATTATAACCCGAATTTATTTTCGAATTCCGTTCCACATACTTTGAACCCCTCCCCATTTTACAAGTCCTGTTTACAACTGTTACGTTCCGTAGATTCTGCAAATATTGATCACATTAATATGAAATCATGCGACTACTACAATTTACTTATAAATAAAGATAAAGTCGTTCCTAAAGTGAAACTGCAGTTCCCCGACGTGCCTTTTGCGCGCGTCTGGGAACTGCTGCGTCACAGTTTCATGGAACCATTAGGAACACGTGTATCATGGATCATTTCGCACAACACCATATTGTGTCAAAGTTTATTACGCTCCTTAAATATTTCCAGAACATATAATTGTATATTTTGCCAAGAAGCTGAGACAGTATATCACCGCTTTCTACATTGCAAATTCTTAAAATTTATCAGTAACGCTCTTTATGAACTTTTAGTCAGATTAGTAGGTGGACCACTTCGCATAGAAGCCAGATTAATTTTATTTTAGGTGAGTCCAGCTATGCTAACAAATGCTTTATCGCCTGCACACCTTGGGACATATTTATATAATTTAGCCACATATAGGCAAGTAATTTGGTCAAGTAGAAACAGAGTATACACCCATCGAAAAAACATATCTAGAACAGACATAGCATTTTTCTTCATTCACGATATCAAATACAGAATACTAGTAGACAGTCAAAGATTCCCGTTAGAAATGTTCCATGATCACTGGTCATTATTTGCAAAATTTGACAATGAAAACAAATTAGAATATTTATTTTAAATATTTGATATTAGTATATTTCAGGTTGCATCATGAATGTGTGTTCGGATTTCTGTTTTTGTGATGTCCAAATGTTTTTGATGCTGTGCCGTTGTTTTGTTTCGCGTTTCGTTTTAGTAATGTGTTTGTACGCGTATTTCGTCTTCAACTGTATTGTGTTTTTAATAAAGAACCATGTCGACGATGATGAAGCTATGGAGTCTGACAGGCCGGTTGCTACTTTAGTTTCCTAGTGAAACTTGGTCAGACATACCCACTGAAATTTGATGAACATAGAACTGAGACGACATGAAAATTTAAAAAACAAAACAAAACAAACAAATTTACTAAAGATTTCCGTGCGGAGGAACACACAATAAGCCTATAGGCGTTTTTTCTCTCACATAGCGCTTTCATACCACTTTCATACGATTGTCCTAGCCGCTTTTCGTTGAAAATTTCATCAGTTTTCTCGTAATTGTCGAAAAATCACCATACGCTTAATTTTCCGTTCAAGACCAAAAATCAAACGTCCCATCTCAATGTATACACAATTAATCACCAATATAAGCAGCTCTCATTGTATTAATTTTAAAATTACCACACCCCAAGTTAGTAATCTTCTCCCGCATAGGACCCCCCCTGGCATGACCTACTATCGTTTAAGCTTAAGTTTCTCCACATTAAACGAACAAATCTTTCGCCGTTTACTAAGATTTCGCTGGCCAGATTGTTCCGGACGGTCTGGTTCGTTTTTTCGTGGATTTCGGCGGGAAAGTTTTCGGCGGGAAACTTTGACGGGAAATTTCTTCCTTGTACAGAATCTTGAAAGAATACATCAGAGAAGACGAATACAAGTCTACAGTTAAACTCAATGTCATGTACAAACCCAGACAGCGGAGATTGACAAGGTCAGATATAGTTAATTCTTTACCAAGGCAGATAGACACAACTTTGATCAAGGCAATTTGGAAAACTGATGGGGACCGAGAATGGTTTGTGGCTTTTAACAACCCTAAGGAAGCTGAAAATTTATCGAATATTAGTGATTTTCGTTCAAACGTTGGAGATATTCCAATTTTCACATCAATGTTATCAAACTGTTTGGTGGACATCAGAGTACATTGGTTACCCCTGTATGTCACAGAATCCTTTCTGGGGAATTATTTCCGCGAGTTTGGACATTTCAGAGGATCACACATGTCCAAAGAAGAGATGCCAGACGGACGTTTAGAAGAGACAGGGATGAGGACGGTTACCCTCGAAGGGGATGCAAAATTAATATTCAAATTACCCCACATCGTCAGGTTTCAAGATGGAATGAAGATGTTGCTAACTGTAAAAGGAAGACCACCAGTTTGTTTAGCATGCAGTATGGAAGGACACATCAAATCGGATCCGAGATGCAGTGTCAGGAGGACTCCTGGCAGGACTGTAGGAAGAGTAATAGGAGAAGTGGCAGGAGGTTTCGGAGGATCGGTAGTCAGCACCGTGACCTATGCGGCAGCAGGAGGATACGACCCAAACGCAGGCGTACGAACGGCACCACTGAGTAAAGAGCAGATGGAAGCACTGGATACAGCGAGGAGACACTCACGGGAAGAAGAGCAGAAGAGCAGAAGGAGAACAGAAGATGAAGAGAAAAGAGAAGAAAACATGGACGAAGATAAAGGAGAAGAAGAGAGAGAGACAACAACAGTAGAAGAGACACAAGATGAAGAAGATGGTGAGACACAGAAACCAGAGGAGGAAGTTGAACACAAGAAAGAGAAGACACCAACAAGGAAGAGAAGAGTATCGTCTGGAGAATCAGATGCAAAACAAATGAAAGTTAACGATGATGAAGGGGCGTACTTTTCACAGGATCAGACCCCTCTCAACGACGAACAGCTGTCTGAAGCAGATTCAGAAAGACTAGAGATCGATGAAGATGACGAAAAAGGCTAAATATGTATTGTATGTATAAACCAAAACCCAAATTTCAGAACCAGGCAGGACCCACGATTTCATCCCAACTCTCCCGCGACCCTCAACTGACCACGACCGCCCCTGACAATTCCTATCTAATTACTCTCAATGAACTCTGTGTACCGAACTGCCGTGTTTTATTGTCGTCTCATTGTATGTATTGTCCGTATCGCTGTATTTTAACACACATTCAATACAACGCTTTATTCTTTGCCAGTAACGCAAATTGGCTAATTGAATCTGCCACACTAAAGTACACCGAATTCGCTGACCTGGATCGCGGTAAACGGCACTCGCTACCGGGGCATTGTACACGCTTTCCAAATCTACTCAGTGAGTCTTTCTCTTGTCCCTACTCAGCGAGTATCTTTCATGGTTCACGCGAACTTTACACCTGACCTTTGTGACACAATCATGGCTTTCAATTACCGCCGTCACCTCTAACCTTTGTCATGGATCACGACCTTAAATTTATAACGCTAAATGCGAATGGTTTACGTAACATGTCTAGACGGGCTGAACTGTTTACTTTTTGCGCGATTAACAGAGTTGACATAATTATCCTGCAAGAAACGCATGTAGATAACACAAAATTTTCAAATCAAGTTAACTCTGATTGGGGAGGGAAATCTTTTTGGTCTTTTGGTACTAACCTAGCTCGTGGTGTTGGAATTTTATTTGCAAATTGGGTCCCTTTTACTTTAGAAAATATTTTTAGTGATTTTGAAGGCAGACTTTTAGTTGTTGATTTTTCGATTGGGGAATCTCGATATCGAATTGTAAACAGTTATGCCCCAACTGCTGAAAGCGAGCATGTAGAATTCCTCGAAAATATTCATTCTCATCTTAAAACAAACAGATGCCGTATATGGGGAGGAGATTTTAATTGCGTTTCAAATACCAGATTAGATAAACGTGGCGGGATCCCCATATATGGTACAGTCGGATCCAAAACTATAGAATCTTATTGCACGGAATATAAATTGATTGATATTTTTAGACATTTAAATCCAACACTAGTTAACACAACATGGACACCCAAAGGCGTAGCTACTCGCATAGATTCTATATTTATAAACGGAATAAAGATGATGTAATTTCGATAGACATTAAACCATGTTCTTTTTCCTACCATGACTATGTAATCTTGAAAATGGTACAAAAATCCAAAATTACACAAGGACCAGGTTACTGGAAATTTAATGATTCTCTATTAAAAGATAAAAAGTTCTTGAATGAGTTTATAAAATTTTGGAATAATTTACCTCCCATCAGCCAATCTATAGACATATGGTGGGACTCAATGAAGGAAAAAATAAAAAGTTTTTGCATAATTTATTCAAAGAAAAAAGCAAAAGTTAAAAGAAAAGCAGTTATGGAATGCGAAAAATATTATAGATACATTTTAAGCCAAGATACATTAGACCCAGGTACATATACATCAGAAATTTTAGCAGTCAAAAGACAACTTCAAAAATTAGATCAAAATGTTTCAGAAGGATCAAAAATCAGAGCCAGAGCACAATTTCTAGATGAAAATGAACAACCGGGTAAATATTTTTCAATGAAAGAAAGCAAAAATAGTTCCGAAAAAATTATTCTAAAATTACACGACGAACATGACACGTATGATACAAACGACGCGATTCTTTATCATGTACTCAGCAGAAGAAGTAGACCCAGAGATAAGGAATGAATTTTTAAACATTTTTTGATTACATAGGACCTAAATTGCTCACTTTATATAACAAACTACACTGAAAAAAAAAACTTAGTCATAGCCTTAGTCAACCCGTAACTTAGTTATTTTTGACTAACGTAGCCAAAAGTAACTAAGTTTGACCTTAGTCACACCTTAGTTACTAAGGTTAATATTTTCTTGATTCAGTCATGCCGTCAAAACTCAATAGTATACTTATCGGCGACATATTATATACGGCAATGACCCCATACAGTATGACTGAATCTTACTCTGCTGACATTTAATATGTATATAATATCGCATTCATTCTGTGTTAATCGGGTCGGCACGTATATCGACGAGTACGTAATTTTGTGGCTGACATTTTTTATTCGTTTCGTTAAAATCACTAAAATCAGAGTGATTTAGACGTGATATTGGCGTCGAACGAACTAAAAGAGACGACATATTACATAAATAACAACCATGGCGTATTTGGAGAGTGGATAAAATCAGGATAAAAGAGAAGTTAGGAAAATAATCTGCGAAACCGTTCATCGTGTATTGACTATTGTCATATAGTATTGAGTATTGTTGAACTAATTATTCTGCTGCTTTCAACAAGTGGACAATTTGTCAATAATAGCTTGAATCTTTATTCTACATGTGAAAGAACGGCGCCTGAAATATTTGTTGTCAAAATTAGATTTGTGCCTGATGACTTCTTCAACAGTTCAAGGTTACATGTACCGTACACAGTACTGTACAGTACATACAGTGTGGTGAACATTTTTCGCTGTGGCATTCTGGACGACTACCACAAGTTGAAGTTCATTCCGGCTTGGTTTGGTGATCGAGACTGTTACCTGTTCGATTGCGGACAGTTGTTAAAGACGGTGTGATTTCGGTTCCTTTGATAACCGGACAAGTTTAAATTCTGCGAAAAAAAAGGCTTATTAATCATTGACAATTTCCACTAAATTCATCGAGAGAAGAGATGCATGCCAATTAATCGATGAATCATGACATGATCCATTCAATCGAATCAATGGTCTGACTTCATTCAGATGAATACAAGGCTGAAGCTTCGATGTCAAGCAATAGTGACAATAATAACAACGACTCAACGAGCAGCTATTGATATTAGAATGTTGACAATGCAGTTGACAGTACTTGTTCAGAATCGGATTATTTCAGAGCACATTGATATGCATGTACAATTACAAGAGAGGATATACATGTACTAGTACTGTACTGTGCGGCGTGCGCACCAGTGTAATTCACAAGAGCTTTGAAACAATGTCAACAAAAACACCAAAAACAATGAAACTGATGCCGTGTAGTGATGGATGATCACATATCTACAATTCCAACTTTACAATGACCCCGACCAATTCATCCGTGTTCATCATTGAAACGAGTGGATATTGTCATTATTCGCCATAATAATTATCGTCAAGTTACCGGTATCACGACAATTTACCAGGAGTACACTATTATTGGTTGGATGTTCTTATCAAACTATCTTCGGCTGATTCACTGATATTTCATGGAAAATATGCGACTACATGAGAACAGTGTCGCCAAGTCATTGCGCACAGTTACATGTTTATTGGATCTGCTGTTGTCTTGAAGGGACCAATCTCAAATAGCTGTTGTTGATGTATACAGTAGTACAGTACCATTCAAAAGAAGTGGTATATTAAGCATGCTATTTTCGCAAGTGGAAACGCTTATAAGCATGTCGCTTGTGATATTATTGCAATATTTTGCGCTTAATATGGTGACACTTTGCGCTCAAAATTGTGACATTTAAATCAAATATTGCGAGGTTTGTTTCCGCGATTCACTCGAAATGTGACCGCAACAAAGCGTTCATAATTGCATGCATTTCTGAAAACAAACATTCATTTGTTAAATAAAGGTATTCACCAAGTGCTATGCCTGTGTGGATATGCACGCTTGTATGAAGCCAAGGCGGTGTTCCTGAAATTATTGTGACGAGCCTGAAGGCAAGTCACGATGTGTGTCGGAAACTCCACCGTGACTTGATACAAGCGCTCAGTTCCACACATAGTGGTGAAGATATTTATCATATAATTTTTCTTCTAAAAAAACTCTTCATTTCCTCCGATTTAATCTTCTATGTTGGTCGCTCGTTATCATTTTAATGTAAGCATAAATTTTTGTTTCAATTTGAAACAATTATCGACTGGTCAGATATTGAATGTATATTCAATGCATACTTAGTACTAGTAGTCTGTGATGAATAATTTTCTTTCAAGATAAAACATTGTTTATATTGTCTAATTGTTTCAATAGTTAATAAAATTTATGTTGATACCTGTAAGTCATTATTTTCAGTTATTTTAATCTGCAGTTGCGATGTTCAGCTGAGGTTGCAGGGCTATGCTACCCCCAATAATTAGGCCAAATTAAATGTACTATTAGTAATGGATACAGTGATGACTTAGTCAAACTTAGTTATATCTGACTAAGGCCTTAGTCATTTCTGACTAAGGCCTTAGTCAGAAATGACTAAGGGCAACCTTAGTCATTTCTGACTAAGCTAAGTTAGTTAGTTTTGAGACGGGGGTTCTGACTAAGGTAACTTAGTTACTTTTTTTTATTCAGTGCGTTCAAGACCAAAAAGAAGCAACAATCAAACGTCCCATCTCAATGTATACACAATTAATCACCAATATAAGCAGCTCTCATTGTATTAATTTTAAAATTACCACACCCCAAGTTAGTAATCTTCTCCCGCATAGGCCCCCCCCCTGGCATGACCTACTATCGTTTAAGCTTAAGTTTCTCCTCATTAAACGAATAAATCTTTCGCCTTTACTAAAGATCCACTTGCCAGGCCGTTCCAGACGGTCTGGTTTTTTCCATTGGTGAGAAGCACAACTCAACACAAAATGGCGACAATTACTCGGGAATATATTGATACCATGCAATACGATGCTACAGTGAAGATGTCCATCGACTACAGACCCAAGCAACACAGGTTGGTACGTTCTGACATATTGCATGCTTTACCAGCAGATGTGAACCCACGGGCAGTGGAAGTTATTTGGCGTTGGGAATCAGACCGAGAGTGGTTTGTCCAATTTGATTCTCATGCAGAAGCAGTCAAGTTGGCCTCGTATGACCGCGTTAGGGCACCTTATATTGATCTTTACATGATCCCAACTTTGTTGACAGTAACGGTGTTCAGTCTCCGACTTCATTGGCTTCCATCTTACATCCGAGAATCCTTTATCAGAAAGTACTTTAACTCATACGGACGTGTGAAATCGGTTAGGTACGAAAGTGACCCCATTGGTCCCGACGATTCGGCGATTAAAACTGGGATTGTTACAGTGGAGTTAGAGGCAGACAACCGTGTCAAATATCAATTGCCACATATTGTAACTTTTCAAGATGGCATCAAAATGCTAATCATTCTTCGTGGGAGGCCCCCAGTGTGTTTAGCCTGTGGGGCGGAGGGCCACATCAGGTCAGACTTTCGATGTCCATCTAAAAGAGCCAGAGCACCCGCCAAGATGATATTCCGTATTCACACAATCCTTCCGGTGTTAGGCAGTCACCCCCGTCGGATGCCATGTTGGCAGCTATTCGGATGGCCACTGCGAACAGAGAGAGAGAAGCACAGGAAGCAGAGCGTGATAGAGAGAAAGAAAAAGAACGAGCGAGAGAGGCAGCACAGGACACAGAGCGAGATAGAGAGAAACCGCAGGACGAGAGAGACAGAAGAAGAAGGCGAGATTGAGGTGGATGACCCGGAGGTCGCAGACGAAGAAGGACTAGTGACAACAGTGCCCCCACCAGATCAGGACATGGTTCCCCCTACTGACGACTCTGTGTTTCCATCGGGTGAGGATATGATCCCCCCTACATATCCGCCCCTGCAGAATGAGAGTACTCGTCGTAAGCGATGTGCAGATTCTGAAGGCGATGCCGATGAGAAGAAGGTAAAAACGGAGGTCCCCTCGGACGAGGGTGACTCGCAGGACATGTTTGCGCCTGACCCGTCAGGGGGCAAGGATTTGGATGACTCTGTGGTCAGTGACGAGGTACTGGAAATTGATGAAAGCGAAGACGGAGACCATGGGTAAATGTAATGTCTAAAAATATAACTATGTATCAAACCAATCAGATTATGGTCTGCCCCTCTGAATTATCCCTGCTCTACTGTGACCCTCAATCGACCTGGACCGTCCCTGACCATTCCTTTCAAAGTACTTGTAACCCTGTTGCACTTGATTGTCGATTTTTTGTCTCTATGTCGTTATGTGTTTTTTGTTCGTATCGCTTGGTTTCACCTCGCATTCAATTTAGCGCTTTGTTCTTTGCAGATCCGGACGGATTCGGTACATGACAAAGTACATCGAACCCGCTGACCTTGCCCGAGATGAGTGGTGTGTTTTGTCGAGGTGTTGTACACGTTCGCCTGCACTTTTATGCGGGTGTTCTCTTCTTTGTCCCACGCTTTCCTGTCATTCTGTCTTTATTCTGGTATCTGACCCTCGTCTGCATTGTTCCCTCTGTTCTTTTCAGTATGGATCACAATCTTAAAATTTTAACGCTGAATGCGTCCGGCTTACGTGATCCAGTTCGCCGCGCAAAGCTGTTCACCTTTTGTGTACTAAACAGAGTTGACATAGTCCTGCTACAAGAAACGCATGTTGATAATAAAAAAAATTCCGAAAAAGTTAACTCTGATTGGGGAGGGAAATCGTTTTGGTCCTTTGGTACGAATCTAGCACGGGGGTTGGGATTTTATTTGCAAATTGGGTCCCTTTCACTTTTGATACTATATTTCGAGATTTTGATGGTAGATTTTTAGTTTTAGATTTTTCGATTGGGGAATCCCGGTACCGAATCGTGAACAGTTATGCGCCTACAACCGAAAGTGAGCGTGTAGAATACCTCGAAAATATTCATTCCCATCTAAAAACAAATAGGTTTATTATCTGGGGAGGTGATTTTAATTGTGTATCGAACACTAGATTGGATAAACGTGGCAGGAATCCTATTTATGGTACAGTTGGTTCCAAAACTATTGACTTTTACTGTACTCAATTCAAATTAATTGATATTTTTCGGTCTTTAAATCCAACTTTAGTGAGTATGACATGGACTCGTACGGTTGTAGCTACTCGCATAGATAGATTCTATATTTATAAACGCAACGAAGATGATGTGATCTCGACTTATATAAAGCCATGTCCTTTTTCTGATCACGATTATGTAATTTTGGAACTGGCACAAAACTCTAAGGTCACGCAGGGTCCAGGATATTGGAAATTTAATGATTCATTACTAAAAGATAAACAATTTTTAAATGTTTTTGTAAAATTTTGGCAAAATTTACATCCCAATACTCAGTCTATTGGCCTTTGGTGGAATTTGGTAAAAGATAAAATTAAATTTTTTTGCATTACATATTCCAAGAAAAAGGCTAAAGTTAAAAGAAAGGCAGTCATGGCGTGTGAGAAATATTATAAACATCTTTTGTTTCAAGATACTTTAGATCCTGATACATATACAGCAGAAATTTTAGCCGTAAAACGCCAACTTCAGAAGCTAGAACAAAATGTTTCCGAAGGTTCAAAAATTAGAGCCTGAGCACAATTTCTAGATGAAAATGAACCTGGGAAATATTTCTCGATGAAGGAATGTACTAATAGTGCGGATAAAATTATTTTAAAATTGCATGATGAAAATTCTATTTACGATACCAATGAAAAAATACTTAGTCATGCCAGAGATTTTTACAAAAAATTATATACCGCAGAAGCGACTGACCCAGAGGTAAGACGGGAATTTTTATCTGATGTACCACGAATTTCGAGCGCGTCAGCTTGTTTGTGTGAGGGTCCTGTTACATTTAAGGAAATAAAATCATCTTTATCACATATGCAATCGGGTAAAGCCCCTGGCTCTGATGGTCTCACAAGAGACTTTTATTTGACATTTTTTGACTATATGGGACCGATATTGCTTATTTTATACAATAAATTATATTTATCTGGCTCTTTAACACAATCACAGCGCTCTGGTCTTATCACGTTGATCTGCAAAGATAAAGCCCGTGCGGAAGAACTGGCATATTGGAGACCGATTTCCCTTTTAAATTTAGATTATAAGATCCTTTCAAAAATACTGTCCATGCGAATGAAAAAGGTTCTCGGGGAGGTGGTCCACCCGGACCAGACTTGTTCTGTCCCGGGTCGATCCATCACCGATAACCTGCACTTATTTCGCAACATTCTAGATTATGTCGGACAAAAAGACCTTTCAATATCATTTATTTGTCTCGACCAAATGAAGGCTTTTGACAGGGTAGATCATACTTACTTATTTGAATGTCTCCAATCATTCGGTTTTGGTCCTATGTTCTGTTCTTTCGTACGTTTATTATATCCTGATGCAAGTAGTTCAGTATATGTTAATGGTCACATTTCTCCATTCTTCCCCATATCACGTTCAGTCCGTCAAGGGTGCAGTTTATCTCCCCTTTTATACGTATTATGTCTTGAGCCCTTTGCAATTAAAGTGAGTGTCGATCAAAATATTACTGGCCAACAAATCCCAGGATGCCGCGAACAAGCGAAGATTTCATTATATGCCGACGATTCGACAGCCTTTTGTAAAAACGAAAAATCGGTTAGACACTTTTTATTAATAGCATATCGTTTCGGCAGAGCTTCATGGTAAAAAATTAATTATAATAAAACAAAAGGCTTACAATTTGGCAAATTTCGTGTCTCAGATGACCACGCTTTCGGAATATCATGGCCTGATGGATCAGCAAAATTACTCGGCATAAAGTTTGGAAGGAATACAACCTCAGACGACATTTGGCATTCGATCTGGATAAAGTATGAAAAAACATTGAATTTATGGACAGCGCGTCGCTTATCATATCACGGGAAGTCACTAGTATCTAAAGTTTTCGCTTGTAGCAAATTATGGTATGTTGGACAAATTTTAGAGTTACCTCGCTTTTAGTAAAACGGAAAGTTCTCTTTCAAGATCATGTTGATGGAGGCTTAGCCGCAGTCAACATTGATCTTAAAATGAAAGCTTTTCGCTTACAACACATTAAACAAGTTATTTATTCCGCTGATGATAAAAAATGGTTATACTTCGCCAGATATTGGCTTGGACTCCAGTTACGACATTATAATCCGAATTTATTTTTGAACTCAGCTCCCCATACCATGACCCCCTCCCCTTTTTACAAGACATGTTTAAACATTTTTCGTTCAATTGATTTTGCAAATATTGACCAGACGGATATGAAAACGCATGATTATTATAATTTGCTTCATCATAAAGATAAAGTGGTCCCGAAAGTGAAACTACAGTTTCCAGACGTGCCTTTTGCGCGAGTTTGGACACTGTTGCGTCATAGTTTTCTGGAGCCAATGGGACGTCGTGTATCTTGGATCATTTCACATCATACTATACTTTGTCAAAATTTACTTCGCTCTTTAAATATCTCTCGAACATATAAATGTGTTTTTTATCATGAAGCGGAAACAGTGTACCATCGGTTCTTACATTGCAAATTTTTACGATTCATACGAGACGCTCTTTATGAACTTTTAGTCCGATTAGTTGGTGGTCCGCTTCGCATTGAGGCTCGATTAATCTTGTTTTCAGTAAGCCCAGCGATGTTGACCAACTCGTTATCACCTGCCCGACTCGGTACATATCTACACATACTAGCAACATATAGGGAAGTAATTTGGTCAAGTAGGAATCGAGTTTATAGTCACCGGAAACACATATCTAATACCGACATTGCATTTTTCTTTCTCCATGACATTAAATACAGAATATTAGTAGATAGCCAGCGGTTGCCTTTAGATATGTTCCAAGATCACTGGTCACTATTTGCCAAATTAGATGATAATAAGTTAATATACATGTTCTAACCTTTCAATTAGTCTAATTTCAGGTTTTTCATCATGACATAATTGTATTGTTTGCAGTGAAAAGATGTCCAATGTTTTAATGTTATGGTGTCTGCTGTGCTGTTTGTTTTGGTCCGCATTTCGTATTTGTTCTGTATTGTATCATGATTGTACGCGTATTTCGTCTCCATCTGTATTGTGTTTTTTTAATAAAGAATCATGTCGACGATAATGCAACTAAGGAGTCTGACAGGCCGGTTGCCACTTTAGTTTCCTAGTGAAACTTGGTCGGACATCCTCTGAAAACTGATGATCTTACAAACTGAGACATGAACATTCGGAGAAAAAAAAAAAAAGGAAAAAAAAATACTAAAGATTTCCGTGCGGAGGAACACACAATAAGCCTATAGGCGATTTTTCTCTCCCTATTTCGCATAGGGTATTCATAATAACTAAATAAAGAAAGATTGCGAAAATATTATCTAAATTTGTTTTACGCGCGAAATTTGAAACTGTAAGACTTGCGACAAACATTTAAACAAAAAACTAAATGTCTACAACCCCGGTATTCTGTAATTGAATTTTTTACCGCCAGTGTACACTGAACCTACAACCCCGGTATTCTGCAATTTAATTTTTTTACCGCCAGTGTACCCAGAACTCACGCGCTACGTGACCCAAATATTGGCGCGTCCAGTAACTAATGGCAGACCTTCATCTCTCAATGCAACAGGTTGGACAGGGATACGTGATATTTCACTGGAAGCTGTATCACAAATGCCAATTAAAAGACAATTAAGACGAGAAAGCGTTCCGTGATAACTCTTCATCGTTTCAACATGAATGCTGGCTACAGATCGAGTCTGACCGGGCATACAGACTAGATGGGATGACATAATAGGCCTCACTGATGCCACGCTATCAGAAGTGATTACAGAAATCGATAACATATAGACTTCTTGGATTCATATCAAATAAGTGCATTACTTGATTTTAATGATTTAAATAATGCAACATTTTTCTGGAGTCATTTTCATCCATGCACTGACTTCAAGGAGAACAAACTCTGCCTATCGTTCCGCCGGTGCTGAGTCAGTGTAAAATAATATATAAATATTCGATTTTATATAAAACAAACTTTGATTCTAGTACCTGAAGCTCTACTGAAAGAGCAGTGTGATGCCATGGAAGTTAAACGAAGTAATAATAAGACAATCTAACTAAGTCAAAACAACTTAGTGACAAAGAGACAGAGTGTTAGGCTAATATAAATGGCTGGTCTCGGGGAAGCTCATTCGTGATTGGTTAATTGCGGGCGCCATAGCGCTTTCATACCACTTTCATACGATTGTCCTAGCCGCTTTTCGTTGAAAATTTCATCAGTTTTCTCGTAATTGTCGAAAAATCACCATACGCTTAATTTTCCGTTCAAGACCAAAAAGAAGCAAAAATCAAACCTCCCATCTCAATGAATACACAATTAATCACTAATATAAGCAGCTCTCATTGTATTAATTTTAAAATTACCACACCCCAAGTTCAGTAATCTTCTCCCGCGTAGGCCCCCCTGGCATGACCTACTATCGTTTAAGCTTATGTTTCTCCTCATTAAACGAACAAATCTTTTGCCATTTACTACGATTTCGCTGGCCAGATCGTTCCGGACGGTCTGGTCTCTGTTCTAGGGGAAGTTTTAGCGCCAATTTTTGTTCTTTGTTTGTGGACGGAAAATTTTCCAAGATGTCACGGATGGAGCCAAGACACATCGATAAGGATGTTTACAACGCAACAGTGAAAGTCACCATCCAGTATAGACCTCGACAACGCAGGATACAAAGGTTAGATATCATTAGTGCCATGCCACATGACATTTCGAAAATAGCTGTAATTTGGAAAGGCGAATCAGACCGAGAATGGTATGTTACTTTCGAAACAGAAGTAGAAGCAGAAAGATTGGCTAGATACACTGAAGGTTTTAAAACACAGTATGGAGATATCCCAATGTATCCTTCTCTGCTTAGGGAAACTGTAGTTGTAGTCAAAATACACTGGCTTCCAGCATATGTCAGAAGTCCGTTTCTTGGACAATTGTTCAGCGAGTTTGTCAAAGTGGTAGACATTGAATGTGAAAGAGAAGATATTGGAAAGAATGATAAAAGAATAGCAACCGGGATAAGGTCAGTTCATATCTTAGGATATCAGAGAATGATGCATCAAATTCCCCACATTGTAAAATTCGCAGATGGGATCAAAATGTTGTGTATTGTGAAGGGGAGATCACCAATATGCTTAGCATGTGGAGCTGAAGGTCACATAAAAAGTGATCCAAGATGTTCGGCTCGCCAGGGTAACCAAAGGAGGGCGTGGCAGCCACCGAACCCATCGACAATCATGGACCACAATGCAGGAGTCTTACAGACACCACCGGACAGGGATAAGATTGCAGCTTTGTTGGCAGAACAGAAGGCCAGGGAACAGAGAGATAAAAGTAAAGATGACACTGGGAGCATTGGTCAAGAAGAAAGAAGAGAAGAAACGGAAGGAAAAAGAGACGAAAGAAGAGAAGAAGACGTGGCAGACAAGGAGAAAGATGAAGAAGTAGAAGCAGTAGAAGAAACGCAGAAAGAAGGAGTAGAAGACACGCAGAAAGATGTAGTTGAAGAAACGCAGAAAGATGAAGTTGAAGAAACGCAAGAAGACGGGAATATCGCAAGAAGATATGCTACTTGACCCAGAGACCAAAAAGAATAAAAGACGCCGTAAACCATCGGACGACTCTGAGGTTAAGAAGATGAAGGAAGATGGAGGGACCCCCCCCCCCCCCAAAGATCATGTCTCAGACACAGACTCGGAGAAGCTCTTGATAGATGACGATGATGATGAGAATGGTTAAATTAATTAGTAATTAATTATGTATATGTCAATTTCGGATATTCACACCCAGGCAGGTCCAACGATTTCATCCAAACTCTCCGGCGACCCTCAACTGACCACGACCGCCCCTGACAATTCCTATCTAATTACTCTCAATGAACTCTGTGTACCGAACTGTCGTGTTTCATTGTCGTCTCATTTTATGTATTGTCCGTATCGCTGTATTTTAACACACATTCAATACAACGCTTTATTCTTTGCCAGTAACGCAAATTGGCTAATTGAATCTGCCACACTAAAGTACACCGAATTCGCGGTAAACGGCACTCGCTATCGGGGCATTGAACACGCTTTCCTAATCTACTCAGTGAGTCTTTCTCTTTGTCCCTACTCAGCAAGTATCCTTCATGGGTCACGCGAACTTTATACCTGACCTTTGTGACACAATCATGGCTTTCAATTACCGCCGTCACCTCTAACCTTTGTCATGGATCACGACCTTAAATTTATAACGCTAAATGCGAATGGTTTACGTAACATGTCTAGACGGGCGGAACTGTTTGCTGTTTGCGCGATTAACAGAGTTGACATAATTCTCCTGCAAGAAACGCACGTAGATAACACAAAATTTTCAAAGCAAGTTAACTCTGATTGGGGAGGGAAATCTTTTTGGTCTTTTGGTACTAACCTAGCTCGTGGTGTTGGAATTTTATTTGCAAATTGGGTCCCTTTTACTTTAGATAATATTTTTAGTGATTTTGAAGGCAGACTTTTAGTTGTTGATTTTTCGATTGGGGAATCTCGATATCGAATTGTAAACAGTTATGCCCCAACTGCTGAAAGCGAGCGTGTAGAATTCCTCGAAAATATTCATTCTCATCTTAAAACAAACAGATGCCTTATCTGGGGAGGCGATTTTAATTGCGTATCAAATACCAGATTAGATAAACGTGGCGGGATCCCCATATATGGTACAGTAGGATCCAAAACTATAGAATCTTATTGCACAGAATATAAATTGATTGATATTTTTAGACATTTAAATCCAACACTAGTTAACACAACATGGACACGCAAAGGCGTAGCTACTCGCATAGATAGATTCTATATTTATAAACGGAATAAAGACGATGTAATTTCGATAGACATTAAACCATGTTCTTTTTCCGACCATGACTATGTAATCTTGAAAATAGTACAAAAATCCAAAATTACACAAGGACCAGGTTACTGGAAATTTAATGATTCTCTATTAAAAGATAAAAAATTCTTGAATGAGTTTATAAAAATTTGGAATAATTTACCTTCCATCAGCCAATCTATAGACATATGGTGGGACTCAACGAAAGGAAAAATAAAAAGTTTTTGCAAACTTTATTCAAAGAAAAAAGCAAAAGTTGAAAGAAAAGCAGTTATGGAATGCGAAAAATATTATAGATACATTTTAAGCCAAGATACATTAGACCCAGGTACATATACATCAGAAATTTTAGCAGTCAAAAGACAACTTCAAAAATTAGATCAAAATGTTTCAGAAGGATCAAAAATAAGAGCCAGAGCACAATTTCTAGAGACAACTGTGAAGATCAACAACATACTCTGTTTTAAACTGGTTGAATAAATAAATAATTGTATTGATTGATTCTTCCAGGTTTTAACTGGTTTTCAATAAATAAATTATATTGTATTGATCGATTTTTCAATGTTTTGACTTGTTTTTAATGAGTGTTCGGATGTTTTATCATGTAAAATGAACATGTTCATGTCATTATTTGAATTTGTTGATGACTTTTATTACTATGTATATATATCCACCAATATTGTTGCCAATAAAACGGTAAGTACGAATATAATCTCCATTGCATCAAAAGACCATTCCCAAATAAAAAGCAATAACACCCCCCCCCCCCAAGATTTAGTAAACATGAAAGGTTGTCTAATTAAGACCCATGCAACCTAATCACCGAACCGAATAGGGCCGAATCTTCCCTGGACCAAAAAAACCAAGCCCGAATCTGCCCTGGGCTGAATCGTCAGGCTCAACTTCGGTGACCGGACGAAAACTGGTGTTTTTAACGTGATCCACTTTCCATCCACTTGGGAGGTGACAATCTCAATATACGAGATATATAGTGTAATATAGAGATATATAGTGTAATATAGAGATATATAGTGTAATATAGAGGGTCACTGTTTTGGTCCTTGCCAGGATTAGTCGTCAATAAAGGACGTTAACGTCCCAAGCTTGGTGGTTGTTATAGTGGTTGTGATTATCTCTCGACAAATTCTGAGTAAGTAAACGTTCGCTTACTATGTTATGGTCTCGAAGTTGTTAACGTTTATAATTGTTTAGCATTAGGAATGTGGTCAGATTGAGTATTTATCAGCAATTTGGCAAGAAATAAAAATGTTTCTGGTTTGTTTATCCAGGTTATTAGAAAAAGTTTAGTTTCCGGCTATGATTGATCAAAACATAGCAAAGCCTTAATTAAATTAGAAGGTTTGTCAATGAAAATACTGTTATATTCAAAGTTGATATATGTCTTAATAGGATATCACTGATGTGTCTGCTAGGTTAGGTCTAACAAGTTTGGATCATTCATTGATCGCTAAATTGGACAGGCTTGTCCAAAACTTGATGAAACGAGTATTTTATATGTCTTATTGACATTTACTGGTTTGACTATAATTATTCTGTTTGTATCACTGGGCTCCTCCATTTGATAGCTCAATTAGTCCCAAGCAGGTTTCTCAAGTGTATGGTCCTCTGGTTTTGAAGTGGTTGGGCAGGGTAAATTATTAGCGTGGTCTTTCACATGAGGTCCGTCATGTATAGTCGAACAAACAATATCAACCGGTCTGTTGTTGCTCTTTGACTGATAAACCAGGATAAACTCGTTTTTGCATTAATCTGTTCCAGTTGAAAACTTTTGAATTAAAATATGTGTGTGGTAATTCGAGTTCAAACAAGATTAAGTGGTATATATGAAAATATTTATGCAGGAGTCTATTTTATGTTGTTTTGTTTTAAAATTGTTCGGAAACAATTGTGGATAAATATTTCTTACAGAAATAAGTATTATATGATTCGGAAAATATTTATGGGTTTTTTTTGTTGGAAATATGTCCGTTTTGAGTTGTTCATTAAATCTCAAAATAATCTGTGTATATTGAATGGTTATATATTGATTGATGGAGGGTTTAACGTCGTTTTAGCTGCTAGACCATATTACAACAAAGAACAGAATCAGTAATCAAAAAAGTTCGCAGCGATGCAACAAGAGGAATATTTCCACTTGTAGTCAGGAATAAAAATTCAAGAACCGACTAGTGTGCGATCATACCATAAAACATATAAAAGTAGTAAACGAATAGATAATAAATAGCAATAAATGACACTAAACTACCAAGGATCCACATCAAAATATGTAAAGTAGCTTTTCAAATCAGATTTTATATTGATAATGTATTTATAATATTTAATAAAATGTGCATGAACCTTTATCAATGCGTCAAGATGACTGTCGGGCGGGTGAGACAGGATGTCATCGTTACCCAACCGACAGCCTCGATCCACAAATACTGTTTGTCACTGAGAGCTGACCGTTGCTCATCAATCATAGGGTCAAATTTTGAACGCTCAAAGACGTACCTCTCTTTTTGAGAGTCAAAGCATTTGAGTGACTTTGGCGATCTTTGTTTTGAAGCAACAGGCGATTTTTCTTTTCGAACAATGAGATAAACTTGCATACATGTAGATTGTGTCCGATGAAATGTCTCGGCGACAGAAGCTGTAACCATTACCTGCGCTGCAGGTTCTGGAACAGGAACAATATCAGCTTGTGTTTCTACATTTAGTAATATTCTGACGAGTTTGGTTTGACTGTGTCTGACTGCTGGCATCAACAGATGTATAGCTAGATGTATACCGGCAGCAACATTAACCCAGCAACTAATATAGATAGACTAACATGACCTCGAGTTACCCGCATATGTCCCGACTTCAGTATTTATAGCGCCAGCACAATCGAGACGCCTTGGTGCAACCAGATTCACCAACTCACCTATCCCGAAGGCGATAAGCTTATTCATATTAGTCTCATATCAGTAAAGGGCGTTCACATTCTTCGAATTACATAAAGAGCGTTTAGTTTTAGAATTGGTGATGTTTCTTATGAATAGCAGCACAGATACTCCCCAAGTAAGTAACCTCCCGCATAGACCCCAGTCATGGTCGACGTTCGTTTAAGCTTATGTTTCTCCTCATCATGTACACGAACAAATATTTTGCCTTTTGCCTTTGCCGGGGAACACACAGTAAGCAATTTGTATCTCCCTATGTCGCATAGGGTATTCATAATAACAAAAGAAAGAGTGCAAAAAATATTATCTAAATATATTATACTTGCGAAATTTGAAACTGTAACAGTTATAGTTTCAATTGAAAAATAATTTGTCCATCAAACGCAGAAAATTAAATCAATACTGTTTTCGATGGGCGTATTTTATAAAAATCTAAAAAACAAAATGTCAAATAAAAAAACAGATTTAGACAAAAGACAAAATGTCTGCAGTACCCGGTATTCACAGGCGTCACACATCCAAGTGCTAACCAGGCTCCACGTTGATTAACTTTGGTGATCGAACGAGAACCGATGCTTTCAATACGACTAGTATAACGGCGTTACTTTTTCCAAATTTTATTAAAATAATAAATAATAAAAATTACTGTTTGTTAATTTGAGCAAGGAGCTCATATATTGACTTGTTCGGGTAAATGTAACTTATAAGTTAGTATATAGGCGCTAAGCCAACTGGACTACTGTAGCATTCTACCAGCATTGCGGGAAATTTCAAGCAAGTCGTACCACTTCCTAGAAAACATCTCCCGAACTACGCTCAATTGTAAATACTTACTTCTCGATTCGGGACGCAACTATCGGAGATAAACTAACAAAAACGATTTCGCCACCGAGAGTCATTACATTTAATTAATATCTAAGAATGACGGCGTACATTGTCAATTTGGATACAATATTTGTAAAAGAACTATTTTGAACAAGATTATTCTCCATTTCTATTTGAGTACCATACCGTAGTATTTCACAATACTTGAAATAAGCTGATTATGGTCTTATTTCATAATCAAATAAGTCGGATATGAACCTACATGTATGTGGATATTTAGGTCCAAATGTGCGCTGTGCTGAGGCCCCTTCCGACGCTGAATAAAGACTCCCGAAGTGATCCTGTTTTAGCTAATAATTACATAAAGGAGTAGGATATGTCTGTCTATCTGTATGTCTGCCTGTTCGGATTTTTCTGCTAGAACCCTGGACCGATTTCAACCAGATTCGGTTCAGTGAATCGGGGTACCTGTCGCAGGTTATAACGACGTTAGTTTTTCGATATTGTCATTAAATATGTTTTAAATAAATAAATAAATAAATGTTTTAAAATAGGTCGAATATGAACCTATTTACACGAGGATATGTTGCAGCACGAGATGTACGCTCTTTACAATGTGTTATGGAGCAGGAATAATATCAGCTTGTGTTGCCACATTTAGTATTATTCTGACGAGTTCGGTTTGACTCTGTCTGACTGCTGGCATCAACACATTTTTTTGGTAGACACGATTGCTGAGTATGTGACCTGTGGAATGGATGGTTGAGGACAAACAATTTTCTTAGCGTCTTTATGTGACAGATGAGAGCTTTACATCGTTGAATCTAGAATTCATATTCTCAAATGGGACATGAACATTGCAACATGTGAACCCTGCCAGTTTGAACATTTCATAAGATTCGTATAATCCTTTTGATCATGAGCAGAAATATAACATCATGCACATATGGTTTCTTTACTTTTTCAATGTTCCTGGCCATGACGATACCCCTAACATTTAATACAATGCAATAGGTAAGGATTCATCGATTGGGGTTAAACGTCGTTTTAGCCGCTTAGCCATATCACGACCTAAGAACAGAATCGGGTATAAAAAGCAGTGAATTAGATTAAAACATGAGTGATGCGCTAACATGTATGTACAAATTAAAGCACCAAAGAGGAACAACATATCCACGCAAAAATACGGATATAGTTGACCTATAATATGAAATGGGTACATAATGTGATTATTTTATTCTGAAATAAGCAGATAATGGATGCATGCCCGTTATTTAGTTTTATGGCGCGGTTTATTGAAAACATACGTTGAAGAGCGTACACTTGAAAAGTCTTTGTGCCATTGCCGCATATCATCTGCTTCGAATTGGTTCATTATGAGTAGGTAATGTGACTAAAATGCTCTCATGTTCAGCATATTATCGACTCAAAATGATGCGATTCTAAGCACATTATTTACCACCTAAAACAATTTCTATTATAAGCAGATAATGTGCGGTTTTTTGTTGGAAAACCGGCTGAGAGGAATGTTTCCACTTGGGAGTCAGGAATATAAACTCAAAAACTGACTTGTGTGCATTTATACTATAAAACTACATTGAAATATGTAAAGTAGCTTTTAAAATCAGATTTTGCAGTGATAATAATTTTTTGATATCTGATGAATCATGCATGGTCGGGTGGGTGAGAAGTAATAGCACCCTTCACCTAACCGACAGCCTCGATCCACAAATACTGTTTCTTGTCTTTGAGAGTTAACCGTTTCTCATCAATCATGCAGTAAAATTTTGAAAGCTCAAAGATGTATCTCTTTCTGAGAGTCGAAACGTTTGAGTGACTTAACCCTTTATCCAACAAACCGGCCAAAACCGGCCAAATAAAGCTTCAACAGCCTAAAATATCTTCGGTCTGTCTCAATAAAACCATACAAATATGGATATCATTGGAACCGGCTCATTGACCACATTGTGATGGTTACAGTTATGCACTGTACCAATGCATTCTCTTATATATGCGAGTCGACCATAGGTCGCCTCGCATATATAAGAGAATGCATTGGCCTAAAAAAAATCTTTTTTTAACACTTTTTACCATTTTTTCTTACATTCTTTAACAATTTTATAATTTTTAATGTGTTAAGCCAATGCATTCTCTTATATATGCGAGGCGACCTATGGTCGACTCGCATATATAAGAGAATGCATTGGCACAGGGCCCTTCTGTTGGGTAAAGGGTTATGCAACCTTTGTTTCGAAGCAACAGGCGATTTTCAATTGGAGCAATAGGATCAAGTTTCATACGGATTGTTTCGGAAGAAATGTTCCAACAACAGAAGGTGAATCCATAGCCTGCGCTGCGGGTTCTGGAACAGGAATAATATCAAGTCTCCTCAACTTGTGTTGCAACATGTAGTGATATATTGACGAGTTTTGTTTGACTCAGAGCTGGCATCGAAACAATTTTTGGTGGACACAATTGCTGTATATTTGACCTGTGTAATGGATAGTCGAAGACAAACTATTTTCTTAGCATCAGCATATGACAGATGCTTCTCAGCTTTACATCATTGAATCTTGAACTCATAGTCCCAAATGTGATATGACCGATCCATTACAGCATGTGAAACTGGACAGTTCAAACATTTCTTAAAATTCGTACAATCCTTATCACAACCAGAAATAGAACATTGTGCACATATGATCTCTTTACTTTTACAACGTGCCTGGTCGTGGCCGTATCCCTGACATCTAAAACATTACGACGCGTTTTGAACATGTGTACTTAAATCCATCTTCTTATGATTTATTGATTTAGTGTTTGTCTATAGCACCCGGTGCGTCCGGCAAGGAATTGCAGGCCTATTGCGTAATTCCATCTAGCCTGTATGCCCGGTCAGACTCGATCTGTAGCCAGCATTCATGTTGAAACAATGAAGAGTTATCACGGAACGCTTTCTCGGTTTAATTGTCTTCTAATTGATATTTTTATTGAAAAGGTAACGTATCCCTGTGTAAACTGTTGCATTGAGATGAATGCCTCATTCATGCGAGAATTATTAGAAGCGATTATGTAAATCGAAGCTAGATGTATACCGGCAGCAATATTAACCCAGCAACTAATAGAGATAGACGAACATGACCTCGAATTATCCGCATATGCCCTAACTTCAGTATCCATAGTGACAGCACAATCGAGACGCCCTGGTGCAACTAGATTCACCAACTCACCTGTCCCGAAGGCGATAAGCTTATTCAGATTAGTCTCATTATATCAGTAAAGGGCGTTCACATTCTTAGAATTACATAAAGAGCGTTTCGTTTTAGAATTGGTGATGTTCGAAATTAATAGCAGCACAGATACCACTCCCCAAGTAAGTAACCTCCCGAATAGACACCCTGGCATGGGCGACGTTCTTTTAAGCTTATGTTTCTCCTCATGTGCACGACTAAGCGCTTTCATACGGATTTCATACAATTGTCCTAAGCGCTTATCGTTATTGACGAAAAATCACCAAACGCTTAATTTTCCGTTCAAGACCAAAAAGAAGCAAAAATCAAACCTTCCATCTCAATGTGTACACAATTAATCACTAATATAAGCAGTTCTCACTGTATTAATCCACCCCCTCCGATTTGACAATTAAACTTTCATATATATATATATAGAAATAGAGAGAGAGGGGGGGGGGTGTTATGTATGTTTTTTCTTGAAATGTGGATTTTCTTTTGTACTTAGGATTTTTGTACATAGAAAAAAATCTATTTTTTTCTTACACTTAGAAAATAAAAAATAGGTAACGCTTCACGAATTTGTTGATCTTCTCTTTATATTTATGCCAATTTATGCCACATATTTATGCCAGTCCTGCCTTCCTATTGGCCCGGCGGCATAAAATCGGCATAAATTTGACCTGTGCTTTGTGGAGAGTATCCAGCCTTCGCTCTGATTGGTCGAGCGGCATAAATATCTCCTGGCAAGTGCTTTCTCTGTTATTCCTCGATCATTAGCTCTATGATAGACTCGCAGACTGTTTCTATTTTTACTCTATCGAAGCGGTGATTTTGTTATTCATTTCAACGTGCTGTTTCGGTCTATTCCAAAGTTTTCGGATATATAATCACTCGGATATCTTGTGCCAATCTTCTCTGTATCGTTCAAATTTTAGTATATGTACCACCGAAGCGAGTATAGTTAGGATCGAATTATATAGTATTAGTCTAACCTAGGCTCGGCTGGTCTCGAGGAAGCTCATTCGTGATTGGTTAGTTGCGGGCGCGATATAGTCTGGTCGAATAAAGGTTTGACCTAGAATAAATTTGGACTAAATTGGTTTGTATACCATTTTGAAGAGAAATATATCCTCTATAACATATCCAAAATCCGCTAAAATCCGCTTTGAGCAATTTTTGTAATTCAAGATGGCGTCCAAGATGGCTGCCATTTACGTTAAATTAGTTCTACGCAATTATAGTGAGAAACTCTTGTCATATGTATACACTGGTATACATTTCTGTGAAGCTAAGACATAACCCCACCGTTGAATTCCAAAATTGGAACTCCCCGTCATAAATGGCCGCCAAAATGGCGGCCGGAAGTGGAATTTTTTTACGTTTTTTACTAATATCTTTAAGATAAGTTTCTACTGTTTGGAACTGGTTGCGAATTTTGACTTTATTTTGTATGTAACATCTTAACTGACCATTGGAGCAAAGAAATATGCCATTGATGGGCTCTCCACCCCTTTCGATCGCTCAAAAATTCGATTTTACAGAACGTGGTATAACATATCACAAAATATCACCATTGGGATTCTAGTCATATTTCATCAAGAAATTGGAAGAACTGTGCAATATAAGTAATGCTTTCTACATTTGTATGGATATTCCAACTCAATGTTACAAAAATTGTCACTTTAGATCAAAATGGCTTCCAAAATGGCGGCCAAAATATGGAAATTTTTCAATATTGTCCCAGTGTGCCATGCAACTACTTATAAGTTGTTGTTAATGCACACATTTGACTATTCTGTCTTATATGCATTAAAAACCAACATTTCTGATGCACATTGGTTAATTGTTACCACTGAAAGCACTAAAATCACCAGAATTATTCAAATATTTATGTCACAAACTTTGCATAAAAATCGGCAAAATATCACATTTTTAAAAGTAAATGGAAATTTCTTTGGTATGAGCGGTGTTTATTGTTTCGATATGTGCTAACTGTGTCACAATGTGGTGTTTTAGACAATATTGCTCAAGATGGCTTGTAAAATGGCAACCAAATTTGGTAAAATGTTGATTTGTCACATATATTACGAACATTATTCACTGCTGTTCCGAAAAGGTAGCAGATTGTGACTCACCTGGTTACTAAAAATGCTACTTAGTCAACTAAATGTTATATTCTGGTTGTCACAGAACCTTAAGAGGCATGAAAGTTTATTTAAGGGGCGCAGTATGGATTTAGCCGACAATTTCTTTTGGGATTCTGTCCATGTTTTTTTTAACTGAAATGGGCAGAGCGTTGAAATGGAACTGAGAGGGATCATAGTATGTGGCTACTCTGGCCCATTGTAATCAACATTGACCAACTTAATACAGTGTGTATGTCTGTTGAATGTATGGGTATAGGTGAGGTGAGTATGTATACGGTTATTTATTGTATTCGTGAATGATATGAATAGTTATACAATGTATGACTATATGGTCGTGTATGGGGTGTCCACGTTGAGTTGTATAGGTATATGAGGAGTAGCTTATGGTCATGACCGTCATGTGTGAGGTGAACATGTATGCAGGGAGTTGTTGTCTGGCCATTGAAGTGATGTATGTGTATAGCGAGATTAGCTACATTGTCCATATGTGTTGTGTATGTATATATGGAGTGACTGTGTGGGATGTTCATGTGTACATTTTGTGGCTGTATTGTCAGGGGTGGGTGTATATGTATACACGCGTTCGCTGTATAATGGATGGGTGTATGGATAAATGTGGAGTGTTGTATGGTTATGGGCAATGTGTATATGTGTACAGGGTCAATGTTGTTGAAGTGTATATGCATACCTGGAGTACAGTTTGATGGTCACTGGCGGGCTTGTGTATATATATAGTGACATCATGGTCATGGGTGGGATGTACATGTTTATCTGCTGTGGCTGTATTGTCATTGCTGCGTAACTGTATACAGTGAATAGCTGAACGCTCGTGGATGTGGTGTGTAAGAATACAGCGAGTGGCTGAATTGTCATGGTTGAGCTGTAGTTTTGCAAGTCTGAAGTGTACGAATGGCCGTGTATGTGGTATAGGTATATCTAAAAGGTAGTGGTAATTGATAAGGTATATATACACCTGGAGTGACTATGGTCATAGGTTAACCAATACAGACAACCAACCAATACAGGTAAGTATAGGCTAACAAATATATGTAAGTGGGTATATGACAAGGTGACACATTTGTCCGGGTCAACGAAAATCACACCTAGCCCTCTGGAATGACAATAACAAGTCAGAATGGAGCACTGGCTGGCGGACCATAAGGCCTTTCCGTTTGTCAATATAAATATTGTGAAATAAATAATGGCTTGCATCCTATCCTATTCCCCAAACAATGATTCGAGGCTACATATATCATGACCAAGGTCCCAATTTCTCGCAGACAAAGTGATCCCCGTTCTAATGACATGAATGTTGAGTTGGAAGCTGGGTCCTGGAGCAGTTTAATGGAATTTTGAAAATAGTTTTAGAACGTACCCCACAAAAACAAGATTTAATTTTATGCCAAATGTAGAGTTTAGACATTTTTGGAAATTACTCCCAATGAGTTTAAAAGATGCCAAAATGTTTGGATAAGATCAACATCAGTTGCAGATCGCTGAATATGTGCCATACTAAGAAAATGTCACATTACGTTTCGACTCATTACCCACAAGACGCGAGCCCTTGTATATCTTGCATGGCTATATTGCCATTATGTGGCCAATATGTATATATGGAGTGCCAGTGTGGCAAAATTAATGATGGATGAATTGGTATACAGGGAGTGACTGTATGACCACGGGTGTGGTTTATGAGTATACAGCGAGAGGCTGAATTGTCATAGTGAGGTATATATGCACGTTTGGAGTGTATGAATGGCCGTGTCCGCGGTGCGGGACATTGGTATATCTAGAAGGACTTTAACGCCATTGGTGAGGTTTATATGTATACTATATATGCATATAATGACTATGTGGTTTTGGGTTGGTGTATATGTATCTTTTGAGTGGATATATGGCCATGGGTGTCGCAAATATATATGCAGGGAGTGACTTTATGACCCCTGGTGAGGCAAATATGTATACAAGAGTAATGTATGCTCACGAATGTGGCGATAATATATACCGTGAGTGACTATGTTTTCATCGTTTGGATGTATATCTTGAGTGCCTATATGGCCATGCATGTGGCAAATATATACATATCCACGGAGTGACTGTATTACCAATGGTGAGACGAATAGTTATACAGGATGTTACTGTATGTTCATGAATGTGGTGAATAAGTATACAGGTCGTGACTATATGGTCATGGGTGAGGTGTAGGAGTATAACTGGCGTGCCTGCATGTTTACTCATGGCAATATGGCCATGTGTTGGGTGTATGGGCATATATATTGTGTGGCTGTGTAGTAGTAGGTGAGGTGTATGTGTATAAAGCGAGTGACATATGTTCATTTATGTGGTGTTCATGTATATATGGAGTGACTACATGGTCGTGTGTAAGTTGCACTGGTGTACCTATGGGTGACTATCGATTTCCTATCGCTATAACTCAAGGATATGTTAACCGATAGCGCCAATATGTTAGTTCGTAGCCGTAAAGGATACTATGCAAATGCTGCCAATGTTCTAGTTCATAACTATAAAGCTCTCTATCTCGGTTGCCTTTAATGCAAGACATTATGTCAATGCATACTACGTGTATTACTATCATATGTGCCGGGGCACGGTTTATGTCAAGTACGTTTATGTTTAACTTGTTCCTGTTTGAGTTTGATAATATAAAACGTGTTTCAAACTTTATTCGGTCAACACTTTCTGTGAGAACAATTACCCACAGTCGATCCATACTGGTGTAGAGAGATCATATCAGAGTATCTCTTAATGGAGTTTGATGTGCAATACGAATGAAACGGTTTTCATGACAATAGTATATAAGTTAATAAATTTTGATGCTAATGGGCCAGAGTAGGCACATAATATGACCCCTCTCAGTTTCGTTTCAACGTTCTGCCCATTTCCGTTTCAAGACAGACAGAATCCCAATAGACGTTTTCGGCAAAAATTCATACTGCATTCCTTTAACTGATTTGGCATGCCTCATAATGTACTTGGACAACCAGAATATAACATTTAGTTATCAGTTGATTAAGTAGCATGTGTAATAACAAAGTGAGTCACAATTTGCAACCTTTTCGAAACAGCTTGTAATAATGTTCGGAATAAATATGACAAATCAACTTTTTACCATAGTTGGTTGCCATTTTGCAAGCCATCTTGAGTAATTTTGTCTAAAACACCTCAGTGTCACACATTTAAGATAGATAAAAAAATCAAAATCACATTTGATACCAAAGATAGTTCCATTTTACTTGAAAAAATGGAGCAAACCTGAAAAATATTGTTTCCCGAGTTTGATGCCAAGTTTGTGATAGCAAAAAATCCCATAATTCTGGTAATTTCAGTGGTTAAATTAGTAAACATTTATCAAGGTGCATCATACATGTTAGTATTCAATGTATATAAGACAGAATAGTCAATGTTATTCATCAACCACAACTCATAAGCGGTTGCACGGCACGCTGGTGCTATATTTACCATTTTTCATATTTTGGCCGCCATTTTGGCAGCCATTGTGAGCCAAAGTGACAATTTCCATACCGTTGAGTCGGAATATTCATAAGAAATAGAATGCATCATTTACATTACACAGTCTTGCCAATATTTGATGAAATATGACTAGAATCCCAAATTGTGATTTTTTTGTGAAATGTTATACCGCGTTCTGTAAACTAGATTGTTTGAATGATCGGAAGGGTTGGGGACCACACTTATGGCATATTTTGTTTCCCCGATGGCCTGTTAACATGATAAATACAAAATAAATTCACAATTCTCAACCAGTTGCAAACAGCAGAAACTTATCTTAAATATATCAGTAAAAAAACGTAACATTTTCCACTTCCGGTCGTCATTTTGGCTGCCATCCTGGGCGGTGAGTTCCAATTTTAACACGAAAAGGTGTCGATATGTCTTAGCTTCACAAAAATGTATACTTATGTATACATATGACACGATATTATCACTATAATTGCATCAAATTGCAACAAACTGACTTAACGGAAAATGGCTGCCATATTGGACGCCATCTTGAATTACAAAAAATGCTCAAAGCAGATTTTAGCGGATTTTGGATATGTTATAGAGGAGATCTTCCTCTTCAAAATGATATATAGACCAATTTAGTGCGAATTTATTCTAGGTTGACCCTAAGATTTTAGTTTATCGACCAGACTAATAGCGCTTTCATACGGCTTTCATACGATTGTCCTACACTCTCAATAAAAAGGACGCATGACGCGTCGGATGTGTTATAAGTAGAACGGAATTCCACCATTACTTGTTCTGAATAGAACACGTGTGTTCTGATATCAACAAAAATGGCATTGTTTAGAACACTGGTTCTGATTACAGAACACTACTGTTCTAAACCATTGGATATTTTGTTCAGAGGGCTGAAAGAGCATTTTACACTTTTATTCATGTTGACATGTCTTTGTGCTGGTTACCATGTCTACACATATGGGCATACAGTAAAATATTGATTGATTGATTGATTGGTGTTTAACGTCGTTTTAGCAACAAAGCCATATCACGACGAGAAGAAACAGATTATCGAAATCGAGTGAAGCAACTGTGAATAGAAATGACAGTGAATTTGACTAAAAAGAAACAAAATATATACAAATAAAAACACCCAAATCGGAGCAGGAGTGCCCAATTGGGGTCAGAACCATTTAGAAACTGACCATATGCGAACACATATAAAATAGAATATCAAAACACAGCAATACTGTTTTGAAAACAGCAAACACAAAACCTACATGAAATGTTTTCATCAAATATAAATACTGTATTAATACTCTCGTATATTAAAATATTGCCAGCAGTTGAGTATGATAAAATTTGGGTCCCTATTATTGACAATATGTTGGAAATTTTGCTCAGTTTGATGATGAAATTTAGGAGTGATCCATCCACGATATTTGTCATTATATGCTAATTTTGTATTATTGGAGGATGGTTAACTCCCCGATTCCTTATTGGATTTCGAATCTCCGGAAAAGTGCTGATTCGCACGGCCCTAGTTTACCAGTATCTTTCGTGTATATAGAATATGGAGTTTTTCACTTTATTTTGATGCAAGCTTTTCGTGTTTCATGGCTAGTTGAAATTTGCATACGGTTCACTTTTGATTCTTGTCCTTGATTTGAAGTCTTAACAGTATTTGCTAATTAAGTGTCACACAATCATGCCATGCTTGTATCACAAATTCATATTTCCATAATTGATAGTTAAATAATATATTATTATGGAGTAATATGGGCACAGCTTCTATGTGCTGCACACCTACACTAAGAGCAATTTTTATTGCACCTATCTTCACCTGAACCCTCACTTTACAATTATGACCAATTTTAGTGAGGCAGATATATCAATCAGTTTACCAGCATATAAACTAGACTTATAACTAAACTGATATGACATTAAACAATGTGCATTATTAAACACTAACAAATTATGGTATAAGCAAATGCTTGGGAGAAAACATATTCGGATTATGGCAATGTGGTACTTTGCTTTAGAATCTAGTGAATAGTCAATATGCCAGCTTATAAGGTTTGGAACGGAGGCAGGACATTGAATAAATTTGTGGCGGCTTCTTTGTTGGAAGAATTGATTTAAAAAGGTATGTTTAAAAATAAAATGTTTATTGAAAAATAATTTATATTATTAATTTTATAACTTATTATTATAAATTTACAGATTTGAGGGTCCCCAGATTATCAAGTTATACATGTATAAATAACAACGGTATTTCTTCAAAAACTGCATTTAGTAGTAAAAGTGTTTTAAATAATACCATGTACATATGTATGCCAAACAATGTCAAACAAATGTGGCCAACATGTGGCTGGAAAACCCTGCTTGTTTGTACTCTATGATTAGTCAATCATAATTTCATCCATCGGTATTTTTGTCTGAAACACAATGTATTTTTAAAATTACGGCAGTATGTTTATAACCCAATGCATCGGTAGTATCTATTCTTATTTCTATGTTTCCAATTATATAAAACAGTGTTTTTACGTAAATATATAATTTTCAGCAACTGAAAAGTTAGGCCTGAATGGATGCACATATATCCAGCTTGTCTTGGAAGAAGATGGGACAGTGGTGAAGGAAGATGATATCCTCAAAGAACTCACAGACAAACCATTTATGCTGGTGTCTAGTAAACAACCGTGGATGTCACACTTGTTACCCTCAGAACCAGGTGATGTTGGTACCGGGCCCAACACTTCCATCAGCTTCGAACCAGGAGCAGCTCAGCTTGCTGATAACAGTAGTGGACCCACTGCTAATGACCTTGCAAGTAAGGAATAAGTAGTAACTGGTTTTTTCAGTAACACTCTTAAAACTCACCGGTGTTCAAAATTATCACTTCAGTCTTCCATGCAAAGAGTTTAATGTCATATTGTGGACTTATGAAATGATGATCTTGTATTGGATGGTAAACATTAGAAAGTGATTCCCCAACAACATTCACTGCATTAAATTCATTATTATTTATAACAATGATGCTCTTTCTGCCTACTAGTAATTGGATCTGCTATTGTTGGCTTTATTATTTGGTCTTCATTCTGAAGACCTCGGTGGTGTGTTCCAGATCACTTTAAATGATTGTTCCTTGATTACAAGAATTTTTTGTTTTTAATATCTTATTTATTAGTGAGCTATTTTTATCAGAGGAACATGACTGTCAAAAGCAAATTATTGCCATTTAAGGTTCAATTTGAACCCGGAGATTACGAGTTGCTCTATGTGTACATGTACAGTTCGATGAACGATTAAAACAAATTCAAGTTAGTTATTTATTTTTTATCTTCAGGAACTCATACCATAACAAACGAGATCATGACATCACCTCTCCCTGAGTTTGGTACAGTCGTACTACAAAATTTGACTGGACCGAACGCAAATCCGGCAAAGTTTATGAACCTGTTAATAAAACAGGTGGCTCGGTTTTATCTTGGCCGGTGGCCCGACATCGATGACAAACAACATTACAGAGCCATCGGTACCAGAATGTATCAACGATACCCTGCCATTGGTGATGAGGGCCCCCATCGATAGGTAAGTGTTTTCAACAACCTTGAATTCATATCTCTAAAGTGCCAGTTTCGATCCGATTCTCTCAATGAATCTTACACTACGCTTTTCTCGTATAGCAGACATAGATCGATACTTTACCAAGCAACATGGCGGATAATATAGTAAATTCAGTTCTTGTGCTATACATAGAGATAGGTAACATATGTTCATATGCAGCGCACACGGGAATTATCTCATACAAAACAAGTCTTCATGGCGAAATAAAACAAAGCATTTGTATGTAAATATCCAATATTTTATCAAACTTATTTCGCGATATGAAGTTGTATATCCGCTCACAAATGCCAGTACTTAAATCGTCAAGAACAGAAGTCGGAAGATTCACGAGTCAGATCTTATGCTGATCTCCTCAACCATTTTTACTTTGTGTTGTGCTCTAATGTCCGTGCAGATGATCTACTTTTGTTGAATTGAATCGAATCCGAATTAACACTCTTAAAGTACTATGTCTTTGGCTACGAGGGTAAACAATGTTTGATTCGCACCGAGGAATCCACCTGGAATATTTGGCGGCCTAGGCTAGTAAATACTCGATGAACCGACCAACATACTCTTGTTGTCAAATTGCGTTGAACAAAATGTTGATATATAACACATTTTGGGAAACTTTATACTACAGTTGACAGTGGTTAGCATTATTTGTTGGTAATTAATCAATTCTGATAACTAAAGCGTCTTTTGAATACATGTTGTTGGAATCTGATGTTACAGAGACAGTTAACATCCTGCACTGTTTTCTCTTCATTTTAGTTATAAAAATTACGTAGTACCATAGTAATAATTTCAGAGTGATGACAGCTCCAGATTATTTACTCATGGGCTACATGTTAAATTATTACTCGAATGCTGATTAAACCATTTGAAACAACAATTTACCAAAAAATAAAAGAAAGCCCTTACATGTACTAACATACTAGTATTATGAGCACTATATGATGAATTAATTTCAAGATTTTAATTTTTGGCAAGTTCCTTTTCATTGTTTTCAACTAGCTTGATTTTAATATGCATTAGGGCCTTATTTTTTTACTATGTCTTCCGTATCATCTGAATATGGTTTAATTTCTCTTCAGTCCCGATTTAACAAGGCATTATCACAGAAGGTGCGCAGTGAAAGGCACAACGAGAAGACAAAACACATTCCAGTTAATAAAAAACGGGATCAGCCTGAAGCCTGCTTCAGCCCGGGTGGAAAAAAGGCAGCTACTCAACGGCCTTCCGAATCAACAAATGCAGTTGTTGACCAATCAGATGTGCAGCGCCACATCACAGAGCTGACGCGGGAGTTTGCAAAAGGCTCTAAATATAGGGGCCATTTAAAGTCACTCTTGAAGCAGACACGGCAAGACAGGGAGCAGTTTTTATCAGAGACACCGAGTTATTTTGTACCTGCCAACTGCACCGATTGCGCAATGTCAGCAATTACGATGGCCCTCTTCTCTCTGTCGGCATAGCAGAGAATGGAAACATAAAAACACTCCAATAAAGTCCGATCAATTGGATGTGTCGTTTGCGCGGGTTGCCAAGGAAACGCCACGATTTTCCTGGTAAAAACAACCATGGTTTACCAGGCTCTACTCTGGAAAATGTGGAAAAGTCAGGTTAACAATGATATACTCTGGTAAAAGCCATATAAAAGCCATCTAAAAAAGGACATACCCTTGTTAATTCCGAGTAAATCATGGTAAACAGGTAAAGTTAGGTTTACAATGATATACTCTGCTAAAACCATATACCCCCATGTAAAAAGACACACCCTTGTGAATTCCAAGTAAATGCATGGTGCACCACGCTTTAATCTCGTAAAATGTTTGTGAAACAGGACATGAATGGGCAAAAACCCATGAAAAACAGATCCTTTTGTACCAGAATAGAGCATGGTAACCGTGGTTTACCGGGCTCTTACCAGAGCTATTTTACCACTGCGTGCGCGATAACTCTAATTCACTGAGTAACAGGTGTTTTCTGTCTCTTTGTGAGAGCAAAAATATTATCTTGTTAGTCAGTCAGTGGAAAACAATTTTACCCGATGCCATACTCAAAAGTTATAGCATATAGTTTAAAAGGGTCAAAATGGTTTACAACCTTATGCAATCACATGTGTAATCCGTATAGCCACCAATCTGTTTTCTCAAATGTTAAAGCTTCTGAAACCGCACATCGGTACTACAATGCTAAAGTTACCCAAATATCGGGGTAATTAATTACCGAATTACTCTTGTAGAATTACTCTAGTAGAACCACCGCATACATACTTACATCCCGGTAAAATACATGGGTGGGAACATTTTATTCGAAGAAAACTACATAAGTGTGTCTACATATGTGTGCATAATATGGTAAGCATGCATACACTAGATCAATTTTACTCCGATTACTTGTTACAAGCACCCTGTTAAAATACCAGAGGTTTTCCACCATGGTTTACCAGAGTGTTTTATAATAGCTAAGATATGCCTGCTGTCGTGTCGTGATGCGAAGTGGGTTCTCCACCCATGAATTTTTTCCACCTGTGATTTAAATCGCAGCATCTGAGGTCGCACTAAAACTTGCTTTCTATTCGTTATAACATAACATCCCAGGTACAAAGTTTGAATGGGTGTGGTAATGCCGTACATAACCTAGCTTGTTGAAGTATAAGCGGTGGGTATTACACCATAACACTGTTTTTAATCCGATACTTGCAAATCTGAAGTATGCACGACTAGTTGAAGTCCACATGAACCTGCGCTGTGCGAGCAAATGCTCGTTTGCTTTTGCGTTGACATTGCAGCAAGCAGCTTGTAACTGTACATCAAATCTAATTTAAAACGCAAGTGGGTGTTATGCTCTTGGTCCATTGCTGGGAATGTGTATCTTGTATTTAGGGGGGGGGGCACAAAATAACCCAGAGCAGGTGTCAAGCAAAATCTTTTCTTTTCGTAGTTTGAACTCGGATTTTGTCGAAATAAAATGACAGGTCCAACTATAGTGGTCAGGCAATATTAACACACCCACGACCAAGTGGTACTGCTGATATGCTATGATGCAGGTGGTGCTTTATATGGTGCTTGTAGGACAAACTGGTGCCGTTACGAAAAGTACCCTTGTGTTCTAAAGTTGTCATTTTGGCAGTGTTTGTTTGGCTAATCGAAGTGAATTGAGAAAAAGCTAGTGTCTGTATAAAGCATTCAAGAATGTATACGTTTTTGTTATTTTTAATAATGCCTGCGCTGGTGTTTGCAAAAACGACGTGAATAGCCATCTTTATTATAGTCGATTTGCAAAAAACTAATACCATGCAGAAGTATTACAATATTTTGCAATATACAGTAATGCTCTAATTAATCGACTCCTTAACCACATCAGAATTATGGGTAACTTTTCAGGATTTAGTCGGAAATATGGCTTGTTGCCATTCATCGGAAAGCTCTCGGGGAGAGCTTTCCTATGAATGGCAACAAGCCATATTTCCGACTAAATCCTAAAAAGTTACCCATAATTCTGCTGTGGTTAAGGAGTCGATTAATTATAGCATTACTGTATATGTTTTTGAATGTTTGATACTAATAATGGCTTTTCTTGGATATGTTCAGATTATTCGAACACCGCGAGCACGACAAATTTATTAATAATAACGGTATCATTTTGCCCTAACAGCATCATATCAATTCAGCAGAACCCACCAGCATCATAGCAAATTAGCAGGACCACTGGACCAGGGGTGTAACCATGCATGTACTATTCCCGGGCGCGATCATAACGGGCGCGATCATAACACTCTGGTCCCGAGCGTTTTGTCTGGGAACAACAGATTCGTTCACGAAGTTGAAATTTCAAGACTTTTATATTCTCACAACAAAGGCATAACAACATCGCGTCCTGGGCATTCGGCAGTTGAAAGAAACTCGCTCTTATTCCCCGTCAAATGAGTCTCACCGCTATTCCTTTGTTCTGTAATTATGCATCCTCATTGGACCATGATGAATATAAATTATCTTGGATCAATATGCAAGCAGATCAAACCACGGCCGTCGATACAAACTAAAAACAACTACCGACATCCCCACTAAAATGTTAAGACTTATCTCCTGATTTCTCATGCAAAGATCTATCAAAGTAAGGGTCGGAGAAGAAATTTCAGACAGCGTCAACCTTAAAGCTGGTACGCCCCAGGGGTCCGTCTTAAGTCCGTTACTTTTCTTAATATACGTCAACGACATACCAAACAATCCACTACACAACATACACATATCACAATTTGCCGATGACCTGGGCCTTTGGACCACAGGGGGGGGGGACCCAAAACGCTGGAATACAGATTACAAAAACAACTCAATGACCTGGAAGGGTGGTGCTCTAAATGGCGCATTAAACTGAATGCCAAAAAACGCAATTAATCCTCTTCTGCAGAAAACATACCAAGTACAAACTTAAATTGTCCATATACGGGGAAACTTTCGAACAAACTCAGGGCAAAACACTCCTGGCATAACTCTTGACCATAAACTATCTTTCCAAACACATATTAAAGACATCTCAACTAGGGCCTACCAAAGAATTGGGCTATTAAGAATGGGCACATCATGGGGACTCAATCCCGGAACCATAATTAAGCTATATAAGCAATGTATACGACCAATCATGGAATACGGGGCCATCATAATCGCCGATCTACCCAAATCCACACTCAACAAACTCCATGTAATCCAAAACAAAGCATTAAGAATGGCACTCCAAGAAAATATCAGAACCCCCATCAGGGCATTACACAACACAGCCGACATACCCACACCCACACTAGATTCCAAACACTAGCGGCAAACACTCTAATCAGACTACAAGGCAGCACCATAATTGACGAACTCGAACTTAGGAAAACACTACTATCCAAAACAATCAACAAACAAACAGATAGACCTACATCTTAAGAACTTAATAAACACGCGAGGTCGATCAGGTTACCAGTCCAGACAAACGGATGGTAAGTCTAATAATCAAACTCTCTTTTAGCTACCCACGGAACAACTTCCCAAACAGGTAATTCTACCAGTCATCCCCACCTAAAACACAGGTAATTATTGATTATGTTTCAGAGGGCTCTTTGGTTCGTACTGATCATGGGCAGGCTAACACAGTTGATTGGCCACGCCCCCTGCAGTAATGCAAGTCCTCAATAAAGTCCAACGCTAGAACTCAGTATAAACAACTCATCTTGTACTAACCCACTACATGCAAAATCAGCAATATCGACCGCCTAACAAGACTAACAATAATATATATCAAAACGTAGGGTAGCGGGCTCACGCCCTAGATGGCTCCTTGGGCGCTGATGAATGTCCTCGGGCGGCGTAGGTACGCTTGTCGTGACCGTAGTATAAGCCATTGAGTAATTATCTCCATCAAACAACCAACTAACCTGCTAACCTTATAAATCATTACACAGAACAACAAGCTCACAAACCTGAACACAACACGACTAACCCCAATATCAATATCTAGGTTAGCGGGCTCACACCCTATATGGCTCCTTGGGCGGCGATGAATGTCATCGGGCGGCATAGATACGCTTGTCGTGGCCGTAGTATAAGCTATCGAATAATTATCTCCTTCAAAATTACTAACAACTACATATACAAATTTGCAAATACATGCTTTCACCCGCGCCTGTGCTTATGGGAGGACGGGTGGGACATAATAATTAGAAACACTACTTGGCACTCAAAACCTTCAGAGACACACCAACCAACACAGTCTGGCCTCAGCTGCTTCCTCGTCTGTGCACGCACTACACAATCAGATCAACGGGTTCTGACACTCGCACAGGAGTGGAAGGCGGGCATTGCACCATCGAGAGTCGAGGAGCCCCAACCGACCTTAAGTCAACCGGCTGGCATTGCACCCTCTCCTTAGAGTTGAGCCCGTAGTACAAGCCCGGAATACAACAGACTAAGGCAACTGGAGTCCATGCAATCACTAAATAGGACATTATGTACAACTATTCACAACTCGAAACAATAGATTTACACATCAACGCACAAAACTGACACAGTTAAATAAAGGTAAGTCTTCTCCGCCGGGGAATGGGGTGGGCTTTGCTTCTTGCTTTGGTGGCATACACATCATGCACAGTAGCCAAACACCTAGTGTGCATATATCAATCTCACAAACCCTACAAACACTCTTCAGCGGAATTACGGCATTCAAAAGTGGGTGTAGGAAAGGGCAGACGGCCCTTTCAAATCTTCCCGGGTATCATCCCAAACTCCAAACTTGCAAACAGGTTTCACTGCCAAATAACATGCCAATATCGAAGTCCTATACAACTCCTCTGCAGACACAAGTTATTTACATAAGTAAAAAACTGGAGAATATTTATTGTCCAGGTACAATTTTAGCGGACCTGCATGGCCAGATATAATCAGAACGGTTATTCGGTAATCGGTATATATAGTTCTGCACGTCTATCTTGTTATCAGTGCGCTCAATATCATATAAGACAGTCATAAACTTTGATGACACGTGATCGATTATCTATCCGACATCAGCACTAGTGAGGAAATGATACGTTCTTGACAGCGTTTTTTCGTAACGAAAGTTAATATGTGGTGTGTTTTGCCCTAATATAGCCCAACGCATCGAAAATAGCACAGTAAACGTTGATCACGGGTTTTTTGATGACCTAGTTCTACGAATCCCAGCTGTGTGTACCGATTTTATGGCTTAGTGAAATTATATATCTCTATATGTACAATATCAATATCAAATATCATCTGGGGGTGTGTTTGCCATAATATAGGCAAAACAGAAAAAAATAGGATAGTCAACGTCAATAACGGGTCTCGTGATGACCTAGTTTAGAATCCCAGCTGCCTGTTCCGATTTTATGGCTTAGTGATATTGTATCCGTCTATATTAACAATATATGTCATAGCAAAATTAATGCCATCTAGGGGGTGTGTTTTGCAATAATATAGCCCAAAACATCGAAAATATTATAGTCAACGTTGATCACGGGTCACGTGATGACCTAGTTCTACGAATCCCTGCTGCGTGTACCGATTTTTTTATGACTAAAGTTTAGACTAAAGTAGGGGAGTGACACCCAGTTTTCTTAGCAAGTGGTCAAATAATTGGAATAGTCTTTTTATGCTTTATAATATGCTTTATAATATGCTTCATAATAATGTTAACATTTCTCTTACTCATTCTTCTGCACACGCGCATACATGTAAATATTAACGAACGTCCGACCATTTTACACATGTCCTGGTTGTATCGTTTTCTATTCTTCTGCTTCTGTTGACTATCCATTTAAGTCATTTAAGAGATTTCACTCGAGTTTAGTCCAGTTCTTTACTCCATGTCGTCACATCCTTTTTGTGGATTCTGAAGCTTTGTTTCACTTTTAAGATTTTCATTTTTTTTATACCGGTAAGAGTTATCGTTATCTTAGAGATTGCACACACTATGCGAACGAAACACACTGAGACATGTCTACAAGAATTCCAGATCCGGTACTACACAAGAATTCGAGAAGAAACCAAGAACCCGGGCCATACGTTAATGTCAAATGGCTGTTTGAGTCCCAATAGTATATCAAAGTGACGTCGGTCAAATTAAAACATGTGTCCATAATACATCATAAACACCCCCCCCCCCGATTTAGGACGCTCGATCGTGTCACAGTCCGATTCCGGCCCTATTGTAAGGATCAAAATATGTTTTTAATCCTTTTGGTACTAAATAATCATTGATGCATGGGCATAGTTATCCCTTAGGAAATGTTCAAATAATAAATTCAAACGACAAGTTGAACTTATTTTCTGAACATTTCCCATCAATTGATAGAAATCATTCAACCGCAGTGTTATATATTCGTCTGCCTGTCCTCTGCTTTAATCGCATGAACATCCCTCCAAATGAATACTAGGCCATTCCAATGTAGACTTGTACAACTGAATAGGAAAATATATTTGGTAAAGACATGGTTAATGCGTGAAATACTTGTATATACGCACTCCATCTTCAGCATCAGTCACAGAAGGGTGTTCATTATTACACTCCTGGTTTAGTGGTTCTGCTAATTTGCTATGATTCTAGTGGGTCCTGCTGATGATGTTGGTAGGGTAAACTGATGTTGTTGGGAAATTTTAGCGTCAATTATTCTTTATTTGTCGTTTTGTGGTGTTTGGCTTAAACGAACGATTTGAGAAAAAAGTGTTGCACAAAACAGTCACGAACAGAGTATGTTAAAATAGTTTAATCATGGCTTCTCATGTGTTTGCAAAAGAATAGTAATTTTATGAGTTTTTAATGTTTTATAGATATAATGGGTTTGAATGTTTTATAAACATAATGGGTTTTAATGTTTTTATAAACATAATGGGTTTTTAATGTTTTATAAACATAATTGGTTTTAATGTTTTATAAACATAATGGGGTTTAATGTTTTATAAACAAAACGGGTTTTAATGTTTTATAAACATAATGGGTTTTGAATGTTATATAAATATATTGTGTTTATCTCCATTCGTTCAGGTTAGCCAAAAGACCGTTAAAATGACAACATAAAAAATAACGGTACATTTCCTTAACAACATTAGTTTCCCCTACCAGCATCATACCAATCCAGCAGGACCAAACAGTACCATAACACATCAGCAGGACCATTTAACCAGGGTGTATCAGTATATTTTGATATGAACAAAGTTCGTTCAGTTTAGCTCACTTCTGTGCGACAGTGCGATAAATTTCAAACAGTTGGAAAATTACTTTTACTCCGGTTAGGTTATTCGAGTAGGGTCTGTATAGGACGTCAAAATAGTGACTTTATTGCTATTATTAACATAATTTATATTGAATTAAAAGTCATATATAGACAGTATATCTATCCTTTCGCTATATATATACTACCGGAACAGCACCTATTTCCCATTCTTTTAACCAGAAAATAGGTGCTGTTCCGGTAGTATATATATATAGCGAAGGACGTCGATATAGTGAGTTTATTGCTATTATTTACATCATTTAACTTGAATTAAAAGTCATTTGCAGCATATATAGACAGTATACCTATCCTTTCGCTCTATACATACTACCGGAACAGCACCTATTTCCCATACTTTTAACCATAAAATAGGTGCTGTTCCGGTAGTATATATAGAGCGACGGGATATAAATATTGTCAATGTATTTGCTGTATGAATATCTTAAATCAATCTAAATGATGTAACAGCACCTAATTGCCATACTTTTAACAAAAAAATAGGTTCTGATCCGGTAGTATATATATATAAATAATTAATAAAAAACAACCCTAAATCCTGCCGAGTAAAGGGTTTTTTTGGGGTGATATCGTAACAGGGGCTTGGATATTTTAGGGGGTTATACGTAAAGACAAACATATCCCATAATTAGGTGATGAGCGAGAATTCCTATTCTGCTACCCCCACCCTATGTATATCTTAAATAAATCTAAATGATGTAACAGCACCTATTTGCCATACTTTTAACCAGAAAATTGGTGTTGTTCCGGTAGTATATATATAGCGACGGGATAAAAATATTGCCAATGTATATGCTGTATGTATATCCTAAATCAATCGAAATGATGTAACAGCACCTAATTGCCATACTTTTAACCAAAAAATAGGTTCTGATCCGGTAGTATATATATATAAATAATTAATAAAAAACAACCCTAAATCCTGCCGAGTAAAGGGTTTTTTTGGGGTGAGATATCGTAACAGGGGCTTGGATATTTTAGGGGGTTATACGTAAAGACAAACATATCACATAATTAGGTGATGAGTGAGAATTCCTATAATGTTACCCCCACCCTAGTTGACAGTTCGTGTATTATGAATTAATGCTTGGTTTCATGTGCATAAGGAAAATATTTAGAGATATTTAATAACTAGGTGAAGAAGCTCGCATCCTATTTTTATAAACGTGCGTGTGCTATCAATGAATGCCTTGTTATAAAGGCGTGCCTTTTTAGAAAAGCTGTAATGCTATGATATATAATGCTCGGCTATTCACACAATTTTAGCTTTTCTGAAGATTACCTTTTATGGAATTCCGTGTATTCCTAAAAACATATTATGTTTATAATCCGGAATTTAGAAAAGCTAAATTGAATTTAAAAAGTGGATAGTTAAAAGTGTTATTTTACACACATTTGCTTTTCTAACATCCCCTGTTTAACCCTGCGTGTGCTATCAATGAATGCCTTGTTATAAAGGCGTGCCTTTTTAGAAAAGCTGTAATGCTATGATCGAGTTAAATATAATGCTCGGCTATTCACACAATTTTAGCTTTTCTGAAGATTACCTTTTATGGAATTCCGTGTATTCCTAAAAACATATTATGTTTGTAATCCGGAATTTAGAAAAGCTAAATTGAATTTAAAAAGTGGATAGTTAAAAGAGTGTTATTTTACACACATTGGCTTTTCTAACATCGCCTGTTTAACCCTGCGTGTGCTATCAATGAATGCCTTGTTATAAAGGCGTGCCTTTTTAGAAAAGCTGTAATGCTATGATCGAGTTATATATAATGGTCGGCTATTCACCCAATTTTAGCTTTTCTGAAGATTACCTTCTATGGAATTCCGTGCATTCCTAAAAACATATTCTGTTTATAATCCGGAATTTAGAAAAGCTAAATTGAATTTTAAAAAGTGGATAGTTAAAAGAGTGTTATTTTACACACATTGGCTTTTCTAACATCCCCTGTTTAACCCTGCGTGTGCTATCAATGAATGCCTTGTTATAAAGGCGTGCCTTTTTAGAAAAGCTTTAATGCTATGATCGAGTTATATATAATGCTCGGCTATTCACACATTTTTAGCTTTTCTGAAGATTACCTTTTATGGAATTCCGTGCATTCCTAAAAACATATTCTGTTTATAATCCGGAATTTAGAAACGCTAAACTGAATTTAAAAAGTGGATAGTTAAAAGAGTGTTATTTTACACACATTGGCTTTTCTAACATCCCCTGTTTAACCCTGCATGTGCTATGAATTAATGCCTTGTTATAAAGGCGTGCCTTTTTAGAAAAGCTGTAATGCTATGATCGAGTTATACATAATGCTCGGCTATTCACCCAATTTTAGCTTTTCTGAAGATTACCTTTTATGGAATTCCGTGCATTCCTAAAAACATATTCTGTTTATAATCCGGAATTTACAAACGCTAAACTGAATTTAAAAAGTGGATAGTTAAAAGAGTGTTATTTTACACACATTGGCTTTTCTAACATCCCCTGTTTAACCCTGCGTGTGCTATCAATGAATGCCTTGTTATAAAGGCGTGCCTTTTTAGAAAAGCTTTAATGCTATGATCGAGTTATATATAATGCTCGGCTATTCACACAATTTTAGCTTTTCTGAAGATTACCTTTTATGGAATTCCGTGCATTCCTAAAAACATATTCTGTTTATAATCCGGAATTTAGAAAAGCTAAACTGAATTTAAAAAGTGGATAGTTAAAAGAGTGTTATTTTACACACATTGGCTTTTCTAACATCCCCTGTTTAACCCTGCGTGTGCTATGAATTAATGCCTTGTTATAAAGGCGTGCCTTTTTAGAAAAGCTGTAATGCTATGATCGAGTTATATATAATGCTCGGCTATTCACACAATTTTCGCTTTTCTGAAGATTACCTTCTATGGAATTCCGTGCATTCCTAAAAACATATTCTGTTTATAATCCGGAATTTAGAAAAGCTAAATTGAATTTTAAAAAGTGGATAGTTAAAAGAGTGTTATTTTACACACATTGGCTTTTCTAACATCCCCTGTTTAACCCTGCGTGTGCTATCAATGAATGCCTTGTTATAAAGGCGTGCCTTTTTAGAAAAGCTGTAATGCTATGATCGAGTTATATATAATGCTCGGCTATTCACACAATTTTCGCTTTTCTGAAGATTACCTCGCATCCTATTTTTATAAACATGCGTGTGCTATCAATGAATGCCTTGTTATAAAGGCGTGCCTTTTTAGAAAAGCTGTAATGCTATGATATATAATGCTCGGCTATTCACACAATTTTAGCTTTTCTGAAGATTACCTTTTATGGAATTCCGTGAATTCCTAAAAACATATTCTGTTTATAATCCGGAATTTAGAAAAGCTAAACTGAATTCCATTCAAGCTCACGTACAGTCGCCATATACACACGCATGTATAACAAGTTTTGGTGTGATTAATTCACAGTTCATGTGTACAATTGGCCTTTATGATTAGTGAACGATATTCATCAGTGCATCGTTTGCATGTAGGCATACCACGAAGTGTTCACCAACATAAATTAAGTCTTTTGACAACAAAGCAATAAACATCGTCTTTTGACAACAATGTTATAACATCGTTCACGTGTTGTAGTTTTACGCACTGCTCGAAGTTGTACTCATAACAAGCTTTGACCTATTTGTATTTAATGTTGTGAAGAGCACTAGATACTAGTTTCCACTTCCTTTTTGTTAATGTTATAATATATTCTAATATATGGTAGTATTGCCATATTGGAACTATATATTCACGCGTCTAGGGTGCAAATGGTCGTGACAAGAATAGGTGCTGTTCCGGTACATAGCCCAAATCGAAATCCTCTGACAAATGAAATTACACCCCACACACCACGATATCTGGGAACAAACATGAACAAAATTCAGTGCATATACATTTACATGTCTTGAATTCGGTCCTGCAGGATTATTGTCAAGTCACTATCATACCATCAACGCGGTAGCACCGACTGACAACATACACAAGAAAAGAAGATGCATGCATCAGATCCCCCATGAACTATTTTACAAGATTTATTCACGTATATGTGGAAAGTATTATAAATTTAATATATATATTTATCACACAATTAGCCCCTCAATTCGGCCTAATGATTTATCAAAACACACGTGTAATACCGGCACGAGCAGTGACGTAAGAGCTTAGAGTAATTACATCGATGGCAACACCGGAACTTTAGTATTATGTTAAAAGTCCAGTGCATTTGTGGTTTCCCCTCAAACTAATTGTAACAAAAGTTTCCCATTGAGAATAAGTACAATAACCCATCACAAGCAACATTTTAAAATAAAAAAGAATCAAGAAAGGCGAAATTGATGAATTTGTGAATTTTGTTAAATAAATTTGTCAAAATTTGGTAAAATAATCAATTTATGAATTTTCAACAATGTTTATAAAAAATGATATTTCACAAGGCCTTCCATGTGTATATCCATCTTGTAAAGTGCGTAGACAATCCTGAATACAGAACAGAAATCTTTTCCCAGATACGTTCGGTATTTTTCGAGTTATTTGCCTCCAAAATTGGGAGTTTATCTAATTTCAGAGCCGCAATTTCTCAAAATTAGCTAAAATCCGTTTTTTTATGGTCTTGTATTTTGAAAACTAAAGAAAATTGAAGGGATTTCTTGTTGTTTTATTAAATGTCTTCTGTAGTTTGTGCACAAACAAAAATGATTTCTTCATGCATCTATGATTGAGAAGACGACATATATTCCTAAAAACATTGTGTCTTCCATTGCATGGACAGCCAAATTTGCCTGTGATCGAGAACCGGCATGACGAAATAGCATATTTGAGGTCATACAACTCAATAAATATAAATACACATTCCCTGTACTTCTCACAATAACTTAAGTATACATGGTTAATCACACTGAAGGAATTTTCAAAAACTTTGTGTAGAAAATCAACTTATTGCCCAATGAATCCTCAGTATTAACTTTTCTCTAAAATTGCGATTTTGGGGCGTTTTTGTCCATTTTAAAAGTTTTTTTGGGTATAAATAGTAAAAGCAATGCTCATTTACCCTAAAACTCTTAAGTGCTGAAATAATAGCGTTACATGGGATATGTCAATGAATGTCACTGGATTTCACTCATGTTTCTGGAAACAAACTCCAAATTTGAATATCGGAAAATGGGGTAGGGGAAACCATATTGACAAAATCTCAGAAAACATGGATCTTGATACATAAAACTATACTATCACCAGCTCCTACAAACATTATTTCATATAGAGTTTACTGCTTCCTGATTTGATATTCATATTCAGAGCTACGATCCTTTGTGTTGCCACTCGATGGCGAATTATTATTTCGGGATTGTTCTATATACGTTACATGCGCATAAAGTTCTAAATATACCTCCACTAAAGTACTAATTTTTTTATTATGAAATAATAATGTACACAAACCAGGGGAGTGGAAAAAAGTTTTTGTCCGGGCACGTATGCCGGGGTGGGTGTGTGGTCGATAAGACCAACAAACAGTTTATTCCGCAACACAAAAATATTTGTCCTGCAAGTCTTTTAGCAATAAGTTTGGCTTAAAACACATCTATGTGTCAATATTAACATAAATGACAAATTTCATGATGATCAGACAAACAGTATAGCCTGTAGCCCATGCCAATGGATTAAATTTTGAAAACCAAGATGGATGCTGGCAGCCATGTTTTTTTTTGACAGAATGACCCTCAAAATGACTTGTTCCTATTTACATGTCAATGTTAACATCCATGACTAATAGTATGCACAGAAATTCATATACAGCTGTTTACACTAACAGTGAATTTCCCCCCGCAAATATCTGTTTTAGTGTTAAAAGGGGGTGGGTGTTCAAAAATGGTCGGAAAAAACTGCCGAAAACGGAAAAAAATTGGACGTGGGGGTGGGTGGGTCCCAACAAGGCTCGAAAGTCAAAAATCAGCATATGTGCCTGCAAAAAAAATTCGGACTCCCCCCTGCACAAACTGGAATAAAACAAACATTATAGCCTTTTGTGATTACACCTACCCCATTACCAACGTTCAAATTTGTATAAATCTGAGTAAACGTATCATGGCAAGCAATGGTTTACAAAGTACTTCAGACCAACAAAATATGTTAGAGTTTATGTAGAGGCTATTGATGTCCATTTGATAATTTTGCTGAACGGAAAACCACGCAGTGAAACACAAAACGTTAACTTTGCCATTGTGACATACCATCGGGCATCGCCATTGTGCTTTTTACAATTGGTTCCAGCCAGAAATGGATTTGTGAATAATTGAGTTCTACATTCCCTAGTATTAATATTATGTGGCAGCTAACTACACATCCATTGATTTCGAATGAGGCGAGGTAATGCCATACAATAATATGCCAGTAATAACAAGAGAATGATAGTATGAATCTTAGTCCTACTTCAAGACTAAGTTGGTATAATGTCCGTAGAGCAGTTCAGACTTATACAACCGATACTACAGAACGTATTTCAACCAGGGACAAGAATGTAGGTGGGTTGGGTTTTTGGAGACTTAAGTCTAAAATGTTAACAAATAAGCAAGATGGAGTCCAATCAATCTCAAATTTGCGGGTACAAAGGCTTCCATGTTTTTTGTTTAAACATATTCTATTTGCAGTATAATACAAAATGTATTGGGGCACAAGTTACAAAACTTAATGAGCCCCTCTCCGGTATACATTGATGCAAACAATTTGTTTAACAAAGTGACACAATAACTAACTTATTTACAGCTGCATGAGGTGAATGGGAAAGATGATGATGGAAGATTGTAACAGATTATTGAGGAAGAGTGAGAATGATTGGTGGGGGTGCCAACGCCGAGTGTGCTTTCCTATGTGTTAATTGATAAACTAAATTTTTATCGTGAAATCTAACTAGAAACGTTTAGTCTCCGCGATAAAATGCTGGACCTTTTTTGAACAGTTTCACATAACGTTTGTTATGAGCATTTTGGGATGCCGATAAGTAGATTGTGCATCTGCGATAATTTAATTCCTTCTCTGTGTAGCAGGTGAAACATCTCCGTTCGTTCTGGCTGGTATTGGAGACACATAAAGAAGTAATGATAGGCAACTTCACACTGGTTGCCGTACGTACAACGTGGACTTCCTGCGATATAGTTCTGGAATTTGTCAGACTGAAGATCACTACAAAGACTCCCATGTTGTTAATCTTTGTATGTAATGGATTCACCAGAGCATAATGTAAGTGCAGTACACCATGCATTTACTTAGAATTTACAAGGGTCTGTCATTTTTCATGGCTTTTACGTGACTTTACCAGAGTATATAATTGTTTTCCTGACCTCATTTTACCATAATAGATCCTGATAAACCACGGTTTACCGGGCTCTTACCAGAGTGATATTGTACAAGGGCACGAGCGATAACTCGATTTCACAATAGCACATTACACGTAACTGATGTGTTTTCTGTCTCTTTGTGCGAGAACAAAAATATTATCTTGTTAGTCAGTCAGTGGAAAACAATTGTACCCGGTGCCATACTCAAAAGCTAACATTATGGGCCAAGCATATTGTAACAAATAAAGTCAAAAAGGGTTTAACATCTTATATAATGACATGTGTAATTCATATAGACTTCAATCTGTTATCTCAAATGTTAAAGCTTCCGAAAGCGTACCTCAGTACTACTTGGTAAATTTACCCACATTTCCAGGTAAATACATGAGTGGGAACAATTTATTCGAGTAAAAATGCATGGGTGGGTTTATATGTGTGCGTATGATATGGTGGCCATGTATTCCCAACATCAATTTTACTCTGTTTACTTGTTAAAGATACGGGCGGTGTTGGCGGTGGGTATGCTGTTAAAATATTCACCTCCGTCAAAAACCGCCATAACAGAAATAATAGTAAAATATAGAGACTTTGTTCTTATGCCAATCAAAAATATGACATAAGCAGTATATTATTGTCAATTTGTTTCCCGGATTTTGTCGAAAACACTGCGAAATAAAAGGACAGGTCCAACTATAGTGGTTATGCAATATTAGCACACCCCGGTAAAGTTGTCCTGCTAATGTGCTATGGTGCAGGTGGGTCCTGCTAAATTTATATGATGCTGTTAGGACAAAGTGGTGCTGTTACGAAAAAGAAAGTATCAATATTGCACATAGTAATTTTTATGTTTATTTATATTATTTTGCACTATATAACACAATATACATTTTCTGTGTAAAATACTGGGAACTATATATTGCGGTATACTAAAGTGAGCTATGAAACCATATCCGGTAATGCGGGGAAAATTTTAAAACGTTATTTTTCGCTCCTAATTTGGGAATTTTGATATAATATAATGTCTGATTTCTCGCAATGACCACCAATATTAACGAACCAAAGCCGGACGCTTTGGGTCGTATATAGACTATATCTGATTTTGTGACGTCACCAATTATTACGCCACATGTGGTGTATCTAGTTTCGGTGATTTTGGTATTGTGTGGTGGACTGGACGAATGTATTCTTGGAGATTTTTTGTACCTTACTCAATCGTACCAATAGAATCACGTATATGCTGAAATTGTAAAGTTAACGGCACCGGTGTATAATACGTTTTTGAAAATATGATAAATCGTATCCATAGGGTGAGGACAGGCTGAAATTGTGAACTTAAAGTCACCGGTGTAATAATATGTTGTTGAAAATATAAATAATCTGATAGCCTGAAAATAATATTTCACCCATTGGGAGCCCCATGGTGTATTCTTGGATATTTGTATTTGTACCTTACTCAATCGTACCGATAGAATCACGTATATGCTTAAAATGTAAAGTTAACGTCACCGGTGTATAATACGTTTTTGAAAATGTGATAAATCGTATCGATAAGAGTCAGGACAGGCTGAAATTGGAAACTTAAAGTCACTTGTTGTTGAAAATATAAATAATCTGATAGTGCGAAAATAATGTGTAACCCATTGGGAACCCCTGGTCTAGTGAAGTGCATTGTGGGAAGTTTAATTGTGATTCTCCTGCATCTTTATTTTCTGGAATTATCACCAAGATTTCTCCACTCGATTCTCTTAAAATGTACCCTGATCGGTCAAATTCTTTAGATAATTCTATCTAAATACATCTTAGCTACTATTCGGATCTGCTGTCCCGATCGAAAAGGGTTTAGTTTGACCAAAATGGCTATTGTCAATTTGACAAAAGCTTGTTTACAAACTGCGTCTACAGTCTACTCGATGACCCGGCCGTCCACTCCACGCTGTAATTAGTGTAAATTTATTATCGAAAACAAATTCAATTTCTTCCATCTAAAACATAATTACGTGCTGAACTCTGTCATTTTAAGAATATAGTAGTATTACACACATACACACCAAGTGTCAGCTCAAAATTTTGAAACATGACAGTTTTATAGACATAAATCGATTTTAATGTGTTAAATTTTATCATCGAAAAAAATAAAACATTCTTCGATCTAAGAAATAATTACGTGCTGTACCCTGTCATATTTGACCGGTTCTACCTGATAATTGTGTGACAGTACAGTCGCGTTACTTTATACGTCAACCCCTATTTCCCCCGCGTAGCCTGACTAAGTGTCTTTATCGCTCCACTAATTTGTATCGTTTCATCGGTATGAATTCCATATCCAATTATCCACATATAACCAACCCAACCTCTAATCCCGGTCCAATTTATTTATTTCTTTCATCGGTATATAGTCATGTTACGTATATATTTTATCTCGTGATACTTGTACATATATGTCTATGGTATTACTATAGTATACCGTATATGTATATCAATTGCTATTCCTTTCTATATAATCCTGGGGCCAACTATAGAGATAATTTCGGACCCTCTCCCAATTTTATATAATTGCTGCTTTAGTAGAGTCACGATGCATTACATGGCAACATCGATCCACTAATTTATGTCAGTTCATCGGTACAAACCCCTTTTTTCTCCGAGTCCATATAACCAACCCAACATCTTATAGAACTCCATAAATGACTATTCTGGCACTATATAGAGATGACTAAGATTCTGACACCCCCTATTTTATAGCCTTGTTGCAACAGTAGAGTTGATATGCATAATATGTCAACATTGGTCGTTATCGCTCTACAAATTTATATCGGTTCAACCCTTAGTTCCCTGTATCGCTCACCCCTCCCTCAATTAATTTTTTCATTTGTATTATAGTCTCGTCACATACACATTTTATCTTTTGTAACTTTTGCTTCAACGCGTCGAGATCCGCTGCAGACAATACAAAACTGACAACATTTTGAAATGTAAGCAGGCTTCAAACTCATCTTATCCAAGAAAAACTCTGGTTACATAAGAAATTTGTTTATAAGGTGTACGCGCATTTGTTGCGTTAAAAACCAAAGGTCCCAAGTCAAGGTCCAGATCCCAACACACTGATGTGAGGTTTAACTCCATCTACATACAGTAATGTCCAAAGTAATTGATCACTTAACCACAGCAAAATTGTGTGTATTTTTTCATGATTCTAAATCCTGAAAAATTACCCATAATTATGCTGTGGTTAAAGGGTCAATTACTTTGGGCATTACTGTAACCAATATAATGATTTGAGGTTTAATGATAACTCAACCATCATACAGTAATGTTCAAAGCAATTGACCACTTAACCACAGCAGAATAATGGGTAATTTGAGGATTGTAAATGCTGAAAAATACCCATAATTCTGCTGTGGTTAAGTGGTCAATTACTTTGGGCATTACTGTAACCAATATAAGGATTTGAGGTTTAATGATAACTCAATCCTCATACAGTAATGTCCAAAGTAATTGACCACAGCAAAATTATTGGTAAATTTTCAGGATTTCAAATCCTGAAAAATTACCAATAATTCTGATGTGGTTAAGTGGTCAATTACTTTGGGCATTACTGTAACCAATACAAGGATGTGAGGTTTAATGAGAACTCCATCCACATAACTAATAATTATGTGTGAAAATTAAAACAAAACAAAATAAATTCCATGATGGCGTCCAATATGGACTGCCTAATTCTGCTCCAAAACATGTATATTCAATATATGGATGTTTATTGGGGGAAACCGATTATTTCAATGATATTTTCATTAACTGGGATCCAAAACCCGACTTACGGGAGCGTGCGAATGTACCTTAAGCATATGTGCATATTTAATGAGCCAACAATTGGAAACCCAACAGAGAAGATTGGCGTGGGTCCCTTGCGCGATCTGTCCATCGAAAACTATTTAGACATCTCAAGACACGTAAGACCCAATAACTTAATATACAGAATAGATACATCTATTGCCTGAGTGACTTAATATTTATATTTGTTACAATGAGGTCAAATAGTTGCGAAGCCAGCACCACAATTCTTTCCCTCCATAGTAAATCTTAAAACAACTTCTAAAGAATTATTAATTCACCTTATATTTGGTATGAAGCCTTGGTTAACTGGAGTTCAGATTTGTTAACATCACGTCACCAAGTTAATTACTTGCGAAGCCACAGCCATAACTATTTCCCTCCATAGTAATTCTCAAAACAACTTCTTAAGAACAATTGACCAGGTCAGTCACGCAATTATTGGAAGAGCCACGGTCAATCATTTTGTTTTAAACCAAATGTTACATTTAAATTATTGCTTTATTTAACCCAAAAAAAAAAATGAGAAAATTAACTTTTACTACTTGCTAAATTTTATCTTTTAATTATTTCATTTAAATTTTAGTATTTACAGTATACCATGTCCAAGTCTTTATAATCTGTTGAGTGACCCCACAGTCGTTTACTTTGTTAGTAATAATTTGAAGGATTACTTGTTTAAACGCAATTGTTATCAAAATATTTTATGTATTTTTTATAATTTCTATTTATATGTAATACTATAATCTTTGTGGCGTTACCATTTCTGACTATGGTTTTCTTGTTATCTAATACGACGCTGTTGTTTTGAATTTCGGGAGCGCGAATGTCGCACAGTAGATCGGTGGGCTTAAAGCTTTAATGTCGTAATCGGCTGTCAAGAGGCCAACCCAAATCAGTCGACGTGCAACATTCTCCTATTTATATAAACGTCATAAAATCATTTATTTGTTTTTATTTATAAGGGAGAGTAGGTCCATAATGAATTTCTAACGGGTCTACTCCGGCACTCTACTGGATCAAATCATCGGACCCTAGGAAGTTTAAATATTTTTTTAAATAAACTAAAATCGCCACAACTCAACACGATCTACGAGTATCTCAAAGCTTTATTTTCCAACTGATGAACAGCAGTTGATCAATACTGCATGGTTCTGTAGAGACTATACCGTGCGAAAGGAAATGAGATAATATTTAATATGGATTTGATTGTTATCATAAGTCTGCATACTTACATGCATCTGATAATCCATATATACCCTATTTTCTTGAATAGAATGAAAACACATACTTATGAACAAAGCAGAGGATACATTCAGTTCCACGCGAATTCGGTCAATGGTGAAAGTTACACGATGACGTTGTTTGTTGATTATCGTTTAAATCGACATGATGACATGTTATATATGAATGGAATGAACATCCTGAGTATCTGAAGCGGAGAGCTCCCCAGCACGCCAAGTAATAGGGCCTATAATGGTTAGTTTCAGTTCCATGCACTCTCGACAACATATATAACTATTTATAATTACCCCACCAAACATAAGCCTTATGCATGTGAATCTTATTTGGTGGGAATCTATAAAGTGATTTTGACAAAAATTTGTTTTAAACGCTACATGCAGAACCCCGCCCCCATATGTGATTGTTTTAGCTTTGGTTCGTTAATTACGCTTGCGTATGATAATATTAAAGGACAAGTAATCTGGGTTAGTGACGAACAACTTACGATCATTTGGGGCACTCTGTCATTTTTTAACAATAAAAAAAAAACCACACACAAAAAAAAACACAAAAACACAAAACAAACGCACAAAACTCAACGTCTTAAACATATATATAGGACAATATTATCATCATAATCATGGTTGCCACGTATTTATTCTTGGGGCATTTCTCATACAAAATTTAATCCTACTGATAAGTTCTGGTTACATGTTATTTTCTAGTGCTGACCAGAGTGGACACACAACAAACAAATTAGTTTGGAGAACTATATTTTGTACTAGTATGTTTGTATTCAACTATAATATTGAATTCAACTATACTCTCAGGTGACTAATAATCGTAGTGGACTAATACTCAAGCCTTGAAATAGGGTGTCTGCCATTTGCAGAATGAGGTCCCCAGAGGGATAATTTAGTGATGCTACCCCGCATAGCGGGCTAGCATCACCAAATTCCCCCCTCTAGGGACCTCATGAGGTTCTCAGAGGGTGCATTTGGTGATGCTAGCCCGCTATGTGGGATAGCATCACTAAATTTACCCTCTGGGGACCTCATTCTGCAAATGACAGACACCCTATTTCAAGGCTTGCTAATACTAGTGTCTTTTATAGTGATGGGTGGGGATTTAAGCTGAAACTGGAATAATACTATTAATAGTGATTGTTGGGAATCTTCTCCTAAATTAGTAATCATGCTGACACTATTATTAAGCACTTGATAGTAATTCAACTCTATATAAATAGTTGAATATGTTTCTGTATTACCGTGTCATGGATTCAAAAAAGAGACATAATCTAACAATGAATACCATATATGTGGCCTACTGCTAGTTCATGTCATGAATCGATACCATATATGTGGCCTACTGCTAGGTCGTGCCATGAATCGCTACGCGTGGGCGTAGCCACAGTAGAGATTAATCGCATGATCTAGTACCACACAAATGATTCACCTTGCACGAAAATATTTAGTGTAACGAAAATAGCATGAAAGTGAATGTCGCCATGCAAATATTAATCATGTACATGCAGGCTACATAGCGAGTCCTATGACATTCAATTTGCCCCAAAGTTACTATATGAACGAATAACTGTGGTCACCAATTAATGTCATTCAGAGAGGGACCAGGGACGTGGCTAGACGGTCTCCGTTGGGGTGTCCATTTTGGGGAATTCTAACTGCACCCCCCTTGAATCCGACCAAACACAAGTTTTGCATAATTCCATTTGCACCCCCTTGCACCTCAGTGATCAGGCATAATAGCCTATATATTTATAAACCATAGTTCTATATACACGGTATGAGAACATTACGATGTTTGAACCTGAAAATTGCATAAATCCTAGCATCTAGTGGTCCAAATCCAAACAAATGCACACGACAACGGACAAAAGACCAGGACACACCTTGCCGACCATGGTTGTTCGGCCGGGTGTGAGAAACATTTTAAAACTAAACAAGCAAATCGCAATATCCTAGCATCTAGACTAGCCTTCCTAGAGTTGGAAATTTCAGACCTGACACCCCCACTTAGGTTGGAAAATTTCCAACTGATGACATTTCCATTGACAATGTTGACCAAATGTAGGAAAATAATGTTTTATTAAATTAACAAGCAGTTTTGACTGGCCACGGGGAGGGATCAGGACACAAGCTTTCCAAGTGTTGGAAATATCCAACCTGACACCCCCTATTATTCTAAACATTTGGATGTGGAACTAATGAACCAGCTTTCAGTGCGGGCTACATAATTATCGCATATTTGAACTGTAACTTTGTGAATTTATTTTAATGTTTTCAAGCGCCTTGAAACCTCGGTGTTATGTGCGCTGTACAATAAATGTGTGATATGATATCAACCACAACTGGTAAGCCCCACTGGGTCAATATCTACTATATTTAATATTTTTGCCACCATTTTGTTGATTAATTTGACCCAACAGTGATAATTTTGGTTATATTGAGGTGGGAATTTATAGGTAATGGTATGCATCAGATACATCGACCAGTTCTGTACATTTTGATATAGAACAAGAGTCCCAATGGCGATTGTTGGTGAAATATTATACAGCTTTCTGTAAAATCGACTTTTTGAGGGTTCCGACGAATATGGGACTTAATAATGCCATAAATCATTGCTCTAATGATCAGTTAACATGAAACATAAACAATAAATCCATTATTCTCCACCAGTTCCAAAAACCAGAAACTGATCTAGAAACTATTAGTGAAAAACAGTCAAATTGTCCAGTTCCGGTGGCCGTCTTGGTGGCCATATTAGGTGGGAAGTTCCAGTTTTCCCCAAAGTGCTGTCACTATGTCTTGGTTTCACAAATATATCTATTTGTATACTTTTGACAAGATTGTCATTCTATAATTCGGATCAAAATGACTTTGTGCCTAGCCTAGTCGGCCAAATTTAACGCCATCTTGTCTGGTGTCTAAGTGGACACTTTTTTATGTTAAAATTGCTGAAATGGTGAACGACATAATACGAAAGAATATTACTAGGGTGATGTTGAGTCCTATGGTGCAGGGATACACTGGACTATCAGTTCCCGGACAAATGTTTTAGGGGAGCGGTCAAACTACCCCTTCTTATCTGAAAATTCTGCAGAAATCCGCTTCTTAAGTTGGGTTTCTAGATTTAGTATATATCTAAGAATGACAATAGTAAATATCAAGGACGTACGCGAGAGTTTGAATAGAAGTGATTTTGTACTTTTTGGGGGTTTCTGTCAAAATACCCCTTCTTATCTAAAAATGCTGCAAAAAACATTTCTTAAGTTATGTTTTTATGATCAGCGTGGTACCGGACATGTTTACAGCATATTTCTTTCTCGTACTCGAAAGTGTTGTTTTTTGTTTTTGGGGAGTCCCTGGCCCCTTTATGCTGTAATTGAGGAACTTAAGAATTGGGGTTTTGCCATCAGCCCGGTCCTCCCGACAATTCAGGCGCATCAAACCTTCGTACGCAATAGTTCGAATAAAACTTGCTGGGCTCCCTAAATATTAGATATCCACCTTGGTTTTTTTTATATGGTAGATATGAAATCTCATCGCATTTTCCATTAGTTATCATTGACTTACATGAACTGAACTGTCTTTAACGTGTGACATTACGCACAACTATATGTTCGTATAATATTATGTGTTTGTGTTGTTTTAATTATGTTTTTATTCTGAGTAACATATCAAGTTTAAAACAAATATTTTAGTCATCAATTGTGAACCGCCCGGAAAATGAGGACTTATTTTTTTTAATTTGGCCAATAAAATGTTCATTTACCCAAACTTTTGCCCAAAAGATTTTTCGGTCCAACGCGAACACTGGTATGCATCTATTTCTTTGTTTACCCGTGATTCCTGTGAAGACTTTTATGAATTTCCGGACGTTCTAAACTTACTGAATACAGGGAATTGGTCCCGAGTTCAGGTGAGGACAAGCATCTGAGATTCTCGGATTTCGAAAGTCGAGTCGGAATAGTAGTGCAGCGACCAAATCGATAAAGAGCCCTAGTTTTTTAGATACCCCTACCCTCGATAGTACAAGTTCAAACCAAATTTTTATGAAGAAGAAATATATGTCGTTCACGAAAATGATAGTGCAATATAACGGAAACGGTGTTGGCTATTGTCAAATCGACTTTTTCCAGAATTTATTATTTTGGTTAATTTGGATTTTCCTGCCATTTGGAGCCGAAACAATATTTTTTTAACTGAAAAATCACTATTTTTCACAACTATATTGTTTTCAAACATTGTCATTCAGACGAATATTGGAATAATGCCGAATTATTTAATGAATATGGTGTAGCATTTATGTGACAAGCATATGTAGAATGAATGTAACAGAAATTTGAACGGTTTGCGACATACCGGATTTTAGCTACCCCTCCCCAAACACGTTTGTGTTCGAATAATTACCTATTTCTGATAACAACTTTACATAATGATACATAATTGATTATAATGGGGCCCAACATGACTCGTTTGATGAAAATTGGGCCAGGGAAAATTGTTTAAGTTAATTAAGATGTGCCGAGGCTTCCAGACCCCCAGCTACAACACCAACATCATAGTCTATTGATAATTTAACAGCTTATATGATCACATGTACACGTAAATAGCGCCCGCTTGTTAATATTCATGGGATTATCTGACGAATTTATATCTTTCGAAGGATTTGTCATTTGATGAGTAACGGCAACGGGACAGAAGACAGTCATATATGTAAATGGTCATACATACCGTAAATGGAATTGTTGTTTCTGCAAAGCAGTCCAAAATATTGTCTTTGTTTTTTTTTAATAAAAAGGTCACAAAATCAATGTGAAAACAAGTGCTCCGCCAGAGTATCCCCCGCCAATGTGGCTTTCTGCTGAGGTTTATTCATTTTATGATGTGGTTTAATTCTGAAAGATGTTTTAGTTTGATGATTGAATAAAACAAGCATGAATTCAAAACATGATTGAAATCGGTTCATATCTGTTTAAGTTATCAAGCCAGGCAAACTAAAATCTCGAGAAATTGACAAACTAATAACCCACACAAAACTAAAAAGCAAACAACGTCAATTGCGCAGTGTTTTGAAGGTATTCGTTATGGCAAACCTCCATACCAAATGTCATTCAGATCCGATAACTCATGGCTGAGATATATGCACGAACCGACAGAAAGAAATAATTTCCAGATAAACAAAGAAGGATGACTCTAAAATGTGAACAACGTCATTTGCCCCTCTTTTGAAAGCAGTCGTGGTGGTGAAACTCCGTACAAAATTCCATTTAGATCCTATCACCATTGGTTAAAATATATGCACGGATGGACAAACAATCCAAATTTCCAGATAAACAAGATCGCTGCTGGCGGCCTTGTTTAAAACAATTTGGGAATAATGTTGTCAGCTCCAATCTAGAGTCCACCCAAAGACCCATATGAAGTTTGGTGACAATCGGATGAGGGATGTGGCCTGCAGGGTGTGCCGAAGGATTTAGTCATGCAAAGAGTAAAATCTATTTTCACACTAAGTCCTATTACTAAAAAAGTTACTTCCCTAAAAACAAAAATAATGGACGAAACCCTCTATTTATTAATGTGATCATTAAAATTCAACAGGCAGTGACCAAAAAAGATATAGAGCTTCACAGTTGTTACGGACGGAGTTACGGACAGAGCCGTTTGTGGGGGATAATAAGCATAACATCGAGTTTATCTGAAGTTTTACTATATGGCTGACTCAGTCTGCTGAATCTCAAATACATGAACAAATCTAGGCCATGAACATGTAGACATGATACTAATGAGGGTATCACCCATAGCCATAACCCATGAATCCTAAATACCGGGTTACCAGTTAAGAAAATATGGACTATGTGCTCAGTAATTTTACACCAATACCCCTGTATCATGGTTTTCACGCATTTGCTGAAGTATCCACACCGGCAACTTCAACACACCAAGAGGTAATATTAGCAGATGACCACAATTTAGAAGAAAAAAATATTTTCACCCTTATTTGAACTGATTGTCAAATTTTGCCCATTAATTGTAAAACTATTGGTTTTGTGTATTTCAACCGAATTTCAGGAAATGACGCAATGTGAAACATACTGAGAACCTGGTGTGAATTGAACTGCGATGGGGTCTCAAGCCGCTCTACCCCTTCACATTAGAGATATGCCATTAAATGGCATACATTGTAAGTACAATGTACAGGTACATGTAGCTTGAGGATGGAAGTGATACATCATAACGCTGCTAATTATCCAGGCCCTCTAATTTCATGTATCTTTCCATCCCCGACTGAATGTCCTCAGAATAAATTATAAACTGTTTTTGCAGTCGTCTAAAGTTGACTCACTTAAACGACTAAAAGCGAGTACTATGTAATTACAGAAAACCTGGAATGTAACATTTTGTAACTTGACAATCAATGACATGTGGTCAGCAATATGGTACTACCCAGCATATCCCAATAGGCATGGCAGGAATGGCCCATTTACGGTCAATTATCGTAACATTAGATGGCATTCGATGGATGCTATCGGTGGCCGTCGATGAGAATTTAATGGCAAATGCAAATCTTCAAGAAAACCATTCATAATGATATAAGTAACTCACATACATTAATTATAGTCTTTCCATTAAAGGAATAGTCCATACAGAAAACCGGGACAATTTTTAATGGCAACCATCAATAGGCCAATAAAGTGCCATCGATGCTCTTCTACTGTCCATTTAGTTAATACAGTCATAATTTGAATTAAGTGCACACGAAGGCCTGGTAGATGACCCACATAGATGAGAAATTAAAGGATGCCAGAAAATAACTCTTGGCACTTTACTGGTGTACATTAATGGCCCATTGTTGGTTGACACTATTGGCCCTTTATCGGTATTTGTTAATGGCCCATTTCTGGTATGTATTAAATGACCTCTACTGTCATACGTAGTATTTGTAAAATAACTACTTTGATCAAAATTATTCTCCATTTCTATTTGATCACCATACCAGAGTGTTTCACATCAATTTAATTAAAAGCACGGATGGCTTTCCTTGTGGTTATAGGTGCTAAAATTGCACATCCGTTAAAACCGTCATAAACAGATAGTATATTAAAATATAGACAGATTTTGTTCTTATATCAATCATAAATATCGCATAAATAGTATGTTAATGTCCAGTTCGTACGATTTGTTATGTAAACAAAGAAAAAATAATTGACAATAACATACTATTTACGTGATAATTATGATTGGTAAAAGAACGATATATGTCTATATTTTAATATATTATGTTTATGGCAGTTTTAACGGGTGTGACTATTTTAACAGCATACCCACCACGAAGGCCATCCGTGCCTTTAATTAAGAAATAAACTTCAGGTGCATATATAGTAAGTTCTTACCATTTCAGACCTCGACTTCGTAGCATTAAGCTCAGCAGCGAACTGTCTTTGTTCCTCTTTCACCCCCACCACAAATTTTGATTAGTTCATTAGAAGCATCTGGAAAAAACCATGACAGTAATTTTCTACATTTCTCTTGTAAAGAAGATTAAAACACTATAATTGTACACTGTAAGTTTTATCTAACATGTATTGCTTTTTTGCCAAATGAATTGGTAAAGTTTTATGAGATATTTAAAAAAATTTACAAAAGGCTGGTGACACGTAAGAACTTATAACTGCACCTATAATTTTCTGTCATTTTCCTCGATTCTGATTGGACAAGTCCTAATTACGCCTTAGTTACTTGGAGTTCTCGATAAAGATGTAAGTGGCCGAGTCACCGGCATAGGAATTCAGGAGGGTTAACATTATGGTGAGTCGATTATCCCCAGGACGAATTTACCTAGAGTGTGTCCTTGGTTACCGATCATTTGTCTGTGAATTGAAAGTGTTTTCAATAGTCCGCTCGTCTGCTCGCACGTAAACAGCTGGGATATTGGGACAGCAATATGCTTGTTTACGTACGAGACCGCTTCCATTAGTATCTTATGGCGGACTTTAATCTGGAGACGACTAATCCGGCTGCAGTTTCCGTTCACAACACTATATTGATTTCAGGTGGTCTTGTGAAACTGCGTATATGGATTGAACTTAATCCCGCTAATAGAAATCAAATCACGACAATCTGCACATCACCTGAGTGTTGTTTACGAGTAGTGCTCGGTTATAAAGAAGAGGAAATGATAATATCGACAGTACTACATGGACATCATGGCAGCTAAACATGTCTTCACGTCGTTCGTTGTGATATTCAGTCTGGGGGTATGGAATCCGGTGGAAGCCACTCCTCAGTTGAGACAAGAGGAATCCCAAGAATGCACGATGTGTCGTACGGTTATGGGTCATGTAAGCGAACAATTTAAAACCGAGGCGATGGAGGCCGCTCTGTCTGAGGCCATAATCGCCATGTGTGATGGACGCTCGGGCACTAGAGAAAAAAGGCTTTGTCACGAAGGAGTTGATGACGTCATCGCCGAACTCGTGACAGAAATTGAAAACACATTTGATCCAGATACTGGCTGTGTGGAATTCGGAAAATGTCAAATGGGACAGAGTAGCGCGGTCCTGTCCATGTCTGGCAGTCGGAATGAAGCGACAGACTGCGAACAATGTCAGGCGGACATACAGCTAATGGTGGACGAACTCGGGACCTCGTTATTCACAATGAAGAGGAGACTGAACCTGGATAAGGTATGCAGAGGACTGATGTCACATCGTGGAGCTTGCGTAAGAGCCATATATAAGATAACTCCTCAGATCGTGACATACCTTGTGGAAGGAATAAACCCGGATACCACATGCTCAGAAATATGTTTATGCTCTGCTTTGTCAGGTCGTGGGGTGTACAGCATCAAGTCGGTGCAGCCTAGCAGAGATGTGAGATCTTCTAATGACGTAGTGTGTGTCCTACTATCTGTCGTACTCTTCTTTTCCATGGTAATACTAACAGCATTGAATATTGTGGTATATGTGCCTGGCCTATGCAGGTTTCTTATATTTCCAGTTCTCACTCACACGTGTGATCAAATAGTTTGGACCATTATTGATGTTGTTTTCTTCCTTCCACTCAAATTGTTCTACAATGGGATAGAGCTATATATTCAAGAATGCTCACCCACACTGTGAGAACTACACACAACACACACACTTGACGAATAGCACCCAAAGAAACACAAACCGTGTCTACAAGAATAAAAAAAAAACTACCCAAGAAACCAGGATAACATGTTAATATCGATTCGGAACAAGTTGGATACTAGTTTTCTGGAGAAACACGGAACGATACCAAGATGAACCCTGACAAACTGTCCACATGAAACCAGATAAATAGTAAACGGATTTGGCTCATTTTACCTTAATTTTGTTTAAGTAATTTGGTACCATTCTTCATGTTTTTATTTAATTTCATGTGCATATTTGGGCCGGAATAACATTATAGATGTTTAGAAATACAACAACCGTCTTATTTACTCGAGAGTAAAAAAAAAACTATACAGACCCTACTTACTCGAATATCCTAACCGAAGTCAGCAATTTTCCAGCTTTTTGAACTTTATTGCCCAGAAGTGAGCTAAAACTGAACGAACTTTGTTCATACCAAAATATTCTGATTCAGTCTGGTTAAATGATCCTGCCAATTTGCTATGGTGCTGGTCTGTCCTGTTGAATTAATATGATGATGGTAGGGCAAACTAATGTTGTTAAGGAAATGTACCGTTATTTTGTTTATGTTGTCATTTTAACGGCCTTTTGGCTAACCTGAACGAATGAAGAAAAATAAATTATGTTTACGATACATTCCAAAACCTCACAGAAACCCATTATGTTTATAATAGATTCCAAACCTCATAAAAACCCATTATATCTATAATACATACAAAACCTCATAAAAAACCTTTATGTTTATAATACACACAAAACCTCATAAAAACCCATTATGTTTATAAAACATTAAAACAGATTATGTTTATAAAACATACAAAACCTTATAAAAACCATTATGTTTATAAAATAATCAAAAACTTATAAAATGACAATTCTTGTCGTTTTGCAAATAAATGGAAAGCCATGATTAAAATATTTTGTGTTTGTGACTGTTTCGTGCAACACTGGCTATTCTCAAATTGTTCGTATAAGCCAAACAATACAAAACGACAACTAGAGAAAAAATAACGCTAAATTTTCCCAACAACATCAGTTTGCCCTACCAACATCATTGCAATTCAGCAGGACCCACTAAAATCAGCAGAGACACATAACCAGGAGAGTGATTATGAACACTCTTCTGTGACTGATGCTGAAGATGAAGTGTCTATACAAGTATTTCGCGCATTAACCCTTTATCGAATGTATTCTCACATTCAGTTATAAAAGTCTACATGGGAATGGTCTAGTATTCAGTTGGAGGGATGTTCATGTGATTTAAGAAGACGACATGCAGACTAATAGATGACCCAGGGGTTGAATGATTTGTATCAATTTGTGTGAAATGTTAAGACTGGTCGTTCGAATTTATTATGTGAACATTTCCTAAGTGATAACTATACGCATCAATGATTATTTAGTATTAAAAGGGTTAAAAATATATTTTTATCCTTGCAATAGACCCCGATTGTAACACGGCCGAGCGTCACTTGATAAATACTGTTGTGCATCAAACAGCCATTTGCTTTAACGTATGGCCCGGGTTCTTGTATTCTTCTCGAATTCTTGTATAGACCGGATTTGGAATGCGTGTAGACATGCGTCAGTGTGTTTCGTTCGCACAATGTGTGTGCAATCTCTCAGATAACGATAACTCTTACCGGCAAAATAAGTGAAATTCTTAAAAGTGAAAGAAAGCTTCAGAATCCACAAAAAGGATGTGACGACATGGAGTAAAGAATTGCACTTAACTCGAGTGAAATCTCTTAAATGACTTAAATGGATAGTCAACAGAAGCAGAAGAATTGGAAACGACACAACGCGAACACGTGTAAAATGGACGGACGTTCATTAATAGTTACATGTATGCGCATGTGCAGAAGAATGAGTCAGAGAAATGTAAGCAATTATGAAGCATACTATTAAAGTGTATTATAAAGCATAACAAGTCTATTCCAATTATTTTACCACTTGCCAAGTACACGGGGTCTTACTCCCCTACTTTGGTCCACTGTGTAGGAACTGTTACATCGGAAATCGTTCTGTCGCCGGTTTGTGATGGTTCTTGCCTGATTTGTGACGGTTCTTGCTGATCGAAATTATACATTTTCACGACATTTTGACAGTTAAAACGCAATTTTCAGGCATCTAGGTGATAATTCGATTAGTTATTTTCGATCCCATAACAATCTGTGGCACCAATGAGCGTGTTAATAACGAAACATTCATTGTGCGAGTCATAACAACGACAAGAACCGCGAATTTTGATTATTGTTTGGGTTCTCTCCTGATCGAGTCGGTTCTATCCCAATTAATCGTTCTATACGGGTAAAACTATTGCTAATATTTGCCATGGTACATGGTTAAAACTGCCAATCTTGTGAAAGTATACAAAGATAAACACAACAAACTATGCATTAAGTTGGAATTTGCACCACTTGTCATTAATTTCGACGAATTACACTGCCTTTCTATGCTTATCCATTAAGCTGTGTTACGCCTATCAAAATTCACAAAGTCGCCAGCTAGTTTGAAAATAACGCGTTTTGCAGGCCCGACATTTCAATGAGTCAACAGCCGGTTAACAATAGTGAAATTTCATTGCGCTGGACTTCGTAAAGCGTGAGCGTAGACGGGATATCTAGAGTTATCTGTCTTGTATTTTATCTATTATATATTTTGGAACTTCTGTCTGTATGCATGTATTTGTGTTATAGACTCGAAAAACTGCTCGACCGATCCGACTAAAATTTGGTGTGTGTAGGCCTACTTTGATCCGGGGAACAATATGGGCGGGTCCAATTTCACGTGCGTCCGTGTCATTGACCTCGCTCAAATACGCTCATATAGGCATGTTTCTGAACCTCGACCGATCCCACTTATATTTGGTAGCTGGTTCTACTTTGATCGCGGGAACAATATGGGCGGGTCCAATTTCACTTGCGACCGTGTCCTTGACCTCGCTCATATAGGCATGTTTCTGGACCTCGACCAATCCGACTCAAATTTGGTATAATGTAGGCCTACATTGATCCCGGGAATAATATGGGTGGGTCCAATTTCACGTGCGACCATGTCCTTGACCTTGACCATATTCGCTCATATAGGCATGTTTCCGGGCCGATCGAACAATAGTTTGCCCAGGCGGAGACGATCACAAAAAAATCCCTAAATATCCCGGACGAAGAGGGCCGGGCACATCGGCTAGTGTTGTCTATTTTCGTAGACGTATTTTACTCAACAAAAAGCCAAAATAAGACGTTAAAAGTTAGTTGACACCCATACAATGCTCTGAATACGCAGTTTATGAAGTTTATGTCGGGCACCCGCTTGCTGGATGCTGATTATCTAGGTTAAATTCTAGAATTTTAGAATATGCAGCTATTAATGCATATACAAGCACTGTGATCTTCCATTCAATCATATTTTAGATTGACTAGGGATCTCTGATTTTTTAATAGAAGATATAAAAAAGCAAAGAATCCTACAGTTACAAATATTATTATACGGATGTTAAACCTTTGGTTACTAAATGCGCTGTAATGAGAATTGACTTGAATCCTATTGATTAATTTGTAGGAATTCTTAGCTATTAAGTTCAACAAGCAGTAACATATAAAAAAGAGAAAAGAATCATGCAGTTACAAATATTATTATATGGATGTTAATTCTTTGATGACTAAATGTGCTATAAAGAGCAGCGACTTGAATCCTATTATTTATTTTGCAAAAGAGCATACATTATTTAATACAAAGCATATTAATTAAATCGAATTAGATTCTTTGTCCACTAAACCAGTTTCTTGCCAATTGGGGGGGGGTAAATGTGATATAGAAAACTAGATCGCACCTGCTCCCTACTTCATGTCCACCCATCATGAGTTTTGGATCAACTCTAAAGAAGAGGTGTCCATTTGTATATGTCAAATATGGTTGATTACATGTTTAAAGTGTAGGAAAGTATGCAAATGTTAGTCTAAAAACGACAAAATCCCCACTATTAAATTGTTGTCAAATCAAATTAAGAGAACAATTTCAACATATTGTTGGTGTTAAATTTCAAACCAATCTATTGTAAGATAAGAAATTTGTAACTGTTGAACATTTTGACCAAAGTTGGGGATAGACACCAACTGATCACCCCCCCCCCCCCCATGCCCCCACTACCCCAATCACGTCATAACCTATCAGTGATTCATGCAGTTGAACGTGATTTCATAAGTTATATTCATGTCTGGGCGACAAACATGTGTAAATGTCCCTCAGGCGGACTTCAGAGGAGGAAATATGATGGCGATGGCATTGAAATATTGTCACACCTGGATCTTTCAATAATGCCCAGATTAAGTAAATGAATATAGCATATCATATTCTCCTGAGAGTAGATTTATATTACCATTGGTCATTTATATAGGCGGGCATGATTATGATACTATACTCATCGGGACTTTCAATATTTTATTTCTGCCTATTAATGTCACTTAATCTCCCGTATTAGGTATTATTGTGTTATTTCTTAATATACCTGTTCTATTATGCAAATTACATAAGCTACAGTCATTATCTGTTTTAAAATGTCAGATACACAAGACGATTTTCGGACCCAAGTTCGTTCGAATAAATCTCATGGACAGAACCGTCACAGCCATGATCGGTTTGAAATTGAACCGTAACACGCACCCGTGTTGATTACGATGTTACAGCTCCAAATTATCAACCCCTATCGGGATACTTTCTCAGCTATTTTACAAAAGAATAAAACGGGTACACTTTATAGTCAGTGTTTGTCTTCAGAATGCGTTTCATATTTTATACGCCACGAAAAACAAAGAAATTGCGTCCACGTGGCTTGATTTTCAGTGGTAACATGTTGATATTTACGCGTTAACTCGCTAATACCGAGTTAATTGTGGTCTATAGTTCAGGTTTCGATAACACGGCACTTCTGCAGCCTCTGTTCATTCAGGAAAGTTTAATATATTCAAGATATCTATAATTATGCGTGATTTTGTCACAAAAATGATTATTTTCAATCATCAGGAACCGTAACAAATCAGGCAAGAACCATCACACTACCGGCGATAGAACGATTTCCGATGTAACAGTTCCTACACAGTGCTTTGGTCAAAACAACTGGAAACTTTCATGTCAGAATCAAGGGGAGTTGGACATTTTAGACGGACAACATTTTGGGAATGTCAAGTATGCTTTAATGAACTCAATCGTGAGTTAACACGCATTAGAGTTGACAAACATATTTACACTATTTACATATAATAATGCTGTATGATCATCAGTGTATATATCATCGTCATCATCAACATCGTCATCATCACCATCATCACCATTATCATCACCATTATTATCATCACCATCTTCGTCATCGCCACCATCATCATCATCAACAACAACAACGCTAGTTTATTTTTACAATCGATATCAAGTGTAAATTATGTTGTTTTTAGTGCAAGAACCGAATATTTTCCCACTTTCAGCGGGGGGGGGGGGTGGTGTTCTGCAAAACAAAATATCCGCACAGGGATGACAAACAAACAAATCGCCCAAAACGGGGATCCACCCACCAGGCCAGAGTGTCGGACATATTTTGGGATGGACTCGAATGTCAGCCGACATGATTCCGATAGGTCAGAGAGTGTCAGACATAATTTGGGGTTGGCATGAGTGTAAGAGTTATATATGTCATATTTCGTGCACAGGCTGTTTTCGAAGATATACCATACCTCTCGTTTTGAAACTCCTTGAACACTGTGCGCACGTATACTGTGTAATAGTACCATGTGGAGGTACTTCCATGACTACCGCTCTCAGGCTATCTTTTCCGTCGGATCACTAAGTCTTCGCGTGACGTTTTACTGATGCCGATACTTTGTGAAATAATTACATTATTTACACCAATATGTGGGCATCGCAGGTGCATTAAGCTTAGCTTTCGATTTCAAAGGATTCGTCCATCAGAAATGAAAAGTAGAAATAAATCCGGGGTTGTGGTCCAAGAGCAGTTTCCCGAAGACACTGATGGCCATATCAGTCCAAAAAAACAGGACCTAAATTAAGAGTTTGTGGTCTATAAAGTTGAAACCACAATAAATACTAAGAGAACAATTTCGAGAGATGTTGTGTCAGACTGCATCTCAAAATGTTGACAATTCCGGGGCAGGACCTGACTAGAGGGTAAAAAATATCAACTGCATCCCACACGCGTCTGAACCAGACCAAACACCTCTATGTTGACGATGTACAATATGTATCCACTGTATTGAAACTATTCAACTGGTAGATGTACCCGAAAATGTCCAAATATTCCGAATGTCCAATCTGACACCCCTAAATTTGTAATATTTCCAACTGATGGCTATTTCAGAGAAAATTTGGACAAGTATAAAAATATGCCACTATTGGTCTAAAAATATGTTGTTTTTTACACTAATTAATACCTGTTGGAAATCACAAAATAAGAACAATTTCAAACTTCATTGGTCTAAAATGTCCCAGTAGTGTTGTGTCAGGCATGAAATTTCCAGCTGTTTAAAGGTACTCAATCCGATCAGGCCCTCATCTATTACTATTTCTTTGGCTTCGGGGATACAAAATAATTGATTCGAGTCGAGTAACCTACCTATCAACGCTCAGATATCAATTTTTGAAGTTTTGTTATTTCTATTCTTTCTGGCCCAGAAACACGCCGTCAAAAGGATGGCCTCAGTCAAAATTGCGTTATTAATACACTTGATTTTAGAGTTATCCATCTTCGTCTGTTCGAATAAGTGTTTCTGTGGAAATTATTAGTACACATCTCGAGAAAATGACAAATTTAGGGGCAATTATTAGTACACATCTCGAGAAAATTACAAACTTCAATATTTAATAACTGTGAGCTTTGGTGGATGGGTTCCTCGACTCGAATCAAATATTTTTTACCCCTGAAGCCAAAGAAATAGTAATTTAGGGGTGCTTAATCGGATTGAGTACCTTTAACATTATTGACCAAAGTCAACGAATCGGACACGACAGTATCACAAATTTGTTGCATTTTGCGGACTTTCGAAATTTATCAGCACGTTTTCTTGGACAAGAGTTTATAAAAATTGTAAATGAATAATTATGTTAAACCGCTTAAATATGTTGTATCGAGAATCCACGAGTGAAACATTACCAGTATAAAGGTCAATTTAAAAAGAATAGTATATTTACCACAGATCGAAGTTCCAGTCTACCGGTAATTCACCTGTCGACTTAAATCATGTTCAACTTAAAGGGGTACTGTACCCCAATTTCAATAAATTCCCAGTGACAATAGCGATCTAATATGAATATTATATTATAAAATAACTAATTTGAGTCGACGATGTCTACTGAAAACGTTCCGGTTAACAGGCTATCGTAAAAGTAAAATTGAATTATTTAATATAAATTCATTTATGGCTGGAGTCATAAAATGGAGAATTATGCCATTACGAGTTACCGTTCTTGAAATCGCATATGTTGCGTGTCTTTTATCGACGGCCATTCGCGAACATTATTGAGTTGCAAACAAAACATGTTACCTGCAAAAGAAGGCCCGTTATAACCGATTCGGGAAAACAGGAGAAAGAAACAAGAGTCATAAAGCGTCAAGTATTTTATAGGGAGTGAGATTGTTCGATGGAAGAGATTGAATGCATCAATCGAAGTTGTGAGCAATGAACTTCCGGTTATTCCTGCGACCTGCGTCTTCTCCGGTGAAGGTCAAAAACATGGCGCGTAGTTTGAAATCGTAATATTTTTGTTTCCAAGATCAATATTTTCTTCGCTAAATTAGGTTTATACGAAACTCATATAACACGAACACAATCTAACTTGAAAGATATTTCAATGGGAGTAAATACAAAAATCGCCTATCTTAGTGTACAGTACCCCTTTAAAGTGATAGGTCCAAATTGCATCTTGGTGATTTATCAAAATCATCTCTGATGTGACTATTAATATCAGAAGGTGGTAGAATCTAAAATGATATTTAATTACATTTGCTAAAATATTTATAGCTTTAGAGTTATAAGTTAGTGGGTCTCAGTTAGAGAAGCTACCGTACACATGATATCTGTTATTCTTATATGTTATATGCCACGGCGAACTGAATATTAATGCGATAGGACGCTCGTTTTACAGCACATTCCTTTTCTCAAATAGGCCTAGATACATTTAGAATTTGGAGGTACGTGATATATATGCAATCAACGTCGTTTTCGATGCATCTGTCGGCGTATAGAAGTGTCGGATTCCGAATTACATACTGTATAATTTCGAGAAGCGAAATTATAATAAGTATGTAGTTCGGCATCCGACGCTTTTATACGCCGACAGATGCATCGAAAACGACGTTGATTGCTTATAATAACGACAATCCGCATATAGAATCTTTTAAATAAGTGAAATTTACACCAGCAAAGTACAGTTTAATAGTTTACGGGTGTGTTGCTTTTTTGTAGTTGGATTGTTGGAAACAGAGATCAAATTGTGTGTGTCCATCTCTAACTTCCGGTCTCTCAATTTATTCTCGACCCAATTTGCCATTGCGGTTAAAAGAGCAGCTAAAGTCCAGACACAAATATCACTTGGGGTAGTTTTACTATTTAGTGTTTTAAAAATAGTTTCTTAAAAATAAACTTGTTTAATCACCAACTAATATGCGGATTGTTGTAATTATAAGCTATCAACGTCGTTTTCGATGCATATGTCGGCGTATAGAAGTGTCGGATGCCGAACTACATACTTAGTACTTCGCGAAATTATACCATAATATAAACAAATTGTATTTCAAAATATCCAAAAAATAAACATTGATTGATTGATGAACACTGGTGAGCGTGATATCACCAAACGATGTCTTTGATCATTGGCTTTATATGCGATTTTAGTATTTATCGAGACACGATTTATTAAGTATGACTTAAGTGACTGACACAAATTCACAATATTTTTTTTGAAACCACTATACTATATGCTCAGAGTGATCAGACATCAATATTTGAAGTTTTGTTATTTCTATTGTTTGTGGCACAGAACACGCCGTCAAAATGATGTTCTCGGTCAAAATTGCGTTATTATTACCACTTGATTTTAGAGTTATCCATCTTCGTCTGTTTGAATAAGTGTTTCTGTGGCAATTAAAAGTACACATCTCAAGAAAATTACAAACTTCAAAAACCAATATCTGATCACTCTGAGTTTTGATGGATGGGTTCCTCGACTCGAATCAAATGTTTTTGTTACCCCTGAAGCCAAATAAATAGTAATTTAGGGGTGCTTAATCGGATTGAATACCGTTATTAGAAACTATATCAAACACTAAAATAGTAAAACTACGATATTTGTGTCTGGACTTTAGCTGCGACCGACCGGAAGTTAGAGATAAACACACACAATTCGATCTGTGTTAATTTAAGTGAAAGCAAAGTAGTTGTAATTATACCATAATATCAACAAATTGAATTTCAAGATATCCAAAAAATAAACATTGATTGATTGATTGATGAACACTGGTGAGCGTGAGATTATCAAACGATGTCTTTGATCATTGGCTTTATATGCGATTTTAGTATTTATCGAGACACGATTTATTAAGTTATGACTTACGTGACTGACACAAATTCACAATATATACTTTTTTGTGAAATAACTATACTATATGCTATAGCCTAGACTACAGTGTAGAACATAATATTATGAATAATCCATTCAGTATCCAGTCATTACTTAATACTGGCTAATATTTTGGTCAGGCGAGCCCTGTGTCTAACTTATATGCCAACATTGTTTATGTTAATATTACTACACCATACGATATCTCTACATAATAGTGAAAAAGTGTTGACTGATATGGATTTTCCGGCCATTTTAAACCGAAAGTTTTACTGTTATCTGAGAAATCGCTCTTTTCGTAGAAATATATTTATTCAAACATTATCAATTAAACGGATCTTAAAATAATGCAGATCTATTTAATACATTTGGTGTAGTAGTTATCTGACCAGCGTATGTAGGAAGACGTTAATTGAAACTGTTATCGGTTTGCGAGATATCGGATTTTAGCTATCCCTACCCAATCACGTTTTGGTCGAAAGATTACATATTTTGATAACTACTTTACAAAAGTTTCTAACTGATCTTAATGGGACCCAATATGAATCTTTTACTGAAATATTGGTCCAGATATACCGTTTTATCAATTATAGATGTGTTCTGTCTTCCAGACCCCAATTACAATAACAACAACATATTTTACTGATAATGGGTAATTCTGCATGCATTAACATCGATTTTGTAATACTAAAATATTTCTTATAAACAACACATGGCAAACTATATAATTCATATGGCTCAGAAGTTAGCAGGAAATTTTGAACGAGTTGCGAGATATTGCATATCAGCTATAACCACACTGACCAAACGCGTCGGCTTCGTGGTGTGCTATTGGCCGTTGTGGTGTAACAAAACGTCGTTATGACGTACTTTTTATGCTACTGATATATATACACTCTAAATAACATTAAGTTAATTTTATGGTTTTAGTTAGATTTTGACCATTATCCTGTCGAAGTTTAGTCAATATCCCGCCGTTGACCCGGGAAAGACAATTGAGTAAATTCATATCAAGTGTTATTATAACTAAACAAATTAGTTGATATTTAGAACAACCAAATGGCTTCTCTATGGCAACAAGCATTAGTACGTGGTAGTTTTAACCAATGAGATTAGTATCACTTATTGATGGTGTTAACAAACGAATTTGTCTTAAATGTTTTGACCAATCTAGGTTATGTTTAATACTTATTATATACTATACATGTATTGTACAAGTAATCTCGTTTATAATTCGCAAACAAGCATTTCGTAATGTATCATTACAGTATCAATACATGTTGTGGTCACCTGTTGAACTCTTCGTCACATTGAGGCATGATTGATTTGACACTGACAGTGACTGAGTGACAGGGTGAGTCGATTCAACTTTCAAGGTGGAAAATAAACTGAATAGATGAGCCAAATTACTCTGACTTCTGACTCTTTCAATGGAATGAACGTTGCTTGGACTAAGTTGGAGACTGCATTGATTTAGTGCCGTGACTACCGAGATGATTCCGAAGCCGCAAAATTGTGTGAATTGAGTACACCCAATGTCGATTAATGATGTTGCAAGCCGCAACCGAACGTTACTGTTACGGCAAGTCGTGACGTCGGTCATATTCCCACCAATGCCAGCTATATGGTAAGAAACGTACACTCATAATAAAACCGTACACGCTTCCGTTGTGAAGTGTACAGTGCATCGAGACGAGTGAGTGACTAACTCACTGAGTTGAGTCGAATCAACTTAAAGGTGGAAACTGAACTGAAAAGATGAGCCGAAGATTGCCGTAGCTGTCATGAACGTAGCACCAATCTGCGAAAGTGGCCATGTTGACCTAAATACAGCCCTCTTATTATTCTAAAATTGCACACGTCAAAGACTTAAAAACAACAGCTGTGCGCCAAAAGAGCTGGTGCCGTGTGTCTATATATTCCTATTAGATACATGTATGCTCGAATCAATCTACCTATTTAACGAGGTTGTTTGCCGGTTTTGACCGGGGTGATGCCGCTAGTCAACCGGGGTCAAGTGGTAATCATATAATTAATGGTATCACAGCGTCGACAGCGAATGCTAGCAGTTGACATAGTTCCATGCTGTATCCAACGGTAATCTTACTGCAATATTATTATTCTTTTTTAACCGCGACAACCACATAATAACGCAGCGTTAATTGTTTTTTTCCCCGACCGCCATCAATCGCATAACTTTTGTTTATGACCGGCTTACACCCAGTTAATTTTCCGTGAGTGCCACGCACGCATCAATTATGTTCTGCTCGATCTAGAAATTTCGAAACATGTGACCAATCGACGTCCGAAGCCATTTCAATCACCAAGTTTTCAATTGATAATTACCATGTATCTACAATGTCCATGGTATCGACATTTTTATACATTTTACTAGATTTTCCCGCAATAATTTGCATCAAAATGAGGCATAATTGTAGCCCAAACGACGAACAGAAAATATTTTGGGTGACACCTGATCGGGGTTTGTTTTGAGACCCCTCTCAACACGATATACATTATGACCTGCGTTGTTTTCCCATAGTGAACAATGGGCGGATGAGTCAAAGTTAATGAACCCAATACATGCACAAGGTCGAGAGCTAGGTTTTCAAATCCCGACTGTGGTATTTGGGCCAGGATGGACAACCCCTTTTCGTAGAGTTGACACGTGGCTGCTTTGGAGGTAGCATATGGTTTGTGAAAATGGCTCAACCAATTTATGGTTCTTGTCACTTATACGACATTTCATACAAATATCCAGTTGAGAAGGAGAGCTGACGGCTGGATGTTCTAGTGTGTTCCTTAATCTAACTACATGTAGGCCTGCATTATGAAAATGTGATAGAAAAAAATTACATAAACGTGGAGAAAAGTGGACTGGCACACAATCTATGTTAAAAGGTAAGGCAATTGCAAGCCCGGTAGGGCATCATTTGGACATGGGGTGTCAATTATTTATAATATTTTCATTTTAAAACAATTTCAGTCTTGCAGTCTGTTGACCAACGGTAGACTGTATTTATGTGCTTTGGATAAAACGTTTAAAATTAAATAGCCATTACTTGGAATTTTTCCAACTATAGTGTGGGTGTTTTATATACAATTTCATCAACAGATTTTGGATATTAAACCTAAGGGGAGCAAATTTCAGTCGGGTTGAATCAAGATTTATAAGTCAGAATTCCCATGCTGGACACACCAACGATGACCGTCTAGTTACGTCACTGTCCAACTCGCGGACTCAATAGTGTGCAATGTTGGGGAATTAAACCAATTGTACCTACGTATGTGGTGATTTGTCTAATATAGCAGTAAACACAAACAAGACATGAATACAAAGTAACTTAACACGACTCATGGAAGTTTTACTGAACGCATTTTATTGTGCAAACTGTAGTCCATTCACATGGAGTTAAGGGGGAGACGCACGTTTTGCATAAATTCAGCCACAAATGACAACATATTTTCAACTAGGAATTACTCTGGATCTATCGGGCGAAAAATATTTAATTTCACCTATCATCTCCACTATACGCAGAATCTAAGCAGTTATTAAGAGACGACAAAAGCAGTGGGGTTTTAATACATTTGCGATGTTGCAATATATTCTTTTTTGTCCCTTTCGGTAACAAGAAGTTCTAGAATAATTAATAAGCTTGGCATGAATGTCGTCACACTTGGTGAGCCTCGTGTTGTCAGGCTGTCTAAGGATGAACGTAGCGGCCCAGGGCGGAAACGCAGCAGGCAAAACTCCCCGTGTCAAGCAGTAGTGGGATTGCGTCAAACATGGCTCGAGCATAGAGTATATGCCTACATATTAAAGTAAAGTATAACATTCGAAGACTATCAACAAGAAGGAAGTGGTTTACTTGATGTATAGCATACAAGGAGTTGGAAAGAATGCACATACAACTTTCACATGGTACTCAAATGTTAAAGGTTCATCTGTGTGTATACAATTTGAAATCAGACCTTCAAGTAGTTAGTTTACAGGAGAACACCACAACTCCAAGCCGGCAGCAGCTTTCGCCTTCTCAACTGCATATGTGTATGCAATCTCGTATAAGTGACATGTCCCAATCAACAACTGCTGCCTTTCCGTACTGGACCGGTATGCACATCATTCGACAACTTGACCATATGAGGCTCCCCAGGCATGAACAGAATGATGACAAGCTTAGTGCAAAGTGATCCCATTCTCAAGCCGTCTTCCGAACCAGGCCTCAAAGTAGTTAAATTACAGAAGAACACCACAACTACCAGCCGACAACTCTCCTTCCCAACTGCATATGGGGAAAAGGCGCAGGTCAGAATGTATATCGTATATTTGGTAGGGGGCTCAAAAACAAACGACAATGATCTATCGCGCAAAATATTTTCTGTTCCTCGTTTGAGCTAGAATTTTGGCTCATTTTGATATCATGGTACATTTGAAAAGTGTTGACAAAACTGCGAACATAAAAATTCCGGGTCAAACTGTAACCAATAGCCATTCTACCACATGTATATGTTTTTTGGATTTCTTGTTTATCTCATCGAATTATCTAGAAACTGAATGACCGCAAATTTCTCACTATACCAGGTTTGGCGGGACCGTCAATGTAGATTTATAATCGAGGGTTTAAACTGAAGATGACTAATCCGGCTGGAGTTTCCGCTCACAACATTGATTTCAAGTGGTCTTGTGAAACTGCGTATGTCGATTTAACTTAATCCCGCTAATGGCAATCAAATCCCGACAATCTGCACATCACCTGAGTGCTGTTTACGAGTAGTGCTCGGTTTTTAAGAAGAGGAAATGATAATATTGACAGTACTACATGAACATCATGACAGCTAAACGTGTCTTCACGTCGTTCGTTGTGATATTCAGTCTAGGGGTATGTAATCCAGTGGAAGCCACTCATTAGTGGAAACAAGAGGAATCCCAAGAATGCACGATGTGTCGTACGGTTTTGGGTCTTGTAAGCGAACAATTTAAAACCGAGGCGACTGAGGTCTCTCTGTCTGGGGCCATAATCGCCATGTGTGATGGACGCTCGGGCACTAGAGAAAAGAGGCTCTGTCACGAAGGAGTTGATGACGTTATCGACGAACTCGTGACTGAAATTGAAAACACATTTGATCCAGAGAGTACCTGTCTGGAAATCGGAAAATGTCAAATGGGACTGAGTAGCGCGGTCCTGCCCATGTCTGGCAGTCGGGATGAAGCGACATACTGCGAACAATGTGAGGCGGACATACAGCTAATGGTGGACGAACTCGGGACCTCGTTATTCACATCGAAGATGAGACTGAAGCTGGATAACGTATGCAGAGGACTGGTGTCACCGTGGAGCTTGCGTCAGAGCCATATATAAGATAACTCCTCAGATTGTAACATACTTTGGGGAAGGAATAAACACGGAATACACATGCTTAGAAATAGGTTTATGCTCTGCGGTGCGGTCAGGTCGAGGGATGTACAACATCAAGCCGGTGCAGACTAGCAGAGATTTTGGATCTTCTAATGAAATAGGGCTAGGGTGTTACCTAAGCGGCCTCGTACTCGCGTTTCTCGGGGCAATATTACAAGCGACGTTTACTATTGCAGTTATCGCAGATAATGTATGCGTGTTTCTTATGTTTCCATTTCTAACTGAATCGTGTGTTGGCATAATTTGGAGCATTGCTGCTGTTATTGTGGCCCTCCCAGCCGCTGTGTATATCCTTGGGACACTGCTTTATGTACTATTATGTTTGCTATGACTCACACTGGGAGAACGACACACAACGCACACTTTACGAACAGAACCCAAAAGAAACAAGACACAACCGTGTCTACAAGAATCAAAAACGTACTCAAGAAACCAGGATCAGATCAGATCAATATAAATCAGCTTTTTTCAGGACAATTTGTCCTTCTTGCATTCATTTGCTGTTCGTGAAGAAATGGCTATGGCTTTTTGGACGCCAGTGCGGAACAAATTGGTTACTAGTTTTCTGGAGAAACACGGAACGAAACCAAGATGAACACCGACAAATTGTCCACAAGAAACCAGATATATAGTAAACGGAATTGGCTCATTTTTCACGTAATTTGGAATATTTAAGGAATATTCTTCGTGTTATTATGTAATTATATGCACACTGTATACATACATTTGGGCCGGAATACAAACATATAAGTCGCGGAAGAGATTATTGAAGTTGAGAGATACACCAACTACCCTATTTACCCAAGAGTAAAAAAAAAACAATACAGATCCTAACCGAAGTCATAGTAATTTTCCAGCTGTTTGAACTGTATCGCTCAGAAGGGAGCTAAACTGAACGAACTTTGTTCATACCATAATACACTAATTAAGCCAGGTTAAATGGTCCTGCTATGGTGCTGGTTTGTCCTGTTGAATTAATATGATGCTGGTAGGGCAAACTAATGATGTCAAGGAAATGTACCGTTATTGCTAACCTGAACGAATGGAGAAAAAACCCATTTTACATTAAAACCCATCATGTTTATAAAATAGTAAAACCCATTATGTTTATAAAACCCATCATTTTTATAAAACATTAAAACCCATTATGTTTATAAAATATTCCAAACCTCATAAAATTACTATTCTTTCGTTTTGCAAACACACGAGAAACCATGAATAAAATATTTTAAAATACTATGTTCGTGACTGTTTCGTGGAACACTGTTTTTCTCTCAAATCGTTCGTATGAGCCGAACACCATAAAACTACAACTAAAGAAAAAATAACGCTAAATTTCCCCAACAACATCAGTTTGCCATACCAACATCATTGCAACTCAACAGGACCCACTAAAATCATAGCAAATTAGAAGAACCACTTAACCAGGAGTGTGACGATGAACACTATTCTGTGACTGATGCTGAAGATGATGTGTGTTTTCAAGTATTTCGCGCATAACCATGTCTTTACCAAATGTATTTTCCCATTTGGAGAAATGTTAATGTGATTAAAGCAGACAACAGGCAGACTAATAGATAACCCAGGGGCTGTTTCGATTCTCGCAAAAAATCAGATGGATTTTAAGGCCTGCACCAAGACGTTTGTTTGTGAATAAATCAAGGTAAATGTGTTAAATGTGGACGCATTTATGAATGCGTAGCTCCAAAATCGCAAAGTAGATTCGAGCATGTGGTCGCTCTTCCAAGAAATTTCTTGAGTACCCTGTAAGTACATGTAAGTGACTTGACCGACTACATGAGGAGTCGAGGAATACAACCAATGAGGACGTTTTTTACGCGAGGATCGAATGCATGGCCAATTTCTTAATTTATATTATAAGCCAACAAGACTGATCGTAAATCGCTGTTATATGACACTATATCTGGCCATCATAATGGTCGACGGCGACAAACCCCGATATGTCAGGCCAATACAAAGATGTCACGACTTATTGCTGGTGGAACCTATTAAAGGCATTGTTCCGTTTTGTTAACTTAACATTCACCTCCACCGCTTTATGTTGCATTGACATTTATGTTCACCACACTGAGGAACATTGCAACTGGGTTGAAGTAATATGACCACGTTGAACTAGAACACTAGAACTGCTGTGATGGTCATTTCCAATGTTGTCTCACTGAGGTTCTAACATGGTTGAGGGAGACACTTATTTTGAGCATATGTGAACTATGTGTTAATATGAGCCTAAATATCATCTGATGGGAGTCAAAATCATTGAACCGGTACTTATGCATGCACATGTAGTCTTGATGTTGAGTCTGGCTTTCATCATTTTCATTAGTTTTAGTTAATCACCAAAGGTTGAGGTGTTATGGGTCAACTTGATGGCATCGTGTACTGTTATATTTTGAGTAAATATGGAGTATATAATACTTTTTCCAAGTCATACATCTACTCATCAAAGTGACACTAGTATAATCCTTAATTATTTGTAAATTGTAATAATTGTTACAATGTAGGTCCAGGCGATCCCAACTGCACAGTACATGTAACATACATTCATCTGCAGTGTGTTTTAATTTGCAACTTCGATGATGTTCACTTGTTGATAATTTTCTTTGTCGTGTGACGACTGTTGTCCCAAGTTCCAACGCCTTGTCCTCCTGGTATGTAGGGATTACCGGTGCCTTAGTGATGCATCAAATATGTTGCCAAATTTATTCAGTTGATGTACATTAGAGTGGAACTGAATTAACAGTATCACATTCACACAGTACTCAGTCTCAGTAGACCAGTAAAACGGCAAAAGTAGTATTGTACAGCAGGCTTATCAGTATGACTACATGTACAGTACTTCAGACTCCGTACTACCGTAGATCAAACTTCTCAATTACATGTATTCAACCCCAATGCACTATCAGTGGTTTTCATGTGATAGAAATATGCCCGATCATACAGGTGTGTCAGCGGAAATATTCTGGTTATGGGTACCGTCCAGTGCTATAGTTGATCCGTTTCGTAGTTCGCATTGTTCGCATTTTTTCCACATGAAATTCAGTCTTTTTCGACATTTGTGCACATCCATGAGGACAAAATCAGCGAATATTATATTTAAGACCATAGTTTATCGGTTTTGTAGCCAATAAACCATTTCCTCTTGTCAATCCGTGTTGATTCGTGTTGAAACACAAAACACCGCAACGAATTTTCCCCACTTTCTTCGAAGATACAGTTAACTAAAAGTTAGGATTGTAATTTGGCTGCAGAAACGAAACGAATTTTTGAACACAATAATTGTATTCACTAATATTTTCATGTTAATATAAGGTCTACTATAGTATATGTAATTATTTATTTGAAATAATAAGTATCACTTAGAGAATAATTCTTACTGATAACTAAAAATATCTTTATATTGTATCCCTTTATTAAATAACGGCCCTGAACATTGTCTGTTTGTCAGCTTAATGTTCACTTATAGCTGGGCTGTTAGATAGAATATGGTATTGCTTCATTTGTCCGAGGTAGTGTATTGTCATAATGTGATAATAAACTTCAAGTTATGCAGATTATACAGTCTAACAAAATAACACAGGTGTATATACCCGGGTAAACCCTAGAGTAAATACCTGGGCGAACCCTGGTGTAAATACCTGAGTGTGTGTCTACACCCGGGTTGGATGCGGGTATGTTGTTGTTGCAACTACAGGTCTGTAAAACTATAAACATACCGTATATCTATTCTATAACATCATGTTTACTGATATAGTTGCTTAAACGATTTCACCACAGATAACCCGGGTGTGACAGCGTCTTTCTAAATTATATCCGTAAAAACCCGGGTAAACTGGGGTTTATGCCTATCAGGTAAATCTATATAATACCTTTTTATATGGGATTTACCTAGGTGTAACCTGTGTGTAACTAGGGTAAAACCTGTGTGTACTGGGGTTTATCAGGGGTAAACACCAAGGTATACCATGGTACATTTTTATAAGGGATGGATTGTGAGCATAATTGTTGTTCGATTACTTTATCCTTTTGTTTTGCCGCCAACCCCGATGAAATATTCCCCATTCTCACATGATCGCGCAAATCCCCATCTTCAATATCAGAATCAGAATCATTAAAAAGATAATCCAGTTTCAATGTTTGCAATTGTTTTCGAACATTTTTATAAATTTGCTTGTTTTTCCTATTTTGTCCAATATTAAATAAGTCATTGTTCGAGTGTTGGCTCTTAACATTTGAATCACTCCTTCCTTCTGCTGCACCGTTTATTCTGATCTCTCGAAGTTTCCGCTTCTCGTCGTCCAACTCTAGTCTGCGGGCACGTTTTCTCTCCGATCGTACCGCTTTCAGTGCATCTTCCTTCTCGATCCTGACCTGATCCAACTGCCGCTGTAGCTCCGAATCCGAACCCGAACCGACCTCATCCTTCACAATGAATTGACTCTCCATGCTGTGATCTTTGGAATAATAATAAAATTGATTAACCAACGGTGCTTTATCAGGTTTAAATGAATGTTTCTTACCAAATTCTTTAGAATACGAATCATAAAATGTGTTCATTACATCTAGATCTGTTGTCTTATCGGGCAATTTGTCAGTTAAACCCAGTTCTGAGTCAAGGTATGCGACGTACTGTTGGAATGCAAAAGTGCATAATCCCGTCTGCGTAGATTGCGCAACTCGGGCATGATAGATTTTGTGAAGTTGAATACCCACAACATTGTAACTTGGTATGTTCAAAGTTGTAGGCCCTATAGTAACCGCTATGCTACAGGATCAATGCCGACTTGAATGCCATTGTAATTCTGGACACTGTTATGGAAACATGAAATCAGCCTCAAAAACCAACTTTAACTAAACGAATTAGGGCAGACCAATACACCAAAAACGAGTGCAGCTATATAACGCCGTCGACTAAGTGTGCCGAGACTCCCCGAGGTATCAATACAAAAATCATCATGATTGAAAGGTCTAAGCAGTCGCTGTGTGGATAAACAATCAAGCGATTTAGGTCGCAAGGCCAGCTATGGTAAAACCCGTCATTCATTAGCAGGTCGTTCTGTTGTTGACTCATGCCCATATGCATAAATGTATAGGGCAGATTTCTTTTGAATTAAATTACATATTTTCATGAATAAATAATATTTCCTTCATAGTGGTAGAATTTCAAAATGAGCGGGAAGTGACGTATTTGTCTATTTATAGAACTCGTGTGATGGAGTTCCGGTTGTAGTATTTATAGATTGTGACGTCATTTGGTATCTATTTTGAGATTCGAGACCTAGACAGGGGGGTCGGAAAAAAATTTCAGACACGTATCACATTTTTTCCCTTTCAATCATTTTTTTACCGACACACCCCCACCGCCAATTTTTTTTCCGTTTTAGGCAGTTTTTTCCGACCATTTTTTGACACCCACCCCCCCTTTTAACACTAAAACAGATTTGCGGGGGGAAATTCACTGTAAACAGCTGTATATGAATTTCTGTACAAACTATTTATCATGGATGTTAACATGGACATGTAAATAGGAATGATTCATTTTGAGGTCATTCGGCCAAAAAAACATGGCTGACAGCGGCCATCTTGGATTTCAAAATTTGCAACAAAATACAACACGATAACTGCCTGCAGTCAGTTTACCAGTTAGAATTACATTATTTCTCTCATTCAAAGTGGTTCTGAAGCCCAACTCATTGCCAAAACACTAAAATAACAAGCAGGAAATTTTTTTTTTAGTTGCGGAAAAAATTGCTTGTTGGTGGCTTTGACCACCCACCCACCCCGACATACGTGCCGGAATTTTATTTTTCACCCCCCCCCTGACCTAGATGGAATATTTATAGAATTTGACGTCATTTGGTATCTATTTATAGATCTGAGACCTAAGTTGGTATATTAATAGATCGTGACGTGTTTTGGCGTCTATTTTGAGACATAGTGTGCATAATTGTAGGTTGTGACATCATTTGCTATCTATTTTTGATACATTTAACACATTTTGACACTTATCTAATTGTTTATAGTTGGCTTTGAGCAATAATTACACACATTGATTTTGAATTCAGTTTTCAAGCTGTATAAAACCTAGACTGATAGGTGTTTGCTTTGTGGGAATAAATGCAGTAATTTTCTCTGAATAGTAATTAAGGAATTTATCCCGTGATCTTATATCTTATAAATCAGTGGATCTTAGTTATACTTTATAGAAATCAGTGATAGGATTTCTTTCATTTTTGGAACATTGTTGGTTGAAAATCCTATGTGTATTTTGCAGAAATCTTTAATAAGATTTCTTTCATTATGAAATATTTCGAGTTTGTAGTTTAGATACAAATAATTAGTGAGATTAGATAAATTTGGAAATAGAACTTTTATAGAATATTTAAAGTGAAGTAGTATATTGTGTGTTAGAGTTTACACAACTGAAGTTTATAGTGATCATGACCAAATAAGTTGAATATACACATACATATATTATTAATAAGAATAAATCGTGTGTCCCCTATATTGTGGTTTGTCTTATTTACGAAAATTCCCGATTCGAACATATATTGCATCACTGGCCAGTGTGGGACTGTGCCGGTTACAATTTTGGTGCCGTGAGCAGGATTGTCTTGAGTATGGCTACATCTAAAGATTATATGTCTAGGGATTTATTCAGTACTCCTAATATAGATAGACGTCCAGATAGTGACAGAAATTGAGATAAATTAATTAGTAAACTTGAAGAGCAAATATCTTAAATAGGTTATCGCTTGGGAAAAGCTAAAGGACATACATTTGAAGAAAGGGATGTAAGTAGTCCTAATTATAGAGATAATCAGTCACCCCCTGATAGGGTACGGACATTTGCTCAAACAAGGCATAGGAAGGATGTTACTCCTGATCACGTTGATGGTAAGGCTGTCGAGTGGAAAGACTATTTGATCCACTTTGAACAAGTAGCTGAATGGAATCAGTGGGGATCCGCTGAAAAGTCACAGCAGCTTGTCATGGCTTTGAGAGGTGAGGCATTGAAATTGTTGTATGACATGGATGATATGCAAAGAAATAATTTTGCATTTGTAAGGGAAGCTCTCACAAAACGCTTCAACCCTCCTGAACTTGAAGTAGCTCACAGGTATGAGTTTCGTTCTCGCAAACGCAGAAAAGGTGAAAGCCCAGTAGAGTATGGTTATGCTGTTCGGAGGTTAGGTAGTTTAGCTTATTCTGCTGTCACATGCAGATAGGGAAATTAATATTTTGGAACAGTTTATAAACGGTGTAAGAAATTCTCAGTTGCAAGATCATGTTCTTTTTCGACATCCAAGAAATTTGGAAGAAGCAATTTCGTATGCCAGTGAATACAAATCAGTAAAAGGGTCTCAGTTGTCTTTGACCTCTAAACCTAAACCAACATATGATGATCGTTTTGTTGCTTCAGTGGATTCCAAACCTCTCCCTAAAAGTGAAGTTGCCCGTATCAATGAGTTGGAACAATTAGTTAAATCTCTAAAACAATGTGTTGATCAGTTGAGTGGATTGTCTGTCAATAATCATAGTATGAGTGAAAGGAAAGGTCCCGGTAGTATTATCTGTGACAATTGTCGGAAACCAGGTCACAAAAAATGCCAGTGTACTGAGTCTTCTAGTGGTTCAATTATGAAAGATAACTCTAACAGTAACTCTAGTCATAGTAAGGAATCTTATTCAAAACAGGAATCGGGAGTGGATAAGGGGTGCCTATGGGTCCAGTAGAGTAACCCGTGACAATGGAAATACGGGACCAATGGTTGATATTCGAAGTACATCATTACAGGTTGAAGCTATGTTTGGTAATAGAGATATTTTACTTATGGTAGATACTGGTTCATCTCGGAGTGTTTTGTCTCAAGAGACCTTCAACATAGTCTCGTCATCTGACTATTCTTTGTGTCCATCTCAGGTTAGATTAACAGCAGCAGAAGGTTCTGATATTAAAGTATTTTGTGAAGTAAGCATCCAGTTTTCTTTGAGTGGTTTGAACATTGTTCATCGATTTATAGTTGCAGATCTCAAGCATGTAATTGGAATTTTGGGAATTGACTTCCTGGAGCAATTTGATGGTTGTTTAGAAGTTGCTAAAGGTACTTAGAGAATTAGAGGACATCACATTACATTGAAACACCAATAGTGTGATGATATAGGAAGGATCTTTATTGTTAAAAGTGTTGTGGTTCCACCTAGAACTGAATTGTTAGTTTCTGGATTTTCACCTGGTTGTTTAGAGAAAAATAGTGATAACATTCTTGAGCCAGTTTCTTATCTAAAATATAAAGGGCTCTTGATAGCTCGAGCTGTAGTTAACCCAAGTCAGTTAGTAATTCCCGTGTTGAACATCAGTGAGTCACCTATTCGAATTACTAGGAATTCATTAATTGGATATATACACTCCGGAGAAGTTATTGAAAGTTCTCTTGATAGTCGTATTACAAAGGATGTTGGTTTGCCTAAACATTTAATGCCCTTGGTAGATAAAAGTTCTGACGATCTATCAGAGATCCAGAAGTTGAAAATTTCTAGTTTGTTGGTTGAATATCAAGACATTTTTGTTGGTAAAGATGGTAAATTTGGTCGCACAAATCTTGTAAAACATGAGATCGATACGGGTAGTCACAAACCCATTAAGATCCCTCCCAGAAGGGTTACATATGCTCAGAGACAGATAGTTGAAGATGAGGCTCAGAAAATGTTAGATAATGATGTAATTGAAAAAAGTTCTAGTCCTTGGTCGGCGCCATTGTTGTTGGTTAAGAACAAAGATGGTTCTTTGAGGTTTTGTGTTGATTATCGACAATTAAACTCTATAACAAAGAAAGATGCATATCCTCTTCCAAGGATAGATGAATCTTTAGATGCATTAAGTGGTGCACACTGGTTTTGTACTTTGGATATGGTTTCAGGATACTGGCAATGTGAAATGAGTGAGAAAGATAAAAACAAAACAGCTTTTTCTTCTCATCTTGGTTTGCATCATTTTAAAGTTATCCCATTTGGAATTTCAAATGCTCCTAGCTGTTATGAAAGGCTTATGGAACTTGTTTTGAATGGCTTGCGATTCGAGCGAGGTTTATGCTACCTTGATGACATAATCTTCGGCAATAGTTTTGAGAAAACATTGGAAAATCTCATCCTTGTGTTTGATATGATTCGAGCTGCAAATCTTACTCTTAAACCCTCAAAGTGTAGTGTTCTTTGTTTCAAAATCATGTCAAGTTTCAAAATCATGTCAACTTCCTTGCTCACGTGGTTTCCAAAGATGGGATAAGTTGTGATCCGGACAAAGTGGAGAGTGTAGTGAATTGGGCCGAGCCTAAGAATGTCAAAGACGTTCGCAGTTTCTTAGGGTTGGCTGGTTATTATAGGCGCTTCATTCAGGATTTTTCTATTGCAAGTCCAGTGACTAATCTCACAAAGAAAGACCATAAGTTTAAATGGTCTGAATCATGTCAACATGCTTTTGATAGTTTGAAAATAGCATTGACTTATGCTCCTATTTTGTCATATCCCGATCATGAATCTGAATTCTTATTGGATACAAATGCTAGTTTAAAGGTACTCAATCCGATCAGGCCCTCATAAATTACTATTTCTTTGGCTTCGGGGATAAAAAATAATTGATTCGAGTCGAGGAACCTAGCTACAAACGAGGATGGTCTCAGTCAAAATTGCGTTATTAATACCCTTGATTTTAGAGTTATCCATCTTCGTCTGTTTGAATAAGGGCTTCTGTTGAAATTATTAGTACACATCTCAAGAAATTTACAAACTTAGGGGAAATTATTAGTACACATCTCGAGAAAATTACAAATTTCAATATCTAACAACTCTGAGCTTTGATGTGTGGGTTCCTCGACTTGAATCAAATATTTTTTACCCCCAAAGTCAAAGAAATAGTAATATAGGACCCTCTGATCGGATTGGACAGATGGTTGACTGTTTTAGAAACTTATGAATTCACCACCCAACATCGAGCTGGTAAATTGTATTCTAATGCTGATGGTTTGTCCAGGCGTCCATCTAATTATTGTAAGTGAATGTCATGTCCATCTTGTCATGCCGAAGGAATAATTGAGTCATGTGATCACAAATTGGTTGGATCTTGTCAAACAGTTGAGTCTGGTAAAAACAAAGTGTTTACACCATGTCATTCCAATGACTCACGTCAGTCTCAAGTTGATTCTGATGTTGCATCTTGTGATATAACACCTTCAGTAAAACAGCCTAGTGATTCAATGTGTGTTGCTGCCATATCTAGTCATGATCAAATGAATCTTGAGAGTAACTGATTGCAAGGTTGGAATCATGATGAGTTGTTGGAATTTCAAACAAAGGACAATTGTATAAAAACTGTATTATCTTGGAAAAACCATCAAGGGAGCGTTTACTTGATGCAACTCCTGGAGTTAAAACTCTTACAGGGTTGTGGGATTTAGTGCATGTTCATCAAGGTATGTTGTATTATTGCTGGAAGGATAGTGGTCTTGGGAAAGTTGATTGATTGTTATTAGTAGCACCAAGTGGAATCCATTCTGTGTTATTTGATGATTTACATGTCAAACGAACTGGTGGTCATATGGGGAGAGATAGAACTATTGATTTGATTAGAAAACGTGTCTTTTGGCCCAATAGGTCATCTGATATCAGACGTTGGTGTTAGGAATGTGTCAAGTGTGCTCAAGCTAAAGCAGGTATCGGTCGTGGCAAATCACGGTTATTACAATCAGTAACTGGAGCTCCACTGGACCGTATAGCAATAGACATAGTTGGTAGACTTCCAACATCGGAAGCAGGGAATGAATATATCATTGTAGTAAGTGACTATTTTTCAAAGTTTGTGAAAGCATTTGCTACAAAAGATCACACTGCTCTAACAGTTTCTGATAAATTGGTTCCTGAATTTTTCTGTAGATATGGTGTTCCTAGACAAATCTATAGAGATCAAGGTCGAAAATTTGAGTCCGAGTTATTTTCCAAACTCTGCAAAGCTAGGGATTCAAAAAACTAGGACAACACCTTATCGGCCACAATCTGATGGTTTGGTTGAAAGATACAATCGTACATTACAAATAATATTGAACATATATGCAAATGAACATAGGAACAATTGGGATGAACATTTACCTTATGTTCTAATGGCTTACAGATCTACGGTTCATGACAGTACAGGTTGTTGACCAAATCACATTATGTTTGGCCATGAAATGTCTGCCCATGTTGATCTTATTCTTGGTAAAATTCCAGGTAGTATGGACTCATTGTGTACAGTTGAATATGTTAAATGGCTTAAAAAAACACTTACTGATACATATGATTTTGTCAATCAAAATTTGGGTAAGGCTGCTTCTAAGCAAAAGCAATATTATGACAGAGGTTGTAAACCAAGGGTATTTGTGGAAGAGTCATTTGTTTGGCTGTGGTATCCCCCAAAAGATAAACTCAAACTTGGCATGGGGTGGATAGGTCCTTACAAAGTTATTAAGAAATATGGTCCCGTTTTGTATCAACTTAAAAAAAATAGTAAGTCAAATTCAGTGGTCATTCATGTTGATCATTTGAAACCCTATTATGGAATTACACCCCCTATTGGTTTGGGTAATTGAACCAACCATAGCATCTGAGCAAGTTGACGAAGTTGAGTCTCTTCGTCAAGATATTGACATTCAAATGTCTGATTCTGAAGACAGTGATCAAAATGAAGGCGAATTCAGTTCTCCTTCACACGAGGAACCAAAGAGGTCTAGATGTGGACGTACAATTCGCAGACCTGTCATTTACTCTCCATAAATGGGTCAAGTATTGTTGATTAAATCAGTCATGCAGTATTTTCTGTTGTATATTATTATGGAATTCGCATAATTAAGAATTCTAATTGGGAGGATTGTTTTTATTAAACCGATATTTTTGATGTAACTATTTTTATAGTGAAGTCGTTTGATGTTTCTAGGAATTAAGGGTATAGTTCTATTTAGTTGGATGTCTATATGTTTGGGTCTTATTATTAGCCTACATCAGCCTTTTTCAATGAGAGCGGCTATTTTTAATAACCCCGTAGTTGTTTGGCGGAATGATGTGAGGTAAGGTCTTGACATAAAATTTCTCTGGGTTTTATAAAGTCTCAGGATGGTTATTCTTTTAAAAACCTTTCTCCTTTCTGCAAGGGTGAGTGAAAAAACTGGTGAGGGTACTACTGAGATCAGTGGTTTGTGAACCACTCCGTTGGTATGTATTCATGACAAAGCCAGATACTGACTGTGGTAAACCCTTTTATTGGTCGATATCACCTGAGGTATGGTGGTTATTAAATCATTTTCTGTACTTAGCTAAATAAATATAATCCAACTAATCATGTAGATACAGCTTATTTTCCTAATGAAGTACCTTGTACATATTGTTGCTAATGAGGGGACACACACCCATAAATATACATGACTACATTATACACAACTACACGCACACATAGTCACTGTTGCTAACGATTACCATTTTTATATCCACAGTGGACATATTACAGCTAACAGTAGACAGAGACGAGGTAGACGTCTTGGATTGGGACTTGTCTGGTAGCGAGTTCCCTGATGGTGGGATGGCCTGCCCGGCAGCAGGGTGTGGTGATCACCATTTTAGAACACTGCCAGCTCTAAGACAACACTGGAAGCGGTTCCACTTCGCGAGGACGGTGCTTTGGGGGGTGTCCGGTGAGTTGTTGTCGGACGTCCGACATTAAAAAAACAGAAATCCACAGCCACCTCGTCGGTGGCGGTGAATATCACCAAGGGGACGACGCGTCATGTGGTGGAAAATCGTAAATACAAAGACCCTGGGCTTGTAAATTGCCCTAGGCTGAAAGTCCGAACAGTAGAGAGGGACAGTGCGCAGGCGGAGAGGGCGAGTGCGCCGACGGTCAACATTCAACAAAGCGATGAGTATGATGCTCGGGATTGCCGTATTAGTGTTTCACCGGGAGGAACCATTAAGAAACGCCCGGCAAGTATGTGGAATGTAAGGTTAGAAAAGAAGATTAAGTTATTGGGGAAGGGGGACTTTAATGTTTGTTTATTATCTATGAGGACATAGAGTTCGAGGAGCGAGGGGTGTGGCGGGCGCAGCCGTTTCATAACTGATTTGTGTACCCATTTTCCAACGAGCGATTCATGCTACAGTTAAGCAGCCACTTCAGAACTGATTTGTGGACCTAGTGACTTACCTGCGTGGTTTATTCCTGATCGGACTTCTAAAATATGTTTCAGTGAATTAATGTATAAAATTCCAATTGTTTATTCGATCCATAACAATGATTATTTCGTATTTTCGATGTATTTTTGCGGAGCTATGGTAATTCGACATTTTGTTGTCTTCCTCGTCAAATTTCGTATCGGCTTCTCTGATTGGTTCAAAAAGTCAAGGCTTACCCAATCAGATCGTTTCGTTTATACTTGGTTATTTTTCATGGTTTGCCATTGGACTTAATGGATAAACAATTGATTTAGATCCAATCGCAACCCATGTTTTGGTTTTCACTTGAGGTTAAAAGTCCTGTGCTTTCTTCTCTCAGTGTGCTTCCTTTCCGAACTCCACAAGAGTAGGTTGCATCAGTTAAGACTTCGCTCAGTCGCTTGCAGTACTAGAGATCATGTACCATGTTTAAATATTCAGTAAAGACCTAACCAGGTCGTTCTGTTGTTGACTCATGCCAATTTGCATAAATGGATAGGGCAGATTTCGTTTGAATTAAATTGCATATTTTCATGAATAAATAATATTTCCTTCATAGTTGGTAGAATTTCAAAATGAGCGGGAAGTGACGTATTTGTCTATTTATAGAACTCGTGTGATGGAGTTCCGGTTGTAGTATTTATAGATTGTGACGTCATTTGGTATCTATTTTGAGATTCTTGACCTAGATGGAATATTAATAGATCGTGACGTGTTTTGGCGTCTATTTTGAGACATAGTGTGCATAATTGTAGGTTGTGACATCATTTGCTATCTATTTTTGATACATTTAACACATTTTGACACTTATTTAATTGTTTATAGTTGGCTTTGAGCAATAATTACACACATTGAGTTTGAATTCAGTTTTCAAGCTGTATAAAACCTAGACTGATAGGTTTTCGCTTTGTGAGAATAAATGCAGTCATTTTCTCTGAATAGTAATTAAGGAATTTATCCCGTGATCTTATATCTTATAAATTATTGGATCTTAGTTATACTTTATAGAAATCAGTGATAGGATTTCTTTCATTTCTGGAACATTGTTGGTTGAAAATCCTACGTGTATTTTGCAGAAATCTTTAATAAGATTTCTTTCATTATGAAATATTTCTAGTTTATAATTTAGATAGAAATAATTAGTGAGATTAGATAAATTTGGAAATAGAACTTTTGTAGAATATTTAAAGTGAAGTAGTATATTGTGTGTTAGACTTTACACAACTGAAGTTTATAGTGATCATGGCCAAATGAGTTGAATAGACATACATATACATATATTATTAATAAGAATAAATCGTGTGTCCCCTATATTGTGGTTTGTTTTATTTAAGAAAATCCCCGATTCGAACATATACTGCGTCACTGGCCAGTGTGGGACTGTGCCGGTTACAATAGCAAGACAGTATTAGTTTATCGTTGATTATGGAAAGTTGAAAACATGATGACTGTATGACTGAAATAAAGTCTGTCCGAACTGGCGATTTGTATTTGACAGAAACATCAACATTAAAGGCCCACGTAATTTTCTAACCCCCAAATCACATATAAAATATATGCCATATTGTATACCATTTGAAATAGGAACCTCGCTAACTTTGTATTATCAACTTATCCTGTGTAATAAACAGTGAATATGTTGTTTTTGGTGAGTTACCGACCGACATGTTTTTGTGTTTAAGTTTCATCTGGTTTTTTGGCGCAGTGTATTGTTTTCAATGGAGGGGGATAACTATTATAAAGATAGTTATTCCCCTTCTATTGAATATACATTTTAGTTTGAATTAGGTTGCATTCTGGGAGCCATAACGGGGGGGGGATCTTTTATGATTTCGTGATTTAGCCTTTCCATCATAGTTAAATTAATTCTTCCCTGTTGAACATTCATTGCGTTTGGAAGCTTCGGTATTCACCGAAGACACGCCTCATATTGTATTTGGGTTCACTGGCACCGCTGTCAATCATTCGCGGCAGGCTTTTGATCCGCAGTAAAAGTGACAAATCATTGGTTACCACGTCTGAGCGCTGCTTGTTTTGCAGGTGTTGAACAGCACATGGGTAATTAATCATTTTAATTATTTACATCACTGTAGATCTGCATGTGTCGATTACACATATACATGTATGTGTTATGATATCCTCACACAGATTTCAAATGACATCGGACCCTTAGTGTACAGGTAATCGACCTTTAATCGGATGTGACGCTGAATATTAAATATTCAAAGAATATATGTACATTGCGACGCGAACTCAAAGTTTTGTTTGTTAGAAATCTCAATTGCATCTCTATTAATCGTGCAACGTTCCATTTCGTTGACGGTTATTTCGACCGCGTTTGTTGCGTTGACGGTTAACTCGACCGTGTTTGTTGCGTTGACAGTTACCTCAACTGCGTTTGTTATGTTGACGGTCTTGCCGACCGCGTTATGTTCCGTGGTGGTTACATCGACCGCGTTGGAGTAACGGTACGACCGCGTTGTGCTAACACGAGAACGGTGTTGATGGTAGATTCTCAACGCGGTTCCAACTCTGTCGAGAGGGACACTTATTTTGAGAGTATCTGTATAGCACATGCTTACACAGAGATACACCATCTTTAAATATCTTACAATGGAGTCCGTAGATTTTGTGCTAATTAAATTAAATTATAGAGTGCAATTAAGTTATATAATGAGGTCCAGTAACCAACATTTATTTATTTACTTATCTTTTAGTCGTTGCATGCGCTGTGAAAAAAGGGTCTGTCATTGATTAAATTTGTTCATTGTGTTGGTGAGGGGGGGGGGGCTACTACTAAATGTGCCACTGTTCATGGCAGTAACTAGGATTTCGCTAACAAAGCAAAAGCCCATTCATCTCGCTCGAATGCCCCCCTATCTGAAGTTTTAGTATGGCATACTCGGTATTACAAACTGTTCTGATTTCATTGCTAACGTCTATAGCTATGGCATGATGTGTGGCCCGTGTCTTCCATGTCGCTATGTCCCTGCAGTTCCTTGTTGTGATAAAACATGGTATCACAGCCCATATTAGTAATGCTCACCTCAGGGGACAAATCATTTGTTTGAATGATCGGGAGCGCATAATTGGTCAATCAAGGTATGCGCCGTGAATACAATGCATATGCCTATATTGTGATCACGTCATACCGTTTGATACAGCAAGCAATGACTTAAAGCAACTTTTAGTTTCAGAGATTAGACTGCAAACACAGGATTTTTTTTTAATTCGCGTAGTACTACAAGTATATTTCGCTTAGTTTTGAATTCGGGCACCTATCTGCGTGAATTCAAACTGACAAATATTTTGTAAAAGTCGTGGATATCACTACTGGAGGAATTGTCATTAAACAGGCATCAATATGGCATTAACATAATATCATTAAAACATCGTTAAAAATGTCTCAAATTTCCTGTAAAAAATCATGAATATATCATTAATATATCATTAAAAAATCTTCAAAATGAGACAAAATTGATGGTATTAAATTGCCATCAATTCACCATTAAAAGTCTAATAAAATGATAGTATTTTTAATGCCGAAATTTAATGCAAATTTAATACTATATTAAGAACGATCGCATTAAATCATTTATCAAAGGGGTTATGTGCATTATATTTTAATGCTGTGTTATTTGACGTCATTATTAATGCAATGAAACTCCAGGTTTAAAATTATATATATTTTAATGCTTTTCATTTTAATGATATTCTTTTTAATGATATTCTTTTTAATGATATTCTTTTTAATGATGTTCTTTTTAATGATATTCTTTTTAATGATATTCATTTAATGGTATGTATTGAATGATGGCCATAATTTTAATTCCGTTAATATGAAAGTGTCTGTCAGAAATGGGAAGCCAGTTTCACAGCGCCAATCATACAACTGTTTGGTCGCTTACACGTAGATCCTATAAGAAAACATCCATTAAGAGAAAATGAGCCCCATATCGGATAGGAGGAACGAACTCACTTCTTCCTTGTTCAACGGTCGTCGCTCATATGACTTCCTGTTAAGTTTGCAACATGTTAACAGTCACATTCAAATTGCATATTACTACGCTTATGCTAATCGAATAAAGTACGATTGGTGCTCTCGGATTCGTCTGCAATCTACACAAGGGGCGTGTTCAAGGCATTGCTTGTGTGAGGCACTATTAAAACATCGTTTTCGCACGCCCGCTAATGAAACATTTCATATAATTAACTTGAGAGATTTACACATTCGCCGAGGATGGAATATACTATGCGACAACCGTTGTTTCGTATTGGCCTTAAGGGTCAGCCGAACGTTTTCCTTATCATGATTGGTAGTTCACTTGAAAAGCAGTTTTACAGTATAAATCAAACATCAAATAAAAATAAAACGCCATAAAATGAGAGATTATATATTATATTATACACTATTGAAATAATTTTTATGGACATTTTTTTAAAATATGACTTTAATTCGGATTTGCATATAACACCCTTTAAGCCGCGGACAGACGATCACAATATTATGGATTGTGTCATGTGTACGTGTGTCCGGGTCCCAAATAATATTATTACAAAGGATTAAGTCCAACAGTTATGTTTGTCCGCACTGGCTAGCAGGCGTCCTTGTCGTCAGGGTGATCGGAATTGAGATATGCTCAGTTGCGTTCACCGGATCAGATTTACCGGTCATTATCGACGAGAACTTTTATACACAAACAGGCCTACAGGGGCATACGCATCGTGACCTACCGGGTGTCCACCACATATTTCGTCCACAACAATCACCCACTGAAAGGGACGATTCTTTCTGATCAAACTCTATAGTTACCAAGAAGAACTTTTATTTACATAACTTGGCGCACATAAAGGGAAGTTACAAATGCACCCCAACCCACTCTACTTCATTCTTCCTGTCCGAAAAATCCAACTGTATACACAATGCACCAACACTGAGAGCATTTGTTTGAAATGTGCCCCATCATAGATTTCCATTGGAAACACAATACATGGGATATCGGATACCACCCCAGGGTCCACCCCATAGAATAATTGGAAACTTGGACCCCGAAACTGGACTCTTCAGACGTCATACAAATGTATATCGAATATGCGATTTATGTGTGATTTATATCCAACGGGTGATTAGAATATATCTATATATTTGATTGAGTACCAATTAAAACATACATTTAAGATTTATGAACGATATTTCCAGATGTTTGGAATGTAGACTGTGCATGTGGAGTTCAAATGTACTATCCAATGGATGGATGATGGCACATGATGCCGTTGTTGTGAATCTAAATGTGTAAACCCACCCCATTCTGTGCACTTGGTCGCCCAATTTTGCATGGCCGTATGGGTCGGGGTGCTTGGGGGGGACTGCATCCCCCTTAATGCCCGAATCTCCAATAATTCGGGCAATATTCGGGCAAATTTAAGATTTTTTGGGGTCAAATTCGGGCAATATTCAGGCAAATTGAATGTTATTTTGTGGGAAAATGTGTCAATTTACAATAATTTCCACATTTCTGCCCGAATTTGACATATTTTAAGCTAATTTGGACCATTTTGTTACTTTTTTGTCTGTATATATACTGTATATTCTACAAACACAGTGATTCGACAAAAACTAAATCATGAAAAATTATTCGGGCTAATATTCTCAGCTCCACACCGCAAAATTTCGGGCGCCCGTACGGCCATGCAATTTTGTATCAATCTCTGTATACCCCGGGTTGATTTCTTGCAGTATACGCACTCAGTCCTAAGCAATGAGTTACACCACTCTGCTGACCACGACGTGAGTGGTGATTAGATAGCGATACGTTCTGAACTTCAGGGGCCTGTTTCATGAAGGCAACTTATGACATAGTTGGGACTTAAGATGGTCATAAGTTCAAACTTCAGTCATAAGTGCGTTTCACGAACAAGGTCTTAACTTAAGATGGTCATAACTTTGGTCTTAACTTTACGACTGCTGTGAGGTGTCATAAGATAATCTTAAAGTTAAGACCTACGTTGTGATCCGCAGTTGGTCCGAAATATGGTTGGGATCTAGTCCATGTGTATTATTATAAACACATTTAACTGAATAACATCTTGCTAGCACGGAGGGGTGTTTCAGAAATGGTAGTAATTAATAACAAACTGGTAAGCTATAGCAGGGACGTGGCCGGTAGTTGCAATATTGGCGGGGTGTCCGCTACTAACTGTAAACCGCCAAGACCGGACTATATATACATTTCCAATTGCTGTAACAAAACAAAATATATTTCCATAGAGTTGGACATCATTTGAGATTCAAATCACCCAATCGCACTGTAGACAATAATCATGTTGAGACAATTAGTCCGAACATTTTGACATCGAGGATAATAGTGAATGATTTATACTCAGTTTTGTTTATATAATATGTTACATAAATTAGACAAATAAATATGTTTAAACTATGTATATATATATAGTATACGGACCGCGAGGGCACACCGGGATCCGCGAAAGAACATATCACTGTGAACCAGCCCACATACCACTGGGGGAATTACTAAAATACCAATATAGACTATACCAGTTAACCTTATTGGTATTTTAGTAATTTTCCCCAGGGGCCTCTGAACCGGCTGTCTGTTCACGTGTTGTTAATTATAAACGCTCTTTATTAGAAGTCGTTGCTTTGGTTTTTATTAAAACATATATGCAAAATGTCGTTCAACATACCATACTTTCGAAGTTCATACGCAGTTTAACAGGCGATTAGCATATTTGTCAACATAACCAAAGCAAATGGCATTAACATCATGTATATATGGCTTCTACAAATATGTATCAGATTGGAAATAAGTTTATTTGGAGCACGATATGAAGTCCTGTTCACATTATAGCAATATAAATAAATCCATGAATGTTGGCAATTAATAAATAGCGTTTAGCTCAGTGCTTCCATCGTGGTGTATTGTATGTGTGTGCCGGCGTGGCGACATATTCGGTTTCCTGGTATTATAGATGCTTCAACGACGTATAATGTATTAGAACCTAATATCTGCATTGAAAGGGGCGAACACGATTACGATGTCCCTTTAATAACTGAAATAATATATTTTAGCTCGTTACGTTTGTTTAAAATAGGCGCTGGAAGCATTCAGCTATGTGATGTGTGGATGGGGTCTGACGCGAAAACACAGTTAAAAAGCGCGCTCGTGCAGTTAAGTGTGCACCAGTCATTATACTGATTATCGCCCTTGGATAACAATATCATAATTATTCTTAGACACGCCCTAGTATCTGTCACCAGACACTGTATCTGGGCATATAACATACGCAGAACCAACATTTTCTGTGCATAGCTGTAATAAATTGTCGAAGATGACATTTGGCAAAAAATACATGAAACCGGAATAAAACAGTATTTCGGGGCTCGGAACCATCTACCCACCCGGACCTTGAAGCCTGAAACTTTTTGCCGACCACAAGACCACCCCCTGACACGACAAGATAACATGTTAGTTTGGAATAGGCTGGCTCAACAAGTATACCCGATATAGATGAATGTTACAATCGGTTCCCTAATCCTATAAACACAATGTCGCAACCGGTTCCCTGGCGTCACGTGACAAATCCCGACATTTAAACTTGCACTACATGGACACAGATATTTAGGAGTGTAAATATAGAAGACAAATCGGCAAATGGGCCGAGAAGTTAATTCTATATTGAACGTTGTGGGAGCATAGTTTGACGCGTAAATTTGTTGGACCATGCAGCCCAACAATCGAAATACCAAAATGTTATTGTTTCATATTCGAAATTAGATATTCGAGTTATAAAAATCGACTCGAATTCGACTCGACTTTAGACATCGACTCGACTTCGACTCGAATAATCGAATATTCGCAGGACCATACTGGTGCCTTCGCGCTTCGCGCGTCGCACCGAACTTCAAATCAGCAGGGTTGCTAATTCCGCCGAAAAACACGGTGGGATTTCGGTAGCCCGTCTATATATACAAATCAATGCAGTAAGTATCCTATAGATCTTTGGATCTGCAACGCTTGGAATTCCAATGCAGTATTATGGTTGTCCCTAGTAATGGTTGCACGAAGGCTTGATTGAGCTTCATTATCGTGGAGCTATAGATTTATACCCAGTCCTTCTTAAATGTTTCCAATGTACTGTATGTTGATTATTTTAGTACAAAGGGTCAGAATCCCCACTGTCTCTCCATATCGTCAGCGCAAGTTCACAACAGTGTCAAAGTATTACCGAAAATCGATATTTTTGCATTTTGACAGATATTTTGGCAAGCATTTTGGATGTTTATCACCAATTTTTGGTCAGTATTTTTGCTATAGTTGCCTATAATGAATCGAAGCAGATCACAAAACTTTAAATAGGAACTTTAGTGCTTTGCATACTAAGGGACTGGAAGTGTTACTAATGATTCCGTATTTCAAGGTTTCAAGTCGGCTTTTTCAAACTTCCTATTTTTGGATCTAGACTGAACCAAGTATACCAAATTGGCTACAAATTATTGTCATATCACTTTGTTGTCTTTAATATTTGGTCTTCTGGAAATTCATATATTATGTTTGTTTCATCTGTCTGGATATCTCATTCATCGTCATAGGTATGCCAACACTAAATCTGTATTTTTGGTAAAATATTGATAATTTTCTCAATCTTCACATAATGTATTGCGAATAGTGACTATTGTGGCCTTATGGACTGTCAGGACTGATATGAATCTGAATATAAATTTAAACTGAAACACGACACCTGGTTTCACCCACACAAAGCGCAATCACGCTCTCCGAGTCTCCCTTATATTCAACGTTATATAAGGTCAATTAATGTTAAATTTCATAACCATGTGAGAATAGTGTTCTATGAAATTTGAAAAAAAGAAACACCCAGAGTTTCGCAGATCCTGTGAACAGAGGCACAACCCGTTTATCTGACCCACTTCAAGTAATGAGTTTATCGGCAGTGTTTATCGAGGTCATAACCGACTATCACACATGTGACATATTTAGCTTCAAGTTTCATTTTATAGATTCGCAGGGACAATAATTGTGCAATAAACAAGTACTTAATGGCGAACGCCAACTCGGCAGAAATAGCGTTTCCTGCTAGTGGCATTATCAGAGGAAATGTGTGTCAAACACAATGCATGTATATGTGAATGTTGTGAAATTTAAATATAGCTGTCAAATTGTCAATATGATGGCTCTCTCAAGATACCGACACGCATATATATGCTACTAATTTTCCCATATCATTGAATTTAGAATATCGCAGAATCAAGGTCATGTCGTGACATAATGGATAACCGGGACATGGCTAATACGCAGACAGGATACAGCATAGATCAGGATCCAGTTTCATGAACAATAGCTTCATCTTATATATATATAGTATGACTCAATCTGAGAGGCATGATAGATATTTTTTTTATTTTCCGATTCACGATATTGCGTCCAACTTAAATTTGAAATTAAGTACACGCACATTTAGAGCGTACATAACCATGTGGTAACGCTATGCGCGGACAGTGTTAGTTTTGTAAGCAATTTATGTCTATGTACAGTCTCTCACAATACGGCGTGTCTAATTAATCCGTTGAGTAGACTACAGATCCATATGAAAATTGGTGACAATCGGATGACAGAAGGTGACTTGTAGGGTGTGCTAAGGATTTAATCATATAAAGAGTAAACTCCAAGATGGCTGCTGGCGGCCATATTTTTAACATATTTCTGGGGGGGGGGTGGCAAGCACCCGCCTAGAGGTCACATCGAAGTTCGCTATGAAATTTGGTGGGATCAAATGAGGGATGTGGCCTGCGTTGTGTGCTACTGGATTCCGAACTGAAATACAAGATGGCCGCTGGTTGCCATGTTTTATAACATAAGTCGAAAAAAGTTACGCGGCCATTTTGGGTGACGGACCGGGTCCACAATAGGACGTTCCCATCTATACCATGACAAAAAACTGTATGACATTTCATGAAGGTCCGACAAGAACTGCGACCTGTAGGCCGCGCCATATGAACTTGTTGTGCTTATACTATATATATAGTAAAATCCAAAATGGCCGATAGCAGCCATTTTGGAAAACACAACGAATCCAACATAGTTTGTTCTTATCTTATAGTTCATAACACGAACCTGCATATGAAATTGCGTGAAGATCGGATGAACGTTGCGACCTGTAGGCCACACCATGGGAATTCCTAATTAAATCCAAGATGGCCGATGGGGGTTTATGAAGATCCGACAAGGACTGCGACCTGTAGGCCGCGCCATAGGAAATTGTAGTGCTTATACTGCCAAATGGAATGCTGACGGACGTACGCACGCAAGTACACCAACTCACTACAATAGATCAAATTGGCGTCGTAAACTTGAGCTAAAATGATACCATTGTAGACACAACGCAGATCGTGTAACGCATCTTGTATGTGCATGGACCAAGAGAAAAACTTCAAATGAAAAACGACGAAAATTATGGCTCATTTAAGAAATGATAATTAATAAATGACGAAATCTTGTATCATTTATTACCAATTCTAGAATTAGCCGTATTGTGATGTGACGGCATCAGAGCTATTTTTGACAGCTTATCCATAAAATGTGTGCCCCTTCGACAAAAACATTATGTACGTTACCTTATAACCGCGTGACATAGATACCCTCCGGTCAGCAAAAATGTAAGGCGAACAGTCTTGCCAATATTCAGTATAGAGATGACCAAGTTCATGTCGTTTGCTGACTGCCATAGGCGTACGGGCCCGAAAAAATCAGGGGGGGGGCTGGATTGTTTTGTCCGAATTTTGTTCCGATAATTTCTATGCCTTATATATTGATGTACTTTGGCGTATTTCATGGTTATTCATTGCAATACGGGCAAACAGCTTGACTATGGACTCACGTGTATTGTTTTTCCGGATAGGAATGTGAAAATAACTACAAACAACAGGGGGGCGGGGAAAAAAACTGTTTTCTTCGGTTTGGGTACCCCCCCCCCCCCCAAACAGCAAAAACTGCAGTTTTTTTCCACTGACCATTTGCCCCCCCCCCCCCCCCCCCCCAGAAAAAAAAAAAAAAATCTACCCCAGCCGGACAACAACTCGGTTTGACGACCGGAAACCGAAAAAAACGCCGGAGCATACAATTCACGAGAAGGTGCTTGGTAAGTTAGTTTAGATTATTATGACTAAAATGGTCATTGTCTACCAGTAGAACGCAGATTTGTACCTCGTGATGTCATGACATGTACAAACATGTATATTGGTGATCGCAACGCTTTGTATGCACTTTAAAAAATGACAACTAGTCATTACCTCAACTTTGAAAAAGATGCAAATGACATGAGTGAGATACCAGCATATAACTGTTTTCTGATACCATTGGAGGAGAAATTGTTTAATACATGGGATAGTTCTGCAGTAAAAATTTGCCAGATAAGCGATCACAGGGTAGAATTCTGCATTCGACTGGTAGACACTGACATAGTCGGCATTATTAAGAGGGTTAATGGGGTCAATATCACATGTAAACCAAGACAGTGGTTAACCAAAATTGTTTTAGGTGGATTGTACTACTCATGTATATATGATTTGGATATTAAGGTTAATCCATATTCTATAAAATGAGAGAAAATTTGGAAACAAATTACATGCAAATTTTTTCCGACAACCCAACCCCCCCCCCCCCCCCAAATGACTAAGGAAAAAATTTACGTGTAAATTTGTTACGCCTAGGTACCCCCCCCCCCCACCCCCCGGTACGTTGTGTCCCGCAGTTTTTTTCCGGCCCCTCCCCGGCAAACAATAGAATTTTGATGATAAAATAACTTGAAAATACATGTTTTGCCCTAAAATTGCCCGAATGTTCACCTTTTCCAATCTTTTGGGATGGGGTGGGCTGCAGCCCCTTGCCCCCTGGTCCATACGTCTATGCCAACTGCTGCATGATAAGATTCTTGGGAGTTTGTTTATTATCTGGTCGTAAGGTTAACATGAACAACACACATGTGAACACTCACATCTAAATTTTATTGAAATCATATCATATCATATAGCAACACATAAAGTATCAACGTACAATTTTACATGACGATGAACATATCTCTGGTTTTGTGGGTAATGTAGGGAACATGCATATGCCATAGGGAGACAAATGAGGTAGAATGTATAATGGCGGAGTTCTGCTTCCGAATGTCAGGCACGGGTGCATGAATGTATATAAATACATCAAATCGACACATAAACTCTATAATCCGGTATATACAACAATTATATAATTTGTGTCATACATGTATCTAATTACCTGTATGTATACTTTCTTAAATTAATTTTGCGAAGCGCCATGATATATAAGGTTTGGTATAGTTCAAAGAGTGAAGTTGGCAATTTCAACGTGCATACACCCCAACGGAGACATTTTAGCCACATTCCTCCTAATTGTTTTGCATTGAAATATACCCTGAATGTATGAAGCCAATACCCCGGCCAGTGCTGCCAGTAATACACTTTATTGTAACCAGTTGCTGTACCATACTGTGACGAAACCAGGACTAACCATTGAATACATATTTTGGTTATGTATTGCCAATTAAATTATAATAAACACATATATCCAGAACCAGACAATCTGATATGACAACATGGTATGGTGTTCTTGTATAGGATATGTGCATTTCAATCATTACATGCATAACTGCTGTGTATTATTGAATAGTGATATGAACTTTAGTATTTATTTAGTTTTGAGCTGTATGGAATGCGTATACTGAGTTATAGCGCTAAGCACACACCCCTTCACACACACACCTTTGTCCAACTCGTGTTAGCACGTCGGAAGCTGATTGGGCAGTTAGGAGGGTGACATGAGACCATGTCACCCTCTCCAGTACTAGAGAGGGTGACATGGCCTCGTGTCACCCGTTCCAGTACTGGAGAGGGCGTCATGGCCCCATGTCACCCGCTCCAGTAGAACACGTTGGTGCTATAGCAGTCGAAAACATTTTCTTTTAGAATGCAGTGCTTACCGTGCACCACGCGGATATAGCCAGCAAACATTAGGAAGACAAATTTAACAGAATTCAACATGACCGAACAAGAGTTTTTCGAAATCTCATCAAATAATATTACAAAAACATGCAATTCCAATTGTCCCTACTTTATTATCTGCGGGCGATGAACGTCGTGTAAGGAATTAATGAATAAACGTGTATCTCTAGACGTGGCGATTCTATACCCGTTGTACATGCAGCTCAATTGAGATTAATGAACCTTATATTGATGTTTTACTTCTATTTTGTCATTACATATTAATGTACATGCATAATTATGTTACAATAGAGACAGGGAAATAAGGAAAAAAATGATGTGTAAATTTTTACGCCTAGGTACCCCCCCCCCCCCACTCCCGGTACGTTGTGTCCCGCAGTTCCCCCCCCCCCCCCTGAACACACTTATACATTTATTTTGTACATAATTTTTGAAGTTTCATCAAAAAGCGTACCAAAAGCTTTGTACATAAAATTTGTTCTAAAGGTCACATTTTTCAAAATTTTCCGTTGAAATTGTGACTACTATTTCAGTGACAAACCCATGGACAATATGACTGGCCAGATAAAACAATTGTATGTCTTATTTCTTAAAAAATGGTATCTCAAAAATGTCTCCGGGCTCTCGCGCCTTAAAATGGATTATAGCTTTACTCATATTCCAATCTGCCCCAGGGGCGTAGGAACCGGAGGGGGGCAAGGGTGATATTTACCCCCCCCCCCCAATATTTTCCAAAGGTTAGTAAAAATATTTGGCAAACTAATGAAGTATCGCCGACGATCGCGACAATGCACACCCCCACGATACATACCCACACCATACATACCTCCATGATACAAACCCAAACTATACATACCCAAACGATACATACCCATACTATACATACCAACACTATACATACCCACACTATGCATACCCACATTATACATACCCACACTATACATACCCACACGATACATACCCACACAATATATACCACCACCACTATGCATACCCACGCTATGCATACCCACACTATACATACCCACATTATACATACCCACACTATACATACCCACACTATACATACTCACACGATACATACCACCACTATACATAACCACGCTATACATACCCCCACTGTACATACCCAGGATACATACCCCCGTGATACCTACCCACTATACATACCCACTATACATACCCACGATGCATACCCACACTATTCATACCCACACGATAAATACCCCACGATACATACCATGGTGATGTGTGTATCCATGTAGTCTACTTTATCATGGTTGTTTGTGACATATTTACTTTCTGAATATCTGATCCCAGTTATGGGAGTAATTTCACATCATTAATGACTAGATAATAACACAACATGAATTCCCATATACCTATTTGTTCATTACACTTTCAATCGGCCTACCATTTTATGAAATTAAATTACAATTGATAAATGATAAGAATAAATAAAGAATCTATGATAATGTAGAGGGTGGGAAAACAATGTCAGATGGGTCAGAAGCCACCAGAGAGCCACTTTAAGCTTCCAATGTCAGAAAATTTTCCCGGACCCCCCCCCCCCCCCCATCGAGAGGGGGCGACCCCCTCTCGTGCTCTCCCCACCGACGCCTTCGGCGTCGGGTCATCGCTTCGCGATGAATGGTTATACCCCCCAATAAAATTTGCTTGCTACGCCCCTGATCTGCCCCAATTCAATAAGATGAGATACCAGTAATTCCCACTGACTTTGAAATTTTATATTAACAGAGTAATGCGGGCTCTCGCTAAACAGCAGGCATTATTGTAACTGATATTGGCGGAACCATATGTTCCCCAGAGCACTACCGACAGCAGTCACATGAACTGGCTATAAACATTCTCCTAATTAGTTGGCAATTTACTTCAAGTGAGGAATGATGTACATGTACGCGTAATGCACACACGATGTATCTTTATAGGGCACTCATAAAACGATTTATTATCCTTACCAAAAGTTTAAGTGGTGATTTAGAGGACCGCCACCTGTCGTGGAGTTTGGAACACTGTCTGTAATGGCATCTTAAGTGACACAAATACAGAATTTGAATTTGATACACTATGATACAGATATAATTATACTGGGATGTGGTTGTGACGGGCCAGGGAGTGAGGGGACTGGGGGTACAGCGGCCCAAAGTTCGGCCCTGCTTGAAAATTCGGGCAAAATCGGATACATGCCGACATGCCTTATATAGTCCGATTGTCACAAAATTAAGTGTATGGACCTTGTAGAATTACATTGAATCAAACTTAGAGAGAAAATTTCAAATTTGTTGCCCGAATGTGCTCTGATCCCATAGGTTATGGAGTTTAATTATATCTACCATGATATATCAGCTTCACACTTTGTGGAAATTCCCATGTTTATGAAAGGCAATCAATTATATTGACATATGGTTTGGTTTCGAACAGGAAGCCAGTAAATCCCATGGGTCAGTTATTATCCAATATCGAAACTGGTCAGTGGTAAACTGTGCAGTTAGAAGACAATTTTAGCACGATTAGATATCAGTGGTTGTTTAAGTGGATGTGGACATGGGTCATTGATCAGCATATGCACATATGTCAACAAGTGTGGTAATTACTAGATGAACCATGACTGCAGAGTTATGGAAACTATATTATATATCAGTTGGAATTTTGAAGGTTGGAGACTTAATAACGAAATTCTTGTTTGGCGTGTGTTTAAAGCACATGAATCGCTAGCTACTCGAGAAGGTATATATTTAGTCATAATTATTGTGAGATTCATATTCGAGCACCCCCTCCCCAAAATGTTAGGGCCCGTACGCCTATGTATTAAACAAGCGTTTCCTCAGGAATGTTACATACTGGGTTATAGCTCTAATGTATCGATATGATGCGTTCCCAGTGTTTGGTGCTGCTGAATTAGGCCAAAATGATAATGCTAAGAAAAATACCGTTATTTTGTATCGATTTGTCATTATCATAGTTTTTTACTAATCCGAGCGATTTGATAAAAAGACAATACCTGTATGAAACATTTAAAAACATATTACATATCTGCAAAAAATATAATAATCGCTGTTCTAAATCAAAAACATAGATGTTCGACAAAAGCTAGGCCTAATTGCCCACCTCTTGTATCCATATGTTTACAAAATCAGACATACTCTGTATTCGACTTCTTTAACATTATTCAATTCTCGGGCACTTCTTTCCAGTTCATCCTCATCCATTCACCCTTAGAAAAATAGCGGGAATCCCGTTGTGATTTCTGTGAAATTTAACTGTTTTGTGTGGGTGGACCACAATTTCTTCTTGTCAGTGAATTCGAAAGTGGAGCGGTATTTCAAATAAGTGAAATACAAGTTACAGTTGGAACACCGATTTCACCGGTATCCTTGTTTGAAATCAATCATTAGATCTCAATCCCATAAATTTCCGTGCCGCTCTGTATTACTGCAGTTCGAGTCCAATATGACTTTGTGAACAGTTTGTGATTTTCTTTTACTTGTGCATGTCGTGGTAAAACGTTACATTTGACTCGATTTGCGTTTCGTCCAATATGACTTTTCACCACAACCTGGAATCGTATAAGAAAAATACATACTGTACAAAACATTGTATAATAACTTTATATTTAGCAGAGAATAGTACGCATCAAAACTGTACATGAGTAAAGTTAATGTATATGAAAAAATGAGGCATGCAATCAGGGGGGGGTATTCAATGTTTTCCATACACCAGGCCGGGGTGGGTGGGTGCTTCAGACTCCGAAAAAAGTCACTTTTTTCCAAGGGTTACATTTTTTCCTCATACACAACTTTTTAGAGATATTAGGAGCACTAGGTGTTCAGAAACATTTTTAGGACACCTCAGACACATTTGGGGAATGGGTGTTTAGTTAGTTTGGATATGGACATGATACTACTCTGCAATCCAGGTTACAAACCGACACTCATGAATTCGCATATTCCATCAGATCACATTGTCATGTACTATGTTACTGGTTTGTGGTGTAAATGGCAGTTGTGTCGACCAATAATTAAAGTAAAATAAATTGAATTAAAGTTATTCATTTAAGTCATATTTATAACATAGTCTTATTTGAAATAGACTATATAGACATACATCTATTAGCAAATGAAAACAAATAGACAACACTTGGTGCAGCTTTACACATTCTGATCTATTCTCAGACTAAACAACTGACTGCATGGATGAAATTAAGAGGGCGCCCCATGGGTAAATTCTTCAAAAATCTATCTTTTTAAAACGTGAATTAACAAGATTTCATTCAGATTTGCATTTCCACTAGATGCTATGAAACATAAAGACTATAGATTTAACCCCAAAATGTGATATAAATATTTCATATAGTTTTAACAGAAGAAATTAAAAAAATTTACAACAAATTTTTGCGCGAGTCGATCTAAAGTTCCAGAAAATATTTTGCGACAAAAGTCACATATATACAAACCTTATAATACCAACTGGTGCATGCACAATGTTTGCAGTGTGCAGGGAACCCAGTTTGCATGAAATTTACAGAAATGTAATTTGATCTGCATGTAAACAAAAAACATGCATGCACAAGTTAGTATTATAAGGTTTGTATATATGTGACTTTTGTCGACAAATATTTTTTGGAACTTTAGATCGACACGCAAAAATAATTGTAATATTTTTAATTTCTTCTGTTAAAACTATATGTTTCATAGAATGTAGTGGAAATGCAAAACTGAATGAAATCTTGTTCACTTGCATTCTAAAAAGAGAGATTTTTGGAAAATTGACCCATGGGGCGCCCCCTTAAGGAACGTTTCATTTGGATTTCCGAAAGAAGAAGCAATGTTGCACTTGATGGCATTATGCGCTTCATCTCAATGTCTACCATTTTGGATGTGCAAGTTGGACCCGAATGCTTCATTCTCTAGTAACTATATCCAAACGTTTAGTCCAACAAAATCACACACTGGACATTGTTACGTATATGGCCTATACTATTCCCCTATCAGTGCATGGAGATGTCTGTGTTAATTGTTCATGTGGCTTTAAGCTGAATTTCAGAACGGTTTTACAATTTAAAATGGACTAATGGAACCAGAAATGCAAAGAGGGTAATATTTGTATTGCTTATTAACGGTTAAATTGTGTAGGATAACCGTTGTCAGATTTGGAGGCCATTTGGTGGTGGGTTCCCCAGATGAAATTGAAGAAAAAACTGTTTTCCTTCGTATAGGGGGTGGTGGGTACCCAAGAGCCGGAAAAATATTTCACCCTGATGTATCGGAAAATTTGAATACCCCCTAATGCAATACACAAAATGGCAATAAAATGATATTTGGAATATATATATGACAAATGTCGCCCTTCACACATGTGATGATACACAATGTATAGGATTGTAAGATTATTGTAAGACTGTATTGTTTATAATGTATTTGGAGTTATTATTGTAAGATTGTAAGACATTATAACATAATTTCTCATTTTTGAACATTGTAACTAGATTAGTTTGGACGCACACTCGCGTGTAATCAATTAATGCTATGGATACCGATGATCTCACGCCACGAGTAGGCGAGGTCATAACATGCGTAGCATCCCTGTCGTGGGAATAAGCCGAACACGACCTACATACATGTATCAGGTATACATATCAATGTAGGACCCTAGAAAACTACCACAATTTGAAGTGGCATCACGGCTATACACAGCGGATCTCATCAGGTTGACTTTTCTAAAAATTGTCGGAACTTCGGGCAACGCTACAATAACAAAGGAATTCTTCGCATTGAGTTTATTTATTTTATTTGTTTGTGTTTACTCTTCCAATTCTCAAAGATTCATGAGAACCATACAATACATACAATAATGTTATTCCCCAAATGTGGATAAACATGCAGATGTTTAATAATACAATGTTGGTTAACAGTATGTGTGTTCTTGTACTCGTCCACGTTGTGGACATTCATATTGGACGAGACGAGCAGCAGACTGTACACGACGTTGTATGATCACAATTTGATTATCTATCTGCTTTATCCAAATTTGGAGAATGGAATTATTGTATAATCGTATAATATTGTATGGATCTTAGAAAGCTTTGAAAATTGGAACAGTAAACACGCGGAAGTGAAACTAAAGTTTCAATGACACTGAATCGCTCAACTTGGTGTTTTATTTTCTTGCAATTTGAATATTGTGAATGGATTATGTTGTATGTTTATCACCGCAAAAAGGTTTGAATGCGACAATGAACAAGACGGCCAAAAAGCAGCCATTTTTGGAAACAGACCGGATCCCAAATAGAATATTCCATCTATATATGTAATTTACTGAAGACAAGAACTGTGACATGTAGGCCACCTTGATTTACGTAATGGGCCCCCATTATCAAATCGGGAACCTGCTGGTCACTAGTGTTACATCCACAAATCAGTACAGCAGTTTCGGGGAAATACAAGTTACAGTTGGAACACCGATTTGTTCTTGGTAGAATTTCACCGGTATCCTTGTTTGAAATCATGAGATCCCAATCCCATATTTTTAGTACCGCTCTGTATTACTGCAGTTCGAGTCCAATATGACTTGTTTTGTGTCCGGACTCCAGGTGACGACACAAACTATTTTTTCGCATTGAGTTTTTCCACTGCCGTGTTTATTGTTCGAGTGTTCAAAGCTTTCTGAGGATCATACAACACATACAATTAGACAATGATTTTATTCCCCAAATTTGGAAAGGCATGCAAAAGCAACTGTAATTATACAATGTTGTGCACAGTATGAGTTTTTCTTTTACTTGTCCATATCGTTGTGAAATGTCATATTTGACTCGATGCTGCGCATTTAGTCCAATGTGACTTTTCAACACAACCTGGAATCGTATAAGAAAAATACATACTGTACAAAAATGTGTATAATAACTTTATATTAAGCATACAACAGTACGCATCAAAACTGTACATGAGTATAATTAATATATATGATATGATGAGGCATGCAGTAAACAAAATGGTAATATAATGATATTTGGAATATATATGACAAATATCGCCCTTCACACATAATTATGGTGATACATAATGTATAGGATTGTAAGATTATTGTAAGACTGTATTGTTTATAATGTATTGGACTGATTATTGTAGGATTGTAAGACATAACATAATTTCTCATTTTTGAACATGGTATACTAGACTGAGTTTGGACGCACACTCGCATGTAATCAATTGATTGTTATATACTGATGATCTCACGCCACGAGTAGGAGAGGTCATAACATGCGTAGCATCCCTGTCGTGGGAATAAGCCGAACACGACATATATTATAAATATCAGTTAAAAATATCAATGGAGGACCCGAGAAAACTACCAAAAAATGTAGTGTCCTCACGGCTATACAGAGCGGCTCTAGTTCGACGCACCATGATCGATGGTTATTAATGACAATTATTACATACCCTATACACGAGCATGTGAATAAGAAAACATCCTATATTCAGATATTACATGTGATTATGTGTCCAATCTCTCCGCAGATGATTTAACGAAAACAATCATAATATTGTCTATATCATTCCTCTCACGTCACATGATAATCCTGAAAAAGTCATAGCTATAGTAGACTCTGGTAGACTCATGAAAGTCGCATAGGACTCACTGAAGACCAATGTGACTTTCTAAAAATTGTGGGAACTTCGGATAACGCTACAAAGGAATTCTTCGCATTGAGTTTTTTTCTATTTTTTGCGTTTACTCTTCCAATTATCAAAGCTTCGTGAGAACCATACAGTATATACAATAATGTTATTTCCCAAATTTTGATAAACATGCAAATGGATAATAGAAATATCATTATACAATGTTGGTGTACAGTATGTGTGTTCTTGTACCCGTCCACATTGTTGCGGAAATTCATATTGGACGAGACGAGCAGCATACTGTACACGACGTTGTATGATCACAATTTGATTATCTATCTGTTTTATCCAAATTTGGAGAATGGAATTATTGTATAATCGTATAGTATTGTATGGCTCTTAGAAAGCTTTGAAAATTGGAACAGTAAACACGCGGAAGTGAAATTAAAGTTTCAATGACACTGAATCGCTCAAGTTGGTGTTTTATTTTCTTGCAATTTGAATATTGTGAATGGATTATGTTGTATGTGTATCACTGCAAAAAGGTCTGAATGTGACAATGAACAAGACGGCCAAAACGCAGCCATTTTGGGCAACAGACCGGATCCCAAATAGGATATTCCATCTATGTAATTTACTGAAGACAAGAACTGTGACATGTAGGACACCTTGATTTACGTAATGGGCCCCCATTATAAAATAGTACGCATCAACACTGTACATGAGTATAATGAATGGATATGAAATAATGAGGCGTGCAAAACACAAAATAGCAATAAAATGATATTTGGAAAATATATGATAAATGTCGCCTTCACACATAATTATGGTGACCTGGAACCTGCTGGTCACTATAGTTACATCCACATTCGAATCAGTCCAGTAATTTGAACCAAATCAGTCTGTTAGTTTTTGGAGATGTTGTTTGTTCGGAAAATATTTAATTTTTGCTTACCTGGGCCCCCATATGTCCTTTAATTAACGATCGGCCACTAATAAACTTATCTTATTTCACACAATCCAGTGATTTTTGAAGATGATTTTTTTTTCTTAAATATTGACATACTAGTACTTGAGTCATATGACCTTTACCACTGGCTCCTAATTAACTGACCGATCCATAATTAACAAATATTATTCGCTAGTCATCCAAGAAACATTAAAAGCAAATATGAGTAAAATCCGGGCCAGTAGTTATTTTTATTTCTTTTAGAAACAGTTACTGTTAACAGCATAGTGTTATAACCTAAATTAACGGATCGGCCTCTAATGAAAAAATCTGAACCCCGGCGACCCGAGAAACCTGCAAATCCGTCTGGTAGTTTTAGCAAATTTAAAGGAAATATTGACAATATTTATCTGACCTTAAAGTTAAACCCTACCCCTAATTCACATACCGACTTCCAGTGAAAAAATCTGAATCTTGCCATAAACAGAAACAATATTGAAATATATACAGACTTTGTTGTCAGACCAATCGGAAATATCGCAAATATTTAAATAAGCTGTATTGAGCACCCCCACCCCGAGGAAAGAATTAAATAAATAAAATGCGCATTCTACATACATATGATGTACTCTAAACGTAACTCCATGACTTAGGGGGACCGGGGCTAGTTGGAACAATTTTCGGAAAATCTAACCATACATTTATGTCTCAATCTGATGTTACATATTCGGAAAATTGCACTTCATACAACATGTATTACCTGTTACACATAAAACATGCAACATTTTCATGTGAAAAAGCTTCTTTTTAAAAATAGGCGGCCTTGAAATTTGGCCTCGCTGGTGTTCGAACTAGCCCCGCCCCGGGGCTAGTTGAGACACCCGACGGGGCTAGTTGGAACACCAGACTTCAACACCTTTTCTTGACAGAGCACACTGTAAAACAACAATTTATTTATCTGATACGTTGTCACACACAATTATTTAAATTTATGATTCCAAAGAAATTTCCGACGACGGCAGTATGTGTATAGCCGAAATGAGGTAAACACCATAAATGCAACCCACACCATATAAAAATCAGTAGGTGCGCCATAACGTCATGTTGTTGGTGACGCTACTACAGGAACGAATGGGGTGTTCCAATTTGCCCCGGAGGGGGTTGCTTGAAAACAGGCTTCGTTTCTCCGAAACCATGGGCGATCTGTTTCCAATTCTTATTGTAGGGGATGATCAAGAAGATGTGATATAGATTTGGATAAAAAAAAACAATTTTGAAAAATGTCCGTCAAATCAACGAATTTTACTTTTTTATACGAAAAACAGAAATTTCCAGTCTGTGTTGTTCAAATATCCGTATTCAGCCATTTATTTTATTTTATGGTGCAAAATAGTATATATAAATTATTAAATCGAGTTATCTCCCGCGTTCCAACTAGCCCCGTGTTCCAACTAGCCCCGGCCTCCCCAACCATGACATACATCTAATATTTGACCATAACCTCCAAATAAGTACCGGTACAGTCATCCAAGTGTTCCACTATCCAGAGTGCTTGCTTTTTACGGCTTCTGATAATCTGATTGAATTAATAATCGAAATAATATATAATATGTTATTGATATTTGTTGTATTGTTTGTTTAATTTTGCTCTATTCTTGGTTGTGATCCCACATTGGATTGGTACCAATAAACATTTGAATTGTCAACATACGAACCAACCGTTAAGCCGAAGACACATAAACGCATGTATGTGTCTTCGGCTTTACAGTTCCTGGCTTTTGTTTAGATCTTGATGGTAAACACAAATAGCGTTATTTGTTACTGCATTCCTTATATGGAAATAATAAAGAGTGTGTATATCATTTGTATGTGATTAACCAATATAATTATGCTCTCTTTACGCACTCTGTATCAACACAATCAGGCTCTCGTTTGGGTAAAACCTAGTAGATCTTCATTCTTCACGATAGCGTGCTATTTACTCGATGCTTTTAATATGGTGAAATATGAACAATACTACGGCCAAAAAAAAAACATCTGTGTTTCCGGTTTCCCGACCTACCTGCCGAAATTGGGCCGACCTGGATTTTTTTTTTTTTTTTTTATGCATGTAAAATTGACACTTTTTGTCCATCAGCTTTGTCATCTACTATAAAGATAAAGGCTGGAAAATAAACCATGGCTTTATTTTAGCACGTGCTAGAATAAAGCAAGAACGGACACTCCAGCTAGTATAATCAAGTCACGCTCTCAGAACTACATGTACAACCAAAAATCTTGCAATCGATTTAATTGTTTCCTGAAGAAATTCCCCATTAATTTCTTATCCCATTTAAACAAATTTAATAGATGTTAACGACTTTTAAACTTTGGCGATCGATAATAACAATACAGTTTGACAAGATACAAGGTATATTTCCTCGTATGATTCAGCAAATGGGGAACATCGCTAAAGCTCGGTCCCCCATTTGCTGAATCAACACGCGAAAATAAACCTTGTTTCTCATCAAACTATAAGGATATTCTATTATATATATATATATAAATATAGTATATACTATGTTTACATTCAGCAGCAATTATTTTATATTGAATTTTCAAAAAGAATTTACTTCTATTAAGATACATGATTACATGTATTTGTGGATGCAGATGAATCCAAATATTCAGGAATAAATCTGTTCTGTTCTGAGAGTCGCACGGCCAGGTGAAAATGAGATGTCAACACGATGGCATAGAAGTTGTCTAGACTTTTGCTAGCAATGCCGATAGTATCAATGTTGTCATGTACAGTATTGCGCAACATTGTGACATGGTGCCATGAGCCACGGCAGATAGCATTTTTGTGTCCCTTCTTGGAACTCAGATCACTCCAAACTTCATATTCTGGGTATATTGTCAGATATAAAACTAGTTTTCTGTCAGAAACTTCAGCAACTGGATACAAAGGTATTGAGAATACCAACTTTTATCTTGTTTTTTTAGAATATGGTGCATTATAGAAGGATTTTGAAAAAAAAAACAAATTGCCAAAAAAAAAACATTTCCCTACCTGGATTTTTTTGCTCATGAAATCGGAAACAGCCATGTTTTTTTTTGGCCTTGCTGCCATGAATTTTCAATGAATCTACTTAAGAGGTCAGTGTTTGGGCAATATTGTACATACTAGTAGATGAGTAGCTAAAATACATTTCTACATATTAAACTAGCATTCAGATTCATGTGCACATGCGCACAATTACAATTCCTCTGCGTGCACGACCTGGCTGTCCGGTAATATAATTTATAACTTAAAGAACATTAACAGCTATGTTTTTTTTTGGCCTAAACACATTTTAATATTATTTTTGTTTGTGGCGGTTGGAACACATATTACTATTTCGGCAAAGAAGACCACCCAATATGAACCGAACTGGTTGAATAGTTCAGATAATATTTTAGAACATTCGAACGGACTCACGAACGGACAGTCCTCGATCAACAGACCAAGCGGTATGAGTACAGCTCACTGTGATTTTAATAGTCTACTGTTGATAATCCATATACTATCACCATCGAGTGCAGTTAGCAAAGGCGCCGATAGTTTTTGTGTTAACACAAATGACTTGCGCTGAATGGCTGACTTACAAAACCACATGCATGCCTCCGGCTCTATTGTCGGTTCAGAATACCAATGCACTTTCGCAAGATCATGTGTTACACTGAGATTGTCACACTTGACTCGACAGAAGTATTGTATTCGTCCAAACTGTACGTATTTACCTAAGTGCGTTTTTGCGTGAGTAGGTCCTCTGTCATTTAGTATATATACGATAGATGATATTGTCTTGGAATTACTCCTTTCCCTGACCGCACTCCCATAAACAATTCTCCGACCTGTCTGGTGATTGTCGTGTGTGTGAGCTGAGCGTACCTCATAAGTACAACTCTCACATGTGTGTCCAATTACTTTTCCCACATATGAACGTTGTTTTGTCGAAACACCACTTTGGTGTTTCGCCTTCCTACATTCTCTGTACGTATTGTTTTCTTCATCAGGTTCATTGGCACACATAACTTGCCTATCACATGTTTCCATAATATTAGGTACTCTGCCTGTCGATTTCATGAACTGACACCAATCATATATTATATATGTTTCCATTGCAGTTGCCTCGGGGTGTCGCATATTCAAACAACGCTTACAGATCCAAGAATTAAAACGTTCATACACATACATCCAAGTGGAATATACTGGACCGTACCTCCTCATCCCATCGACCAGATGGTGTAAAAGATGAGTTGTGATATTCTGCAGAAATCTGGGAAATCTCTTTCCAAACACGCCAGTGCTGAATTTAAGTGGTCATCCAATTGCTGCAGGTTGTCATATATAATACTTTCGCCACAAAGCTGCTCTAGACAATCAAAAAGCATGAACAGTGTGTTCCGCTGTTCGTCGCCCAACATCGATCGCAGGCAGTACTTCAGTATACCTTGCGATGCCAATTGTTTCCAGTCATGGGATTTCAGAGCGTTCGACTTGGAGAAAAATCTAGCAGATTTGGTGCCAAATCCCAATGGTGGACGAATTGATTCTGCCCTTTTATCTGCAATATGGAGTTCCTCTTTTGTCAACAAATATGGTACCCTATTTGTCGAGTCCGATACATCATTTGTTCTTTTTCTTTTCTTCGAATTAGTTGTCGATTCTGTCATAACTGGTACGGTTTCATTCATTTCCCGAATATCCACGAATCTGCCGAAAGTTTTCTCTGTGGCCACTAGTTTGTCTATGTTAACTTTACGTCCTATAATAAGGTTGAAAATATTTTGTACAACGTCTTTGATTGTATGGCATGCATCTGGTAATGTGTCCGTTATTCTATCAAACTCTGGGATGGACGATGTCACCCTATCCCCTTTACACCCAGTCGCTGTTGCTATTGTGGCGGCATCAGTTTTGTTCCGACTCATATCAAAAGCCTCTCTGTAGGCATGCTCGCTCTTGTATTGTCTTGGGTCAGGTCGGTTTGTAACATCAGCGCATTTCTCAATGAAGTTTGTTTTATCCTCGCGTATAGGATCAGTTTCCTTCAAATATGATCTGTTCGAGAGGTACATCATTTTGGCGTACCCATGGCAATACTTCCCACGGATCATGCACCAGTGGCAACCCTGAGTTGCCCCACTTCCATGTTGTCCGAATAGTTTGCATAATCCCGGGTAATCAAGCACATAGAACAGGAGTTTAGTTTTTACATCAATAGGGGCATCCATATATGCGTTGTATGTTTTGCACTTAGCCAAACAGAGCAGCTCGTCTATAAGTATTTCCAGGTATGCGTCAAGATTTTTTGCTTCACTGTGATCATTTCCTGGGATAATCGCAACGAGCACAATATTGTGGAAAGCATTTCTCATGTGCCTTGGCCAGTTGAGAACTGTCATCATCATTGGTGTCATTGAGTAGATCACACCGATATTATGGAAAGGGTTCACACCGTTCAATTCCAATGACAAGGCCATACCACTTGAGTTACCTCTGAATAATCCAGTTTCAGAATATAGGTCTGTCCACATCTTCGATTGGTGTAAGTCCCATATGTCATCGTCGCCAGTGTCATTCATTGTTGCATGAGATTGCATGATTTGCGCCAGATTAGCATCACCATAAATTCGCGCGAGTCGGGGTCCAACTGGAAGATAAATAAATCGCCGCTTTGGGATCAAACTTGCCTGATGATGTTCATGATACCTCGGTTCCGAGCAAACTGGACATTGCACCAGATCTGCATATGCATGTTTTGATGAATCTCTAAAAATTACACAGTCATTGGTGCAAACATGAAATATCCGTTTTTTCACGAGATATGGTGCAATCATTGTTCTGGCCTCACTGTACGATTTCGGCAGTATATCTAGATTATAGAGTCTCCGTTGCAGCCGTAAGTAATCCCCGAATGCCGCTTTGCTGATAGCTGGGTGAGACGAGAAGAGGTCGAAATTCACAGCGAGCCATTGTAGCAGCGTCATATTCGTGTTTCCCAAAGTTTGGCAAGCCAATCCAGATGAATATAGTTCCAATCCATAGTCACAAGACCATTCAATGTCACCAATAATCGTATCACTTCCCGAGTCTTCAGTAATTTCAGAATCGCCGTCCAGAGAATCATCACTGCTCGATTCACTGTCGGTTTTGGCTTGGAATTCACTGGAAAGAAAGAATTTGTAAGGTTACATCAACATTGGAGCCTGGTTGATAGTACTCACAGAAAAAATACTAGAACAGTTAATCGCCACACAACATAATGTTTATAAGGCATACTAGTAAAAACTCATTCAATATGAGCTACGATATGCGTTGCATGCCATATCCTTCAGATTCAGATTATGTATTGGCTCACAAATCATATTAGACATAAAAGCTATACACTGTTAACTAACATATAATATTTATGGTGTGCATGTGCATGATTCAGGTGGGGTGTTGTTATCATGGGTAAGAACAAATATATATACGAAGACGTTACCAGATATCTAGAAATTTTGTTTACTTGGAAGTGGTGCGATATATTCGGCTTTAGAAATGCGTATTTAAGTGCCACGGGGGGTGTTCCTATCATGTTGAGGGCCTCTCTGATGTAATGATATACTTTTGTCAGGGTTTTGCGGTTAGATAAGTTAAACAAGATGTTGAGCTTGAGCGTGTCTGGTTTTTTCCAAAACATATTCGAGCCATTTATTTAGTTTTTTTTCTGTTGACGTAAAGTCTTATTGGTATAGTCTATCGCAATCCATGGTCATAAGGTTGCCCCAATAAGATAGACACCGATGCTTAATAATTACTGATATTGGATAGATTCCAGTCTCTCCGTAAACCAAGGGGGTCATCGTTGATTTTTTAAAACCGAGGATTAGTTTTAAAAACCATAGTTCCAACTTTTCGAATGTCCTAATGCTCTCATGTCCCCATACCTCGGACCCGTACGACATAATCGGAACAATAGATCTCTGATATATTTCAAGCACAGTTTCGATTGCACAGGGGGTAATCGGGTACAACGGCGGCTTGTAAAGGCACGACCGGAAACTGATCGCACAGCGCAAATTTCACAAGGATAGATACAAAACTAACTCTATTCTTCATTAGTATCATCGTATTTGCGAATATCAATGCGACAATGTTCGGTCCATATATATATCGTTATATAACCACAGATGAATTCAGTTGTGAAAGATACTAGTATAGCGCAATATAGCCATGATAGCAACATTTGCTGACCACTTTTGAAAATATCCCTCGGGACTGCTAATTTGGTGCACGCTGTTGGCAAATCTTCAACGTAATACATATGGAGTACACCGCTTTTCTAATCGGGAATCATCACTCTGTCTGTTGAGAAAGACACATATATTTCCGGTTTGTTTTGGCGACATAAGAGTATATTTACCACACTAACGTGAAAAAATGAGGTACGGCTGTCGGTTTGTGAGCATTTGACACGTTGAGTTTGCAGGCGGCCCGCGGCCGTACCAAGTAGTTGCTGCCAGCCGTATGTATACAAGCAACACATTTTACCAGTTTCCGGTCGTGCCTTTACAAGCCGCCGTTGTACCCGATTACCCCCTGTGGATTGGTAATTTGTATTTCCTCAAGGGTGTACATTGCTTTCAGCTGACTCGCATCGCGCATTGCGTTCACTTATAAAAGTATCAGATTTTGTAAACCATGTACCTAGATACTTGTAATGGTCAACCGTTTCGATTTGTTCACCCCGTATACTGATTGACAGTGGGTGTTTTTATTACACCGTCGCCCAAATGTCATCGCTTTGGTTTTGGAATAGTTAATATTCAACTACCAGAGGGCACAGTTATCAGATAATTTATTTATCGCATTTTGTAAGCCAACCTCCGAGTTAGAGAGTAAAACCGCACAAGGGCTAACCGGAAACGCGGATTCTAAGAGTTTCGGAAGATTCTTAGGCTGCCAACGAAGGTTCTTCCAGTTTTAAGAGCTTTTCAGAGAGGTAAAACGCACAAATTCATGTTCGCAGGCGTATTATTTCATTATGGACAGGTATGTAGTAATATTCTATAGCTATCCCAGTGACCGGGCCATTTGGGAAGGCAAACCAGCAGTTGGGATGGTTGTATTTGTCGGAAACATTCCGTATCCGCTGCAAAAAAAGTTGTACCCTCGGCAGGAAAATGCCTAAGTTCTGAAGAACGCGCGATATTTCCGTACAAAACTAGCTTGTGGGGCGTATATCAGCAAGCGGTCAGGTAGACCAATATCTTAGAAACTCACACAGGGGATGCCAGCGCCGACGACAAGGGTAGCACTTTGAGAACTGGTCGGCTACGATGTATTCTCGTCGAAACAATGCCGCAAAACGGATATGCTGGAGACGATATGGCTACTGGGGCAATCTATAATACACATGTACGTTCCATAACAGATCTGGATTGCGGCAACAGACTAATTAAACCAGAAATGGTTGTAAGAATAGCTGCATAGTATAATACGAATATATATTATAAAGATTCTACTTTCTAGAACAAACCGTCTATTTAGATGGCATTTAAGGTTATATTTCCACTATTATTTAGTCCAAATGTCACTTTCCTGTCAGAAACTCATCACACACGAGCCTCTGTCAGGCTCAGTGTACGCTATTATATATGTCCTATATACTCCATGCTATATGTCGACATGCACCATACACATGTAAATCTAAACCGTCTCCGAGCAGAATTCGGACAAAAGAGGGCATGTACCACCCCCCCCCACCCCTGGAACATACAAACATTGTTTGGCCATAAATCGGCGGTTAGAGTTCAAACTGCCATCTGATATTTTTGATCCGGCTAAAATCCAACCTGTGTGATCCGCTCCGGAAGTCAGAACAAAACACGGCTAATGTGGACATTTGTCATTCTGTTCCAATAGACAATTCAATTCACTCTTAAAACTGTATATATAGTATACATTTGTTTTTTTCGCGATAACTATAACTTTTATCATATCGAAATTGCACAATTTGACAATATCATGTGTTACCTATTCTTGAACACCAAGTTAGACAGCGAATCAGCGATGTATATAATAAACAGATCATCAGTACAGAAAGTTATCTGGTATGTCACATTCCATGCAGACGAAAATTCAATGACAGCAAGGAATGGAAAGTAAGTATTTCTTAAAAGCGTGCACGGTCTAAGATTTCTTTCTTTAATTATAATTATAGCCTATACTGTTCTTAGCACATTTTCTAGTTTTCGGTTATAATTTCAACTAAACGGATGTTTACACTAATATTCACGACTCAATACCAGTAAAATATATCTGTTTTGCGGCATTGTTTCGATGAGAATACATCGTAGCCGAATATTTCTCAAAGTTCTGCCCTCGTCGTCGGTGCTGGCACCCCTAGTCTTCCGCGTTGACATTTCTACAGCTAACCACCCTCAAGCTTATCCCTCCCAGTGGCATATTATAAGGAATTTTGAGCTGAAATTCCATGTGGGAGTTTCTAAGATATTGGGCTACCTGACCGCTTGCTGATATACGCCCCACAAGCTAGTTTTGTACGGAAATATCGCGCGTTGTTCATAATGAAATAATACGCATGCGAACATGAATTTGTGCGTTTTACCTCTCTGAAAAGCTCTTAAAACTGGAAGAACCTTCGTTGGCAGCCCTACAATATTCCGAAACCCTTAGAATCCGCGTTTCCGGTTAGTCCGTGTGAACCGTGTCGTCTGCGTAAATAAGAAAGATGTCTGGTGTACATTTGAACAGCGGTATCATCTAATCTTCCGTAATCTATTCCGTTACAATTACGCGATGTGTATTTCTAAAACACACTTCTTCCACAAAGCATTGAATTAATATTATAACAATAATCAGGTTATAAGTTATGAACTTATAACCAGTTTTGCACTAAATTAATATTTAATCCTTTAAGTTGACGATTTTGGATCACAGGAATCAGAAACACTTAAAGTAAATACATAAATACATATCATAAGTATAATATACACATGCATATCTTCCGGGGGATGCACCTTATACGTTCACACTACTATAGCATCCCCCTTCAATATATACCAGTTAAACTGCCTCTGAAATACTGAGATTATATGTAAACCAATTGCATTAGAATTTTAACATGCCTTTCATGTTATGTTTCTTTGTAGAACTTGAATTAATGCATGATTATTGTTTAATACGTGGTCACCAAGACCGGGCCATGGATTTGAAACAATGCATAAAATATCAATGGCATTCTTATTAAAAGAGGGTATATTTTATGTATCGTTTCATATTATTACATGCAGTGCAGCCATGGGCACATGTACAGTGTTGGGTAACTTCACCCTGTATTCGTGCCATCATGCCACCATTGCCATGCACAAGCAAGAAATAACATTCATTACTAAATACTAAATGTATTCGGTGCATATGGGAATTTACTGGAAATAAATAAGGGCCCTAATTAATAGTAGTTACTTAACTTACTGCCACAGTTACAGGACAATGATGGAAATATCATGAATATGAACGAAAATACCGGTTTATGACAAATCATCGCCGATACATACTGAAGGAATGACAAGTGAATGTATACACCACAACACCTAGTGAATTGAATCACTGCCGGTACGTGTACATGTATTTGTCTTTTTAACATTCATTCAGTATGTATTGGCGATGATTTTGTCACCAACTGGTATGTACTGGCCTCATTGGCTTGAAACCGTGTTACGACTTAGAGACTATTACTATAATACTCGTGTGACCGAAGTCAACGAACGGTACGCTTATTAATTTAAAGACAGAATCCCCCACGTACGCTTGTTATTCAGGACCCTACGTTTATTACTTTTTTCATGAAGTGTGACCACATCACTAACATATGTGTGTAATACACAAGAGCAACATTCTACTTTAATTTAAAACATGATTCATGTACTGGGCGTATCAGAGACCAGTGGACCCCTGATGTTTTTATATCATAATAGACTCCCAGACAGAGGTGTGATCATTAATGAGAGCAGGTGGTGAAATTGATACATCACTGAGTGTTGTGTAGGATTGGAATAGTCTTATCAGATGTATCATTCTGCTGCTACTATTCATTAAAGGGACACTAAATGTTCAGCGTTTAGTACATTTACAAAATGACTAAGTCCGATCACTTTTGGGTTCGATGCGGTATTTTGAAGAGGAGTCAATTTTGCTCAGAAAAAAATATTCACTTTATCCATGCGACTCACCAAAACCAATAAAACTGGCATTTGAAAAGGATAACAAGATACGCCCGTTATTAGGTCGAACAGTTATTTGATGAACTTGATGGTAAAAGGGGCAAATGTCACAATCACTCTTAATAAGAGTATGAATTAGAATGACGCCCAAAGTCAATTTAAGAAATGTGATTCAAAAATCAATGAACAATCAAATGAATTCTTTGATGACGAAAGCAGTATGTACATGTACATGTTTATTCACCAAATACACGCGAAACAGGTGATACTCTTACAGGTATTACATTTCAAGTAAAAATCATCCATGTATGCTGCTTTGTTTTGGGATCCTTATCATACGGCATTATTTACCTCATTATTTCATATTCATGACTGATTTTCTTAGAGAAACCATTTCAGGTTGATTTATTTGATTAACTAAGAATCAGACACGCCTATTATCTTGTTTATTATTGGGCTAAACACAACAATGACCAATATTCCGTTAACGAACGCTCTTTGGACTCAATGTTTTCGGGATTTTTGTCACAGAGGAATGCTACACTCGATATTGAACGATATTCGTTCATAAAATTGAACACTCCATCAAAATGTCTTGCATGAAATCAATTTTTAACATTTTGAAATCTGCATTTTTTTCATTACACCCATGCCCAAGCAAGGGCAACCGCAATCATGGGTTAAAACTTTAACGGAAGATAGCCGGTAGTTGTGGGCACACGATAGTGTTAAATTCCCGTTGTTAAATTTCCACTTATCCAATAATGTTTTTCACATGAAATACACTTTGCAATGTTTGAAACTTGCATTTTGTTCATTGAATTCACACTCATCCAACCAAAACAGAAGAGATGGGTTAATTGTTGTTAGACATCATTGCCACTACCATCCTGAAGATACGTGTGACATTTCATCGAGATCGCGCATATAGACCCCGAGATATTACCGATCAAATTCGGGGGACTTACTTTACTTGAGGTGTTTATAACTGAATTATGGGTATTTGTCAGGATTTAGTCAGAAATATGGCTTTCTGCCATTCATTGGAAAGCTCTTATAGTTAAAAGGGTGACTTGCTTTGAGCACTACTGTATATAACCTTTTAACTCTTTCAGTATCTACCAATTTTCTATATTTATTGCAAAGTTATTGATTATAATTTTAAGGTGACACATTGATCGAAATAGCTCTAGTATCTTACATTGTTATATAGCCCGAGTTTCCCCCGTCTCCAACAGCTTGTCATATTCGGTTGTGCTATGCAGTTGGAGCCGGTGCTTCCTCCAATAGGCCGCATATGGTGGGATTTCTAAGCGAATATTTGTTGTTTATGTTCTCTTATCATTGTATTTTGCAAAAGGTATAACGATTCGGGCAGAATGCATACACGACCTTGATAGCCAATGCATTTACAATGCATTTATAATGGTATAACTGAATGTGAGAACCAATAAGCAACTTTGACATAATAGATAACAAGAAATTCAATTAATTGATGAAAAAAAATCCACTGTCCATGCATCACACGTAGGGCCATGCGAAGGTTCGAGATTCGATTCGATTCGCGAATTGTTCGTCCTGATTCGATTCGATTCGATTGCAAATTTCGAAATATATCGAATCATCTACTAACATAAATTTCCTGACAAATTTCACCAACAGTTGTTTGGTATAGCGTCGACTGGAGATCACACCACAGTGAGCAATCATTCGCCCAAACTCCTGGGTGGAAATCCCACCATAGGCAGGGGGATATACGGGCTAATCATTATAGTTAATAAATTTGAAAGGAATATGGGTTGATACAACATTTAGCCCTGGCAATTAAACTGAAAGGGTAAACCACAGTAGAACTGTGGGAAATTTGTCGGGATTCAGGCAGAAATATGGCTTGGGCCAACAAAAAAAACATGTGTTTCCGGTTTCCCGACCTACCTGCCGAAATTGGGCCGACCTGGATTTGTTTTTGTTTTTGTTTTTGTTTTTTATGCATGTAAAATTGACACTTTTTTTCCATCAGCTTTGTCATCTACTATAAAGATAAAGGCTGGAAAATAAACCATGGCTTTATTTTAGCACGGCTAGAATAAAGCAAGAACGGACACTCCAGCTATTGTACATGTAGTTCTGAATAATCAAGTCACGCTCTCAGAACTACATGTACAACCAAAAATCTTGCAATCGATTTAATTGTTTCCTGAAGAAATTCCCCATTAATTTCTTATCCCATTTAAACAAATTTAATAGATGTTAACGACTTTTAAACTTTGGCGATCGATAAAAACAATACAGTTTGACATGATACAAGGTATATTTCCTCGTATGATTCAGCAAATGGCGAACATCGCTAAAGCTCGGTCCCCCATTTGCTGAATCAACACGCGAAAATAAACCTTGTTTCTCGTCAAACTATAAGGATATTCTATTATATATATATATAAATATAGTATATACTATGTTTACATTCAGCAGCAATTATTTTATATTGAATTTTCAAAAATAATTTACTTCTATTAAGATACATGATTACATGTATTTGTGGTTGCAGATGAATCCAAATATTCAGGAATAAATCTGTTCTGTTCTGAGAGTCGCACGGCCAGGTGAAAATGAGATGTCAACATGATGGCATAGAAGTTGTCTAGACTTTTGCTAGCAATGCCGATAGTATCAATGTTGTCATGTACAGTATTGCGCAACATTGTGACATGGTGCCATGAGCCACGGGAGATAGCATTTTTGTGTCCCTTCTTGGAGCTCAGATCACTCCAAACTTTCTGGTGAATATTCTGGGTATATTGTCAGATATAAAACTAGTTTCCTGCCTACCTGGATTTTTTTGCTCATGAAATCGGAAACAGCCATGTTTTTTTTTGGCCTTGCTGCCATGAATTTTCAATGAATCTACTTAAGAGGTCAGTGTTTGGGCAATATTGTACATACTAGTAGATGAGTAGCTAACATACATTTCTACATATTAAACTAGCATTCAGATTCATGTGCACAATTACAATTCCTCTGCGTGCACGACCTGGCTGTCCGGTAATATAATTTATAACTTAAAGAACATTTGGTCAATTATTAGGTCAATAAATATGTAATTTTAAATACACGGTTAATGGGAAAAGTAAAATATAACTGTTCTTGGAACGCTATGGATGCATGCATTAATATGCATTTCTAACATACTGTTAGATATCAATTAACGGAGACATGCAATATTTACCAAAGTCGTGAATACTGCCCCATGTGAACCTAAATACGTGCTCAAATGTTTAAATAATTTATTATTCTTACCTGTTATCCTTCTGTAGACTTTCAGTGCTGATATCACTATGAGAGTCTTCATTTTCCACTTCGCACGACATGGGCGATCCACTCGATTCAAAATTGTCGTCATCAGGTGATAACTCATCATCGCCATGTATACCTTTACTGCAACCCGACGATTCTGAATCCGATGAAGTTGGCTCCGGGGAGTTATGGTTACCGTATCGTTGCTCGTGGTTACGAATTATGCGGGTATCGATGGGCTGGCATTCCCATTTACATAATGCACAGCCACAGCGTGAACGTGAACTTTTCCGTTTTGCAGGTAACATGTCGATCAACTACATATCAACATATATCATTCAATGCACAGCTTGTCTTCCCAATGAGGCGATATTTTGAAGGTGACGTCGCACGTCATGCCTCACCAACACCAATATAGTAAATAACTTATGCGAGCATGAATCTATAGCATAGGCGGTCGTGTAATAGCTATATGCGCAGTGTATACGTCTGGGAACCACGTGGGAACCACATGGCCATTAACTCGTACTAAATTCCACAACACTCTGTGATTTCTGAGCCTGTTTGACTCGTGGCAGAGGATTTTTTCCAAAAGCCTGTTGGTATCCAAAGATTCCGGATAACGGTTTACTAGTTTCAGGTGTTAATCGAGTTAGAAAGATGGACTGGTTGCCGGTGCATATACCCTCATGTGACATATCGCCTAGTGTTGGCACACTCATGATCTATGAATGAGATACTTAGGCCACATGATAATGAAATGGCATACATGTAGCTGTCAGAGCAAAGCAAATGTACACCAGTGATTTTCAAATTTAATTGAGATCTGACACCCGATGTTTGAGGTAGCCCCGACGGGCGTCTAGACTGACGATACCACTGGTAGACGTTGGTTCAATGGGTCGGACGTGTGTAAACACAGTGCATTCACCATGTTCTAGGCCATGTGGGTATAAACATGTATATACATATCAATCGTGTATCTAGAATATTATATAGGGAACTGTGCAAGCTAAAACAAAACGATAATCTGGAGAGGGATGTATGTATATATAGTATATATTTATTACGTTTCGTACGCTCTCTCGTCTTATTGAGAATAAGATACTAGTTCGCGCTGCGAAATTAGATGATTTCTGATATTTACTCTTTGTCACTACTCGACACATCATTTTTGCCGGCGACACGATTTGGGTTCTGTTTAATGGCATGCATGTTTTAAAAATTGAGTTGAATCGTTTGGGATTCTAGTATCCTGAGATGCCCAATGGCATTACAGGAAGAAATACCTCAAATATCCAAACCTGGATTATACACGATCTCTGGTTCTGCTAATTGTGCCATCAATTCGCGTTATTCGACGTACCCACTCCACGGCAACCCACGTTCAAGCGATCAGGTGCTACTAAAACCGAACATGGGGTATACACTCTCTGGTTCTGCTGATTTGGTCATTTTATGTTATTCAACGCACCCCTCCCTCACCACAATCCATGTTCAATCGATCAAGTGCTAAGATGTCCGAACGCGAGTTATACACGTCTCTGTTTTTTGCTATTAAAAGCACCCCCACCCTAACCATCACCCATCATGTTCAAGCGACCAATTGCTGAGCTATCCGAACCTGGATTATACACGATCTCTGGTTCTGCTGAGTGAGCCATCAATTCGCGTTATTCGACATACCCACCCCACGGCAACCCACGTTCAAGCGACCAGGTGCTACTATAACCGAACATGGGGTATACACTCTCTGGTTCTGCTGATTTTGTCATTTTATGTTATTCAACGCACCCCTCCCTCACCACAATCCATGTTCAATCGACCAAGTGCTAAGATATCCGAACGCGAGTTATACACGTCTCTGTTTTTTGCTATTCAAAGCACCCCCACCCTAACCATCACCCATCATGTTCAAGCGACCAATTGCTGAGCTATCCGAACCTGGATTATACACGATATCTGGTTCTGCTGATTGTGCCATCAATTCGCGTTATTCGACATACCCACCCCACGGCAACCCACGTTCAAGCGACCAGGTGCTACTATAACCGAACATGGGGTGTACACTCTCTGGTTCTGCTGATTTTGTCATTTTATGTTATTCAACGCACCCCTCCATCACCACAATCCATGTTCAATCGACCAAGTGCTAAGATATCCGAACGCGAGTTATACACGTCTCTGTTTTTTGTTATTCAAAGCACCCCCTCCCTAACCATCACCCATCATGTTCAAGCGACCAATTGCTGAGCTATCCGAACCTGGATTATACACGATCTCTGGTTCTGCTGATTGTGCCATCAATTCGCGTTATTCGACATACCCACCCCATGGCAACCCACGTTCAAGCGACCAGGTGCTACTTTAACCGAACATGGGGTATACACTCTCTGGTTCTGCTCATTTTGTCATTTTATGTTATTCAACGCACCCCTCCCTCACCACAATCCATGTTCAATCGATCAAGTGCTAAGATATCCGAACGCGAGTTATACACGTCTCTGTTTTTTGTTATTCAAAGCACCCCCTCCCTAACCATCACCCATCATGTTCAAGCGACCAATTGCTGAGCTATCCGAACCTGGATTATACACGATCTCCGGTTCTGCTGATTGTGCCATCAATTCGCGTTATTCGACATACCCACCCCACGGCAACCCACGTTCAAGCGACCAGGTGCTACTATAACCGAACATGGGGTATACACTCTCTGGTTCTGCTGATTTTGTCATTTTATGTTATTCAACGCACCCCTCCCTCACCACAATCCATGTTCAATCGATCAAGTGCTAAGATATCCGAACGCGAGTTATACACGTCTCTGTTTTTTGTTATTCAAAGCACCCCCTCCCTAGCCATCACCCATCATGTTCAAGCGACCAATTGCTGAGCTATCCGAACCTGGGTTATATACGATCATTGGTTCTGCTCGGTTTGACTATTTCCTGCCCGTGCAAGCCCGGGCAGGCCCGGACAGGACACTGGGCACGTAGACGGTATAATATGATCCCGTATGGTAGTAGGATACATATTAACCATAGATTGTAAAACATTTACATCCACCGCCGGTTTTATTAACCCTATAAGTGCCGATATTAGCACATGAGAGCCACGACAAGCCCTTGCGGCTCCATTGGCCAGTGGACGGTATAATGTGATGCCTTTTGGTGACATACATGTAATACATATTATCCTAATATCGTAAGATATTTACTGGCTGTGTCATCCACCGCCGCTAGTGTTAACCATTAACTGCGGATAATAGCACATGTATGAGAGCCACGGCAAGCACGGGTGGCCCCATGGGCCCGTGGGCGGTATAACATGATGCCTTTTGGTGACATAATACATATTATCCTAAGATAGTAAAACATTTACTTGCTGTGTCATCAACCGCCGGTTTTATCAAACCTTTACGACGATAACAGCACATGAGTGCCATGGCAAGCCCGGGCACGTCTTTTTGGTAGAATACATATTAACCACATAGACGTGTTCTGATCACATTTGGCAAACTGGAGAAAATTATTCAGATTTGTCCCACTCCTCTACTTCCACTGGTAGTCTATGGTTTCTGGTTCTAAGTTTCATAATATATATATATAGTCGCAATCTTGCTGGTAACTACAGGAGATACTTTTCAAGAGAGAGAGAGTGATGTCTTATAAATTATGTATAGTTTAGTTATAGGGTTCGGCTAATACCTGATCCCATTTCAACGATACATAATAAGCATAGGTTACGAACGTTGTGTGAACCACGGCCGGCTACATTAACCCGTAAAATGTTGGCATTCATATTGGCATTTAAAGGGTTAATAAAACCGGCGATGGGTGTAAATGTGTTTGCAGTCTGCGGTTAATATATATGTATCCTACTACCATACATGTAAATCAATATATTGGGGCCTGCCCGGACTTGCCATGGCTCTCGTGTGCTTATATCGCTATTTAAAGGGTTAATAAGACCGGCTGTGGATGACATAGCAAGTAAGTTGTTTACAATATATGGTTAATGTGTATCCTACTACAATAATGCATCGTATTATACCGTCCATGGGCTAATATAGGCATTTGAAAGGCTAATAAAACCTACGTTGGATGACACATCAAGTAAATGGTTTACAATCTATGGTTAATGTGTATCCTACTACAATAAGGCATCATATTATACCGTCCATGGGCCCATCGAACTGCCCGGGCGTGTCCGGGCTTGCCATGATTTTCGTGTGCTAATATAAGCATTTGAAGGGTTAATAAAACATGCGGTGGATGATACATCAAGTAAATGGTTTAACTCAGCAACTCAGGACAAATCATTAAAATATCATACTCAACATTTAAAAATCCAGTCAATCCTGTATGTATTTTTCTATTTTGTCTTCCAACATGAGGAGGAATTCTTCTGTGCCAACATGGATGTAAATCTGTTTCCTGTTCTTAGACTCCATGCATACGGTATTGGGCACTCTCCATATCATATATTGCTCGTCAGGGTTTCTCTGTACATCACCGCTGTTCAGTTGGAGAGCTTTGCCGTTTTTTATATAATTCTTGTTAAGCACAATATTCTTATCACCATTCTGTATCCTGGCGATGGGAGCCTGGAATAATTCAATTAGCTATAGTAAAAGTCAATCTTATTGCGAATGACTGTTTGTGAGAAAGCTATATGTTGATATCTCACTTCCACTGAACATTTGAACGGTATGGTTGCTTCAATGCATGCGAAGCGACCCTGATCTACTGAATATGTTCTTAATGCACAACGTCGTGCATGTGGACACCATTGTCACTCTCGAACTTTAACAAACGATGGACTTTAACTTAGCATACGGTGAATCCCCCCTCCACGTGGCATAACACATAAAGAGGGCATACATATGATATATATGAATGAGATACAGGTGAACCACAAAAATGTGCATTTCCAGAATAAACAAGAGCCCGCCGTCGGGCGTTGTTTGCCCATAATTGTTAGGAGCGTATAAAAAGTGTTTGCCCATAATTACTACATGCGATAAACACAAAATGCCTCTGCAGATGTTAATCTCAATAATAAACACTTAATGGACACAATTGAAAAAATGGGCAGAGCCTCCGGCCACTACTTAACACTTTTTGAAAAAATTCTAAGTCGAAAAATGGGTATAACTCACCAGCCGACTAAGGTTATTACTCGGACACGAAAAAACGTTAACAGAGAATTAAACAATATCGAAGTAATTATCAGAATTCATGCAAAATTGTCGGACCGTACTCAAATTCTAACTTGACCTGTATTTTGATATGCTGGAGCCACATGCCAAGTTTGGTTGTGGTAAAATTATTCTTACTCAGGTTATCAAGTTCACGGACAGACGCATGGATAGAGGTCCCTACTCGCGAGAGCATATTTGTGGGGTGATTTCATTTGTTTATCCGACAATATATCTGTATAGAATGTCCAGAGAGGGACGATCAATTTCACCAGAATCATACATTTACGGACCAGTTCAATCCAAGTCTCGGATATTCCAAATTCATTAAATTATGCAGAATCGTGTTCCATAATTTTATACCTCCCCTTTTCAAGTGTGAGTGCAGCAGTTCGAAAATAAGCGCCCCAACTCACCACGCTGGACGGCCCTAACTTACAAATAAAGCCTTTAAAAATTCTACATGGATGGCCAATGACACCCAAAGATTTACCAGTCTCCTTTGCCCATCACATGTGCCATGTTACTCCAACCCATGTGCACTGACAGTCCCACCCACATCCACGAATAAGAATGTATTGTATTCAGCCCAAGATATCCGGCAATGTAGTACATGTACCAGATGAGAGATCAGAGGAATTGATAATTTTATTGAAAATTTGATACTCATTCAAATACAATAATGATGGCATTAATGCACCGGAAATAGACATGTAGATAATTACAGTTATCGAACAAGCAACTAGTGAGAATGTGTTTCCAATGCATGTATGACCTCTGGGCCATCACCAAATTAACTACTTTATGAGAAGTGGACATCCCCTCCCATGTCTGCCCCTAGCTTAAGCCTTCGTCCTTCATAATATAATATAATGATGGGTGCACCCCTTGCGTAACCCCCACACACAAATACAATATACATAGCAATACCCACCCATTTGAAATATAATTAGCTGAGGTGGTGTTCCCCATGACACTTTACATTGTAGAAAATCAATGGGTATATATGTTAGCTCGAATTGAGCTTAAATTATTTAACGTTTTAAAAATGAATATCTCCACATATCCCTCTGATTCAATGTCTCGAATTGAAATTCTACATGTATCATCACATTTCTAAACCCCACATGTGGAATTCCCTATACCCCAATAGGAAAACAATTTGCAGGCACAGGGTCCAAAACAAAATCCGACTATCTTGTGTATGGGTTCTTCAAATTCGTCGTAAGAATGAAGCAAGATAAAGTAACAAGGGGTGCGCATCAAAGATGGCTTTTGTCGAGTTTTTTGGCAGTCGATCCAAGCCTCTGCTAATATGGCCCACAACTCTGTGAACAAAATTAGGACAAAACTGGTTTTCGAACTCGTCCGAGATATTCGTCCAAGAGAATCATATACCAAATTGCTTGAGTTATCATGCTAACGGTGATAAAATTGCTAAAAGATAGAATTTTACTGCCAAAAATCTGTAAACGCATGAGTCTAATTAATTACCGCACGGTTGTCCACAGTTGTGTGAAAGGGATAGCCGCGCAGCTATCATAAACCGCATGCGTTGGCCGCAGTTATGTGAAACCAGCTTTAGAGAGCCATCAGTTTGAGATGTACATATTTTTATATTTTGTTATCATATAAATCAAATGTTATTCAAACTGCAAATTAAATAGCATGTATCTTGGCATATTGTGGCAGTCGTGTTACAAAAGAACTATTTTCGTGGTTGCAGTGTTTTACATGTGAGAACCGCTAATTGCTGGAGAAACCCATGAAAATGACATATCAGGCAGATCACCCCATGGGAGCGTTGCGGTAAAAGCACCATATTTCAATATATTTTGAAATCGATTGCAGCTATGTGATGGATATATTGTTTGGATTGTAGGACAAAACGCCCTACGGACATTACGCCCTTGGACATAACACCCTTGGACAAAACGCCATATGGTGGTATAGTCAATACAAACTAAATAATGTATCTGATAATAAATAACAGATAACATTACACAGCTACATGTATCCCAACCGAAACAAAATTATATCATTTGTTTTCTCGTTCATTGGAACCAAAATGACAATTTTATGAAAATATATCGCTATTGAACATATTTTTAAATGAACGAATGGTTTCGTTCAAATATGGTTTACTTGTAATAATGTTATTTAATTTACACAAGAAAAATTACATGTATCGAGACGTGTTACGTTTATATCACACATGTATGCATAGGGCGTTATGTCCGAGGGCGTTTTTTCCGTATATGGCGTTTTGTCCGGATACAATTGTTTGAAACGATTCGCATCTATTGTGTGTTCCGCATGCGGTAAACGCATGCGTTAGCAGAAAACGTGCTTTATTGGGAGAAAGTCGGGGTATTATACGGTAAAGCTTGCTTCGTGGAGTAAGCTTCGTGAAGCAAGATGTACATGCAGTGTAATGTTATAGCTTTAAGAGCTATCGAACAAGTGAATGCGAATGAGACTGTTCGTTCATGGGCGACTGCAGGTGGACTCAGAGTAAGGTTACTAATTGGTTAAATATGTAATGCGAATGCATGGCCTCACCTGACAATTAGTTATATCCGTTCCATTAAATACACCGAGATAAATGTTTCCACCTGCCCATTCCATCAATTGGATTTTTGTTTGACGAATGTTGATGACTGGCTGATTTCTCGTTGATTGCTGGTTGATAGGTGAATGGTTCGTATGTGATTGCTTACTGCTTGTTGACTTGTTGCTGATATGTTGCTGGCTGTTCGCTGACTTACTAGCCACTGCAGATTGACTGATACCGGGTTGCTCATGTATACTGACAGTAGTTAATACGGTGCATGTTGCCTGTTTCTCTGGGGTAACACTTACGATGAAAGTTTTTGGATCTGTTGACCGACCCGATTGTTTCATTTCTTGTAATGTAGTCTTCTTGTGGACTGTCTTACTTGGATTGTGGGCTGGTTTACCTGGAGACGAAGTGCTCTTGAGAATTTTGGTAAATGCTGATGTTAATGTTTCCGTTTTCCAGAGTATCAACTGCTTCTCCCCCAGATTTCTGAAATGGGATACTCCGGCACTTGCCCTTGGAAGTTCGTCACATTCCATGACGTTGTTGAGGAAGATTTTTTTCGTGACCACTTCGGAATATACATCCGAATGTCGTGCGATGAATATGGCTTTTGCTATCGTTTTTCCGCTTGAACTTTTAACGTTTAAATTTTCTCCTGGATCGAACAACGGGCCAGCTTTGGTTTCTTGATTATGCGATGAGTGTCGTTGTTTTGTCTTTCGTTTCCCCGATACCTTGTCACGTTTGTACTTGCGCCTGTTGGCTAGCCTTTTTCTAAGGTGTTCCAAAACTGTCACCTGGTGAGTTTCGAGTTGCGGACATACTTTGATAATATTATCTTTGAACATCTCCTTTTTAGTTTCTGGAATGTCGTTAATTATTGGGGCGTTTTTCCAAATTCGAGCTGCTTTGGCACAATCTCTTATCAGACTAGCAAAATATGTTTGCGCTTCCGTGGGCCTCCCTCTGATGCTTTTCTTCGTAAGCATATCGTCTGCCGTGTGATATTTTGTTGTGCCTACTAGTATGCGATTGGGCGAAACAGCATGGTCACGCTCCTCCTGAGAATGGAGGTTCGACGAAATTGAACCGATTGTGGGTTTCGAATTTTGTGGATGTCCCAAGCAAGACAAACGTTTTGATGATTTCATCTGCCTCATTTTATAACGGTCATCGAATGATGTACAAAATAGATCTGAGATGTCTTCATCCGTGAACGAAACCAGCATTTGAACGCTCACATTGTTGTCTACAAAAGAGAAAACACACATCAATATAATTTATAAAGGACGCTTCGATCGATAAACTCAACATATTATGGGAGAGCTACCGTAATGCGTCATATTCAACTAACTCAATACATTTGACTCACCACACAACACACATCTAAACGGTTTTGGGTGAAAAGTAGCGAGCGCTGTTTTTATTCTCTTCATCTCTTGATAAAATTTATTCATGACTACTAATTGATATCCATGGGATCGCCGTTGGGTCTTGATGTTTGTGTCAGAAGCAGAAATCATTGTTCTCGTTGTATCTCGTACATCCTTAGGAGGGTAGACATTAGCAAGGTGCAAATCATCCCTTCCGTATGGGGAAGCATTTCTGTCCGCTTACTGCATGTGGAAAAACTATCTATATGAGGTTTATATTTTAACACTTTTGATCGATAAAATAAATGCGAATAGTAAGTTCATAATATGCATGCATAAATCGAACATCGAAGTTTCATCCCTTCTCTGTTTTTATGAGTTTTGAGGCTTCTGTGTGTATACGCCACTATATAATGTGCTTGCGGTATGTTTGCCCATAATTACTACATGTGATAAACACATAATGTTTATATAAGTAGATTTATTACCTCAATAATTAACACTTAATGGAGACAATTAAAAAAGTGGACAGAGCCTCCCGCAACAACTAAAGTCGAAAAATGGGTATAACTCATCAGACATAACCCATGTTTGAACTTGACCTGCGTTTGAAACACGCAGATACCATATTATGTTCTGATAAAATAACAGAAACTGCAGGCGGTTAAATTAACATCCGAAATCAAACAGTTCAACGGAGAATTAGAATCTAATTCGAAACAATGCTCAGAATTCATACAAAAATCATCTGACCGTACTCAAATTCGAACTTGAATTGTATTTTGATATGATTGAGCCGCATACTAGTACCAGGTTTGGTTTTGATAAAATTAGTCTTACTCAAGTTATCGATGGGAAACCAAAATGTTAACGGACAGACGGACGGCGAGACAGACAGATAACATAATACGTCCCTTTTTTAAAACGGGCATATAAAATGATTTGCGTTTATATACGGCGAGCCAGCCCTGTCATCTGAGCTTTGATGGGTGACTTCCTCGACTCGAATCAAATATTTTTGACCCCGAAGCCATTGAAATAGTAATTGAGAGGAGTTTTATCGGATTGAGTACCATTAAATAGAGGTTATCACCAAGTGCTATGCATGTGTGGATATGCACGCTTGTATTAAGCCAAGGCGGTGTTCCTGAAATTATTGTGACGAGCCTGAAGGCAAGTCACGATGTGTGTCGGAAACTCCACCGTGGCTTGATACAAGCGCTCAGTTCCACACATAGTGGTGAAGATATTTATCATATAATTTTTCTTCTAAAAAAACTCTTCATTTCCTCCAATTTAATCTTCTATGTTGGTCGCTCGTTATCATTTTAATGTAAGCATAAATTTTTGTCTCAATTTGAAACAATTATCGACTGGTCAGATATTGAATGTATATTCAATGCATACTAGTATTTTGTGATCAATAATGTTCTTTCAAGATATAACATTGTTTACATTGTTTAATTGATTCAATAGTTAATAAAATTTATTTTGATACCTGTAAGTCATTATTTTCAGTTATTTTAATCTGCAGTTGCAATGTTCAGCTGGGGTTGCAGGGCTATGATACCCCCAACAATTAGGTCCAAAAAACTTAGTCATAAGTAACTAGGTTACCTTAGTCAGAACCCCCGTCTCAAAACTAACTAGCTCAGCTTAGTCAGAAATGACTAAGGTTGCACTTAGTCATTTCTGACTAAGGCCTTAGTCATTTCTTACGAAGGCCTTAGTCATTTCTGACTAAGGCCTTAGTTATTTCTGACTAAGGCCTTAGTCATTTCTGACTAAGGGCAACCTTAGTCATTTCTGACTAAGCTAAGCTAGTTAGTTTTGAGACGGGCGTTCTGACTAAGGTAACTTAGTTACTTTTGACTAAGTTTTTTTCTCAGTGTGACCATGCTGGTCGTCCTAAAGGTCGTAACTCAGAACTTAGGTTCAGAGTCGACGGACACCCAAAGCATTCCAGATTTCCCTTAGTCTAGGATTCAATAAACGCGAGCTATCGGAATGGTTATCGCAAAAATGCCTGGGACCATTGAGAGTCATCAGGGTTATTAACAATTCCTGCAGACGGAATTGCAAGGCGGAGCTGCAGTGACGAAATACCGTGCACGCATTGAGTCTGTTTATTATGACGGCGAAATAACGCGTGCATGTATTGATTGACACCCTCAGTAAATGAGTGCACGGATTTCACAATGCAGTTTAGCTCCAACTTGCAAGAAATCTGGAAGGCTTTGGGTGTCCGTCGACTCTGAACCTAAGTTCTGAGTTACGACATTTAGGACGACTGTTCGCTGATACAATATCAAAATTTCTAACTGCAAAACATTTGGAAATGCTTTCTGGGAATGTGAGTTGCAAAACAATTTTTTTCCAGCCGCAGAAAACCCACCCACCCCTCTTTATGTATCGACTTTATAATATGTAATTGGGATCAACCGCAACAAATCAACCAAAAACTATAATAGGCCATGCGTGAATTGAGGTGACGTGTCGTGTGACGTGTCAACATCCAGAATTTATAGGACCGACCTGGACCGGCGCCATTTTATGGCCAAATTATCGTCGATTGTGAATCCGAATGTAACACAGTCATATCTGGACGTAAATTATTGATATCAAGGTCACCCGTCGTGTTTTTATATTTTAAACATGACTGGTAAGCGTTTACTGGCACTATATATACGTATTTAGTCGGTCTAAACCAGATTGACATTAATTGTGTTCATGCACAATACCATCGCATGACGACACGCAGATAGTGTTTTCCAATTTGGTTACCTATATTACGCCACGGCGATGGCAATTGCAACCATTCGAGTAAACTAGAGTCTCCAGGACGGCTGGGACTCTCACTTGTTCAACGGATCATTATACGTGTTGAAAAAATACTTAAGACGACTAGATTAAAGCCTATTAAAAGTATATAACCATCATAATTCAAAAAATTTACAAGGCACTTCCATATAAGTGAGCACTGGGACCAGCATAGGATTTTTATCATTCAGAAACGCATATGGTTTTATATATAGTACTAATGGTCTGTACACGATTCAGCCCCTAAATGTTATCTGTGCATGATGCCATGGGCAAATTTTATACTAGGACTCATATCAATGCTCCATACCAAATTTGAATGAAATACTTTCACTGGAATTGGATAAAAAGTGGTTTTACCATATTTTTCAAATAGTATTACTGGTCCATAATCCGGCACCTTAATAACAGTAATCTTTCCATTACAGCCCGTAATCCCTAACGTAGGGCTCAGTAGATCTCAGTTAAGAAGTTAAGATGCAATTTCACATAAGAATTCATTGGTACTAGCATAATAAGAGCTATTAAAAGCAAAACACCCATAATGCTCAGGCCGAATCTTAAAAACCACGTGCAGCCCCTAAATATGAAATTAGCATGGTGCTATGAACAACTCTAAACTAGTAGGGGTCATGGTAATGATTTATGCCAATTGTAAATTAAACCCGTCTGATGGAACTTGAGAAGGTTTTAAAATAATTGATGAAAATAGAGCTAACATTATAGGTATTGACCCACCCCCGCGCCTCCCCATGAGCTGGGCCCCTAATTAACCAGGTTAATGGTCCTGAACTCCAGTGGTACTATAGACCTTCAAACCAAAAAAATTACCAATCTGCCCAGTGGTTTTGCATTGGGACCAGTATACCAAAGTTCTGAACCATGTGCAGCACCTAAACATCAATTGAGCATGACGCCATGGAAATAACAAGAGTACGCCGTCGGGCGTGGCAAGATACGCCCGTTATCTGGTCGAAAAGTTATTTGATGGTAAAAGGGGCAAATTCTGGTAAAAATAATCGGACCGAACCCATATTCGAACTCAGCCTTTCATAAACCCACACGCAAAATTTCATCGAAATCCGTCGATCGAAACTAAATTAAGTTATCCTCCGGAAACCTAAAACCTGCACAATTCTAAGTCGAAAAGGAACCATAACTCTGGTACAAATAATAGGACCGAACCCATATTCGAACTCAGCCTCCGGGCCCTGGTCATAAACCCACACGCATAATTTATTCGAAATCCGTCGATCGAAACTAAAGTTATCAATTCTAAGTCGAAAAGGAACCATAACTCTGGTAAAAGTAATCGGACCGAACCCATATTCGAACTCAGCCTGTGGGTCCTGGCCATAACCCCCACACACAAAATTTCATCGAAACCCATCTCTCCAAACTAAAGTTATCATCCAGAAACCAAGTGACAGACGGACGCCCAGACGGACAGACGGACGGACGAACCATTTATATAACACTTCCGTTTTTTTCTCAAAACGGGCGTATAGCTAGGGGTCATAGCTATGCTCTATACCAAATATAAATGAAAACTGGAACTTGAAAAGAAAATTTAAAAAGAATTCATGACAATAGAGCTAAAAATAGAGCCGGCCCCTAACTAACCAGTTCCAGTGGCCCTATAAACATTTGATCCAACATTTTAGCCCAATATGCCTGGTGGTTTTGAATTGGGACCATTATATCAAGATCAAAACATTGTTAAAATATTACCAAAATATGCTATTTTTGCATTTTGGCAGACATTTTGACAGGCATTTGGACGTTTATCACCACTTTTAGGTCAATATTCTGCTAGTATTGCCTCTTATGAACCCAAAACGGTCACAACACACTAGATAGGATTTCCAATGCTTTGAATACTAAGAGGCTGGAAGTGTTACCATATTGATTGATTGATGATGACTCCGACGAAATTGAGGATATCGATGACTCATCACCTGATGAAGTTGACCAGGGCGGCCAATGTTGACTTTCGAAACAACTCTATTTAATTTATCTTCATCCTTTCATCTATTTGGGAATCGATTGAGTTGGAAGAAACACATTTACACGCATTTATAGTAAGTACAACATGATATATACAATGCCGAGAATTAGGGGGTTGATCTGTTGTGCGGCAGGTAATTATTAATTTGGGACGATTTGTGTGTGTGGGATGGGTTAGAGTTTTAGTTTGTGGTAAAATATATAATATATCACCAATAGATGTATAGGAACATAATGCATACTCATATATAGCAAGTATGCATCAATTGATTGTATTTACCTCCGACTATGTATCGACATTGTGTTCTCTCGAACTACGACTCTTTGGGGGAGGGTTAATAATTTTGCCCGTGTTCGAAATATCCTATCTTGCTCTTTTCAATGATATACAACACGCGATTGTTATACAAGCATATTTCGATCTGGTCGAAATAAAATAAGCAACTTTGTGTGAATCGTCATGACATTTTGGGTTGAAGAGAGGCGTTCTACATCTTAAAGTCAATTTTTTTCTCGCAAATTTGAAATTGGGGTACCAATTTTCTAATTATGGTTAAAGACAGCTCGGAAATGATATAACATTAGATGTATTTGATGTAGTGTTTTCGATTCTGGAAACATAAACAGTTGTCAGTGTTATCGAAATATCAACGAAAATGTGCACGGGTGACGTTGAAAATGAACAGAAATTATATATTTTGCATCCAAATAGGTCTGTGCAACATACAGATTCAGAAACTACGATAATTTGTCCATAAGAATATACCTGTCGCGTAAATTCTATACGCCTAGCCTATCTATAACACTATCGGCGATGGAACCACTTCCGATCACAGGCCCCGGGGGCAAATATTTGAACCACACCCTCTGTAACCTGGATAGGTTACAAAGGGTGTGGTTCAAATATTTGCCACCTGGGCCTGTGCTTCGATGTAACAGTCCGTACACAGTGGATGTCATACAACATGTATTCATAAACTTTTCGGATGTTTGCGAGATATAAAAATTACGAGGTGGGAAACATTCCCAGGCGGTCCCCTTTGATCATGATCGTATCCGGAGAGATGGATACGAAAGGATTTGTGTACTAACCTGTAACAGCTGTCAACCCTTCGTCGCTAATTCCTTCTCTCTTGAGAATCTCGATATGTGAAATGTCCGACATCATGTGTTCGGAGATAATATAGAACAGCAAGTAACAGCACAGATCGTGTATAACTCAGGTTCGGATATTTCGCTCAGCACAGATCGTGTATAACTCAGGTTCGGATATTTCGCTTATCGTGTGGAGCGAATATATATAGGAGGCCCACCACATTTAATGGTGCAAAATTGATGAATAGGTGTGTTTTAAGATCGTTAATTTTTTACAACCAATGACTTCGCTCAGCAGCTGTACCTTGAATATGATATCCAACTGAGAGGGCGTTACTCGTCAATCGTATTCTTCAATGTCCGTTATGAAGTACTCGATAGCAGCAACTATCAGATCTAGAAGACTGAAGAACTTTGACGGAAGTCACGGAATGTCAATTAAAAGGCTCATTCACACGATGCGATTTTATCCCTGGAAATGTATATAAAACGTGTCACGTCTCCCTGTTAATGTCATAGGAGAATATACCTCTCTCTCATACGCGAATATATATACACATTTCAAAACAACCCAACAATCCGCTTTATAAACACCTCAAAATAAGTAAGTCCCCCAAATTTGATCGGTAATATCTCCGGATCTATTCTTGTGATTGCGATGAAATTTGGCAGGGATCTCCAGTATGATAGTAGCAACAATCATTAACCCATAGGTTGTGTTATGACTGGAATAGTGTGAGTCCAATGACAAAAATGCAGGTTTAAAAAATTGCAAAGTGAACTTCAGGTGAAAATATTTATTGGATAAATGACATTTAATAACGGTATTTTACACCACCAGATGTCCACACCTCCCTGCTCTCACCTGTTAAAGTTTTAACCCATGAGTGCTACGATGCTTGCTTGGGCGTGAGTTTAATGAAAACAATGCAGGTTTCAAAACGGTAAAACTTGATTTCAAGCAGGAAATTCTGATGGAGTGATCAATTTTATGGACGAATATTGTTCAATACAGGGTTTGGCATTCCTTTTGGACAAAATCCTGAAAACATTGAGTCAATAGGGTGCAAATTGGCCGAGCATTCTTGGCTGCTGTGTGGCAGCCCCCTCTCAAATTGGGACTAATACCTTTTTCGTTTCAAAACATGCTCGTTCAGTCTTTTCGAAAGTGTGAAATCCAATGTTCCTAGATGTTCTCGGATAGATACAAATACGAGAAAATCACCGTTTAGACAGGAGTAACGCAAGCAACTTTGTTTTGGGGGCATGCAAAATATCGTACTTCGGGGTTGGGTCTTTACACTACAACGACGAACGGCCGGTTTACTGAATTCAACGCGAGCTCACATTTGTCCTGTTTTGTGGCGAAGGACTGGCACCACATCCTAATGAACAATATTCAACCAAAATGTTTGATTTTTCATTACAATTTCTTCTTTGCAACCTGTTTTCAACATTTTGAAACTGACATTTATTGATTACACCCATGCTCAACCAAGCATTACAGCGCCGGTGGGTTAACAACTTTCAGGAATGAGAGCAAAGAGTTGTGGGCACCTGGGAGTGTGAAATTGTTGGTCTTAAATTTCAATTAACCGATACAAATTTCAGGCTGAAATCCACTTTCAATTTTTGAAACCAAATTTTTTCCATTAAATTCACGCTCATCCAGCCATAACACAACAGATGGGTTAATGATTGTTAGCCATCGTTGCTACTATCATACTGAAAATCCCTGCCAAATTTCATCGCAATCGCACGAATAGATCCGGAGCTATTACCGATCAGATTTGGGGGGACTTACTTATTTTGAGGTGTTTAGTACAGCGACATGACAATGTGTTTCCCTAGAACAGGATAATATTCGGAAACTATTGTTATTAACGACGTTTCACATGATTTCCTTGGTTCATGTCGTTTTGCTAATTTGGATGATCGGGTTAGGGATGCAGCCTGCACGGCGTGATGAAGGATTTAGTGATACAAGGAACAAAATTCAAGATGGCTGCTGTCGGCCATCTTTTTTTTAATCGAAATTCAGAAAATTTTGATACCTTCCATCTATAGTTCACCTTGAAGCTACATATGAAGTTTGGTGATGATCAGATGAGGGATGCGGTCTGCACGGCGTGATCAAGGATTTAGTGATACAAAAAACTAAATTCAAGATGGCAGCCGGCAGCCATGTTTTTTAGCAAAAATTTAGTTAAATCGTTAATCGATAGCTCCCATCCCCCATTGATTTCGATCGGATGAAAGATGCAGGCTGTGGAGGGTGTCAACGGATTTAGTGATGCAAAGAATAGAAATCCAAGATGGCCGCCGGCAGCCATGTTTTTCAACGAAAAATTTTCAAATTCAATAGCTCCCATCTAAAGGTGATCCCAAACGTGCCTGCAAAATTTCAAAATGATCCGGCCATATATAAGGGCTGTACGGCGTGCCGATGGATCCACAATTGAAATACAAGATGGCCGTTGGCGGCCATGTTATCTATCGAAATTCAGAGAAATTCGATAGCTCCCATTTATAGGTCACCCCGAAGCTACATATGAAGTTTCATGATGATCGGATGAGGCCTGCATGTAGGGCGTGCCGAAGCAAATTGTTGACGGACGGACGGATGGACGCCCCGACGGACGGACGGACGGACGGACGCCGGACACCAAGTCCGGCGTAAATAGCTCAACTAAGTTGAGCTAAAACGGCTCTGTGGTATGGTTAACTTTGCGACGGACATCTGCGTAAAATTCGTCAAAATCGGAGTTGTTGACCGCCCCAACTGCAACCATTCCTATGCGCCTAGATATTCACCTGGTGCATATCTGAAAGTGTTTTCAACATCGTAAACCCCTAACGTTGCGACCAAACGTGAACTCCATGTTTAACTGTTTGTATAATTCAATATAGATACAACGAGTTTCGATATCCCACTGTTGATTGTACATGTCAAGCAAATTACTGTGTTGAAGGGATTTCGTTCGTTTGCTTCGTGCTTACTGTTGCTGTAATAGTTGAGACCAGGGGCGTAGGAACCGGGGGGCAAGGGGGTATTTACCCCCCCCCCCCAATATTTTCCAAATGTTAGTAAAAATATTTGGCAAACTAATGAAGTATCGCCGACGATCGCGGCAATGCACAGCCCACGATACATACCCACACCATACATACCTCCATGATACATACCCAAACTATACATACCCAAACGATACATACCCACACTATACATACCAACACTATACATAGCCACACTATACATGCCCACAGTATAGATACCGACACGATACATACCCACACAATATATACCACCACTGTACATACCCACGCTATACATACCTACACTATACATACACACATTATACATACCCACACTATACATACCCACGCTATACATGCCCACACTATACATACTCACACGATACATACCACCACTATACATAACCACGCTATACATACCCCCACTATACATGCCCAGGATACATACCCCCACGATACCTACCCACTATACATACCCACTATACATACCCACGATGCATACCCACACTATTCATACCCACACGATAAATACCCCACGATACATGGTGATGTGTGTATCCATGTAGTCTACTTTCTCATGGTTGTTTGTGACATATTTACTTTCTGAATATCTGATCCCAGTTATGGGAGTAATTTCACATCATTAATGACTAGATAATAACACAACATGAATTCCCATATACCTATTTGTTCATTACACTTTCAATCGGCCTACCATTTTATGAAATTAAATTACAATTGATAAATGATAAAAATGTTGATCTAATCTATGATAATGTAGTGGGTGGGAAAACAATGTCAGATGGGTCAGAAGCCACCAGAGAGCCACTTTAAGCTTCAAATGTCAGAAAAATTTCCCGGGGGAGGACCCCCCCCCCATCGAGAGGGGGGCGACCCCCTCTCGTGCTCTCCCCCACCGACGCCTTCGGCGTCGGGTCATCGCTTCGTGATGAATGGTTATACCCCCAATAAAATTTGCTTGCTACGCCCCTGGTTGAGACCGTAACACATGCGTTAATTTTAGTGGTGAAGAACATACCACATGTTGATGTTCCACGTAAGATATTTGAAGGCTTGCATTCATTTTGCTTATCATGTTTCTATTAACGAAACAGTGCGTGGGCCACAAATCCGATACGATTTAAACAAACCGGGATAAGGTGTCTCGTACATGTGGGATTAATTACATCCGTATACAGGGTGAAATTTGTGTGTCAAAATCATATCAGCTTGATGGTAGATCTGATTCAGACTTTGATATGTACCCACATCTGAGCGGTTGAGTCGTAGTATGTATATGCGTCCCTCCGTCCGAATGATTGGTTGAGCATAACTCGCGAATGTTTTGAGATCTCAACTCAAATATAAGCTATTGTCGTGGCTCTTCGTTCGGCGTCTGTGAGTCTGTCCACACACAATTCCACAATGTTAGTTTAAACAATATTTATTCTAAATCTAACACATGAAGAAAACATGAATACAGGTAATCGATAATATAGGATATATGAACATGTGTGATTAGAAGAGGGTCTGACAACAAGCAAATTGCTTATATAAAGTCATATACTCGGAGTTCATGTAAGAGTCATATTAGACCGACAATTTCATGGATGATGACATTGGGTGATTTTCAGGTCGGTCGACCAAAAGAAAGGGTCGTCAGCAGCCAACTTGGATTTGATGATAAAATCTTTCAGTACTGACCACAGCTCGCATCAATATTCTGATCATGGAAAATGGACGCCGGCAGCCATCTTGGAGTTCACCATTATTCATCAGTAAATCATTTCGCACGGGCTACAGCCTGTAGCATTCATCTGATTATCATGAAATTGTTCACGTATTTTGACATTAACATGTGGACGAGAAAGAGTGTTTTTAATGTCGCCCGGTCGTTCTCGTATTTCGCAATTATTCATATTTTAAGATGCGAAAGCCCGGAGACATTTTTAACATATCATTATTCAGAATTTCAGACATAGAGTTCTTGCAGGTGGCCAGTAGTTTCATTTGTGAATTGGTGGTAAAAATGTGCTAACCCTGGATGTGAAATTTTCAAAAATGTGAATTTTGGAGCCTATTTTATGTAAAATCTTTTGGTACAGTTTTTTATCAAATTTCATAGGCTAAAAATTCAAAAACTACATCAGGGTGTTCTACAAGATATGTATTTTATGGGCTGAGACTCTGAATCTAAAAATGTTCAGTTTTGATTACTTTTAGAAGTAAGATTGTAACCCAGTTGTTTGTTTGATAAGTACACAATAATTGCAAGGCCCAATCCTCTGCCACCACCAGAGACCACTGTCCCATGCGTTTGACCTGGTCAATATATGCCATCTCCAACACTGGAGAGTCCCCCAGCTCACCGAGAAGATTATAAACTCTTGACTGCACACATCATTATAGAACAGATACACTAGTGAATGAGCCCAACTTATTTACTGTTGTGGAGTCCAATAAATGACCAATATAATTTATACACTTCATTAATTTTACCAACAGTAATAAAATAGAACATATTTTTTTAATTCCAAGTCTCAGCTCATAGTATACATATATTGCAGAACACCATGATGTACATTTAGTATTTTTGCCATTTGAAGTTTCACTAAAAACTGTACCGACAACTTTTTACATAAAATATGCTGCAACGGTCATATTTTTGAAAAATTCACATCCATAATAGCAAATGTTTGCAATAATTGCAAGGCCCAATCCTCTGTCACCCCCAGAGACCACTGTTCCATGCTTTTGACCTGGTCAATATATGTATCGGGGCAAGTTCAACGTGTGGTACTCGTATGTATAATATATCGGTAGTACTGTTTATTATATCGGTAGAACGTCAGATGCAGTACATACGTCTTTCAGTAATCACTTAAATTAATGCTACACAAAATAAGGCAATTAATATTAATGATGCCCTTAACTTCAGAGTTTGATGTTCTCTAATTCATATGAAAGACTACGTTTTTAAAATTATTTTAATGGAATTAAATGTTAATGTGTTAATAAAACCATTAAACTCTAGAATTAATTAATATAGATTTGCCGTCATGTGGTATCATCATGCATGCTGAGTGAATGAACCTTCGCGAATACCGAATCATGACCTCGAATCGAATTCAACTGTTGATATCCTGAGTCCGATACACTGTTAAAACAGAACCGTGAAAATTCACGGTTATTTGCCGGCAATTTGGGGACCGGTTGGACCGTGAATTTTTCACGGTCTCACCGTTAAAAAATTTACAGCCAATCTGTGAATTTTTCACGGTCTGTCCGTTAAAAAATTTACAGCCAATCCGTGAATTTTTCACGGTCTGTCCGTTCTTCACTTTACAATTGAACCGTAGAATTAAACGGTTACGCCGTTAAAAAATTTACAGCAAAACCGTGAATTTTCACGGTCTGCCCATTTATCAGTTACAGTCACACCGTAAAATTCTTAGTAATTAGTCTGTTCATGTATTGACTTTTGTGGTCATTAATATAGGCCTGATGATTGAAAATTGAAAATCTATTCCTTATAATTTCAAAGATATTTAGCAATATTGTAAATTCAACTCCGGACAGACACATGTATTATGGGAAATGCATATGAAACTGGGGGTAGTTTCATACAACCTTAGTAAAGCTGAAAGTGTATTTGTATGTATTTCATGAATTATCTAACCTGAAAATGCATTAACTTCTGAGATAACTTTCTGTGCACATATAGCTTAACTGCAACTATGCTAAATCATGCAGTCCAATTTCACTGCTAATATACATGTACATGTACCGGTATGTATAGTTTGAGTAAGTATAGAGTGTCAATGAAATCTATTAAATAAAATGCACAGACGGTTATCGCATATACATGTAGGTTAGCGCGTTTCCAGGATAGAAAACTCTTTGAAAAAACATACAAAGACAACATCTTTCCCTTAATAGTAAAATGTAAATATTATGTAGACAATTAACATTTAATGAACCTGATAAACTGATGAATCAGTGACACAACAGTCAACATATTCCTCTATCCATGTACTTGATTTCTCCATAACAGTATACATGTACATATCCAGAAATTTCCATGTCCGGTTGGTCAGCCAATGTATTGGCAACAGTATTTCTTCACAAAAATCCAGTTCATTTGAAAGAACATCCGAAATATCATCGAACAACTAAATTAAACACCACCGTCCTGCAACTGTCAACTTTATATATCAGACAGTGCATCAGTTGCCATCGCATGCTTATAGGAAAGCTGGTTGTCGTCGCTGAGTCTTATATTCGAATATTGGAACTGTCTCGTGTATCAGAATATCTCACTTAAATTTCCACAAATCTTGTAAAATTATATTCAGTGCATTTCTGTGCCAGTTCCTATTGAACATTCTCGATTTATTGGAACCAGCTGACACCAGCAAGACCGGAACAGTCCATAATTCACTAGAATATGTTTGAGATGGTACTACATGTATATGTAATAGACCATAATTGTAGATACTAGATTTCATTGAACCAATCAAGGAATATGTTCTTCAGTCACACTCGCGCACACACACCCTAGGCCTAGTACCGGTACTGGTACCGTACTTCGGTTATTACACATCAACTTGAGAAGATTGTACTATCCGTATATGTTGTGTCCGATGTTTTTTCGCAGATACTCGGTTGATGCTAACCTGTGCAAGCTCAGTGTAGCTCCTGAAAGAAAGAATAATTTAATATATTAGTGACTCATTGAATTGCATCCTAATTATGATTGTTATTAGGGTGACATCTTACCTGCCTGCACTTTTTTCTAAGATTCTCGATTTTAAAATCATATTATGGTATTGTACCAGAGTACATGTAACTTGATTGTAAGAAAAATACCTTACCAATTCAAAGACAACAGTCTTCAAAAGTTATACAACAATGTGACGAATGTCACAGTTGGCCTATTGGAAGTATTGCCGTGTTCGGTCAATCAGTGCACATGCATCAATGCGCTTCAAATGAGACATGATAGTACGTAATTGAATTACCTTATCATGGAAGATGGACTTATAAACATTTGAGACCAATGTAGATGTGGTTTTCAGTGGTTATTGGTTAATATTCAAGACGTTTGCATCTCAAAATTCACGATATTTTTCATTTCCGTGTTCCATTCGTGAATACTCAAGTACACGGCGAGATGGATAATATATTAAAAATCACGGATGTGGAAGAGGATATATTTAGAATTTAAGACGGATGCATTGTGATCTGCATGTACTAGACAGAAACTCACTTTTAAAACAATTCCTATCTCTTTGATCAAATTATGTATACATTGGCATTTTTAACAATAATCACGCTAATCATCTACTTATTATATATAGATGGCACAGGGATGGCACCAGTATTCCACCGACGCAGGGGCTATAATATCCGTGGGGGTGCTATTATACCGTAATGCTATCTGGCTTACCATTGCACATTTCCCCGACGAGGAGGAGGAGATGACTAAGCTGTACACCACTTAGTGATACCCCTGTCATTGAACCAGACCGAACTCCCATGTACATCGAACTGTCGAAGTGTTAGAAATATCTTACCTAATATTATGTCAAACTGAAAAATATATGCTGTTGTTGTCTAAAAACAACATTTTCTCACTAATTTCTCAAACAATGAGAACAATTTCAACATATATGTGACAGAATATGGTTAAAAAGTTATCTTTTGCATTGTTCTCCAAATTTACAACCGTTGGAAACTTTTACCAAATGTTGGGTAGGGTGAGACATTATTGCCAATCAAATATCAAATCATACCGGGAATGGAACAATATATAGCGTACTTACCTATGGTAATTCTGTGAAGATCGCCACACAACATACACGCAGGAGAAGTGCTGATCAAATATGTTCGAGAACAAAACAAAGCAACTTTATGGAAGATCGAAGCGCGAAAATGAGAAACTGGTAACGTATCAACAGGCTGTTTAAAACTATATCTGAATGCTTAACGATGCACATGTGATGGAATTTAAATCTAACAGCGTGTCTGAAGGCACTGCCCCTGTATAATAGTCTACCGGTACGTCGTAATTGATACCGCAAACAGGATATGCCAACCCCGATCTCGCCACACAGTCGCAATCCATGTTGATTAGTAGTGACAGCTGTATAGCTTTGTCGGTTAAAACACTGCTTGGAACTGTAAGCTGGGCATGAATGGAATCTTTGTGATTACAGGCCGATTTCTACAGCTTGGAGCTGTAAATCGGGGCCCAATTTACAGCTCGTTGTATGAGTGTAGAGGGATCTGCCGACGATAATTGGGTATCTTTCTCCTGATCTGAACTGATATTGTGTACAATGAAAAATAATAACAAGTAATGTATATAATAAGCAGTGCTTTATTCTAAGTCAATATAGATGTGGAGCATGGGAATAAAAAATATATATATACATTATTTTCAGTTGAGAACAGTCGGGTGCAGTCAAATATTAAACTATATATATATATATATTGTTCAGATATAGACGAGATGGTATATTAACGATATGTCTATCGCGATCGGCATATTTAACCCATGCCTTGGCGATAATGAATATAGCTATTTTCAGCCCAAAGATTAAATATATGATGGGGTTTCCATCACTTTCGTGAAATTCGTGTGTATGTATAAATGTGAGACTGGTATGATAAAGTATGCTATGGATATAATGTTTTATGCTATGGTTATAGATAGGGTTATAACCGATAAATCAAAACCAGTGAAGAGTGTCATGATTAATCAGTTTTTTTTAATTCCGGTAGTGATCGGGAGCAAAATATTTCACTTATCACATTTTTCCAAATGTCACCAACTGTACATGACATGGGTGTGTTAGTATACATTTGCCAGGAAACAATTGATGGCAAATTAAATATTTTTAGTTCAAATCCAGTATCAAGTGTACATCTGCTGTAAGAAGTTTAATATTTTATGTCTCAACAAGAGCACGCAGTCGGGATCTATTTGCGCGATCTCGATTAAATTTGGTATAGGTATCTTCAGGATGGTAGTAGCAATGATGTCTAACATCAATTAACCCATCTGTTTTGTTTTGGCTGGATGAGTGTGAATTTGTTTGGATAAGTGAAATTTAACAACGGGAATTTAACACTATCAGGTGCCCACAACTACCGTTAAAGTTTTAACCCACGATTGCTGTGATCCTTTATTGGGCATGAATTTAATGAAAACAGTGCATATTTAAAAATGGTAAAAATTGATTTCAAGCAGGAAAGTTTGATGGAGTGTTCAATTTTATGAAGGAATATCGTTCAATATCGGGTGTAGCATTCCTCTTTGACAAAAAGCATGAAAACATTCAGTCCAAAGAGAGTTCATTAACCGAGTTTTCGCCGTTACTGTGTGACACCCCTATCAAATTGGGACTTATTCATGTTTCGTTTCAAAACATTTCCGTTTAGTCTTTTCTGAAGTGAGAAATCCAGTTGTTCCAAGGGGTACTCTGTGGGATAAAAATCCGAGACCCGCTCAGTTTGGCCAGGCATGACTTAAGTAACTTTGTTTGGGTGCATTCAAAATATCAGGGATGAGAGCAGAGCGTTGTGGGCACATGTGAGTATGAAATTCTTTGTCTTAAATTTGAATTCACCAATAAAACATTCAGGCTGAAATCCACTTTGCAATTTTTGAAACCTGCAATTTTTCCATTCAAATCACACTAATCCAGTCATAACAAAATAGATGGGTTAATGGTAGTTAGACATCATTGCTACTACCATACTGAAGATACCTGATAAATTTCATCGAAATCGCGCAAATATATCCCGAGATATTACTGATAAAATTGGGGGGAGGACTTACTTTATTTGAAGTGTTTATTATGTCACCTTGTTACAGATAGATTAATTTGTGGTCATTATAACAAGATCAAATTATAAAGTGATTATTGATGATTGGTAGAAACTAAAAATAATGTGATAATGCCATTACCCTTCTAGCCAAGTGAACATCGAGTCCTAGATGCTAGCATTAGTATGTGTAATGAATTTTAAGGCTATATATGAACGGAAATGGTATGAGCCAATGCATCGATGTTACCAATTGGTTAGAAGACTAATGAACCTACTTGGCCAGAAAAACACACATATATATATATATATATATATATATCAATTTTACAAAAGTCTTGTGGTTGTTGACTAAATTAAAATGTAGTTACTCGTGTGTAACGTAATGTATATAGCAGTACATGAATCACCAATCTTTTCGGATTTCTATTCATTTGTTTTAATCGAACAGTAAACTACCCCACAAGACATTTGTAATTATCATGCAACACAAGATAACAAAAGGGTTATAAGAAAACTTAAAATGTCATTTATAACACACATATATATAGGTCATTTTCAATTATCTAATGTGGAATTAGCAAGCTTAGGTACAGTGAGCATAGCGCCCAGGCATGTGGCGACATGGTGTGTAGGGGGCTGTCTCACCCCGACAGAGAGCTATATTCAATAGTTGGAAATTCCTAATTTCCAAGTAAAACAAAATTTGAACAGTTGAAAATTAAAATTCCAACTAAAGAAAACGAATTTTTATTTTTAATTTCCAACTGGGAAAAATTTCTAACTGTGAGTTGGAAATTCCTAATTTACAGGTAAAACACAAAATTTGAACAGTTGAAAATTAAAATTCCAACTAAAGAAAACAAATTTTAATCTTTAGGTATGTGGAATTAGAAGCCAATTTGCGCTTACCTAATCTAATAAGTAAATGGTAACAGCATGGAAACAATTTGATGGGACAGTTTTTAGCCCAAAATTGATAATTATTTTAGAAACAAATATGTACATTTCTTGTTCTGGCTGCGCATTGTGTTCAACGTGATGCAAACAGTCCAATATTATGGGGTTATATTGTCATATTTAATATGAAATTTATGTTATTGTGGTAATTAAGGACAAGCAAACTTTGCCTTTTCACCATACTACGAGTCCCAAAATCACTGGGACCAAATCGCTCCGGGGATCCGTCGTGTTTTCAGAAAAAGTTGAAAGTTGAAAGAGAGAGTTATTCGCCCTTGAACCCTAGGACCGAATTGACAGTTTTGAATCATGGTCAATTATGCTACCTCGTCACTAAATTGAATCAATCAAAAGTCATTTTGATGTTTTCAGGAATCATCTGACCTTTACATGTACACTGGACCCATATTTGACAGAAACAGTCGTGCCAAATTTGAACTAAGTCAGTCCAGTTATTATGTTAACGGTGTTTTTCACGAAATATTAACTGAGTACAGTTATCTAAAATATCTGATATACATAGTTGATTGGACGCTATAAAAATGATCCAACGAAGCCATGGTCTATACACGAGACTAGAACAGTACAGTGTGTACATGAATAAGATGTGTGCATCTACAACTCTGTGATATGGTTTACTATTCCAGCACCAACAGCGTCGCCCCAAACGTTAATCGCCGTCCGGAATCTGTCCCTGAATAAGATATATATGTACATGCTAAATGTATGCCATTATATATATGGTTACCTGTAGGGTCAAGATCTGCAATAATTAGTGTATCGAACTTCGCGGTCTTTAATCGTCCACTGATAATCAAAAGTTGCACAAACGTTAAAGGAATTGTTCTGTAAAAATATGTTTCTCTTCATAATACTGACTATATCTGGTTAAATGACCCATTTCACCAAGAAAATTCAAAATCGCACAAATGTTCTTATTTTTTATCACGAAAGATTCCGAGGTTAATACTCAGGAAAGTCACGTGACTGATTGGCGCGATTACATGGCTACTAAGCGGACACATCCATGTCGTTTAGTTCGCGTAGTCACTTGTTCTGGTAATGGTGACCGCGATTAGCGGAGCTTATAGTGATTCCGCCAACTAATAATTACATAATTAGGAGATATCGAGTACTATAAAACGAATAACGAAGACTAAAGTGTATTTTGGAACGATACATGTCGAGTAGATAAGTAAGTAAGTTTATTTGACAATCTTATGACACTTTACATAGAAACACACAATATACATAAATACACACATGGTTCAAGGGGGGGGGGTCATTCATTTTTTTTCGAGACAGTATAGGCCGGGGCGGGTGGGTGGTTCAGCCGCGAAAAAAGTAACTTTTTTTCAAGTGGTCAAAAAAATTTCCTCTTACAAACTTTCTGGAATATAATTTTTTCTCAAAGTGTTCAGCATCATTATTAAGGTGCATGTGACACATAGTGGGGTAGTTGGTGCGGGTATAGGCATCATGCTTCTAAGAAAACCAGGTTACGAGCTAACACGCATGAGTTCGCCTTTTACATCAGATCTCATTGTCATGACTGTGCCAATGCTACTGGTTCCAGATACAAATGAACAGTTAAGTCAACCATGATTAACGTAAATAAAAATGAATAAAGCTATTCATTTATAACATTAATATTTGCTCATAATTAGACAGCATTAGAGGCCAGAACATCGAAACTCATCATGTTAGAAAGTATTGAATCCTATTTAAAGCAACATCCTGTGTTAAGTTTTGTTTGTTTTTGATACTAAATTCAATTTCTCACCAAAGCCATATGAATGCTGATAAGTCTTTTAAAAGCCAGTGTGTCATATGGTATAAGGTATTGTGGATACATTGTTATAGTCATAAATGTATTGCCTAACTTTATATTTTATCTTTTTGATACAGTGTTGTCAAGTGATTACTGAAAATCAGTGCAAAGTTGGTCAAATGTTCATATATAAACTTGTTTACAAGGCATGCATAAATTGGCCAACAAAATCCAAATAGACAACAATGGGTGCAACTTTATTCAATTCTTATCTGTTCTCAGACTTTATAAGTGAAATAAATGTTTGAATCATGTTTCATCATGCGCTTCTCTCCAATGCCTGATACTCGGTATGGACAAGCTTGGCCCGAGTGCTTTAGTATGTAATGACTGTCCCAATGTTACGCCCAGCAGACAACGTCACCCACTGGACATCTCTATGGTCTATTTGTGCACAGAGATATCAGGGTAGATGTTTCCACTGGTTTCATGCTGAACTTCGTAAAAAAATTCAATCTTAAATGATGTGAGACTACTGATTTGGAGGTCAAAAGGGGTGGGTAACCCTCGTGAAATGGAAAAAAATATTGTTTCCTCCAAAAATAGGGGTGGTGGGTACCCAAGATCCGGAAAAAACTTTTTTCAGCCTACTGTCTGCTCACATTTTTCCGACCCCCCCCCTGCATGGTTGAATAATTTGTCAATTTGTTGATTGCCGGGTGGTGGAATGGCCAGATTAGCGGTTTTTCTGTCACCGCCCTATTCTGCTTTAATAAGATTTGTGATTTTAAGATCAATGTTCATAGATGGCGAAATCGCATATATAAATATTTGATTTTATGCCTCACATGGACAGACAATTACATGCGGAAATGCAATGAACCGAATATAATCATAAACGAAACTGAACTGATTCTGTAAACAATTTGAGCCTTCTCTCGATGTATTCTACAAATTTTAGAAACTAATCTTTACCATTGAAATATTGTTATATAACTAAAATCCAATCGCGCGTGATTAGAAACGTACAACGAGGATAAATCATCGTGATATTTTCCATCCTAGCTTCTTCATATTATTTCAAAATATCGAATTTAATCCTCGACTTAATGAAGTTATAGTTTCGACTTGTAAACTCAAATATTGTTAATTTTTTTGTTACATTGTCTTTGTTTTAGTGTTCCAATGGCAATTATCAACTTTCCAGAGTGGAAATTTGTAATTGTTATCAGCTAGCTAGAAAACGATCCAACAATCGCCTTTATAAAGATTGTTCATGTGCTTATGTTGCCCGAACGCGGTAGAAAATACAGAACGTTCTTAATCATGTAAGTTTTTTGAAGTATCATAGGTGATCTTGTACATGTATTTGGTATTGTGTCATTTGTATATAAAGAACATGCATGCGTCTGTTCTCGGCTAGTTAATAGTACTGTGGATGGATGTTGTGTATATGTATATAAGATGATCTACAACTTACAGCAACCAGTCAACAGAGAGTAGCATTGCGATATCATCCATGGGAAAGCCAACGGCAGACAGTACTATCGCCATCGTTACCAGGCCCCCTTGTGGAATTCCCGCTGCTCCAATAGATGCAGTCGTTGCTGTAAGGCTGAAACATAGCAGAATCATCCAAATGTATATGAAGCCTTAATTTGATTTCATCATTAAACTCTTTGCAGTGATGTTCGATTTCGGGCAATACGATGGGCATATGCGATGTGACTATACAATACTTGCCGCTTGACAAAGATATATGTTTATCAGTCGACGTAAACATCTCCGTAATAATTATAATATTACGTCGACACGAATTCATGTAAAAACCCATTTCCAGAACAATAGGCTTCCCCCAATATCGTGACGTCATACTGATGTCGCAGACATTCCAAATAAGGAATAATTTATGCGCGACCTGTTTACGAATATTGCCGACAACACTTGAAATTGTTCAGATTTCAACTCTGAAATAACTGTCTCTTTCAAGATAGAGGAAACACACGCAATAACACATCGTTTCGGTCTTTGTCCACTGTACATAACACTCATTTTCCTATTGTGGTGAGATTATTAAAAGCGTCGAAAACGAGTTTTACCGATGAATAAATGTCTTTCTTTAAAAAAAATATTTTAAACAGGAAGCTTATTTGTCAATGTGTGCGCATGCTCAAATTAAAATATCGCGTCTCTTTGTTCCGCCCAGTATTTAAATTTAGATCAATATATCGGTTAGCCAATCGGGGTTAGCGGTTTCTGGTACCGCTTCCAATCAAAACAAGGAATTTCCTGGTATATCCCCAAGTCTGGAAATAGCTTTCCGGCCAGTCCTGTTCGACTCAGATGAATTTATATGATGTACTGAGTCGAAATTTATGTCGACTGTATGTTTATATGCTGTTAATGTTTCCATTTGCCCTGTTCTCAGTTGACAACATATTTATAACAGTTATTATAGTTTTAAGTGTTTTTTGAAGAAGGATGAAACTATACGTACAACGTATTGAACGAAAAAATATTACTCACAGAGAAGTGCCCTTGTGTGTTACCGTATAACCACCGATTCAGTAATATAAGCCAGCGTTAAATATATATAGCAGGTGTTGCATAAAATAACAAAGTGGCATATATATAACACTAACAAGAAATTTATTACATGTATCATGTACGACTGTATGTCCACCTGTTTGAATTGAATGCACAGACCTGTTTAATCTATAAGATGTCACAATTATAATACAATACAAAAGAAGGCCAATGGTTTGATGTGACTATGCATAACATGGATTGAACACCAGTGGCGTACACATGTACATTCTCCAGAAACAATGAAATAGAACAATGTTACGGAAGATAGAATTGTCATTAGATTCAACGCCTATATATATATATATATATATATCGAAACCACTAATATTTCACGATGAGACACTTACACGAATACCACCGACAATTTACTTTTTAATTATATATAGCACTCGCGGTGTGTATTCGGTGTTGCACGGGATACAATGTGGGCTTTTTGTGGGAATTTGTGGGACTTTGGGATTTTTTGGGCCTTATAGGATTTAGTGTCCCTTTAAGAATAGACAACTTACTGCCAATACAACACCCCTAACATCATCATCGTCAAAACGCAAATGTCGAGCGTTACCGGGACTCATTCCGTGTTACCCGGGCGGTCAAAGCTTATGCCATCCGCTCAGATTAATTATAAACATATCTTGCTGCTAATAAATTCTATTCTATCATGGGTCCCCAGTCCCCCAGAAAGAACATACTTTAAATATACAATCAATGTACTGAGACATGGAGCAATATAGCCAGGCAACACAGAGTGCTCTGTCACAATTGTGGGGTACCGTCCCTGTTGTAAATACCATAGTACAAGTATGTTTGCTATTAGAGTTGAAACAAATGCACTTATACTCCCCAGTCCCCCAGAAACAGCGTAATTTATATAATAAATACACCGAGTCACAGGGAGTCTGTTTAATCACCTACAGCACAGAGACAGGGATGTAATCTAACCCCCTGCAGTCGTTGAGGACACAGTGGAGTCTATATTTAAAAAGCAATATTATAAATAGGGCATGACAGAGGCTAGTAGCCGGTCATAGACCATTTTACAGATAGCGAGAATGATGCATTGTGGGCCAGAAAGTATCCAAACAAAGCCACGTGCTTTACGGCCGCATGCATTTGCTATGGGGGATTTAGGGTGGGTCTATAAAACTAACTATAACTTTGGTATCTGCCATAGTTTACGCGAGAAATTTTAAACATATATCAGGGACATGTACCCATTCTAGAATGTTCAAAAACATTTCCAGTTGGTTGTCGTATTTTAATTGATTTTATGCGATGAAATAATGCAAAAATTCAGAAAATTGCACTAATTTCGATAAAAGTCGTTCTATTGGGAATTTTTACACCAAATTTTCAGAGAATATAGAGTAAACACAGTACTATCGGAATATCGTAAAGGAGTTCCGTGCATTTGGTATTAATTAACCCTCAGACTGCCGAAGCTGTACTTCTTCATAGCATTATTTTGAACAAATGTGAACCTGATAATATTAAATTGCCCATGGCATTCACACTCTCGTTATTGTGTGGCCAATTCAACACTATGTGTACGTTCAGACGACCACGATTCAATCGTAAGTGGAGGAATCGGGGCCCGACGAGATCGTGGATAGTTTCTTCCCACAATTACGATGTCGTCCTACATGTACATGATTAGACAGTAGGTTGAACATCCTAAAGCATGTGATTGACTACACCGGTCATTTCCATCTACAATTTTTACGCACACAGGACTGCGAATCTTGCGTCGCAAGTGGAGGTATCAAACCAAGGATACGCCACAACTTCGCATCTAAAATCAAACAGTGCTTGATATTATTTTTAACCTACGAATTTTATGTCAGCATGCGCAGTCCAATTACCGGTTACTTCCTATGACGGAAAAGTTTCCACTTACGATTGAATCGTGGTCGTCTGAACGTTCACCAAGTGAATGTTCTGATGATCACGATTCAATCGTAAGTGGAAAGATTTCGTTGTGGGTAGTAACCGGTAGTTGTACTGCGCATGCTCACGACATGATCGCGAGTGATAAAAAGTAAAATCAAGCACTGTTTGATTTTAGATGCGAAATTGTGGCGTATCCTTGGTTACCTCCACTTGTGACTAAATCAGAACTGGGTGTGTACTTAAAATTCGTACAAAGTAAATGGAAAAAACATAGGGTAGTTAATCACAGGATTAACCGCCTATATAAATATACTCATCTGCGATGACATCGTAATCGTGTCAACAAACTATCCATGTTTTTGCCAGGTGAATCATGGTCATCTGAATTTCCGAGGACGCTCACATTGTTGGAAGAATGAACTTTACACTTTGTTTATAAATATGTTTGCAAATTATGAAAATACATGTATCCATATATCACATACATGTATATGCAGCATATTTTTCTTCCAATTGCAGAAATGCCAGATTCATTAGCCACGGTCACTGTTTTTGAGCTACAGTACCGTGTACTAGTAGTTATGATACACCAAAAGAAAATTAATACAACCACAAGGATCTCGTTAAATGAACATATATATGCATGTATAAGATGAATCACTATATTGTGTTTCCATGCCTGTTTGTGTAATGCCAATCAATGCGGCCTGACAACAGGCGATGGGTGGAGTTTATAAATTGATACCAGAAACAATGTCGGCAACTTCAAAGTTCATGGTGTGCTACATTTAACCCCCTACTTGTATATACAATACAAATTTTCTATCAAGCGTTCCCATGTCCTATAGAAAGTATAGTTGGAAAAATAGACGAAAAATGGCCATATGATCAGGGGGAGGGGGGTCGATAAATATGTTCAGGCATGTATGCTGATTTTTTCCGTTCGACCCTTGTTGGGACCCACCCACCCCCGCGTCCAAACATCCACCCCACCATTTTAACAATAAAACAGATTTGCGGGGGGAGGGTGGGAGAATGGAGATTCACTGTAAACATCTGTACATGTATATGAATTTCTGTGAATAATATTTGTCATGGATGTTAACATTGACATGTAAATAGGAACGATAACATTGACATGTAAACAGGAACGACTCATTTTGGGGTCATTCAGCAAAAAAACATGGCTGCCGGTCACCAGCCGGTGGCCATCTTGGAAAATCAAATGTTGTATTGACATTTGGGGTGCCACATTGCCCCCCCCCCCCAGGGGGGGGGGTTGGAAACAAATTTCAGGCACGTATGGCATTTTTTTCCCTTTCGATCATTTTTTGTACCCACCCACCCCCACCGCCAAATTTTTTTCCGTTTTCGGCAGTTTTTTCCGACCATTTTTTTTACACCCACACCCCTTTTAACACTAAAACAGAGATTTGTGGGGGGAAATTCACTGTAAACAGCTGTATATGAATTTCTGTGCATACTATTTATCATGGATGTTAACATGGACATGTAAATAGGAATGAGTCATTTTGAGGTCATTCGGCCAAAAAAACATGGCTGCCAGTGGCCATCTTGGATTTCAAGATTTGCAACAAAATACAACACGATAACTGCCTGCAGTCAGTTTATCAGTTAGAATTACATTATTTCTCTCATTCAAAGTGGTTTTGAAGCCCAACTCATTGCCAAAACACTAACAAAACAAGCAGGAAATTTTTGTTTTAGTTGCGGAAAAATTTGCTTGTTTGTGGCTTTGACCACCCACCCACCCCGGCATACGTGCCGGATTTTTTTTTCACTGCCCCCCCCCCCAAAGCTGTTTAAATTGCCTTAAAACATTTACAAATATATGATATTTACAAGACCAATATGATATCATACCGGTACCTATATACATGTATCTGGAATGTTTTTGGGAGTATTTGGTTCAGGTACCGGTGTAACACGTCACCTCCTCCTGTCTGGATATCTTCCTCCATGGGGGCGCACAATGACGTAATGAACAGCACACCCTAGAGTTCTATCTTTTCTCAATGGCACAAGTGCCGTATCAACAAATCCATTAATACAAGTGTCTTTCTGTGTTTATTACACATCACTCGTCCTAGAATATGTGCATTTAAAAATACAGGGTTACGATGTTTATTAAGGCACATACAGTGCTTGTTTTGTCATGTGTGATGATTTTTTTTCCTATCGTTTGAACTGGATACTCAAATAACAGAAATTGTTATATATTTTTTTTGCAACCGACAGATTTGAGGTAACTCTTTCTATAAATATATTGAAAATCATGTGTCGGGATGTAATTATTAGCAATCAATATATTTTAAGAGGCAGAACAAGATACAGGTACTTTGTATAGTTTCATTTCGCGAATGTACACAGTATCTTGTTTGGCCACTTGCAATTTTAGAAACCCATAACTGTAACGAGAAATTGTTGATTGTATATTTAAAGTTTAAAGGTACGGGAGGCCTTGGCGGTGGGTATGCTGTGAAAATATTTCCACCGGTCAAAAACCGCCACAAACAGAAAGAATAATAAATACATAATACTAACCTTATGATAACAATCTTCCCAAAATTTAGGGGAAACCCTCGACATTGCCCGATGAATATCACTGCCACTGCTTCATACAATGCCGTTCCGTCCATATTAATAGTGGCTCCGATGGGTGCCATGAATCCCGCCACCCTGTGATCAACCCCACTGTTCTGCAGACATCTCATAGTTACTGGTAGTGACGCCGAACTGGTAAAATATAAAAAAGTTGTGTATGTAGTTTGTTTGTTTGGTTGGTGCTTATCGTCGCTTTCGCGATCTGATCTGAGGAAATTTCAAATTGGGGTTAGGTCCGATGTTTTTGTGTAAATTGTGCCCCTTTTTCGACTTCGTAAATTCAATTGTATTGTTGTCCGGATGATCACGGTAAACAGAGTGCGGGGATTTAGTACCTTCCCTAGATTCCAGCCTGTGGGGATTGGAAAATTCATCTCAAATTTGGCATGGGCTAATCATATGAAAATACAGTTCAAGTAGATGTAGAGAAAAGAATATGTCTATTTTGTAAACGTGGCTCTATAGAAGATGAATTTCATTTTCTGATGGACTGCTCGTTTTATATTATGCGGGCCTTAGAAATGATTTATTATCGATGATTAGTTATGTGCACCACCATTTTGATAAACTTTGCCCACTAGAGAAATTTAAAGTGATTATGACCAACGATTGTCCTGAAATTTGTGCAGGTGTATGTAATCTGATCCGGAGGTTCTTTGAATTGAGATCTGATTATTGCATTAACACCTAATTGGCTGACGGTTATTGGATACCAGTGGCCTCTGATAATAACTGTGATATTGTATTTACAGTCGTAGCACAACTGTAAGTAATCAAACAAGCATTCCGTGGTAGATTGCCGCGGCGTGAATAATCATTATCATTTGTATTATTATTTGAATGCTTTAGTACTTCTTTTCGTCATGATTTCTATTTTGATTGTTTATTCATTATGTATTCTCAGCATCCTGTCCTTATATATGGATGTTCTTGCTAATAAATTCTATTCTATTCTAAAAAAAAAAAAGTTTGAATTTTAAGTCTGGTCTGCCCATTTTTACTACAGTTATTCTACAAAACCCCAGCTCCAAATGAAGCCACCGTTTCGGGGGACACTGTGGCCGGGCGGCCTTTTATTCGTGTATTAACTATACTTATACTAATAACGAATAATACTTGTATCGACAATTGCAGTTCACACTCTAAACGTTATACCATGAACTGTATTTGCGCCAGATATGAGCATGTCCCGAAATGAGAAATGATCAGTACAAATATTTACCTTGATGCTGTCCCAAGAGCCGCAATGAGTGCTTGTGATAGACCATACATGAATAAGTACGGATTTTTCCTTGTCACCATGCCATATATGATTGGCAATGTAATACCGCCATGGACAAGAAGTGCCACCATGACCGTGAGGACATAATACAACAGTTGTTGGAATGTCTTTTCGGGATCTTCCATTTCGATTACTGCAGATGCGATTAGGAATACGATGCCGACAGGAGAGTACCTGAAATAATTATGTCCACAACGATAAATTCCATAGAATATTTTGGCAATTGTAATAATGGTGCATAATATATGCATTCAAATACGAACTATCCATGCATCGCAAAATGAATATGAAGGAATTCGTTTAGCATCACTTGCGCTTCAATCCATACACAAATGAAAGTGTCAATGACACTGCAGCTCAACTTATGAAATCACGTTTACTTTGGGTGAAGGCATTGGCCCGGGCCTGTGTATAGTACAGGAATTGGAATCACAATTAGTGGCCTTGCCGCTCAGTGGCCAGGACACTCTAGAATGCCGATCTTGACTGATCTTGATGGAAAATTCTACTCTCCATTGATTTTTTTGATCAGTTAACAAACACGCTCGATCAGCATTCTGTAGTGTCCTGGCCACTGAGCGGCAATGGTGGCATACACCGAAACTTCCTTCCTTTACACTTTTATAGAAATGAGAAGTTTTCCACTAATTATTATTCCAATTCCTGTGGAGTAGAGCATGCAAAACAATATAGTGATGCAAGGAATAAAATCCAAGATGGCAACTGGCGGCCACCAAATTCAAACAAATTTGATAGCTCTTATCTATAGGTCATTCCGAAGCCACATTTGAAGTGTGGTGATGATCGGATGAGGGATTCGCAGTCTGTAGAACAAAATTAAAGACCGCTGTTGGCTGCCATCTTTTTTGATGACATATCTCCCATCTATACATGTAGGTCACCTCAAAGCTACATATGAAGTTTGGTGATGAACAGAAGAGGCATTGCGGCCTGTAGAGCATACTGAACGATTTAGTGAAACAAAGAACAAAATTCAAGATGGCTGCTAGCGGCCATCTTTTTGAATCGAAATTCAGAAAAGTTTGATAACTTCCAACTATAGTTTATCCCGAAGGTAAATATGAAGTTTTGGCGATGATCGGGTGCGGGATGCGGCCTGCACATCTTGACGAAGGATTTAGTGATACAAAGAACAAAATTCAAGATCGCTGCTGGTGGCCATCTTTTTTTATCAAAATTCTGAAAAGTTTGATGCCTGTCATCTATAGTTCACCCGAAGCTAAATACGAAGTTCGGTGATGATCGGGTAAGGGGTGCGGCCTGCACGGCTTGATGGAGGGTTTAGTGATACAAAGAACAAAATTCAAGATGGCTGCTGGCGGCCATCTTTTTTAATCAAAATTCTGAAAAATTTGATACCTTCCATCTATAGTTCACCACGAAGCTACGTATGCCGTTTGGTGATGATCGGATGAGGTATGCGGTCTGCACGGCATGACTAAGGATTTAGTGATACAAAGAACAAAATTCAAGATGGCTCCTGGCGGCCATATTTTTAATTAAAATTCAGTGAATAATTGATAGATCCCATCTATGGGTCACTACACAGCTACATGTGAAATTTGGTGATGATCTGAATAGAGATGCGGCCTGTATGCCATGGCTAAGGATTTAGTGATGCAAAGAACAAATTCAAGATGGCAGCCGGCAGCCATGTTTTCCAGCGAAAATCGTTCAAATTCGATAGCTGCCATCTAGAGATGATCTCGATCATCCACATTTTGTGATGCAAAGAACAGAATAATCCAAGATGGCTGCCAGTGGCCATGTTTTTTAACGAATTTTTTTCAAATTCGATAGCTCCCATATGGAGGTGATCCCAATTGTGCCTACACAATTTCAAAATGATCCGGCCATATTTAAGGGCTGCATGGTGTGCCGATGGATTCAAAATTGAAATCCAAGATGGCTGCTGGTGGCCATGTTTTTAACGAAATTTAGAGAAATTCGATAGCTCCCATCTACAGATGATGGGATGAGGGATGCGGCCTGTAGGGCGTGCCAAAGGAAATTGTTGACGGACGGACGGAATGACGGACGCCGGACACCAAGTGATGACAATAGCTCAACTAAGTTAAGCTAAAAAATGATGTTATGAGTCGGAAGACGAGCATCACTCTGTAAAATTAATTGGACCTTGACCAAAGTCGACTTCGACTTGAGTCTCTGATAACGTTCAACCTCATACCATATGTAGAGACATTCCGCCCAACAATACGGAAAACACAGAAACTACGCGCACATGTCATTACTGATATCAAATATAAAAACATGGATTTTGCCAGGATTTCATATATAGAGGTACATGCCATTATTGTTGCGCTACTCTTGACATGAATTTTGCTTTCATTTCTCGATCAACGATGAAACTAAACAGTTATTCCTTAAATAATGTTATACATGTAGTATAGATTATATCTGGAAAGCTTTAATTAATTCCAATGGCATATACGCAATCATACAGTTATACCAAGGTAAAGCCAAGACCTACCATATCGCCAGAGTGACGAGCTCAGTTGTCAGAAGATATAGAGCTTTAAATAAGTCTCTCAGTGGACTACCCTTATCTCCCATGCGACATATAATGATGCCTGTGAAAACACAGAAAACGACCAGGCCAATGATGTTCGTCCCTTCGACAGTTTGGATATTAACTTCTGTCTCCATAGTTGTTTGGTCTGCAAAAAAATGTGCAAATAAGTATTTAACAATATCGTAGTTGAATGGATTCATTCGTCCTGGATGTGCCAGAGTGGTGAGCCATATATCGGACGGTATATATATATATCTACACTGCACTTAAGAAATGAAAGGCAGACCCATTGCGGTCATTGCGTTTTGACCGACAGAGAAATTCGACAAAGTGTGTGAATCCCCGACTTGGTCGAATTTCTCTGTCAAAACGAATGACCGCGATGGGTCTGCCTTTTATTACTTATATTTATACTCCTCAAATGTGCATGACCAGGGACGTTTCTACAGGAGTGGCCGGGGGGTCACACCCCCACCAATTTTGCCAAAATGCTCAACTTTTGGAAATCAAAAATCAAAATGTTTAAAATTTTAGAGGTAGAAAAACTAGAAATTGGTAGCAATTCTTAAGTTTCTACCTGTAATTTATTTTAATTTTAATGTTTCAGTTGGCTAATTGGACTGCTTGGTGGGTGACTAGTTGAAAAGTATAGGAAATTTAACAACAGAATTTCCGAACATTTAGAAATTTTAGAACAGTACATGCAGATCAGGGGGGGGGGGGTGTCGGCAAAAAGTTCCAGGAGACAAGGTCCGGGTGGGTGGGTGTTTCCGAGCCCCGAAATACTGGTTTTTCCGGTTTCATGTTTTGTGTGTGCAAAATGTCATCTCCGAGACACATTATTGCAGCCAAAGTGAATTTTAAGGGTTATATTCTTAACTAAGAACAAAATAGAGCTTTAATAATGTCAGAACATTTTCCCCATTTTCGACACTTCTTTAGTCTGAACCAGGGGGTGGGTCCGCTTTTTAGTTTGGCAAAATTGCGAAACAAAAAAGTGCATCTCAGCTATTTGGTCAGACTTGGTCGTAATTTTTACGAATAAAAACCTTGATTGTGGAAAACATGTATATAATTTCAGTGTAAAGATAACAAAAACATAAAAGTAGAGGTAAATCATCTCAGGGAAACCATCCTGGTCGAGGGCGAAGAACCTCAATGGTGATATGATATGATTAAGTAATATACAAGACAGTGTTAGGGGTGGGTACCCGATTGTCGAGAGGAAAAATTGGGTGGGAGGGGTGGCTGTCCGAGAAGTGAGTGCATGGCTAAAACTTGCCTTCCGGGGGTGGTGTGTCCCAAAAATTTAACATGTCAAAATTATGGTTCTTGTTCGAATTTTGTCGTTTTGGGGTTTCCGGATGACTATCAAATTTGGTGCGAGTTTACTATTTATCAGCGTACGTACTATTAAAATACAAATCAAGCTCGTATACGAGTCTGGTATGACGTTATTGCTTTTCAGAGAAGCCCACTTGTTCGAAAAGCAATGACGACACAGATGACGATGTTTTTGGTTGTTTATGTAAAACGCCAGTTGTATAAAGAGCGGTTGTAGCTTCATAGCAGTGGTAGGCGGGCAACTCGAATATATTTTAATCTGTGGAATTTAAGAGATTTCATGGGTGGTTACGTTCCTTTGGAAGGCGTGCGAGTTGACGCAGAGAGAGATGATCGGATTTATTTGTTGAGTATGATGTAATGATATTCAGTGCAACGATTCAGGATACGGAATGGATCCAATCTATTAAGAAAGGTTATAAAGGGCTACCTGGATTAAATAGGGGCGGATTCTATACGATTGGTCCCATCGCCGCTTTTTTCTTACTAGTAACAACTACATGGGCTCGACCATAATCGGTTGTATAGAAAAAAAGCTGTATAAAGTATCGTAACGGATATATGTGTCCGTTTGATAGAAGAAAGACGCGTCTGAATGTTTGCATGAAATAGCATAATAATATGCAGATGTGTAAAATTAAATCGCATTATAATTCAATTGCCATGTTCTATTCTAAAAAAAAATATGGAATGAATTACAATGGAGATAAACACACTCCGTTTCGTTGAATATTGGCCAAATATACCGCGAAAAACTATTGGAGAACTCGCCTTTCAGGCTCGTTCTCCAATATATTTTCGCGGTCTATTTGACCAATATTCAACTCAACAAGTACGTTTATCTCCTTATGAGAACGTACGTTTTAGTAATACATTGAAGAGTATATTTTATCATTATGTTGGTACTTGGTCTCATCAGGTCGTAATAAACCAGATTATAATCAAACACCACACAAAGAATATATAATTTATCATGTTTCCGTTGATATGCTGCTTATGATCGGTGACGCTTGGATGCATATAAGAAAAACATCAGTTGTTTTAAGTTCATCGACTGACGTGACACAGTCATGCACGAGATTGTCGAATTTGCACCGCTGACGCTAAGCGCACCGTTTATCCCATTTTTGTCAAAAACACAAACATATATTTTTTAAATAGTTGATTTTCAATTACTGGTATCTTATTATAGTGCTTGTTATTGAATAACACATATATTAGCTTTCCGAATAAAATAATAATTTAAAAAAATAGACAAAAGAACTATTTTAGAAATTATCATGACGTCAAAGATTTCAGTCAAGATGGATTGCAATATGGCGCACCAACTATTTCAGTGTCTATATACGTATGATAGAGTCCCTGGTGTTCAGATTGCACCGCACGCGCGGCAGGCAGAAACCAGAAGCGTTCATAGGCAAAATCCGCAATGGGGTGATTTTCATATATATAGATTTAGAAAGAACATGTGTGCAGTTAGATATAGAGTTCAATGAAATAAACATGGTCAGCAGTTTGTAGATGAACAGAACTTTATTCTGTCTAAAGAAGTAACGGTTCGAAGCTCGTTGCGAAGAATACATCTTACTTGAGATTGGATCTGTGATGTTCACTTCACCAGTAATCTTGCTGACTCTCTGTAATAATATTAAACCCATCAGATGAAATCAAAACACGTAGACACATAACATAATAGTTCAAACAATAACAATATTATACACAGGGGTCTTCTAGCGTAAAAATATACTATGATACAATATGATATACATAAAAATTATATAGTATAGGGAACTAAGGGATTTTGTCACCACGTCCCGGTAAATGATCGCGTAATTATTCCTTGGGAAAATATTGACAATCTAATTAGAATTCACACGCAGGAATTGATTTATCTTCAATTTGATACCAAATTTATTTAAATCGGACAATCGGTCGCGGAGTTACACATCCATGAACCAGGAGTACCCCCCTGTTTCTAAATTGGCATCAGACCTACGCGGCAGCGCTAAAGACGTAGCACTCACTGACAGGCGTCCAGTCGCGTTTTTTATCATGGTTTATGTACAATCGATGGCTAATAACTTTGGAATTTGTGTGTCGATTTTCTTGATGTAGATGTACATATCAAAATGAAGGTGACATATTGTACATGTATGTTGGGTGCATGTAATCAGCTTATTGGTAGAATTGATTTACTGTATTATGTGTGGTGACTTTAGCGCTGCCGCGTAGGTATGATACCACTTTATAAATAGGGGTATTTGTCGTTCACGGACGTGTAACTCCGTGACCGATTGTCCGATTTCAATAAATTTGGTATCAAATTGAAGATAAATCAATTCCTGCGTGTGCATTCTAATCAGATTTTCAATATTTTCCGAAGTAATAATTACGCGATCAATTCCCGCGACGTGGTGAGAAAATCCGTTAGTTCCCTATACTCTATATGCATATCACAGTATATTGTGTACGCTAGGTGACCCCTGTGATATTATACAACTATCGACGGTCATATATTATATTGTTTTTTTTTTCACCTGGAATATAATTCCAAAGGTTTTCCATGTTCATTCGACTATAGAGCCAGTGCGTACATGATTATTTCCCACAGGGGTCACCTAGCGTAAAAATATACTATGATATACATATAAAGTATAAGTATATCATAGTATATTTTTACGCTAGGTGACCCTGTGCTATTTCCCGAGGGACAATTTATGTGCTCAGTAATTACCAATACAAAGTAACTATCAGCAAATTTTAACCATTGAAGTCGATGGGTCTGGAACAAATTTGCAGACACAGGGTAAAAAACAAATTTGTTCCGACCTTGAGGTACCCACCACCACTCCAAATTTGCAAAACAAATATTTTTACCTCCGAAAAAAATTGGGACGCACCCCCTTATCCCACATTTCACACTTTTAAAAGCTATTTGACTTTTTTTCCACCTGGATTATCATTCCAAAGGTATTCCATGTTCATTCGAATATCCAATCCACCTCCAGGAGATAAATATCTATTTTACAAGTCCAAATATATTTGCCATCTTTCCACCCATTCATTCAGTCTCTATCATAAGCTTATTGACTATTGATTAAAATATATAATTGGATGGTATGAAGCAATATGCTGCAATTATATTAATATAATATTATGGTAGCCTATATATTATAATTAGCAATATATATTCATAGATGAGCGTACGATAAACACCAGTCCCAACCCATTGAACCCAACACAATGTTATCCGGTGTTAAAGCATGGCAGGCCTAAATTGCAGGTCTAACAAACACTGTTCTACCCATGCCCCTTTCTGGGTGTTGGTTTGAAATGCCATGGGCAGTATTCCATGTGGGTGTTTGTAGCAATTTGGTGAATATCGAGCCAGTCAGTATACTAAAGACCATAGTTTCATATTTGGAAGGATGAAAATTATAACTGTCAGTACCATGCCTCTATGACTTATGAATTGACAAATCAAAACCTGTATGTCTGATTAAATGTGGTACTAGTATAGTTGTGATCATTTCGACCACATCTTACTCTGCTTAATATTTCTCATACCACATATAGACCAACTAAATACCACTGCTCTTCTCTAACCCCCACCCCAAACATAAAAAATATTTATATACACATAAACATTTTAACAAATTTGTGTAGCAAAATTGTGTATTTTCTTTACACATTGTTGTGTGTAAGTGGGCAGTTACAACACAAATATTGTGTTGCATATAATACACAATTTGTGTAGTTTACGAAAACTACACATTTACTACACGATATTTGACGGGATAAAAAGTGACAAATAATTGTGTACTGTGTAGTATGGCTACACATCTGTGTAGAAATCCTACACATTACTATTAAAGGCACGTGAGGCCTTAATTGTCGAAAATATTCATATTTGTTCCAAACACCGTAAACAGAAAAACATTAAAACGCATAGAGTTTAGTTCATATATATCATGACCATCGCGTAAACAGCATGTTATCATAAAGACCTACTATATTTTACCTAAGCAAGAGCCTGGTTGTGTTACAGAAGACAGCACAATGCTACTGGCTAATCACACACAAATGGCATAAACGCTCTTTATTAGTTCCATATCAGGAATTCACCCACAGCGAACGCTCTTTATGTTTACCATCATAATATAAACAAACACCAGAAAAGTAACTTTTTATGCTTTTGTTTACATAACAATAGTCAAATATTTGACAATAACATACTGTTTATGCGATATTTCTTATTTGTATACGGACAAAGTCTGTCTACATTTTGATGTTCTTTCTGTTTATGGAGGTTTTTGACGGGTGGAAATATTTTTACAGGATACCTACCGCCAAGGCCAACCGTACCTTTAATAATGCAGTGTTAGCATTCCTGATTACAAATGACTGGTGCCACAGCTGGCGTTCGACAACAACTACGAATTCCCATGTTTGATATATAATGTGAGAATGGCCTTGATGAACTTAACCAATCAGATTTTAACTAAACTAGACTTAGACTTATAACCAGTTTCACTATCACTGCTTATAACTATAAACTCGTCCGTTTTGCATGCTACCTTTGAAATGGCATACATAACGAATATGTGACAACGATGATACGGGCGATGAACGTGTACCTGGTTGTGCTGATGACTCAGACACTGATTACGAAATTGACCCATAGATATACATTCATCAATAGAAGCTTTCCGTGTTTATGTTCTATGATCTTGACAATTAATACCAAACGTAATTGTTCCAAGAAGCTATAGTGTTCAAAGTGTTTAATGTTTTTTTGTTAATTTTAAACAGGAATATGTTTCACTTCTGTATGCCATGTTTAAGCTTGAGTTACTAAATGCTTATATATATATATCCTTTTATTGCCTCCATTATCGGAGAGTTACATTTAAATAACATAGTTACAAACAATTCTAATACAAAAATGACAGTGGAATATATGCACATTTAGGGATTTTTTTGTACCACATATGGACCTCTACTTATTTGACAACGCCAGGAAATTTTCGTTCTTAAGTTGTGTGTTTTTATGATCAGTGAATACAGTAGACTATTCCAGGAAAAATGGTGGACTTGCGCCATTGTGTAATTAAAAGTGAAATTTTGATATTTTTGGGTCCCCCTAGAAGACCCCTTCTTATTTGAAAACGCCAGGAAATTTTCGTTCTTAAGTTGTGTGTTTTTATGATCAGTGAATACAGTAGACTATTCCAGGAAAAATGGTGGACTTGCGCCATTGTGTAATTAAAAGTGAAATTTTGAATTTTTTGGGTCCCCCCAGAAGACCCATTCTTATTTGAAAACGCCAGGACATTTCCGTTCTTAAGTCGTGTGTTTATGATCAGTGAACATAATATAGTATTCGATGAAAAGATGGTGGACTTGCGCGATAGTGTAATTAAAATTCATTTTTGGGGTTTTTGGGGGCCATCTGGCCCCTAAACGCCAGGAATGCGCAACTTAAGAAATTGGTTTTCCGTAATGGTCTATCACCGCCAACAAATTGAGAGCATCAAACCTTCCTTGCGCGATAGTGTAATTAAAACCCTCTTGGCTCCCGAACTAATATATCTACTCTTTGTTGATAGCTAACAGGCCCGCCACAGTAAATTCTTATGGATAAGATAAGATAAGTTAGATAAGATAATTTTAATGAATGCAACACCAGTAACATAGGCAGTATGCGTACAATGATTATATGATATATAACAAAAAGAGTATAAAACCTGAAATGTATATATGAATTATCACGAACTTTTATTTTGTAAAAATATTGTTCGCTTGTCGAAGTATTGACGTTGCAGATCTTTCCACAGTTTCCGTTCTCGTTTGTCATAATTTTAATGAATTTACCGTTTTCATCCAATGAATCGAAGTTGTCACAATATTGTTTCATTAGCAAAAATAGTTGATCCCTTAAATCTGAGTATAATGGACATTCCATAATTACATGTAGTTCATGTTCAACCTTTATTGGGAGTGGAGGGCAATATATGCATTTCCTATCATTTACATCTATTTTTGGTTGATGGTGGCGGCCGTTCTCAATGGACAGTTGGTGGTCACTAATTCTAAGTTTTGTGAAACGCATTCTGTCTTCCGCGTTATGAGTACCATAAAGGTATGGTTCTATGACATATTCAGATTTAAATAGTCGATATGTTCTTAGTTTATTATCACCGTTTTTCCGAGCATCGTCGAATTCTTTCTCATGTTTACATTTCAAGGAAGCTTTAAGTTTGTCTACAATATTTGAGTGATAAAGCTTCCCACCTGTTTGAATGTTTAGTCCGATATTTTGTCGGATATTTTGGAGAGATTTAAAGATGGAAAGTGATTTGACCTTGCGCATTTGTTGTTCATAAACCGCTTTAGTCAGAAGAATTTTTGTTGACTCAGTCGATGCTTTAATCGCATAATTAGCCATTCTGTAAATCACATCTATGTAACATGCATGGGAAGCGACCGAGTTCCGCTCTGACAGCCTGATTTGTTGTAAATTTTCCGACATTCTAACTTCGTTTGCAATATTTTGTATGAACTAGTTCACATTGTATTTGGTATATTCTGCTCGGCGTTATTTCTGTGTCCCATATTTCACAGCTGTATGTTGTGATTTTAATCTATCAACTGCCAGACTGAAGCTCCGCGAATATACACCAGGCAATTATGCTGAATGGCCAGAAAGTAAAGCACTCCAGGGATGTGGTGTTCCCACGTTATAATTTTAACTCATGCGGGTTTAGATAATTCTAATTTGTTAACCCTTTAACACTCTCAAGACGGACCCTCTGTTGTCACCACATTGAAGACCTCCTACAGCAAATAGCCATCCCCCGTTACCTATACGTGTCGAAGTGGTACAGTGGCCAACCCGTTACCCTACACATTGTCACCAAGATATACTCACCCTAGAGAACATCGCAGCAATAATGTTATTCGGGAAAGCTTGTCTGGTGATATGAAATTAAGAAAATACATATATTAGAACGGAAAGAAGGGTTTGGCTAGAATAAATAGAATGTATTATACAAGAACACCCACCATTGGGACAGATTGAAAGGTATATAAACACCTCACATAAAGTAAGTCCTATTCGCGCGATTTCGATGAAATTTGGCAGCTATCTTCATTATGATAGTAGCACCGATGTCTAACAATCATTGACCCAAAGTTGTGTTATGGCTGGATTAGTGTGAGTTTAATGAACAAAATGCAGGTTTCAAAAATTGCAAATTGAACTTCAGGTGAAAACATTTATTGGATAAATGACATTTAATAACGGGAATTTTACACCGCCAGGTGAACATACCTCCCTGCTCATATCCGTTACAGTTTTAACCCTTAAGTGCTTGGGCGTGAGTTTAATGAAAACGATGCAGGTTTAAAAATGGTAAAAATTGATTTCAAGCAAGGGATTCTGATGGAGTGTTCAATTTTATGGCCGAATATTGTTCAATACAAGGTGTGGCATTCCTTTTGGACAAAATCCTGAGAACAGTGGGTCCAAATAGTGCTAATTGGCCGAGCATTCTTGGTTTTGTTTGCTGTGTAATAGCCCAATCTCAAATTGGGGCTAATACCTTTTTCGTTTCAAAACATGCTCGTTTATAGACTTTTCGAAAGTGTGAAATCCAATTGTTCCCAGAGGTGCTGTGAGGGATACAAATACGAGAATATCTGTGTTTAGACAGGAGTAAGGTAAGCAACTTTGTTTGGGGCATGCATATTATCGTACTTCAGGGTTGTGTTTTTACACTACAACGACGAACGACCGGTTTAATGAATTCAACGCGAGCTCACAGTCGTCCTGTTTTGTGACGAAAGTGTGGCAACACCTGCTACGGAACAATATTCAGCTAAAAGGTTTGATTTTTTATTACAATTTCTTCTTTGCAACCTGTTTTCAACATTTTGAAACTGACATTCATTCATTAAACCCATGCTCAACCAAGCATTACAGAGCGCACGGGTTAAGAACTTTCAGGAATGAGAGCAGAGAGTTGTGGGCACCTGGGAGTGTGAAATTCTTGGTCTTAAAGTTCAATTAACCGATACAAATTTCAGGCTGAAAACCACTCTGCAATTTGGGAAACCTGAATTTTTTCTATTAAATTCACACTCATCCCGCCATATTAAACAAAAGAAATGGGTTAATGATTGTTAGACATCGTTGCTACTACCATACTGCAAATCCTTGCCAAATTTCATCGCAATCGCACAAATAGATCCGGAGATATTACCGATCAAATTTGCGGAGACTTACTTTATTTGAGGTGTTTATAATGAATAAACAATCAGATAAAGTTGATAAACACACATGCATAACTCAGCGCAGTACAAATAACTCGTGATTACCAATTTGCAGCCATTCTAATTTTATTTCCACCGTTAAAATATACGGGAGGCCTTCGCGGTGGGTATGCTGTTAAAATATTCCACTCCGTCAAAATCCGCCATAACCAAAAAGTGCAGAAACAGTACTCAAATACGACAAATAGACATACTTCTTACACCAATATACATGTATCGCCAATAATTGTTGAGGGAGACATTATAAGTAGTCTCAGTTCAGTGACGGCGACATGGTCTCACGTCGCGTGCGAGGGTTTCATATCCGACCGAGGACCATGTCGCCCGCACTAGACTGAGACAACGATTGTGTCCAATGACTATTATTTATATTTTGATGACCATTTCACTGTACGGATTGCCGATCCCAAGTAGCTTTGAACGTATTCCCGACGTTCTAAAACTGTTATTACTCTTCGCATTTTGTTAACTTTTTTACAAAACACATCACAAAAAGAAAGTCCCCCCTAATATAATGTGTAATATTTTCTGAGATATTGGATGGATACTAGTGAAACTTTCCACAAATGATTGGAGGAGCTAGAAACACAATACATGCGAAGGCATTTATACATGCATTGTTTATACGGTTATTTATTTTGGTTTATGTAGAGCATCAGCTAGCATATAGCTTTAAACTTTATCTGATCCCTTGCAGGAGTAAGATGATTGATTTTCTTGAGATATACAAGCAATGAAGTATAACTATAACCAACAAATTGGAGTTATACAGGTGTCACATGACATTCGGAATTTTGGCAAATTCTGGTTATTTCTGTATTAATTTTATGTTGTTTCTGAACAGCATAACATATAAAAAGAACTGTCAGCTTTAAATTCGCGCACCAAGGTGCGCGAATTCAAAGTGCGCGAATTTAAAACTGAGCGAAAATAGTGAATTTAAATACTAGTAAGGTATCTTGGTTCAGTGGATCTGAGAAAGTTTTTAATGTTATAGTTACATTGTTCTACAATAACCTATAGTTAATAATGATATAGATAATATACGTAAATCGATAAATAAAGGATCAAAACTGTAACTCAACGTGTTGGGTTTCAGGACATAGCAAAGGAAAGTACAGTATACAGGCATGAGACTTTTGATGAGTATCGAACCACCTTGCAGTAATTCAGTGCAAACTTCTTCAAGCGAACAATTTCAATGAAATGTGCATTCTAACCAGTGGTGTCTTGTGTAACGGGAAAACACAATTTGGGTCATCTAATTTATTTCCAAATGTTAACCCTTCGTCAATGTTCGAACCGGATGATTTCATCAGTAACGCACAATTTTACCAGTATCGAACCAGTGTAGAATTTGTGCAATAAACACCTCAAACAATAAAATTTAGTATAAACTTTACGAATAGTTTAATTTATAGTATGTCCATGCCCGATTGAAACAAAGACAGTGTTAATAAAGGTGATATGTGTCAATTTATTCAGTATTTAGACTATAGCACGAATTTGGGCCGGAAATTGGAAATGATAGATTATGTGGCAATCGGCGTCTGGAATATACAGGAATAACACTGGTTCGATACTGATCAAATTGGCCACATTTTAAAACCCAAAATTTCATATATAAATATAAAACTCACAGTTTTAAAACCTCTCACAGTTATAGTACTATGTTATGACAATACAAATGTTCATTGTCTGTTTTGTAATCTTACCGACATATTTGGTAAGAACTCCACAAACTTTCTTTTAATTTTTTCATTTGCGACGAAATTAAGACACGAAAAACGGACATATTGTAATCACCAACGATTCGCAAACAAATGAACTCGAGCAATTATATGATATATAGACAGAACACAATGCGCATCTTAATCGAGAATCTTTTATCGAATGAGTTGCGGATGGCGCAAGGATATATTTCGCGACACTACGCTCGAGCGAAATATAACTTTGCGCCGTCCGCAACGAGTTCGATAAAAGATTCGAGATTATGATGCAAGTTGTGTTCTGTATTTATTCTACACCGTTCAGTCAGATAAGTTCAATCTATGAATGTCACATTCATTGTTACTATAGCCACCTTTATTGTGATTTCCATCTGACAAAAAGCCAGTAATTATGGGGGGATCACCGGAAGCGGATGGTCGACGTAATGTACGGCATCTTTCTTGGCGACAACGTCAACAAGAATAGTTCTGGCTTATATTCCAAAAGAGGTATACACTATACTGTGTATTCAATGGCTGGGATTCCATTGAATACATGTGCCTCACGTCAATGGGTGTGGAATAAATCTTATTTTGACACCAAAACACGACCTTACAGATATTTGGTGTCAATTGTTTTCATAGCGTCTTATTATTTTATATAACTTGATTATAATAACGGAATTTGCATTAGTGCCCAAAATCATTTACTGATAAAACGACTGTATATATATAATGGAACTCACTTGGAGTCATAGTATAAATATAACCAATTCCTACTTCAAGTTTGAAATAGGTAGCTGTGAACATAGAACCCATACATTTATTACCAATTATAAACATTCCACCACCATTTCTGATAGTATTAAATTCTCCGATGCGACTTTAATTTAGTCAGATTAGTGCTTTCAGACAATTGGAATCCAGAATAATAGCATACACATAGTACGCTCCCACCTCAGAATCTTCGAAAATTTAACTCGAAATTATCAGTCAACTATTGTATCGTACTATTTTTCGCTCAGTTTTAATTTGCGCGAAAAATAGTAGTGCGCGAATTTAAATACGAGTAAGGTATTATAATACAGGTCAAGCTCGTATATGAGTCTGGTATGACGTCATTGCTTTTCGGAGAAACCCACTTGTTCGAAAAGCAATGACGTCTCGGATGAAGATGTTTTTGGTGGTTTATGTAAATCGCCAGGTGTATAAAGAGCGTTTGGAGCTTCATAGCAATGGTAGGCGGGCAACTCAATTAGAAATTAATTTATAATCTGTGGAATTTAAGAGATTTCATGCCGGTATGGATGGCTGAGTCCGTCGGAAGGCATGCGAGTTGGAGCACGGATAGACGATCGGATTGATTGGTTGAGTATGATGTAATGATTTTCAGAGAATTGCATTAGAACGTAAGTTTTAGTAATACATTGAAGCGTATATTTTATGTTCGTATTAGGTCTGATTAGGTCGTAATAAACCATATTATAGTCAAACACCACAAAAAGAATATATAATTTATCATGTTTACGTTGGCATGTTGCTTATGATCGGTAAAATTTGGATGCATATAAGAAAAAAATCCGTTTTCATTGTCTAACGTGACACGCGCATGAGGTTGCGGAATTTGCACCGCTGACACTAAGCGCACCTCTTCAGCCATATCCCATTTTCGTCAAAACACAAATAATGTTTTTCAAATAGTTATTTTTATTTTCAATTACTTGTATCTTGTTATAGTGTTTGTTATTGAATAACACCTATATTAGCTTTCCGAATAAAATAATAATTAAAAAAAATGAACAAAGAACTATTTAAAAAATTATCATGACGTCAAAGATTTCAGCCAAGATTGATTCCAATATGGCGAACCAACTATTTCAGCGTCTATATACGTATGATAGAGACGTTGGTATTCGAGCTTGACGTTATACGCTACAATTTGCGGTGTTTGTTCGGTTGGTATTCGCCTACACGTTGATGGGCTTATAGAGGCCCATCGATGCAAATGTAACCATAAATAGTGCGCGTTCGTGAAAATATTTATTTTCGGGCTGAGGGTACATGTTTTGTGGTCAAGATAGCGCGATTGTGTGAGCTCTGGAGACGCTGTATATGTTTGTAGAAAAGGTCCACCCAATGGGCAAACAATGAATTATTTAAATAGTATCTGCCCATCTTTGCAGGGGGGGGGGTCGGCAAAAACTTCCAGGGTACAAGGACGGGGTGGGTGGGTGACTCCGAGCCTCGAAACACCACTTTTTCCGGCTTCATGCATTTTTTTGCCAAATGTCATCTTAGAGACACATTATGTAGCCAAAGTAAATTCAAAGGCTTATATTCTTAACTTAGAACAAAATAGAGCATTAATAATGTAAGTGGGGGCTCAATGTGAGGACATTTTCCCCCTTTTCAACACTTCTTTACTATAAACCAGGGGGTGGGTCCGCTTTTTGGTTTGGCAAAAAGTGCGTAACAAAAAAGTGCTTTTCAGCTATTTGGCCAGATTTTGGTCGTGATGTTTACGAACAAAAGCCTTGATTTCTGTTGATTGTGGAAAACATAACTAACCAAACAAACAAAAGCATTTCGCCCAGTGGATAAGTAACTTTCATTTCTGTATGATTTCAAAATATTCCTTAAGTAAAATGTGTCCCTCTGTAGATTATGGTGTTGCCATGCACGATGAAGCACTATAATGGTATACTCTTTGTTTTTTAGTATTGTTGTTAAATTTTATTAGTATGAACGCATTATATACGTATACTTCAAATGTTTGATTTCGGTAAATTGTACAATTGTAGGGAGAATAGGAAATCTTACCAGCTCCATGGCTAGTACACTGAAATAATTTCTGACACTAGTTCAACAGATCACAGTAATACAATCCGATATACAAGCTGGAATGTGCAAGGGATCCGTAAAAAATAAGAGATCCAGATTTTAGAAACCAAATAGAGAGATATGAGTTTATTACTCTGGTAGAAACGTGGCATCAAGATTCACCAGATATTCATTTAGAAGGGTATGAAAATCTAAATTTAAGTCGTTCCCAGGCCAAGAAAAAGGGTGGTACAGCCTTTTATTTTCTCTCAAAATTCAAAAAGTACATGCGAAAAGTCTACACTGTAAACGAGGTAGCACTATGTGTCGAGTTCGATGGTCAAATGCTTAACCAATCCACAAAAGTAATATTTGTGTCATTGTATATTCCGCCCAGCAATTCTAGTTTTTGGAAGACGAAAGATAAAGACGATGATATATTTGAATGTGTCTAGAAGGCTTAAGCTCGATACAAGAGCGGTGAACTATTAATTCTCGGCGGGGATTTCAATGCACGCACAGGTGAATTGCCAGACCACGCGGTATCTGACAGTGATAAGCACACGCCACTCCCAGCTGATTACATAATTGACACGTGCCCCAATAGAGCCAGTACGGATAGTCGTATAAACTCTTTTGGTCGCCAGCTCATAAATCTCAGCCGAAGTCGTGGTATTCGTGTAATTAATGGACGATCTACAGGCGATAGACTTGGTCATTTCTCAAGCTATCAATATAATGGGGCGAGCGTCGTTGATTATATCCTTATAACAGAGAGTTTTCTTTGCGCGGTTGATTACTTTTGTGTTAAATTTCCAATTGAATTCTCTGACCATTGTCAATTAGTTCTTCACTTAAAATATGACAATGAACGATGCCAATCACAAAACAAATATAAATATACCCAACTTAGAACACATCTTAAATGGGCAGAGCATAGTGAGGAGAAATTACGCAACGCCATGCATAATACGTCCATTCGCGGACGCTTAGCTGATTATAAAACGTATCACTATCAGCATGATGTTTATGGTGCCAAAAATGCGATCAAAGACCTTATGCAAATAGTAAAAGACGTAAACATGTACGCATGTGTACGAAGGGTAGTTAATAGGAAGAAAACTCCGCGTAAAAGAAAATGGTTTGACGGTCAATGTAGGGAATTCAAGCGCGATCTCGGAAAAATCATTAACGATATGAGGAATAACCCATTTGACCCAAACATAAGAACGCGATACCATGTGAAACGAAAAGCGTACAAAAAGGCGCTGAAGGCTAAACGACGAGCATTCTACGCAGATATATATTGTAAACTAGATACTTTAGAGACAACCAACCCAAAACAATATTGGGAAATCATAAAAAAAATGCGGCAGAGACCGGTCTCACAAAATGAACTTGATGCTGATCGATCAGTTGATTTTTTCACTGAGCTTTATTGTCCGAAACCTGATAATCCAGATTGTGGATTATCTTCGGACACATATCAAACTTGTAATCAAGCTATCAATAATGATGATATCACGACAGAGGAAGTTCTCGGCGCTACAAGAGAACTAAAAAACGCAAAGGCGATTGGACCCGACCAAATTTCGAACGAATTGCTGAAGTCACTCGTTCCATTGATAATTGATGAAATTGTAAAATTGTTTAACTTAATTCTGGAGACAGGACATTATCCGAGTGATTGGAGCGAATCTACCCTCACTTTAATTCACAAAATAGCAGGGCAATAGCAGTATCATCGGCGGTCGGTAAATTGTTTAACAAAATAATTAATCGTCGGTTAATCGATTTCTTACATGTAAACCATGTTATCAGCGAAAACCAATTTGGTTTTTCGAAAGGGAAGAGCACTATTGATGGAGCATTTGTTCTGCACGCGGCCATTCAAAAATTCAAACGATTGGGAAAGCCCCTATATGCTGCATTCATAGATTTCAGAAAAGCGTTCGATACAGTAAACAGACAATTACTTTAAAAAAAATTAAAATGCGCGGGCATTAAGGGACTCATACTACGGATAATACAGTCACTATATGACAATAGCTACTATATCACCAAAACAAACAAAGGGTTGGGGCCTCCATGCTTATCCACGATAGGTGTTAGGCAAGGATTCATATTGTTGACATTAAAAAAGAGTTTGACAGTCCTTGCGATGCTGTCCATTTAGGCAATGATACACTTAATCACATTTTATTCGCTGACGACCTGGTTTTACTTTCGGATACTCCAAGTGGGCTACAGTGCTGTCTAAACAGACTAAATAGATACACTGAGACCAATAAACTCACCGTGAACACCGATAAAACTAAATGTGTGGTGTTTAGAAGTAGGAAAACTAAAACTTCACCAGACTTTCACATTGGAAATCAAAAGTGGGAAATTGTTAATGAATACAATTATCTTGGAATTAAATTTAGTAATACGGGTAGATTCTCACATGCAATGGAAGAATTGAGTGCTAAAGGACTCAAAGCAATGCATTCTTTATTTAACGCATGTACAAACGACGCACCGATTCCACTAGTGACGTCTTTAAAACTCTTCGATAGATTAATTAAGCCGATATTGTTATATGGTAGCGAAATATGGGGTGTGGAAATAACCACTAAAAATCACGACCGCCTTCCATGTGAGAAGGTACACATAAAATATTGTAAGCGGTTACTCGGAGTCGGCAGATTTTCTTCGAACAACGCGGTTCGCGCCGAGTTAGGGAGCCACCAATTATTTATTGACGTGGCATGCAGACTTTCATCTTATGTAATTAAGATAATTTCACGGTCGGACTGTAATCTGCTCCGTAATGCTGCATTGGAACAAAAAGTGGCATCGGTTAAGAAATCAATCTTCAAAACGGCAGAATCACTGGGGTGGAATATTGCAGACCCAACAATCCGGGTCCAGTTCTGAGTCAATTCAAAAGAAATCTTATTGAAGATTATTATATATATTTCAGACAGAGTCTCACTGATGAATGCTCAAAAACGGGAAGTAATAAATTACGAACATACCGACTTTTCAAACTTAAGTACGAAATAGAACCTTATCTTCTTCACACACCATCAATAGAAAATAGAATCGTTTTTACTAGACTGCGTATAAGTAATCATAAACTGGCTATTGAAAAGGGACGCCACACCCAACCACCGACGGCATTGGAACAAAGACTATGCATATTTTGTTCCGATGATGCTATTGAAGATGAAAAACACTTTCTTTTGGAATGTAGTGCTTACCGCACACAGCGGATCGAACTAATAACTCTTATGAAGACACAGTTCCCAGACATTGAAAACATGACACAAACTGAACAGCTTGTCAAAATCCTATCCAACAATATTTCAAATTCATGCACTTCAATATGTCATATAATCCGAAAATGATTTTATGCACGCGATGAGCATCGCCTCATAAGCAATGAATAAATGAAGACGAGACGACCCTATGCACATTCAGCTTTACTTAAATGGTTATATATTAACATCTATTATTATATCATTTATTAATATATTGTTCAATGTACAACTATATATTAATATGTTTGCATACTGTCCTTATAAGGATGTTTTGCCTATTAAACTTATCTGTATATAATTTCAATGTAAAGATAACACAAACATAAAATTAGAGGTAAATCATCTGAGGGAAGCCATCCTGGCTGATGGCGAAGATCCTCAATGGTGGTATTATATGATTAAGTAATATACATGACTGTTTTAGGGGTGGGTCCCTGATTTACGAGAGGAAAACTTGGGCGGGAGGGGTGGGTGTCCGAGAAATTAGAGGCAAAAACTTGCCTTCCGGGGGTGGTGGGTACCAAAAATTGAAAATCTCAAAATTTCCACCTTGTACCGTTGACGTTTTTGACGACACCCCCCCCCCTTCTGATCTTTGCTGATTTAGTAAAAATTGACAATTATTGGAAATTGGGTGTCGAAAATTGTGCCCAAAAGGGTTGAAATCCGTTCGTCCTCTGATCGATTACACCGTGTGAAAATAGTCTTACCGTAGAAGATCCATCATTGTGTCTGCCGCAGATATTTTAGTGGAACTACCGTAATGGCCGACTTCAACTCCACCAATGGTTCCAGGTTTAATGACGAGGACAAGTGATATCCCCGTCACCACGGCGATTAGTGTTGTCGTTAGGTAATATACCAAAGCGCGTAGTCCGATTCTTCCCGAAGAACGTGCGTCCAACGATGCCAGTCCAGATACTATACTGGACGTTACTAACGGTAGTATCAGAAGGTTAAGCATATTCATAAGAAGTTCTCCTGGATATCGAAACAAACGAATTTGTGTTTTTGTGAATGGCGGGTCCATTTTCCGCATGGCGGCTCCGAGCCCAACACCAAGGGCCATTGACAACAGCAAGAGAAATAGAAGACAGTTTGTTTTAAAGAACTTTAATACATCCATGATTCGGACCGTGAACCAAATTTATGTGAAATATTTTAGGGCGATGTCACTGAAATAGTTATTTTTCTAAGGACCGCAAATCGGTTGGCCAATGACATTTAATATAGAAATTTCCCACCACCTGTGTGGTGGTCTGTCATATATAATTAGAGAATATTCGTGTCATTGCGTCCCGTATCACAGGCTTGTCAAAATATACAAATCGCACTGACCGCGTGGGTGTTGGGTTTAATGCGCTGGGTATATTGTTAAACTGAAGATATGTTTTCTAAGCAGAATTGTCTCCTGTTTCCAATAAATGATCTCAATTGTCATTTTGTGTTCACCGGCAAATATATATAACTAAGATTTATTGCCCTTTTAAACTTGAAACCATATATAGGCCTAACATAGTAAATGGGGTAGTTGTGGAAATGCAAGATTATCGTTTGAAAAAATTGCTTGTGATCTTTTAGAATTAACGTATTGTTATGGCTTTAAGACAATTACCTCATGTTTTAATATTCGAACATACTTACTGGGTTAGATGTTTTGAATTTAGTTTTAAATGTGAAGTCTGGGTTTTAACGTTTTTGCTGGAGAAATATCAGAAAGTTTTGAATTTTTGTTGTCATTATAAATTTATTTTTCCAAAGAATAAATAAAGTTATTGCTATCGAATTTTACTTCCATTACCATCCAATATCAGAACACAAGCGTTCTGATTTCAGAACAGGTGTGTTCTGAAAAAGCTTAGGTGTTCTCTAGGTGTTACATGTGTTGATGTGTAAAATGTGTTCTCACGTAGAACACATGAGAACACTTAATACATGTTCTGATTGAGAACACATAGGTGTTCCGACTGAGAACATATGTGTTCTATTTGAGAACACATCAGAACAATAGTGATTAACCAGAACGGTGGTGTTCCTATATCAGAACGGTGGTGTTCTGATATCAGAACACCTATTAGTTGTTCTCTAAGTGTTACAGTTTAGTGTTCTGATTATGTGTTCTGGCGTTATGAGAGTGTACAGACATTGCAATCATTTTTGTTTTATAATACCCATAATATATGAGCAGGGGGATGCTCGTATCCAGGGCCTACAGTAAAGGTACCCCTGTCTTGGACGTCGGTAGTGGTGATTTTCACTAATGATGTCCAGAGCAGTCTACATTGCGGCAGTTTTCAAATTGTCATTATAGTAATGAATAAAGTATGAGTATAATCCTAGTATCTTAGATAGTATACAAATTATTTGAGTCATGTAATCAAATAGATTTAAAGTTAATTTTTATTTTGTTTCCATTTAAAAAAAAAAAATATATATAATTTTTATTTTATTTTTATTTTTTATTTAAAAAAAATAAATTATTTTTAAAAAAAAATTATTTTAAAAAATATATTTTTTTTTTTAAAAGAATTTTTTTTTTTTTTTTTTTTAATTTTATTTTTTTTTGGTTTGTTTTCAAATATTTTCCAAATTATTTTTAATTTTAATTTTTCATTTTATTTTGGAAATTATTTTGTTTAAGGTGCATTTCATCTAATATGTTTCCCTATGTTCACGTAACTCCACCTAATAGCTCATCCTAAGCGTTATCCCCCTTCATTGTTACCATGTTCCTGTATTACGCTTGATCAATCCGATGCCCTGACCTAAGCTACCCCATCCCACCTTTTAAGTATATCCCTCATTCATATGATTGCCAAAAGGCCTGATCAAACACTTCTCATATCTGTATCTGTCATATGTCTTCGTATTCATGTAATCCATATGATGGTAAAACTACAAATATCCTTGTAATACTTAGAATGATCCGTTGAACCCGCTGCTATCACACCCCCCTTTTTATAGTATTCCTGTATCCCCATTATCTATCTAATGGTCTGATCTAAGCATTGTACGCCCTCCCCTGTCCACGCCCCCCTGTGTATGTATTTTCTTCGGAATAAATTTAAGGTTGTACTGTTGTATATAGTGTTTTTGTTCCATCAATCAATGTTATTTTCATTATAGCTCTGACACTAGCATAAAACTGTTAATCCCTTTAAATTTTATAGAGTGTGTCCCTTTAAATTATCATAGTTATTTATCTATAAACCTCTAGATGTACATTTAAATTAATATTTTACCCTGGATAACCCTGATCTATCTCATTAGTTGACAGAAGGGTTTGTCTACCTACCCATTGATTAATCCATAACAAGAGGTCCGCTGTTGTGTGGCATTGCAATCGACAGTAGCAAAACGGATCAATCATGGACGGTATCACCATAATAATTATCAGTTAAATCTGCCCAGCGGTTACTGAACAATAATGCAAAATGTTTGTACAGACGGACAGGATTGTAATTACTAAGTAAAAAGTGGGGGGGGGGGGGGGCATAACTCTGGTGAAAATGGGTGGACGAAAACCGCGCTATGCAGTAGCTGTTTTCCCATGTTATCTATCACCATACCACATATAAGCTAAAACTGCCCAGCGGTTGCTGAACAATAATGTAAAATGTTTGTACGGATGGACAAAAATTTAAATTCCTAAGTAAAAAAGGGGGCATTACTCTGGTGAAAATTGGTGGACGAAACCCGCGCTTTGTATGTATCTGTTCCTCCATGTTACTCCATCACCATACCAAACACAGCTAAATCTGCCAAGTGGTTGCTGAAATAATGCAAAACGAACGGATTTCTAAGTTGAAAAAAGGGGGTGCCCATAACTCTGGCAAAATTTATCAGATCATAACCAAATTCGTACTTGACATGTATTTCCATATAACTGATCCATAACAATACGGGATTTACAATTGTACCACCAAAGCTCACGCTATCATCTGGAAACCAAAAAACAATAGAAAAATTTAATTTTATAAATATAAAAAAGGTCCATAACTCTGGTGAAAATGGGTGGACCGAAACTGTGTTATGCTTGTAGTGGTCCCCCCCCATGCTGTTCTATCGCCATACCAATCTCAGTCAAAACTGCCCAGCGGTTGCTGAACAATAATGCAAAAAGTTTGTATGGACGAACGGACGGACGTACGTATGTACGGACATAGACGTCGATTATATACCCGCCGACTTCAAGTCGGGGGCATACTAACTCTATATGAATTCTATATTAATTCATATATACCGTTATAAAAGTATACTCAATAAGTAATATATACATGTAAATAAAATATAACATATAAAATCACTATCGTGGCAAGGTTAATTTGTTCACGTAGTCTTCGAAGGTACCGTTGTTAGCAATACATGATTTTATGGCTGACTAATTGTCCATGATGTATATTCCCATGTATAATGAAGGTGGTAATAAATGTATGGATGTTATAAGAAAGGAGAGGATGTCTGCTGGGCATGTTAAAGAGGAGGGTAATTTTCATGGTGGCCAGGTCCCAATTTCTTGCAGACAAATTGTTCTCCGTTCTCATTACATCAGTTTTTGAAGTGGAAGCTGGGTCCTGGAGCGGTTTAATGAAATTTTGAAAAGAGTTTTAGAACGTACCCCTTAAATGATTAATTTAATTTATGCCAAAATTTAGAAATTAGAAATTTTGGAAAATTACTCCCAATGAGTTAACAAAGATGCCAACTGTTTTGATAGCACCATCGTCAGTTGCAGATTGCTGACTTTGTGCCACACTAAGCGTATGGTTTTTTTTTGTCGTTAGGATTTCCGTCTATGTATGGCGTTGATAATGTCCCAACTGGTTTTACTGGGTTTACTGTCCGGGGTGCAGGTTAGGTTCGAGGTTGGGGTCCGCCCGAGGGTTTTACATGCAAGTGTTATCACATCGGGATATTTATTCTGAGTCAATATATCACGCCCATATAAAGAGCGTTTAATTTATTAGTTTTTACACGGGAATATGATAAGCCGGTTAATCCAAGGGAGTCTAGACGTATATTCTATGTTTTTGTTACTCATATCCTGACATTTTGTAAACTGCCGCAAGGTAGACTGGACATCACTAGCGAAGTTTCCACTATCGAAGTTCAAGACAGGGGTGCCTCTATATGTGGGACCGGGGTGCGTGCATCCACCTGCTCATATATTATGGGTATCACAAAACAAACCTATTAGGTGTTCTCTAAGTGTTACCGAACGTTTAGTGTTCTGATTATGTGTTCTGGCGTTATGAGAGTGTGCAGACATTGCATTCATTTTTGGATGAGCAGCATATCATATGCAAATTAACAACAATCCGCGTGGTTATATTGATCACGCCCACCACTCGCCGCGACGTTAATTGCCAAAATTCCGCACCAGTGAACTCCGGTTTAATTGGTTGTCGGCGTGAGTGGTGTCTCGTGGAGCTGCTGATTGACCAGTATCGCTGACCAGACTCATCCGAGTATGATTGCCGGACACGTGCCATCGCGATTATTTCATTTGAATATTTCTTATTGTGTTGTGTGTATTACGGATCGACGCACTTTACATGATATATGATATATTTTGTGGCGAAATAAGTGTAAATACAAACGGTTGAGATGGAATAATAAGTAATAACTGTTTAAGTGTGTGAGTACTTAGTTGACAGTCTACTGGTAAATATATATACCAGTAGACATTTGGCATATACCTCACTGGGGAGTTTTTTTTCAAGTCCGGAATTCAGAATATGACAAATGCTACGACCAAACCCATAATTTATCTGGATACTATAGGTAATTTTATTAATACTTATCAAAAGAAGAAAATATTTAATGAACTGTATAACAATATTGTATTGAGTGTTCATCGTTTTTACATAGTGTAAATATGTTAGCATGTTTCGTCCTAATCGGCGACTTTTTGCAATAAAATATAGTCTCCACTGTTCCGAATTTGGTTCCTATCCAATCACCCTAACTAAAGTTGTCATTCATAAACAAAACGGACGGACGGCTAGACATACAACCATGAGTATAATTATAAAACACACTAAAATGTGTACTCAACTATTAATATTCGGAAGTTCAAAAGTAATGTCGATAGCTCAAATGAGATTCTAATTACTTTACTCGAAACACAATAAAACCGTATAAAAAGTCGAACAACCAGAGCATCTTTAAATTAATTATATAAGTTAAAAATGTTGGTGCGGTATTCTTAATTGACAAGCGACAAAATTCTACCCGCGATGATTCAGATTCAGATTCTTTATTAACATAAACACTCTCTAGGAGCAGTATGCAAGATGGATTACATAAAAAATATATATATACGTATAGATTGTGAATTTTCATTGGATAGTTATGTATTTCAATGTATACATAAACAATAAAGAAATGTTTACCTAGGCAAACATGTATTGAAAAGATGTAATTTACTGTTATGAATGTTTATAAAGTATTTGGCAATGTATGTAGTTCTTCAGTTTTAGAAGAAATAAACCTCTGTCTATCTATATTTGTATCAGTCTGCACGTATCTAAATATCTCTCATTCTCAACTTTTGTTCCGAATTGAGAAGAACTCGGCAATGGTATCGCTGATCAAGTTGCACTCGGTTGAATTGTCATTCCGCATTATGTACAGAAAGCGACCCTTTTCGTCGGCTTTCCGAAATTGTCAGTTTGTATTTTCTAGTTTTTTGAATAATGGTTCCCTTACATCGGTATATTTCATACATTTCATTACAAAATGCCATTCGTCTTCTACTTCGTCCGAAGTATAAAACTGGCATTTTCGTTCGTCAGCTGGAATGAGAGGTCGTTGATGCCGCCCCTTTTCAATCCTAAGTGAATGCGCACTTATCCGTAGGCGACAGAACATTTCTCTCTTCTCCCTCGTATTTAAGTCTAGTATGTACTGTTCAATTCCCATAGTTTCTTTAATATTGTTGTACGTTCGTAATTTACTATGTTCATTTTGTGTGTTATCAATGTACGTGTTGATATATTCGTTTTTCAGACCTTGCTCTATGTTTGCGATGATCGTATCGTTTAAGTTTGATTCAGTACTAGGCGATGATGTGTCCATAGATGCCATGAAACTAGATGACAATTGATTAAGAGAGCGTTTCATTGAGTTATTATAATTTGTTCTATATGCGGCATGCACCAGTGTGTTTTTGTTCTCATTTTCTATTTTTGAAAGGAATTTCATAGCTTGTGTTATGCAGTCCACATATAATGGATATTCTCCGAGTTCTAGTCTTACAGCATGGTTCACAGCTTTTGAACCCACACCTAATACTTGCATAATAATTTTGCAAAAGTTTAGATGTATCTTTTCACTTGGACTGTCGTCTCTCCATGACATCTCCGGTGTCCATATTTCACTACCGTATATAGTAAAACAGATTTGACGAGAACTCGGAATAGTTTTAGTAGTAATTTTACTGGCAGGTGATATTGATTGTTTATCGCTTTCCTAAGTTTGTGAACCACTTTAAGTGCGCGGTTTGCCAAGTTTTCCTGTGCGAGTTTAAATTTTCCATTTGACGTGAACAACCGTCCAAGGTATGCAAATTGTTCACAACTCTTTAATATTTTATCATTTAGTTTGAATACCGATAGCGTTTCCTTCTTCTTTCCCGTAATTACCATAACTTCTGTCTTATCAATATTGATAGGTAAACTATTGTCATTTGAGAATTGAGAAACCTTATTTAAACATTTTTGTAATCCATCCGGTGTTTCCGATATCGGCAAAAGATCGTCTGCGAAAAGTAGGTGATTAACGCGATGTGACATTCGTGCCAAAGTGCTCCCTCAGGCGATACCAACTTGAAATGTACCTCCCACCGAGAGCAGCCACTTATGAGTTATGACACCACTAATGATGTACATACTATACACATTATGGCAGCATAATATAAAAAACGTGCGCGACTGAGGTTATGGGTCATAACATTGAACAAACACAATTACGGGCAGAACAGGGAACATTTTTAACATGACCTGAATTAATGCGCGGGGAATCTTGCTAACCTATATCATTTAATTAGGCTTGGTGCAGCCGCTGAGTTAAAGGGACACCAAATGAAATGTTTATCATATCGCTATAAATTATATAAACATAAAGTGAACCAGAAAATAACACCATCGCGACACATCAGATGTGATCATCGCGCTATTTTCAACGAGAAAACAGTTAAGTTTATACCGATTTGATTAAATCGCGGTACGCGACTTATTCATATTGAAGTATTACCAAACTATCGTTATAGCGGTTAAAACTTTACACCTGTGGGGAGTTAATGTTACATAATGTAGAAATAGCAGATGGGAATGTTTTGACAAAAACAAAATTACTGAAATACTAAGAGGAAGTCAAATTTTCGTTATTTAAAAAATTGGTGAAGAGCGTTTATAGATTTTATACGCATTATTATCCACCTTGAAAGCTGATTGTGTTGGTTTTAATGCATCGTGTGGTTGAACTGAATATATTTTTCTGAGCAGAATTGACTCCTCTTCAAAACAATTTATAGATATCAAAGATGATCTGACTTTGTCGTTTTGAAATCAGCAAAAGTGCTAAACATTTAGTGTCCCCTTAACTAGTTAGATTTAGTCACACCAAGCAATCAATCATCGGATCGGAGTATAGGCCCCCTTTCGGAGTCGCGTCCCCTTCCCGGGGTTATATTTAAAGGCAACGTTCTATGTCTACATGTTAGACGAAAAGTGTTACTGTGTGATGTTCAGAAGGGGATTTGTAATATAACACTAATTGAATTCAGGAGACATAAGAGTTATATGCATTGGCACTATCCCGGGAATTATATGAATCTGAGTATTAGTTATGTAATCTGATGTAATATGAATTATATGTCTGAATAGAATAATGATGTCAACACAATTAATGTGTCGACTCTTGCCGCATGATTATATGCAAGTGGGGGTATTAAGTAGTGGAGTGCTTTGGAATGTGTATGTACCGGTACGATATATGAAATCGCTGCTGCATGATCCACCACTTTTCGCCAGTGCTATACATACTTTCGCGCCTTGGGTGGACCATGAACGGTCACTGCTTGCGCATGGAAACTACTCCCAAATGCAACGATCTTGATTCAATACATTTGGAATTGCAGTGGTGAAGCGGTGCACTATTATTCCTCTTCAGTTATATTTTATTCTCATTTTATTCCTACATATCGAACATACTTGACAGCCAAAATGATGCCCGCATCATAGTTTTCGTGTTTATGCTGGTGGTATAGCTTAGGAATGCCATGGGAAATCACTTTACTAATTGGCAATGGATGGCGTGTTCATGTTTCGGTGTATCAATGCAATGGTCAATGTACGTTTTTGGCGATGAACATGTCAACCAATTGGAACGTATGCACACTATTTCACATAGCATACGTGATTATGATGTGTACATATTCTAATTAAACTTTATTTTGGCACGTCCGATTTTAAAGATGTTTCCACATCCTTTCTCACCAAACCAATATAGTATACACACATCCACAACTATCGTATATATTCAACAAAATACACGTTACCTATATACATGTTTTCATGACATCAATGTATTGCAAAATGTGTATATAGTTAAAACTGCAATATGTTTTTATATATGCCAAATAATACGACATCGATGGCGTTGTCATTTCTCACTATTTGATTCTTGTTTCACGCCATAACGTGTAGTTTGCTTCGTTGTTTTCCGCTGATCCCTGGGGGCCAATAAAACGTATGTGAATTCTATGTTTAGTATATGATACGAAGTGTACTTGTGTATTTGCATGCGTTCCAAGAAACGTCCTTGACTATTTGGGTTCACAGAGGCCAATTCCAATCAACAGATGTACACGGTCCTACTAAACCCCAACATAAACGAACATGCGTAACTATGGGGTATGGTGTTCAACTCTTGTGACTTATTTTTTTAGTCATTAGCAATATTGTCTAGAAAGATATAAACATATATTATATAACATATATAATCGCCGTATAAATGTGTGGCGGAAGGGGTCAGAATGAGGCCAGATAACCCATTTTATCGAAATTAGTCTAATATATCTATATTTTTTAGACCTACCTTCCTTCGAATATGTGTTGACACGGGTCGTATACGTGGCCTATTTTGTTACACCAAATGTAACCATCACAAATCCGAAAGCTATCAGGAAGAGGCGCCCTAATCAGCCTGTATTAATCGACAACAGGTGCATTTAACAGGTGCTGTCATATACTTTGGCCATATTAGTGTCCCTCTTTCCCCAACAAATCATCCCTTGGAGATTATAACAATATGTGGTTCATTATCTCAAATTTAGTCAACTTACATGAAACCAATACTCTTTTATACAAAACAATATCAAAGCGAAATCGAGCAAGGGTGGATACACACATGCATGTAATTTCTGTATGTAAAATCCATGTATTTTACATGGTCACACCAATCATTGATAGCATTAATCGCCTGCGCACGAACGTTCCATTTCAACAGGTGAGACCAGTGAGTAGTTATAAGCCAAAATCAAACTAACTGTTATCAAGAGATTTCAGGCCAGTCATCAACATGTGTTTTTTCATGGGTGCCGAAATGAATAAATCCTGTCTGATATCTGTTGCTGTTTTTCACGAGTTTTAGTTCATTTCGAAAAGTGGATTTGAGTCCGTCGATTTTATACTTGTTTTGTTTCTCGTCATTTCTTGGAAACAGGGTCATCCAAAATAAAAATAAAATGTGCAGACTTTTGAAGCTCTTTTATGACGATTGTGATACATGAGTGTTTAATGTCCCACACACTGACTCCCAATTTGATCTCGTCCAGCAAAACCCGAACGGCTCTTTGGCTCCACATTTTGGAAGTGCTATATATAGTAATACACATGGCAATCAACTAACTCATACATGGTGAATTCCATGTTAAGTGATTTAGCCTAATCGGACAACGCCGAGTCGTAAGGATAAGGATATTTGTTTCTCGACTATGCATGGCCTGAGCTCAAATTTTAACAGTCCGATATGGTGCTCTCATGCCTTGAATAACAGGCATTGGAAAATCAAGACAGACAATACCAGTTTGTTGAGATTGCTCGGATAATTTGAGTGCGAGCTCATGTGATAACATTCAATTGGGATTTCCATGCATATATCCCATTACAGCGCCAAAAATATTAATGCAGGTACAGCGTTGAAAGAAAAAAGAGTCACCTCCCCCCCCCATTTTTAACCCATAATTTACAGAACAGTATATGTTTCTCAGGCCACAGGATGAACAAGTTCCTAACTGTCACAAGTTTAGCCTGTACAGGCTTGAACTATCACATTTTGGACTATAATCCATGATTGGGGGAGGGGCTGGTTCTCGAAAGTTTCGAATAACTAAGGGGTTTAGTTGAATGTATTGGCCGGGGTTATCTGGGCAAGAATGTACAACATAATGGTTTACTTAAATAGTCCATAGACGTAAATTGTGCGTATATAACACAATAGAGGAAATGTGACGTAGTTGTGAACTCGTAGCTAGACAACCCTTTTCCCGAATGAAGACACATATGCACAGCAACACCACCTTCTGTACCTTCAAATTTAAAGCTGTAATAATATGTTCATAATTATATGAATAGCATAAATAGCTGCATATGAGATTAATCACTCGTAGCAAACAGGCACGACATATATGACTGTCAACTACAATATTTACAAATCAGGAGTGCCTTCGTGGCTTCAGGGGGGTAGGACTCATGTGCTGCATGCACCCCCCCCCCCCCCCCCCCGGTCGAGGAAATATGTAGTGGTCAGTCCGGTAGCTTCCTGGATAATATAGCATCCACGTTGGGGACCATAGCCCCTGCATTGGGAAATCCTGGGACCATCGCTGGTATACAATCAAGAGAAGACTGACAATGATTTAAACAGAACGTCCAACATTTGGGTTATCGCGCGAACAATTATTTTAAGCGGCCTGACGACTTCGTCCAGTCAACGGCTCACTGCACGCGCAGAGCTTGACTCACTGTGGTCAAACATAGCCGAAACGATTGGGTTGTCAGCAGACACATATTACATGGTCTGTATGATCCATGTAAAACGCAAAATACATGATATTTACAGAGATTACATGCATGTGTGTATCCACCCTAAGCCGGTAAATGAGTCTTTTTGTCTAACCTCCTCTTCGCAGAAGCGATCGCTGCCCCAGGCTGTATAATGCATTTATCTAATTGGCTCACACAGCTAATTGCGGTAGGGTCAATTGACAACTCACTAGGAGTCGTTTCAGTTTAGGCCAGACATAAAAATGGATCAACTACCAACAGACAACAGCTGGGTTGTAGGAGAGGGCTTACAGCCCTTTCAAATCTTCCCGGGGATCTTCCCAAACCCAAACTCCAAACTCTGCAGACAACAGCGATTTGGTATGTGCCGTGTCAGCATATATATCTCCTGTTTGACACCATCCGGGAGGTGGTCATTTTGGATTTGTATGGAGTGGGTATCCATGGTACAACACCCTGTATTTGACCAAATGTATCAAAATTTCCAACTGATGATAATTCTAATGACAATGTTGACCAAATGTGGGACAATATTGTTTTTATTAAATTAACTAGCAGTTTTGACTGGCCACGGGGAGTGACCAGGGCACAATCTTTCCATATAAGGTAGGAAATTATGCAAATATTGGTCAGAAAACAATACTACAAAATGTTTGAAAATCAAACTACAATATCATTTTCAACCTATTGTTGGTTTGGAAATTACAACTAATGTTTTGTCAGGTATGAAATTTCCAACTGTTGAACATTTTGACCAAAGTTGTGGTGATACACCCTATGTCGAGCTCACCCCCGGTTGACATGTCCCTGTCCATCTTGAAGATACGAAATACATGGGTTGAAATGACAACGAAAATTGTAACACATTATTCGCCAAGCCTGAGTAACAATTAATCAAAACAGATTTGCCTGTCGCAATGCTTCGGCGTTGACCCTGACGTATAGCGGACACGATTTTTACTCACAGGGACGAATACCGTTTTCTTTCTGTGTGCATTTCTATATCAACCCGTTGGCACTGGTCTGCGTGTAGATCTGTGTACAGTTCTGTAGCAGTGTAAATGCACCCTAAACTTAGTTAAGCTATTTTATCGAAATTAATCTGAAAGATCTATATTGTGGGGACATACACGCACCTTCAAATATGTTGTCACCCGCGTCGTATAATTATGTGCCCTACTTTGTGCATATTGGAGGGCCCGATACCGGTGGAATATCTGTTAAACATATAATCGCCGTATAAATAAATGTGTGGCAGAAGAGGTTAAAATGAGACCAGAAAAGCCATTTCATAGAAATTAGTCGCAGAGATCTATAATGTGGCGACTTACCTAGTACATACCTTCAAATATGTGTTCACACGGGTCATATATATATGGCCCAAAATTCCTTATAGCGCAAAAATGGCAAATACGTGTCCGAGGGGTGTATCTCATGCATGTCCCGATCGCTTAATGGCAACATATCATTAAACAGGGGTCTTATGGCAGATATATATCACATAGAAAAATCCGGTTGGCTTCCTTATATTTCACAAATGGGAGGTTTGAGTGACAAAATTGGCTGTTTTGGGGATGTCCGTTATTTGGTATCCGATTTCATGAGCTCAGAAACTTGAGTAATCCGTTACTATATTATACAAGTGCTATGTAATTATCTCACTTGTATGACCAAGGTTAATGTCGCATTTATTCACTTCAACGAAAGCGCCCTGTAATTGGTTTTCCCGATGTCCTACCCGTTCCTAGAACACTCAAGGTACACACGGTTATTCCTTTACCAAACACGCAAACGGCACCGCTACCAGAGAAACGTCATGTTTCTGCGCCAATTGTTTAAAGTTTCTAGCTTCAAATGGTGAATCCGAACTGAAATGCAATTGGAAGTTTACAACGATGTCTGCACCACATGTTCGCGAGTCTATAATGGTCCACGGTCATCAAAGGCAAGCGAGCTTTAAAAAAGACTGCGGAAAATAACTGTCAAGATGCGTACCCTTGTGGGAAGTGAGGATGGGTTTATGATGATCCACTCGACCCCAGTAAACGCGACGAATGGGTGTTGTGCTCAGATTGTGGCAAGTGGTTTCATGAATGTTGCGGAGAGGATTACGGTGTCTTTGACAACGGTGATAATTTCACGTGTTTGTCATGTTTAGACATATAGACTCAATGTGATGACACTAGTAACGATGACATTTATTATATTGATTTATATAGGCAGGAATTAATTGAAGGCTACTAGCTAATTTCAAATTGTCGGTTGTGAAATTCCAACCTAAGACTTGGGAGTCTGAAGCCCAGTCGGGAGGGGACTTGTTGAGCTGGAGGAGGGGGTGATCAGTAGTGTACAGTTGGTAATTTCAAGGTGGATTTTCACCAATATACATACGTGAAGTCTCTCTTGCCACATATACTGTTTAGATCTACTTCTTTTAAAGTGATTATGAAAAGTTCTGACTGTTGTGATCTCCAGAGTCCCAGTCTTATCATTCTTTGCAGTCTGGTGAGCGACAACACAGTCATTGACTGTCTTGTTTTGGAAGCTTGTCCAAAACCGGTTTGAGTATAGCAAAATATTCCTCATTCATAAACTTGCATACATGTCGTATATAACTATATATAGGTTTGTTCTCCGTTACCATCATGCCCATGCTAATATTACATCGGGCGTTTGAATTGCCAGGTATTCCTTGTTCGACATATATTAACACATTCTTATATTTATGTAATTAAATAAAATTGAATGCCATGATTATGCAGGTCTTATTTTTAGATGCACAGAATTGTGTGCACCAGCATAGATCAATGATATGGGTTTACTGGAAACACATTCAAAGTACATGGGACTGCATGCATGTAGTTTCAAATAATGTAATTAAATACAATTGAATGCCATGATTATACAGGTCTTATTTTTAGATGCACATAATTGTGTGCACCAGCATAGATCAATGATATGGGTTTACTGGAAACACATACACATTCAAAGTACATGGGACTGCATGCATGTAGTTTCAAATAATAGTTAATATGTTTCCAGCGAAGTTAGAAATTCAACCGAACACGTTTGTGTCACATATTATTCAAAATTTAGTGTGTATCAACGATTCGCAATATTTAGGAACATAAAGACCCAAAATGTGTTTTCTCCGTTACCACGCCCACTGTAATATATGTGTGTCGCATATCACAAACGCCACATCAATATTTTGCACATGTTTTGTTTTCGAAAACGTATATATCCACACATAAGAAATTGGCCAATTTTGTCTGTTTATAAACCATATAGAGTGATAGAGAGTGTTCGATTCGGAATGAATTTTTAATTGCACGGTCATCCTAAGATATACGGGTAGCCATTGACCCTAAATATATGGCTAGTGACAGCTAGAATCATGAGTATTTTATCAAATTGCATGCATGTGACAATAGCCACCATTGTGTATTGATTCTGACAATATAAAACTGTTGCCACATGTTTAAATGGACTGCACGTAACCATATGCTACCTTTTCGGGTTGGTAACTGAGAAAACATGCATAAAAATGCCTACCGTTTTCATGGCATCTGAAAAATAGGAACATGATCCTCCGGTGCTCATTTTAACGTGACACATTCCACACATACTATATTTTCATATTATGATGATGATAACCGGCATATCGCAACTTTATTTTTTCGATTTGAATGCAAACTACATGTCGATTTAAGGAATTTTAGGCCGTCATATGTACCCTAATTTGTGCACATGCACATGAGGGTCAAGAAACGGCTTATAGGTTGCACTACACAAAATATTTTACCGTGCATTTCCAATGCCTCCTCCCACATTCGTTGTCCACCCAATTTCTACATTATGGACCTGAATTGTCAGATTGGCCCTTCAGACACCAACCGAAGTGGGTTAAACCTCAAGTCACCATTACTTTTCACTCTTTAAACACGGCAAACGGTACGCTACCCCCAAACATGAGGCAATTTCGAAGCAAAAATATCGCACGACGCCGCCAATAATTCGGGCCCCACTTTAAGGTACATATCCTCTGTGGAAAACGGGTTCTCGTCCATTTCCATTCGACAGACAGATTGATGATAAATCTTACGAATTTTACGAATTGCGTTTACACAGTCAGTTTTCATTTAGGATGAAGTGGTCTGTCAAATCCGCGTAAAGTCATCTTAATATAAATGCTGATAAAGACGAACTCTCTGTAATTGCATAGTCGCTATGGGGGAGTGGGAGTGAATGAACTTAGCCGCCAACATGGAGATTGGCTGCTCAATCCTAGTCTGCAGGGCGGAACCGACAACTCGAGAGGCGGGGCGAAAAGCACAACTATCCAGTCTGTCTTATGATTGAGAAAAGGGACGAGAGAGGACTATTTCGTTTCGCGTAGTTCGCTGTAAATAGTGCCATATGCGACTTTGCTTCCTCACCCCATTCCATGCCGGTAACCATCGAAATATCAGCTTGTTATTGTGTAGCGTAATATAATGTCCGCCTGTATTTTGCAAGGTTGTTTCTTCAAAGGGGAATGTATCAGAATGTAGGTCCGGTTATTTACTTTAGTCTGAATTTAACGTGGGAATTTGTGTTATGGAATACTTTCCGAATTCGCTATTATTGTCGGATTTGAACCGATATCTTAAGTTGATGTTTTAGCATTATGATTGTGAAGCGAGCAGCACTAAATCATATTTATCAAGAAATTGATATTGAATTATAAAATTGTGATATACAACACTAGCTTGTCTGTGAACGAATTACAAAAGCTCACTTAATTTAATAGCATGAAATGAGTGGGGAATATATATATATTATATCGCATTAAATTTTTGCAAGTTTGATCATGAATAGGTGTTAATGTGCTTATTTTTACCAAAACAAAACAATTTAATGCAAAAATATCTTAATGTCCTTACAATTATACCTATACGGTAATTAAGGCTCTCAAAAATAATTTAATCCTTAAAGAAAATAAATTAATGCCCTCACTTGTTGTTGGGTACATAATTTAATTGGATATTAAGAACACTTAAATAAAAATTAATGCAAACATATCTTAATGCCCTTACAATTTTGCGTATGCGTAAATTAAGGCTATCAAAAATAATTTAATCCTTAAAGAAAATAAATTAATGTCCTCAATTGTTGTTCAATACATAATTTAATTGGATATCAAGAACACTTAAAAAATTCAATGTTCGTCGCAGGGTTTTTAATGATTGCAGTCATTAATCTAGCATTAAAAGAAAAGAGTTAAGTCCATTTTAATGATGTTATTAAATGTATGAATAACAAGTATTAATGACCTATTTTAATGAATTTTAATGAATTAATAACAAATTAACGCTATTTTGAAAACAATTTAATGAGATGTGCTTCCAGTAGTGTATGATGACAGTTTTGAGTAGTTTCTGAAGATACATGTGTATATTAAACATATTTATAGATTGTGATGTCATTTGGTATCTATTTTGAGATTCGAGACCTAGATGGAATATTTATAGATTGTGACGTCATTTGGTATATATTTATGGACTTGAGACCTAAGTTGGTATATTAATAGATCGTGACTTGTTTTGGCGTCTATTTTGAGACATAGTGTGCATAATTGTAGGTTGTGACATCATTTGCTACACATTTAACACATTTTGACACTTATTTAATTGTTTTTGTTGGCTTTGAATAAATATTTACACACATTGAGTTTGAATTCAGTTTTCAAGCTGTATAAAACCTAGACTGATAGGTTTTTGCTTTGTGAGAATAAATGCAGTAATTTTCTCTGAATAATAATTAAGGAATTTATCCCGTGATCTTATATCTTATAAATTAGTGGCACCGCTGTCAATCATTCGCGGCAGGCTTTTGATCCGCGGTTTGTCAGTAAAAGTGACAAATCATTGGTTACCACGTCTGAGCGCTGCTTGTTTTGCAGGTGTTGAACAGCACATGGGTAATTAATAATTTAAATTATTTACATCACTGTAGATCTGCATGTGTCGATTACACATATACATGTATGTGTTATGTTATCCTCACAAAGATTTCAAATGACATCGGACCCTTGGTGTACATGTAATCGACCTTTAATCGGATGTGACGCTGAATATTAAATATTCAAAGAATATATGTACATTGCGACGCGAACTCAAAGTTTTATGTTTGTTAGAAATCTCAATTGCATCTCTATTAATCGTGCAACGTTCCATTTCGTTGACGGTTATTTCGACCGCGTGTGTTGCGTTGACGGTTAACTCGACCGTGTTTGTTGCGTTGACAGTTACCTCAACTGCGTTTGTTATGTTGACGGTCTTGTCGACCGCGTTATGTTCCGTGATGGTTACATCGACCGCGTTGGAGTAACGGGACGACCGCGTTGTGCTAACACGAGAACGGTGTTGATGGTAGATTCTCAACGCGGTTCCAACTCGGTCGAGAGGGACACTTATTTTGAGAGTATCTGTATAGCACATGTTTACAAAGAGATACACCATCTGTAAATATCTTACAATGGAGTCCGTAGATTTTGTGCTAATTAAATTAAATTAAAGAGTGCAATTAAGTTATATAATGAGGTCCAGTAACCAACATTTATTGATTTACTTATCTTTTAGTCGTTGCATGCGCTGTGAAAAAAGGGTCTGTCATTGATTAAATTTGTTCATTGTGTTGGTGAGGGGGGGGGGGGGCTACTACTAAATGTGCCACTGTTCATGGCAGTAACTAGGATTTCGCTAACAAAGCAAAAGCCCATTCATCTCGCTCGAATGCCCCCCTATCTGAAGTTTTAGTATGGCATACTCGGTATTACAAACTGTTCTGATTTCATTGCTAACGTCTATAGCTATGGCATGATGTGTGGCCCGTGTCTTCCATGTCGCTATGTCCCTGCAGTTCCTTGTTGTGATAAAACATGGTATCACAGCCCATATTAGTAATGCTCACCTCAGGGGACAAATCATTTGTTTGAATGATCGGGAGCGCATAATTGGTCAATCAAGGTATGCGCCGTGAATACAATGCATATGCCTATTGTGATCACGTCATACCGTTTGATACAGCAAGCAATGACTTAAAGCAACTTTTAGTTTCAGAGATTAGACTGCAAACACAGGATTTTTTTTTAATTCGCGTAGTACTACAAGTATATTTCGCTTAGTTTTGAATTCGGGCACCTATCTGCGTGAATTCAAACTGACAAATATTTTGTAAAAGTCGTGGATATGATGACAGTTTTTAGTAGTTTCTGAAGATACATGTGTATATTAAACACAATCACAGCGGATTTACATAATGTAGACCATAACTGCATCATAATTTGTTGAATTGAAAACAATTAACTCGAAAACATAAAACTAGAACAGAGAAGGCAACTTAAGCAAAATGAACGCTTGACTGCGAGTTGTGATGATATCTCAAAACCATATGTCACTACCGAGTGGTGATTAGGGGGACGTGCTTTCACGCACATGCTATCTAGAATATGTGTATTTCTTACAATAATTTCAATACGGTCAACATTTGTTACATTGCCATGTTTTCTACGGGTCTTGGCATTGACGAATGGTTTTGAATTTTTTATACTGGTTGACCGAATATAACTATAGGCCTGCACGTACATGTACATGTATAGGCGTAATTGTCTTCAGTGTCCATCCTTTCGTATTGTGCAAGTTTTAACTGATCAGCACAACCCTCGATCTTGTATTCCCTGTGGTTAACTAGTTTAAACTCAGAAGTCTTATAATTTTTCAATCAGTTTTAAATTCGAGCACTGACTGGCGATAGCATTGAATAACGCGTTTATTTACAAACTGCTCTGTTCCAAGATATAATACCGGGATAAATTATCACTTATTTTAAATTGAGAATACCATACAGTCCTATACGTACATGTACAGGAATTATGCAAATATTTTAACTATATTTTGTAACAATTAGTGTTATATATATGGCACAATTGTACATCAGTCAATATATCACAAAGTATTGTTTCTTGTTTCAGAAATGTTGTATATTCTACTGTGAAGCCTTCAAATCATCTCACATCATTACAACAGAAGAGACAGATTATCAAAATCGAATGAAGCAACTGTGAATAGAAATTACCGTGAATTAGACTAAAACGAAACAAAATATATACAAATAAAAACATCCAAATCAGAACGGGAGTGCTCGATTGTGGCCAGAACCATTTAGAAACTGACCATGTGCGAACATATATAAAACAGAATAGCAAAATACATAGCAATACTGTTTTAAAAACAGCAAACAGAAAATATACATGAAATGGTTTCATCAAATATAAATAATGTATTAAGACTTTCGTATATTAAAATATTTGGAGTAGTTGAGTAAGTTATTGTAATCGTTCATAGGAAGATTGATCAGATATTTATGATATCTGATGAATCTCGCATGAGTCTTAACTAAATCGTCAAGTTGACAATCGGGTGGCTGGATCATCCGTAAGTGATCCGTCGCCCCAAAGGCCAGCCTCATGCCAAAATGCAACGGTGTACCCATCCAAAGATGACCCCTTCTCTTGAAGCATCGCATCAAACTTTGAATACTCAAAGCTCAACCTCTGCTTCTGGGAGTCAAAAGACTTGACATACCTTGGATATTTTTGTTTTGGAACAACTGGATCAACATCCTTAGTTGGTTTTGAAGCAAACTTAAAAACTGTAGTAGCTGTATCCATTGCCTGTGAGACAGGTTCAGGAACAGGAGAAATGTCACTCTTGAACTTGTATTGCTAATGATATACTGACGAGTTTTTGTTATTCTCTGTCTGAGTGCTGGCATTAACATACTTTTCTTAGAAACGGCAGCCGAGTATGTGACTTGATAAATTGTGGGTCTGGCACCAACTAATTTCTTAGCATCCATGTACGATAAATGTTTCTCAGCCTTAAATCTTTGTGTCTTGAATTCATAGTCCCATATGGTACATGAACGATCCATTGCAGCATGTGAACCTTGACAGTTCGAATTGTTTTTAGGATTTGTACAATCCTTATAATCAGACCAGAAACAGAACAGCGTGCACAAATGGTTTCTTTACTTTTACAATGTTCCTGGCCATGGCCATAGCCCTGGCAATTAAAACATCGTAATGGATTTGGAACATACGTACTTATATCCATCTTCATGTATCCAACTTTCAATGTCGGTGGATGTTCACACCGATTAAAGGTCAGAAGATAACTATTCAGAGTAACTCGAATGCCATGAACAGTTTTTGTAAATCGACGGACATCTGTAACTCCATGTGGTGCCAACTCCGCCAATATCTCTGACTCCGAAGCTATATCGCGGGTACCACAACAGCTCTGCTACTATTTAATGTCTTGTGGGGAGAAACCAATACTGGTGTTTGTGCAATAGTTGTTAACTCTAGCAGAGCATCAGATTGAACTGTCTTTGAGCATACAATCATGAGAGAGCCATTTATTGGCCCAGTCCTGATTGGTTTAACAGATTTCAATTGTCCAGCAATGCTTTGTAGCGTTTTATCAATGACAAAGATAGAAGGTCGTTTCACATTTTGGTCAAAGACAAGAACCAAGTACTGAGGGAATATCACAGCATCATTGGAACTTGGCGAGTCATCATTCTTACAAGCAAGACGTTGTTTTTTTGTTTGAGTTGCCATACACAAAAGCAAAAAATCGACAACTAGCCCAGCAGCCGCCGTGGACAACCCTTCAAATTCTGGTCGGGCCAAAGATTGGATAGGATAGGATAATTTATTTACATATACACATCAATAATACAATGACAGTAACATATAATAATATAAATGCTGTATATATTGTTGGGGGTTAGCCTAGCCCTATCGGGCTGTCTTCCTGCTACCCCCTAAAATTATTTGCATAGATGGCTTGTATTTTTATCCACGCATACGTACAGACCACATGTATTATCGTGTATAAAACTAGAAACTAGTTTTGGGGCATATCAAGTGTTGGTGTGGTTGTGAGACAATCCAGACGAATTGTAAGATACCGCCGTCTTTAGTTAAGTAAGTAAGATAGGAATTATCTATATTTATCGCTGGAAAGTCTTTTTTTGTTTTGTTTGTTGAGTGAGGTGTTGGGATATTCAAATTAACAGCATTACATATATGTAATGTTTATATGTATGTTAGTGTCGAGAACAATTACGATTTTGCATCGAGTATAACAATGAATATTCATATTATTTATAGAGCACAGTCGGGGCATCCTTTGTTTTTACAGCGTACATTTTCTTGGTAATTTCTAAGCATTGCTATCTGTAAGCGCTTCTTCAACGTGTGCCTGCTTTGGTAAGATATATAGTCTTTTTCCATGTTGTTCCATGTTGTGGGGTAGGCGTGGTGTGGCAATTTACCTGACCAGTCAGTTCTAACAGTACGGGATTCGGGTGTCTTGGTGTTGATTTTGCTCGTTTATTGTACATCATTCCAAAAGACGCAGGCAGGCGGTTATAACACCAGTCATGCATGAAAATTGAGGAATTGAGGGTGTGTAAGTCATATATTTTCAAGATATTCTCTATTTTAAAGAGTGGATCTGTGTGACTCCTATACTTCTTATTGCATATTATACGCATTGCTCTTGTTTGTAATAGGAATATTTTCTTGACTTCCGGAACATGACCCCATATTTGGATACCATAAACTAAGTGGCTTTGAATCAGTGCATATCTGAAGCGGTGACCCGTTTAGCCACTGCATATAGCAGCCGCCCGGTACCTGCTCACCGTGAGACAGGCGTGAACAATACACGATTCAACACTCATCAGGACGAACACAACAGACAAGAGAGAACAGACATATCATACACGAAAACACAGACAATACTTCAAACATCAGACGAGCAATCTATATCTATATTTGCGAATGTCTGTCTGTGTTCTATAGAAATTCACAGGGGACCATCTAGATGATACCAAAGGGGTCTACTAGGAGTAGCTTTGTACGAGAAAGATAATGGTCGGGGTTAGAATTTTCTAAAGTGACGCCGTTGTTGTCAGGGGCAGAAAAGGGGGAGGGGCATAAAAAAGATTTTTCGCCGATTGCCACCAAACTTATATATAATCATCCCCATAATATGAGGAATCTAATGGCGTGGTTTAAATATGGCAAGTCGCGCCGTTCGCGTCAGGGGTGCCCGGAAGGGGGGGGGGCAGATTTTTTTTGTCGCCGATTGCCACGAAACTTACATATAATCATCCCCATGATATGAAGAATCCAACGGTGTGGTTTAAACATGTCAAACGTGTCGTCGTTTGAGTCAGGGATGAACGGAAGGGGAGAGGGGCACCAAAATTGATAAAACTAAATTTAGCGCCGATTTCCACCAAATTGATATATATTCTTCTTCATGATACAAGGAATCTAATTGTGCGATTTAACAACGCCAAATTGTTGTTTTTGGATGAGATATTGGGAGGGGTGGGCACTAGATTTGATAATAAGTCGCTGATTGCCACCACACTTATACAAAATCGTCCCCATGGTATGAGGAGTCTAATGGTGTGGCTTTTATCTGTCAAATGTGGCCTCATTCGAGTCAGGGTTGCATCGAAAGGGACAGGGGCACCAAAATTTATGCACAATTTTTTTAGCGCCAATTTCCACCAAATTGATACACGTTCTTATCCATGATACGAGGAATCTAATCGTAATTTAAAGACGCCATAGTGGTGCCGTTTGGGTGAGAGATGGAGAGGGAGGGATTGGCACCAAATTTGATAAAAAAAATTGTTTAGTCGCCGATTATCACCAAACTTATAAACAATCATATCCATGATATCAGGAGTGTAATCGTGTGTTTAAGGATGTCACAAGTGGGGCCATTCGAGTCAGTGGTGTATAGAGATGAGAGGGACACAAACAATTATATCTATATGTTTAGTACCGATTTCCACCAGATTGATACATATTCTTCTCCGTGATACGAGGAATCTTATCGTGTGGTTTAGATACACCAAATTGGTGCCCTATGGGTGAGAGATATGGGGACCTTAAATTTGATACGAATTTGTATACTCGCCAATTTTCACCAATTTCATATATATGCATCTCTAATCTCTAATGAGGCTTAGTGTGTGCAGCTTGAGTCCGTAATAGGGACGGGAGGGTCACCAAAACTGATAAAAAATATTTTAAGTACCAATTACCATCAAATTCATACACGTTCTTCTCAAATGATACAAGAAATAAAATCGTGCTGTCTGTCTGCGTCCTATATATAACTTCACGCGGTACAATCGAGATGGCACCAATGCGTTCTAAGAGGGGTAACTTTTTACAAGGAAGATAATGGTGCGGGTTAACATTTTCTAAAATGACGCTGTTGGTTTGTCGCTAATTTCCATCAAACGAATACATAATCACCTTCGCAATATGGCGTTGTTCGAGTCAGCGTTGCATCAACAATTGATTTAATAAACCAAATTCTACCAAATTCATACACGTTTTTCTCTAATGATATACCATGAATTAAATCACATTTGGTGTCGTTTGCGTCACGGATGGTGAGCGGATATGCACTATCATTGATAAGATTTCTATTCGCCGATATCCACATATAAGTTATATACTGTCACCAAGCCATCTCCATATCATTTTAAGTAGTTGGGCGTTCACATTTCACAATACCGACATATGGTGACCCACATAAGTCACTTGAACAGTTATATCTTCTTAACAGTCATATTGGTATGGGAATGGCAATCAAGACATTCACACAATGAGCTAGCAAAAAGAGATAACTAGAAGAAGCATTAAACGTATATTTATCATTCTATTGAAGAGATACATATATTCGTGCAAACTGAGAGACCTCCAACCGTCAGATGATTGCATATATATAATAACAAAATTTAGTCTGTTCCATTCAATACAGTTTCCACAAAAAGTTACAATTTGTCAAGAGATATGGAAGGCCTGTTCAAAAATAGTGGTAACAGTGTGTAGTTTCTTCTGATATACAAGAAAATGCAGTTAGTAGCACAAGACTTTTCAGGATCCTACCAATACTGACATCTGACAAGGGTTTTAGAACAGACTCATCGACTGACATAAACAACTCAAAATCTCGCCCTGTGCCTGGCACATATATATGCGCAGCAACATTTCGTTTAAAATAAGAATATTTAGCCAATATATAGCACCATGAACAGAGGAGCACCTGGAAATTTCTTTGAAACATCTGTATCTTCATGGAGATATGATAGCCAGGTGTCCTCGAGATCTTAATCCAACCCACTAGATTGATTGATACATCTCAATATGTAAAACCCAATTATCATCTTTTATCGAACTAATGTGTTTATGATGTTCATGTATCATAGTATAACGTCTAATGTATACGCAGTTGTAAATAAATAAATACTTCATTATTGGTGGAACGAATTAATCGCGATCAACAGAATGACAATTGACAAGGTGAACCACTACTTATATTTCATGACTATAATAATCATGTTTTGTGATTCTATTTGAATATACAATTTATGAGAAAACGTATAACACTTTGAACAAGAGTGTTCTCTATTCCCAACAAATATCCACAGCATACATTAACCTGGGCAACGCCGGGTAACCCTGCTAGTACTACATATAACACAAATTGAATCTGAAACACTGTGGAGAGGCGTGACTAACCGATTGATTGAGCCGGGTCAACTCAACCACCAGTCTTGAAGTGATGTAGGTCCAAAGAGGACCATGAGCTAAGTCGTATCCGCAGGTCTATGCCTCACGTGATACAACCGCCCTAGTACCTCCAGGACTCCCACACCACACCTCACGGGATGCACCCCACGGCAAACAGGGTACCACATGAGGGGATGTTTACCCCTCGCAGTGGGGCGGTAGGCCTATTCTACCCCGGGCCCACACGGGGGGGGGGGTAATTTTCGGGCATTAAGAAGTTGAACATACGAAAAAGAAAATGCATGAGTCTGGGCTGAGAAATAATCTGCATTTTAAACATTTGTTGCCATAAAAGCTGTGTACTAGCCTATTTCTTGTAAATCTTAAATACTTGTTAGAATGACTGATATGAATTCCATATAAAAATGCGATCATGTCTTATGACTTTTAGTGTGAAACTTTAACATTTGAATAAGGTGTCAGTCCTCTAAATTACGGCTGCAACGATACACCCACCTCATCATTCGATACATTTCATGATTCTTTGAGACGATACGATAGGTATCGCGATACTTTTGCGAGACTGAAAATTGGACCAGTTTACAACTTTGGCATACTTTGCAAATTTTGCATATTGTTTGGTGTTTGCGATTTTCCAGTCTGTCTCGCGGTCTTTCTCAAAAACGGTACGAAAACCCAAGTGTTTCCATACAGGCGATTTAAATGTTATTGATTTCAAATTTCAAAAGTCATCGATATAACGGAAGAACGAGAATTTTGATTGGTTAACAGAACAGTAAACTTCGGAATTATTGCGGTTACAGCCAATGAAAAGTGTTCTCAGATTGCTTGGGCATGCGTTTAGACTACAAAAACACGGATCGAAAATGTACCAGAATAATACGGAACGAACCGCACCGCCGGTAAACGTTGACGAAAACGTGCTGAATTCTTTCAGACCTACTCTAAATTGGCCACAGCAATAAGCAATGGCACTGTAACAAGAAAATCACGAAGTTTGCTATTAAAAACAGATGGGGAGGGGTAGGTTAAATAACTGGCGTAATATCACTATTACAAAATGTCAGACCTGTCTCTTTTGAAGACTGACTATAAATCATAACTGTCCTTATTTAAATACTAGTTAAATCCCATGATGTACCTATTAACCCTTTCTATACTAAATGAATTCTCACGCCCAGTTATAAAAGTACTGTGTCCATCGTAATCATCTATTTTGAGGTCCCCGATCTTCCGTGTGGACTAGGCGGTATGCCACAAGGGGTATGCACCGATCGACAGTCCATCTCTTTTGTGGTTATGTTTTACGTGATCCATAACAGTGTATGTAGCACAATTGACCACCTGACAGGCTGTTCTCTTGCTGTCATATTTGGTCCACTGCATTCACTCGAATGTGTCCCTGCCAAGTGCATTGCGGACCAAACAAAGGTCATCGCATTGATGCAAAACCCCCATAACGTATGTCGATAGTGGAACGTGATGTTTTTCGTGATTGCGTTTAAAATACACAAGTATATTCTTGAATGTTCCAAGAATGGTAGATACGGGTAAATGTGGTAGCAAAATAGATTGTTTTTTATTTCAGGTACTTTGCTCATAGACTTCTTTTATGGATGCCGAGAAGGCTTCACAACTGCAAGCTGTGTGTGTCCAGCTAACCATGAACCAACTGAATTGTCATCCACGGGACTATACCGACAACCAGACAGGTGTTGGGTGTAGATGGATATTATAATCTAGTTGCCAAATATCTGAAGTGTGGCAAATGCAACAAAAGGTATGAACTGAAATTCCAACAGTTACATTCCACTTAAAATGCAATTAGTAATGTTTATTGTTAAGTAGTGATGTTCCGATAATTAATCTTACATCGTAGTTGAACATTGGCTTTACAGTTGCCAAAATAAAAAAAATCTGTTATAGTAACTAAGCGCAATATGAACGCTAATAAGTATACGCAATACAACCGTTCAATCAATATGCACGCTTTTGTCACTTTAATAAGCATACGCAAAACAACCGCTTTATTGACTGTTTAAACAGTTGTAATGGTCTAAATAGAACCTATTGCCATTGTCCAAACAGTTCGATATGGTTATAGATAAGCATGTCAATACACCTTCCCGGCATGGTATATGATGTTATTTGTTCAATCGTGTGGACACCATATAGACTCAAAGAAATGTGTAAACAGCTGACCTCATTACATTATAGTTTCCATATTTGGTCCACTGCATTCACTCGAATGTGTCCCTGCCAAGTGCATTGCGGACCAAACAAATGTAATCGCCATTGATTGATATGTTTGATGCAAAACCTCCATAACGTATGTCGCTAGTGGAACGTGATGTTTTGTGTGATTGCGTTTAAAATACACAAGTATATTCTTGAATGTTCCAAGAATGGTAGATACGGGTAAATTTGGTAGCACAATAGATTGTTTTTTATTACAGGTACTTTGCTCATAGACTTCTTATATGGATGCTGAGAAGGCTTCACAACTGCAAGCTGGTGTGTCCAGCTGACCATGAACCAACTGAATTGTCATCCACGGGACTATACCGACATACCAGACAGGTGTTGGATGTAGATGGATATTATAATCTAGCTGCCGAATATCTGAAGTGTGGCAAATGCAACAAAAGGTATGAACTGAATTTCCAACAGTTATATTCCACTTAAAATTACAAATGCAATTAGTAATGTTTATTGTAAAGTAGTGATGTTCCGATAATTAATCTTACATCGTAGTTGAACATTGGCTTTACAGTTGCCAAAATAAACAAATCTATTATAGTAACTAAGCGCAATATGAATGCTAATAATTATACGCAATACAACCGTTCAATCAATATGCACGCTTTTGTCGCTTTAATAAGCATACGCAAAACATCCGCTTTATTGACTGTTTAAACAGTTGAAATGGTCTAAATAGAACCTATTGCCATTGTCCAAACAGTTCGATATGGTTATAGATAAGCATGCCAATACACCTTCCCGGCATGCTATATGATGTTATTTGTTCAATCGTGTGGACACCATATAGACTCAAAGAAATGTGTAAACAGCGGACCTCATTACATTGTAGTTTCCATATTTGGTCCACTGCATTCACTCGAATGTGTCCCTGCCAAGTGCATTGCGGACCAAACAAAGGTCATCGCCATTGATGTGTTTGATGCAAAACCTCCATAACGTATGTTGCTAGTGGAACATGTTTTTCGTGATTGCGTTTAAAATACACAAGTATATTCTTGAATGTTCCAAGAATGGTAGATATGGGTAAATGTGGTAGAAAATAGATTGTTTTTTATTTCAGGTACTTTGCTCGTAGATTTCTTTTATGGATGCCGAGAAGTCTTCACAACTGCAAGCTGACCATGAACCAACTGAATTGTCATCCACGGGACTATACCGACATACCAGACAGGTGTTGGATGTAGATGGATATTATAATCTAGCTGCCGAATATCTGAAGTGTGGCAAATGCAACAAAAGGTATGAACTGAAATTCCAACAGTTATATTCCAATTAAAATTACAAATGCTATTAGTAATGTTTATTGTAAAGTAGTGATGTTCCGATAATTAATCTTACCTCGTAGTTGAACATTGGCTTTAAAGTTGCCAAAATAAAAAAATCTGTTATAGTAACTAAGCGCAATATGAACGCTAATAAGTATACGCAATACAACCGTTCAATCAATATGCACGCTTTTGTCACTTTAATAAGCATATGCAAAACAACCGCTTTATTGACTGTTTAAACAGTTGTAATGGTCTAAATAGAACCTATTGCCATTGTCCAAACAGTTCGATATGGTTATAGATAAGCATGTCAATACACCTTCCCGGCATGGTATATGATGTTATTCGTTCAATCGTGTGGACACCATATAGACTCAAAGAAATGTGTAAACAGCTTACCTCATTACATTGTAGTTTCCATATTTGGTCCACTGCATTCACTCGAATGTGTCCCTGCCAAGTGCATTGCGGACCAAACTAAGGTCATCGCCATTGATGTGTTTGATGCAAAACCTCCATAACGTATGTCGCTAGTGGAACACTTTTTTCGTGATTGCGTTTAAAATACACAAGTATATTCTTGAATGTTCCAAGAATGGTAGATACGGGTAAATGTGGTAGAAAATAGATTGTTTTTTATTTCAGGTACTTTGCTCATAGATTTCTTTTATGGATGCCGAGAAGTCTTCACAACTGCAAGCTGACCATGAACCAACTGAATTGTCATCCACATGACTATACCGACATACCAGACAGGTGTTGGATGTAGATGGATATTACAATCTAGCTGCCGAATATCTGAAGTGTGGCAAATGCAACAAAGGGTATGAACTGAAATTCCAACAGTTATATTCCACTTACAATTACAAATGCAATTAGTAATGTTTATTATAAAGTAGTGATGTTCCGATAATTAATCTTACCTCGTAGTTGAACATTGGCTGTACAGTTGCCAAAATAAAAAAAATCTGTTATAGTAACTAAGTGCAATATGAACGCTAATAAGTATACGCAATACAACCGTTCAATCAATATGCACGCTTTTGTCGCTTTAATAAGCATATGCAAAACAACCGCTTTATTGACTGTTTAAACAGTTGTAATGGTCTAAATAGAACCTATTGCCATTGTCCAAACAGTTCGATATGGTTATAGATAAGCATGTCAATACACCTTCCCGGCATGGTATATGATGTTATTTGTGCAATCGTGTGGACACCATATAGACTCAAAGAAATGTGTAAACAGCTGACCTCATTACATTGTAGTTTCCATATTTGGTCCACTGCATTCACTCGAATGTGTCCCTGCCAAGTACATTGCGGACCAAACAAAGGTCATCGCCATTGATGTGTTTGATGCAAAACCTCCATAACGTATGTCGCTAGTGGAACATGTTTTTCGTGATTGCGTTTAAAATACACAAGTATATTCTTGAATGTTCCAAGAATGGTAGATACGGGTAAATGTGGTAGCAAAATAGATTGTTTTTTATTTCAGGTACTTTGTTCATAGACTTCTTTTATGGATGCCGAGAAGTCTTCACAACTGCAAGCTGGTGTGTCCAGCTGACCATGAACCAACTGAATTGTCATCCACGGGACTATACCGACATACCAGACAGGTGTTGGATGTAGATGGATATTATAATCTAGCTGCCGAATATCTGAAGTGTGGCAAATGCAACAAAAGGTATGAACTGAAATTCCAACAGTTATATTCCAATTAAAATTACAAATGCTATTAGTAATGTTTATTGTAAAGTAGTGATGTTCCGATAATTAATCTTACCTCGTAGTTGAACATTGGCTTTACAGTTGCCAAAATTAAAAAAATCTGTTATAGTAACTAAGCGCAATATGAACGCTAATAAGTATACGCAATACAACTGTTCAATCAATATGCACGCCTTTGTCGCTTTAATAAGCATACGCAAAACAACCGCTTTATTGACTGTTTAAACAGTTGTAATGGTCTAAATAGAACCTATTGCCATTGTCCAAACAGTTCGATATAATTATAGATAAGCATGTCAATACACCTCCCCGGCATGGTATATGATGTTATTTGTTCAATCGTGTGGACACCATATAGACTCAAAGAAATGTGTAAACAGCTGACCTCATTACATTGTAGTTTCCATATTTGGTCCACTGCATTCACTCGAATGTGTCCCTGCCAAGTTCATTGCGGACCAAACATAGGTCATCGCCATTGATGTGTTTGATGCAAAACCTCCATAACGCATGTCGCTAGTGGAACATGTTTTTCGTGATTGCGTTTAAAATACACAAGTATATTCTTGAATGTTCCAAGAATGGTAGATATGGGTAAATGTGGTAGAAAATAGATTGTTTTTTATTTCAGGTACTTTGCTCATAGATTTCTTTTATGGATGCCGAGAAGTCTTCACAACTGCAAGCTGACCATGAACCAACTGAATTGTCATCCACGGGACTATACCGACATACCAGACAGGTGTTGGATGTAGATGGATATTATAATCTAGCTGCCGAATATCTGAAGTGTGGCAAATGCAACAAAAGGTATGAACTGAAATTCCAACAGTTATATTCCAATTAAAATTACAAATGCTATTAGTAATGTTTATTGTAAAGTAGTGATGTTCCGATAATTAATCTTACCTCGTAGTTGAACATTGGCTTTAAAGTTGCCAAAATTAAAAAAAATCTGTTATAGTAACTAAGCGCAATATGAACGCTAATAAGTATACGCAATACAACCGTTCAATCAATATGCACGCTTTTGTCACTTTAATAAGCATATGCAAAACAACCGCTTTATTGACTGTTTAAACATTTGTAATGGTCTAAATAGAACCTATTGCCATTGTCCAAACAGTTCGATATGGTTATAGATAAGCATGTCAATACACCTTCCCGGCATGGTATATGTTATTCGTTCAATCGTGTGGACACCATATAGACTCAAAGAAATGTGTAAACAGCTTACCTCATTACATTGTAGTTTCCATATTTGGTCCACTGCATTCACTCGAATGTGTCCCTGCCAAGTGCATTGCGGACCAAACTAAGGTCATCGCCATTGATGTGTTTGATGCAAAACCTCCATAACGTATGTCGCTAGTGGAACATGTTTTTCGTGATTGCGTTTAAAATACATAAGTATATTCCAAGAATGGTAGATACGGGTAAATGTGGTAGAAAATAGATTGTTTTTTATTTCAGGTACTTTGCTCATAGATTTCTTTTATGGATGCCGAGAAGTCTTCACAACTGCAAGCTGACCATGAACCAACTGAATTGTCATCCACAGGACTATACCGACATACCAGACAGGTGTTGGATGTAGATGGATATTATAATCTAGCTGCCGAATATCTGAAGTGTGGCAAATGCAACAAAAGGTATGAACTGAAATTCCAACAGTTATATTCCACTTACAAATGCAATTAGTAATGTTTATTATAAAGTAGTGATGTTCCGATAATTAATCTTACTCGTAGTTGAACATTGGCTGTACAGTTGCCAAAATAAAAAAAATCTGTTATGGTAACTAAGCGCAATGTGAACGCTAATAAGTATACGCAATACAACCGTTCAATCAATATGCACGCTTTTGTCGCTTTAATAAGCATATGCAAAACAACCGCTTTATTGACTGTGTTTAAACAGTTGTAATGGTCTAAATAGAACCTATTGCCATTGTCCAAACAGTTCGATATGGTTATAGATAAGCATGTCAATACACCTTCCCGGCATGGTATATGATGTTATTTGTGCAATCGTGTGGACACCATATAGACTCAAAGAAATGTGTAAACAGCTGACCTCATTACATTGTAGTTTCCATATTTGGTCCACTGCATTCACTCGAATGTGTCCCTGCCAAGTGCATTGCGGACCAAACAAAGGTCATCGCCATTGATGTGTTTGATGCAAAACCTCCATAACGTATGTCGCTAGTGGAACATGTTTTTCGTGATTGCGTTTAAAATACACAAGTATATTCTTGAATGTTCCAAGAACGGTAGATACGGGTAAATTTGGTAGCACAATAGATTGTTTTTTATTACAGGTACTTTGCTCATAGACTTCTTTTATGGATGCCGAGAAGGCTTCACAACTGCAAGCTGACCATGAACCAACTGAATTGTCATCCACGGGACTATACCGACATACCAGACAGGTGTTGGATGTAGATGGATATTATAATCTAGCTGCCGAATATCTGAAGTGTGGCAAATGCAACAAAAGGTATGAACTGAAATTCCAACAGTTATATTCCAATTAAAATTACAAATGCTATTAGTAATGTTTATTGTAAAGTAGTGATGTTCCGATAATTAATCTTACCTCGTAGTTGAACATTGGCTTTACAGTTGCCAAAATTAAAAAAATCTGTTATAGTAACTAAGCGCAATATGAACGCTAATAAGTATACGCAATACAACTGTTCAATCAATATGCACGCTTTTGTCGCTTTAATAAGCATACGCAAAACAACCGCTTTATTGACTGTTTAAACAGTTGTAATGGTCTAAATAGAACCTATTGCCATTGTCCAAACAGTTCGATATAATTATAGATAAGCATGTCAATACACCTCCCCGGCATGGTATATGATGTTATTTGTTCAATCGTGTGGACACCATATAGACTCAAAGAAATGTGTAAACAGCTGACCTCATTACATTGTAGTTTCCATATTTGGTCCACTGCATTCACTCGAATGTGTCCCTGCCAAGTTCATTGCGGACCAAACATAGGTCATCGCCATTGATGTGTTTGATGCAAAACCTCCATAACGCATGTCGCTAGTGGAACATGTTTTTCGTGATTGCGTTTAAAATACACAAGTATATTCTTGAATGTTCCAAGAATGGTAGATATGGGTAAATGTGGTAGAAAATAGATTGTTTTTTATTTCAGGTACTTTGCTCATAGATTTCTTTTATGGATGCCGAGAAGTCTTCACAACTGCAAGCTGACCATGAACCAACTGAATTGTCATCCACGGGACTATACCGACATACCAGACAGGTGTTGGATGTAGATGGATATTATAATCTAGCTGCCGAATATCTGAAGTGTGGCAAATGCAACAAAAGGTATGAACTGAAATTCCAACAGTTATATTCCAATTAAAATTACAAATGCTATTAGTAATGTTTATTGTAAAGTAGTGATGTTCCGATAATTAATCTTACCTCGTAGTTGAACATTGGCTTTAAAGTTGCCAAAATTAAAAAAAATCTGTTATAGTAACTAAGCGCAATATGAACGCTAATAAGTATACGCAATACAACCGTTCAATCAATATGCACGCTTTTGTCACTTTAATAAGCATATGCAAAACAACCGCTTTATTGACTGTTTAAACATTTGTAATGGTCTAAATAGAACCTATTGCCATTGTCCAAACAGTTCGATATGGTTATAGATAAGCATGTCAATACACCTTCCCGGCATGGTATATGTTATTCGTTCAATCGTGTGGACACCATATAGACTCAAAGAAATGTGTAAACAGCTTACCTCATTACATTGTAGTTTCCATATTTGGTCCACTGCATTCACTCGAATGTGTCCCTGCCAAGTGCATTGCGGACCAAACTAAGGTCATCGCCATTGATGTGTTTGATGCAAAACCTCCATAACGTATGTCGCTAGTGGAACATGTTTTTCGTGATTGCGTTTAAAATACATAAGTATATTCCAAGAATGGTAGATACGGGTAAATGTGGTAGAAAATAGATTGTTTTTTATTTCAGGTACTTTGCTCATAGATTTCTTTTATGGATGCCGAGAAGTCTTCACAACTGCAAGCTGACCATGAACCAACTGAATTGTCATCCACAGGACTATACCGACATACAAGACAGGTGTTGGATGTAGATGGATATTATAATCTAGCTGCCGAATATCTGAAGTGTGGCAAATGCAACAAAAGGTATGAACTGAAATTCCAACAGTTATATTCCACTTACAAATGCAATTAGTAATGTTTATTATAAAGTAGTGATGTTCCGATAATTAATCTTACTCGTAGTTGAACATTGGCTGTACAGTTGCCAAAATAAAAAAAATCTGTTATGGTAACTAAGCGCAATGTGAACGCTAATAAGTATACGCAATACAACCGTTCAATCAATATGCACGCTTTTGTCGCTTTAATAAGCATATGCAAAACAACCGCTTTATTGACTGTGTTTAAACAGTTGTAATGGTCTAAATAGAACCTATTGCCATTGTCCAAACAGTTCGATATGGTTATAGATAAGCATGTCAATACACCTTCCCGGCATGGTATATGATGTTATTTGTGCAATCGTGTGGACACCATATAGACTCAAAGAAATGTGTAAACAGCTGACCTCATTACATTGTAGTTTCCATATTTGGTCCACTGCATTCACTCGAATGTGTCCCTGCCAAGTGCATTGCGGACCAAACAAAGGTCATCGCCATTGATGTGTTTGATGCAAAACCTCCATAACGTATGTCGCTAGTGGAACATGTTTTTCGTGATTGCGTTTAAAATACACAAGTATATTCTTGAATGTTCCAAGAACGGTAGATACGGGTAAATTTGGTAGCACAATAGATTGTTTTTTATTACAGGTACTTTGCTCATAGACTTCTTTTATGGATGCCGAGAAGGCTTCACAACTGCAAGCTGACCATGAACCAACTGAATTGTCATCCACGGGACTATACCGACATACCAGACAGGTGTTGGATGTAGATGGATATTATAATCTAGCTGCCGAATATCTGAAGTGTGGCAAATGCAACAAAAGGTATGAACTGAAATTCCAACAGTTATATTCCAATTAAAATTACAAATGCTATTAGTAATGTTTATTGTAAAGTAGTGATGTTCCGATAATTAATCTTACCTCGTAGTTGAACATTGGCTTTACAGTTGCCAAAATTAAAAAAATCTGTTATAGTAACTAAGCGCAATATGAACGCTAATAAGTATACGCAATACAACTGTTCAATCAATATGCACGCTTTTGTCGCTTTAATAAGCATACGCAAAACAACCGCTTTATTGACTGTTTAAACAGTTGTAATGGTCTAAATAGAACCTATTGCCATTGTCCAAACAGTTCGATATAATTATAGATAAGCATGTCAATACACCTCCCCGGCATGGTATATGATGTTATTTGTTCAATCGTGTGGACACCATATAGACTCAAAGAAATGTGTAAACAGCTGACCTCATTACATTGTAGTTTCCATATTTGGTCCACTGCATTCACTCGAATGTGTCCCTGCCAAGTTCATTGCGGACCAAACATAGGTCATCGCCATTGATGTGTTTGATGCAAAACCTCCATAACGCATGTCGCTAGTGGAACATGTTTTTCGTGATTGCGTTTAAAATACACAAGTATATTCTTGAATGTTCCAAGAATGGTAGATATGGGTAAATGTGGTAGAAAATAGATTGTTTTTTATTTCAGGTACTTTGCTCATAGATTTCTTTTATGGATGCCGAGAAGTCTTCACAACTGCAAGCTGACCATGAACCAACTGAATTGTCATCCACGGGACTATACCGACATACCAGACAGGTGTTGGATGTAGATGGATATTATAATCTAGCTGCCGAATATCTGAAGTGTGGCAAATGCAACAAAAGGTATGAACTGAAATTCCAACAGTTATATTCCAATTAAAATTACAAATGCTATTAGTAATGTTTATTGTAAAGTAGTGATGTTCCGATAATTAATCTTACCTCGTAGTTGAACATTGGCTTTAAAGTTGCCAAAATTAAAAAAAATCTGTTATAGTAACTAAGCGCAATATGAACGCTAATAAGTATACGCAATACAACCGTTCAATCAATATGCACGCTTTTGTCACTTTAATAAGCATATGCAAAACAACCGCTTTATTGACTGTTTAAACATTTGTAATGGTCTAAATAGAACCTATTGCCATTGTCCAAACAGTTCGATATGGTTATAGATAAGCATGTCAATACACCTTCCCGGCATGGTATATGTTATTCGTTCAATCGTGTGGACACCATATAGACTCAAAGAAATGTGTAAACAGCTTACCTCATTACATTGTAGTTTCCATATTTGGTCCACTGCATTCACTCGAATGTGTCCCTGCCAAGTGCATTGCGGACCAAACTAAGGTCATCGCCATTGATGTGTTTGATGCAAAACCTCCATAACGTATGTCGCTAGTGGAACATGTTTTTCGTGATTGCGTTTAAAATACATAAGTATATTCCAAGAATGGTAGATACGGGTAAATGTGGTAGAAAATAGATTGTTTTTTATTTCAGGTACTTTGCTCATAGATTTCTTTTATGGATGCCGAGAAGTCTTCACAACTGCAAGCTGACCATGAACCAACTGAATTGTCATCCACAGGACTATACCGACATACCAGACAGGTGTTGGATGTAGATGGATATTATAATCTAGCTGCCGAATATCTGAAGTGTGGCAAATGCAACAAAAGGTATGAACTGAAATTCCAACAGTTATATTCCACTTACAAATGCAATTAGTAATGTTTATTATAAAGTAGTGATGTTCCGATAATTAATCTTACTCGTAGTTGAACATTGGCTGTACAGTTGCCAAAATAAAAAAAATCTGTTATGGTAACTAAGCGCAATGTGAACGCTAATAAGTATACGCAATACAACCGTTCAATCAATATGCACGCTTTTGTCGCTTTAATAAGCATATGCAAAACAACCGCTTTATTGACTGTGTTTAAACAGTTGTAATGGTCTAAATAGAACCTATTGCCATTGTCCAAACAGTTCGATATGGTTATAGATAAGCATGTCAATACACCTTCCCGGCATGGTATATGATGTTATTTGTGCAATCGTGTGGACACCATATAGACTCAAAGAAATGTGTAAACAGCTGACCTCATTACATTGTAGTTTCCATATTTGGTCCACTGCATTCACTCGAATGTGTCCCTGCCAAGTGCATTGCGGACCAAACAAAGGTCATCGCCATTGATGTGTTTGATGCAAAACCTCCATAACGTATGTCGCTAGTGGAACATGTTTTTCGTGATTGCGTTTAAAATACACAAGTATATTCTTGAATGTTCCAAGAACGGTAGATACGGGTAAATTTGGTAGCACAATAGATTGTTTTTTATTACAGGTACTTTGCTCATAGACTTCTTTTATGGATGCCGAGAAGGCTTCACAACTGCAAGCTGACCATGAACCAACTGAATTGTCATCCACGGGACTATACCGACATACCAGACAGGTGTTGGATGTAGATGGATATTATAATCTAGCTGCCGAATATCTGAAGTGTGGCAAATGCAACAAAAGGTATGAACTGAAATTCCAACAGTTATATTCCAATTAAAATTACAAATGCTATTAGTAATGTTTATTGTAAAGTAGTGATGTTCCGATAATTAATCTTACCTCGTAGTTGAACATTGGCTTTAAAGTTGCCAAAATAAAAAAAATCTGTTATAGTAACTAAGCGCAATATGAACGCTAATAAGTATACGCAATACAACCGTTCAATCAATATGCACGCTTTTGTCACTTTAATAAGCATATGCAAAACAACCGCTTTATTGACTGTTTAAACAGTTGTAATGGTCTAAATAGAACCTATTGCCATTGTCCAAACAGTTCGATATGGTTATAGATAAGCATGTCAATACACCTTCCCGGCATGGTATATGATGTTATTCGTTCAATCGTGTGGACACCATATAGACTCAAAGAAATGTGTAAACAGCTTACCTCATTACATTGTAGTTTCCATATTTGGTCCACTGCATTCACTCGAATGTGTCCCTGCCAAGTGCATTGCGGACCAAACTAAGGTCATCGCCATTGATGTGTTTGATGCAAAACCTCCATAACGTATGTCGCTAGTGGAACATGTTTTTCATGATTGCGTTTAAAATACACAAGTATATTCTTGAATGTTCCAAGAATGGTAGATACGGGTAAATGTGGTAGAAAATAGATTGTTTTTTATTTCAGGTACTTTGCTCATAGATTTCTTTTATGGATGCCGAGAAGTCTTCACAACTGCAAGCTGACCATGAACCAACTGAATTGTCATCCACAGGACTATACCGACATACCAGACAGGTGTTGTATGTAGATGGATATTATAATCTAGCTGCCGAATATCTGAAGTGTGGCAAATGCAACAAAGGGTATGAACTGAAATTCCAACAGTTATATTCCACTTACAATTACAAATGCAATTAGTAATGTTTATTATAAAGTAGTGATGTTCCGATAATTAATCTTACCTCGTAGTTGAACATTGGCTGTACAGTTGCCAAAATAAAAAAAATCTGTTATAGTAACTAAGCGCAATATGAACGCTAATAAGTATACGCAATACAACCGTTCAATCAATATGCACGCTTTTGTCGCTTTAATAAGCATATGCAAAACAACCGCTTTATTGACTGTTTAAACAGTTGTAATGGTCTAAATAGAACCTATTGCCATTGTCCAAACAGTTCGATATGGTTATAGATAAGCATGTCAATACACCTCCCCGGCATGGTATATGATGTTATTTGTGCAATCGTGTGGACACCATATAGACTCAAAGAAATGTGTAAACAGCTGACCTCATTACATTGTAGTTTCCATATTTGGTCCACTGCATTCACTCGAATGTGTCCCTGCCAAGTGCATTGCGGACCAAACAAAGGTCATCGCCATTGATGTGTTTGATGCAAAACCTCCATAACGTATGTCGCTAGTGGAACATGTTTTTCGTGATTGCGTTTAAAATACACAAGTATATTCTTGAATGTTCCAAGAATGGTAGATACGGGTAAATGTGGTAGCAAAATAGATTGTTTTTTATTTCAGGTACTTTGCTCATAGACTTCTTTTATGGATGCCGAGAAGGCTTCACAACTGCAAGCTGGTGTGTCCAGCTGACCATGAACCAACTGAATTGTCATCCACTGGACTATACCGACATACCAGACAGGTGTTGGATGTAGATGGATATTATAATCTAGCTGCCGAATATCTGAAGTGTGGCAAATGCAACAAAAGGTATGAACTGAAATTCCAACAGTTATATTCCAATTAAAATTACAAATGCTATTAGTAATGTTTATTGTAAAGTAGTGATGTTCCGATAATTAATCTTACCTCGTAGTTGAACATTGGCTTCACAGTTGCCAAAATTAAAAAAATCTGTTATAGTAACTAAGCGCAATATGAACGCTAATAAGTATACGCAATACAACTGTTCAATCAATATGCACGCTTTTGTCGCTTTAATAAGCATACGCAAAACAACCGCTTTATTGACTGTTTAAACAGTTGTAATGGTCTAAATAGAACCTATTGCCATTGTCCAAACAGTTCGATATGATTATAGATAAGCATGTCAATACACCTCACCGGCATGGTATATGATGTTATTTGTTCAATCGTGTGGACACCATATAGACTCAAAGAAATGTGTAAACAGCTGACCTCATTACATTGTAGTTTCCATATTTGGTCCACTGCATTCACTCGAATGTGTCCCTGCCAAGTTCATTGCGGACCAAACAAAGGTCATTGCCATTGATGTAAAACCTCCATAACGCATGTCGCTAGTGGAACATGTTTTTCGTGATTGCGTTTAAAATACACAAGTATATTCTTGAATGTTCCAAGAATGGTAGATATGGGTAAATGTGGTAGAAAATAGATTGTTTTTTATTTCAGGTACTTTGCTCATAGATTTCTTTTATGGATGCCGAGAAGTCTTCACAACTGCAAGCTGACCATGAACCAACTGAATTGTCATCCACGGGACTATACCGACATACCAGACAGGTGTTGGATGTAGATGGATATTATAATCTAGCTGCCGAATATCTGAAGTGTGGCAAATGCAACAAAAGGTATGAACTGAAATTCCAACAGTTATATTCCAATTAAAATTACAAATGCTATTAGTAATGTTTATTGTAAAGTAGTGATGTTCCGATAATTAATCTTACCTCGTAGTTGAACATTGGCTTTAAAGTTGCCAAAATAAAAAAAATCTGTTATAGTAACTAAGCGCAATATGAACGCTAATAAGTATACGCAATACAACCGTTCAATCAATATGCACGCTTTTGTCACTTTAATAAGCATATGCAAAACAACCGCTTTATTGACTGTTTAAACAGTTGTAATGGTCTAAATAGAACCTATTGCCATTGTCCAAACAGTTCGATATGGTTATAGATAAGCATGTCAATACACCTTCCCGGCATGGTATATGATGTTATTCGTTCAATCGTGTGGACACCATATAGACTCAAAGAAATGTGTAAACAGCTTACCTCATTACATTGTAGTTTCCATATTTGGTCCACTGCATTCACTCGAATGTGTCCCTGCCAAGTGCATTGCGGACCAAACTAAGGTCATCGCCATTGATGTGTTTGATGCAAAACCTCCATAACGTATGTCGCTAGTGGAACATGTTTTTCGTGATTGCGTTTAAAATACACAAGTATATTCTTGAATGTTCCAAGAATGGTAGATACGGGTAAATGTGGTAGAAAATAGATTGTTTTTTATTTCAGGTACTTTGCTCATAGATTTCTTTTATGGATGCCGAGAAGTCTTCACAACTGCAAGCTGACCATGAACCAACTGAATTGTCATCCACAGGACTATACCGACATACCAGACAGGTGTTGGATGTAGATGGATATTACAATCTAGCTGCCGAATATCTGAAGTGTGGCAAATGCAACAAAGGGTATGAACTGAAATTCCAACAGTTATATTCCACTTACAATTACAAATGCAATTAGTAATGTTTATTATAAAGTAGTGATGTTCCGATAATTAATGTTACCTCGTAGTTGAACATTGGCTGTACAGTTGCCAAAATAAAAAAAATCTGTTATAGTAACTAAGCGCAATATGAACGCTAATAAGTATACGCAATACAACCGTTCAATCAATATGCACGCTTTTGTCGCTTTAATAAGCATATGCAAAACAATCGCTTTATTGACTGTTTAAACAGTTGTAATGGTCTAAATAGAACCTATTGCCATTGTCCAAACAGTTCGATATGGTTATAGATAAGCATGTCAATACACCTCCCCGGCATGGTATATGATGTTATTTGTGCAATCGTGTGGACACCATATAGACTCAAAGAAATGTGTAAACAGCTGACCTCATTACATTGTAGTTTCCATATTTGGTCCACTGCATTCACTCGAATGTGTCCCTGCCAAGTGCATTGCGGACCAAACAAAGGTCATCGCCATTGATGTGTTTGATGCAAAACCTCCATAACGTATGTCGCTAGTGGAACATGTTTTTCGTGATTGCGTTTAAAATACACAAGTATATTCTTGAATGTTCCAAGAATGGTAGATATGGGTAAATGTGGTAGAAAATAGATTGTTTTTTATTTCAGGTACTTTGCTCATAGATTTCTTTTATGGATGCCGAGAAGTCTTCACAACTGCAAGCTGACCATGAACCAACTGAATTGTCATCCACGGGACTATACCGACATACCAGACAGGTGTTGGATGTAGATGGATATTATAATCTAGCTGCCGAATATCTGAAGTGTGGCAAATGCAACAAAAGGTATGAACTGAAATTCCAACAGTTATATTCCAATTAAAATTACAAATGCTATTAGTAATGTTTATTGTAAAGTAGTGATGTTCCGATAATTAATCTTACCTCGTAGTTGAACATTGGCTTTAAAGTTGCCAAAATAAAAAAAATCTGTTATAGTAACTAAGCGCAATATGAACGCTAATAAGTATACGCAATACAACCGTTCAATCAATATGCACGCTTTTGTCACTTTAATAAGCATATGCAAAACAACCGCTTTATTGACTGTTTAAACAGTTGTAATGGTCTAAATAGAACCTATTGCCATTGTCCAAACAGTTCGATATGGTTATAGATAAGCATGTCAATACACCTTCCCGGCATGGTATATGATGTTATTCGTTCAATCGTGTGGACACCATATAGACTCAAAGAAATGTGTAAACAGCTTACCTCATTACATTGTAGTTTCCATATTTGGTCCACTGCATTCACTCGAATGTGTCCCTGCCAAGTGCATTGCGGACCAAACTAAGGTCATCGCCATTGATGTGTTTGATGCAAAACCTCCATAACGTATGTCGCTAGTGGAACATGTTTTTCGTGATTGCGTTTAAAATACACAAGTATATTCTTGAATGTTCCAAGAATGGTAGATACGGGTAAATGTGGTAGAAAATAGATTGTTTTTTATTTCAGGTACTTTGCTCATAGATTTCTTTTATGGATGCCGAGAAGTCTTCACAACTGCAAGCTGACCATGAACCAACTGAATTGTCATCCACAGGACTATACCGACATACCAGACAGGTGTTGGATGTAGATGGATATTACAATCTAGCTGCCGAATATCTGAAGTGTGGCAAATGCAACAAAGGGTATGAACTGAAATTCCAACAGTTATATTCCACTTACAATTACAAATGCAATTAGTAATGTTTATTATAAAGTAGTGATGTTCCGATAATTAATGTTACCTCGTAGTTGAACATTGGCTGTACAGTTGCCAAAATAAAAAAAATCTGTTATAGTAACTAAGCGCAATATGAACGCTAATAAGTATACGCAATACAACCGTTCAATCAATATGCACGCTTTTGTCGCTTTAATAAGCATATGCAAAACAATCGCTTTATTGACTGTTTAAACAGTTGTAATGGTCTAAATAGAACCTATTGCCATTGTCCAAACAGTTCGATATGGTTATAGATAAGCATGTCAATACACCTCCCCGGCATGGTATATGATGTTATTTGTGCAATCGTGTGGACACCATATAGACTCAAAGAAATGTGTAAACAGCTGACCTCATTACATTGTAGTTTCCATATTTGGTCCACTGCATTCACTCGAATGTGTCCCTGCCAAGTGCATTGCGGACCAAACAAAGGTCATCGCCATTGATGTGTTTGATGCAAAACCTCCATAACGTATGTCGCTAGTGGAACATGTTTTTCGTGATTGCGTTTAAAATACACAAGTATATTCTTGAATGTTCCAAGAATGGTAGATATGGGTAAATGTGGTAGAAAATAGATTGTTTTTTATTTCAGGTACTTTGCTCATAGATTTCTTTTATGGATGCCGAGAAGTCTTCACAACTGCAAGCTGACCATGAACCAACTGAATTGTCATCCACGGGACTATACCGACATACCAGACAGGTGTTGGATGTAGATGGATATTATAATCTAGCTGCCGAATATCTGAAGTGTGGCAAATGCAACAAAAGGTATGAACTGAAATTCCAACAGTTATATTCCAATTAAAATTACAAATGCTATTAGTAATGTTTATTGTAAAGTAGTGATGTTCCGATAATTAATCTTACCTCGTAGTTGAACATTGGCTTTAAAGTTGCCAAAATTAAAAAAATCTGTTATAGTAACTAAGCGCAATATGAACGCTAATAAGTATACGCAATACAACCGTTCAATCAATATGCACGCTTTTGTCACTTTAATAAGCATATGCAAAACAACCGCTTTATTGACTGTTTAAACATTTGTAATGGTCTAAATAGAACCTATTGCCATTGTCCAAACAGTTCGATATGGTTATAGATAAGCATGTCAATACACCTTCCCGGCATGGTATATGTTATTCGTTCAATCGTGTGGACACCATATAGACTCAAAGAAATGTGTAAACAGCTTACCTCATTACATTGTAGTTTCCATATTTGGTCCACTGCATTCACTCGAATGTGTCCCTGCCAAGTGCATTGCGGACCAAACAAAGGTCATCGCCATTGATGTGTTTGATGCAAAACCTCCATAACGTATGTCGCTAGTGGAACATGTTTTTCGTGATTGCGTTTAAAATACACAAGTATATTCTTGAATGTTCCAAGAACGGTAGATACGGGTAAATTTGGTAGCACAATAGATTGTTTTTTATTACAGGTACTTTGCTCATAGAAGGCTTCACAACTGCAAGCTGACCATGAACCAACTGAATTGTCATCCACGGGACTATACCGACATACCAGACAGGTGTTGGATGTAGATGGATATTATAATCTAGCTGCCGAATATCTGAAGTGTGGCAAATGCAACAAAAGGTATGAACTGAAATTCCAACAGTTATATTCCAATTAAAATTACAAATGCTATTAGTAATGTTTATTGTAAAGTAGTGATGTTCCGATAATTAATCTTACCTCGTAGTTGAACATTGGCTTTAAAGTTGCCAAAATAAAAAAAATCTGTTATAGTAACTAAGCGCAATATGAACGCTAATAAGTATACGCAATACAACCGTTCAATCAATATGCACGCTTTTGTCACTTTAATAAGCATATGCAAAACAACCGCTTTATTGACTGTTTAAACAGTTGTAATGGTCTAAATAGAACCTATTGCCATTGTCCAAACAGTTCGATATGGTTATAGATAAGCATGTCAATACACCTTCCCGGCATGGTATATGATGTTATTCGTTCAATCGTGTGGACACCATATAGACTCAAAGAAATGTGTAAACAGCTTACCTCATTACATTGTAGTTTCCATATTTGGTCCACTGCATTCACTCGAATGTGTCCCTGCCAAGTGCATTGCGGACCAAACTAAGGTCATCGCCATTGATGTGTTTGATGCAAAACCTCCATAACGTATGTCGCTAGTGGAACATGTTTTTCATGATTGCGTTTAAAATACACAAGTATATTCTTGAATGTTCCAAGAATGGTAGATACGGGTAAATGTGGTAGAAAATAGATTGTTTTTTATTTCAGGTACTTTGCTCATAGATTTCTTTTATGGATGCCGAGAAGTCTTCACAACTGCAAGCTGACCATGAACCAACTGAATTGTCATCCACAGGACTATACCGACATACCAGACAGGTGTTGTATGTAGATGGATATTATAATCTAGCTGCCGAATATCTGAAGTGTGGCAAATGCAACAAAGGGTATGAACTGAAATTCCAACAGTTATATTCCACTTACAATTACAAATGCAATTAGTAATGTTTATTGTAAAGTAGTGATGTTCCGATAATTAATCTTACCTCGTAGTTGAACATTGGCTGTACAGTTGCCAAAATAAAAAAAATCTGTTATAGTAACTAAGCGCAATATGAACGCTAATAAGTATACGCAATACAACCGTTCAATCAATATGCACGCTTTTGTCGCTTTAATAAGCATATGCAAAACAACCGCTTTATTGACTGTTTAAACAGTTGTAATGGTCTAAATAGAACCTATTGCCATTGTCCAAACAGTTCGATATGGTTATAGATAAGCATGTCAATACACCTCCCCGGCATGGTATATGATGTTATTTGTGCAATCGTGTGGACACCATATAGACTCAAAGAAATGTGTAAACAGCTGACCTCATTACATTGTAGTTTCCATATTTGGTCCACTGCATTCACTCGAATGTGTCCCTGCCAAGTGCATTGCGGACCAAACAAAGGTCATCGCCATTGATGTGTTTGATGCAAAACCTCCATAACGTATGTCGCTAGTGGAACATGTTTTTCGTGATTGCGTTTAAAATACACAAGTATATTCTTGAATGTTCCAAGAATGGTAGATACGGGTAAATGTGGTAGCAAAATAGATTGTTTTTTATTTCAGGTACTTTGCTCATAGACTTCTTTTATGGATGCCGAGAAGGCTTCACAACTGCAAGCTGGTGTGTCCAGCTGACCATGAACCAACTGAATTGTCATCCACTGGACTATACCGACATACCAGACAGGTGTTGGATGTAGATGGATATTATAATCTAGCTGCCGAATATCTGAAGTGTGGCAAATGCAACAAAAGGTATGAACTGAAATTCCAACAGTTATATTCCAATTAAAATTACAAATGCTATTAGTAATGTTTATTGTAAAGTAGTGATGTTCCGATAATTAATCTTACCTCGTAGTTGAACATTGGCTTTACAGTTGCCAAAATTAAAAAAATCTGTTATAGTAACTAAGCGCAATATGAACGCTAATAAGTATACGCAATACAACTGTTCAATCAATATGCACGCTTTTGTCGCTTTAATAAGCATACGCAAAACAACCGCTTTATTGACTGTTTAAACAGTTGTAATGGTCTAAATAGAACCTATTGCCATTGTCCAAACAGTTCGATATGATTATAGATAAGCATGTCAATACACCTCACCGGCATGGTATATGATGTTATTTGTTCAATCGTGTGGACACCATATAGACTCAAAGAAATGTGTAAACAGCTGACCTCATTACATTGTAGTTTCCATATTTGGTCCACTGCATTCACTCGAATGTGTCCCTGCCAAGTTCATTGCGGACCAAACAAAGGTCATTGCCATTGATGTGTTTGATGCAAAACCTCCATAACGCATGTCGCTAGTGGAACATGTTTTTCGTGATTGCGTTTAAAATACACAAGTATATTCTTGAATGTTCCAAGAATGGTAGATATGGGTAAATGTGGTAGAAAATAGATTGTTTTTTATTTCAGGTACTTTGCTCATAGATTTCTTTTATGGATGCCGAGAAGTCTTCACAACTGCAAGCTGACCATGAACCAACTGAATTGTCATCCACGGGACTATACCGACATACCAGACAGGTGTTATATGTAGATGGATATTATAATCTAGCTGCCGAATATCTGAAGTGTGGCAAATGCAACAAAAGGTATGAACTGAAATTCCAACAGTTATATTCCAATTAAAATTACAAATGCTATTAGTAATGTTTATTGTAAAGTAGTGATGTTCCGATAATTAATCTTACCTCGTAGTTGAACATTGGCTTTAAAGTTGCCAAAATAAAAAAAATCTGTTATAGTAACTAAGCGCAATATGAACGCTAATAAGTATACGCAATACAACCGTTCAATCAATATGCACGCTTTTGTCGCTTTAATAAGCATATGCAAAACAATCGCTTTATTGACTGTTTAAACAGTTGTAATGGTCTAAATAGAACCTATTGCCATTGTCCAAACAGTTCGATATGGTTATAGATAAGCATGTCAATACACCTCCCCGGCATGGTATATGATGTTATTTGTGCAATCGTGTGGACACCATATAGACTCAAAGAAATGTGTAAACAGCTGACCTCATTACATTGTAGTTTCCATATTTGGTCCACTGCATTCACTCGAATGTGTCCCTGCCAAGTGCATTGCGGACCAAACTAAGGTCATCGCCATTGATGTGTTTGATGCAAAACCTCCATAACGTATGTCGCTAGTGGAACATGTTTTTCGTGATTGCGTTTAAAATACACAAGTATATTCTTGAATGTTCCAAGAATGGTAGATACGGGTAAATGTGGTAGAAAATAGATTGTTTTTTATTTCAGGTACTTTGCTCATAGATTTCTTTTATGGATGCCGAGAAGTCTTCACAACTGCAAGCTGACCATGAACCAACTGAATTGTCATCCACAGGACTATACCGACATACCAGACAGGTGTTGGATGTAGATGGATATTACAATCTAGCTGCCGAATATCTGAAGTGTGGCAAATGCAACAAAGGGTATGAACTGAAATTCCAACAGTTATATTCCACTTACAATTACAAATGCAATTAGTAATGTTTATTATAAAGTAGTGATGTTCCGATAATTAATGTTACCTCGTAGTTGAACATTGGCTGTACAGTTGCCAAAATAAAAAAAATCTGTTATAGTAACTAAGCGCAATATGAACGCTAATAAGTATACGCAATACAACCGTTCAATCAATATGCACGCTTTTGTCGCTTTAATAAGCATATGCAAAACAATCGCTTTATTGACTGTTTAAACAGTTGTAATGGTCTAAATAGAACCTATTGCCATTGTCCAAACAGTTCGATATGGTTATAGATAAGCATGTCAATACACCTCCCCGGTATGGTATATGATGTTATTTGTGCAATCGTGTGGACACCATATAGACTCAAAGAAATGTGTAAACAGCTGACCTCATTACATTGTAGTTTCCATATTTGGTCCACTGCATTCACTCGAATGTGTCCCTGCCAAGTGCATTGCGGACCAAACAAAGGTCATCGCCATTGATGTGTTTGATGCAAAACCTCCATAACGTATGTCGCTAGTGGAACATGTTTTTCGTGATTGCGTTTAAAATACACAAGTATATTCTTGAATGTTCCAAGAATGGTAGATATGGGTAAATGTGGTAGAAAATAGATTGTTTTTTATTTCAGGTACTTTGCTCAGAGATTTCTTTTATGGATGCCGAGAAGTCTTCACAACTGCAAGCTGACCATGAACCAACTGAATTGTCATCCACGGGACTATACCGACATACCAGACAGGTGTTGGATGTAGATGGATATTATAATCTAGCTGCCGAATATCTGAAGTGTGGCAAATGCAACAAAAGGTATGAACTGAAATTCCAACAGTTATATTCCAATTAAAATTACAAATGCTATTAGTAATGTTTATTGTAAAGTAGTGATGTTCCGATAATTAATCTTACCTCGTAGTTGAACATTGGCTTTAAAGTTGCCAAAATTAAAAAAATCTGTTATAGTAACTAAGCGCAATATGAACGCTAATAAGTATACGCAATACAACCGTTCAATCAATATGCACGCTTTTGTCACTTTAATAAGCATATGCAAAACAACCGCTTTATTGACTGTTTAAACATTTGTAATGGTCTAAATCTTACCTCGTAGTTGAACATTGGCTTTAAAGTTGCCAAAATAAAAAAAATCTGTTATGGTAACTAAGCGCAATATGAACGCTAATAAGTATACGCAATACAACCGTTCAATCAATATGCACGCTTTTGTCGCTTTAATAAGCATATGCAAAACAACCGCTTTATTGACTGTGTTTAAACAGTTGTAATGGTCTAAATAGAACATATTGCCATTGTCCAAACAGTTCGATATGGTTATAGATAAGCATGTCAATACACCTTCCCGGCATGGTATATGATGTTATTTGTGCAATCGTGTGGACACCATATAGACTCAAAGAAATGTGTAAACAGCTGACCTCATTACATTGTAGTTTCCATATTTGGTCCACTGCATTGCGGACCAAACTAAGGTCATCGCCATTGATGTGTTTGATGCAAAACCTCCATAACGTATGTCGCTAGTGGAACATGTTTTTCGTGATTGCGTTTAAAATACACAAGTATATTCTTGAATGTTCCAAGAATGGTAGATACGGGTAAATGTGGTAGAAAATAGATTGTTTTTTATTTCAGGTACTTTGCTCATAGATTTCTTTTATGGATGCCGAGAAGTCTTCACAACTGCAAGCTGACCATGAACCAACTGAATTGTCATCCACAGGACTATACCGACATACCAGACAGGTGTTGGATGTAGATGGATACTATAATCTAGCTGCCGAATTCCTGAAGTGTGGCAAATGCAACAAAAGGTATGAACTGAAATTCCAACAGTTATATTCCACTTACAATTACAAATGCAATTAGTAATGTTTATTGTAAAGTAGTGATGTTCGATAATTAATCTTACCTCGTAGTTGAACATTGGCTGTACAGTTGCCAAAATAAAACAAATCTGTTATAGTAACTAAGCGCAATATGAACGCTAATAAGTATACGCAATACAACCGTTCAATCAATATGCACGCTTTTGTCGCTTTAATAAGCATACGCAAAACATCCGCTTTATTGACTGTTTAAACAGTTGTAATGGTCTAAATAGAACCTATTGCCATTGTCCAAACAGTTCGATGTGGTTATAGATAAGCATGTCAATACACCTTCCCGGCATGCTATATGATGTTATTTGTTCAATCGTGTGGACACCATATAGACTCAAAGAAATGTGTAAACAGCGGACCTCATTACATTGTAGTTTCCATATTTGGTCCACTGCATTCACTCGAATGTGTCCCTGCCAAGTGCATTGCGGACCAAACAAAGGTCATCGCCATTGATGTGTTTGATGCAAAACCTCCATAACGTATGTCGCTAGTGGAACGTGATGTTTTTCGTGATTGCGTTTAAAATACACAAGTATATTCTTGAATGTTCCAAGAATGGTAGATACGGGTAAATTTGGTAGCAAAATCGATTATTTTTATTACAGGTACTTTGCTCATAGACTTCTTTTATGGATGCCGAGAAGGCTTCACAACTACAAGCTGGTGTGTCCAGCTGACCATGAACCAACTGAATTGTCATCCACGGGACTATACCGACATACCAGACAGGTGTTGGATGTAGATGGATATTATAATCTAGCTGCCGAATATCTGAAGTGTGGCAAATGCAACAAAAGGTATGAACTGAAATACCAACAGTTATATTCCACTTAAAATTACAAATGCAATTAGTAATGTTTATTGTAAAGTAGTGATGTTCCGATAATTAATCTTACATCGTAGTTGAACATTGGCTTTACAGTTGCCAAAATAAAAAAATCTGTTATATAACTAAGCGCAATATGAACGCTAATAAGTATACGCAAAACAACCGTTCAATCAATATGCACGCTTTTGTCGCTTTAATAAGCATACGCAAAACATCCGCTTTATTGACTGTTTAAACAGTTGAAATGGTCTAAATAGAACCTATTGCCATTGTCCAAACAGTTCGATATGGTTATAGATAAGCATGCCAATACACCTTCCCGGCATGGTATATGTTATTTGTTCAATCGTGTGGACACCATATAGACTCAAAGAAATGTGTAAACAGCTTACCTCATTACATTGTAGTTTCCATATTTGGTCCACTGCATTCACTCGAATGTGTCCCTGCCAAGTGCATTGCGGACCAAACTAAGGTCATCGCCATTGATGTGTTTGATGCAAAACCTCCATAACGTATGTCGCTAGTGGAACATGTTTTTCGTGATTGCGTTTAAAATACACAAGTATATTCTTGAATGTTCCAAGAATGGTAGATACGGGTAAATGTGGTAGAAAATAGATTGTTTTTTATTTCAGGTACTTTGCTTATAGATTTCTTTTATGGATGCCGAGAAGTCTTCACAACTGCAAGCTGACCATGAACCAACTGAATTGCCATCCACAGGACTATACCGACATACCAGACAGGTGTTGGATGTAGATGGATATTATAATCTAGCTGCCGAATATCTGAAGTGTGGCAAATGCAACAAAAGGTATGAACTGAAATTCCAACAGTTATATTCCACTTACAAATGCAATTAGTAATGTTTATTATAAAGTAGTGATGTTCCGATAATTAATCTTACCTCGTAGTTGAACATTGGCTGTACAGTTGCCAAAATAAAAAAAATCTGTTATGGTAACTAAGCGCAATATGAACGCTAATAAGTATACGCAATACAACCGTTCAATCAATATGCACGCTTTTGTCGCTTTAATAAGCATATGCAAAACAACCGCTTTATTGACTGTGTTTAAACAGTTGTAATGGTCTAAATAGAACATATTGCCATTGTCCAAACAGTTCGATATGGTTATAGATAAGCATGTCAATACACCTTCCCGGCATGGTATATGATGTTATTTGTGCAATCGTGTGGACACCATATAGACTCAAAGAAATGTGTAAACAGCTGACCTCATTACATTGTAGTTTCCATATTTGGTCCACTGCATTCACTCGAATGTGTCCCTGCCAAGTGCATTGCGGACCAAACTAAGGTCATCGCCATTGATGTGTTTGATGCAAAACCTCCATAACGTATGTCGCTAGTGGAACATGTTTTTCGTGATTGCGTTTAAAATACACAAGTATATTCTTGAATGTTCCAAGAATGGTAGATACGGGTAAATGTGGTAGAAAATAGATTGTTTTTTATTTCAGGTACTTTGCTCATAGATTTCTTTTATGGATGCCGAGAAGTCTTCACAACTGCAAGCTGACCATGAACCAACTGAATTGTCATCCACAGGACTATACCGACATACCAGACAGGTGTTGGATGTAGATGGATACTATAATCTAGCTGCCGAATTCCTGAAGTGTGGCAAATGCAACAAAAGGTATGAACTGAAATTCCAACAGTTATATTCCACTTACAATTACAAATGCAATTAGTAATGTTTATTATAAAGTAGTGATGTTCGATAATTAATCTTACCTCGTAGTTGAACATTGGCTTTACAGTTGCCAAAATAAAACAAATCTGTTATAGTAACTAAGCGCAATATGAACGCTAATAAGTATACGCAATACAACCGTTCAATCAATATGCACGCTTTTGTCGCTTTAATAAGCATACGCAAAACATCCGCTTTATTGACTGTTTAAACAGTTGTAATGGTCTAAATAGAACCTATTGCCATTGTCCAAACAGTTCGATGTGGTTATAGATAAGCATGTCAATACACCTTCCCGGCATGCTATATGATGTTATTTGTTCAATCGTGTGGACACCATATAGACTCAAAGAAATGTGTAAACAGCGGACCTCATTACATTGTAGTTTCCATATTTGGTCCACTGCATTCACTCGAATGTGTCCCTGCCAAGTGCATTGCGGACCAAACAAAGGTCATCGCCATTGATGTGTTTGATGCAAAACCTCCATAACGTATGTCGCTAGTGGAACGTGATGTTTTTCGTGATTGCGTTTAAAATACACAAGTATATTCTTGAATGTTCCAAGAATGGTAGATACGGGTAAATTTGGTAGCAAAATCGATTATTTTTATTACAGGTACTTTGCTCATAGACTTCTTTTATGGATGCCGAGAAGGCTTCACAACTACAAGCTGGTGTGTCCAGCTGACCATGAACCAACTGAATTGTCATCCACGGGACTATACCGACATACCAGACAGGTGTTGGATGTAGATGGATATTATAATCTAGCTGCCGAATATCTGAAGTGTGGCAAATGCAACAAAAGGTATGAACTGAAATACCAACAGTTATATTCCACTTAAAATTACAAATGCAATTAGTAATGTTTATTGTAAAGTAGTGATGTTCCGATAATTAATCTTACATCGTAGTTGAACATTGGCTTTACAGTTGCCAAAATAAAAAAATCTGTTATATAACTAAGCGCAATATGAACGCTAATAAGTATACGCAAAACAACCGTTCAATCAATATGCACGCTTTTGTCGCTTTAATAAGCATACGCAAAACATCCGCTTTATTGACTGTTTAAACAGTTGAAATGGTCTAAATAGAACCTATTGCCATTGTCCAAACAGTTCGATATGGTTATAGATAAGCATGCCAATACACCTTCCCGGCATGGTATATGTTATTTGTTCAATCGTGTGGACACCATATAGACTCAAAGAAATGTGTAAACAGCTGACCTCATTACATTGTAGTTTCCATATTTGGTCCACTGCATTCACTCGAATGTGTCCCCGCCAAGTGCATTGCGGACCAAACAAAGGTCATCGCCATTGATGTGTTTGATGCAAAACTTCCATAACGTATGTTGCTAGTGGAACGTGATGTTTTTCGTGATTGCGTTTAAAATACACAAGTATATTCTTGAATGTTCCAAGAATGGTAGACACGGGTAAATGTGGTAGCAAAATAGATAGTTTTTTATTTCAGGTACTTTGCTCATAGACTTCTTTTATGGATGCTGAGAAGGCTTCACAACTACAAGCTGGTGTGTCCAGCTGACCATGAACCAACTGAATTGTCATCCACGGGACTATACCGACATACCAGACAGGTGTTGGATGTAAATGGATATTATAATCTAGCTGCCGAATATCTGAAGTGTGGCAAATGCAACAAAAGGTATGAACTGAAATTCCAACAGTTATATTCCACTTAAAATTACAAATGCAATTAGTAATGTTTATTGTAAAGTAGATATGTTCCGATAATTAATCTTACATCGTAGTTGAACATTGGCTTTACAGTTGCCAAAATTAAAAACATCTGTTACAGTAACTAAGCGCAATATGAACGCTAATAAGTATACGCAATACAACCGTTCAACCAATATGCACGCTTTTGTCGCTTTAATAAGCATACGCAAAACAACCGCTTTATTGACTGTTTAAACAGTTGTAATGGTCTAAATAGAACCTATTGCCATTGTCCAAACAGTTCGATATGGTTATAGATAAGCATGTCAATACACCTTCCCGGCATGGTATATGATGTTATTTGTTCAATCGTGTGGACACCATATAGACTCAAAGAAATGTGTAAACAGCTGACCTCATTACATTGTAGTTTCCATATTTGGTCCACTGCATTCACTCGAATGTGTCCCTGCCAAGTGCATTGCGGCCCAAACAAAGGTCATCGCCATTGATGCAAAACCTCCATAACGTATGTCGCTAGTGGAACGTGATGTTTTTCGTGATTGCGTTTAAAATACACAAGTATATTCTTGAATGTTCCAAGAATGGTAGATACGGGTAAATGTGGTAGCAAAATAGATTGTTTTTTATTTCAGGTACTTTGCTCATATAGTTCTTTTATGGATGCCGAGAAGGCTTCACAACTGCAAGCTGGTGTGTCCAGCTGACCATGAAGCAACTGAATTGTCATCCACGGGACTATACCGACATACCAGACAGGTGTTGGATGTAGATGAATATTATAATCTAGCTGTCGAATATCTAAAGTGTGGCAAATGCAACAAAAGGTATGAACTGAAATTCCAACAGTTATATTCCACTTAAAATTACAAATGCAATTAGTAATGTTTATTGTAAAGTAGTGATGTTCGATAATTAATCTTACCTCGTAGTTGAACATTGGCTTTACAGTTGCCAAAATAAAACAAATCTGTTATAGTAACTAAGCGCAATATGAACGCTAATAAGTATACGCAATACAACCGTTCAATCAATATGCACGCTTTTGTCGCTTTAATAAGCATACGCAAAACAACCGCTTTATTGACTGTTTAAACAGTTGTAATGGTCTAAATAGAACCTATTGCCATTGTCCAAACAGTTCGATGTGGTTATAGATAAGCATGTCAATACACCTTCCCGGCATGCTATATGATGTTATTTGTTCAATCGTGTGGACACCATATAGACTCAAAGAAATGTGTAAACAGCGGACCTCATTACATTGTAGTTTCCATATTTGGTCCACTGCATTCACTCGAATGTGTCCCTGCCAAGTGCATTGCGGACCAAACAAAGGTCATCGCCATTGATGTGTTTGATGCAAAACCTCCATAACGTATGTCGCTAGTGGAACGTGATGTTTTTCGTGATTGCGTTTAAAATACACAAGTATATTCTTGAATGTTCCAAGAATGGTAGATACGGGAAAATTTGGTAGCAAAATCGATTATTTTTATTACAGGTACTTTGCTCATAGACTTCTTTTATGGATGCCGAGAAGGCTTCACAACTACAAGCTGGTGTGTCCAGCTGACCATGAACCAACTGAATTGTCATCCACGGGACTATACCGACATACCAGACAGGTGTTGGATGTAGATGGATATTATAATCTAGCTGCCCGAATATCTGATATGTGGCAAATGCAACAAAAGGTATGAACTGAAATACCAACAGTTATATTCCACTTAAAATTACAAATGCAATTAGTAATGTTTATTGTAAAGTAGAGATGTTCCGATAATTAATCTTACCTCGTATTTGAACATTGGCTTTACAGTTGCCAAAATAAAAAAAATATGTTATAGTAACTAAGCGCAATATGAACGCTAATAAGTATACGCAATACAACCATTCAATCAATATGCACGCTTTAATAAGCATACGCAAAACAACCGCTTTATTGACTGTTTAACAGTTGTAATGGTCTAAATAGAACCTATTGCCATTGTCCAAACAGTTCGATATGGTTATAGATAAACATGTCAATACACCTTCCCGGCATGGTATATGATGTTATTTGTTCAATCGTGTGGACACCATATAGACTCAAAGAAATGTGTAAACAGCTGACCTCAATACATTGTAGTTTCCATATTTGGTCCACTGCATTCACTCGAATGTGTCCCTGCCATGCCAAGTGCATTGCGGCCCAAACAAAGGTCATCGCCATTGATGTGTTTGATGCAAAACCTCCATAACGTATGTCGCTAGTGGAACGTGATGTTTTTCGTGATTGCGTTTAAAATACACAAGTATATTCTTGAATGTTTCAAGAATGGTAGATATGGGTAAATGTGGTAGCAAAATAGATTGTTTTTTATTTCAGGTACTTTGCTCATATAGTTCTTTTATGGATGCCGAGAAGGCTTCACAACTGCAAGCTGGTGTGTCCAGCTGACCATGAACCAACTGAATTGTCATCCACGGGACTATACCGACATACCAGACAGGTGTTGGATGTAGATGGCTATTATAATCTAGCTGCCGAATATCTAAAGTGTGGCAAATGCAACAAAAGGTATGAAATGAAATTCCAACAGTTATATTCCACTTAAAATTACAAATGCAATTAGTAATGTTTATTGTAAAGTAGTGATGTTCCGATAATTAATCTTACCTCGTAGTTGAACATTGGCTTTACAGTTGCCAATATAAAAAAAACCTGTTATAGTAACTAAGCGCAATATGAACGCTAATAAGTATACGCAATACAACCATTCAATCAATATGCACGCTTTAATAAGCATACGCAAAACAACCGCTTTATTAACTGTTTAAACAGTTGTAATGGTCTAAATAGAACCTATTGCCATTGTCCAAACAGTTCGATATGGTTATAGATAAGCATGTCAATACACCTTCCCGGCATGGTATATGATGTTATTTGTTCAATCGTGTGGACACCATATAGACTCAAAGAAATGTGTAAACGGCTGACCTCATTACATTGTAGTTTCCATATTTGGTCCACTGCATTCACTCGAATGTGTCCCTGCCAAGTGCATTGCGGACCAAACAAAGGTCATCGCCATTGATGTATTTGATGCAAAACCTCCATAACGTATGTCGCTAGTGGAATGTTTTTTTTTATAAACCGAAATACAGTTAGAATATTCATTGTACATAAACTGGCTACGTGAAGAATTACTGAAGACCATCAAATGACCATCACATTTTGAAGTTTCTTGACATGTGATTGGTTTCCTTCAATTGGGCTGATTTACGCTGATGTTAGCCCTTAAAAAATCTATGGCAACTACACTTGTTTGGTCTGCCAAAAGGGACAGGGTCCTTTCGAGAGAATGTAATGAACCAGATATGGGGGTATGTCAAAATCATGCTAAATTCCTGTCTATTGACAACTGTTAAAGTTAAAAAACTACAAGCAGTAATAAGGCAAATTGAGTATGATATATAACAAGTTTGACCATATCAGATTTGTTACATTCATTTTAAGTGTGACATTTATAATTTAATATTCATGCATGTGAAAAACTTTAAGCAAATTTGTTTAACCATTATTTGCCAAATTGAGAACATCAAAAATGTTTGTCATCAATCAATCACTGACAAAATGCCTGTTGAAAGGATTGTTGGTAAATAAAAACAGTTTAGACCAACAAGATATGTGTGTTTCCAGTTACATGCTAATACAAATTTGGCCGAGTTTTCCATTTAGGCTTACACAACATTGTGTTTCAATGTTGCTCTTGTATTTATAGATATTTGTTATACTACTTCAATATATCATCATGGAAATAGGTTCATAATGGACCTAAATATTGACATTCGTTCATATTGGACTTAATTGGTTCTGGAATAAACCAATTGTGGACTTAAACCAGTTATTCAGTTGAATGGCGCGGGCCACAGCGAAAATACATATACCCGATATAAAGAGAGTACACCTGGTGTTGAAATAGGTCCACAGTTAGCTTATTTGTTTGTTTTTTATTTATTTAATTACATTTTGTTTTATTAAAAACATAACCTCCGTCAGGAACCCAGAGTCACCACACCAAATTTGGTTGAAATCGGTCCAGGGGTCTGGGAGAAAAATCCGAACAGACTGATATACAGATGAAGTCAGTCATCTCCACAGGCCTATAGTATTTTCTTAATTTGTATTTAAATACTCAAATGACACTTGTGACATGACAGGGCACATGGGCGGCCGATACTACTAGCAAAACTCATGCACATCTGGCAGCTAGAATTTGCTAGTTCAACATGTTCAATCATATTGACAGGTTGTCTGCCTAATGAATTCAGCAGGCATTTTTGGAATAACACTTGGATTCTCGTGATTTTTATTTGGCTAATCATTTGCAGATTCGCGTCTAAATACAATCCCTGTATCTGAATTCAGTATAAATTGTAATGGTATCATGTTTATTGAATGACGTGCCTGAACACTAGTAATCTGCGTGCATACAAGAGACTTGTTTATTTGAAAATTTGACAAGTCGAGCCAACTTCCAAAGAATTCGTAGGCGAAATGAACAATTGAAATATGTGTAAACAGTTATCAATAGTTTCATTTAAAATAAATTTAGATTGCTAACTTGGCAAGCTAATGCTAAACCAGTTATGAGTCATTGTCAGTTTCCTGACATTGGAACATCATTTGACTGCGGGTCATAATACACACAAGGGACATTCGTATATGGTCTAGAGGAATGTCTGCTTATGAACCCTCCTCCATTCTATTGCAACTTTCTTTTTAACGATGTGCCTGAACAAATCTGAGGAAACCAATGTCTGAAGGTAGCATGCTTAATTATCACCTTATTTGCAGTGACAATCCCGATGTCTAAATAAATTTATTGTATATACGAGTCTGTTTTATGCCAAAATAGACACATGCTGATATGTTCATGGCTATTTATGCTCAACTATCATACGCAATGTTCTTTCCCTTATCATACTTGGGTTCGCGCCATGTCTTGCATATTATCATGTTATAAACTAAATCAACTTAAAATTTGCTATAATTTCAGGTCGCAAAGGGGTAGAGCTAGGTGCTGATTAACAGCGGGTGAGGGTTCTGGTCTGGATGTGTCGGCATCAGGCTTGGTGAATCGATACAACTCGGCAGGTGTTCAACCGCCGAAAGTTATCTACACGGATCGAGTATGTTGCGGTACTTCACGCCTGATGTCATTCTTCGATGGTTGGTCCGACTTGAAGGTGCGGTTGGATGTGTGGGATTACACGAGAATGTTGGCAAGTGGGTGCACAACTATGTATGGTGAATTTATTAGCAGGTTGTCCAACTGCATCTTCGAGTGGAGCGAGGATGATATAAAACTACTAAGAGAAGCCAAGGCAGCGGAGCTGGATATGGGTTCAATCATCGACGAGCACACTCTAGACCAGATATTGAAGAGCGAGTTTGCTGAAAATTGCCGGAGGAAGACACGGGGTCGAAGCGGTCACCGAAATGGTTTACGATCTACTGAAGGTATTCAACAGCGAGTATGGACGTGATGAGACGGGAGTAAGTCTGCTGCAGAGTGAAAAGATCTGGGAGATTTGGAAATCTCAACAAAAACACATAATATGTATACAACACCCGGAAGATTTATCGCTGTAAACGCAGATTGGAACCACCAAGAGGGGCGGCATCACACTTCCATTTACAGATGTTCAAGGCGGTCAACATTTTTGGAATCGTTCCACCTCCACGTAAACAGATTCATTCCATGTGAGATTTTTCATTACGCCTGTGGACAGCCCTCAATTGGCTACGGCAATCAGCGGTGCCGAAGCCATTTGCTGCGGAAGCATACTGGCTACGGTAAACGCGTCCAATGCCAAACAATCTGAATTTGGGGGTGGGTGGCGGCATGGAATCGTATTCATTATACATTTACATTGGCATGTTAACTACAAGACTCAATGTTGAGTTTCATTCAGATAAATTACGTGATCCAGTCTATTTTATGAGAAAATATTTTACGCATATGCAAAGCGTACCAAATGTGTAATGCACAATTTAGGTATGTTAAAATATCAATCTGATATTTTGAATAATCAAACACTTGATGGCAAGACAGTTGTTACAGCGCATCAATAACATAAGCTAATAATTATTTTAAATGACTTGAAGGGTAACTAATAATTTACTAATTCTTCACATGAATTCTTTCTGCGTGTCATGTTTGTGACCTGTCATTTTTTTTTTACTGGCAATCCCCTAGTACATATCATAATCGACTAACTTTGTGTTCTGTTTTACTCAACAGGGACAAGGGCCAGTCCTCACTTATATCAAGCCTATCTACTTGACGGACTAATGAGATGGAATCAGGACAGGGCTGAGGATGCCAATAAATACGAAAGATCCCACATATATGACATCCGCAAGAAATTGTCCGTGAACAAAAACACCATGCAAGTGTATGGAGAGCCTGCAATTGCCAACTTCACGATGCCCAGGAAATACACAGGTATATTTCAAATATATCTAAATATTGGTTAATGGTTTTTCTTGCGGTGACTAAATGTACTGTTATCGGACTTTGTCAACTGTCCCCCAATTTTCCACCATGCGATTCAAATGCGACTGTTCCATGGTTAAATATATTTCACATAATATTTAAAATTGTTGAAAGCACATCGAATCTGATATCTACATTAAAGGTGGCCGGTTTTATTTAAAATTCCTACCTGCGTGTGATTTCAATACTTTTTTCATTTTTATATATGTACGGTTTCAAAATACATGTTCCCATTTCAAGGCCATCTATAAAATATATGTAGAAACAAGGGCTGTAACGATAAACTTTTTCACAATAATGACATATCACGATACACTAAATTATTGTTGGCAAATTAACACCACCTGAATTATAAGAACTAACATGTTCATAACTGGATATACGGTTCATTTTAAATGAAATGCAGTTAAATAGTGGTCTATGCATTAAATACCCGAACATGTCAACTTGAAAGAAAAAGTTTAGGTATTTGCTATTTTACATATACCCATCTTCATAGATTTCATGTATAGCGACACACATGACATACGAATATTGATTGATAGTGTATAGAGATACGATGTATCATTACAGCCCTAGTAAAACAATGTTATGAACAGCTGCAGGATTGCCTAATTGATAGATACAAAATGTACACATATTTATGACAACTAACGCTGTGTAGGATTATTTCCTTACGATTTATAGCTTCAAACTTCAACATCATGGGACTGCTGAAAAAAGATAAATAGTGTTAGTAAATGAGACTGTATTTAGTAAATTTTATTTGTATTCAAAATTGGATGACATTTGACAAATGACAATAGTTATTAAAACTAAAAATTAACCAACTTTGCGTATGATGCAGAACTGGGTTTTTATACGCCTTTTTTTAATGTATCAATATGTAATCAGTCTGTCCGTTGACATGTTTGGTTTCCGATCGATAAATCTAGTTTGGATTATTTGATCTGAACCAAAGTTGGTATGTGTATTTCCCAGCTTTAAGATACTCAGATATAAATACCAGGAATACACAAGTTAATATCTCATACTTCACTGGGCATCTCATATTGTTGTTATGAGAACATTAAAATTGCGAATATAATCTGTTAAAAGCAGAGCTTTCATATTGTAGGAGATCTAATAGGTATAGAATACCTATATAGTCAGACATCGACGGGTCTGAGTGATGTAGTGTAGTGACTTAGCGTTTTTTTTTTTAACGGACTGGCCAAAAGTGCCATTTTTTTTATATTTTGTCAAGTTATGTGTGCTCTTTCAGAAAGTGAACTAGAAACAGGTTTCTGATCAATATTAACCCTTGTTTCCAGTATAAATCCAAGATGGCGGTCAATTTCAATCATTATTTCACACTGACGTTCCAAATGGTATAAAAATTTGAGGCGCATGCATAATAAAGGCGTCATTCAACCTGACATTGTCATATTTTGAAGATAGTAGCAACCCAGGCTGACCAAATTGGAAATTTATCACTTTTTGTACCAAAAACATGCAATTTTGTCATATAATCATTCTCATTTCAATTATTTCTGAATAATAAACAGACAATTTCTCAAAAAATCAAAACATACAATATCTAGGAAACATTCTTAACCGTATTTTAGAAATTTTGGATTATGTTACCCCTCACCCCAAAAATCATGAAATATTGTTTTTGTGATAAGCATCCGATAGAACATGGAAGAGAATCTATAAAGGACACTATTTGATCACATTTCTAAATACTGCAATGGCAATTACATACACAATGACCAAAGTTTTAATATAACATCTTTTTCGACAAAACATATGCAATTTTGTAAGAAAATCGTCGTCATTTCAAATATTTTGGTCCAATAAATGGTCATTTACTCATAGGATATTTGCGATAGTTCAGTGTTCGGTCTTATATGTTTTGGACATATATACTGAAAACGATGAATACATTGTATGTGTTTTATATGTAACAACGTTTCAGAAAACTTGGTTTATGTTACCCCTCACCCCAAAAATCACGAAAATGTGACTTGTTGTAAGGATTCAATAAATCTTTGGTTAAATCTTATAAAATGAGTTTGTCGATCGCAATTCATCATATATTATAATGTAACAATCTCATTGTCGGTATACTGTTGAAATTAACAATTGTATGCCTAATAATAATTTATTTGATCATTTCAAATATGTTCAACCAATAGAATGGCAATATGCAATGATGTACAAAATGCGGTCTTTAAAGTTTCGAAAATGAACATCCAATATATATACAACACATATAAGGGTATATACATGTAATGTTTTGGTGAAATAAAAAAAATAATAAAAGAATCTATAATACCATTAATTGATATATTTGACCCAATATCATTGACTTATGTAATCTTGCATTCAAGAGGAGTGTATATATAGATATGCATTTCAGGTCACAACTTTAAATTGTCAATCAATAATACACATAAAGATGGCCTATCTTTGTTTATAGTGTGTTCTTAAATTCATGTTATATAACTATAATGTTCACAGACTGATAATACCAGCCGATAGATAGCAACTCATAGATTGTCATGTTATAATCACCGCTACCTGCGTTTATACGTTGAACAAATATTTTAAGCACACAATTACATCTACATAACTCTGTTTATGGTAAATCAGCGTTTTCACATTTGCATCTGTTACAAGTTTGTGATTTGCAACAACACTTAATGAGTTCTGAGCACACAACTGCAGCTTGGCATGACGTAAGTGTACCACAATCCTACCTGGTAGGCAGCTCGTTTCATATGTCCCACACCACATATATATGACAGTAACACTTCTTAGTCTGTAGAGTAGAAACTTCATTAGTGACTGGGCGTAATCATTAAAAGTAGATACTATATCGCAGGTACAATCATATCCACAAGAACGCCTCCATCAAATATCTTGCACTGAACATTTTTAGGTGGGTCCGATATATCTCCAATTGCTTTCCGGATACATCCCAGCAAATCAGATTGTGTCCCCTTGAATTTATCTCCCGTTGATAAGGCGGGGGAAATAGCCGGCTCTCATGAGAGAAAAACACATCTGGTTCGGGGAGTTGTAGCCATCTCGTTATTGTTGATGAGCTCTCTGTTAAACATATCAATGCTCCACTTCCTTTCAATTTGATGTTCTCCTGTTCCTGCACTTGATCGTTTGGAATAGTGGGTTTTTTGAACTGCCCAAATGTTGTTCGAACACACTATTACAAGAAATAAAATATTGGAAGTACGTGCAAGATATTTTATGGAGGCGTTCTTGTGCATATAATTGTGCCTGCGATAAGATCTACATGTACTTATAATTATTACAGTCACCAATGAAGTTTCTACTCTACAAACTAAGAAGTGTTAATGTCATGTGTGGGATAGGTATTTTGAAGGCAGCACAAAAGGCAGCACTAATGAGAATCGTGGTATAGGTCTTGGACGAAAAGTTGGTGGCCAAACTAAGATTCCAAAAAAATGGAACGACTTCCTCTGTCATTCTGACAATAAGCTTGAAATTTTTGTATTCCTGACAAGTAATGCGTCAGAACATGATGATAAAGTGTTAAACATGACAGAATGTTCGTCAACTCTCAAAATAGCAAATTCTTCCTAGTAAATCTTGAGACACTGTTGTCAGGAGGAAGCCGATATTAGAATTGTGCCGCACTTATCCATGCGCTTTCTTGTGGGCTGACGACCAACCGTGCTCGGATTGTTGACACAGATGTCCTGGTAATGATCATCGGTCTCTTTTCAAAGTTTACGGATGCTAACAGTGGTGGTGATACATGTGTTTCTCTAGGAACAGGCAAAACTAAAACATTGTACCATGACAACAGCACATTTTCCGATCTGGGCGATGACAATTGTTATCACTACCCAATTTTAATTCGATATCTGGTTTTAATACCACTTTGTTCTTCCATATAAAGGGCAGAAAAAGTTTCTGGATAGCATGGAAATATTATCCCGTTATCACATATACATGTATATTTCTTCTATTGGCGAATCAACCTTTTATTCAACTAGATTCGTCCTCATATATTTTCAAAGAACTCGAACGTTTCATTACCATTAATTATAATAAAGGTTGTCAAAAGTTGCTGATAACGAGGCATATGAAGAGAATTCTCCAAAACTTGTCGTAAAAAGGGGCCCTAATACAGCATATGAAATGAGCCATATACCAGGTAGGATTGTGGTACACTTGTCATGACATAACAATTCCAATACATGGCCCGCATGACTGGGAATGGACAGTTGAAGATCATGGATGTAAACCATTGTGGACTACATTACCAGAAGATGCAGCTGCGTGTTCAGAACTCATCAAGTGTTGTTGCAAATCCCAAAACTTGTAACAGGTGCAAATGTGCAATAGCTGATTTACCATGCTCATAATTATGCAGTTGTAATTGTGATATTAAGAATGCCTAAAATATTTGTTATCAACATGGTATCAATGTATCAACATGGTCACCGGTGATTATAACATGACAATCTATGAGTTGCTTTTTATCTGCTGGTATGATCAGACTGTGCACATTATAGTTATACAGGTACAACATAACAAACGTGAATTTAAGAACAGAGTATAAACAAAGATAGACCATCTTTATGTTATGTGTATTAATGATAGACAAATTACAGTTGTGATCTGAACTACATGTCTATATATACCCCCTCTTGTATGCTACATTTGTAGATTATATAAGTCAAAACCTTCAAATTATTTATGGTATAATAGATTTTTAGAATTTTATTCTATTTCACCAAGACATGACATGTATACACCTATAGATGTGTTGTATTCGACAGTCATTTTCGAAACTTTCAAGGCCGCATGTGGTATACGATCTTGGGAAATGTTTGAGAAATTGCCCATATATTGGTTGAAAATATTTGAAATGATGGTTATTTTACCATAAAATATAGCTGTTATTAGGCATACAATTGTAAATTTAAACAGTATACTGTCAATGAGATTGTTACATAACAATATATGACTAATTGTCATCGACAATCTCACTATATAAGATTTAACCAAAGATTTATTGAATCTTTACAACCAAGTCACATTTTCGTGATTTTTGGGGTGAGGGGTAACATAAACCAAATTTTCTGAAACGTTGTTACATATTAACCACAGAAAATGTATTCATTGTTTTCAGTATATATGTCTAAAACATTTAAGACCAAACATTTTGAACTATCGCAAATATCCTATGTGTAAATGACCATTCATTGGACCAAAATATTTGAAATGACGACGATTTTCTTACCAAATTGCATATTTTAGTCGAAAAAGTTGTAAATTTCAACTTTGGTCATTATGTGTGTAATTGCAATTACAGTATTTAGAAATATGATCGAATAGTGCCCTTTATAGATTCTCATCCATGTTCTATCGGATGTTTATCACAGAAACTAAATGTCATGATTTTTGGGGTAAGGGGTAACATAATCCAAAATGTCAAAAATATGGTTACGAATTTGTCCTAGATGTTGTATATTTTGTTTGCAGTATACTATTCTGAAATTTTTAAGATCTTAACCTTTGATCTGCACTGAAACAGTTTTGAGAAATTGTCTGTTTATTATTCCGAAATAATTGAAACGAGAATGATTTTATGACAAAATTTCATGCTTTTGGTACAAAAAGTGATAATTTTCAAATTTGGTCAGCCTGGATTGCTAATATCTTCAAAATATGACAATGCCGGATGGAATGACGCCTTTATTATGCATGTGCCTTAAATTGTATACCAGTTGGAGCGTCATGGTGAAATAATGATTGAATTTGGCCGCCATCTTGGATTTATACTGGAAACAAGGGTTAATATTTATCAGAAACCTGTTTCTAGTTCACTTCCTGAAAGAGCACACCTAACTTGACATAATATAAAAAAATGGCACTTTTGGCCAGTCCGTTCCAATAGGACAAAATTTTGTCGCTAAGTCACTACACTAATGTCAAAATGATGCTGGAAGCAGACAGCACCGAATCAGAGATGCTTGAGCGTGCGCAAGAATTGCCGAGGAATCGCCAAAAGAAATCGCTGAACAACAGAATGTTGACAGGACAATAGTTTACCCACCAGACACATTTAACGAGTGAGAAGAGACATCACCAGGTCACCAGCCAAAACTGCTGCGTCAACACCTGATACAGGTAAAAAATTATGATAGTTAATGAATGAGCAAAAGAATATAATTATACCTCCACAACGAGTTGTGGCAGAAAATACTGGAATCCGCTTGTGAGTCTGGGCAATTTGTCGAGTTATACCCCATTTTCGACTTGGAAATTTCTCTTAAGATGCATAATGGATACTTCATTGGATTAACATGTTGAATAGGGGGGTGTTTACCTTAGTCACACCTGGGACAGGCCAATCTCTAGTTTTATATATATCATCACAATTTGAATGAGTGCTCAAAACTTTGTCTAGCGAAAGTAATACATAGACATCCCACAGAAACAAATATACAATATTCAAGAACATTTACATTGGCACGCTAACAAGACCCAATAAGTATAGAATACCTTTATAGTCAGACATCGACGGGTCTGAGTGATGTCAGAATGATGCTGGAAGCAGACAGCACCGAATCAGATATGCTTGAGCGTGCGCAGGAATTGCCGAGGAATCGCTGAACAACAGAATGTTGACAGACGCCTTTAACGAGTGAGAAGAGACATCACCAGGTCACCAGCCAAAACTGCTGAGTCAACACCGGATACAGGTAAAAATTATGATAGTTAATGAATGAGCAAAAGAATATAATTATACCTCCACAACGAGTTGTGGTGGAAAATACTGGAATCCGCTTGAGTCTGGGCAATTTTGTCGAGTTTTACCCCATTTTCGACTTGGAAATTTCTCTTAAGATGCATAATGGATACTTCATTGGATTAACATGTTGAATAGGGGGGTGTTTACCTTAGTCACACCTGGGACAGGCCAATCTCTAGTTTTATATATATCATCACAATTTGAATGAGTGCTCTAAACTTTGTCTAGCCAAAGTAATACATAGACATTCCACAGAAACAAATATACAATATTCAAGAACATTTACATTGGCATGTTAACAAGACTCAATAAGTATAGAATACCTCTATAGTCAGACATCGACGGGTCTGAGTGATGTCAGAATGATGCTGGAAGCAGACAGCACCGAATCAGAGATGCTTGAGCGTGCGCAGGAATTGCCGAGGAATCGCCAAAACAATCGCTGAACAGAATGTTGACAGGACAATAGTTTACCCACCACAGATACCTTTAACGAGTGAGAAGAGACATCACTAGGTCACCAGCCAAAACTGCTGAGTCAACACCTGATACAGGTAAAAATTATGATAGTTAATGAATGAGCAAAAGAATGTAATTATAACTCCACAACGAGTTGTGGATAATACTGGAATCAGCACCGAATCAGAGATGCTTGAGTGTGCGCAGGAATTGCCGAGGAATCGCCAAAAGAAATCGCTGAACAGAATGTTTACAGGACAATAGTTTACCCACCACAGACACCTTTAACGAGTGAGAAGAGACATCACCAGGTCACCAGCCAAAACTGCGCTGAGTCAACACCTGATACAGGTAAACATTATGATAGTTAATGAATGAGCAAAAGAATGTAATGATAACTCAACAAAGAGTTGTGGTGGATAATACTGGAATCCGTTTGTGAGTCTGGGCAATTTGTCGAGTTATTCCCCATTTTCGACTTCTCTTAAGATGAATAATGGATACTTCATTGGATTAACATGTTGAATAGGTGGGTTTACCTTAGTCACACCTGGGACAGGCCCATCTTTATATATATCATCACAATTTGAATGAGTGCTCTAAACTGTGCCTAGCCAAAGTAATACATAGACATCCCACATAAACAAATATACAATATTCAAGAACATTTACATTGGCATGTTATCAACAAGACTCAATGTTGAGTTTCATTCAGATAAATTACGTGATCCAGTCTATTTTATGAGAAAATATTTTACGCATATGCAAAGCGTTCTAAATGTGCAATGCACAATTTAGGTATGTTAAAATATCAATCTGATATTTTGAATAATCAAACACTTGGTGGCAAGACAGTTGTTACAGCGAATCAATAACATAAGCTAATAATTATTTTAAATGACTTGAAGGGTAACTAATAATTTACTAATTCTTCACATGAATTCTTTCTGCGCGTCATGTTTGTGACCTGTCATTTTTTTTACTGGCAATCCCCTAGTACATATCATAATCGACTAACTTTGTGTTCTGTTTTACTCTACAGGGACAAGGGCCAGTCCTCACTTATATCAAGCCAATCTACTTGACGGACTAATGATGGAATCAGGACAGGGCTGAGGATGCCAATAAATACGAAAGATCCCACATATATGACATCCGCAAGAAATTGTCAGTGAACAAAAACACCATGCAAGTGTATGGAGAGCCTGCATTTGCCAACTTCACGATGCCCAGGAAATACACAGGTATATTTCAAATATATCTGAATATTGGTTAATGGTTTGTGTTGCGGTGACTAAATGTACCCTTATCGGACTTTGTCAATTGCCCCCAATTTTCCACCATGCGATTCAAATGCGACTGTTCCATGGTTAGATATATGTCACATAATATTCAAAATTGTTGAAAGCACATCGAATCTGATATCTACATTAAAGGTGGCCGGTTTTATTTAAAATTCCTACCTGCGTATGTGTGATTTCAATACTTTTTTCATTTTTATATATGTACAGTTTCAAAATACATGTTCCCATTTCAAGGCCACCTATAAAATATATGTAGAAACAAGAGCTGTAACGATAAACTTTTTCACAATAATGATACACTTGTTCACGATACGAATAACGATACATGGCATATAATACATATCACGATACACTAAATTATTGTTGGCAAGTTAACACCACCTGAATTATAAGAACCAACATGTTCATAAGTGGATATACGGTTCATTTTAAACTGAAATGCAGTTAAATAGTGGTCTAAGCATTAAATACCCGAACATGTCAACTTGAAAGAAAAAGTGCAGGTATTTGCCCTTTTACATATGCCCATCTCCATAGATTTCATGTATAGCGACACACATGACATACGCATATTGATTGATAGTGTATAGAGATACGATGTATAATTACAGCCCTAGTAAAACAATGTTATGAACAGCTGCAGAATTGCCTAATTGATAGATAATAAATGTACACATATTTATGACAACCAACGCTGTGTAGGATTATTTCCTTACGATTTATAGCTTCAAACTTCAACATCATGGGACTGCTGAAAAAAGAAAAAATAGTGTTAGTAAACGAGACTGTATTTAGTAAACTTTACTTGTTTTCAAAATTGGATGACATTTGACAAATTATTAAAACTAAACATTAACCAACTTTGCGTATGAAGCAGAACTTGGTTTTTATACCCCCTTTTTAAAAAATGTATCAATATGTAATCAGTCTGTCCGTTGACATGTTTGGTTTCCGATCGATAAATCTAATTAGGATTATTTGTTCTGAACCAAAGTTGGTATGTGCATTTCCCAGCTTTAAGATACTCAGATATAAATACCACGAATACACAAGTTAATATCTCATACTTCAGTGGGCATTTCATATTGTTATGAGGTGAACATTAAACTTGCGAATATAATCTGTTAAAAGCAGAGCTTTTCATATTCTAGGACATCTAATAAGTATAGAATACCTCTATAGCCAGACATCGACGGGTCTGAGTGATGTCAGAATGATGCTGGAAGCAGACAGCACCGAATCAGAGATGCTTGAGCGTCCGCAGGAATTGCCGAGGAATCGCCAAACAACAGAATGTTGACAGGACAATAGTTTACCCACCACAGACACCTTTTACGAGTGGGAAGAGACATCACCAGGTCACCAGCCAAAACTGCTGAGTCAACACCGGATACAGGTAAAAATTATTATAGTTAATGAATGAGCAAAAGAATATAATTATACCTCCACAACGAGTTGTGGTGGAAAATAGTGGAATCCGCTTGTGAGTCTGGGCAATTTTGTCGAGTTATACCCCATTTTCGACTTGGAAATTTCTCTTAAGATGCATAATGGATACTTCATTGGATTAACATGTTGAATAGGGGGTGTTTACATTAGTCACACCTGGGACAGGCCAATCTCTAGTTTTATATATATCACAATTTGAATGAGTGCTCTAAACTTTGTCTTGCCAAAGTAATACATAGACATCCCACAGAAACAAATATACAATATTCCAGAACAATTACATTGGCATGTTAACAAGACTCAATAAGTATAGAATACCTCTTTAGTCAGACATTGACGGGTCTGAGTGATGTCAGAATGATGCTGGAAGCAGACAGCACCGAATCAGAGATGCTTGAGCATGCGCAGGAATTGCCGAGGATTCGCCAAAAGACATCGCTGAACAGAATGTTGACAGGACCATAGTTTACCCACCACAGACACCTTTAACGAGTGTGAAGAGACATCACCAGGTCACCAGCCAAAACTGCTGAGTCAACACCGGATACAGGTAAAAATTATGATAGTTAATGAATGAGCAAAAGAATATAATTATACCTCCACAAGATGCATAATGGATACTTCATTGGATTAACATGTTGAATATGGGGGGTGTTTACCTTAGTCACACCTGGGACAGGCCAATCTCTTGTTTTATATTTATCATCACAATTTGAATGAGTGCTCTAAACTTTGTTTAGCCAAAGTAATATAGACATCCCACAGAAACAAATATACAATATTCAAGAACATTTACATGTTAACAAGACTCAATAAGTATAGAATACCTCTATAGTCAGACATCGACGGGTCAGAGTGATGTCAGAATGATGCTGGAAGCAGACAGCACCGAATCAGAGATGCTTGAGCGTGCGCAGGAATTGCCGAGGAATCGCCAAAAGAAATCGCTGAACAACAGAATGTTGACAGGACAATAGTTTACCCACCACAGACACCTTTAACGAGTGAGAAAAGACATCTCCAGGTCACCAGCCAAAACTGCTGAGTCAACACCTGATACAGGTAAAAATTATGATAGTTAATGAATGATCAAAAGAATGTAATTATAACTCCACAACGAGTTGTGGTGGATAATACTGGAATCCGCTTGTGAGTCTGGGCAATTTGTCGAGTTATACCCCATTTTCGACTTGGAAATTTCTCTTAAGATGAATAATGGATACTTCATTGGATTAACATGTTGAATAGGGGGGGGGGGGGGTTACCTTAGTCACACCTGGGACAGGCCCATCTCTAGTTTTATATATATCATCACAATTTGAATGAGTGCTCTAAACTATTTCTAGCCAAAGTAATATATAGACATCCCAGAGCAACAAATATACAATATTCAAGAACATTTCAATTGGCATGTTAACAAGACTCAATGTTGAGTTTCATTCAGATAAATAATCTGTTAAAAGCAGAGCTTTTCATATTGTAGGACATCTAATAAGTATAGAATACCTCTATAGTCCGACATCGACGGGTCTGAGTGATGTCAGAATGATGCTGGAAGCAGACAGCACCGAATCAGAGATGCTTGAGCGTGCGCAGGAATTGCCGAGGAATCGCCAAACAACAGAATGTTGACAGGACAAGAGTTTACCCACCACAGACACCTTTAACGAGTGAGAAGAGACATCACCAGGTCACCAGCCAAAACTGCTGAGTCAACACCTGATACAGGTAAAAATTATGATAGTTAATGAATGAGCAAAAGAATGTAATTATAACTCCACAACGAGTTGTGGTGGATAATACTGGAATCCGCTTGTGAGTCTGGGCAATTTGTCGAGTTATACCCCATTTTCGACTTGGAAATTTCTCTTAAGATGAATAATGGATACTTCATTGGATTAACATTTTGAATAGGGGGGGTTACATTAGTCACACCTGGGACAGGCCCATCTCTAGTTATATATATATATCATCAATTTGAATGAGTGCTCTAAACTTTGTCTAGCCAAAGTAATACATTGACATCCCACAGAAACAAATATACAATATTCAAGAACATTTACATTGGCATGTCAACAAAACTCAATGTTGAATTTCATTCAGATAAATAATCTGTTAAAAGCAGAGCTTTTCATATTGTAGGACATCTAATAAGTATAGAATACCTCTATAGTCAGACATCGACGGGTCTGAGTGATGTCAGAATGATGCTGGAAGCAGACAGCACCGAATCAGAGATGCTTGAGCGTGCGCAGGAATTGCCGAGGAATCGCCAAAAGAAATCGCCGAACAGAATGTTGACAGGACAATAGTTTACCCACCAGACACCTTTAACGAGTGAGAAGAGATATCACCAGGTCACCAGCCACAACTGCTGAGTCAACACCGGATACAGGTAAAAATTATGATAGTTAATGAATGAGCAAAAGAATGTAATTATAACTCCACAACGAGTTGTGGTGGATAATACTGGAATCCGCTTGTGAGTCTGGGCAATTTGTCGAGTTATACCCCATTTTCGACTTGGAAATTTCTCTTAAGATGAATAATGGATACTTCATTGGATTAACATTTTGAATAGGGGGGGTTACATTAGTCACACCTGGGACAGGCCCATCTCTAGTTATATATATATATCATCAATTTGAATGAGTGCTCTAAACTTTGTCTAGCCAAAGTAATACATTGACATCCCACAGAAACAAATATACAATATTCAAAACATTTACATTGGCATGTCAACAAGACTCAATGTTGAATTTCATTCAGATAAATAATCTGTTAAAAGCAGAGCTTTTCATATTGTAGGACATCTAATAAGTATAGAATACCTCTATAGTCAGACATCGACGGGTCTGAGTGATGTCAGAATGATGCTGGAAGCAGACAGCACCGAATCAGATATGCTTGAGCGTGCGCAGGAATTGCCGAGGAATCGCCAAAAGAAATCGCCGAACAGAATGTTGACAGGACAATAGTTTACCCACCACAGACACCTTTAACGAGTGAGAAGAGACATCACCAGGTCACCAGCCAAAACTGCTGAGTCAACACCGGATACAGGTAAAAATTATGATAGTTAATGAATGAGCAAAAGAATGTAATTATAACTCCACAACGAGTTGTGGTGGATAATACTGGAATCCGCTTGTGAGTCTGGGCAATTTGTCGAGTTATACCCCATTTTCGACTTGGAAATTTCTCTTAAGATGAATAATGGATACTTCATTGGATTAACATGTTGAATAGGGGGGGGGGTTTATATTAGTCACACCTGGGACAGGCCCATCTCTAGTTTTATATATATCATCACAATTTGAATGAGTGCTCTAAACTTTGTCTAGCCAAAGTAATATATAGACATCCCACAGAAACAAATATACAATATTCAAGAACATTTACATTGGCATGTTATCAACAAGACTCAATGTTGAGTTTCATTCAGATAAATAATCTGTTAAAAGCAGAGCTTTTCATATTGTAGGAGATCTAATAAGTATAGAATACCTCTATAGTCAGACATCGACGGGTCTGAGTGATGTCAGAATGATGCTGGAAGCAGACAGCACCGAATCAGAGATGCTTGAGCGTGCGCAGGAATTGCCGAGGAATCGCCAAACGAAATCGCCGAACAGAATGTTGAAAGGACAATAGTTTACCCACCACAGACAACTTTAACCAGTGAGAAGAGACATCACCAGGTCACCAGCCAAAACTGCTGAGTCAACACCGGATACAGGTAAAAATTATGATAGTTAATGAATGAGCAAAAGAATGTAATTATAACTCCACAACGAGTTGTGGTGGATAATACTGGAATCCGCTTGTGAGTCTGGGCAATTTGTCGAGTTATACCCCATTTTCGACTTGGAAATTTCTCTTAAGATGAATAATAGATACTTCATTGGATTAACATTTTGAATAGGGGGGGGGGGTACATTAGTCACACCTGGGACAGGCCCATCTCTAGTTATATATATATCATCAATTTGAATGAGTGCTCTAAACTTTGTCTAGCCAAAGTAATACATAGACATCCCACAGAAACAAATATACAATATTCAAGAACATTTACATTGGCATGTCAACAAGACTCAATGTTGAATTTCATTCAGATAAATAATCTGTTAAAAGCAGAGCTTTTCATATTGTAGGACATCTAATAAGTATAGAATACCTCTATAGTCAGACATCGACGGTCTGAGTGATGTCAGAATGATGCTGGAAGCAGACAGCACCGAATCAGAGATGATTGAGCGTGCGCAGGAATTGCCGAGGAATCGCCAAAAGAAATCGCCGAACAGAATGTTGACAGGACAATAGTTTACCCACCACAGACACCTTTAACGAGTGAGAAGAGACATCACCAGGTCACCAGCCAAAACTGCTGAGTCAACACCTGATACAGGTAAAAATTATGATAGTTAATGAATGAGCAAAAGAATGTAATTATAACTCCACAACGAGTTGTGGTGGATAATACTGGAATCCGCTTGTGAGTCTGGGCAATTTGTCGAGTTATACCCCATTTTCGACTTGGAAATTTCTCTTAAGATGAATAATGGATACTTCATTGGATTAACATGTTGAATAGGGGGGGGGGGTACCTTAGTCACACCTGGGACAGGCCCATCTCTAGTTTTATATATATCATCACAATTTGAATTAGTGCTCTAAACTATTTCTAGCCAAAGTAATATATAGACATCCCAGAGCAACAAATATACAATATTCAAGAACATTTCAATTGGCATGTTAACAAGACTCAATGTTGAGTTTCATTCAGATAAATAATCTGTTAAAAGCAGAGCTTTTCATATTGTAGGACATCTAATAAGTATAGAATACCTCTATAGTCCGACATCGACGGGTCTGAGTGATGTCAGAATGATGCTGGAAGCAGACAGCACCGAATCAGAGATGCTTGAGCGTGCGCAGGAATTGCCAAACAACAGAATGTTGACAGGACAAGAGTTTACCCACCACAGACACCTTTAACGAGTGAGAAGAGACATCACCAGGTCACCAGCCAAAACTGCTGAGTCAACACCTGATACAGGTAAAAATTATGATAGTTAATGAATGAGCAAAAGAATGTAATTATAACTCCACAACGAGTTGTGGTGGATAATACTGGAATCCGCTTGTGAGTCTGGGCAATTTGTCGAGTTATACCCCATTTTCGACTTGGAAATTTCTCTTAAGATGAATAATGGATACTTCATTGGATTAACATTTTGAATAGGGGGGTTACATTAGTCACTCCTGGGACAGGCCCATCTCTAGTTATATATATATCATCAATTTGAATGAGTGCTCTAAACTTTGTCTAGCCAAAGTAATACATTGACATCCCACAGAAACAAATATACAATATTCAAGAACATTTACATTGGCATGTCAACAAAACTCAATGTTGAATTTCATTCAGATAAATAATCTGTTAAAAGCAGAGCTTTTCATATTGTAGGACATCTAATAAGTATAGAATACCTCTATAGTCAGACATCGACGGGTCTGAGTGATGTCAGAATGATGCTGGAAGCAGACAGCACCGAATCAGAGATGCTTGAGCGTGCGCAGGAATTGCCGAGGAATCGCCAAAAGAAATCGCCGAACAGAATGTTGACAGGACAATAGTTTACCCACCACAGACACCTTTAACGAGTGAGAAGAGATATCACCAGGTCACCAGCCACAACTGCTGAGTCAACACCGGATACAGGTAAAAATTATGATAGTTAATGAATGAGCAAAAGAATGTAATTATAACTCCACAACGAGTTGTGGTGGATAATACTGGAATCCGCTTGTGAGTCTGGGCAATTTGTCGAGTTATACCCCATTTTCGACTTGGAAATTTCTCTTAAGATGAATAATGGATACTTCATTGGATTAACATTTTGAATAGGCGGGGTTACATTAGTCACACCTGGGACAGGCCCATCTCTAGTTATATATATATATCATCAATTTGAATGAGTGCTCTAAACTTTGTCTAGCCAAAGTAATACATTGACATCCCACAGAAACAAATATACAATATTCAAAACATTTACATTGGCATGTCAACAAGACTCAATGTTGAATTTCATTCAGATAAATAATCTGTTAAAAGCAGAGCTTTTCATATTGTAGGACATCTAATAAGTATAGAATACCTCTATAGTCAGACATCGACGGGTCTGAGTGATGTCAGAATGATGCTGGAAGCAGACAGCACCGAATCAGATATGCTTGAGCGTGCGCAGGAATTGCCGAGGAATCGCCAAAAGAAATCGCCGAACAGAATGTTGACAGGACAATAGTTTACCCACCACAGACACCTTTAACGAGTGAGAAGAGACATCACCAGGTCACCAGCCAAAACTGCTGAGTCAACACCGGATACAGGTAAAAATTATGATAGTTAATGAATGAGCAAAAGAATGTAATTATAACTCCACAACGAGTTGTGGTGGATAATACTGGAATCCGCTTGTGAGTCTGGGCAATTTGTCGAGTTATACCCCATTTTCGACTTGGAAATTTCTCTTAAGATGAATAATGGATACTTCATTGGATTAACATGTTGAATAGGGGGGGGTTTATATTAGTCACACCTGGGACAGGCCCATCTCTAGTTTTATATATATCATCACAATTTGAATGAGTGCTCTAAACTTTGTCTAGCCAAAGTAATATATAGACATCCCACAGAAACAAATATACAATATTCAAGAACATTTACATTGGCATGTTATCAACAAGACTCAATGTTGAGTTTCATTCAGATAAATAATCTGTTAAAAGCAGAGCTTTTCATATTGTAGGAGATCTAATAAGTATAGAATACCTCTATAGTCAGACATCGACGGGTCTGAGTGATGTCAGAATGATGCTGGAAGCAGACAGCACCGAATCAGAGATGCTTGAGCGTGCGCAGGAATTGCCGAGGAATCGCCAAACGAAATCGCCGAACAGAATGTTGAAAGGACAATAGTTTACCCACCACAGACACCTTTAACCAGTGAGAAGAGACATCACCAGGTCACCAGCCAAAACTGCTGAGTCAACACCGGATACAGGTAAAAATTATGATAGTTAATGAATGAGCAAAAGAATGTAATTATAACTCCACAACGAGTTGTGGTGGATAATACTGGAATCCGCTTGTGAGTCTGGGCAATTTGTCGAGTTATACCCCATTTTCGACTTGGAAATTTCTCTTAAGATGAATAATAGATACTTCATTGGATTAACATTTTGAATAGGGGGGGGGGGGTACATTAGTCACACCTGGGACAGGCCCATCTCTAGTTATATATATATCATCAATTTGAATGAGTGCTCTAAACTTTGTCTAGCCAAAGTAATACATAGACATCCCACAGAAACAAATATACAATATTCAAGAACATTTACATTGGCATGTCAACAAGACTCAATGTTGAATTTCATTCAGATAAATAATCTGTTAAAAGCAGAGCTTTTCATATTGTAGGACATCTAATAAGTATAGAATACCTCTATAGTCAGACATCGACGGTCTGAGTGATGTCAGAATGATGCTGGAAGCAGACAGCACCGAATCAGAGATGATTGAGCGTGCGCAGGAATTGCCGAGGAATCGCCAAAAGAAATCGCCGAACAGAATGTTGACAGGACAATAGTTTACCCACCACAGACACCTTTAACGAGTGAGAAGAGACATCACCAGGTCACCAGCCAAAACTGCTGAGTCAACACCTGATACAGGTAAAAATTATGATAGTTAATGAATGAGCAAAAGAATGTAATTATAACTCCACAAGGCATGTTAACAAGACTCAATGTTGAGTTTCATTCCGTTAAATTACGCGATCCAGTCTATTTTATGTGAAAATATTTTACGCATGTGCAAAGCGTACCAAATGTGCAATGCACAATTTAGGTATGTTAAAATATCAATCTGATATTTTGAATAATCAAACACTTGGTGGTAAGACAGTTGTTACAGCGCAACAATAACATAAGCTAATAATTATTTTAAATGACTTTAAGTGTAACTAATAATTTACTAATTCTTCACATGAATTCTTTCTGCGTGTCATGTTTGTGACCAGTCATTTGTTTTACTGGCAATCCCCTAGTACATATCATAATCGACTAACTTTGTGTTCTGTTTTACTCTACAGGGACAAGGGCCAGTCCTCACTTATATCAAGCCTATCTACTTCACGGACTAATGAGATGGAATCAGGACAGGGCTGAGGATGCCAATAAATACGAAAGATCCCAAATATATGACATCCGCAAGAAATTGTCCGTGAACAAAAACACCATGCAAGTGTATGGAGAGCCTGCATTTGCCAACTTCACGATGCCCAGGAAATACACAGGTATATTTCAAATATATCTGAATAGTGGTTAATGGTTTTTGTTGCGGTGACTAAATGTGCTGTTATCGGACTTTGTCAACTGTCCCCCAATTTCCCACCATGTGATTCAAATGCGACTGTTCCATGGTTAAATATATTTAACATAATATTCAAAATTGTTGAAAGCACATCGAATCTGCTATCTACATTAAAGGTGGCCGGTTTTATTGATGGTTGTTAAAATGGTTGTGATTGTCTGTCACCAAATTCTTCTGAGCAAGTAAAACGTTGTTCGCTTACTATTTTATGGTCTCGAAGTTGTTAACATTTATAATTGTTTAGCATTAGGAATGTGGTCAGATTAAAATGCACGAGATTAACATCCTGTTAAAGTGTCCGGAACAAAATATATATATATCTGGTCATTAAGAAAAGTTTGTCATTTATTGAGCATTTATTAGCAATTTGACAAGAAATAAAAATGCTTCTGGTTTTTTATCCAGGTTATTAGAAACAGTTTAGTTTCCGGCTATGATTTATTAAAACATGCAAAGCCTTAATTAAATTAGATGGCGTTATATGGGATGGGTGTTAACTGGTAATCGTGGAAATGTATCCAAGGATTGTCAATGAAAATACTGTTATATTCGAGTTGATATATGTCTAAATAGGATATTACTGGTTTGTCTGCTAGGATAGATCTAACAAGTTGGGATTATTCATATGATTGCTAAATTGGACAGGCTTGTAAAAACGAGTATTTTATATATGTCTTGTTGACATTCACTGGTTTGACTATATTATGTTTGTATCACTGGACTCCTCCATTTCATAGCTCAATTAGTCCCAAGCAGGTTTCTCAATTTTATTGTCCTCTGGTTTTGAAGTGGTTGGGAAGGGTAAATTATTAGCGTGGTCTTTCACATGAGGTCGTATGGTCGAACAAACAATATCAACCGGTCTGTTGTTGCTCTGTGACTGATAAACCAGGATAAACTCGTTTTTGCATCAATCTGTTCTAGTTGAAAACTTTTGTTCCATGACTTTTGGGTGCACCAATGCACACATCCCGAAGCTTATGATCTGACTAACCAACTTTAATGGTATATATGAATTTGTTTTATGCAGGATTGTTCGGAAACAATTGTGGAAAAATATTTCTTGCACAAATAAGTATTATATGATCCGGAAAAACCTCTATTACGGCTTATTTGTGGTTTGTTTTTTTTGGAAATAAGTCCGTTTTGAGTTCAATAAATCTCAAAACAAACCGTGTGTGTACATGGAATGGTTATATATTGATTGATGGACGGTTTAACGTTGGTTTAGCTACTAGACCATTTTACAACAAAGAACAGAATCAGGAATAAAAAAAAGGTCGCAGCGATGCAACAAGAGAAATATTTCCACTTGTAGTCAGGAATAAAAATTCAAGAACCGACTGGTGTGCGATCATACTATAAAACATAAAAGTAGTACACGAATAGATACTAAATAGCAATAAATGACACGAAACTACCAAGGATCCACATCAAAATATGTAAAGTAGCTTTTCAAATCAGATTTTGCATTGAGAATGTATTTATAATATTTAATGAAATGTGCATGAACCTTTATCAATGAGTCAAGATGAAGGTCGGGTGGGTGAGACAGGATGTCATAGTTCACCCAACCGACAGCCTCGATCCACAAATACTGTTTGTCTTTGAGAGCTGACCGTTTCTCATCAATCATAGGGTCAAATTTTGAAAGCTCAAAGACGTACCTCTCTTTCTGAGTCAAAACATTCGAGTGACTTTGGCGATTTTGATTTGAAGCAACATGCGATTTTTCTTTTGGAACAATGAGATAAACTTGCATACATGTAGATTGTTTCCGAGGAAATGTCTCAACGACAGAAGCTGTAACCATTACCTGCGCTGCAGGTTCTGGAACAGGAATAATATCAGCTTGTGTTGCTACATTTTGTGATATTCTGACGAGTTTGGTTTGACTGTGTCTGACTGCTGGCATCAACACATTTTTTGGTAGACACGATTGCTGAGTATCTGACCTGTGGAATGGATGGTCGACGACCAACTATTTTCTTAGCCTCTATATATGACAGATGCTTCTCAGCTTTGCATCGTTGATTCTAGAATGCATAGTCTCAAATGGGACATGAACGATGCATTGCAACATGTGAACCCTGCCAGTTGAAACATTTCATAAGATTCGTATAATCCTTATGATCATGAGCAGAAATGTAACATCATGCACATATGGTTTCTTTACTTTTTCAATGTTCCTGGCCATGACATTTAAAACAACACAATGGGTAAGGATTCATCGATTGAGGGTTAAACGTCGTTTTAGCCGCTAAGCCATATCACGACCTAAGACCAGAATCGGGTATAAAAAGCAGTGCAGATAAATTAGACAGGGGATTAGATTAAAACATGCAGTGACGAGCTGTGTACAAATAAAAGCACAACTGAGGAACAACATATCCACGCTAAATACGGATATAATCTACCCATAATATGAAATGGGTACATAATGTGATTGTGATCATTTTTGTTAAAATTAAAACATGCAGTGATGAGCTAACTTGTATGTACAAATTAACGCACCAAAGAGGAACAACATTGATGCATGCCCGTTATTTAGTTTTATGGGGCGGGTTAGTGAAAACACATGTTGAAGATTTCAAATGCGTGAGTTGGCTTTGTGCCATTGCCGCATATCATCTGCTTCGAATTGCCTCATTATGAGTAGATAATGTGACTAAAATGCTCTCATGTTCAGTACATTATTGACTAAAAATGTGGCGATTCTAAGCACATTATCTACCACCAAAAACAATTTTTATTATAAGCAGATAATGTGCGGGTTTTTTTAGAAAACCGGCTGAGAGGAATGTTTCCACTTGGGAGTCAGGAATATAAACTCAAAAACTGATTGGTGTGCAATCATACTATAAAACCACATTGAAATATGTGAAGTAGCTTTTAAAATCAGTAAACCGTTTCTCATCAGTCATGCATTTTGAAAGCTGAAAGATGTACCTCTCGTTCTGAGAGTCGAAACGTTTGAGTGACTTAAGCAACCTTTGTTTCGAAGCAACAGGCGATTTTCGATTGGAGCAATAGGATCAAGTTTCATAGATTGTTTCCGAAGAAATGTCACAAAAAAGGTGTGTCCATAGCCTGCGCTGCAGGTTCTGGAACAGGAATAATATCGAGTCTCCTCGACTTGTGTTGCTACATGTGATATAATGACGAGTTTTGTTTCAGTCAGAGCTGGCATCAAAAACAATTTTGGTAGACACAATTGATGTATATGTGACCTATGGAATGGATAGTCGAGGACAAACTATATTCTTAGCATCAGCATATGACAGAAGATTCTCAGCTTTACATCATTGAATCTTGAACTCATAGTCCCAAATGGGATATGAACGATCCATTACAGCATGTGAAACTGGACAGTTCGAACATTTGTTTTAATTCGTACAATCCTTATGATCACAACCAGAAATAGAACATTGTGCACATATGATCTCTTTACTTTTACAACGTTCCTGGTCATGGTCGTATCCCTGACATTTAAAACATTGCGACGCGTTTTGAATATGTGTACTTAAATCGATCTTCATATGATTTATTGATTGAGGGTTAGTTTATAGCACCCGACGCGTCCAGCAAGGAATTACAGGCTTATTACGTAATCCCATCTAAAATGTATGCCCCGGTCAGACTCGATCTGTAGCCAGCATTCATGTTGAAACTATGAAGAGTTTGGGCTTAATTGTCTTCTAATACAAACTGTTGCATTGAGAGATGAATGCCTCATTCGTGCGAGAACTGTTAGAAACGATTATGAAAATCGAAGCTAGATGTATACCGACAGCAACATTAACCCATCAAGTAATATAGATAGACGAACATGACCCGAATTGCCCGTATATGCCCTAACTTCAGTATCTGTAGCGACAGCACAATCGAGACGCCCTGGTGCAACTAAATTCACCAACTCACCTATCCCAAAGGCGTTAAGCTTACTCATATTAGTCTCATTATATCAGTAAAGGGCGTTCACATTCTTCGAATTACATAAAGAGCGTTTCGTTTTAGAATTGGTGATGTTTCGAAATGAATAGCAGCACAGATACCACTCCCCACACAAATAACATCCCGCATAGACCCCACTGTCATGGTCGACGTTCGTTTAAGCTTATGTTTCTCCTCATCATGTGCACGAACAAATCTTTTGCCTTTCACTAAAGATTTCCGTGCGGGGGAACACACAGTAAGCCTATAGGCGATTTTTATCTCGCTATTTCGCATAGGGTATTCATAATAACAAAAGAAAGAGTGCAAAAACATATTATCTAAAAATATTATCAGGTCCAACACAACTGGATATTCAGCTTAATAAGCTGAACTTAGCTTATTAAGCGTAATTCAGCTTAAAATTTACTATGGGGAATGGATCAACGCTGTGTTCCGCTCATTTCCGCATTCAAAATCGAGTCAAGTCGGCAGCCTCAAGCAATTTCACTGCCAATTACGTTGTTGTATGGGCTGCAAATCAGTGTCTACTATTTTAATTTCAATTATTTTAGCAATTAATTTTACGATTGTCGCAGATTTCACCACTTTCTATGTGTTTTTCCGATAAAAAGACACCAAAATCATCAGACATTTCACTTGCCAACTATTCGTTGTAACTCCTTTCCTTCAATTGCATAAGCTCTAATCTGATTGGATGCACAGGTTTCTTAAAACTTAGGACTTTTAATCGAAATCAATTACAGTTTCAGAGAAGTACGAGAGACCGTATGTGTCACTATTTATGATGGCCACTCTGATCTTCATTTCACGGAGATCATGTCTTTAAAATCGTTATTTTAATTTCCCCACGGATATTAACATGTATTCAATCATCACCTTAGGTGTCTATGCATTACAGTTTGTGACTGTAGATGTCAAAATAATGTCTCAATTATTCGAGAGAACACTTTCGGCATGTAGTGATTGTAGCCATACATGTATGTAGCATTGCCATGCAGAGAAGCGTTTGTTCTATTTCACGATGGGTGTATTGTCCCTGGTGTCGAGCGTTATTTAACCAAAAACATGCCACATACAGTTTGGATCTCCCCATATTATAATGAATTGTGGTCCTTAACTCGTGGAACACATGGTTATGAAATGCTTAAGGTGGCATGGGTCGTTCGCTTGCATTAATGGGTATGCCAGCCACAGGTATTTCAAGTTGAAAAGTAGTAAAACTATGTCCACGATCCCAGTCTATTTGTGTTATTCTACCCCAGGATCTAATGTACCGACCCAAAACGGGGTGGTAACCGTGACTTTGAAATAAGGCCCCATGTATAGGGTGGGTAGTTCTGTACACGTGGTAGTTCAACGTCGCCATCCGCCATGGCTACGTGTACGTCTGCTAAACATGAGGAATGGGTCCTGGACCTCAAATTCGACTTATGGAGATTATCGTGGAAAAACATAAAAAGGGAGCATTTGATGCACTGATGAAGGAGGGGCTGTTTCTAAATCGAACTTCTGGTAAGGCTATATGTAGCATTTGCCACTCACAAGGTTTGGACATTATTACTGAAAAAGAGTTATTTGTTGATCAACGTGAAACGGAAATGTTTCAAATATGTGAAAAAATTTCTAATAATTATTTTTCGGCAACACATCTACAACAACTTTCTCACGCTTTAGCCGAAAGCCAGAGACTATCAATTGCTAATGATGGGAGACTTGAACTGTATGCATTCGTTTTATAACACCGCTTGAGAATGACCCCTTGACCAGATCAACAAAATCAGCAACACTCATTCACCTTAACTCGGCCTCATGCACTCTTACCTGTTGCTTGGATATGGGCAGTGAATGGTGAGAATCGTGAACTTTAATGCATAGACACATAAGGTGTAACAGGTGTAGTTTCATTTAAAAAATAATTTGTTCATGAAACGCAGAAAAATAAATCAATACTGTTTTCTAGTGCGAACAATGGGCGTATTTTCTAAAAATCTAAAAAACAAAATGTCAAATAAAAAAAACAGATTTAGACAAAAAACAAAATGTCTGCAGCACCCGGTATTCACAGGCGTCTCACATCTAGGTACTAACCGGGCTCGACGTTGATCGGTGATCGAACGAGAACCGATGTTTTCAATACGACTAGTATAACGGCGTTACTTTTTCAAAATTTAATTAAAATAATAAATAATAAAAATTATGTTTGTTAATTTGAGCAATGAGCTCATTATTGACTTGTTCGGGTAAATGTAACTATAAGTTAGTATTTTGGCGCTAAGCCAACTGGACGAATGTAGCATTCTACTAGCATTGCCGGAAATTTCAAGCAAGTCGTACCACTCCATAGAAAACATCGTCCGAACTACGCCTCAATTGTAAATACTTACTTCGGGACGCAACTATCGGAGATAAACTAACAAAAACGATTTCGCCACCGAGAGTCATTGCATTTAATTAATATCTAAGAATGACGGCGTACATTGTCAATTTTGATATCATATTTGTACAAGAACTATTTTGAACAAGATTATTCTCCATTTCTATTTGAGTACCATACCGGAGTGTTTCAAATCACTCTAAATAAGCTGATTATGGGCTTATTTCAGAATCAAATAAGTCGGATATGAACCTACATGTATGTGGATATTTAGGTCCAAATGAACGCTAAGTGCTGAGGCCCCTTCCGACGCTGAATAAAGACTTCCGAAGTTATCCTGTTTCAGCTAGTAATTACATACAAGAGTAGCATCTGTCTGTATCTCTGTGGTCCGAATCGGCATCTCTGGTTTAGACTAGGTTTTATTCTAGACCAGATTTAACTCCAGTTTAAACTAGGTTTAAGTAGGGTTTAAACTTGGTTTTACAGTAGTTAAACCAGGTTTATGGGAGTAAAACTGGGTTTTAGCGTACTTAAACCAAGTTTTGTGATAAACTCAGTTTAAGTTGAAACTAGGTTTTATTAACGTGATAAAGTTATGGTAATATTACTAATTGTTTGTGGTGAATTGGCTATATAATCATCAGTATAAACTTAGGTATATATGATTTATACGTACCATACGTCTGGCCTCGAACATACACCTTTAAATATACTTTGAAAAAAATTCAAAGTTAAACCACCCTACCCCAGGTTTGACTAAAACCTAGTTTTTTGGGTTTAATTATTCGGCCGATATTTTTCGCCCAATATTGATGTTGTTTCTTCGTGAATATGGGAGTGTTTATTTTGAATTGGGGGAGGCGTTTATGCGCGGGCGTTTGTCACTCAATGTAGATGCAGGAGAGTCTTAGTGGAATTCGGGGAGGCGATGTCGGTACTTATGAGATAAATTCTAACAAAATATGTGCCAGTGTGATGGATGATTTCTTGCTATATATGTCTCTTTGCCATTCGCTCGTTCGGATGTCGATTTGGCGGCTGAGAGCATGGCGGGATCGGACTGATCAGATTGACACGTTAGACACGAACATGACTTTTGAAACTGATTCCTTATTCACAAAAAGGTCTCTTTCGGTCAATTTGACGCATGGGTTGGTGGCCCGCCCAAATACCTATCAGAGACACCCCAGCCTTCACCCGGGGGAGGTTAACGGCCACCCTGAGGGGGTGGAGTATGGACTATTTTGGAGAACTGTAAGGATTTCGGCCAATTTGATAGTATGGGTGGGTGGCTCGCCCCAAATAACCCATAGAAACACCCCACCCCTCACATCCGGGGGGGGGGGGGTACCACCGATGGGGTGAACGTGGGATATGGACCATTTTCGAGACTGGTAAGGATTTCGGCATGGATGGATGGCCCGCTCAAATGTCCCATAGAAACAGCCCACCCCTGAACGCTGGGGGGACCACCCCAGGAGGTGAAAATGGGGTATGGACCATTTTCGAGAACGGTAAGGATTTCAGTCAATTTGACGTCAGCAGTGTGGGTAGCCCGCTCCAACTACCCCCTAGAAACACCCTCACCCGGAGGTACCATCCCGAGGGGGTGAAATGGGGTATGGACCATTTTCGAGAACGGTGGGTTGCACATCCCAAATGCCCCGCATAGAAACACCCCACCCCCACTCGGACCCCATTTTCACCCGCGGTAAGGGTGGGGGTGTTTCTATGACTATATTTGAGGGCGGGCCGCCCACCAATGACGTCACATTGGCCGAAATCCTTACCGTTATCGTTAACGGTCCATACCCCATTCTATGGGGTATTTGGGGCGGGCCACCTACACAATCGTAATATTGACCAACAGAGGCATGTTTTTGCGAATAATGAATAAAATGCTCCATACCCCATTTTCACCCCAGCAGGGTGGTACCCTCCAGGGATGAGGGTAGGTGTCTATATGGGATATTTGGAGCGGGCCACACACCCCTGTCGTCAAATTGGCCGAAATCCTTATCGTTCTCGAACATGGTTCATATCCCATCTTCACCCCTCGGGTGGTAACCCACCCCGCCCGGATGTGAGGGGTGGGGTGTTTATATGCGTTATTTGAGGTACCCTTCCCCGGGGTGAGGGTTGGGGTGTTTCTATTCGGTATTTGGGCGTACCCAATTTCCACCTCCTCTGGTATGACCCCCCCCCCCCGGTGAGGGGTGGGTAGGAGTGGTTCTATGGTGTATTTTGATCGTGCCACCCACTCCTGCTGCCAAATTAATTAGCCTAAATCCTTACCGTCCATACCCCTGTTATCCCGGGGTGAGGGGTGATGTTTCTATCGGGTATTATGGGCGAGCCACCCATTCATGACGTCAAATTCGCCGAAATCCTTCCCGTTCTCAAAAATGGTCCATACCCCATTTTCACCCGTCCGGATGGTACCCCCGGGGTGGTGGTGTTTCTATGGGGTATTTGTGGCGGGCCCCCACCCATGCCCTCAAGAGATATTTTTGAGTTCCAAAAGTCACGTTCGTCCATGATATTAGATAATATCTAACCGTTATACAACATACCGTGCATTCGTCGTGATTTCTCAAAGCGCACGGGTTATTCCCCTGATTAGGAGATTATATAGCGACAACAGGTCGCGTGACCGGACAATGAATTGACAAGTAGCGATAATAAACAGACAGACCACGCCTCCTATTATTGTAATTGGACAAGTGAGGCCCACAGGTAACGCAATCGACCAAATCTATGTCGTCCCAGCGGTGGAGAAAAACTTGGTTTTACTACTAAAACCCAGTTTAAACTGGTAGTTTAAACTAGGTCTAAACTGGAGATGCCGATTCGGACCTGTATGTCTGCCTGTTCGGATTTTTCCGCTAGAACCCTCGACCGATTTCAACCAGATTCGGTATGGTGAATCGGGATTAAAATACGGATATAGTCGACCTATAATATGAAATGGGTACACAATAATTTATTCTGAAATAAGCAGATAATGGATGCATGCCCGTTATTTAGTTTTATGGCGCGGGTTAGTGAAAACACATGTTGAAGAGTGTACACTTCAAAAGTCGTGAGTTGGCTTCTTTGTGCCATTGCCGCCTATCATATGCTTCGAATTGTCTCATTATAAGTAGATAATGCGACTAAAATGCTCTCGTTTTCAGCACATTATCGACTCAAAATGAGGCGATTCTAAGCACATTATCTACCATATAAAACAATTTCTGTTATAAGTAGATAATGTGCGTTTTTTTTATAGAAAACCGGCTGAGAGGAATGTTTCCACTGGGAGTCAGGAATAAAACTCAAAAACTGACTTGTGTGCAATCATACTATAAAACAACATTGAAATATGTAAAGTAGCTTTTAAAATCAGATTTTGCAGTGATAATAATTTTTTTATATCTGTTGAATCACGCATGGTCGGGTGGGTGAGAAGGAATAGCGCCCTTCACCTAACCGACAGCCTCGACCCACAAATACTGTTTATTTTATTTTGAGAGTTAACCATTTCTCATCAACCATGCAGTCAAATTTTGAAAGCTCAAAGATGTACCTCTCGTTCTGAGATTCGAAACGTTTGAGTGACTTAAGCGACCTTTGTTTCGAAGCAATAGGCGATTTTCGATTGACGCAATAGGATCAAGTTTCATAGATTGTTTCCGAAGAAATGTCCCAACAACAGAAGGTGTATCCATAGCCTGCGCTGCAGGTTCTGGAACAGGAATAATATCGAGTCTCCTCGACTTGTGTTGCTACGTGTGATATAATGACGAGTTTTGTTTCACTCAGAGCTGGCACGGTAGACACAATTGCTGTATGTGTGACCTGTGGAATGGATAGTCGAGGACAAACTATATTCTTAGCATCAGCATATGACAGTAGCTTCTCAGATTTACATCATTGAATCTTGAAATCATAGTCCCAAATGGGATATAAACGATCCATTACAGCATGTGGAAATTGACAGTTCGAACATTTCTTAAAATTCGTACAATCCTTATGATCACAAACAGTAATAGAACATTGTGCACATATGATCTCTTCACTTTTACGTTCCTGGTCATGGCCGTACCCCTGACATTTAAAACATTGCGACGCGTTTTGAACATGTGCACTTAAATCCACCTTCATATGATTTATTGATTGAGGGTTTGTCTATAGTACCCGGTGCGTCCAGCAAGGAATTGTAGGCCTATTGCGTAATCCCATCTAACCTGTATATCCCGATCAGACTCGATCTGTAGCCAGCATTCACGTTGAAACGGTGAAGAGTTGGGGCTTAATTGTCTTCTAATACAAACTGTTGCATTGAGAGATGAATGCCTCATTCGTGCGAGAACTGTTAGAAACGATTATGAATATTGAAGCAAGATGTATACCGACAGCAACATTAACCCATCAAGTAATATAGATAGACGAACATGACTCGAATTGCCCGTATATGCCCTAACTTCAGTATCTGTAGCGACAAACAATCGAGACGCCCTGGTGCAACTAGATTCACCAACTCACCTATCCCGAATGCGATAAGCTTACTCATATTAGTCTCATTATATCAGTAAAGGGCGTTCTCATTCTTCGAATTACATAAAGAGCGTTTCGTTTTAGAATTGGTGATGTTTCTTATGAATAGCAGCACAGATACCACTCCCCAAGTAAGTAACCTCCCACATATACCCCAGTCATGGTCGACGTTCGTTTAAGCTTATGTTTTTCATCATCGTGTGCACGAACAAATATTTTGCCTTTCACTAAAGATTTCCGTACGGGGGAACACACAGTAAGCCTATAGGCGATTTTTATCTCCCTATTTCGCATAGGGTATTCATAATAACAAAAGAAAGAGTGCAAAACATATTATCTAAATATATTTATACTTACGAAATTTGAAACTGTAACAGTTGTAGTTTCAATTAAAAAATAATTTGTTCATGAAACGCAGAAAAATAAATCAATACTGTTTTCGAGTGCGAAGAATGTAGTAGAGTCGCTTATGTCGGTTTTTAGGCTCCCGTGGGAAATCGATGAACAAATATAGGGACTATGTGTATGGGCAAGTATATGATATCTGCCATCAGAAAAAAAGTTGTTAGACCTCCTGGGGTCGCGACTGGGCGGACTAATGACGTCACAAAGATGGCCGCCGCATTAATATTTTTCCTATCATTACTACTTTGATTAGTCAAAGACGTATGACTTCTGTGAAGAATAACACACATATTGTTCTATTTATGTGATGCAATATGGTTGTTCTATAATTTAGTTAAGAAATTGTTACTCTCCGATCAAAATGGCCGCCAAAATGGCGACCGGAAGTGGAAATATTCATATTTTTTTCCAGTTTCACAATGAATCATTTCCTTCTGTATGGAAATGGTCGCAAATAGTGATATATATTGTCCATATCCATGATATATAGTCACTTGGGCATCAAATGTATGATTTTTGGAGTCCTAATCGTAACCGAATGCGACAAAAATAATGTTGGAAAAAACGCGGTATGAATTTCCCCCCAAAAATAGCTTATACCATTCTGCTCATATTTTGATAGACAATGAACGCAGCGTTGATAGTCATCGATGGAACATATAATATATGGCAGTCTCATCTACTGGAATACAATTGGAGATTCTAATTCAAAATGGCTTCCAAGATGGCCGCCAATATGGCCGTCAAATATCCGGAAACGTTTACTTTGAGTCACATTTTCCTGTTGTGACCCAAAATTGTTTTGTAAGGGCGAAATCATAACACATGGTGATATGGCACATGTTATTATACACATATAACCAATCAATATATCATAAATATGTATGTTTCTATAATACGGAATCATCTTCCTCGTCGTCACTTTCATACTGTGGCTTTAAAACGTCAGTGTTACAACACGAAGACACATCGCCATCACACAAACACATTTCGGTACAAAATAAGCCGCTTCCCTTGCATCTTTTGGTGTCACATTTTGTTTTCGAACAATTGCATTTAATCAACCGCAGTATAGCACTTGGAGCCGGGGGTAGATTGGTCATGACAGGTTCAAAACTCCCATCTCGCTTAACCCAACCGAACTTATCGGGGTCTATTGTGTCTGATCGTGCATTTGGTGCATTGCGCCAGATAAATGCATGATAATGAGCACGTTTGATTCCCTCTGCCAGCGCGTCGTGTGTTGGTGGAAGTTTGTCGGAGCATAATTGTTTTTTTTTTAAAGATACCACCACACATCCGAAACCTCAGTGAAATTCTTCCCTGGAGCATATAACTCGCAAACGAACTCTTCAATCGGCCCATGTTATCAGAGGGGAGGCAAACGTTGCACCCTATTTCACTGAACGCTTGTTTGGTACTGTCACTGGTGTTGAGGAACGTTTTCCACATCGAAGATTTCCCCTCACCAGAAAAAGACCTTGTTATCTCAGCTCCCGAAAAAGCATGGAAGCCAATGAGAGCTTTTCGTTCTGTCTCTGATAGCGCTGAGGCAATTTTGCACAGATCAATTTCTCGATATGCCTTTCCCCTCCCTGTGCAGAAAATAGTACCAGCAGGCAATGAATCAAAATGAGAAAGAAATATTATTAAGACATCTGTGTCTGGTGAAAATATATGGTACTTTCCGTCCACTCGTCGTCGCGTGCAACGCATGCAGTAGAAGCTTAGTATCGGCTTCCTCCTGTTCACTGGATATAACCGATGCATCACTAAATGAAGAATCCACCTTGTTGCGATAAGCCACAACAACCCGTTGATTATTTTCAGCGCACCTTACGACACCATGAGCAAGGAATTCCGATAACTCGTCTTTGGTATGGGAACTTGAAAGTAGTTTTTGCATGGAAACATTCGAAATTTTTGTGCTGCTAGTGATGTGGTAGCTCACACTTGGCTTATTTCCAAGTCTCCTTATTCTCGTTGTCGACTTCAGTGAGTTTTCAACATCGTACCGATCGAATATCACATGACACTCATCAAACTTTGCAAAATACTTCTTGTCCATGTTATCATAGAAGTGTTGAGCTAAGTCCTCACACGTAGTGACGGATACAGGCTTGTGGAGCCCTTGAACTTCAGCCATGGCGTCGACAATTGCAACCCTCTCAATGTGGATATCGGTTCCAGGGGTAGCATCTGTTATTTCAGTGAGGATGTGTGTAGATGTTAAATCGGAAACATTTTTGTGTAACTCCTCCAATATTCTCATAAGGTCACTTTTATTAGAACAGGGTAAGAGCATACCGTCAGACGAAAACAATGACCGTGGGACAACAGACAACTCATACTTCCCAATACACTGTTTTAGGTTGATTTCCGGCCGAGATCGCGCAACCACAAACATGCGTGCGAACAGTGCACGGTCCTCTTTCAGCTCAAAAGGTGTACCGGTAGATGTAATTTTCAACTTTTTGGAGTTGTCCTTACATGTTAGAAGCTTGGCCTTCTTCGTTGGATCAAATATGGTACAACCCTTCGTCTTAATACGATCATTGACGAAGTTTTCATAAAGCTCTTGGCCCTTCAAATGCAATTTCGTGACGCTGTCCGTTATATCCTGAGACATTATTGGACAAGTAGAGCCACATTCTTGTCTTGTCGCTTCGTAACCGTCTTGCTTAATGAATGGTGGTGACCATGGATCGACGTTGTTATGCCAGCCAATTTATAAGCTTCCTGTGTGACAAGAGAAAGTTGCGGGGCTACAAGAAAGAATCGGTTGCGAGCTTGCTCATTAAGAGTTATCCCAGTTATTCCACCAGTCACTTTCATCCACCTGATGAGATGTTCGAGACCATGATCAGCCCCTATTGCACAGAATGGGACTGAGTTCTTGTTAACGACCAATTTCCACTACAGAACTCCTTGTATAACTCAGGATCAGACTTTGGTAGAGTCCGCATTTCTGCAAGGTACAGTGGCATTAGTCTGGAATAGCACAGTTTGTCCATGGCGAAAAAATATTTACAAAATGCCTCCAACGAAGAGAGGTGAAGTTCCCAGTCTCCCAAGTGAAAAGAGCGGATAAACCTGAACATCAGGCCAACCATGTCCATATATTGCAACACCAATTTCAATAACGGTTGTTGAGATTTTGCGATTTTGTCGGGGTCCCAAACTGAGTTGTCCAATTCGATCAGACGCAGCAACAGAGAATGCGCGTTCCGTAATGATGTATTGTTCGATGATTCATCAATAGATAGTATCGCGTCTTTAATGTCCGGTGTCAACTCATTTGCATTGAAATAACTTGAACTAACATACAGCTCAAACAAAGCCAGCCATGTTATGGTATGTGCATTAACGGCTCGTCTTATGTGTGCTCCGTCGAGGATTTGCTTGCATACGGTTGGCCCATATACTCCAGATTCCACCCAAATTGATTCTAGCCCACTACCGTCGATGAACGAGCCAATTGTCCTCAGCATAGCCATAACGATATTAAGTTCCCCAGGGCGTAAAACAAACTGCTTAAGACAGCCTGGCATCATGATTTGCAGAGTCTTCGCGGGTTTATATAGTCCCAAATCGAGAGACACAACACATTTCTTATCTTCGCCCATGACCACGGTGTTTGTTTTTTTGACGTACTTCAACGCTCTCAGCAAAGTGTTTGAGTCAGTTGGAGGATATGGAATGATTGGCAGGATAGCAACCTTTGTAATCGGCAGAGGATTACATATCAGTGAATTATAAGCTATCCAGGTCGGTACAAGTGGCGCACATTGTTTCATCGTTGGATCGCCGGTATTACTCTCGAATTTAATTGTTTTCGAGAGAAGCCAAGGTAGATCGTCAACACGAGGTCCGATTAAAGGAGTGGACTTGGTATTATGTTTTGGAAACACTTCATTTTTCACTCGAGCACTCTGAGGCACATAACAGTTTTCGAGCTCAGTTAAACATTTTGGCAAATCATCCATGCGCTTGCCAGAGACATCGTCGCGCAAACTCACGGCGGGCACTATCACATCATCGGATTCCTTCCTTTGGTAAATCACAATAGCTGTACCATGCGTGGTACTTTTCCCGTCGGGGGTATCCTCTTTAAAGTCACAGTTGTCAATGGCATAAAATACATGTCTCCGCTTAACTATGTCACTAGGCAAAAATATACCATCGTCGTCCCTCATTGAGCGCAACATCGAATTGGCCATCTGTGTTTCGATTTCTAGAACTTTGGTATAATTTATCGAGACACAGAGCATTCAAGAAACATATTTATTTTTTGCTTCGAATATGTTGGTGAACAGTTAGCCCGACTGCAATTTGAGTTGGGGAGTCCCCTCTCTTGTTTCTTGTCGTATCGCTCCCATGCCTAACCTGGCGATATGACAAGCAAACAGAAAAAGTTAACTCTGCAAGAACCCGAGCGCGCTGACTGGTAGAAACGTTTCCTTCCGTACTGACAGTTGAAGATTTCGGACAAGAGATGAGACAACGAAAGAATGATACCAGATCGTCTGGAACAACATTTGACGACTCTAAGGAACCCTCGAATCTCCAGCCGTCGAGCTCAATAATTGAATGCCACAGATGTTTGGCACAGTCCAAAACTAGTTTATGGTCGTTGTCACATGCATCCGTGCTAGATTCGACGAACGAATCATCTTTGGTTTTTTTCAGTGAAACCAACTCCGACTGATTCACTCGTGCTGGCTTTGAGAATTCAACGTCTGGTATTTTGTCCAACAGGAGTCGTTTCAATGTCTTCCGGCCATATGATGACTGCGAACCTTTAGACTCTAACAAATCGTTGAACTGTTTCTCTAATTCATCCATATTGGAAACCAAACCGTCTGCCAGTGAACAAGTTATATTTGCAATGAATTCAATTTCTACTTCAGTATCAACATTGGAATCATCCCGAATAAATTTGCGTTTGCGTGAAGGATTATAAATGTTCTTACTCCAACATAAACTGTGATATAGGACATCATTTGCGTGAGCGTCCGAGGTAGATATAGCAGAATTTAGTCTCACTACCAGTTCCGATACTTTGTATCGTTGTTCTCAAGTCGTCTACACGGTTATCAGTTAGTACATTATGCAGAGGATTATTTTAACGCGTTGCAGTTTTTTGGCAGAAGAAACATTTCATCCTGTCATAAGGACTAGCAGCTGATCGTCTGAAGCTCGAACTTGCAGCATTGGCCTGGTCCTTTGGTGTTGAGGATACCGATGGAGTTAGCATCAACTTCTGGTAACACAGTCTGTGCCATGATGCTTTGTTCAAACTCAGTATTTCCTCGTTGACATATTTCAGACGTATGTATGCATCGTAGTAACGACGTTCATATGAACGATGTTCGATCATTTGGAGTACTTTGCCATATTCTTTTGGGTTGTCATATGTGGGATCATTTGTGTGGGTTTCTGACAAATGAGACACTCGTCGAGAGAGAGCCTGTGCTTATTGAGAGGAGGTTCTTTCTCCTAGACAAAATAGAAAGAATAAAGAATAATTTACTGATAATACCACATATTGAAATTCGATGAAATTAGAAAACACAAAAAAGTCAATTACTGTTGAGTCGGTATCTGGCTGTGAAGACCACAGGTCCCCAGCACACAATTGACCCCAGCCCTAGTAATACTTAATCTGTAGGATTATGTACTACTAGGTGTAGGGTAAATTTTTGTATTGGGGACATGTGGAAAAGACTGAGACGACTGGGCCTCAGAAGACCATGACAGTCTGCAATTGTCAAAATCTCTTAAAGAGGTACGGTACTGTACGCCATTTGCAATACATTCCCGGTAATAACGATCTAGTATCGATAATATATAGAAAAATAAGTAATTTGAGTCGACGATGTATTCTGTACACGTTTATGTTATTACGTTATCTTAAAATCAAAGTTAATAATTTGATAAACTGGAGCCATAAACTAAATTACGAATTTCCGTGTATAAAACGTAATACAATTAATTGACTGATAGTGGAATGGCCAGGGCGTTTCACATATGATCGTGTAGAAAATTATTTTGATACGGGACGTAAATTCAAGCCACTCACTCACTAGTGATTATACAATAACTTAGATAAGTATATGGGACTCGTATGCATATACTATAACATTTATTTGATAATTTTGCTTGAAAACTGTATAAAAATTGCTCGAAAACGATAATTTGCATTTTCGCATTCCGGCTAATCTACCATCAATGACCCTATGTCGAAGTATACAGTGGATAGAATGGAAGTAATAAATGGCAAATTACAAAGTTATATAATGTAAATACCAAAAGTGAGAAAAGATGGGAATATATTGCGGGAAGGGAAGCAATTAAGATAGGCAAAACGCGATCGGGTGGCAAAATAGTGTGAAAGACTTTTAGGTTCATGTACATAATCACACACCGATTTTGAATGTGTCGGCGTGCAATGCGTACAATTATTTGCACCCCTCCCTCGATAATATATTAGCTAGTGTGTGAGTGTTGATGAATCGGCTTTCCGTACATTTAAAAACCGGACAGGGGGTGATATACAGCCATGCACGTTTTGTGTCGGTGGGTTCATAGTGCTATTGGGCCGAGATGGGCTATAATGTCAAGGATTGTTGTGGATGTCCATTTGGGGAATGTGTTATTATGTGCTCAATATAAATATATATAATTGATAGTATTACATACCATATTCAGCTGCAGTTCTGTCTTATTTTCGAATCGTCGCGTTTACAAACTTCGTGTCACCTGCGACGTCAAAAAACTACGGGAAGCCGCTCGATTACGGAAAACTCGATATTCGCGCTCGATGTTTATCCCGCGGGAACAGACGTGTTTGTGCGACAGGAATCTAGTTAGTTGACCGGATAACATTTGCCAGACATTGTAACATGTGATATTTACAATAGTTCACTTTTCGAACCAGTTTTATATAGAAATGTGTGCGCGAAACATGAAAAAAATAGTTTTTTGGGGTTTCTGTACTCAAATTTGCGCCAATATTTCCCATTTAATTGGTGTTTTATGACTTTTTATAGATATATGCCTATGTATATCATCGATTAATGATCGTAACTGACAAATACAGTCATAATCCGCTGAACGGATGCACAAAGTGTGCGTTATTGAGACTACCTTAAATCTGAGCAAAATGACCGAAGACGCCATTTTGATGACGTCATAACTCGCTCCAGTCGCGGACCCAGAATGTCTAACAAACTTTTTTCTGACAAAGTAAGTGATACCCTATCATAAAATCATAGTCTCTACATTTGTTCAAACAATTCCAACGGAACTACATAAGCGACTCTACTAATGGGCGTATTTTCTAAAAATATAAAAAACAAAATGTCAAATAAAAAAACAGATTTAGACAAAAAACAAAATGTCTGCAGCACCCGGTATTCACAGGCGTCACACATCTAGGTACTAACCGGGCTCGACGTTGTTAGGTGATCGAACGAGAACCGATGTTTTCAATACGACTAGTATAACGGCGTTACTTTTTCAAAATTTAATTAAAATAATAAATAATAAAAATTATGTTTGTTAATTTGAGCAATGAGCTCATTATTGACTTGTTCGGGTAAATGTAACTTATAAGTTAGTATTTAGGCGCTAAGCCAACTGGACGAATGTAGCATTCTACTAGCATTGCCGGAAATTTCAAGCAAGTTGTACCATTCCATAGAAAACATCGTCCGAACTACGCTCAATTGTAAATACTTACTTCTCGATTCGGGACGCAACTATCGGAGATAAACTAACAAAAACGATTTCGCCACCGAGAGTCATTGCATTTAATTAATATCTAAGAATGACGGCGTACATTGTCAATTTTGATATAATATTTGTACAAGAACTATTTTGAACAAGATAATTCTCCATTTCTATTTGAGTACCATACCTGTAGTGTTTCAAATCACTCTAAATAAGCTGATTATTGGCTTATTTCAGAATCAAATAAGTCGGATATGAAACTACAGTTATGTGAATAGGTCCAAATGTGCGCTAAGTGCTGCGGCCACTTCCGACGCTGAACAAAGACTCCCGAAGTGATCATGTTTCAGCTAGTAAGTATGTAAAAGAGTAGGATATGTCTGTCTATCTATGTCTGTCTTTTCGGATTTTTCTGCTTGAACCCTCGACCGCTTTCAACCAGATTCGGTGTGGTGAATCGGGGTTAAAGTACGGATATAGTCGACCTATGTTATGAAATGGGTACATAATGTGATTATTTTATTCTGAAATAAGCACATACTGGATGCATGCCCATTATTTAGTTTTATGGCGCGGGTTAGTGAAAACACATATTGAAGAGCGTGCACTTCAAAAGTCGTGAGTTGGCTGCTTTGTGCCATTGCGCATATCATCTGCTTCGAATTGTCTCATTATAAGTAGATAATGCGACTAAAATGCTCTCATTTTCAGCACATTATCGACTCAAAATGAGGCGATTCTAAGCACATTATCTACCATATAAAAATTCTGTTATATGCAGATAATGTGTGGTTTTTTTTTATAGAAAACCGGCTGAGAGGAATGTTTCCACTTGGGAGTCAGGAATAAAAACTCAAAAACTGACTTGTGTGCAATCATACTATAAAACCACATTGAAATATGTAAAGTAGCTTTTAAAATCAGATTTTGCAGTGATAATAGTTTTTTGATATTTGTTGAATCACGCATGGTCGGGTGAGTGAGAAGGAATAGCACCCTTCACCTAACCGACAGCCTCGACCCACAAATACTGTTTCTTGTCTTTGAGAGTTAACCGTTTCTCATCAATCATGCAGTCAAATTTTGAAAGCTCAAAGATGTATCTCTCGTTCTGAGAGTCGAAACATTTGAGTGACTTAAGCAACCTTTGTTGTGATATAATGACGAGTTTTGTTTCACTCAGAGCTGGCATCAAAACAATTTTGGTAGACACAATTGCTGTATATGTGACCTGTGGAATGGATAGTCGAGGACAAACTATTTTCTTGGCATCAGCATATGACATGCTTCTCAGCTTTACATCATTGAATCTTGAACTCACAGTCCCAAATGGGATATGAACGATCCTTTACATCCGAGTCATGCGAATCTTGACAGTTCGAACATTTCTTAAAATTCGTAGAATACTTATGATCACAACCAGAAATAGAACATTGTGCAGATATGATCTCTTTACTTTTACAACGTTCCTGGCCATGGCCGTACCCCTGACATTTAAAACATTGCGACGCGTTTTGAACATGTGTACTTAAATTCATCTTCATATGATTTATTGATTGAGTGTTTGTTTGTTTATAGCACCCGGCGCGCCCAACAAGGAATTGCAGGCCTATTGCGTAATCAAATAAGTCGAATATGAACCTATGTGGATATTTAGGTCCAAAAGTGCACTAAGTGCTGAGGCCCCTTCCGGCGCTGAATAAAGACTCCCGAAGTGATCCAGTTTCAGCTAGTAATTACATAAAAGAGTAGGATATGTCTGTCTCTCTGTATGTCTGCCTGTTCGGATTTTTCTGCTAGAACCCTGGACCGATTTCAACCAAATTCGTTGTTGTGAATCGGGGTACCTGTCGAAGGTTATAATGACGTTAGTTTTTCGATATTTTGATTAAATTTGTTTTAAATAGATAAATAAAAAATAGGTTTTAAAATAGGTCGAATATGAACCTATTTACACGAGGATATGTTGCATTGCCAGATGTATGCTCTTTATAATGTGTTTTCACTGTGGCCCGCGCCTGCCACAGAGGTTCATATTGTACCTACATATTGACATGGTTTATATCAGACTTACGTGATTCTGGAATAAGCCGATAGTATCATTAATCCAAAAATGTGCACTAAGCTGCTGAATAACGGCCCCAATTGGAGCCTATTCCACCTAGTGTTCATATATAAGGGTAGAAATACAAGAATGTTTGTCCATGAATAAAAGCGGTGTTTTGTTTTTAGTAAATGGGTATATTTAGTAAATGGGTATATTTAGTAAAAATGGGTATATTTAGTATCTGTAAATTGGTATATTTAGTAACTGTAAATGTGTATATCTATAAAATGTAAATGGGTATATTTAATAACTGTAAATAGCTATTTAGTTTAGTAAACTTTTTTCCCCACCTGCTTCAAGGAAAATTACATACATCACTAAGTATGTGATATTAAACACTCTTCAATACATGTTAAAGGGGTGTACCCCACTATGTTATTGCATTAAAATGGCTGGTTAAAACAAAGTCTAAAAGAAAAACCTGCCTGCCTGGAATTTTTTCTCCATGTTATCGGAAACAGACGGTTTTTTTTGCCTTATTGTGTGTTCCTCCACAAGGAAATCTTTAGTAAAAAAGGCGAAATATTTGTTCGGGGACTTTGTAGGAACTTTCTGTCAAGTTCTATCGGACTATACTATCGGTACTCAAGGAACTGAAACAATCTACTTAGGGGTATGTTTTATATTTTAGTTTTGATATTGCCCACTTGCAATCATCGACCCATTTCCAACATATTATCGCGCAAATACGCACATAATCGACCTATACTGTGAAATAGGTACATGATGTGATTATTTTATTCTGAAATAGGCAGATAATTGATTCATAGCTGTTATTTCGTTTTATGGCGCGGGCCACAGTGAAAACACTTGTTAAAAGAGCGTTAACCAGAAAAGTCGTTATTTTGCTTATTATACCCCCGCAACGGGTTGTGGGGGGTATACTGGAATCAGCTTGTCCGTCTGTCTGTCCGTTCTTAGGAGAGGTACCTTGTGGGGTTATTTTCATGTACTGCCATTGACTTGTGGGGTTATTTCGGACTGTGGGGTTAACCCCACAAAACTTTATATCTAAAACGGTTTAAAACGTCTTTGTGAGGTTAAATTTTCATTAATTGAAAACGAACCCCACAAGGTTTTTCCCATCGGCAAAAATGTCCATCAGTGGATTGTCCATCAGTCTCATTTTGACGTTACCGCAAATGCTAAGAAATTCTCGGTAGTTGTCGGTATAAATCGTGGGTTTCCGGAATTGAGTCACGTGACACGACGCTTCATGTTTGCAGCCGCCGGCCATTTTTCCAAGGTGAGTGAACATCAACAATTTTAAATCAAGTTTCATCTGTGCACATCAGACTTCACATACTTCTAAATTTGTTTAAAAGAAATATTCTCATTATATACATACGTATATTTATAGTTATATGGATCACAACAGTATACTATGCTGCTACTAGTAAAACTTTGAATGTATTATACCGCTGGTGGTCCTAAAAATAGTAACATTGTACTATAATTTGTAGACGTTTGTATTTCTACCAATTCAGATCATGTGACTTTGTTTCTCGGTGAATTGGCATCGGGACTTGTTGAAAATGTGCCATTATTCAATTGATAAACATATTTATATACATTAATGTAGATTAGCTTAGCTTAGTATATTTACTAATTTAGAGTAGATACTAAGATAGGCATTGGTAATTGATAGCCGCTTAGCGGACAAGGTCGGCAGGTCACAATGGGGATTTCGGTTCTTATTCTTTACGTGATTAAATTAAAATTCATTGCATAATAATTGATGGTTTAATTATGAACCAAATTTGTTTATATGCACATTTTTATATGACGAATGTCTAGCAGGTTAATATTTTAAACATGGCGGGGTTTTTTTAATGCACGAGATTTTAGCGCATGCGCACAAATCACTTCCTTAATTGTACACTTCCTGATTTGAAAACGGTGTTTTAACTTTTGAATGACGTGCTAATTGCTGTAATAAAAACGTTAAATTGTCAAATTAGAGATACAAAATCAAACTATCATCAGTTTGCAAGTATTGTGGATGCCGTATTTATTGGAAAGAAGTTAAATCGTTTTCCGAGGCGGAGTAGAGGGCCAAAATTACGCAAAATCGTCAAATGTAAATATCTACTTGACTACTATTTTTTAGTATTGCAAATTCAAATCTAATAGCCTAACTTTGTAACTAAGTAAGTTAGGCTACAGCCTACTTGATTAAAAATCAGTTGGTTTGGCATTGCTAATGGATACACTTTTGTTACAGATTTATGGAGCCGAAAACCATTATTTGAAAGTTTAAAATTCTTTTTTTATATTTGATATTTTTTTTAACAAATTGTAATCACATGTTAATGTGGAAACGGGCCCACTCGCCCCAGGGCCAGCTCACCCTAGTCGACCTGGGCCAGCTCGCCCCGGGCCAGCTCGCCCCAAGGGATAATGTCTTATTTAAGTTGTCGTTTTGCTTGCTTTCTCTCTCTTTCCTCTCTCTCTCTCTCTCTCTCTCTCTCTAAGCCAAAGGGATGTCGGGAGATAGATTGGATAGTTGGGTAGCAGTGATAATTATTTATTGAATACGTGAATGAATATGTAAAAATAAGACGACTAATATAACGGAATATGAATTAATGGATGATGAATTATTCTCCACAATCAGTTTGCCTCCGCTCCTCTCGATGCTTTGCTCTTAAGATATAATCTAGCACATTTCTTCGGGAATGCACCTGTCGTCAGTTCTTGTGGATCTGCTGTGTGGGAATCCCATATGTCACGGATCTGTTTTGCCTTCTGTGTGTACGCCGTCCGGCTGTCGGTTTCAAGGTCGACGGCTAAGACGTTTAACTCTACAATTGATGCCTCCCGCATCAATAGCGGTACCACCTTGTAGAATGTCACGTCACTCCCGTGGACATTTAGTCTTCGATGCCAGCCTGAAGAAAAAACAAATGAGTTAATAAACAAATGACAGTATAATTGCTTAATTAATTAATCGAATTATTAATATTATTAATTCTCTGAATACGCGATTAATTAATAATATTAATTATTATAATTATAGATTGTTGAATTCAATATGTTTGTTACTGATCATTGAATGTTGTGTGTGAATATCAATGAATTTGGAATGTTTAATTAAATATAGACACCTTCAAGATCATTATTTGTCCGAACGTCATGTCGGAATATACTCCATTCCTCGATCGAAAATGTGCTTGAGTCGAGCCACTGCCGTTGTACATAGTCGCAGAGGCTGCGAAGACTGAACCCTTCGCCACTGGAGGCAATCGTGGTCTAATTTCGCTACCGCACTTGATACAACGGAACATCTTTGTGGTTATGATGTCAGATAAAAATTGCACTGCTTATATACGGTATGTGGTCGGCATATGAAAGTGATTATCTATCACACTGAAGCCATCTCACCCTCTGAAGTGTGAGGTGTGATTAGTCGACTGGTTACTGTGTTAATGTTTAGAATCAATGGGTGGTTATTGCAGAAACAGCTGTTTGTTTTTCTCAGATTCTGCACATTTAATGATTAATCAGTGTTCTGTTCTTAGAACACAACAGTCCGGGCCTTACGGCGAAATAATCGTATCTTAATTGACACCACTACTTGTAACTAGTACTAGTAGTTGTCACTTTGTCAGTGACTCCTGTGTCAGGATGTGTGGGTAGTAGGTTCCCCCCAAACCCATAAAGTGTGCATTGTCTCTAAAACATATCTTATAACTTCACACTTGAACAAAATTAGTACTAGTATGACATAATATTTACCAGTGAAAATCATCACTCTAGCACAGATTGACGTCAACTCTCACTGAATCTATGAATTCTTTAAAAACTGATGTATATCTGTAGTCGTGAGTGTAGATGTATTTCAGATTTAATGTTTTCTGTTTCTAGGACTATCAACGAAGAAGTCTGAAAAGACTGATGCAGTACCGAAGGTCTGGTGACACGTTCACACGTTATGCATTAAATGAAGAAACAACTTCAACAACATACAATAATACTGATAATGACACGCTGCAAGACATCGAGGAATCCAATGAAGGTATTGGTCTGCTATAAATTTGTAGTACATTTCCCTGGCTGGTTGGCTCGATTTATTTGGCAAACAAATTGGAAACAAGTAAAAAAAATTATTTGGCCTAAAGATATAAACGATGTTTAAACACTGAAAACTATTCATGCGTATATTTACACTACCGGTATATCAAACACATTTCCATGCCAAACAGCTATTTTTTTATTAAGACGTTCTTTGTTAACATTACCCCGCATACGCTTATAATCTATTAATTTGATGTATACATTGTACATGTATATAAGGTGACTTATAGGTCCTATGTGCTAGGTGTTATAACTTTATGTTATGTAATATAATAATGTATAATTGCAAATTACACATGCCACTATAGTAATAAAATTATTCTATTCTATTCTAAAACAAGAATAGTCATTGACTCATGCGGCGACATGTCATTAACAATCTTATATTGTCCTGATTCCATTCATATCAAATTTAGGGTCAGTTGCCGACTTGAAACAATTAGTTTTATTTGACCTTATTGATAATTCATAGAAGAGCATATAATAAATATTTATGTCTTTGGTTTTCAGGGTTGATTACTCCGACTTTGACTTTGATGAGCGAAGACATTGAGCCATATCTGTCTCACGAAATGAGTGTTGATTCTTCTTCTGACTACGTTTTAAGTTCCAGTTCTTCAGATACAGATGACTTTGTTCATTACAAAAAGAGAAAAAAAAGAGTAAATTGTGAAAACGTAAGATTTCTGACAGTGATAGTGACTGTGACGAAAACAAAACGTGTTTAACAGTTAGGTGTTCACCAGTTGAACGTTCGCCAGTTCCAAACAGTGCAAGCGATGATGATATGAGTGAGTTCTTTCCAGTGTTAACATCAATGACTGTTAATCTTCAATGTGTTCAATCGGACTGTTCTGAATTTCAGTGAAAGTGATGAATGATGTAATACGAGACATTGAAAATCCTGGCATATATGTAAGAGACATCATCTGATGTGAAACGACAAAACGAGGGAAGAAGGAAAAAAATAGTACTTAAGGAATATTACCGGGAAAGGAGATAGTTGAATCATTGTGTTGAATTATGAATTGCTAACATCGTTCTCACCTGGAATACTTAGTTTTTGGGGACTAAAACACATGACTGTCATGAGACTTGACATTTTATAACAATATCAATACATTCCATTAAATAAATAAGTGTACATATACTCACCTAAGTTCTGTTAACTGTATTCGATTATTATTATCTGCATTTATCTGCCAACACCCTGACAGACATTTTTACTTCTCATTTCTTAAAATTTACTCAAAATTTACTAAAATACTAATTTACTGAATATAATTATACCGGCAATTGCCAATTGGGTACAGTCATTGTCAGAGTAAATATGAATGAGATTATAAGACCGAATATCATAATATTATAATACCTACCCTCATACAGCTGTTTGTCCAAAACATGGCATGTTGCCATTCATAATTTAGTTTTTGAGACTCAAAATACCATATGAGGTTATTTCTATGTTCTTGACTTGTGTGGTCAGTCAAAGTTTTTTGCCGTTCTTCATTTATCTTAAGGCCTTGTGAGGTTATTTCTATGATCTTAACTTGTGGGGTTAACCCCAGAAAGCAGTCCAAGTTCATGTCATGCTTCATATCACTTAATATATGACGTTCTTTATTATATTATATCTTAATGCCTTATGGGGTTATTTGGTGATGCCGTGGTCTAGTGGTTGCAGGCTGGACTTGTAACGTCAGGACGTTGTACCGCAATTGCCACCAGGGATGTGGCTTGGGGTTCTTCATTGGGGGGGGGGTTAAAAATTTTGAAATCTGAACAAGAGAATCGCACAATCCTAACATCTAGACTAGCCTTAAACCTTACTGGAGTTAGAAATTTCAAACCTGACACCCCACTTAGGTTGGACAATTTCCAACTGATGACAATTCCAATGACAATGTTGAAAAAATGTAGGACAATATTGTTTTCTTAAATTAACTAGCAGTTTTTTGATGGCTACAGGGGGGGTACACAACCTTTCCAAGTGTTGGACATTTCCAACCTGATACCCCCGCCTAAGGTTGGAAAATTTCCAACTGATGGCCATTTCCAACTAATGTTGTGTCAGATATGAAATTTCCAACTGTTGAAAGTTTTGAGACACCCCTAAACCCACACTGTCGCCACATCCCTGATTGCCGTGTGGCACTCTCCTGTAAACTGAGTACCTTGGAGGGTAACATTTGGAAGCGCCTAACAGGCAGCACAGTAGTCTAGACTACAGTTTACAACTTATGATCTGGGAAGGTAAAGCGCTTTTGAGCTACACCAGTGAAAAGCACTCTGAGTGCTACAGTAATTCCCAAAGTAATTGATCATTTAACCACAGCAGAATTATGGGTAATTTTTCAGGATTTAGTCGGAAATATGGCTTGTTGCCATTCGTTGGAAAGCTCTCGCTGTGGTTAAGTGGTCAATTGCTTGGGGAATTACTGTATGCTTTATTTCTATTTTCTTGATTTGAGGGGTTAACCCCAGAAAGCAAAGTCCATGTCCTGCTTCATTAGTCACTTAAGGTTACTTATGGGGTTATTTCTATGTTAATCACTTGTGGGGTTAACCCCAGAAAGCAAAGTCCATGTCCTGCTTCATTAGTAACTTAATGTTACTTATGGGGTTATTTCTATGTTCATCACTTGTGGGGTTAACCCCAGAAAGCAATGTCCATGTCCTGTTTCATTAGTAACTTAAGGTTATTTATGGGGTTATTTCTATGTTCATCACTTGTGGGGTTAACCCCAGAAAGCAAAGTCCATGTCCTGCTTCATTAGTAACTTAAGGTTACTTATGGGGTTATTTCCATGTTCTTGTCTTGTGGGGTTAACCCCAGAAATCAAAGTTCATGTCATGCTTCATTAGTAACTTAAGGTACGTTATGAGGTTATTTCTATGTTCATCACTTGTGATGTTAAACCGCAGAAGGCAGTCAAAGTTCATGTCATGCTTCATTCGTGAATTTCGGTACCTTATGAGGTTATTTATATGATCATCACTTGTGGGGTTAACCCCAGAAGGTATTCAAAGTTCATTTCATGTTTCATTATATGGTTATTTCTATGTTCTTGACTTGGGATGAGTCAAAGTTCATGTCATGCCATATTGTTTAATTAGTAAATGTTTTTGACAAGTTGTAAGCTGTTTGGTTGAACATTCCCAATCCTTCATATTTATGTAACCATATAAAACAATTGTTATAAGAGTTATAAGAATCAAACAAATCTGAACCATTATCAGTGAAGTTAACCTCACAGTTACAGCCCATTATCCAGGACTTACACAATTGTACGGTTATTAAACCCCATTAGTTTGCACAAACTTGAGTACAAACCCCACAAGGTAGCTTTCGTAAGTAATCTCAATGTGCACCTCACAAAGTGCCATTGTACAATGATGTAACCCCACAATGAATCCGGACAAAATATTTGCACAAGGTACCTATCGTCTGTACGCCCGTCGTCTGTCCGTGGACACAATTTTGTCCGAGGTTTATTCCTACATTTTCTGATCAATATTTTTGAAACTTGGCACATATTTAGTACCTTGGAAACCTGTGCACCTGCGATTATGAGGTCTGTCCGATTTTTTTGGTGGAGTTAGCCCCCATTTCAACTTACAAGATCTTCTCAAAATGCATTTTTTTTTCCGAGCTTTTATTCCTACATTTTCTGGTCAATTGTTTTGAAACTTGGAAAAGATAATCAGTACCATGGGAACCTATGCACCTGCGATTATGAGGTATGTCCGTATTTGTTTTGTGGAGTTAGCCCCATTTTTCAACATTGAAAATCTTCTCAAAATGCATAATTTTGTCCAAGCTTTTATTCCTATATTTTTCGGTAGATATTTTAAGAAACTTGCTGCAGATATTTATTATTATTACCATGGGAACCTGTACACATGCGATTATGACTTATCCAAATTTTTTTATTGAGTTCTCTCCTTTTTCTCAAGATGATTTTTTTTGTCCGAGGTTTTAAGTCTATTTGACTTTTTTTGTGTAGTTATCGTTGGTGTACGCACTTATGCTGATGTTGAGAAGTATACATAGAAGTTTTTTGTGGATATGCTGATGTCGAGAAGTATGCACAGATGTCTCTCAAGTATTTCTTTAGTTTGGTAAGTATTAATGTCATCATTCTCAAAGTTTTGGCACCATTCAAGTCATTTATGAGCTCAAATTCAGTTGAACTTCTAATTATATCCAACTGAAACCTATTTGATATCTCCAACTTATGCCTATTTTGCATCTTTTTCATACTAAAAAAATGGCTAGAATACATAACCTGCGTCCCTGTCGTGGTGCTGGAAACAATACACTCATCATTAATGTTGTATCTAATTGTCTGAGTGTGTCGTGGCTAAAAGATTGTGGTAACCACTCAGTATTCATGCTGTGGACTTCAATAATGAAATTAATGTATATTTGCATATACAAAATATTGGTTATGCAATAACCAATATTTTAATAATGAAATTAATGTATATTTGCATATATAAAATATTGGTTATTGCGTAATATCTAAAAGTAAACAAATTAGATGAACTTTTATAAATGAGATGACATGTGTACATCATATTAACTTATTGTGCATATTTAATTCAGTATTGAGCTGCTAATTTATTTGTTTAATTTTACTGATTTTGAAAATGTAAATAGCAGTTTTATTGCAGTTTGAATACTGACTCTTTGTACTAACTGCTTTGTACTAATTTGCATGCTAGCCTTACTAAGACTACTGACTCGTTGAGCTAAATTGCATGCTAAACTTACTACATCTGCTGCTGGTTCACTAATATGGTAAGTGTTCACTTTGTAGCTATTGTTCACCTAACAGACTTCAAATGCTCATATCACCCATGTCATAAAACACAAACATTAGATGTTTTTTAACAGTGCATGGTATGGAAAGTGAAAGGTCACAGATTTGAATTGCAATATGAACAAATTGGTTGTTTTGTAAATGAGATGAAATTGTGTAAATCAGACGACTTGGGTATACTGTATGCAACATACGTTCAATACGCATCTCATTTGTGTACAGGCATGATGTTTGCCTCAATCATGAAACCATAACTTTAAAATAAAAACACACATGCACATGACAAGGCCTGTCTGTTTCTAAATAAACTTCTCTTGCCTGTATTTTTAATGCATGGATTCTAGGACTGACAGGTGTCATGTAGTAAACAGCGACACATGTGTGAATAGGTTTGTTGATAAGTCACTTGTGCATCGGGAAGGGTAGAACTTGAGATTGCGTCTCGTTCTATCCTTCTGTGCTAACAATCATGCCATATCAACAAACTCACTAACACACTTGTCAATATGTGTATATATATCACAAGATTGTCAAGCCTTCTGATTGTATTTGGCAAGGCAATCAAGTAAAAATTAAATTTTCAGAAATATGGCATCTGAGGAATATGACGCAATAAAGTCCCAATCACTAGCTATACTTGGGGTGTTTACTTGGCTGAAGTTATGATGTTATACATATGATGAGGCCATAATGCAGATTGAAAGTCAACTGACAAAATAGAAAGAATTGCTAAGGTTTTAAGTATTAAAATATCATACTCACAAAAAGAGCATTCACAGATGCGATAAAAATATGCTGCTGCCATGAAGGAAGAATATCTGCTAAAGCTAAAAGCAAGGATTGCCAAATTAGAGCAGGAGGTATCGTTCACAGAACTGTTTGGTTCAGGCATGGATCTATCACAGGAGATACCAGTAACGAGTTCTCAAAACAAGATGCAAAGACAAAACAACAACCAATTTGCCGTGCATGTCATTAGAGAGTTGTACAGGAAGTATCTGGAAACAAAACACTGCATTATCTAGCATGAGTACAGACCCTAGTTGGGATAATAAGCGAGATAATACAATGTTTTGTTTGCAAGTACTTCCTGTCAAACTCTCCAGTGAAATGCACGGAAAATTGGTTGATTTCTTTTCTTTCATACCACTGCTTTACATAATTCAAACATCTCTCATATTGTGAGGGTAAACATGTGTTGTTATAATACTATAGCACACATTGGTTACGAAGGATAATACTTTTTTCCTTCAAATTGATAGTTAGAGTTTGAGATTTTTGAAAATTCACGAATGGGACGCCTTCTTAAATACAGGTAAAGTTCTTGATACAAGAAGTACCACAGTTTGCACAATATTTGAAAACAAGATTTTCACTGACAGCAAAGAAAGCACTCTTGATTGTAAGGGGTGATGATGAGGCCACAATTCAATTTCATATTAACATTAATTGATCCTTTGAAATTTAGGTCTTAAGGTAAGTTTTTTTTACAGGTAGTCAAATGAAAAAGATTGCATTGCAATGAAAAATAAAAAGGAAAGAAAGAAGAAGCAGTTAGACAAGCAGAGAAAACAGACAGAAAGGTCAGGGAAGAAAAGAGCTGACACGGAAAATGTCCCTGAAACCTCCAATACAGAATGCTATGCTCATCGGTAATAATAACAAATATAAATAGATTTTTAACAAGTCATACATATTTGTCTTAACTTGTTAATTTATATTGTAATATCTTTCTTCACTTCTCGTGCATGTATTTCATCTTTCTTTTGATAGGTCAGGGAAGGAAAGAGCTGACACGGAAAATATCTCTAAAACATCCAGTGCATCAGTTGCTGAAACCTACAATACAGAATGTCATGCTCAAAGATAATAATAACAAATATAATTGCAATGCTCATCGGTAATAATAACAAATATAAATACATTTTTCACAAGTCATACATATTTGTCTTAACTTGTTAATGATATCGTAATATCTTTATTCACTTCTCATGCATGTATTTCATCTTTCTTTTGATAGGTCAGTGAAGGAAAGAGCTGACACGGAAAATATCTCTAAAACATCCAGTGGATCAGTTGCTGAAACCTCCAATACAGAATGTCATGCTCAAATGTAATAACAAATATAAATACATTTACCACAAGTCATACATATTTCTTTTAACTGAAAAATTGATATTGTAATATCTTTATTCACTTCCCATGCATGTATTTCATCTTTCTTTCAGCACTCGAAATGATGGTGCTAAGGGCACTTCTCAACGGTCCTACTAAACAACGAACACAAACGAACATAAACGAACACAGGTCCAAAAAGCGGAATAGAAGGGTGAAATTTGGTTTGTGGGTGCGTGTGGGTCCATTATATGTGTATGTGGTGTTATTTCCAACTTTGATGACTAATTTTTTGAGTTATTAGCATTATTTGAATACAAAGCTACTAAACAACGAACACAAACGAACATAAGATTATATGGCGTTAATAAAGGTGTTAATTAACTACCGCTTTCTCTACGGCTTATACTCTGTCTCCGATATTGTTGATATAGTGTGTTGGGATTACCCATTCATTGTTCTGTACCAGTCACTTTGCATGTTATTGTTATATTTTCGGTTTTTGTGTTTAAATTCTTGGGCTGACACCATTGTAATGGTTTGCTATCAATAAAATCTTGAAAAAATCTTTGTTACTGAGTTGTTTTGACTTATATTTATTTTGTGTTATTATGACTTCGTTTAACTCCCCTCATCCTTTATCTGGGCTTAGGAGTTGGGACCAGCAGAATTCATAGATGTCAGGCGGATTTAAAGTTTTTTATATATATGAGTCATTATCAATTTTGGCGCATATTTCAGTCTGGTAAAAAACGAAAAAAATAAGTTGGTAGAACACGTAACTTGGTGATGATATATAAGATCGTTTGAAACAAATATACATTATTAAATCCATCCACTGACATTCAAGAACACCCAACATGAGGTAGGCAAACTCTGCCCTCGGTGGAACGATGGGCAGAGCTTGTTCTCCTTGAAGTCAGTGGATGGAAATGGCTCCTCTGTGTGGCAAAACGAAAACTCGAAGAAAAGCAGGAAGAAATCCAGGAAGTCGATATTCTATTGTATATTTGCATCTATATGCTAACTTTCTGTCGTTTATTGGTGATCGTCTTGGTTTTTGATGTCTTCACTCTTTTTTTTGTCGATGTTTTTTGCGAAAGCGGTAGTCTTGGGTATCGTTAATTGTCCGTCAGTTGAAGTTTGGAATTTGGAATTGTCACTCACAAGAAGTCTTCGCATCCGTCTGTCTCGTTGTTCGGCTGTCATATTCGTCCAAATTTCATGTCTCACTTTCAAAGATGATGCCATGTCTGATAACGTAAAATGCCCTCCATCGTGGACGGCTCCTCGAATGCCACGCAGTTGGTCAGTCACTATATCATTTAAATTGTCTGTCAAATCAGTTAATTTTTTTGCCTTCCAATTGTTTTCTAATTTAGTTATATTATTAAGGCTTTCACAATTGTTATTCGTCCAACATTTCGGAATTGTTGAATTTTGTTTTCTAGCATTGAAAATTTTCGTCTTTAGTCTTTCCATAAATGATGTCAGGTATCGTCTGTTGTATTTGTCATTTATGTCTGTCTGTATTTCGTCATAAATGATTTCGTTTTCTATTGTCACTCAAATGTTTTGTTAGCTGTGCATTAAAACGCCGACATCTGATGTTTCCCGTGTTTTTATTGCCATCAGTGACAAAACTGACAATCGCCTTGCAGTAAAACCAACTCACAGATGTGCAATTAACAAGGAGACATAGTAAGCCTTAGTTAATTAACACCTTTGCAATACCGCTAATCTTATGTTCGTTTGTGTTCGTTGTTTAGTAGCTTTGTATTCAAATAATGCTAATAACTCAAAAAATAAGTCATCAAAGTTGGCAATAACACCACATACACATAGAATGGACCCACACGCACACACAAACCAAATTTCACCCTTCTATTCCGCTTTTTGGACCTGTGTTTGTTTGTGTTCGTTTATGTTCGTTTGTGTTCGTTGTTTAGTAGGACCCCTTCTCAACATGATGTTGAAAACCAACTTCAACAACACTTCAATGACCAGTCTTCAAGGCAGATCATGTTCAGCGTGAGTTAGAACGTGAGACAGAAAACAGAAGAGACAACATCCTGCAGTTTGACAACATTAGTTAGATCGCGAGACAAGCAGAAAACAAAAACGCCAAGACCCCACTGTTCGCGAACCAGATGCCACTCGAGACAGATTAATTAGAAAACGGGAAAGACCAAAAAACCGGAGTGAAGATCATGAAGCTGCACGTGAGACACCGATCAGAAAACAGAGGAGACAAGATCCTGCAGTGAGGCAGATCGTGAGACACCAAGCAGAAAACAAAAACGCCAAGACCCCACTGTTCGCGAACCCGAGGCCACTCGAGACATTAAGTAGAAAACGGGAAAGACAAAACCCCCACTGTTCGCGAACCCGAGGCCACTCGAGACATTAAGTAGAAAACGGGAAAGACAAAAAACCGGAGTGAAAGATCATGAAGCTGCGTGTGAGACACCGATCAGAAAACAGAAGAGAGAAGATCCTGCAGTTCGACAGCGCGAGGCTGCTCGTGAGACACGTGGCAGAAAACTAAAACGCCAAGATAAATTGAGTTCAAACAATACAGTGGACACTTTCAAAAGACTTACTAAGATTGGTCCTATTTGTGTGTGTACCTACTGCAATCGTCTCCTTTATAAAACGCCAGTCACAGTGAGAATTTTCAAAATGCTTGTGATGACTTGTTGTCCAATTGTACTACACATAAAATGACCAGTGATAGTGTAGAATATATATGTGCAACCTGCAAAACGTCACTGAAAGGGGAAATGCCAACACATTCAGTAGCCAACAACCTTGAACTTGAAGAACGCCCTGAACAACTTAATGGTCTTAATTCATTGGAAATAGCATTCATGCCAAGACGGAAACCTTTTATGAAGCTACTAGCGCTTCAAAGATGGAAACAAAGATCTGTTCATGGTACTGTGGTAAATATTCCTGTTGAACCAGAGGCATCATTGTCAGTTTTACCACGGGTTCCTTCTTCTGCCTCTATGGTGATGGCCAAATTTAAGCGGAAACTTGAGTACAGAGGACATGTATTTCGACAGAACATACACCCACAGAAAATAATGGATGCTCTTCATATCCTCACAGCATCAAATCAATTATACAATGACAAAGTTATAAATGATGATTGGAAAACAAAAAGTGAGGAGGACTCACCAGATATGTGGACATCACTAACTGCACCAGTAGAAGGGGACATGTTTATTCAGTCTACTTCAAGTAATTCTTCAGATGAGAATAGTGATGACAATATGGACGAAAAAGTTGAAGAGGAAGATGAAAGAAGTCGCTTGAGTGGTCTCCAGTTCAGTACTTGCATGCAACCAAAATATGCAACTGCAGATGATAATCTGGTCCTATATTGCTCCAGGGGAAGGGAAAAGCCACATAGTTTCGCTGAGCTTTCCACATTTATTCCCAAGTGGAAGGTTTGGATATTCAATGAACCGTGATAGGAAGATATCCATGAAAAAGTACTTTCAGTCAAGACTGTTAAATGTTGACAGAAGATTTGCACAAAGCATAGAGTACATATTCTATGCTCAATACCGATGTGAAGCCAAGTAAATATATGATGGCTTGTCTATAGCCATACACAGAAAGATATTACTGCAGGACAACTAAGGGATATATTAACAGACTTTGTTCGAAATGACCTTTGTATTCATTTTCTTCAACAAACCATTGTATGGTCTACTTGGAACCATACGCCAACTTGGAGCCTGTACATTTTTTCTTACTTTATATGCGGCAGACCTGAAATGGATTGATACTGTCAAAGTTGTCGCAGAACAAGGAGATGCGGAAATTCAAACTTTATCGTGGGAACAACGATGTGATTACCTGAGAGCCGATCCAGTGACAGCAGCTCCTCATTTCGACAACAGAGTTACAGCTGTTTCAGAAATATATTCTTCTGAACAAAAACCTAAATGCACTTGGAGAAATCAATGACTACAGATATAGAATCGAATTCCAACAGCGTGGATCACCACATGTCCATATGCTGATATGGGTAAAAAAATGCACCAAATCTTCAGGACAATATTGAAGAGGAAGTCGCTCAGTTCATTGATCAGTTCATATAACCTGCTCACTACCAGCTGATAATCCAGCTTTGACCTCACTTTTGTCCTTAGTACAAAAGCACGCACTCTGTTGCCTGCAGGAAACATGGACTGAAATGTTGATTTCACTTCCCAAGACCTCCAGTTCGCCAAACTATGGTTGTGACACCACTTGATGAACAGCCACCTGCAGATGTCCAGGAAAAATACAAAGAAATATTGCAGTCTGTTCAGGAGCAGCTATCACAGCTACAACCAGACGAAGATATAACACTAGATCGGTTACTTGAAAGAGCAGATGTCAATGAAGAATCTTACCTGGATGCTCTCAAATGGATGAAAACCAAACAAGGAGCGCCAGCCGTTTTGTTGAAGAGAACTCCAGCTGAAGTTAATATCAATAACTATAATACTGTTCTGATGACTGCTTGGGAGGAAAGCTTGGATGTGCAGTATGTCACAAATGCATATTAGTGTGTCATGTATGTGGCTTCATATGTATCTAAATCTGAAAAGACACTTGGTGATGTGTTGAAAGCAGTAAGTGCCTCTGGACAACAATTGGCACCAAGGATGAGTATGAAGAGTGTAGCGAAAACGTTTCTCAGCCACAGAGATGTTTGTGCACAAGAAGCAATATATAGGCTACTCTCTCTCTCTTCCTACCATAAAAGGATCAAGACAGGTGGTCTTAATTCCAATGGATTTCCCGGACAACAGGACACGTCTATTCAAGGCACTGAGGCTTATCCAAACAATGGACGATGATGATCCCGATATCTTCATGGTAAGAAAATGTATTTGATTACACACTAAATTGCTGTGTGGTTATTTCCAGAATTGCACATGAACAATGTACATGTTTACCCTCATGACACACATACCGGTAATAAATTATATAATAAATAGTATAAACAACACCTGAAACTATATAATGTACACAAATTTATTAATCAAGTTTTTTTCTTCAAAAGTCTTGAAACAGTCATTATAAACAGTTTAACACACCTGGAACTATATAATGTACACAAATTTATTAGTCAAGTTTTTTTTTCAAAAGTCTTGAAACTGTTTCAAAAGTCGAGTTATAACTAAAAATTTCACAACGCAAGTCAAATTCTATTATGCCTTTCTTAGAACATGCAGCTTTTATAGATTTTGTAATTTTATATCTATTTTATTTGCAGAAGGGACTTATGGATCGATACCCAGCACGTCCAAATTCACTTGAAGGTGTCTATATGGCAGAATTTGCTTCGAAATATAAGCTGACACCAAAACGTGTTGAATCAGATTCATATACACAGCAGTTGGACTAAGACGAAGAAGAAGATCCTAAGACCATTAAGCTGAGGAATGAATTAGGAGCCATGACACTTAGGAGTACTTCCGCAGTCATACGATCCCATCAGTGGTCTTCCAGAAAAGATCCTGAGCACTATTTCTATGCTTAGCTGCGCCTGTATTGCCCATGGCGAGATGGAAACAGATTTATTGCTGATGGTACATATGAGAATTCTTATCAGTCTAATCTTGATGTAATTCAAACAAATAGGTCAAACTATGAACACCATTCTGATGAAGTTGCAAGTGCTATGGACGATTTGGATGAATTCGGTCCACCAGAACAGAGCTGGCAAGTTCTAGCTCCCCAGTCAGAACAAATTCAAATTGAGGACCAAGAGTAGGGAACACAGGAAATAGCAGGAGTTCATGGAGCTGTAGATACTGAACGCCATGCGGGCACAAATCTTGGGCTCACACCATATCAGGTTGAATTCACAAATGAAAAACTTACGAGACAAGAATGGTATAGTCTTCTTCTGTCACTCAACACACACCAATCTGAAGTTCATCAGTTTGCTGTTCACTGGTGCTCACATATGATTCTCTCGCACAAAATGAAAACTCCAGATCCATTCTATATTTTCCTCACAGGTGGTGCTGGTGTAGGAAAAAGCAATCTTGTTAGGGCAATTGTACAGACATTCACAAACCTATTTTCTCGTGACAATACATTGGATGTGTTGCATGTATTAGTTTGTGCACCGACTGGAGCAGCAGCATATAACATATCTGGATACACCCTTCATCCAGCCTTACTTCTTCCTGTAAATGTTTCTAAAGCTGTTGACTACATACCATTATCTGGAGAAAAACTAGCTTCGTTGAAAGAAATGATAGGAGATGTGAAACTAGTCATTATAGATGAGATATCTATGGTTTGAGCTGACATGCTGCTGATTGTACATCGCATACTTTGCGATGTTATGGGAAACGAGGAGCCTTTTGGAGGAATTTCTATAATAGCTGTTGGCGATCTCTTACAGCTACCACCTGTGACTCAGAAACCAGTATTCTGCCATCCATCTGACGAAATGGCTGCCATATATGGGTCTCTTTGGAAGCATCATTTCTGTATTGTTGAGTTGACAGAGATTCAGAGTCCAAAGAATGATCTCAGCTTCGCATCAATTCTCAACATAATTCGATCAGGATTGCATAACGACCATGATTTAAAAACCATTCAGGAAAGAGCAGTAGACCCAGACCCTGTCACTTATATCAATGATGCTACACATATATATGCCTTCAACAAGCATGTAAATGAACATAACTTGAAACAGTTAGGAAAACTTTCAACACCCAAATTCACTTTCCGAGCACTTGATTCAAAAAGAGACCAACAAACTGGTAATATCAATGTATCAACCTTGAAAGACATGCATGGTGGTCTTGCAAGTACTGTCACTATTGGAGTGGGAGCAAGATGTATGCTCACTAAGAACATTGGTGTTCAGGATGGTCTCGTTAATTCTGCTACTGGTGTAGTAACAGGATATTTTCCTCAACCGGAGCCAACACAGGACACCAACACATTCAAACCAAAATACATTCTTGTAAAGTTTAATGATGTGAGAGTTGGAAAAATGCACAGACTGCAGTCCCGCTTGCGTCTGTCTGGTCAACATTCAACACCAATACCCCGGGTGGAAGTACAGATTCGTCTCGGGAGGCATTCAAAGGTAACTACAAAAAGAACAGTTTCCTCTTTGTTTGGCTTGGGCGGTTACAATTCACAAGGACCAACGAAAAACTGAAGACCAGCTTGTAGTTTCATGCAAATGTTCGTTCCGTGCTGGTCAATTTTACACAGCAATTAGCCGGACAAAGGATTTGAATGGACTTCAGATACTTGGTGAGGTGAGCTCAAACAAGATTAAAGTGAACACCAAACCTTTGAAAGTGATTGACCGAATGAAGCATAAATCATTATTTCAGCCAGTTAAATATGAAACACTTGATCCAACATTGTTACCTGACACACATTTCAAGATTCAGTTTTTCAATATTAATTCATTCCTACCACACCATCAATCTCTACGTAAACAGGGCTGCAAAACAAATGCTCATGTTACATGTTTTGTTGAAACATGGCTGAAACAAGGTGATATGGTGGATGAGTTTGATGAACATTATTCTGTGAGACATGACAACCCTGCTAATCGCAGAAGTGATGGCCTACTTACATTGTTACACGATAACCTGCTCCTCCTTAAGGAATACCACCAACCTGGTGTCAGCACACAACATCAGATATTTCTATGGCTAGCCGTATGGATCCATCTTTGAGATTGTGTGTTGCTTCAGTGTACCATAACCCCAACATTATGGACAGCATATTTCTTCATGAACAGTGCTACCACAAGGACTCCTCACATTCAGTCTCGGAGACTTCAACATTAACATGTCAGCAACAACTTCTGCATCTTTGAAATTTAAGAAGCTTCTTCGCTATTACGGATTTTCACCATGTTTGTCTACCTCAACTCCAATGCACCGCAAAGGATGACATTTGGACAACATTTATATCAACTTCTCAGCTCCACATTTCACGGATGTTGTGCCAACATACTATTCTGACCACTTTCTTATTTCAGTTGCCATACCCTGGAAGTGTTTCCACTGAAAACCAATGTAAGCTATACATATGTGCCATGTTTATATTTCCTACAATTTTTGGTAAATTGGCACAGATATGTATTACCATCGGAACCTCTGCACTTCTGATTATGAGGTCCCTCAAAGTTTTTTGTGGAGTTATCCCCCGTTTTCGACTTCGAAAATGTTTATCTAACTTGGCACAGATGTTTAGCACATGAGAATCTGTGCACCTCCAATTATGAAGTCTCTGACTTTTTTGTGTGGAGTTATACCCCTTTTTATTCCTACATTTTTCAGTCAATAGGTTTTAGGATTAGGATTAAGGGTTAAGAGGTTCAAGATTAGTGTTAGGACTTAGGGGATTTAGGGTTACTGTTCACATAATTTCAGTGCCCAATATACAGTAATGGCTACTACATTCAAATAACATGTTTCATACGGGGGTATACCTCAGGCCCAAGTATTATTATAAGCAGATAATGTGCGGGATTTCGGGAGAACAAGCTGCTTTTTGGGTACGTGTATAACAAATAGCAACGGGCCGATTTCACCTTCGGACAACCAGAACTGAGAAAAAAATCGAACAAACTCAAAAATTTCCCAAATTTGCGTGTTATCTTATGTTTCGGGAGAGATTGTTCAAAGTTAGTTAACTGAAGAGTATATTTGTTTAATTCTAGAACATGACTTCGCAAAAATTCGACGGAGGGACGCCCATGCTAATTTTCAATTCAATTGTTTATTCTCTTCACTCATAATTACGGTGAGCGTTCCGTATCATCCGTCAGATGGAGGTGGGGCGAAATCAGAGCGGGTCGAGAAATCGTTACAAAATTCGTCCAATCCCACAATGCAATGTCCTTTTCATCAGCCTTTTTCGCCTGATCGATTGAAAATGCGGCATGTTGGATTTCAATCTGTTTCAATCGGCACGTATAACGATTTATTATCAATAATGACAGATGAAGATACACTGCCGTTAGATTTCAGGATTACGAGTGAGTATATTTCCGATATTTGTTTTCGCACTTCAAAGAAATATGTCTATTTGTATTCGTTAAATTTTCGAGCGGTCTAAAAACCAAATTATATTAAATACACATTTACCTTAGTTTGCGTTATGAGCGTGTAACATTACCCAAATGTTTAAACGCATTGTTCCTTTACAGGAATGTGTTAAACTTCAATTATTGCCATGTATTGGTGAATAATTGTTTTTGTTAATCGGCAATATCTGATAAATTTGTTGTTGTTGCAAATTTTGTCAGGGCTCCCCCCCCCCCATCAATCACAGTTGTTGGAAATTTGTGTCAAAAACCGCGAAAACAGATATATCCCCACCCCTACTTACTATATAATTGACAAGTAGGGAAAGCTGGTTGATAAAATGAGCCCCCCCCCCCCCATTTCCCCTCATAACCATGTCACTGCTCGTTTCGTGTTCAATTGCAACAATAAAAACATTAATTTCAGAAAAGTATCACTTCCTAGTAATAAAACATATATTCCTTTTCATGTTTGCCGTAAGTGCAGTAGAAAATTATCACTTTATAATTACTTTTATCGTATCAAACTTCCCAAAACAACCGTGGGTTGTCGATTCCACGAGTCGCCATCCGAGTGTCAAGGACAGGTTCGGGGAAATCTAAAGCTGCTTTAATTCCCAGTCTAGTACTCTACTTCTTCATTTGTTGCAGAGATTTATGTGGAAATACACATCATAGTGGTTACTTGACAGGCTTTAAGATTCGACGAGAATCACTGAGTCAATTCTTGTAATGATTCTCGTGAAACTTTTCAATGCTTTATGACTAACTTGATTCGGCATTTGATTCTCGCAAAATTAAATGGATTTCAATTTTTAACCCCTGCTTGATCCCCCTTAACCCTTTTGGCGACTAGAACGGCATATATGTCATCTATCGGTTGACTAGTAGAACGACATATACTTATGTTGTTTCAGGGAGTGTTATTTTATGTAGACATATTAAACCTCAATAAATCGTTTTATAAATGATTTGTATAGGAGTTATTTTGATTTATAAAATGGATAAGTGCATTCGATTCTGATAACACACGTTAAAAAAAAATGCACATAAATTAAAACATATTATTATAATATTATTGAACCATTTTGACCCAAACTTGTTAATAATTATTGCTATATGACGTTGACCTTAAATTTACTTGTGATATAGTATATATGACGTTACAGATGCTCTCCAAAGGGTTAATGATTAGTATCTATAAACTTACCGATACAAGTAATTAAAAACTTATTGTGTTTTTAGTTAAACATTTCTTGTCTCCAAAAGAAATCTTCTGACTTGTTTATTTAATTTTCAGCATATCGGTACAGATGCATTTTGGGTAATTTGATGCTGCTTGCAGAGACTTCAAAATCATGTACATGGATATGATCCAGCAATGATGCAGAGTGAAATTGGAGTTGGGTGAATTTCATAATATTGATCCACCTGCTCGGAACTTGACATCCATGTTTTGGTGAAAGAAAAGAGACCCAAGTGAGAAGGTAGGTGATCATTGATCAATATATTTATTTAAATTGGTAATTAAATTTCCGATTTCTTTGTGGTCGTCTTCAACTTCGCTGGTTTCAGCGAACAAATTCTGGTCCAAATGATTTGGTCTGGCGTTTTCTGTTAGATTTTCTTGTGTTGTCTGTAAACAAATATTGTTTGCAGTTTAATAATAATGCTTGTGTAAAGTTAAGAATTTGATTAATATAATGCACTGGATCTGAGCACAAATTTATACCAATACCCCCTTTCGAATTTCAAGGGTAGCTATTACAATTGTTGGAACCAAAGACATTTGAATACCAGTCACAGTACTGGTACTGAATAAAACCAAATAAAAATTTTTTTTTAGGTGGCATTACACAATGCAAGGGATGTCAATGAAATCGAATGCAGTCATACACTACAGGGTTATTTGAAAGATTATTTTAATATGAGAATCTAGATTTGGATTCTCGCCGAAATATTTAAAGAGCCCTGTCGTAATAATATTGTTTACTAACAATGCGTTTTGTAATTTTTTTTCAGATAGTACATGGATACAAGATAATGTCTGCATATAAAAGGAAGTGCATGTGCTAAATTAGGCCGGCTGCCCAATTTTAAAGGTATGACATACTACATGTACTATAAAACTTGAGAAAATTAAAGTGTGGGGTTACAAAAGTTTAAACATGTACTACCTTGCATTTTGGAGAGACTCAGTATTAGCTCACTCCTAGTCATCTCGGGCTTTTCATTAGTCAGCTGATCTATCTGGTATGCAGTTGTAGCCATGGTTTTCTTCCTGATTTCAGACATTACTTTTCTGAAGTGGTCTGGCAATATATCTGAAATGTCAGGTCAAATAGGAAAAAATTGATATGTCCCTCTCAGCTTTGTCACTGTTCAACAATATACATATAAGTTATAACTTTCACCCTGAATTTTTGCATGATATTCCCATTCAAAAATGTTACTAGTAGTGTTGAAACTCAAACAAGTATTGTTTTTACATATTTTCAAAATTTTGGAAAAAAGATCATTTTAAATAAAAACAATATCTGATTTTTATATTTAATTTTTTGTTTTTAAATCAACCTTGCAATCTGTTGCAATCGACAAATCGTTTCAACACTAATATATTTGCCCCTGTGTACTTAAACTCTGATCATAATGGTGATGTAAATATAAACTCACCAGCATTATCTGGAGTTTCGACATCGCCTTGTGCATCGAACGCATCTCCTGTGCATCTGTCATCAATTGCTGTGAAATATAGGATGCAATTAATTTATATCTGTTTTTTACCCCCTTTTCCAAAAAAGGTATTATGTAGTCTGTTAATTTTTTGGTCGATAATTCAACATCAAAGCTCTAGATTATGGTTCCGATCAAAGAAATTAACTATCGCCAAGGGATGGGTTAAAATCTGCACACGATCGGCCTCTGTTCACCTTCAATCGTGATTGACTCTTAGGCCAAAAAAAAAACATCTGTGTTTCCGGTTACCCGACCGACCTGCCGAAATTGGGCCGACCTGGACAATAATTTTAGATGGAATTTGTGCAACACAACTAAAAATCATATTTAGAAAATAGCCTTAATTTTTCCAACCCCTACTTTTATTCCGCCCCCTACTACTCTTATTTGATTCTGGGATATTTTCCACCCCCTATGTTTATTCCGCACCCTTTTAATTGGATCCCTAGAGTACATGTCCATTTGTGGTTGCAGATGAATCCCAATCTCACCAATAAATCTGCAGTCTTTAAAACCTGCCTGTGGTAATCTTGTTTGTTCAACTCCCATATCTTGTGGGAAGAAGTCTTATCTGTTATAGAGCAATATACATATAGAAGACATTCTATATCAGAATTTAAAGTTCCTCTCCCCACCCAATCAAGGATTCATAGTGTTCATGCATAGTTACTAGTATGTATACAGACAGTATAAAGATGACTGCATATCTACCATATCAAACACCCTTCTGGGATGGGCACTAAAAAGGCACATGAAATTATCTACTGGTTTGTTTGGGTGTATCAAACTTACAAGCATGCATATGCCAGTGTGTATAAGGAACTTCAAAGTTGGGGCCAATTTGAATGCTGAGGTGTGTTACCTCAGTCATTTAAGTTGACGGTGTGGCCTGTGGTACCATTTTCAGTGTGGTGTGGGACTTTATATTTCAGTGCAGTTGAGGGGTGTCTGAGGAACATTTACACCCTGTGCAATGTGTCTGAGGCGCATGTGAGATATGTCTTGGGTCCTCAGGTGTTTGACCAAATATTTAAGTGAGGTTTGAATTAATATCATACAAGTTATGTTATTATAAAGTAATAGACAAGCCCTATTATGGTGTTCATCTTGGGCCTGTTGATATGTCAATATTGTACTCTGAGGAAGATGTGCCACCACAATCTAAACTGAGAGAATAATTACAAGAGAGCTGCATAATTGAGTGCCTGGGAGGCATTTGTTTGTTCACATTGACAATACTTATCATATTATTGTGCTACATTAGCTGTTTACTTGCAATATACATGGACAGCCTTAACACAAGTATAAAGAGTAAGCATTAATGTACTTCTTAACTGTTCGGGGAAAAAATAAAAAAATATTACCAGGCCTTAGTTTGTAATAGTCTGGACTACTTACATTTAAAAAGCTTTGGCTTTGTTGGTCCATTTGTATTATTGCTTATTGCATCAGGTATCGCCAAGTCTTCCCCAGTAATCAAGCCTGTTGAGAAAGATTATATTAGAAATGTACTATAATATTAATGAAATTTTTTTGTGGAAAAATTCAGTATCAATTTTTTTATTCGCCCTTTTGAAAAAAAGGTCGTATTATGGAAATGGGTTGTCCGTCCGTCCGTCCGTATTTGGTTTCCGGATGATAACTTTAGATTGAATCGAGTGAACTGAACCAAATTTGGTATGTTAATTTACCACACCAAAACACAGATCAAGTTCGAATATGGGTTTCGTCCGCATGATTTTGACTGAGTTATGCCCCTTTTTCGACTTAGATTTTACCCGATTTGCGGTTTCCAGATGATAACTTTAGATTGAATTGGTGAATTGAACCAAATTTTGTATGTTACTTTAACACACCAAAATACAGATCAAGTTTGAATATCTGTTTTGTCCGCATGATTTTGACTTAGTTATGCCCCTTTTTCAACTCAGATTTTACCTCATATGCGGTTTCCAGATGATAACTTTAGATTGAATCGAGTGAACTGAACCAAGTTTCAAACGAATGGATTAAACCTTGCCCCACTTTACTCCAGTAAGGGCGTATTGTGCCCACGCCCCGACCTCTTGTTAGTCATTTACTAGTACTGTTCAAATAAGTTTGAGCAAACAAGTAAATTCTAATTCTTTCGTTAAAATCTATCAATATAATCACACGGTGTCTCTCATTAATAACTAGCATTAATATTGTTTTACAATCTACATGTAGGACTCGCCTTCTTGCATTGCCTTTTCTCTTTTCCTTGCCATTTCTACTCGAATCCCAACCCGGCCCTTAAATTTATCCTTCTTCTTCCTTCTAGGTATGCCTTTATCAGAGATGTGCACATTCCGTGCGGCCGATGGAGGTAACAGAGTTAGCCCACATTGTTTTGGAAGACTGGCTCCAATGTCGTGGTTGATACTTTCCAGTGCATTTTCCTGGCTGTTGATGACATGGACGTCTTGGCATAAATGCAGCTTGCTGACTATCTCTCTGAAAAAATTTACGCTTGTATAAGCATTTCAAAGGTTGTAAGCAGTTCAAATTATAAGATTTCATAGACCTTCACATATTTTGGTTTTGAAGCCAGATCGGAAATATCTTTGCGCCCCACCGTAACAAAGTTATATGGGGAGGGGTATAACCAGATATATAGGAATTGGCTTGTGTGCAATTTTGCCCAAAGCTTGTATTCCTACATTATATTTTTCAATTTTTTAAACTATGCAGATACTAGTATTTACACTTCAGTGCCATGTTAATCTGCAATTCTTAGCTATTACCAGGGACATTCCCATCTCTATTTTTAGGCCTAAATTGCTGTTCATTTGCATGATAAAATAATACATACCTGCACAAATCAAGGCACTCAGTGCGTCTGCATTTCTTAATGCTATCAACTATTTCAATGTCTTGCCCGTGATCATCAATATAAACCAGATCATCTCTCTGCGTGTCGATGATTGAACTGTGATCTGTTTGAGCTAAAAGAAATATCATTTTAGTGCAGTTTGTTTGTTTGATTATTTTCGCAGCTGAAATGGCTCAAAATAGATGCAATATTATTGGGGGGGGGGGCTCACGTTGGGTTATTTTTGTCCCCCGACGTTTCCGTCGGAGGACTATAGAAATGACCCTCGTCCGTCCGTGCGTCCGAGATCGGGTACCTTCATGGTGTAATCAACTCCTCCTACAGTTTTAAACGTAGAGATTTGAAACTCTGGGATATTGTTCCTAACATGTTGGTGATTTGCAACATCTATATAGCTAATATTTTTTTTATGGAGTTATTAACCCTTTTCGACTTAGAAAATTTCAACATTTTTTTTTAATTTCTTTAACAAAGCGGCATCGACTTGCCATGTTGTCGGGGGACACTGTGGTCTGCTGACCTTTTATTTATTTTGTCACAACCGCTAGTGAAACTTTGCATTTGGTCAGTAGGTAAAGTCCAAATGTGAGGGGTGTGGTGTCCAAATGTGAGGGCTGTGGTGTCTTACTGTAGTTCCACCAACAAATGACTTTAATAGGCCAAATAAAAAAATATCTGGTTCTGAAGCAAATTTTTTTTCAAAGTGATGAGGGAGGGCGGTATTTATTTTTAGTATTTATTACCACTTTAAGCCATGAGAGAGGCAGGCTTTTATATTTATTTTTTTATTATACATTTTAACCATGCGGGAGGCAGGTTTTTTTTGGTTTAAATTATTCCTAAAAATGTTTGTTAAAATACAGGAAGGGCGTGGTATTTAACAGTTTTATACATCTCTGTGGCAGGGATGTGAAGGATAGAACAAGACAAATTATTTATATTTAATACATGTTTTATTATAGAACATCTGTCATCAGAAAACAATACATGTCATTTCGAATGCGGGATACATGTTTATATATATTTATTTTGGAATGACAATAAAAAGCTTCAATGCGCACATATTTTTGGGACGCGGCGGTCACTGAGAACCGAACATATTTTTTTATTTGGCCTTACCAGTAATTGGATCCATATTGGTGGCACTTGTTGATACTATATCCGAATCCAGGTTAAAGTAGATATTCTTGAGATATGATTCTGGCAAGAACTCTTCATGGTGTGTGGTGACTGCAAACAGGTGTTTGCATGGCAAACGCTTCTTGTCCCAGTAGAAGCAGGTACAGCTTAGCTCATTTTCATACTTTCCCATTATCACTCTATACCAGACATCTGAGAACTGCTCACTCCTTACTAAGTAGGTGTCGTCCATTTCATGGATCACATCTTCACTGCAAATAATTCATCGTTTGGGTCAGTCACACATAGGTACCACACCTTTATTGTAGAGAATTGAAACAATCAAGATATTGGCGAAACAATTTTCCCCTTTCAGGAATATGTAAGGCTATGATTAAACAGTTATTTTATAGACCAAGAAGTCAAATGAGGTACCTCTTTTGTGTTCAATTATTGAATAGCCTATTTTTATGTTTACCCATACCATAGTATGGTAAACATAGTGTCATTGTCCGGATTGACCACTCGTCGTTCGTTCGTCTGTCTGTCCATAGACACTTTACGAGTAATGTGACAAACAACTCAAACATTTTTTATCCGATCGGAACCAAATTTTGTATTTGGGTTTCTCAGCCCAAAATACAGATCGAGTTCGAATTTGGGTTTGATCCTAGGTTTTGTTTCAGAGTTATGGCCCTTTTTCGACTTAGAATTGACGCATTCTGCCATAACTCGAACATTTATAGTTTTGATGTTACATGTATATTAACCCTTCTCTTTTGACCCATAAATTCAAATAATTTGTGTTATTATGTACATTTGTCTATACTACTTTAGTACAGCCTACTCTATAATTCGACATCAAAACTCTAGATTATGGTTCTGATCATAGCAATTATTTATCGCCAAGGGATGGGTTAAACATCTGCCGATCGTGATCGGCCTCTCATTGTTTGAAGATTTGTTTTATTATGGCCATTTACCTTTTGAACTTTTTTGCTTTATCCATTTTCTTGATGCAGTGAGTAACAAACTGTCTCGGTCTCTCCCACAGCCACCTTGGTACGGTCTGGTCATACCAGCTTCTTTCACTTGAAAATTTTGTGTTTTCCTCAATGTATCTATAAAAGGACAAATATTGTAGATTAGTTTAAAAGCTAGCAGATAATTAGTATCATCAAATTAACCCTTTCCTGACTGGAGTCACACTGGTTCAGCATTAAAGATCATGTGCCAGTGCATTCTCTTATATATATACACCAGTCTCCTATATATCGTATACCAGTCTCCTATAGCTAAGGGAGGCTCGCATATACAAGAAAATTGCACTGGCTTGCAAGGTCAATGTAACTATTGTTAGGCCAAAGTATTATCTTAGATACTCAAATCTATATGGGAATGCATTGCCACCTATGTATATATGTACCACTTTAATTATTCCCTCTCCCCACCCCCCCCCCTTTTCGACTTAGAATATTTTTTGCGAAATGCATAATTTTGTTCGAGCTTTTATTCCTACATTTTCCGGTCAATAGGTTTAAGATTACGGTCAGGTTTGTACACAGGTCTGCAATGGGAACTGTTATTTTATGATTTCAACTAAACGTTTACTGACATGTGAAACATCTTAGTATTTTAAAAACACAGGGTGGGGGTAGGTATCCTTATTGTCCCCCGAAAAATTTATTTTTGGGGGACTAGAGAAACGGGGTCCGTTCGTCCGTCGGTCACACTTTTGAGTACCTTCATGGTGTAATCATCTCCTCCTACAGATTTCATCCCAGAGATTTGAAACTTCAGAATATTGTTGCCCATATATTGAAGATGTGCAACATGTATATAGATGACGGAAAAAATATTTTTTGACAGAGTTATTAACCCTTTTCGACTTAGAAAATTTCAACATTTTTTATAATTTTCAGTATGAAGGTACCTTCATGGTGTAATCAACTCCTCCCAGTTTTCATCCTAGAGATTTGAAACTTCAGATATATTGAAGATGTGCAACATGTATATAGATGACGGAAAAATTATTTTTTGCCAGAGTTTATATATTAACCCTTTTCGACTGTTCGACTTAGAAAATTTCAACATTGTTTATAATTTTCTGTACGAGGGTACCTTCATGGTATAATCAACTCCTACAGTTTTGATTGTAGATATTTGAAACTTCAGAGTATTGTTATCCACATATTGGAGATGTGCAACATGTATATAGAGGACGGAAAAATTATTTTTTACGGAGTTATTAACCCTTTTCGACATAGAAAATTTCAAAATTTCAAAAAAAATTCTTTAACAAAGCGGCATCGACTTGCCACTTTTTCGGGGGACACTGGTCAGCTGACCTTTTATTCCCATTGTGACAGTCACACCTCTGGTTATGTGAGTAGTCTGCTATATTTACATACCTTATTTCCAAGTCATGGAAGAATTCATTGATCAGCAGATCAACCATTCTGCTTACACAATATCCAGTTCTTTTTTCCAGATACTCGTACTTCAGTTTTTCATTCAGTCTCTCCACTCCATTGTTTGTCCTTACCCGACTCTCCAGAGATTCACGCCTGTACATCCATACCCATCGCTGTAATTGTTGAAAAAACATCTTAAACGGTAAAATCTTACCACAATATAATTTTGGGGATGTCTTATTTGATTAAGCTTTTATTAGCTCGCCTGAGACGAAATCTCCGGTGGAGCTATGGTCATCACTCCTCGTCCGTCCATCCATCCGTCCGTCTGGGATATTGTTCCTAACATGCTGGTGATTTGCAACATCTATATAGCTAATAAAAAATATCTTTTTTTCCATATTTTCGGGGGTTTTTTTACTTAGAAAATTTGGAACATTTTTGCCTTTTGGATGAGATTGGGTACCTTCAAGGTGTAATCAACTCCTCCTACAGTTTTAAATGTAGAGATTTTAAACTCTGGGATATTGTTCCTAACATGTTGATGATTTGCAACATCTATATAGCTAATCAAAAATATCATTTTTTCCATATTTTTGGGGGGGGGTTTTCGACTTAGAAAATTTTTGGATGAGATTTGGTACCTTCATGGTGTAATCAACTCCTCCTACAGTTTTAAATGTAGAGATTTGAAACTCTGGTTTAATTTTTTTAACAAAGCGGCCATTGAAATTTAAAAAAAATTCTTTAACAAAGCGGCCATCGACTTGCCACGTTGTCGGGCGACACTGTGGTCGGCCGACCTTTTATTTTTTTTTAATTTGCTTTTTTGGAATTTTTACCTTAATTTAACAATTTTATAAAATTTGAAAAAAGTGACACCATTATAACATCTGCAGAGTTATGAAACTTAATCTATTGAAATTACAGAAATATTCCTTTACCCCCTCCCATATGGCCCAGACCCATCCCACCCTGCAGTGGACTGCACCCAACCAACATCCCTTCCAAATCTCCAGCTTCCACTTAATACCTGTTCTATTAAAGTTGCAGATTTCCTTTGTGGATAGATGGAGAGACACAGGTCATTAATCTAGATTAGAATAATGTCATTTAGCAGCTTGTGTAAACATTGTAACTGCTAGCAATTTTAAACAAACTCCCTGAATTTAGTGTGTCTGACATTTGCAGAATGAGGTCCCCAGAGGGTGAATTTAGTGTTGCTACCCTGTACAGCAGGCTAGAATCACCAAATACACCCTCCATGGACTTAATTCTGCTTAGGCATTATCTTCTTGGAAATATCTTAAGTATCAAATTGAAATTTTGTTTTAGTTTATTTTTGAGATGGTCCGGTGCATACCTCTTTGCATGTCATCCAGGTTGAGGTGAACCATGTCCTCAACTTGTCGGACCCCATCCACTCCTCAAGGCTTTCCAATTGATCCACTGACGAGATTAACTCTTCTGAGTTTGATGACCATGCAATAGCTCTCATGTGTTTCAGGAGCTTTTCTTTATTCTCTATTTGCCCATTCTTTCCTTTATTGAGCCACCTTCCCCAGCTCTGCTCTCGGTGAAAATCGCATAGTAACACCGTTGATTCTGAAATGTATGTTGTGAGCTTTGTCAGGCTTGTTTTATAAAAAGACATTGATACAGGTAAAACTAGACACAAAATATGGGTTTTTTTAGTCAATAAATTTAGGATTAGAGTTAGGGTGTTTATGGTTAGGGTTACCTGTTGACATAATTTCAGTGCCAAATATATGGTAATGGCTACTTCATTCGAATAACATTTTGAATACGGGGGGGGGGGGGTATTGTGTTATCATATCTGAACCAAATTTGGTATGTGAGTTTATCAGCCCTATGTACAGGTCAAGTTCGAATATGGGTATGCTCTGCCAATTTTTGCGAGAGTTGTGCCCCTTTTTCGACATGTTTTACTTAGATTTCAACATTTTTTTTAATTTCTTGAACAAAGCGGCATCGACTTGCCACGTTTTCGGGGGACACTGTGGTCTTCTGACCTATTATTTAGGTGGTGTTTTTATATTTTCAAATACCTTTGAATACATTCTCCAGTGCATTGATTTCTGCCTCACAGAAATCGGTCAGAAAGTGGGTTGGCGACCAGGCCTCATTCCAATGCTTAATTTTCTTCAGCGCTTCTTCAATTGCTGGAGTTGATTCATCTTCTAATATGAATGTTCCTATGACCACATAGCGGACATTAGTCTTTATTGCCATAAAAAATAGAGGCAATGCATACTTTGTGGGTTTGTAAGTGGCGTCCAGTAGACATACATTCCCTCCATATTTCATCAGCATCAGTTTCTGCCACGCTGACTGGTATACAAACATAAATTTATGTTGCATTTCTTCATCATGTGGTCTGAAAAAATATATCGGAATTTCTACAAATTCTCTCAAATTGAAATAAGGGTGGAACCAGGACATAACTTTAAAAAAAAAACCATTCTGCGTTCATGTTCCACAATGCGTGTTCGTAAATATTTTAGATTTTAATGCAATTAATTTTTACCCATTCCATAGTATGTTAAACCGTGGCGATGTCCGAATTGCCCACTCGTCCATGTCAGGGTCACTTCACATTCAATCAAAGGCTGTGCTGGTGCAGCATTACAGATCTTGTGCCAGTGCATTCTCGTATATAATCGAGTGACCCATAGATTCCAAATATTTATGTTACACATATGGCTATAATAGTACGCAAGGCCAAAAAAAAAATTGTATGTTTCCGACAACGGAGTGAAAAAATTAGGGTAGGTAGGTAGGGAAATTTATTTTTTTTATTTTATTTTGATATTTTTTATCCACCTGCTGAAATATAGAATTACTTTGACCAAAGTGACATAAAATGCCAACTTGTGTTGTGGGAAAGTATTACTTAATAAACACAGTGGGTTATTTTTAGGGTCGGTCGATGTACGGAAACATAGCATCTTTTTTTTTTGCCTAACAGTATACTCTATAATTCAACATAAACACTCATTAATTTATGATTCCGATCATAGTAATTAACTGTCGCCAAGGGATGGGTTAAACATCTACTGTTCGTGGCACAATTGGCCTCTCGTTGAAACCTGTAAAAAAAAAAAACATAACATACCCAGGCAGAGTTATTTCTCTTGTACTGACAATAATGGTGTATCATCATTCTGCAAGAACCATCTGGCATCTGGCCTGTTAAGCTTTAATGGTTTCAGCTCAAAAGTTGTTAAATGTCACAGCCCTTTACTACATACCTGAAATAGATGTGATCATCACATCTTTCCTTTTTCCATTTATCTATTTTCAGTTGTAACTCCTCCTGGTCAATCATGGATGTTCTCAGTCTATTCAGTTCCTTGTTTTTATGATTTCGTATTGTCTCTTTTGAGGGAAAAAACCTTCTGTTGAGCTCTGATGGAATGTTGCTCTTGTATTCCTCCTTAACATGTTGTATTAGCATTGCCTGCAATTCGGAGATGAGGTTATAACAAACTATTTATTCCTTGAAAGTTATCCAGGTTTTATTTCGAACAATAAAAGTTAATAACAAGGAGGATATCTAATCTTAATAAATGGCATACATTAATACTGCTCCTTTTTATTCCCCGAAAAATTAATTTATGGGAGACTATAGAAATGGGGTCCATCCGTCACACTTTTGGATACATTCATGGCGTAATCGACTCAGTTTTGATCGTAGATATTTGAAACTTCAGAGTGTTGTTACCCACATATTGGTGATGTGCAACATGTATATAGATGACGATTATTATTGTTTTTTTTACAGTTATTGACCTTTTTATGTTTACCCATACCATAGTATGGTAAACATAGTGTCGTTGCCCAGATTGACCACTCGTCGTTAGTCCGTCCGTCTGTCTGTCTGTCTGTAGACACTTTACGCATGGTGCGATAACTGAAATATTTTCTATCTGATCGGAACCAAATTTTGTATATGAATTTCTCAGCACCAAATACAGATCGAGTTCGAATATGGGTTTGATCAGAGTTTTTTTTACGGAGTTATGGCCCTTTTTCAAATTAGAATTTATGCATGCTGCCATAACTCAAAAAGAAATTATCTGACCATAACCAAATTTGTTATGTGAGTTGCTCAACCCAAAATACATACCGAGTTCGAATATGGGTTTGATTCGATATTTTTTAATGGAGTTATGGCCCTTTGACATAGAATTCATGAATGCTTCGATAAATCAACAATTTTTCAACTGATAGGAACCAAATTTTGTATGTGAGTTTCTCAACTCAAAATACAGATCGAGTTCGAATATGGGTTTGATCCGGTACTTTTTACTGGAGTTATGGCCCTTTGATTATTTTATTCATCGCTAAAATATATCAAAGATACACAGGTGGCACTGTCTAGATAGTATCTAATAAATCAGGTTCAGGATGCTATAAGTTGTCTCTCTCTTGTGTCTTCTCACACAGAGATATTATCCAGTTACAATACCATGAAGTTGTCTCTCTCTTGTGTCTTCTCACACATAGTTAGTATCCAGTTACAATACCATGAAGTTGGTTATCTTGTATTGAGTTAATTAACTGCTAGGAGATGTGTTGGCTGTATCAGATATACTTTATACTCTATAAGTATCTCTGGCCATATCATAGGTGGAATGTTTATACTATTATATTTTATATGCATGGTTATTTAAATTTCATCTTAAAGGCATAATCTGGTTTCATTGTTTAATAGCATTACCATTGGAATTTTGTTGGTTTCATGGGAAGACAATCAATTTAACATAAACAAATATTAAAAAACTTTTATAATAATAAACAAATAATTTAATTAAAAAAAAAAAAATTGTCATTGACACTAATTTGTTTTAGTTGTATTCCATTAATAAGGTGTGATGTCCTGTATTGAAAATGTGAAGATTTTATTGCAATAGTTGCATGTAATATAATGATATCAATAAATTGACATGTGAACATCCAATATCCAGAGTATGAGAATACCTTTAATAGATGTCATTCCAAGCAAAATCTGTTATTAATTGAGTGATGACATATGTTACATAGCTCTAGGGGGGTGGTTGTATGAAGGTAAAGATGAACAACCTGCTGGCTGGATAATTGTTCATCCTATCTGTCAAATTTATTAATGGCTAAACAATTGGATCTCGCAGTGAGAGGTCCTTTTGTGAATAGGGACAGAGTTATGAGATTTAAAACGACTCCTCCCCCACCCCAATTACTTTAACCCCTTCTTAAGACAAATTATTTGACCTTTTGATTTTAAGTTAGGTACTGATATATGTATTACTGTGATCATATCTTTGACCAATTATCAGTTATAGCTAATCGCTATCGCCAAGGTATGGGTTAAACATCTGCCGATCGTGATCGGCCTCTCGTTTGACTTTCAACATGTTTTTTAATTTCTTTAACAAAGCGGCATCGACTTGCCACGTTTTCGGGGGACACTGTGGTCTGCTGACCTTTATTAGTTTATTTATGGAATATCATAGGAGCAGTGATATTTCAACTGTTGTCTTCGACTCTACGGTCATCACACTACATATATTATTTAAATGTTCCCATTAAATTATGGTAATGCACAAACGCCTAAAAAGCCCAAAATGTTAAAATCCTTGAATTGACTGCTGGAACCTCATTGAAACTCCTTGAATTCATACACCAGAAATGGGCAGATACCTTGAACTGACTGTTACCTGTATCACTGATGTCTTCCTCTGTCCACTTTGGACATATTCCTTTATCTTCCCGCACAATTCTGGGTCCAAAGGTTGGGACAGTAAATTTGCCTGTAATGCAAAATAAATTATGTAATCAGTCTTTTTCCAAATAAAATAGATCACAAGGCAGCAAGTTTTGTGATGAGATGTTATGAAACTTGTATATCTAAATGTAGAAATCAGGATACCCAAGTAATATGTTTCTATTTGAGCAATAACACAATTATTGATGATCCCTGATAGTGAACTAAACCAATCATCAATAGTTAAGTGTGTTTTTAGACATCATAATGGAGTCATGTGGGCTGAAGTGTAGTGTTTTTGCACTGAGTACTAGCAGTGGAAATGTGGCTAATGAAAATCTAACACTATCTACTAACCGTAACCAGAGTTAACATGTTCAAGATAAAATATAACTTCATTAACTTGCCACCATGGCTGTAAACCTACAATGGCAACATATTTACACTCCTGTACAACCTTTGCAAATAAAAATATCCAAATACTGTATGTGCTGGTGCATTCCCTTATACATACGAGTCTAACGTAGGTAACCTCGTGTCTATAAGGGAATGAATGCACTGTTACGCAAAACTTCTGGCAGCTCCAGTCATGGAATGGTTAATGATTTAAGACGTATTTAAGAAAATATTTTGCTCACATATCCTGTTAATGGATGAGTGTGTTCGTCTGTTGTTGGGAGCTGAACTAACACTTCTTCTTCTGTAATCCCGAACCTTTCATTTGAAACTGCTTCTCGTAAAATCTTTGAACCTTTCTTTCTGTGATATTCTGTATCTGATGTTATCTGGAAATATTTGTCAAGAGTTGGTCCATTTATATGTCTAAATTTGTATTTTGTGGTATACTCAAGTAGGCAACACATTTATGCAAGATTTACAACCTATAGAAATGCCCACCGTCGTGTCTCGCAAATAAATCATCCTCTCCGATACCCAGTTTTGAATACAGAGAATTAAAACTTAAGAATGTTGTTACCAATATACCATATCTTATTTTAGTTATTCCCCTTACTATAGACAAATTTTAAACAACAGTAAATTGTAGAGCGATTTATCGTGTCATAGCTTCAATTTCAATGACACCTGGTATATGGTATGCTTGACATTGGTGCCTTTTTCACATGTGCCCAATGCAAAGGCCTTGTGTTCTTTCAGGAACTATTTTACTTATTAGTAACAAATATCTGTTTTCTTTCACCTTGAATTCAGGGAATCTTATTATCTTCTTCATGCATATCTTGGCTGTACAACCAAATTTTATTGTGTTTTGGATCATCCGTCTCTTTTTTTACATCGCCCTCAGCACCAGCAGTCATTTTCTTCTGTAAATTATAAAATTTTAATTTAGCAACTCATTCAGCAAATTAAATGCTAAAAATATGGAATGGTCCATTATGTTATTTTTTTTGGACTTGTACTGAGCCATTATCCTTGTAATCAAATGTCTGCTTTGATTTGACCATACCAATTATCGCTGAGTTATGCCCCTTGGTTTGCATACGAAACAGCTCCCCCACCCCATAGTTGTCGAAAAACATGGCCACCAGCATTCATCCATCTTGGGATTTTTCTCTTCGCATGACTAAATCCTTTGGCGGACCCTATACAGATGACATTCCTCATCAGATAGTCAACAGACTTCATATTTATATTTGGTATGAACTCTAGATGGTAGCTCCCAAAATTATTTTTCTAATTCCATAGCAAAATATGATTTTAATTGCCATATTCCTAATTACTCCATTGTCTGTCACACCTTAAATTGAAATGTAGGATTTAAATATCAAACCTTTTCTTTTTTTGTCGCGTTTCTGTCCTGCCCATGACGACAGTCGAGATAGCATCTCCCAGCTATCACATATGGCACCATAGCAGTGGTTTGATTTTCATTCTCCCAGAACACATTATAGCTCTTAGTCGTTGATACTGAAATATAAAGAGAACTTTATACTATAACTGATTTATAACTTCACTTGCATAATTATGAGGTGATGCCATTTAAATCCCACCTGTAATACTAGTGAAATTAGAAATTTGGGCAGAACTCTCCCTAGAGGCGCTGGCCAGATAATTCACCCCGCCCGTAATACCAGTTAAATTGAAAATTTGGGCAGAACTCTCCGTAGAGGCGCTGGCCAGATAATTCACCCCAGTGTGACCCCACCCATAATACTATTGAAAATTAAACATTTGGTCAGAACTCTCCCTTGAGGCGCTGGCCAGATAATTCACCACACCCGTAATACCAGTTAAATTGAAAATTTGGGCAGAAGTCCCCCTTGAGGCGCTGGCCAGATCATTCACCCCACCCATAATACCAGTTAAATTTAAAATTTGGGCAGAACTTTCCCTTGAGGCACTGGCCAGATCATTCACCCCACCCGTAATACCAGTTTACCAGTTAAATCGAAAATTTGGGCAGAATTCTCCCTTGAGGTGCTGACCAGATCATTCACCGAACCCGTAATACCAGTTAAATTCAAAATTTAGGCAGAACTCTCCGTAAAGGCGCTGGCCAGATAATTCACCCTACCAGTTAAATTCAAAATTTGGTCAGAACTCTCCCTTGAGGCGCTGGCCAGATCATTCACCACACCCATAATACAGTTAAATTTAAAATTTGGGCAGAACTTTCCCTTGAGGCGCTAGCCAGATAATTCACCCCACCCGTAATACTATTGAAATTGTAAATTTGGGGGAGGGGGTGGGCAGGGTGAAAACACTGGTCATAGCCCAGCTCTTGTGTGGTACTGTATTATATAACATTTATTTACAATTCATTATTTAGTGATTTCCATTTGTTTTGACTTTATTTTTTTCAGTACGCAAAATGTATGTCAGTATATTATTTGATGTAATATATATATAGTTATGTAATTAAATAAAAATATAAAAATACATTGTTTGTTTGCGCTCTTTAGTCCCCCCCCCCCCATATTTTTGTTTTGTTTTGTTTAAACCTTCCTAAATACCATTTATACATTTTCTTGTATATAAAATAATAAAAATGAGATAAAGTTCATATTTATTATTTTATACCCAGGAAATTATACAAAACTTGCAAGAGATGTATCATCTTTAACCCCTTTTCTATACTTTGCTAATTCATTGGCTTAGAAGTTGTTGGAAATTGTCAAAACCCACAGATTAATATCAAAATCTATAGTAAAATATGATAGCATCACTTTAAGTTTAAAGGGGTAGTGTACACTAAATCGTGTTATATATGGGACCATCACCTTTTTACTCAGCAGAATATATGCAACAAATGAATGAATTTGACTGAGCCATGTATTGGGACAAAATACATGAAATCGCTCTATTAGTATTAATGATGTAATTTGTAAACGACATTCTAATTATAATGAAATTATATGACTCCAGCCATATATTCATTATTATAATTAGCCCACCATGTTGTTTGCATCAAAATGTTCATACTTGTATAGCACTTGGTTCATGAGTATTTTAACAATGAATATCAGTTATTTTTTACACCAAAAAAAATCCAACAACTGTCCTGTTGACCTGGTCTTACAATTGACATGTAGGGGAAACTGGGGTGGAGTGGAGATAACTCCATACCATCGATGAGTTGCCTCATCTATGGATTCTTGTGATGCTCATAAGATGTCCCAAGCACATATGACATGAATCAAACGTGTAGCAAGCATATTAAAAAAATTTTATGTGAAAAAAGGAGGAATCTGAGCAATTTTTTCCGAACACAACATTTTGAAATATTCAAAGTACATATGAGAGATATTTTCTTGCCGACTGAGCTCTGAAAAAACTGTGTTTGGGCTTCAAATTACATATCTGTTTCAATACCTTAGCATAGGCATGTTGCTAGGATATTGACTCAACCGATATATGACCATGTTGGGTAGAGTGGGACATGGCTTGGTGTACATTGGGACGGTTAGTTACAGTAATGTAGAGTTGAGCAGATCTTTGGAAAATACCATTCCTGGTTGCTTTTATCTTCTACATGTAGACCCCCAACAGAAAGTTTTAAAATTATTTTGTCAGATTAGAATTGGCCATATGATGGCATATGCCATGGATCGACACTGTGTCCCACTCCTCCCCGATTGAGTGGAAGTGTCAATAAAACAATGTTTTAACTATATAAATGTGTGTTACCACAGAACGAATGTCCCTCTTTGAATGAATAACTGTTTCTGTTGTTGTTATGGGGTATGTTATTGAATTCCAATGGGTGACCCACTCTACCCCATGACCCCGGGGAAGTACTGAGTCATCACACAAAATAGGGTATTCAATTACATCAACAGACAACTCTAATATGCCATACCGGGTAGGCCTTTATTAGGCTTTAAAGGCTTTATACCAGTATATTATATTGTCATTATTGACACCCCACCCCCTCGAAATATTTGACAGTCAAAATTCACAATGGGCTTTGCAGTCACAATGTTGTTATTGAATATAATGTTTTCAGTAGTAATTTAGTAAATATTGAGCAATAAATGAATAATTAAATTTATAATAATAATACTATTAATATTTTTATATTATTAATAGTTTTAATACCACAGCACTGTGACTGTGAGCACAGGCCCCCTGGGGAAAATTGCTAAAATACAATTATAGACTATAGACTAGTCTATACCACTTTTATAGTCTATAGTGGTATTTTAGTAATTTTCCCCAGGGGCCTCGTGAATAATCCCATAAATGATACTTAAAGGGGTACTGTACCCAAGATGTTGTTGTTGGTTTCTATAATCCCCGAGTCGGAGAATAAGGTAACAACTTTTCCATTTTTTGAAAGTCTGTTGAGTACGAAGTATTGTTACGGATGGCAAATTTACCGGAATGCAAAAATACAAATTGTCGTTGTCGAGTAATTTTTGTACAGTTTTCAACCAAATGAATCAAATAAACATTATATTATATGCTTAGTAGTCCCATATACTCATTTAAGTTAGTGTATGGTCACTAGTCAATGAGTGGCTTGGGTTTTCTCCCCGTATAAGCATAATGTTTCCAAAGATCGTGTGTGCAATTGTTTTATTAATCCAGTATCCCTCAATTATAATTTGATTACGTTTTGTACACGGAAATTCCAATTTTAAGAGACGCCATTTTATGGCTGGAGCCATAAAATCAATTTATATTAAATTATTAACTTTTAAATTATTAAATTTTAAGATAGCCTATTAACCTGAGCGTTTACAGAATACATCTTCGACTCAAATTACTTATATTTCTATATAGTATCGATAATAGATCGTTGTTATCACCGGGAATTTATTGAAAATGGCGTACAGTACCCCTTTAAGGCTTAAGCCATAACCATCCCTTGTGACTGAGTATACATTTGCATTCAATTGCCAGTGTGAGTCTGTGACACTGACAGTTAATTCAATCAATGGGACATAACTCAAAATTCTTATTAGCAAATGTACAACAACATACATCCTTCAGAAAAGCCTTTTTCAGTTTTCCACCCGGAAAACTTCGAAATTGTTCTCTTTTCATATGCTTGGATAAATTTAGCAATGTCATTGAAATTTATCCTATGAAAGTTTTCGGCCGTCATTGTTGTTTGGTTTTTGGCCAACGCAAACTACAATTACGTATCTTAGATACACTTAACAACGAAGACGCTGAATATTGCATTGTGGGATTGGGAGAAATTTGGTAACGATTTCTCGACCCGCTCTGATTTCGCCCCACCTCCATCTGACGGATGATACGGAACGCTCACCCATAATTACATGGGTATTGAGACATTTAACATATTTACATGGTATATGGTTATATATATTATATACATGGGGCAGGCGGGATTATTGCAAACTGTACCATGCACATATGCCATATATAATTATTATAATATAATACTAATAGGTTTTAGTACTATCTGCCCAGGGTAGCTTCAATTGTCTCATCGGAATTGCTCCGTTTTGGGCAATCGAAAACAATCATGGATTCGCGAAAATTTCTAAAAATTCGATGTACGTGTTTTCTCCCAGATAATCGCATTAAATCGTGTTAGCTGATAGTCTCCACAATTACGAATTGGTCGGTTGTAAGTTTCGATAAATTTTCGTCATCAAATATATATTTTAGTTTTATAATTCCATTAAGTTAGGCAAAGGTGGTCGGAATTGCCATGTGTGCTGATGTTTTTCGTTTTTGGCTCGGCCGGTCGTTGGATTATTGCTGCCCTTTAATGGTGTGTAAATGGCACTGCCTGGTGGTACATTATGAATACACTGTGAATAAGGCTGCTTATTGTTACAAGTCATAATACAATCTGAGTCATTGATAAACCTAGGCCTACTCATATACAGTCATAAAATATATATAACATAACAACAACATTTTGGTTTATTCATTCAGTAATGATAAAATAATGGTTGCTTAACAAACAATTAATTGGACTGGAGCCACTACGTATTGGTTTACAATGGTAAAATATGTTTTCATGAGCTGTCTGCCACGTTACTAATAATATTAGTAAATGGGAGGGGCATTTATCTCCATACCTTTATAAAGGGAATGAGGAAGAAATAAGTTGAATTGTCAACATTTATCACAAGGTCAGGAGTGTATCGGTCATAATTAGGGGCGCACCAAGGACATATCAGACCAACACACATGACATGCGTCACACTCAAAGTCCCGCTTATGGTTTAGTGCACGTATATCACCTGTGTCGGTCAGCCATGTCCCAGTTGTGCCACCGATGACTATCTCATATGCTCTAATCGCAACAACAACAACTACTACTATTTAAATTGGTGTGCCTAGACTCAGTTTAATTTAAACTCTCTGCTTACAAGCTTATTAAACTCACACATCTTTCTCAAATGGACTACATCATTATTATTATTAAGTATTTCACTCATTACTATAGTGTTTGCTCTTCGATTAACGAAGTTTGTCAAGAGTCGTTGGCGGGCCTTTGAGAATTTTTGACATTCTACGATTATAAAAGATAGTGGAATTCATTGCCAATTTAGCCCGATTGACATAATGTGCGTTTTCTTTTATTTATTTTAAAACCACTCCAACTGCCGGTTTCAACTGTCAATTTATGATTTCCAGTTCTGAATTTGCATAGAAGAATTCAATTACATTCATTCAACCTATTCAGATAAGTTTCAAATGTTTGAAAATTCGATAGATTCTGCCGCAACTTGAATTAATACTGGTTGATTCACACCTACCTCTAAACTGATTAATTAGGCTGCACTTAAGGACTTACCTAACCCAATTTCCCAAAAATAGATTCTGCCGCGACTTGAATTATTAATGGTTGAATCACACCTACCACCAAACTGATTAATTAGGCTGCACTTAAGGACATAGCTAACCCAATTTCCCAACAATTCCCAAAAAAATTAGTATAATGCATGATGGATTATGTTGCAAAGACTAAATGTGAAATTTATAGAGGATTTTAAATCTATTTTTTTCCCGAACCCAAATCCAACAAACACAAAGTCCATATCTAAGAAAAAAATATGGGAATGTGTACTGAACACTGAAGAATGATGAACAATAAAAATATATTCATATTTACCGAGCAGCGTTCTTTGATAAATTTACTCAGAACCACTTGTTTACTAATGGTAGATTTACTTTCTCAGTAATGCTGCTCAGAAGATGACACCTGATGGGTGGATTATGGGTCACCTTGTGTCCAGTGTAGCTGGGATTGTTATCAGCCTGTGTGGCCAGTGGACTGTAAGGGATTATTCCATGATTGATGACCTATTTAGTGGTTACAGGGTGGTGTGCTAAATTGAAGCTTAAGAAATTATATTATCAACTCACCGCTGTCAATAGTTAACCAACTGATGCCAGCTCCCAGTCAGCCACGTTTGGGAAGTGAATCTATCATTTGTAAACAGCTGGTTTAATTAAGTTTTTCAAAGAACACTTGGTAAATATGAATAAAACTTTATTGTTCTCAGTATTCAGTACACATTTCCATATTTTTTTCTTAGAAATTAATTTTGTGTTTGTTGGATTTGGGTTTGAAACAAATATTTTTTTAAACCTCTATAAAGTTCACATTATGGATCTGCATAATCGGAATAGTACATTTTGGTAATTTTCTTGCTCGCTGTTGACAACCTTGCACCAATATTTAATCAATTTTGTGCTAGTGTGGATATCAAGCGGTAATACACCGGTTTCACTATAAATCATGAAGCTAGGGTTTGAGGGCTTTAGCTTCAAAATATGTTTGATAAATTTTCTCTAGACTGTCTCCAAAACATCATTATTCCCGAAACCCCAGATCTCACTTCCATACAGAAGGATAGGGAGAACATGCGAATCAAATAAATCAAATCGATTACTTATAGTCAATTAGTGTTTCCTTGATTTTCTTATTATTCTGTACATGCTCGAGTGGATTTTTCCGCTAAAATATTCTTTGCCGAAATAAAAGATCCTGTTCTACAGAAAGTGATACCAAGGTAGATAAATTTTGTAACTACTTCAATTTTCTGGCCCTTAAAATAGAATTTAGTATTATTTTATAGTGAGTTTTTTTTTTAGAAGCACATAATTTTGGTGTTTTCCACAAACCACTGTCAGTTTCCACTTGTCACAGTATTCCTCAAACCGGCCAAGCAAATATTTCAAGTATCTTGTACTTTCGGCCATGAGTACTGTATCGTCAGCATATAATACAATGAAGATTTTGTATGTACTCATTGAGTGTTCTCTCTATTTCATTATTGATAATGCACAGTGTGTTAATTTTACATGCTTGTAAGTATGTTTCGAGGCCATTAATGTACAACGAGAAGAGCAAAGGTGATAACATTCACCTTGCCTGACCCCTGCAAGACATGGGAAGTAGATTGATTGCTCACTGCCAATTTGTACGCGGGATTTTACATGACTATACATGTTAGTAATTATCCTGAATATTTTCCCAATAATTTCTGTTTTTATAAGTTTGTACGATGGGCCATGTCTCCGTGCTGTGTCAAATGCTTTTTGAAGATCAATCAATGCAAAGAATAATCTTTTTTCCATGCTAAGTTCGAACAATATATAGAGGGCAAAGATGTTTTCCGATGTGGAGTAATTTTTACGAAAGCCGGCTTGGTTTGGTGAAATAATTTCATTTTCTTCTGTGAATTTGTTAAGTCGAATAGTTAATATTTTTGTAAACAGTTTTCCTAAGCAGCTGAGAATTGTTATAGGTCTAGTTATTCGGATTTGAGGCATCACCTTTATTTTTATATATTGGGGCGATTGTTCCAGTAACTCAGTCTTCGAGTATTTGCCCGGTATCTAGTATAACGATAAATATTTGGCAGTAAACATTTAATAACAGTTTCGAAGATACTTTAATGTGTTCGTTCTGTTCTGTACACGGTCATTTCCACAGGACTTACGTTTTTTGAGTTGTCTTATGGCATATGATACTTCATCATGTGAAATAGGTCTATTGAGGTTATTTCCGGTCTCTGTACTAAATGCTTTAGTGATATAATTTTCTATTTGTGGGTCATTGGTATGTGTTGTGGCAATGACATTAATTGTTTTTAAATAGTCACTGAAAATCTCAAGATTGACCCCACTATGGGGGCGGGGTTTAAAATATGATTTTTTTTTAAACTGTTAGGTTCTGATTTTTTCATTGAAGCTAGATCTTGTTATATTAATGTTCCATGCGATTTGATTGCTCCATCCATTTCACATTTATAGACATGACATGCGTATCGCATATTTTGTTATGTATGGTTGTTTCGCTTGGTTTTGTGTTGTCTGGTCGCTTGTCGATATTTTACGCTGGCAGTCTGACATGACTTGTTAAACCAGGCTTTATGTTTACTATTCCTGGCCGCCTTCTTATTGGGGGAGATCTTACATGTATATGTTCCCAGAGTTTTTTCAGCGGACGAAACCAGACTGTCAGTCACTGAGCTAACTATGCTATTCAATTGGTCAGTACTAGTAACATTTATACGAACATCGATTAATGTATTGCTGAGTGTCAAAATTTTATCATTATTAAAATTTGCTATAAACTCCAGTTCACTAATTTGGTCCCATTGTTTTTACGCAAGAGGGTTTTATTGCGGATTCCATATTGCATGTATTTTGGCCAATTTTTTGGGGATCGGTCTATGTTTTCGAGGTGTAATACCGTTTTGATTAGGCAGTGAATATCTGAGGCAATATTGGTATAGTAAAGTACAACACAGTTCTCAATTATGGGTAGGGCAGCTGCAGAACATGTGTAGTCAACGACAGATGCATGGCGGAATGCAAGTTTTCCAACACCCTGATCATCACCAGCCCGGCCATTTAATATAATCCAGCCATTACATAGGCATTTTTCTAACAATGTTTTCCCGTATTGATTTTTGGTGGGGTCTTGACTACTTCAATCCACAGGCATATTGGTTAGCTCTGGAAAAAATAGTTGGTCAATATTCATATTGTGACTTTCAGGAATATTGGGCAGGGGTACTTCATCTATGTCTATGCCAGTTTGAGATGCAGTTCGTGGGTTCAGATCCCCAGTAAGAAAAATATAAGGGGTTCGATTCATGAGTGTCAAATGCTCATCTTCGATTTCAGTGAAGGCTTCCTTTGATGTATACCTGTTGCCTTCTGGTGGAACATAAATGGCTCCAATTATTACATGGAATCCAAATGATGAGTCGTGTTTTGTGATTTCAACCCAGCTAACAAATTTAGATTTTGTTTCAATCATGTTACAGAAATTCAAAAACTTATCATTTATTCCAATTACAATACCACCAGATTTACAAGTAGAAATTTTCGTCCGGTTCTTCATGTAAAATTTGAAGCCTGTCAGCTCTGGCTGGTCGCAGTCATCGGTTTTAGTATCCACAAAACAAAGTACATCATGCTTATTGCATAGCACTTCGAATTCTGGGTATTTCAATCTTTTCTGGAGTCCACACACATTTATCGTTAGTGTCTGTAGGTTACATGGGGATTTAACAGGCACACTGTTTTTGGCATATATTGTGGATGGGGGACATTTTTCATATACATTTGTGTGTGTTTAGAGTATTGTCACAAACCTAAATATATTCAGTTTTATTTGGGTTAAACCTTACCCCTTTAAGAGCAGCTGATATTGGTATATCACCAGTAGCTTCGGGCATACATTATATCCCTTAATTTATTTGATGGGAGAGAGTCCACCTTTCTTGCCATTTTGAGTTTATATGATTATGAATTTGTGGTTTTAAATCACGATGTGGGAGGTTCGTATTTTCTACAGGGAATGTCAATGCCTGTTTGGCTTCCATATCCACCTTTTCGTTTCCTGAAATACCCATATGACTAGGCACCCAGTAGAATAAAGCATCGATTCGATGTTTGGACATCATATTCTATTTCTCTGTAACTCTATGTAAAATTGGATGATCAATCCAATGATTCTTTATATCCAAAATTACAAGGAATGGAGTCTGAACATATTATTGATTTCCTTTCATCTTGCTGATAAATATATTCAAGTGCTTTTTAAAAGAGCAATAGCTTCAGCACTAAATATGGATGTTTGGTCAGGAAGACGGGATTGTATAGTCATGCTTACAAATGACAGCAGAGCAGAAGATACCATGTCAACTTCCTTAGAACCATCATTATAAACGTAGGTATAGTTTTGATGACTATCCCGGAATTCATTAAAACGTTGTTGGTATATAATGGGACTTGTTTCATTTTTCTTCAAAATATGTAATACGGAATGAACTACGGGTCGCTTTGATGGCAACGGGGGTGCTCTTAGTAATATATATTACTTTATTTCAGACTAAGAAGTCCATATTTGTAAATGCTAAAATTTCACATAAATCTGAATTTTCTACACACACTTGACATATACACTAAATTTCGCCAATGGTTATATAAATTAGATCTATATATAATATCTGAATTAGCAATTTCAGAGAGTATATAATTGTTGGATTCATTCACACGTTCCCATAAACCAAACACAAACTTTCTCCTTAGCATATCAAGTGTCATCACACAGTCAGAAACAAACATTCCACTCGCACTACATCTTCTATCATAACACAGTCTATACGCGTTATTGTAGCATACTTTCAGTTTAGTTAAAGTTTTTCTTTTGAATAACACCCACATATGAGAGCAATATAGTGGGGTGATGTATCGTTGAAAGAGGAATGATTTCACCTGCTGTGAGCATTTAGAAAACCTCCTCATTAAAGTGTTCACTCTCAAACAAACTGCCGGATATTGACGTTCAATATCACCATCGTCGGATAAATCGTTAATGACATGTCCCAGATATTTAACCGAATCCACAAATCTGAGTTCTTTCTCACCGAGGAACAGTTTGGGGAAAGTACTTATAGGTAAACTTTTTGGAATGAAGGTCATGGCTACCGTCTTTGTTGGATTAAATATCAGGTTGAGCCTGTCACCTTCACAAGCACATATGTCTAAGAGCTGACGCATTCCAGAAAGTGAAGGTGATATAAGACACAAGTCGTCTGCATATGCCAGATGATTCACGAGTTTGGGACCAATCATACAACCAATGTTTGTCTTATTGAGTTTATGACTTAGCTCGTCCAGGTACACGTTGACTAGACAGGGACTTAGTATACTCCCTTGTCTGACACCACTTTTTGGATGGAATGAGGAAGAAATGGCATCTCCCCAACGAATCTGAAATAGCTGCTTATCAAATCAAATTGAGAGAAGTTTGATGAATGTATCAGGAACACCTCGCCGAGCAAGAGTTTCAAACAGCACTTTCTGGTCGACCCGATCAAAAGCCTTTCTGGCGTCCGTGAAGCAAACGAACACTGGTGTATTCTTTGAGTTGTAATACCTAATACATTCTTTTAGTAAAAAAAATGCACATGTCTGTAGAATATTTTGGCTTAAATCCAAATTGGTTGTCGACCGTTACTAATTTATCCGAGCAGTAATTATATATTAGTTTCTCGAGTATTGTAGAAAATACACAGGAAAGTGCGATTGGTCAATAATTATCTCGGTCAGAGATATTTTTGGACTTATCCTTCACCACTGGTACGATTGTCACTTCAAGCATTTTTTCTGGGAGATGTCCTTGTTTTATCATCGCATTGCAGATCACCACTAAGTGTTTCCAAATAGTTCTATCACAAAACTTTAAATCTTCCGGTGTAATGCCATCAGGGCCTCCAGATATTCTCATTTGTAAAGTACCCATTACTGCCTGGACATCACTTTTTGAGAAGAACACTAGTTTATCATTAATGAAACCTTCAATTGGGTAGCTGTTATACGAGTCTTGATTATTATTGGGTGTCGGTTGATAACACATAAAGTTTTGAAAATGATCCCGCCACATATCAGCTATTTCAGCACCACCAGTTACTCCGTGAACAGTGGAGGCTTTTCCGTTGTTATTACATTTAGACACCCTTACATTTACGGAGAGAGCTCTTGAATTTGGAGCGACTGTTTCTCATTGAGTCATACACATAGCCATGTCGTGGTTTGCTGTGGTTTATCCAAGCTAGAAAACAATTTCTAGCATCAATGTGCAGTTTCTTGGTGTGGGAATTCCATCCCGGAATTTGACGAGTGTAAGACGTGGCATTAGATCGCATTCCCATGCATTGCTCCGCCGAGTATTTTAGCGCAAACAGAATACTGTTGTATATACCGTCTATATCATCAGGGGTAACATGATCAGTTCCTAAAGATTGGATGTTGATATCATTCAACATATCATAGCTCATCCGTTTGTAGTTGTCAGTTTGAGATTTAGTGGGATTTTTCCAGTTCACTTTGTTCATTGAAGGCTCGGGTTGTGTATTAGTGGTTCGCAAGAGGTCGGAGCATTCTATATCAATCAGCATCGGGGAGTGAACCGAGGTCATGTAGTCGTGGCATATGGAACTTGAGGAAATAGCAGCATTGGCGTTCTCAGTACAGATACAATGATCCAACCAGGAAACGGTACCGTGAGGTGCACTGAAGAATGTGAAATAATTTGAGGTTATACTGAGGATGTTAACATCTGAAATACAGAGCGAATTTCCACAGAACCTTTCCAGTTCCATAATATTTCCACTTCTTTTGAGAGAATCTGCATTTAAATCACCAATAACGAAAACATTTGGTGTATCAGAATTTTCTATTATCGATCCCAACATTCCCAAGTAGTGACTGTACTCTTATGTATTATCAGGAGTACCACAATTCAGGTATACACAGAGTATCAGGAAACATTTGTCACCGAGCGTAAATTTAAAACCAATAATTCTGGAATCACCGTATGTGATAAATTCATTCGACGTGAATGCCTGCTTCCTCCACAGTATGCAGTTCCCCGGTATGGACGTCCTACCAAAATGTTTGTATCACACTCTACAGAAGACATTCCTTCTGCCTCGAATTTAGGGTCAATAGATCGTAAAATAGGTAACTCGTGTTTCATCAGCCAGTGCTCTTGAAGAAGTACAATGTCAGATTGTTCATAGATATCCTTCACCGAAGCTAACGAAGATTTCACCGATCTGCAGTTGTAAGAAGACACCTTTATTATACCTTCCATTTTGAAGTTAATCCGAGTGTTATCCCATGTGGGAGGCATGTACATACTCCTTGGTCGTTTTTGTTCAAAGAATTTCCTGACAAGAATATCTGTCGGCCAAATTGAGGGGTCGAGTAGCTTCTGCATATCATCTCTGTCGGCCACAAAAATTCGGAACGAAGAATAAGTGTCATATATGGTTTCAAGTTTTTCACATTTGGTCACTTCAGTCTGCAGCTTCTTTGAAGCGAACTTTTTAACGTCCTCTGCGTTCGTATCAGGTGCCAATATAGTGATTGTCCTCTGCGTTCGTATCAGGTGCCAATCTTGATATGAAAACCGATCCTGTGATTCGGATTTTTATTCCCTTCAAAGTGGTATCCGATTAATTTCCTATTATAGGCGATTTCCTCTTTCTTCTATTTACTACTGTCTGAAATTCAGCGCTTTTGTGCGAATCAGCATAGGAAGGAGCATGTGCTATAGGTTGGCTAAGCAAAGCTCTCATGTATGGTGGAACCACTATTGGAGGAGATGGTTCTCGCCTTTCATAATAGTTCGATGGTGATACTTCTCGGGGACGCATGTACTGATTTTGTTGAGCATCATATACAGGTTGCTGCTGACCATTCGAAGCCAGCATACCTCTGGGTTGCGATCTCTTGGAGTTGTTAGAAGAGTCTCTGCGCGGTTGGTCTTGTTTCTCATAATTCAACACCTCTTTTACTCTTCCGTTGTAGCCATCTCTCGTTTTCTCTTGCATGTTATATTGGAATGCTTTACCAACTTCTTTCACTATATCTGATTTGACGCCTGAAATTATATCACGTTTGAGTTTCTCAAGCACATCGCCGCCATCATTGTTATCACTACTGCCAGTTTTCAAAACAGTCTAATGTATTGACTTTCGCCTTCATTTTGCTTATTTCGCGGAGGAGGTTCGATATATCCACATGTTCTATGCCAATGGGCGGTAACTTTGAAAGATCCAATGCAACAAATATCGGTAGATCTTCAGGGTCTGTTTCATGCAAGAGCATAATAATATCTCGAAAATTGTTTGCATTTTTATCAGCTCCTTTATGGCGTATTAGTCTAGTATTGCATGGCTTTGCCAATTCAAACAGTGTGATTTTCGCATGTTCTATCTCCGTTTCATTGAATGTCTCGCTGCATACTTTGATCATTACATCAGTGGTCAGTTTAACATATTTGTTCACAACAAAACACAATAGCTCATTAATAATTATTTGCTTCCTTGCAGAGTCGGTCTTGTCTCTGGTTTTGTCTTGCAATCTCTCGGAAGTCGTTGAACCATTAGAGTTGTCTTTGGCCATTTCGACATTCTTTGGAGTGTCCTTCGTGGGGCGACCGAATTTCTTCTGTTCACATGGTGCACACAAGTACATATCACCTTGAACCGTGAACCGTACATGTACCCCACTCGAGCAGTCTTCACAAACAGCCATGCTGTGGGGTCTTTATCTTAATTCCAACACGACTTTAAATGCACGAACTTAGGTGACGTTATTTAGCAGTAAAGAATCCAGTAACTGTGCCGCTATAGATGTCAGCAAATATTGACACAGAAGTCTAACAGGCTGTTCCGCAATCCATTCATCTATTTTCCCTTTAGATGACTTCGGCGAACATATTATTAACCGATATTTAACAGAATTTTGAGACAGAAACAGAACGTTGCCATCCACTCCATTATCACGTCATATATAATATGTACTGAGCAACATTTATAAATTCGATACCTGCATTATGTATGTGCTCTTCCATTCGCACGCCAAATAGTTGAGCCATTGTTGACGTTTTTCGAATTGAGAGACAAAGCATGGTCTGAATACACAATCATATGTCGGGTTAGATTTATTAGCTGCACGTGGAGCAGCATAATGAAGACTGAGCTTCAAACGACGATCATATAATGCTGGTTCTGTTGCTTCCATGCATAAACTCTCCTCATGAGAAGTACGAAAATCCCCAAGACACAGAGACCTCGATGGTGAATAGTATCCAGTTTCTTGGGGTATGATTTACACGAAGAGGCATACACTATTGACCCGTGGTCAAGTTTCGAGCGTATAAGTGATCTATCTAACCGTATCAGAACAGTGAAGTCAGAAACCCATGAATTGTTAAATAAAAGTTTCAACAAGATGAGTGTTCCGAGACATCGAGTTCTCAAATCCTCGATATGTGACTTGAATGTAAGTCTCCGGTCAAAACTGAGACCTATAAATTTGTTTTCACCCACAACACAAAGATGGTCCTTGGCAAGGTCTAAAACACGATGGTCATTTTGTTTACGTTTCCTACAAAAGTGCACGCTCTTCGTTTTGGATAATGAAAATGTTAAAACCATTTCATTTTGACCAATCAGTGAATTTGTTAAGACATCAGCCTGTTGTCCCGGAAATCCGTACATTATCTGCTTACAATAGAACGTGTTTAGGTTGATAATCTGCTAAGAATCGCCTCATTTTCAGTCGATAATGCTCTGAAAAAGAGAGCGTTTAGTCATATTATCGATTCTAAGCAGATTATGTCAGCACAATTACACATAAGCCAACTCACGATTTTTCATACGCTCTTTAACATGTGTCTTCGCTGTGGCCCACGCCATAAAACGAAATAACGGACATGACACCATTTTCTGCTTATTTCAGAATCATATATTCACATTTTGTACCTATTTCACTATATAGGTCGATTATGTGCGTATTTGCGAGAGGATATGTTGAAGATATATCTGCAGTTGTCGTTCTATAGTTGCCATATGCTTGCTTCTATATAGCATATTACAGAATCATCTACATATAGTGATCCTAGAACACCATTTGGAAGTGTTTTAACAATACTGTTGATCTTGATACCAAAATATGTACCAGAGGGTATATATCCATATTGAACCTCCATCTCTTGTACAAAAGGATCAGATAGTGTGGACCCAACTTTAACATAGAAGGAAGAAATTGAAAGATAGGTGTTTCAAAATTCCATAATTCCAAGTGGGGTGGTATGCATTTCCTAAGTCGAAAAAACTGTGACTGCATATTGTTTTATGAAAACTTCACGCATATAAGTTTTAAAGCGCACAAGGTGGTCAAGTTTGCTTCTATGCTATCTAAATCCACATTGTAAGTTTGAAATTAAATTATTTTATTCTAAAACCCAGACCAGTCGATCATTCAACATCCGCTCCGTTGCCTTCCAAACACACTGTGTAAGAACAATGGGCCGATAGTTAACAGGATTAGTATGATCTTTCCCTGGTTTTGGGATCGGTATAACATTAGCTTGTTGCCAAATAGTTGGGAAATTACCAAATTCCCAGATCGAGTTAAAATCTCAAAGAGAGCAGATTTGGAAGCAGTTGGCAAATGCTTCAAGTTAAAAACTGATAAGGGATGCAATCTGGGCCTGCAGCTGTATTGTGATAATGAATCTTCTAGTTCAATCAATGAAAACTTTTATTGAAAACTTTTATTGTACTCTTAAGCATTTGTAGACTCAAGATTCAATTTTGTTTTGTCCGCTATTCTCCTATGTTGTTTAACATTAGCAGTGTAATTATTTGCTGAAGAGTTTTTGGCCATGGTGGCACCCAATTTGTTAGATATCTCCCGAGTGTCAGTGTATGAGGTGTTGTCCTCTTGGAGATGTTTAACTCCTAGTCTTGTATTCTTTCCACGAATTGTATTAATCAACTGCCAAACTTTTCTCGTTGGAGTTCTGTGATCAAGACTATCGACGAAATTAGGAAATTTTGTTTCTTGTCATAGATGAGTTGTTTAGTGACAGCGCGACACTGTCTCATATTATTCGTCAGAAAGGGAACTCGACGGCATTGACGTTCTGCTCTCTTCCTGTGATGACTGGATTGTTTAATATCCTCATCAAGCCATGGCTTACGTTGAAATGAATTTATCGAGGATGTTGTGATTGTTTCTCCAGCAATACCAGTCAGTATATCACTGAAGGTGGAATTCTGGTCGACTGTGCCTGTGAAGGCATCAGGTAATTCTCGCTTCGCATCTTTTTTTGGGATAGTGTCCAATCGGCTTTAGTAAATTCTCAGTATTGATGAGGATCGGGTCTGATTTATTACGTTCAATGATAATATGAAAGTGATCACTGTGTAAATCTGTACATAACCGCAAATATTCCAGTCATGATCCCCGAAGATCCGACCTTCAGATGGTAAGATATATGGCCAGCCTGGTCTCCCGAAAATCCGCGCAATATCTGCTATAAGATTTGTTTTATGTAGATAATCTGCTTGGAATCGCACCAGTCGATAATGTGCTACAAATGAGAGCGTTTTAATCACATTATCGACTCATAGTGAGACGACTATAATCAGATTGTGTGCGGACAATTACACCACTCGCGACTTTTCACGTGTGCGATCTTTAACATGTGATTTCATTGTGGCCGCGCCATAAAACGAAATAACGGCAATGAGTCCATTATCTGCTTATCTCAGAGTAAAATAATCACATTATGTACCTATTCACGTTATAGGTCGATTATGTGCGTATTTGCGCGAAGATATGTTGTTATGGCAGTATATGTTCCATTTCCTGAATGTATACATGTTGGATTTCCGTCGTTAAAGATTCATTGATGTTGACGGCTTCAGAAATTGTCAACAATATTACCCTGCGTATATGCAGAGTGAGCTGTGTGCTTTAAAATCTCCTAGTAAAATATTTGGTGAAGGAAGTTGGGATGTGAGATTTATAAAATCTTGTTCTGTAGGAGACGACGTTGGATGTACATAAACTGAACAAACTGTAAGGCCGGATTCGTCATAGAAGGTTTAAACCTGGTCTACGTAAACCTCTAGGTTTAAACCGCCGTGAGTCAGCAAACTCCGTGGATTAAACCCGAGACCGCAAGTCTAAGTAACGCCGTCGCCATCTCTGGTTTAAACCTGGTCTAGCCAGACCAGTGATTTAGCAGTAGTGTCTCTGTATCGTCGCGATAATTAATCATACTTTCCTAATGCGGACCGCCTCGTTTTATTGATTGCGAAAATAAATAATTAAGACAGCGAACATATTTTGATTCGAAATTTATAAGCGAGAAGCTGTTACGCCGAGTTATGTAGTAACTGACGAGTTTTGTGGTAGCTCACGAGTTATGTAGTAATAATCGACGAGTTTTGTGGTAGCTCACGAGTTTTGTAGTAAAATCGACGAGTTATGTAGTAATTTCAGGTTACGAGTTTTGTAGTAAAATATCGACGAGTGTTGTAGTAAAACACAAGCTAACGAGTTTTGTAGTAATACTCGTCGAGTTTTGTAGCAACAATTTTTAGTCAGTTTCAAAGGCGCGTTTAATAAAGTCTCGTATAACATATTGTAGTCTTTATCATCAATACCATGTGGTTTGAGTAATAAAATGAAATTGAAGTTTAATTATGATCTGTCGTTATTCTTTGTTGGTTTATACGGTACCATATTCTCAATACCATGTTATATTGACAATACATAATACAATTATCTATCTATCTAGCCTTACCACCACACATACTATCGTGTGCCTTACTTTATGTATCCCTCATTGGTTGACCAGTTTGTGGGAGAGCTTACCAGCAACAAATGGACTGACGGTCCACTATTACTGTCACATGAACTGTTCGCGTTTTTTCTTTGATTATTCAACTACATGTATTATAATTGAATATGCAGAGTGTTGCTTTGTCAAATCACAAGAACGAACCAAGAACCAAGAGGTGGCATATAGTTGTCTATATTGCAAAAAAAAGTTAAACTATTATTAGTAACAATAACTGTATGGTACGCATGCATGACTCGCAGCTCTCTTTTGTTTCACGGCTACTGTTGGTTGCGTTTATTTCTTAGAGTGCACAAGCCGCGAATCCATTATGCACTGACAGAAAAATGACGAACCACATTTGGTTTTCCCACCAAGATAGATAGTTTATTCTATTTCACCAATACAACATGGTATTAAGACATAGGACGAGACGTTTGACGTAATGGGGGCCAGGTGCAAGTTAATAACATGGCCATAGTATTTCTATGTACGAAGTTTGGCTCAGATCTGATGAGAAACGACGCAGCAGTAACGAGGGACCAACATCAAGTTGAGCTACAACGTCATTAACGTCCACCACACAAACACTTACACAAAAAACATTGCATTTACTATATACGATTTTATTAAGTCCAAACCCGCCTTTGAAACTGACTAAAAATTGTTGCTAAAAAGACTCGACGAGTATTACTACAAAACTCGTTAGCTTGTTTTTTACTACAAAACTCGTCGATATTTTACTACAAAACTCGTAACCCAAATTACTACATAACTCGTCGATTTTACTACAAAACTCGTGAGCTACCACAAAACTCGTCAGTTACTACATAACTCGGCGTAACAGAAGCACTCACACATATAAAGCGTGTGAGGATAAGTTTTTGTCAATTTCGATATTTTTTTTTGCGTTTTATAAGCTTAAACCGGCACTAAACCATCTAATTCGGCGGTCCAGCTTCACAGAGGCTAAACTTGAGATGACGAATCCGTCTTTTCTTTATCGCGGTTTAGAGTTTAAAACAATCAGTCAAAGGGTGGAGCTGTAAATAATCTCGAGTCAGGGCGTGGCGACTGTCGACTGGTGTTAGCATGTCACAGTTGATTCATTTGCACGCGATCTTTGCTCAGATATGGACGTGTTCCTTCAATATGATTTTTACAACTTGTGGCAATAACAAATACTGGTGTTTTCTACGAATTCCTTTGAAGGGTTCAACGTTTTAATTTTGACACCAAAACGATGCTACTGTATGACCAGATATGCTATGCTATACACATAGTTTGTCATTCTAAACTTATATTGCTATATGAATAAAATTTGATAACTTATTTTGATGTAGATCATGCCGCAAAGCTCAACTCTGGCTACGCCCATAAATTCCCATAATATTCCACCAGTTCAAAACCTGGGAACTTTTTGATTTTCTGCATGACGGGAAATTATGACATCGGAAAAAACAACGCATGTAATTTATGGCTGTATTAAAAGCTGTCCCACTGCATGGTTGCCCGCTTCTGGTGTGGACTCATAAACAAATTGCCTTTACTTGACTGACCTCTTGGTCCTGGATTGACTCGATTATGGAGCCTTTGTTCGGCGTCAGAGGGGCATGCGATAGGAGCTTGCGACATTTTAATCATTTGAACATTTTAATTAAAAAACAAATAATTAAATTTTAAAATACAAATATTAATTTACATTTTGTTTCTTGTTAGATTCAACTCCTTACTCAATTTAACAACACAATTTTTTCTAAATTAAATTTTCCTAATTTTTAAATCAAGTTTTTACACCGTTATACCATCCGAGTCACCACACCTAATTTGATTGGAATCGTGCTAGGGGTATTGGAGAACAGTTGCGAACAGACAAACGTACATACAGATAGACAGCTCATATACCCTTTAATGTTTACAGATATACATGTAAATACACCAAATATTGTCTTTGCGGGTAAAGCAACTTCCAGAAAATCTATCACAAACAAAGTGATGAACAGCGCGTGAAACTCGTATCGAGAGACATGCCCTTTGTCAGATTGACTTTAACCCAGATTGAGGTCGGATTAATGGTCAATCCATTGAGCGTGCACGCGTTCGCGATAATTTATGAAGTGTCAATAACCATGTTATTACACGCTTGTTCCAAGAAGTACAGTGTTATTGCTGTTCCATATTTACAAATCCGTATCTCGTTGACGTAAAATGACGTACATGACGTTCGCCTCAACCATGAAACTGGAACTATTTAAATAAAAGATTCATCAAACATGACAAACACGCCCGGTATGAGCCTAAATAGACCTTCCAATCCTGTATTTTTAATGCACGTATTCTAGGACGCGAAGCCTCTCGTTCTATCCTTCCGCGGCAGCACTCGTGCCGTATCGACAAACCCATTTACACATCGTGTCCTTTTGTGTATATATCAGCCTGTCGTTTAGTCCGATTTGTAAGAGGGAAGTTTGACTGCATGCTGATATCACCGAATCGAATTGTCAATTAGCTGCAACTGAACGACAAAAACGCCCATTAGTCCCGGCTTGGCTGGACCGCCTATGTAGATTTAACCCAGGTTTAAACTCGGAGATGACGAATCGGCTCTAATAGTTTTAGATAGTGTAATTTTTATTGCAACTGCTGGGATATTTGTATTCAGTTGTACAGCGTTATGAATGACGGTATTGTTCACCTAGATAGTTGAGTCACATGTGGCCCTACCATCTGTTGAACAAATCCTCGTGAAAATACGCACATAATCGACCTATACAGTGAAATAGGTACATACTGTAATTATGAAATAAGCAAATAATGGAGTATTCCCGTGGTTTCGTTTTATGGCGCGGGCCAAAGTTATCTCCTTAGAATAGCCTCATTATGAGTAGTAGATAATGTGACTTAAACGCTCTCATTTTCAGCACAGTATCGACTCAAACTTAGGCATTTCTCAGCAGATTATCTACCTAAAAGAAGTTCTATTATAAGGAGATAATGCGCTTGTTATCGAGAGAACATTTCGAGTATATTTGATAATTGTTCAGAGATATAGATGCCCGATTCGTCATCTCCGGTTTAATCCTCCGAGTTTAAACCTGGTTTAAACCCCCATTGGCGGTCCAGACGAACCGGGACTAAGTGGGCGTTTTTGTCGTTTAGTGGCCAGCTGATTGACAACTCCAGTCGGTGATATGAGCATGCAGTCAAACTACCCTGTTACCAAGCGGAACAAAAGGCAGGCTGATATAATGCATATTGACACGTCCTCAATTATCACGTGCGAATGAATCAACTGTGACATGTGTTCAGTCTGCAGTCGCCACTTCGATACGCCCTCAGTCGAGATTATTTACAGCTCCACCCTTTGACTGATTGTTTGACAATTCTAAACCGCGATGAAGAAAAGACGGATTCGTCATCTCAGGTTTAGCCTCGGTAAAGATGGTTTAGCTGAACCGCCGAATTAGATCGTTTAGTTGCCGGTTTAAGCTTATAAAATACAAAAACAATATCGAAATTGATAAAAACTTATCCCCACACACTTTATAGGTGTGAGTGCTTCTCGCTTATAAATTCCCAATCAAAATATGGTCGCTGTCGTAATTATTGATTTTCGCAATCAATAAAACGAGGCGGTCCGCGTTAGGAGAGTACGATAAATTATCTCGACGATACAGAGACACTACTGCTAAACCACTGGTCTGGCTGGACCAGGTTTAAACCAGAGATGACGAATGCGTCACTTAGACCTGCGGCCGCGGGTTTAAACCGCGGATTTTGCTGACTCACGGCGGTTTAAACCTAGAGGTTTACGTAGACCAGGTTTAAACCTGAGATGACGAATCGGGCCAGAGTGTTTCACGAAGAGATGTAGTGTTTCCTGAAGACTAATAACTCCTGGGTTGAATTCTTGCGACAACAAAGCTACTTCTGAGTGGTTATCTTAAAACCGCGAACGTTCCATTGTATAATGTTTTTAGCCTTGATTATGGTGAATTAAATTTTGTTATCTCCACCCCATTCCAAATCTTGATGTCGGGATCTGGTGGAGTTCTGGATAATTATGGTTTGGATAGTTCACAATGCATGTTTTTCCCCTGATTACTGACTATCCGTCCTTTCATTGGCAGCGGCTATTTACCATCGGATGGCAGATAGCGATTCAACCGATATGTGCTATTAAATTTTGCCATCCGATGGTATTTTAAAGAGAAAAAAACATATTATATCATCACAATACGCCCCTATAATGACCATTCCTACCCGCCTTTTGGTATATAGGCCCAGTTGACCCTCGGTTGACCACCTCATATATCCTGCGGGATGGTACATAAGAAATCGCCCAATTTTGAAGGAAATTTCGTATAATTTGAGTATTTAGTGGCACAAGCTGTCGCTATATGTCCAAATAATCACGATTCCAACCGCCTTACCGAAAACTGGTCCGAGTTGACCCTCGGTTGACCACCTCCAGATATCCTGGGGGGATGGTACATAAGAAATCGTCAAATTTTGAACGAAATTTCGCATAATTTGAGTATCTAGTAGCACAAGGTGTCGCTATATGTCCACATAATCACGATTCCAACCCGCCTTACCGAAAACTGGGCCCAGTTGACCCTCGGTAGACCACCTCCAGATATCCTGGGGATGGTACATAAGAAATCGCCCAATTTTGAAGGAAATTTCGTATAATTTGAGTATTTAGTGGCACAAGCTGTCGCTATATGTCCACATAATCACGATTCCAACCCGCCTTACCGAAAACTGGGCCCAGTTGACCCTCGGTTGACCACCTCCGGATATCCTGGGAGACGTTAAAAATAATCGTCAAATTTTGAAGGAAATTTCGTATAATTTGAGTATTTAGTGGCACAATGTGTCGCTATATGTCCACATAATCGCGATTCCAATCCGCCTTACTGAAAACTGGGCCCAGATGACCCTCGGTTGACCACCTCCAGATATCCTGGGGGATGGTACATAAGAAAACGCAAAATTTTGAAGGAAATTTCGTATAATTTGAGCATTTAGTGGCACAAGCTGTAGCTATATGCCCACATAATCACGATTCCTACCCGCCTTACCGAAAAATGTGCCCAGTTGACCCTCGGTTGACCTACTGCGGATATCCTGCGGGGGTGGTACCTAAGAAATCGCCAAATTTTGAAGGAAATGTCGTATAATTTGAGTATTTAGTGGCTCACGCTATATGTCCACATAATCACGATTCCAACCCGCCTTACCGAAAACTGCCCAGTTGACCCTCGGTTGACCACCTCCAGATATCCTGGGTAATCCTGATATTCAGGCCTTGTTGATCCTTTGTTGCTTAATTCCTTATTTATACATAACCACAACAGTGGATTCTTCTTGTGCCACAACTAGTCCATCTATAAATTACAAATCAAGTCAGATACGCCCGTCCAGCTGTTCCAAAATTGGGCGTAAGTAGCGCGTGGGGTCAAAATAATGAAAATAAGGTAATTTTTCGTTGGTAAATCCAGCCTGTTCTTCTGAAACAAGCACATTATATGCTTAAACTAAATAATTTTTAGGTAGATAATCTGCTTAGTATTGCCTAAATTTGAGTTGTTAATATGCTGAAATAATACCATTTTAGTCTCGTTATCGACTCATAATGAGGCAAGTCTAAGCAGATTATGTGCGGAAAATGACATAAATAATCCAACCCACGACTTTTCAGGTGTACGCTTATTAACATGTGTTTTTACTGTGGCTCGCATAATGGCAGGAAATGACTATGATTCCATTATATTCTTATTTCAGAATCATATAATCACTTTATGTACCTATTTAAAGTTATAGGTCGATTAGGTACGTATTTGTGCGAATATATGTTGCTAAATCGCCTGTTTGCATAACCATAGCAGTCACGAGGCTATCATTGTGGATTCTTCTTGTGCCACTATTAGTCCATCTAGAAATCACAAACCTAGTCACATATGCCATTCCAGCTGTTCAAAAATCGGCGTAAGTTGTGCGTGGGGTAAAAATAGGACATTGTTTGTTGCTAAATTCCTTATGTATGCATATCCACAAAAAGCCACGGGGCTATCGTTGTAGATTCTTCTTGTGCCACCAATTGTCCATCTGGAATTCACAAAATAGGTCACATACGCCAGTCCAGCTGTTCAATAATTTGGCGTAAGTAGTGCGTGGGGTACAAACAAGCACATTATATGCTTAAACTAAATAAGATTTAGGTGGATAATCTGCTTAGTTTGCCTTAATTTGAGTCGAAAATATGCTGAAAGAATACGAATTTAGTCACATTATCGACTCACTATGATGTAATTCTAAGCCGATTATGTGCGGAAAAAGACTCAAATAAGCAACCCACGACTTTTCAGGTGTACGCTTATTTACATGTGTTTTTACTGTGGGTCGCATCATAGCAGGAAATTACGACTATGACTCCATTATCTGCTTATTTCAGAATAAAATAATCACTTTATGTATCTATATAAAATTATAGGTCAATTATGTGCGTATTTCTGCGAATATATGTTGCTAAACCGCTTGCGTTGGCATAACCATAGCAGTCACGAGGCTATCCATGTGGATTCTACTTATACCACTACCAGTCCATTTATAAATCACAAACTGGTTCACATACGCCTGTCCAGCTGTTCAAAAAATGGGCGTAAGTCGTGCGTGGGGTAAAAATAAGACATTTTTCGTTGCTAAATTCCTTAAGTATTCATAACCACAACCGATAGCGGGCTATCCTTATGGATTCTTCTTGTGCCACCATTAGTCCATCTAGAAATCACAAAGAAGTTCACATACGCCTGTGAGTGAGTGAGTGATGCTTTAATCTCAGCCATTTTTACATGGAACATGAGCGATGGTTAACTATTTACACTATTTACACATATAGAACATTATATATAATGATCACAATAAACTAGATGTTGTAAACATACAAGATACATTTGACAAATTGAAACAAACAAACACGCATCATTAGCATACACTAAACATATACAAAACACGCACAATAAAGCTACAAACAAACAAACAATATTTGCATTTATTACGAACATTATTCATCATTCATGATTGTGTCCTTTCCACTAAAAATTTTTCAACCCGAGTTTTATAAAGATTGCCAAATTGTTTAATATATCAGGGTTGGTCGAATTAAGAAGTTCGAATAAAAGTTCTCTCGAATGTTCGTCATAACATGCCTTCGGAATGTATTTGTTTCGTAATTGTTCAAGTTGCGGACACATAATAATAAAATGGAATTCATCGCATAGCAAGGCGTTACAAAGTGCGCATGAACTATCTTTGTTGCTGCTTTTATGATTGCGATTCCGTTTTTTCCATCTACCGGTCTCAATACCTAATCTATGATTGGACGTTCTCATTTTCTGAACGTAAACCATCATGCCAAATGGCATGTTCATGTAGTGCCAGCTAATTGAAGGCTGTACTTTCGTGTGTTTATAAAACTCCCCTTTATCCGAAGAATCAACATCGTTTCGCCACTGAGTTCTAAACTCTTGAATTAGTGTATCATTAAATCTTCTAAAGGAGCTGCATGGCAGAGGAGTTTGGTTGTCCCAGTTATCATTGAGATTTGCGGACTCGAGAACTCCTGAAATATGATCAATATAACGTACGCGTTTAGTTTTGTCCAGGTGTTCAAAAATTGGGCGTAAGTCGTGCGTGAGGTCAAAATAATGAACAAAATGTCATTTTTCGTTGTTAAATCGCCTGCGTAGGCATAACCATAGCAACCACTGGACTAACCTTGTGGATTTTTCTTGTGACACCACAAATCAATTCACATACGCCCGTCCAGCTGTTCAAACATTTGGCGTAAGTCGTGCGTGGGGTAAAAATAGGACATTTCTCGTTGCTAAATTCCTTATGTATTCATAACCACAACCGACAGGGGGCTATCGTTATGGATTATTCTTGTGCCACCATTAGTCCATCTAGAAATCACAAACTATTTTATACACGCCTATCGTTCGCGGGGTTAAAATAATGAAAAAAAATCATTTTTCGTTGCTCAATCGCCTGCGTATGCATAACCATAGCAGCTACGGGCTTTCCTTGTGGTTTCTTCTTGTGCCACAACTAGTCCATCTAGAAATCGCAAATCAAGTCACATACGCCCGTCCAGCTGTTCAAAGTTTGACGATTTCTTATGTACCATCCCCCAGGATATCTGGAGGTGGACAACCGAGGGTCAACTGGGTACAGTTTTCGGTAAGGCGGGTAGGAATCGTGATTATGTGGGCATATAGCGACAGCTGTGGGCCATTAAATACTCAAATTATATGAAATTTCCTTCAAAATTGAGCGATTTCTTATGTACCATCCCCCAGGATATCTGAAGGTGGTCAACCGAGGGTCAACTGGGCCCAGTTTTCGGTAAGGCGGGTTGGAATCGTTATTATGTGGACATATAGCGACAGCTTGTGCCACTAAATACTCAAATTATAAGAAATTTCCTTCAAAATTTGACGATTTCTTATGTACCATCCCCCAGGATATCCGGAGGTGGTCAACAGAGGGTCAACTGGGCACATTTTTCGTTAAGGCGGGTAGGAATCGTGATTATGTGGGCATATGGCGACAGCTTGTGCCACTAAATTCCCAAATTATACGAAATTTCCTTCAAAATTTGGCGATTTCTTATGTACCATCCCCTTCCGGGAATGATACATTCTGAATAGTTTCAACTTTTTGAATTTCGAACTCTTCGAACCATTCTGGACACTTTCTATATCATGCAATGTGATCGCCTGAACTGTTTACGCATTTTGTGTGTGTGTGCACTGTTCGTCACCAGTTGTGTGTTTGTCTTCACCACACGTGAGGCAGGTCGCTTGTCGTCTGCATTGATTTTGACGATGGCCGTATCTCTGACATTTGAAGCGTCTTAAATGGTTGGGAATGAAAGATGAACTTTCATTGTCGTATACCTATAACTATAATCGAGGCAGGTGGAGTTGTATGGTCAAATATCAGAAGAGCCAAGGGGAACGATGTTATCGCCCTCTTTCTTCGTGAACCTTCTGACACTTGTCACTCTTGGGTTCTAAAATTTTACTCTCCGGAACACATCTAGATCCCTTGTTCTTATTACGCCCTTGGGGCTATATAAAGCCGAGATGTAGACTCAAAGAAACAGGAACATCAGCAGGTGATGTCACGTTCAAAAGATTAATAACTTGTGTTTTGATCGACTCTAGTAACAGGCTACCATTTCTTAATTTCTTAACAGATTTAAATTCATCGACAAGACATCGAAGACCCTTATCAATTACGAAAGGTGATAATTTCAAACAGCAATCATCTCTTGATTTCAAAACTAAAAACTGTTTATATGTAATTCAAATGTTCTCATTCTTTTCAATGGTATGCGGGTTGTTTGAGATAAATTAGTCCTGTTATGTAGTATTATTATTATTATTATTATTCGGTGTACTAGTATCGGGCCAAATCAGGGCCTGATAGTTATTCGTCAGGATGTGTTGAGCAGTTAGCTATTTACTATACTGACGGTCACAGTTTGAACCATAGATGCAATATCAAACCAACCCCTCCCTCTGAGAGGAATAATGCTAAGAGACAAAGTCCACAAAATTCAACACAAAAACTATCAAATTCATACAAGCCACGCTGGCATTCTTCCCGTCAGAGCATGTTATGACAAGAGCCGATCGGTCAAGCCGTGCCAAATATAGACCACCTGTATACAGTGAATCCTGGGCCAAAGGAGTGTGTTGCAGAAAGATATCCCGTAGAGTTTGCTCAGTTCAACCCAAAACCAGGACCCCATTCTCCACTCGCACAGGTCGCACATCACGGTAAACGAGGCGCCACTTTTGGGGATTTTTCCCCTTCGCAGTGGGGCGGTAGGCATATATAGTTACCCCAGGCCCACACAGGGCTTTTTTAGATTTGTCCCATGAACCATTTAAATGCTGCTGTAAATTTTTTGTGATTGGGAATTTGTGGAAAATTGATGCACTGTTAGTGTTACTGTAGCAGCACTCTCTGAGATGCATCAGTCTGACAAATTATTCCATATCTTTGCACAAGGTAAATTAGCCAAGTTGACTGTGGGGCAAACTTTCAGCACTTTAAAAAGAAATGTCCCTCTTTAATTTCCAGCTGTCTTGTCGAGAGATTGAATTGACAATGGTGTCTTGTCCGTGTCTCTCCCACATCTGTATCGAACGGTTTTGGTTCATCTGATGAATTATCTCCACATTGAAGAGCAATGCGATCCTATATTTTTTCTTCTTTTTACTCATGTTTCTGTTAAGAGATTTGTTGTAAACTGTGTCGAGGTCAAAGTCATGCATATAGACACGTGCAATTCGGCGAGTTTCTCTTCAGATTGTTGTCGGCTGGAGCAAAGTCCATGGGGTTGTTCCTCAAATAAGATTTTATCACAGATACGATCCGAATAGTTCCATATGATATTTCTATCGTGTTCTTTATCCGCATGCCTTTTGGGAATCAGATCCATCTGTTTGCACATTTTCAGAAAGTAGTTATGGCTGTCAGTCTGCGCCTGTTGTCATTTAAGTTTTAGCAATTCCAATTTTCTTTAAAGCCGAACGTCTAACGTGTTTATCTATTGTCATTTCACTTGATAATGGCGTCACAGAAGGCTAAAAGCTTGTGTGCACTAATGAGTTTGTAAAGGGGTTATCATTCAATTCCTGTCATTTTATAACTTGATCAAGACTCATACGGCTCTCCATATTATAATTGGTGTCGTCAAAAAATCAATGTCTTCTCTAGATGTATTTTCCCGATGACTGTATGACTGAACTCTATTTCTACTCGACCAAATTACTTCTTTGTATCAGGCTAAAATGTGTAAATATGTGCCAAAATGACCCGGTCATTGCGTATTTGTTAACATGGCTAGACTCACTGAAAACAAAATTAATCTGGCTTCAAATAATCTTGCCAGCAATGAATATGGAGCGTTTCGTATATGTCCTAAAATGTTGCAACTTAAAAAATCTGTTATACTGTCTCCACTTCGTGACAAAAAGTGCATTTATATGTTCTGGAGATAATTAAGGAGTGAAGTAATTATTTGCGAAATGATCCATGTTGTGCAACGTCCAAGTGGTTCCAGAAAATTGTGACAGCAGTGTCCAGACTCGGCATGGTACTGCAATTTCACTTTTGGGACCACTTTCGCTTTATATATAAGTAAATTATAATAATCATGCGTTTTAGGGAGTGGTAATAATATCTGCAGCCGAGTTCAAGAATGAATTCGAATTATGATTTCTTAGCTGGAATCCTAGCCCATGTCTTGCAAATATATAACCATTTGTAACTTGTTTAATGTGATTCAAACGAAAGTCTTTTATTTTACGATCAATGTTGACTATGGTTTCAACATCTTGAAAGAAAACTTTGCGTTTTACTTATTCAATCTTCGAAACCCAAATAAATTGAAACATCTGTCTTGACAAACGCGACGTAACTCTACTATTTGTCCGACATACCATAGTTTGCGACAGGCGAAATATTTAGATACAGTTGTCCTTCCGTGGTAGAATGAATAAGCGACGTCATAGTTTGCCAAAATCGGGTGCCAAATATCATCACAGGTCGTTTTTCTACCGAACTTACTACCAGGTAATTTTTATGGTCCATCTGGCCAAGAAATGTCGAAAGCATGATCATCAGATACCTTAAATTTCCCGAATTTTATACCTTTCGTTTGATTATCCCCCGAAACAGTTATTTTTGGGAAACTATTGTAATCAGCCCCGTACGTCCGTGTGTCCGTCCGTCCGGAGTTATAACTCCAGTAATGATCATCCGAGTTGATTGAAACTTGGTATGTGGGTGTCTCAACCAAGAACACAGGTGCTCTGCTATTCTGGGTTTGATCTGATGTTCTTTTGTGGAGTTATTTCCCTTTTTTCAACTTATTATGTTATTATGTGGATCAGCCATATCAAGATACAGGTTGAGGTCGAATTTGAGTTTGATCCGAATATTTTTCCTAGAGTTATGGACTTTTTTCGACTTAGAAAATTTAATTTTTCTTCTATTTTCTTTGGTTTCCGGATGATAACTAAAGTTTGGACTGTTCAATTGAAAATTCCGTTTTGTGTATGAGTCTTTGATATCAAAATACAGGTCAAGTTCGAATTTGAGTTTGATCCGATGATTTTTCTCAGAGTTATGAGCTTTTCGACTTAGAAAATTCAAATTTTCTTGCTTTTTCTTTGGTTTCCGGATGATAACTCAAGTTTCGATTGTTTAATTGGAAATTCTGTTCTTTTGTGGATCGTTCATATCAAAATACAGGTCAAGTTCGAATTTGAGTTTGATCCAATAATTTTCCCAGAGTTATGGGCCTTTCAACTTTAGAATTTTTTTTTTAGAATTTTCTGTACGAGGGTACACTGTACCTCCATGATGTAATCAACTCCTCCTACAGTTTGACATCGTAGATATTTGAAACTTCAGAGTATTGTTACCCACATATTGGAGATGTGCAACATGTATATATATGACAGAATTTTTTATTTTTTTACGGAATTATTAACCCTGTCGGCAGACCTTTTATTAAAATTAATTTTGGAGGCTCTGTCCAATTAACGTCTAAGCGAATTTCCGTCTTTACAAACAGATGTGAAGTCTTTGCTTGTTCGGAGCACCTTGGGATGTGTTGGCCTTTTAAATTGTGATTGGCACGTACTTTAATAGCAAAAGGTTCCAGGTATAAAACGAACAAAATGGAGATAAGCTGCACCTTGTCTGACTGAACGTGGTACAGAGAATAGTGGGGATATATGCGATTAATATAAACTAAACTGTGTGCATCATGATATAATAATCGTACGAAAGAACAAAACTTCGGGTCAAACCCAAATCATTGGAGACAATCAAATAAGTATGTTTGATATACGCTATCAAAGCTTTTATATGACCTTTACAAATAAATGATTTTGAAAGGTCTTTCTGTTCTAAATAATCCAGGAGGATGCGAAATAAATGAAGATTATCGGTGATGGATCGACCCGGAACAACATGTCGTCTTGTTTGGGTGGACCTCTTCCCGATGACCTTTTTTCATGCTGATAGTGAGCCCGATAAATATAATTTATTATATATATCGCTCCTATTTCGTCAAAGAACATTAGGTAAAAGTCTCTTGTGGGTCAGGGGATTTGCCAGAATCAATATACGGTAAAGATGATTTAATTTCTTCTAAGGTTACAGGACCTTCACACAAACAAGCTGACTTGCTCGAGATGCGTGGCACAGTTAAAACCCCACTCCTTACCTCTGGGTCTGTTGTTTCTGCAGAATATAAAGTTTTATAGAAATCTCGAGCATGACCGAGTATCTGATCATTGGTATCATAATTATTATTTTCGGCACGTAATTATAAATTATTTTATCAGCGCTATTACAACATTCTTTCATAGAGAAATATTTGCCAGGCTGTTCGTTTGTATCTAAATATTGTGCTCTAGCTCTGATTTTTGAGCCGTCGGAAACAATTTGCTCCAATTTTTTAAGTTCGTGTCTAATTGCTAGAACTGCAGCTGTGTGTGTGCCTGGATGTAAAGTGTTCTGCTTCAAGAGATATATATAATAAAGTTCACACTCAATAACTGCTTTTCTTTTTACTTGGCTTTTGTTCTTGGAATATGTGACGCAATTTGTTTTTTATTTTGGCTTTCATTAAATCCCACCAAACATCCATAGATTGATTGATGGGAGTAACTCACTCCAAAATTTTACAAAAATGGTAACAAAACATATCTTTCAATAGTGAGTCATTAAATTTCGAGTATCCTGGACCTTTTGAATCTTTTGTACAATTTCAATATTACACAATCGTGGTCCGAAAAATCAGAAGGTTTTACGTCATCTTCTTTTCGTTTATAGATATGCGATCTATCTATGCGAGTAGCAACACCATGTAGTATGTCCTAATGTTGGATTTAGATATCTAAAAAATATTTAATTTTGAATTTTGTACAAAAAGTCTGTGCCATAAATAGGGTATCCACCATTTTATCCAATCTGATATTAGATGCGCTATTACATTTACCTCCCCAGATAATGCAACGATTAGTTATTAGATGGGAGTGAATATTTTCGAGGAATTCTATTCGCTCGCTTTTAGTAGTGGGCACTTAAACTGTTCACGATTCGGTACCGGGATTCCCCAATTGAAAAAACTAAAACCAAAAATCTACCATCAAATTCTCGAAAAATATTATCAAAAGTAAAAGGAGTCTTTTCTGCAATTAAAATTACGACCCCTAGAGCTAAATGCGTGCGAAAACACCAAACAGTTTTCCTCCCCATTCAGAGTTAAGTTTCTGTCAAATGGAATATTGTCAATATGCGTTTCTTGCAGCAAAATTATGTTGACGATATTGATCGCACAAAAAATAAACAGTTTTGCGCGACGAAGTGGGTAACGTAAACCACACGCGTACAAGTGCAAATTTTATGAGTAACTAATACACTTACTTTACGATTTGAGTTGCGAGCAAGCAATCGCGTTTCGTCTCGGTTTGGTTCCAAATTTATAAGTTACCAAAAACGACCGCCATGTTTAAATCATTACTCACGGCGTTTCACCATTAAAGGTACGGTTGGCCTTGGCGGTGGGTATCCTGTGAAAATATTTCCACCCGTCAAAAACCGCCACAAACAGAAAGAACAACAAAATGTAGACAGGCTTTGTCCGTATACAAATAAGAAATATCGCATACACAGTATGTTATTGTCATATCTTTGACCATTGTTATGTAAACAAAAGCATAAAAAGTTACTTTTCTGGTGTTTGTTTATGTTATGATATTAAACATAAAGAGCGTTATTTGTTGGTGAATTCCTGATATGGAACGAATAAAGAGCGTTTATGCCATTTGTGTGTGATTAGCCAGCAGCATTGTGCTGTCTTCTGTAACAGAATCAGGCTATTGCTTATGTAAAATATATTAAATCTTTTGATAACATGCTGTTTACGCGATGGTCATGGTATATATGAACGAAACTGTATGCGTTTTAATGTTTTACTGTTTACGGTGATTGGAACAAATATGAATATTTTCGACAACTAAGGCCTCACGTGCCTTTAAGAGATGCCTAACATAAACCGAGCAGAGGGGAGGAATTAAAGGGTGGTAGGAATCGTAAAGTGCATTAATTATTCAAAATACTTTTTAATTTTATATCGTGAGTTCACTTACTTTACGATTCATTTGAGTTACAGCTGACTTCATAGCTCTCTTCTGTAGCTGTGGACTGTTCCAGTTTGATGAAGGATATTCTCCTCAGTAGTTCCAGCCTGTTCCCCCAGATATCCTCGCATTATCGGCTTGTAATATAACTTGTTTTAGGTTGATAATCTGCTGAGAATAACCTCATTTTGAGTCGATAATGTTCTGAAAATGAGAGCGTTTTAACACATTATTGACTCAAAATGAGTCGATTCTTAGCAGATTAGTGCGCTCAATGATACAAATGAGCCAACTCACTGCGTTTTATGTGTACTCTCTTTAACATGTGGCTTCACTGTGGCCCTTGCCATAAAACAAAATAACGGACATGACTCCATTATCTGCTTATTTCAGAATCAAATAACCACATTGTATGCCTATTTCACTTAGGTGATTGTGTGCGTATTTGCGCAAGGATATGTTGGTAGTTCAGTTTTATTTGTGTGTACACCACCATTAAAACACTTTCCCTCTAGAAGTCTTGTTTTCATTTATTTTTCCTCTATGTACATTTCTCGTCGAATAACCAGTAGATCTGGACTGTCAATAGATCCCGAATTAAGTCCTCCGATACTCTCACAGAGTGTCGCCGCATGAAGTGTGTCCTACATCATTCTAATACATGTACACCAAATTCCCAACATATGTAAGATACAATTTTACGAATGTAGATGATTGTGACCAGTTTGTAGTGTCTAACTCTTGGAACATAGATGTACCTTTAAACAATGCCCATGATACACCTGTGCCACGAGTTGTGCGACCACCTGTTCGTGGATTATATGTAAGCCCGGAAATTGAATAACATTTATTAATAGTTTGAACAAACATCTAGAAATTGTGTAACATGAGACTGGCTTATGTGATTCATTAATTGACAAACAAACATTTCTTGCCTGTCTTGCTGAGAATATATGTATGCTTCTTGTCGTTTGGATCAAGCAAAGGATTAATCTCAAACACTGGAATGAATATGATGGGATTCTGATGTGAAATTATATCCGTTTCGACAGACCTGTCTGATAAAAGTTAATCTTCTCTGACAGTGATAGCTAAGGGTTGTACATAACAATATCGTCAAAACGTATTAATTGCTATCAGAAAAACTGATTTGGAAGCAATATATTGAAGATTTGCTTTATTGATTGGTTCAATTGGGAGTTCTTGTAATTTCGACAAGACTATATTTGAATCTCACCTAGGCATTAATGTCCTTGTTGGTGGTCTTGTATTGAACATTCCTTTGGGAAGGATAGCTGTCAGCATTATCTTGTATCCAGTTACAGTTCGATACTTTAAACCATATTCAAATATTGGAGCTAAGAAATTCACACGATTTTGCAGAGAGGGTAATTAGAACAGATATCCCGTTCAACACACCAGCTATGGAATTTTCGGAATTTAAATCCATAGTCTTTCTGTGTGCCTGGCCGCTTTGTCGCCTCTTTGTTTTGGAGTTGTCGGTCAACACAAACCAAGCAGTCAGTTGAAGCGTTAATAGTTGTGGATGGAACCCAGTCTGATGTTGAGATAAAATATTTTCGACTAGTAACAGCAACCGTGGAAAATCTATTGGGCCACTTTGGTGCGATGAATATTATTTGACATTGAAATTACAGAAGATATTTCAGAACCTGAGACAATATTGGAAATGGCGGAAAAGCAAATGCAAACATTCTGTCCCAACTGATTGACGGATCATCGATAGTAAAAGCTTGTGGGTGTGGCATCTAGATACAAAATACTGGGTTCTTCTGGTTCTGATATGTCGCAAAAAGATCCATCGATGGTGCTCCCTATAATTGGATTTTTTTTCGACTATTAATGAGGGCAGTTTCCACTCGTTGTCTTCCAGCCTGTTCTCCCGAACATCCGCACATTATCTGCTTATAGTAAACTTATTTTAGGTAGATAATCTGCTTAGAATCGCCGATAATGTGTTGAAAATGAGAGCGTTTTAGTCAGATTATCGACTCATCATGAGGCGATTCTAAGCAGGTTATGTTCGGACAATGATGCAAATAATCCAACTCTCGACTTTACAGGTGTACGTTCTTTTCACTGTGGCCCGCGTCATAAAACGAAATAACTGGTATGGGTCCATTAGCTGCTTATCTCAGAATAAAATAATCACATTATGTGCCTGTTTTACATTATAGGTCATTTATATGCGTATTTGCGCGATGATACGTTGCGTCATCATACCGACTGAGGCGGTTGGCCAATACATTCATATTACCTGGTAAATGCACTGCCGTTAGTGAAATATTGTTCTCCGTGGAGAATAGCCACTAGCCAGATATCGGACTACTGACACAGTGAGAGAGATCGCATCCCCCTTGTTTGGTTAAATAACGGGCTACCGTCATATTGTCTGCTCTGATCAATAATCGTTGACCTTGAACGTCTTTCAGGAATACTTGTAGAGCGAGAATCACTGCCTTCATTTCCAAGTTGTTTAAATGAAGGCAGATATCTTCTGATCAATGCCCCTGTGTAATCTTCCGATATATATGGGCGCCCTATCCCTTGAAACTGGCATCTGTCGTGATTGATTGATTTTTTATTTGTACAATAACAAATGATATATAACAACAAAATTATGAACAAGTATATGATAAGTATTGTACAGGAGCAGCATGACCATGGTCGGTCGTCTTCCTGCTGTCTCTGAATGAGATACAAACAATGATGGCGGATGAATTCAAAGATGTATTCAATGTTGGACATATCTAGATACGACACAATATGTTTTATAAAGTCTTTTTCTGGGAAGGACACCAACTTTTTGGCGCTGAACAGTTTTACTAGAAGGAGAGTCGACACATTTTCACAGGTTATAATATTATTAAAAAAATTGGTTCTGTGAATTTAATTGTCCTTCAAGTATTCCATTAAAGGCATTGATTTTTTGACACCAGTGTAGACGTAGAAAAAGTTTGTTAGAAAACGTCCACTTGATATAAATGAGCCAAGGCAACGAGAGAAGTCGGAGGAAACCCAGATTAGACTATAGACGCCTTGCTAACGGGAAAAGCAAAGAAGAAAGCTGCCCGGAGATGTCTACAAAACCCGATGACGAAAGTGAAAAGCCAAAGGCAAATATCGATGACGATGGTGATGACGGAATTGAAGAACCAACGACAAGCAGTTCGAGTGACGATTCTGAGGACGATGAGATCCTAGAACTGAAAAAACTTATTGATGATGAGAAAAGAAAGATCAAGTCGGACAATAAAAGCAGAAAGAAACGTGAGCTGGCGGCCAAGTTGGAGCGGCTCAGATCCACTTCAGGTGACAAATCTAAACCAAAGGGAAAAGGTGAGCAAAAACAACAAGATAGTGCCCATGTTGATATTAAGGCCCTGAAAGATCTGACTCATTTAAATGACGAGGTTGATAATTATTTGAAAAACCTCCACATTTTCCGACAACGCCGAGAGGGCGAGAAAGATTCTGCTCAGTTTGATGACAATTCCGAGTACGATGAAAGTGATTCACAGCTCGGAGCTACCAGTAAGAAAAGACCAGTGAGATCTGGCATCACATTGACACCAAACGATATAGTTTTGAATAGATGTCGTTGGCCACAGTCAGAGCTCAAGTTTGAGTTTATATGCAAAGAACCACCGAAATTTGCCAAGTTGAATGTTTTTCAATTTGTAGCAGGCGAACTTGAGATCAATCGTGATCATGTTACTCCAAAGCAGGAAAGGGAGGGGAGGATTGAATTTTTAAATTTGATAATGTATTACGGCAATGAATTTGATTGGCCCATCCTTTTAAAATTTTATGCTGCCTGGCTAAGCCTGATAGAGAGAGGTGAGAAAAATGGGGAGATGAAACAACAAACTTGGAAGTCCGAATGCTCATGGGGGCAGGAACTCCAAGAAACCTTTTCCATCTCGCCCTGATGATAGACCCTCCTTTTCAAATTCAATGTCAGGATTTAACAAGGGTATTAGTAGAGAAAAGGAGGAAATGCATGCAACTTGGTTTTGCACTCTATTTAACCGAAACCGGTGCACACTCAGAGACCCCCACACTGTGTTTATCAAAGGACAAGAGAGGCTTGTGCACCATATTTGCGCAGTGTGCTTCAAAAAGGATAGATCAAAGCAAAACCACCCTGAATGTTCTTCGGCCTGCCCAAACGCGGTCGTTTGACTAGGCAAAGATATTCATCAGGCGATTAACAAGCTTAAACAAGTTAATCGCATATCAGAACCGGATGAGATTAAGCTTATACCCCAATGGATGCTACCTGAAGAGCTGACCTTTAGTCACGTCCCTGAATTAAATGTAGATAATTCTTCGACCACTCAACATAATTTCGAACCAATTATTATTACTAGTAATGGTAGCATCTCACCATCACCACAACCCTCTTGTTGCACCAACCACCAGGCAGCACTGTATAATTATCACATGTCTAACATTTCTAACAATTCTAGTGTTTGCGACAAAGCATTATCACAATCAGACATTCTGGATATAGAACAATTTTTATTCAAACATCAGAATTGTGATATTTGTAGTCAGCAAGTTCAGCAAGACTCTGCATCTGAGCGAACTATTGATGATATGACTAACGTTATATTAATGCATGAGCATATCAAGCAATCCGGGTTACATAATTATCAAGGGTGTAGATTCCCTCTGAAATCTAATTTGAATATTGACTTCTGGAGATCCATGCTACAGGATACCAATTATGGAGACACTGTATTGTGCGATCTTCTGGAATTTGGTTTTCCAATTAGTTTCATAGGTGATCAATTACAAAACCCAGTAAAACCTAGGAATCACGCAGGAGCCAGAGACTTCCCTCTACACGCGAGGGACTACATTAGTCAAGAATTAACTCACAACAGTACCATAGGTCCTTTCAAGAGGAACCCTTTCAGATATGAGGATTTGGTATTATCTCCCATCAATATGGTTCCCAAAGCTGATCCGACACAACGTAGAATCATTTTGGATCTTAGTTTCCCACCGGGTAGTAATGTCAACGATAATATTCCAAAAGATTATTACCTAGGTGTGAACACTAACCTGTCTCTCCCTTCAGTCGATGGTATTGCTGAATTAATTAAACAGAAAGGCACGGGAAGCTTTTGTTATCGCAAAGATCTTTCGAGAGCCTATCGACAGTTTTACATATGCCCCGGTGATGCACATTTGGTTGCATTTCACTGGAAAGGCCACATCTACATTGAGAGAGTCCTCAGCATGGGGTCTAGATCTTCTGCGCACATATGCCAGAGGGTGACGTCTGCCATCAATTTATCATGGAGCAAATGGGAAACCAGTGAATCTGAGGCTAATCGAGCCTTCGCCACCCTGGAGAGATTACTTGCACATTGCGGTTTGAAAGAGGCAATTGATAAATCAATCCCACCCAGACAAGTTATCACTTTTCTCGGTGTGAAAGTAGACACTGTTCACATGGCTCTTCGCGTCACAGAAAGTAGAGTGCATGAAATTTTGGAATTAGTTGCGTTGTGGTTGGAAAAAGATTCAGCTACACTAAGAGAGACCCAATCATTACTGGGAAAGTTAAATTTTATTTCAGCTTGTGTCAGACCCGGTAGAATATTTGTGTCCAGGCTCTTGCGGTGGCTGAAAACTATTCCAAACACAAATATCAAGTATACCATTCCAAATTACGTGAGATTAGATTTGGTGTGGTGGTCCAAATTTGTATGCCAATTCAATGTTGTTGCTATGATGGCCCACGAAGAGTGGTCTTCCCCCGATGACATAATTGAATCAGACTCATGTCTGACAGGTGGGGGTGGGTGGTGCTCGATAACAAATGAGTACATTTGTCGTAAGTTCCCTATTAACATATTGAACATGCACCTACACATAAATTCCTTAGAACTCTTAATGCTGATGATATGCAGCCGAACGTGGGGTCCAAACTTCAGAGGTAAGAAATTGCTCGTTAAATGCGACAACCAAGCCTCTGTCGCTGTTCTCAACTCCGGTAAAACTATAGATGCCTTTATGCAGAGTTGTCTCCGTTAAATTTGCTTTACTGCCACCAAGTTTGAATTTGAGATCAGGGCTGTCCACATAGAAGGAGTCAAGAATCGGAGGGCCGATTACCTCAGTAGATGCCATACCGACAACAAATACTTGACAAAATTCAAAGAGATCTGCCCCGGTTGCAGATACATTTTCTCTCCGGATAGTATTTTTGAATTCTCGCACTGTTGGTGATATATACTATCATTAGGGGGTGTTTATACATTACCCGGCGAAGATCGCATTCGCTGTAGCCGGCAGCGATAACAATAGAGTGTTTATACTTCGCCGGATAAGAATTACGGCTATCCGGATACTCAGCTATACGGTTTTCAACTTTTGGTTAATAATGCTTTAGTACAAGCACCTGATTGTCGTATGGATTCTAATTCGCTCTGCGGTTAAGTTAGATGTTTATCTGGGGTCATGCCGTCATGGGTGATTTCCTTTCAACAATTAACTCGAACAATATTATTGTGCAATCGCTGATAGACCAGCCCGCTTTTCACCTGTGTATATATTGGTCAGTGTGCCAGTTTGATTGTCTCTAATCAGCTGTCAGGTCGGTGGTCACGCACCTTGGTTATAAGCTATTATTATAAATACTAACCGATGATGGTACACGTACTCTGCATGTGCATGGTACATTTGTTGCGCATTCGAGGGAATTAATTCATGTACATGTATGTCCATATATATATATGGAAGAAATGGGATGGCACGTTTCTGTGGATTCAAACTTAATGGACAATTAGTTCAATAATCTAAATCTGAGTGCGCCGTGGACATATTGACACAGGGACGGGTCTAGAGGGCCTGATGTGGAGGTGTGGGACTGTTCATCTTTGGAATTTATCGACCGACCGTGGTTATGGCCAGGTGTGAGAATGTTTTTTAATCTGAACCCTGAAAATTGCAAAATCCTAGCATCCAGCCTTAAGATTTCCAATTGTTGGACATTTTCCAAACTTGACGCACCTCTAATAAGGTTGGATCATTTCCAACTGATGGTCATTTCAGTCCAACAATTTGGTCAAAAAATAAGCAAATGTTGCCTAAAGAAATCACCAATAACAAATTGTTGAAAATAAAACTACGAGAACAATTTCATCATATTGCTGATGTCAAATGTCCAACTATTGCCGTGTCAGGTATGAAATTTCCAGCTTTTGAATATTTTGATTAAAGTTGGGATGAGACACCCCCATCGCCTCGGCCCTATATACATGGACATGGTGAACGCCCGAGTAAAATGAAAAACATATTTTATTGTATAATGTGCAAACGGAAAATGTGTCACATTTGATTCGCGATGTTGAAACTTATATATATAATATAAAATCCAATCCGAATGATTAGACACCAATTTGTAGATGTATGCGACGAACAGATCTCAAAACTGACAATGGCCATGCTTTTGGTGCGACACTCACTTCACAGGCTGTATGTGAAGTTTGTGAACCAAAACAAACCATTAACAATGTTTTTTAAATATCTATAAAATTACCAATAGCAATACCTGAAAGTTTGAGTTGGATATTAATAATTTCGGCATTTCCATTTCTAAAAAGTTTCATTTCACTATACTGCCCAACCATATCTCTAACAGGAAGCGGCTAGATGTTTACAGGTGTACAGCAATATCATATTGCAGTTCAGTGAGAACTAAAACGAAAACTATTATAAAGTAAAGGAGACACATGAATATATGCGTATCTTCGCCGGCGATGTGTAAACACTTTGCCCAACCTTCGCCGGCTAACGGGTTCGCCGGGTAACGGCTTCGCCGGCTATGTGTGAACGTCACCTTAGTTCCAGACGCCGAGGTTAACGCGTTGCATGCAGATTACTTGACATCAATCAGCTCCGCATACACGAGCGGCACTAACAAGAACCTCACAGTTCAATGGCGGACCTATTTATCATTTTGTTTTTACTTCTCCTTTAAGGGTCAGACGCACGTTTTGCCAAAATTTCCTGGTATTTCAAAATGTATTTTCTCTAAATCTATCAGGAATATCTTTGTGAAATTTTGTACAAGAGATTATTGTGGTACCATTCATAAGAACCATTGGACATTTGGTTATTATAATCTCATTTACTTTACTTTTATGGCATGAAAAATCTTTAAAATTTCACTGTGTTCAGGTACCGAGAACTACTGTAAAACAGATTTTTTTCGAAAGTGAATTTCATATATACATGATATCATATCTGAAGATCATGAGAGGAGACTTAATTTTTCTTGATTCATGAAATTAAATGATTATTTTCATTCAGAAAGACAACTACCATAAATATTTTTTTATTATTGAGAATTTTCATGCCATGCTTGTTGGTCATTGAAAAATTGGGCTCAGTTGAGTTCTGGGTCATGGGTTCATAACCAAGTTAAATCTGACCACCATATCTCTTAACACTGTGGCCTAATTTCTGTTGATTGCTCCCTGCTTGAGTGGACAGCACCACATTTGAACATTTGTTTTCATTGGGCTGGCATATTTGTGACTGCTTTGTTCGTCATTATAATACATGGGGTATGATGCTATAATATGGAATTAAAAAGCTAACTCAACATTATGATACAAATGAAGCCTCCTCTCATGTAGTCAAGACAATAAGCTATTTGATGGTTGACATGTTGTTTGAAATTATAAATTTTTCTGGCAGTTCTCGGTACCTAAAGGGACAGAAACGAAACAAATATTTTCAACCTCTCAAATGTATTAAAATCCATTATTGTTATTGTCTCTTTATAATTGCTCTGATTCTATATATAATGAAAATTATCATATGTAAAATTCAAGATTTTTCACCAGATAGATCCAGAGAAATTCTTTGTTGAAAATCACTTGCCATTTCTGGCTGGATTTACTGTGATTTATGCAAAACGTGCGTCTCCCCCTTAACCCCATTCCGACTTGCGTGGAAACAATATGCCTATATTGTCAATTTTTAAGCCGATCGCTCAAGTCAGTTGACTCTATCAGAAATTACGTGAACGGGGTTAAAGTCCTACATTTATATCAGAACCAACCCTTTGAATTTGATTCCCATTTTCGGTTCAAGCTTCTTCTCCGAGGCATCGCGAGAAACGCTCAATATCTTCCAAAGAAAGCGGCGCCCATTACACCCGCCATTTTATCTGAATTACACACATTATTTAACCACGACGATCCCGTTGATGCAACCTTTTGGTGTCTTTTGTATTCGCCTTCTTTCTGATGAGCCGAAAATCTAACCTAGTACCTGAATCCACAAAATCAGATATGTCTAAAATACTCCATAGGAGCGATATTTTCGAAGCACAAGGGTTATTACTCGTGGCCATGAGGTGGTCCAAAACCAACCAATTTGGTGAAAGGGTGCACAAAATTTCGCTAGTTGAAATTCCCAATAGCACACTGTGTCCAGTCTCCGCCTTTAAGCATATGTGTGCAATAAACACAGGACCCAACTCTATGCCATTATGCGCACACAGTCGGCTGGGCATATTCACCCCAATTACTTATAGACAATTTCAAAACAAATTGAAAGCGGTCATTGCTCAGTCCGGAAGAAATCCAGCTCTTTACTCCTCTCATAGTTTTAGACGAGGGGGTGCAACCTATGCCTTTCACTGTCAAGTCCCATCGGAACTGATTCAAACTCACGGAGATTGGCGCAGTGACGCGTACAAGGAATATCTCAATTTCTCTACCGAAGAAAAAATGCGAGTCGCGTTAGCGATGCGTCACGGTATCATTAGTGCATGGGTTAGTCCCGTAAGTAATAATCCCCATTTTTCTCATTTTCCAGACAGTGACACAGTTATCATTTCCGACTGCATTGCCAAATACGTCCAGATAGCAAGGACTGAAATGTTAGTGTTTCGTGGGGCAAGCATTGGAGATATAAACTGGCATATCGGGAAGAAGGCGAAGTATGTCGGAACATTCCGAAATATAATTATTCACGTGGACACAACGACATTTTCAACCTGGACCTTAAGAAATTTAATCTGCCTACTGTAATCTGAGTTCGTTGTGTAAGAAAACATTCAAGCATGCCAACATTTGTATGTCAGCTATCATACCTAGGCCCGTTGACCATAGTCTGTCAGACTCCATCATTCGGGAGGTAAATTCTGATCTCCAATCACTTTGTACAAAAAATAATATATTGTTCTTTCAATCCTATAGGTACATGGACATGGTACATGCAGGGGCACCCTTGAGGGAGCTGTACGCATACAAGGACGGTGGGTTACACCTCAATCACGCCGGGACAGAAAAACTGGCATCCTATTTTCATAGAAGAGTCGCCCATTTGAAGTGAGCCCTGGAGAAGTGGCTGTTGGCAACTCGTTATCGGTGAGTCAGAGGTCTATCCTGTCATCGATGTTTTCGTTACGTCGGTGGGTTTTTTTTTGTTTCTTTGCTGGTGATTGATATCATTTATATTGCCCTAGGAACGGATTTGTGTTGTTTCACTACTGCTGTGAGGCTGCAAGTCCATTATTTTTTTCCCTCTTTCTCTCCGTTGGTGGGTTGCTACATATCTGCTTCTGTCATATAGCCAATATATCCACATATCTACGACTTTCTGGTTTGGTTCCCCCTCTAACGTTCCGTTTGGTGGGCCTTCGGCTTGGGGCCAAATTCCCTTATAACTTAAATTTGTCTATACGCACAGAGAGTTCAGCATGATTGGGGTGTGCCAGTTTTACCGACTGTTCCCTCATAGGTGTCAAACTTACGTTATCATATATGATTTCATTGCATGTAATGTATTGTGATGTTATGTCTCGTAATTTATTATTTGTGTTATTTATGTGTTCATTTCGGTTTGCATGTTTGCGTCTATGTTATTGAGTAAGTGTGACTGAAATACATGTATAGTAAACCAATCAAGACTGGGCCAATAAGTAGCTCTCTCTTGTGTGAGTGTTCAAAGAAAGTTCAATCTGATGCTCTGCTCCAATTAACAACTATTGCACAGACTCCAGTGTTGGTTATATACTCCTCACAGTACATTGAATAGTAGCAGAGCTGTGTTGTGTACCCGCGATACAGCTGATTCTTCTGAGTCAGAGATATTGGCTGATTTATCACCATGGGGAGTTACAGAAGACCGTCGATTTACGAAGACAATTGATGGTCAAAAAGGTCAGTTGAACAGTTATCGTCTGACCTTCAATCGGTGCAAACATCCACCGACATTGAAGGTTGGGTATATGAAGATAGATTAAGTACATATGTTCCAAACCCATTGCGATGTTTTAAATGTCAGGGGTATAGCCATGAGCATTGTAAAAGTAAAAAAAACACACGTTCGCGATGTTCTATTTCTGGTAATGATCATAAGGATTGTACGAATCATATGAAATGTTCAAACTCTCACGGCCGAATTCTGTTCCCTGGTCTAGACCACCCTAATAATCACGGTGTTCCATGTCTGGACCTGGTCTCGATTTAGATTAGGCGGATTATTGTTCAATCAACGACGATCGGTGTATCGACGGACAAAGGCACGCTTGGTGCTCGAACAAATGATTGCGTTCACGTCGCGAATAGTTGAGCATTAATGTAACGGGTTATCACCGAACACGTGTGGTTTGTCGTCTTTACAGGGATGTGATTAGAGTGTCTCTATGTGGTTGGTGGGGGTGTTGTCCATATTTCCAATCCGCTCCATCCTAAGTTGGGGGTGAGACACCCCAAGTTCCCATGTCGCCACGACCCTACCTTTATGTTTATTTATTTATTATGATAACCTATTTTGATGTCAGCGATTTGAGTAAATGTTTTAGTTGAGTAAAAAAAAACTTGTTTCACGGCCGATGGAACCACCCATGGCCTATACGTGGCTATACATTGATTATACCACCTCCCCATGCACCGAATAATCAGTCTCAGAGACCGCCCTTTTAAACCTCGACCCAAACATATAATGGGCTAAAAAAAAATTGCGCCCTTCATTTCAGTTGCCATCATTCCAATTTCCAAGAATCCAAATGGTAAGACATTATTGGAACAAGGACGATTAACAAAATTTACGTTAAAATAAGAATTTCACAGAGATTTCTAGGGTTTGGTTTGTTAGGGTTTATCGTCGATCTAGCCGCTAGGCCACACACGACGTTGTAAATTTTACGGGTAGAGGAAAGACCACGCAGAGGCTTAATTTCACCGAGAAATCGTCCCACTGCGTGTAGTAACCACCGATCCCCGGAAAGCAACTGACAAATTTGCCCAGATACACGATTCCGGTCACCCTCCCTATGACGGGGTTCGAACCAGCTTCGTCAGCGCTGGACGGCCTGTGACGGTGTAAACACCTGGCACTCTACCGACTGCACCACCGGGGGCCCCGATATTTATAGGGACACAAGTTAGTAAACTCCATTCTTGTATTTCTTTTTCAGCAAATGCGTTTAAATAAAAGAATCATAAATTTATATATTTAGATTTTTTTTTTTTCTATTTTTTTTTTCTTCATTTTATTTTAATGTTTTGAAAAAAAAAAAAAAAAAATCTGGTTTTGTTTGGTTTTTGTAAAAAAAATTTCGTCTTTACTGTTTTTTTGTTTGCTTTACGTTTAAAATAAATTTACTTAAAACATCAGTATTATTCTTGTTCAAAATACTGGAATAATCTACGTGAATGGGCGGTAAGAGTAATCCCCATTAAGAAGCATTCCAACGTCAACTTTATGAAAGCCCCGCATCCAGCCCATGCGATGTAAGACGAAAATGAAAATCCGATGTACCATTCACTATTGTGCCGGGTCGCCCATGCTCATCCACAGCAAATCGCCGGGGTACACGCATGCATGATTGTTACAGTTATGATATGTGACATTATATAAAACACAGTTACACTAGATCATTTCTAATGTCCAGTTAAAAACCAGCTTGTGATTGCTCAAACTATTCACCATCGTGCGAATGACTGGCTTACAATCAAACTAATAATCCGTATTAGAGTTCTGCACCATAAATATATTCTCGAAACCAGACTTCGCTATTCTCATCTCAGGATCAAGTCTCGGTTTATACAAAAATCTCAGACCAGGGGGGGACTAGGTCTCAGTTACAGACTATTACATATAACACACATAATTATGGATTATATTAAATCTTGTCCAGTTCATATATAATTATAATCTTTACTCTACACGACATACAAATATAACACCTTTACAATTTGGTTAACATAAAGATAAATGCTTCCAAAAAATACTCATGTTTCTGTTACCAGAACTTGTACGTTACCACATGGTTCAAATTATGAACAGACCGACACAGGCTTGAATGACAATAAGAAGGCAAACCTTGGTTTACGTAAACCTGAGTTTCAAAAAGACGAGAATACGGACCAGTGCTGACCAATAATCCCAGCTTACTCGCCTCGAAGCTGGGTAACACATCGCGATCACAGTGGTTTCGGCCTGGTCTAGACTATAGTTTACACGAAACCCTGGTCTAGACCAGGGACCAGAATTCGGCCGTCATGGTTCACATGCTGCAATGGACCGTTCGTGTCCCATATGGGACTATGAATTCAAGTCACAAAGATGTAAAGCTGAGAAGCATCTGTTATATATAGATGTTAAGAAAATAGTTGGTCCTCTGTCATCCATTTCAAAGGTCACATGCTCAACAAACGTGTCTACAAAAAATTATTTTGATGCCAGCACTCAAAGTCAAAAACCCAACTCATCAGTATACCACTACATGTAGCAACACTAGTTGAGGAGACTTATATTATTCCTGCCCCAGAACCTGTTGCGCAGGTAATGGATACAGCTTCTGTCATTGAGACATTTCCTCCGAAACAATCTATGCAAGTTGAACATATTGTTCCAAAATCAAAAATCTCGATACGATGTTTCACGAGAAAGGGTCAGCTTTGGAAGGGGACACCCATGTTTGTGCGTGAAGGGAGGCTGGCCATTGGGCGAGGGATCGCCTGCTTGGTCGGCCGCCCGACTGTCAACTTGATGAATTAATTAAGATTCACGACAGATTCATCCATCAGATATTATAAATATCTTATCAATCATTCAGGTGGTGAGGTTGTCAGCTACCCCACATATTTCAATATGTAGAAGCCTTATTAAATAAAATAAAAATTCTGATTACATTTCATGCAGGTCTTATAATTTGCTGTTCTCACAGCAGTATGTATATCCGTTTTGATATTCTGTGTTATATGTGTTTGCACAATGGTCAGTTTCTTAATGGAGCTGACCTCAATCGAGCTCTGATTTGGGTGTTTTAATGTTTTATATTTTGTTTCGTTTTAGTTTAATTTACGGTTACTTTACACAGTTACTTCAATTAATCTTGATTCAGTTTCTCTCGGTCATGATATTGCCTAATGGCTAAAACGACGTAAAACCCTAACCGAACAAATCTACCGGGACCGAAAAATTGTGTACATGAATTTCTGTCTGCTAGCGCGACAAATCGAAATTATCTGAAAAACTAGGTTATGTTAACATGTATATCTCGTTGCTTCGATATTTCACGGACCTCTGATATATGCATGTTTGATACCATAATTCGTGAGAAAGGCTGCCCTCTGTTAATATACGCATTTGATCTAATCCGGGGACATTAAACCAATATAACTCCCGCCTATATACGAGTGCGTATTTACGAGTCCGTTATATAAAAGCAGCGGGCGGGACTCGGTACAAAAACAGCATAATCCCAACCGATATCCCAAGCTGGTGTGGTCCGACCGAGAAGACTTGGTCTACGTGTATGCCGTAAGCAACATTAGCCCAGCAACCAATAGATATACTAAACATCACATCGAATTACCCGCATCTACACCATATTCGTTTTCAACGAGAGCAAAATTGAGACGCCTTGATGCAAATCCAGTTGGCGACCCATCAATCTCGAAAGTTGATAAGATCATTCATATTAGATTCATGCTATCCAATAAAGAGCGTTCACATTTTTTTCAAAATTACATAAAGAGTGTTTCGGGTTAGAATTGAATGATGTGTGAAATGAGGAGCGTTTCCTATTTATTTACATATTGTCATTTCAGCGACAAAACCATATCCATAAAGAGTTTTGTGTTTTTGCGTTGTTTTTGGTTTATGGGTGAAATAAAGAGCATTTATGTTAAAGATTCCCTTACCTGCTTATCATTTCGCACATGTAGGCTGTATAGAATAGAATATAATAATGAAACCATTTCGGGTAGAACAATTAATAGCAAAAGTTAACATATTTTAGACGTGTATTGATATATCGTTTTTGTGAATGGTTTTAGTAGACAAAATCACATGCTGAGACGCATGGTAATTCAACAGAATATTGTATTTCCATTGTACCTCATTCGTATGGAATTCGGTTCGAATAAGATCAGATTTCCACCAGCTTCCGTTTTATGAGATATGCAACTTATATGTTGGACAATTATACACGATGGGGGATGCAATCATGAATGTTCGTGAGACCGCCCACACAGGAAATAAACGACATCATTGTTAGTCCAGGAGATATTGGTCGACCTCTGCAACCCCCCCCCCCCCCCACCAGGACTTAACTTCACCCCAATAATTTTCTTCCTTAAGGTCTCCTCTAATTTTTTTCACTTGTTAACAAGAAAAAAAAGTGGCCGCAGAGACTCCAGACAAGATGGCGTCCATCATGGCGGCCATTTTTTTAAAATGCACCAGGTCTCTTTGATCGACATTATAGTAAAGATGATAGCACATGCGGTCTTGTTTTCCGCTCGATTCGTTATGCTAATATATAATCCTTACAAATTGGCCAAAAATCCGACACCAGAATCCAATATGGCGGCCAAGATGGCCGCCGAAATGAGAAAATATGCTATTTTTCTGACATGTTACCACCTTTCGTTTGTCTCTGTGGGAAAATGTAAGATTTTTTGCGTCATGTTATACATTTGTCATATAGAGGAGTCATTGGCGAACACATGGGGACCATAATATGCATTCATTGCGGGATATTTTTGTCCGATATCACGTTTTCCCAAATGCCGGTATCATAGGCCAAAGCCGAATCTCCGTTAATAACGCGATGTTATGTTTCGAATCAATGAATGTTATTGCTATTATAACAACACCCATGCATATATATTTGCAGGAGATACTCGAGCTAGGATTCCTCTTATACCTGAGTTGAGGAATATTTACTCAAATCCAAGATGGCGGCCAAAATGGCCACCAGAAAAAAAATATCGCCGAAAATCGCTGATTTTAACATCAGTGAGCATTATTGTCATGACAACTCCACACCTGCTTACTATTGTAAGTTGGGAACACTTAGGCGAAGAACTTTCCTTGTACCATATCCAAATAAAAGTCCCCCAAATCCAAAATGGCGCCCACAATGGCGGACAGATTTTGAAAAATCACCGAAATTCCCTCATATTCACATCATTGGGCATTATTGTCGAGACAACTCCACCCATGCTTACAATTGAGTTGTAAATACTGAGGTGAAGTAATTACATTACATCTCATGCAAGAAATTGTTTTCCAAATCGAAGATGGCGGCCAAAATGGCGACCGAAATTTGAAAACAAGTCTACATTACTTTACTTTCTTACGATGGGCGTTATTGTTTCGCGATTTCTATCCACCATTACATGTTGATATGGAATAGTGACATGAAGTATTCATTAGGGTTTGGCAATTGATACTCACAGCCAAGATCGCTGCTAAATTGGCGGCTAGAAATTGAAAAGAAATCGATATTTTCACATATTAATTTCAACTTTTTGTCATAATATCGGTATGTATGGACGAAACTGTACATAAACCATCTACTAGTTCAACTTAAAGGTATCAAAACGCATAACATAGCTCGTATCCTTCTGGAAAGATGAAACACCACAATTAATATCGCGATGTGGCATTTCGAAATCCAGTCTCAACTTAGCGCCGATAATGGCCGTAAGCGTAGGTGCGCCGAATAGTTATATCAGAACAATTACATGATAACAGATTCTGATATGCCACGTCACGTCCATAATTATCTGGACCAGCTTCCATTTCTTTGTCTGAAAAATCTAGGTCGCTCACACCGACAAAGTATTCACCACTTCCTGGGAGTAGGGTCCCTCTAATCATAACGTTTCAAACAATTCATTTTCCGGTGTTTAGCTTACAGAAGGTCATCTCTATGTATGTGTCTCATACCCCATGGGATAACGACATGTACACCTGGCGAACCAGTTAGCTAGTTACTTCTCAATAGATGGTTCGTGTCAACTCACAAACTCAGCGAACACATTGGCATATGTGGACAACTTCGACAGTGTTTCGAAGGTTGCTAGCTGTCTCATTCCCTTGGACAGATGTCTATCTGCTAAGGAGAAGACCCTAGTGTACAGACTACCCACACTTCTTGACCATTATCCGAAGCAAACTGTGTGACGCCCCGCAGTTGTCTCGTCGAATATCTCCCAGCAGAGAAGAACAATGCTCGCGGTGCTAGTTTGTGGACAAATATGCGCCATGATAGTGGGAATGTAATGGGCCACTGTATACACCACCCCTACACCTGGTGCATGTTTAAGATATCGAATGTCGTGCATGTCGGTTTTATTTGGTGTGGTAAGATTGTATTTCCACATCCGTTTCGAAGCCTTTCTGATTCAACTACGTACACTTTTGTCTGGATAATAATATGCTAGCCTCCCTCAAAACAGTCGGATGGACTAAAGGATAATGTCTTTATAGCATGAATGTATGCGTGTTTTGTTATCCTCTCTCGGGGTTAGTGTCAGTATGTGGGCGGTATTATTCAAGAAAATGTCAGGAACTGTGGTGCATTTATTTCACTATGTATTTAAAGAACAATTTACAGTCTCGATGGCAATTGCTGTGGCCGTTGGGGAACGCGACCTTTGTGATCATATAGCTTTATATATATAACTTTAGAATATAGTAGTTAATGTCTCATGCAGGAAAATGGTCGCATTGGTGATGTTACCAAGAAATCACTTGGTGTACCAACGTTTGTTGAACTGAATGCAAGAGCTCATCAACGTAACATTCCTCTGGATGTTCTTCGCGTTGAACATTTCACCCTTTTGTTGATGGCATTTGTACTTTCTTGAACCATACCACCCAGCGTGAGTATGACATATCAACCAACTATCAAAGGTATCGCCTTTAAGACTACACCCAGTCTTGGTGGGGCTTATACAGCAGTAGCCAATGGCATACTCCTGGTCCAGTTGTTTAAGAACGGCTTCCAAACGGATGGGGACATACAATCTTAGCATACAAGGAAAGCAAAGCCACACATGAGATCCTGTCTGAATCTAAAACATAACAAAATAAGGGGCGGTGCAGTCATGGTCCAATTTCATTTCCACTGTCATGACACATACCCACAAACTAGCACCGTGTGTATTGTTATCATCTGCTTGGATCTGTTCGGTGAGACGATTGCTGGACGCAAACAAGCTTGTTCTTATGATCATGTTCAAGGAGTTTTGGTATATTATGCATTATGGTCTTCTATGCCTTAGCAGAAATGCATCAGTCAAATGTCGGGCTTTCAACATTCGAAGTCATATACAGAAGTTGTCCGGGTACGTCAGTGCATTAGATGCGTATGTGAATTGATGAACCATATATTGAGAAGTGGCTCTTTGGGAAGATCACCAGGTGTACACGTTGTTAACCCCATTAGGTCACCAAAGCTGACAATACGCAGATAGATACATGTAGGTCCTTCTGAAAGCTAGTATACGCATCGACCGAATACCTGTATAGTGTATCGCAAAAGATGACGCATATATACCCCATAGGTAGCATCTGAATTATACCATAAGCTATACCACGAATGAAGCTCGCTAAGAATTCCAAGCTTTCGAAACCAACACGTGAGCTGGACACCGGCATATGTATTGTTTGAAACATTCCGATTAGTGGCACACTCCTACAAAGAAGAGTAGTGAACTGTTGTTGTGAGATAGATTAATCTGACGAAGAGACGGAAACGAGTCTAGATAATGCTGAATGTGGCAATTCAGAATAAGCTCAGGTACTGTTGTTTTGATTCTTGGAAGTCATAATATGACTATTCGGCGCACCTATATACGGTTACGGCCAGTATGAGCCCTTAGTGGAGAATGGATTTTGAAATGCCACATTGCGATTGTGGGTTTTCATCCTTCCAAAAGGCTACGACTTACATTGGAACTAATATATGGCTTATATTATGTACCGTTTCGTTTATACAAATCAATATTATGACAAAAAGTTGAAATTAGTATGTGATAATATCGGCTTCTTTTCATTTTCTGCCCGCCAGTTGGCCGCCATATTGACTGTGAGTATCACTTGCCAAACCCTAATGAATAATTCATACATATCAACATGTAATGGTGGTAGAAATCGCGAAACAATAACGCCCATCCTAAGAAAGTAAAGTAATGTAGACTTGTTTTCAAATTTCGGTCGCCATTTTGGCCGCCATCTTCGATTTGGAAAACCATTTCTTGCATGAAATGTAAGGTAATTACTTCACCTCAGTATTTCCAACTCAACTGTACGCATGGATGGAGTTGTCTCGACAATAATGCCCAATGATGTGAATATGAGGGAATTTCGGTGATTTTTCAAAATCTGTCCGCCATTGTGGGCGCCATTTTGGATATTGTGTACAAGGAAAGTTCTTCGCCTAAGTGTTCCCAACTTACAATAGTAAGCAGGAGTGGAGTTGTCATGACAATAATGCTCACTGATGTTAAAATCAGCGATTTTCGGCGATATTTTTTTTCTGGTGGCCATTTTGGCCGCCATCTTGGATTTGAGTAAATATTCCTCAACTCAGGTATAAGAGGAATCCTAGCTCGAGTATCTCCTGCAAATATATATGCATGGGTGTTGTTATAATAGCAATAACATTCATTGGTTCGAAACATAACATCGCGTTATTAACGGAGATTCGGCTTTGACCTATGATACCGGCATTTGGGAAAACGTGATATCGGACAAAAATATCCCGCAATGAATGCATATTATGGTCCCCATGTATTCGCCAATGACTCCTCTATATGATAAATGTATAACATGACGCAAAAATTCTAACATTTTCCCACAGAGACAAACGAAAGGTGGTAACATGTCAGAAAAATAGCATATTTTCACATTTCGGCGGCCATCTTGGCCGCCATATTGGATTCTGGGGTCGGATTTTTGGCTAATTTGTAAGGGTTGTATATTAGCATAACTAATCGAGCGGAAAACAAGACCGCATGTGCTATCATCTTTACTATAATGGCGATCAAAGAGACCTGGTGCATTTTAAAAAAATGGCCGCCATGATGGACGCCATCTTGTCTGGAGTCTCTGCGGCCACTTTGTTTTCTTGTTAACAAGTGACAAAAATTAGAGGAGACCTTAAGGAAGAAAATTATTGGGGTGAAGTTAAGTCATGGGGGGGGGGGTGCAGAAGTCGACCAATATCTCCTGGACTATGTGACGTATATGTGGGAAATCGTTCACTCTATCCAATATAGCTTGTCGAGACATAAGAGAATCCACACCGGGGATAAGCCTTACAGTTGTGATATATGCGGGAAATCATTTATCCAATCGTGCTACTTGGTGAAACTTAATACGATTCACACAAGCGACAAACCTTGCCGCTGTGATATATACCGGAAAGCATTTAATCTCTCGATTCACTGCATGGTTGATACATAAGAGAATCCACACAGGAGATAAGCCTTACCGCTGTGATATATGCGGGAAATAATTTAATCAATCGAGTAACTGTCTGATACATGAGAGAATCCACAATGGAGATCGCCCGTACCCCAGTGTGATATATGCGGGAAGTCATTTATTCACTTAAGTCACTTGGTGAAACATGAGAGAATCCACACAGGAGATCTTCCGTATGGGTTCGATTTGTGTCGGAAATCATTGAGCGATAGGAGTAGCCTAACCTTAACATACGAGAATGCACACGGGTGATCGCCCATATGAGTGTGACATATGTCATAAATCATTCGCCCAATCGAGCGACATGACGAGAATCCATACCAGAGATCAGGGGCGCCGGAAGATGGGGGGGGGCAGAGGGGGCAGCTGACCCCCTCCCACTGTCCCTGACCAAGGGGGCGAACGGTGGCAGGTCTTGCCCTTTTTTCTGGAGACAGAAAATGCTTTTTGTGTATTTAATCTCGTGTTTTTATAGCAAAATGTTACTTTTTTGGTCCAAATGCCACCAATTTCACAAGGAATAGTAATTTTTGTCAATTTTATCACAAAGGTGCCCTTTTTGTAGGCTCTGCCCCCTTACCCTTGGATGCTTCCGGCGCCCCTGCCAGAGATCGCCCGTATCAATGCGATTTGTGTGGTAAATCATTAGCTCGCAGCAGTCACTTGATAAAACGCAATCTTTATAATTCATCCCGGATATCAGCCTTACCATTGTGATATATGTGCGGAGAATCATTTAATCGATCGGACAGTTTGGTGTCACACAAGAGAATTCACACCGGCGATGAGCCTTACCGTTGTGATATATGCAGGAAAATATTTAATCATTCGAGCAACTTGGTGACACATAAGAGAATCCGCGCCGGAGATAAGCCTTACCCGCTTACCGTTGTGATATATGCGGGAAATCATTTAATCACTCGAGTAACTGTGATACATAAGAGAATCCACACAGCAGATAAGACTTACCGTTGTGATATATGCTGGAAATCATTTAATCACTCGAGTCACTTGATGACACATAAGAGAATCAGCACATAAATCATCGATAGGAGTAGCATGACCAAACATACGGGAATGCATACTGGTGATCGCCCATACGGGTGTGATATATGTCATAAGTCATTTGTTCAGTCGAGCGACATGACGAGACATAAGAGAATCCACACCGGAGATAAGCCTTACCGTTGTGATATATATGGGACATCATTTAAGCTATCGGACAGCTTGGTGACACATAAGAGAATCCACACCGTAGATAAGCCTTACCGTTGAGATATATATGCGCGGGAAAACATTTAATCAATCGAGCAACTTGGTGATACATAAGATAATCCACACAGTAGATCAGCGATAGGAGTAGCCTGACCAAACATACGGGAATGCACACGGGTTATCGCCCATACGAGTGTGACATATTTTACAAGTCATTTGCTCAGTCGAGCGACATGACGGGACATATAAGAGAATCTATACCGGATATAGCCGACACTTATGATTGTGACATACTGTATACGGGATATCATACCTTGATAATACTCTGTTCATGTAATGAGTTAATAAATAGACTACATTATATTCTATTTAATAACCTGTAGTCAAGACACCAAGTCTGTTAAAGGCTCTATTTTAGGAGTTAGTTCAACCGACATGGTAGAAAAGCAAAATGTTATTTGCTGATTACAGAGACACGAAGCACCACAAGACGACTTTAAAATCGCAATATTACGTATACAAACAATTCACAGTACACTGTACCGTAATGCCCAAAGTAATTGACCACTTAACCACAGCAGAATTATGGGTAATTTTTCAGGATTTAGTCGGAAATATGGCTTGTTGCCATTCATCGGAAAGCTCTCGCCGAGAGCTTTCCGATGAATGGCAACAAGCCATATTTCCGACTAAATCCTGAAAAATTACCCATAATTCTGCTGTGATTAAGTGGTCAATTACTTTGGGCATTACTGTATTATGGAATATCCGCTATGCCGTATTCGAAACCTGTACCGTACATGAAATCAGAACTGTGTGAATTACTACTGATTTGAGAAATGATTTCCCCCGTGTTTGCAAACAAAAATTGAAATAATATATAAATAATGGTTGTAAATTGTTATCGTCTAGTTTTCTTTGTTATATGTTGCTCGTTTTATCAAATAGATATACAACGTATATAATATATAATGTAAATATTACTTTGGGGAAAAAAATGTATTTTAAAGATGGATTATCTCTTCATATAACAATTTTTAAATAGTTTCGTGGGTATAAAATAATAAATATGAATTGAAGACCCATGTCCGGAAACGCTTCAATCAATTAATAGTGATGTTATTTCGAATATTTTATTACTAAATGAGATGATTAAAAGGGACGCTTTATTGCTCTAGTTTTAGAACAGGCGATACCATATCGCGATAGAGATCATTAGGGTGTTCCCATAGCTATGCCCCGAACGTCAAATGCCCCAGATTGATTGTAGATATTGTTTTATTGCTTCCTATCAGCCCGCCTTAACTCTTGACGACACCTTTTTTGAATTTGCGGTAGGCTATTTGTTCCACTTTTGTTTTTATTTTGTTAATTTTCCGATCCAGCCAGGGTAGTTGGTTTCTTCTTCTTCTGTCAGAATGATGTTGGCGTTTGTTTGTCCGTGAGTTTTTTTTCCGTCTCTGAACGACTCCCACGTGGTGTTTAAACTGGCGTTCCCTGGTATAGTGTTCTCAGCTCTTCTCATAGTATCCTAATACCCAAGGAGAGGCTGGCACAGTCTGACTTCTTGATTGCATAACGTTTCCTTGGTTGGCTCTTCTCGTGTCGATATGGTGTAATTTGTCAGTCAGTGACTATCATGTCGTGATCGGATAAACCTGGTTGCTCTAAGTTGTGAGGTCTTTATTATTGAGGCGTTGTTTGTAAGTACCAGGTCAATTTCTCGGTTGTATTTTTGTGAATTTGTGTCAGTCCTTTCCGGATGCATATATCTAATAGCGCTCTTTGGACGTCAGCGTCTGCTGCTCCGGGTTTACGGAGTTTTAAGAATTTCTAAGGAGGAAAACAGCCGATGGGGTCATTGTCATATTAAGGCTCCGGTCACATTCGTAGCCAGCTTTTTAATTCGATCACAAATGTAGCCAGCTTTTCACCGGCGATAACATTCGTAGCCAGCTTTTCTAATTCCATACTTTATATGGCGCGAAATATGACGTCATCACGTTCGTGACTAAAATGTCGACGTCATGCTCCAGAAATGACTTCAACTCAGAAAAATGAGATTAACCCAATCTTGTTCATTGAGGCTCGCATGAATATGAAAATATGATTACAAATGTGATCGCCATAGAAAAGCTGGCTACATTTGTGATCGATTTAAAAAGCTGGCTACGAATGTGATCGATGCCTTGTGACAATGACCCCCATCAGCTATAATATGTCCCTGATGACCTCGATCGATCGCACTATAATTTGCATGACATGGTGATCATATTGAACATATATGAACCCGGTCAGCAAGGGACCCTCAATTTTAAATATAAACTTCATATGGAATGTTGAAAGGCAAAAAGTCCTATTTCAGATTGTGTCCTGATTCGCATGTTTTGTGAAGCTAATAGAGTTGTTTCACGAACGAGACCAATTTGTTTAGTGTGCCCAATTCAGGACGCGGCGCTCAACAGAACGGTCTGTTAATTAGGACCAATTTTATAAAAACGAACTACCATCTCCAAGTCATGTTTTCACTTTCCTTTTTCGTACTGAATCCTACTGTCGTTTAATTCATTGGTAAGCATTCATTTCGGCATATTGTGATACTATCCATGTCATAGCCCAATAAGATAACGGACATGCGTGTAGATAGAGTGGTGAATTTATTTCATGGGACCGACGCACGGTACGTTAGACACTACGCCGCCCTAATGATCAGCTCAAACTGCCCATTAGGGCGGCTAACGGTTCCCTATACCCTGTGTACAACTATCTATTTCACAACATTTTTCATCTAAACAATGAATGCTAGCCTTATTACCTCACCATATATTTTCTGTCGGTACTCCCCGCCACAAGTTGACGCCAAAAGTTCCCACAATCGGCGCACCTAAATGCTTCTATCAGACATTTGTCATTTGTCACAATACAAATAAGCATGGACCTCCATCATTCTTGTTGTCATCGAGGTCGGCAGTACCGCAGTAAATACATTTCAGACTAAAGTACTGGATAATCAATATTTTCGCATGGGTGGCGGGTTACGATTTTCGTACGCAGAGGTGTTTATTAAAGAGACGTTCTATTTCATTTCTGCAATTAAAGCATATCTCGCAATATCTCAGCTATTGTTCTCCGTCTTCCACCACAGCTCAGCGGTGTTGCTCATTTGTTCTCACCATTTGTAACTAACTGCATACTATTGTCTGATACTTGTAATTATGTCGGTAGGCGTACGCTATTGGTATGTATACACGGGTATTTTGTGTGAACAATAATATTATTTTTTGAATGTTTCTGTTGTTGTTTAGTTGTAGCTGACACTTATTGGTTGGCTGCTACTTAGATCAAACAATCGTTGGCAGTCCTTGAGTCAGGTTGTTTTGCACATTCATGTCTTCTTCCAGTTGTCACATGTTTAACGGAAATATTTGAGTGGTTTCATCATAATAGGAGATAAATTGACATATGTTATTACCACTGATCGAAAATATGCGTTAGGCATACCTTATGGGTATACAGGTGTATAGGCCGACACACTGTGACTGGGATATTAATGTAATTATATGGCAATCTGGGCCCGAGCACTATGATATCAGGCTATCACATCTTTATATTAATTATAACGCGCCTTATAATTAGATAGGCCTACCCCAATTCATCTCCGGAAACGTTTCGTCTTATAATGTACATGTTAACGTTTACCGTAGGCTATTTGTGCTGGAGGGGTCAGCTGAGTACGTTTTCATATTTTTGCACCTTGCGACAAGGAACCAGTAATTCCAACAAGAGTCATTGAGCGCGCAAATAAACCAATACATATGAATGACCCATTAACCATGACATACAATGTATAGAAACTCATTTGCATTCACTCAGCATTGATTTCAACTTCGAGACGAAAAACTTGCATTGTGTTACTGTTACCGACTACTTGTAAAGAACGTTCACTTCCATCAACTACACTTATTTTGTCAGTTGTAGTCGCATTTGTTTCCAATTAATGTACACTGGTCCTTGTTTTTGTTCACCGAATAATTGAAAAGGTAGTAACCTTGCCCTTCCTGCCATACCAAAAAAATGTGCTGAAGGGAGCACAGGTTTTTAAATTTCATTTTAAATGACGTTTAATATTCGTATATGCCATGAATTTTTTTTAGACAATGATTGTTTGCATTCCAATGAACACTAAGAACAGAAAACAAACAGCTATAGGCCTACTGGGCATAACATTTTCAGAAATACAGTTTTTGGAACAGTAGTCGTGTCACCACATGTTCAAACCCTGTGTATAGAAATAGCCATTGTTCGATTACAGCGACTATCAATCATTTGAAGTGATATGCTGAAGTTTGTCCACTGATATAATACATACGTTACGGGACGCTGCTTATTGCTTAGTGGTCGGATGTGGTGTCATGTGAGAATCGGCGACATCACTATTAGGGTCGGTCTATGGCCTCGCCTAATATTGACCTCACTTCGTTTCAGATGACACCATATCCGACCAATGTAGAAGCGCACCGCAAATTATCACATGTCGTCAACGCTTCCCGACGACGTCATCAAGTTGTACGACGGTTGACGTTCCAATAAAGTACAAATGGGGGTAGGGCTAATAGAAAATGGACGCAATAACTACATGTGGCAAACATATGCTGCAACAATTAAATGCAACAATCACAGATGTCCCGACTGTGTAGCAGCTCCTCAATAAGTGACTTCCCCTATACCACAGTCCTCAACCTCACCCAGTACATTCCTACTCGACGTTCAAGGAACAACCCACTGACAAGAAAGAGACAAACCATCGAGTAACCAATAAACAATTTATCTAGACGTATACCCTCCATGTATATAATACAACCATTTTGTGATCCATAATTATATAGCCGTGCATTGTACAAGAAATCATGACCGCCTATCATAACAACTTTTCATTTTTAGGGGGTGGCAGTAAGACAGTCTAGCTTGAATATGCCACCCCTCGACTATACAACATAAGGGTGTAATAACCACAGAACGACACAGCATCTTCTTCTATCCTTCCGCCACAGCAGTTGCAAGAGTCGTTTCGACAAACCCATTTGCAGATAGGCCTACTTTCGTTATGTGTACATGTACAACTGTTAAATTCGCCTCCAATATCGGTTGATAATGGGATAGGAGAAATTAATATCCCAAAATGTCATGGCGTAAGTCGTCAGTGCGGTAGGCCATTAACAATATTTATTATTCAATCCCTCTGTCCATGCATAGGACTACCAATGAATTTGGCAATATATTTGGGGATATTGCCTGCACCGTATGACAATTGGCCAAGCCGAGTAATAATATTGTCATTTACCTAGCACTTCGGGAAATGAGCAACTTTGTGTACGGACATTTGTAATAAATCATATATGCAGAATTGCACTGTGCTGTGCCAACAAGGGATCAAAGTGTGAAATGTTCACTGCGAAATTGCCAAAGCTGCACATCATATCAGTTGCACAGTAGAACTTATCGACATTGAAATCAGCAGTAATCATGATGACATTTTTTCACAGAGTAGGCTATTCCGATCGTGGTTACGATCTAGACTATTTCGTAATATCTTACAACGTATGCAACATATAAGTTTAAAGACTTAATAACAGGATATATTCACCGATGGAATCAAGATTCAATGTAAATGTAACATTGGGTATACAGTATAAGCGGTCGGGATTATTCTATTCTCAACCTATCATCTGTTCAGCGATATCACACTTCGGCTATAAATGAGTAATGATTGTATCAGGTTATCCAGTAGTTTGACCTTGTTTTGTTCAGACTTCCCCGCATCGTCACATGATCGTGTGAAGGTCATCAAATCAACAACATGGCAGATGGAAGTCGTGTTTTGTGATGTTGACAAATGACAAATGTCTGATAGAAGCATTTAGGTGCGCCGATTGTGGGAACTTTTGGCGTCAACTTGTGGCGGGGAGTACCGACAGAAAATATATGGTGAGGTAATAAGGCTAGCATTCATTGTTTAGATGAAAAATGTTGTGAAATAGATAGTTGTACACAGGGTATAGGGAGCCGTGCGGCACTAGAAATGATGAAATACATTTCTAGTGCCATCGGGTCTACGGTACGTAGGCCTACGGTTACAACACGTGGTCGGTTAGTTCAGCCATGAACGTAGTGTGTAAACAACAATCACAGTCCTGGGAATCTATGGGAGGCCAAATTCACATTTAATAATGAATTGCGCTTAAGCTCAATTATTTGCGCTTAAGTAGTTTTGAAACGATTAGTGAATTTCAGAGTCGACTAGTCGAGACCCAAAAGTCGCGTTGCGTCGACTAGTCGGTACCCGATATCAATACTTTCAAACATAACATGGTACGGAAAATTCATCGTACATGGCGTACACTGATGACTGATGCAATGACGGTCTATTGCGTAGCGCATTTCCCTGCATAGACACCAATTTATTTGGGAAATAATACTGTAAACATCTTGATATTTATCCAACACACTGAATGTAATTATATAATTAGACATGTGGTGCATAATGATTAGAAACTCGATCATTTATACAGGTTTTAAATTTAATATCAGCGTTCGAGATTTCGTTTAGTCACGTGATCACCAATAAACCGGTGCCGAGCAGGGTGTCACTATAAAATGTTAATGTTCCGACTAAATACGCCCTATAGAATAGGATATGTTGTAGAATACGATAGCCGGTTCTTAATGTCAGTATCATTTATATACGGTAGCAACAATGACGTCACCTTAAGCGACCTTCAATTGATCAATTGAAATATACACAGTGTCTAGATCAAAGCGGTCTCCGACAAACGATAAAGCCGCGTCAATCATTGTCATCATGTCGCAGTGATGTCTTTGACCTCAAACGACGAGTGAGACATTGTGTTGTCAATTTCATTCTTTCAATTAATAGTCGGGTCACCGTGTGTGTCTATACTAGTAACACTGTCAATTCCGGGTTCCACCAAACGTTATACTTACCGTAACTTACGCGCAGTTAACACCGTTTATGTCGGAATCGATCTTGAAAACGTTATACATGGAACTAATACACTATGTTCCGACTAGTCGACGGCAAAATTCAGAGTCGACGTTCTGACATTTCAGCGTCGTCTACGACTAGTCGATTAATCGTTTCAACCCTACGCTTAAGCGCAATCAATTGCGATTAAGCGCAATCAATTGCGCTTAAGCGGAAATACCACATATTGTGCTTAAGCGTAATTAATTGGATGGTCACTAAAAAGTGTACTCCGGCCCCGGCCACGACTCAGGGGAAAATGTGTACTCGGAAGATTTATGTTGCATATCTTTTCTGCTTTATTAGGTCGGGCAATTCCCAGATATAGCTACAATAGCCATATATATAGCTATTGTAGCCACATTTGACTAGTGCAAAACCACATATTGCTTGTTTGCGTCGGAATTAGGTAACTCCGCAAGCTGTTGCAAACACAAACCCTCCGGTGCATGTTTTGACATCGATCGGTGCCACTTCCAAGAACTCACGACTTGCAAGGCTTTGCGGAAAAGAAGATATTTAACACTATTTTTTATAAGTATACCTTCTAAATCAGTTTTTTTTAAGAAAACTTGGAGAGTTGTGAACAAATTCTGCCCAAATATATGCATGGTATATCCCCATTCTACGTAATAAGTCGCATTAACCAATCAGCTTCCCGATAACTAAAATTTTAATCTTTTTTTAAATATCTACCTTGTTTGCTGAAAAAACTACGGTAAGTCGATTCGTTATGTGATACGACTTTTTGTACCACCTTCATCGTGTGGGAAAATTATATAACAGATAAGCCAGTATGCTACTATTAACATATAACAGTAAACCAATATATTAACAAGCAATGTTATTGCTTAAATGAATGCAATTAAACCGCATTAAGCTTGCATATCTCCATTAACAATTTAAACAACACTAACAATAATACATCGTCTAAACTCACAATGAACAACTTCAACTAAAATTATCAAATATCACTTGAAAAAGATTATTTTAATTTTGGGATCTGAAATTGGGAAAAACATGTCTATTTCCTATTGAGAAAGGGCCAACAAACGATCCCTGTTGCTATCCAGAATTACCCCTGATATCTTTATGATTAAGACAAAATAATGGACAATTTGACATCATAACCACGGCATTATATGTTTATTTATAATGTAGTTATGGTATAAACTCATCAACCCATTTATGACAGATCTCCATAACTTAAAATTAGCATTTTTTTTGCAAAATGCAATTTTGCTGAATTTAACATGTGACTGATTTCGACCAGAGATACACTATATATAACAAGCGTAAGAGCGTGTGCTAGTACCGGTACACAATTTTTCAATTTCGTTAAATAATTGGATATAAACGGACATGTATGCATTGAATTCACCTTGTCACGTTTGATCTTTGATCTACGAGGTCCGGTTCCGTGGTTTCGGAGATTCAGCCAGCTGGTTTTACAGTTACAAGTCAATGTTCTGGAGTAGCATTTCCATATATGAACTTTTGATTATTTATGACTTCCATTTATGAAAATGCAACTCAAAAACTTTGGCAGTAGCGCTAAAACCACGGAACCGTACCTGGTAAACCATGGATCCAATATGGCCGCGATTTAGTGACGGCGTATACTGGCATATTTACGCATTAATTTACACCTTACACTAAAGCCGACGACATGTTGCAAACAACACGGCATCTCAGAAGTATAATGGAAATACGGCAGCTTCGGATGAGTTAACCATCTTCCGGTGACGACCTTTTTTATAAACACCCCGAATCTTTCTATTATATTTGCAAATGTATTACCAGTCTTTATCTACGGTATATATATATATTCTTCGATTTGTGTTGACAATTTATAAGGGCATTGTGCCGACCGGCCGAAATTATATCTCGGCTAAGTTTGCTAAATTCTAATTTGCCTGGGGTCCGTGCATGTATCGTATCTACTCGACTACTAGGGAGCCACACCAAAGCGTTATAATGGGTATACCATGATAATCACCACTTACCATTAATGGCTAAACACACAACCACATCTTAGTATGAGGTAAATCTGTTGTGACGATTACTTTATATTTACTTTAAAACGTGTAGATCTAGTCATTTTTTTATAACGTATTTGAAATTCCCGCTACTTTTAAAAAACCAAAGTATTGCCAATATGTGTTTCCGTATTTTTTATGAAGGTAGGTTTTTTATAAGTCAAAACTCCGTTAAATGCAGCCAATGAAAATGCATCTTACATCACAGGTATGTCGCCAACGCTTTCAAGATATGGCCATGCGCACAATTTCCTCGCGAATCTTTAAGAAAATCCTTAATTTCAACGTTTTGCAGAGGCACAACGTATAAAAGTAAGTAAAAAAACTGACAAACTTATATTTTTAACGATGTAGATGGGCAACGTGTCACTTAAATTATCGGTTGCAGATGCAAAAACATTCTATAGGTACGACCGGAAGTCATTTATGTTGATATTGTTGGTTTTGTCGAAGTAATCGGACAATTTGCAAAAAAGTGATCTGGGAATTGCCCGACCTGTTTATGGAAAACAAAAATTCTTTTGCTAAATTATATGCTACTATGCCAATTTAATAAATATGTGATAAAAAATTTACCGAAAAAATTACTAACATACTTTTTAATAGCATTTTTACTAAGAAACACACTAAAAAGTGTACTCCAAGAAAAAGTGTACCCGAGTTAAATCTTGAATTTCATGCTTCACTATCCGCTTCACAAACACTAAATGTTGTACAATACTTTTAACAGATTGTAGAAATATATTGGTGATATGAATTAATTATTTTATGCAGCGGAACATAATCAGTTCTCACATTTGTCGTGGTGTCAAAAAATGTCATACTCCGGCCCCGACACCGACTCGGGGAAATTGTGTACTCGGAAGATATATGATATAATTGTATCACTATTATACGAATATAATTTAATTATTTCAACGAACTATAAGTCAGCGAATTCATAGTTATACCAATGTTAACTTCATTCAAACAATACAAATTATTCTTCTATTATAATAAACTTTACATCCAAATTACATTAACATGTGTACTCCAACGTCTGCGGCCAATGTCAGGGTTTTTCATTCAGTGTCTTTAGGTTCATTTTAACTCCCCTCATCCTTTATCTGGGCTTGGGTCCAGCAGACTTCGTGGAAGTCAGGCGGATTTAAAGTTGTTTTTTGTTTTTCTTTAAAGACACATCATCCTGCATCATCGAGTTATTATTTGTTCACCCACATGTACTGGTCACATGTTGCATCTTGTTGGCTACTGAGTACACTTTTTAGTGTGTTTTCGAAGTAAAAATGCCGGAGTATGACATTTTTTGACACCATGACAAATGTGAGAATTGATTATGTTTCACTGCATAAATTAATTAATTCATATCACCAATATATTTATACAACCTGTTAATATTATTATACAACATTTAGTGTTTGTGAATTTGATAGTGAAGCATGAAATTCAAGATGTAACTCGGGTACACTATTTCTTGGAGTACACTTTTTAGTGTGTTTTCGAAGTAAAAATGCTATTAAAAAGTATGTTAGTAATTTTTTCGGTAAATTTGTTATTACATATGTAATAAATTGGCATAGTAGCATATAATTTAGCAAAAGAATTATTTTTTTCCACTAAGTGGAAAAGATATGCAACATATATTTTCCGAGTACACATTTTCCCCGAGTCGGGGTCGGGGCCGGAGTACCCTTTTTAGTGACCATCAATTAATTGTGCTTAAGCGCAATTAATTGCGCTTAAGCGTAATTGTGACTACTATCTAACCTACCCATAAACTATTGGCATGACCTGGTGTATCACCTAGCAACACAAGAGGAGCATATTTATCTAAAATATTAACATTTCATTTGTTTTTAACTTTCTCATGACTTTCTCATAAAATTGATTTTAATGAAATGATTAATAATATATCTGAAGGTCCCAGTTAGCCAAGGTCCCAGTTAGCCACGGTCCCAGTTAGCTGGATACCACTGAGAGTATGTGTTCACCAATGATAATCACTAATTACGTATTAATTATCAGCATCCCTATATCCAAACTTCCAAAGAATTGATGTCTCCTTCCCGGAACTCTAGTAATTTTTTATATGATGTTTTTTAATGTATTTTTGCACAGATTTGGGCCATTACTATGGTCATATACTATAGCATGCATGTGATGTCACTGCATGAGGGCTTGCTTACCTCATATGGTTTACTTATTGACTTAAATCAGGGAAAAAAAACATATTTTCATATTATCAGCATCCCTGTCCCAAAAAATTGGTGTGTCATTCCTGGAGCTTTGGTGTCTCAGTCCTTGAGCTCTAGTTTTTTTTATTAAATCAACATCTCTTGCACAAATCTATAGTATTTCCATGGTCATATATAGTGTGAATGTGGTGTCACCGAGGGCTTGCTTCCCTCATATGGTGTGCCTGTATACTCGAAAATTGAAGAAAATCAAAGTCGCCTCAACTAATACAGAGAGTAATGCCATTGCGAGTAGCCCCAACTGATATATACCGAAGATAATATAATGATATCATGAGCAGACTTTTTTACTTTGAAAATCAGAAATAGGGAGATTCACCTTCAGAAATAGGGAGATTCACCTTCATAAATAGGGAGATTTTTTCTTCGATGGTAAATTACTAAAACATCACGTATAGAAATGAATTTATGGGCTACTATAAATAAAGAATAAGTTATGATTCACGAGTCGCTCCAACTAAAACAGAAAGTGATACTATTGCGAGTCAGCCATTTTGATAAAGAAGTTGGGCTAGCTCCCTACCCATCCAAATTAATGAAAACAAGAGGTGATATGTCAATAGGAGTTAAGGTTAAGTTATGGATAAACCTATATATTCACCAGGCATGTTTAGTTACATATAACCATGAATTGCGCTTAAGCGCAATTATTTGCGCTTCAGCGCAATTAATTATTAAATGTGAATTTGGTCTCCCATAGGAATCGCTGTCTAAGTAATATTCAACTTTATTAAAATATCATAATTAAGTATACATGTAGGTCAAGGCTATTCTGCTGTATACAACATAATAGCCAACGTAGATCCATTGGAACTTAGTAGCATGGATTACACCATCTGAGTTCCATAGCTGGTCAATGAACGCTATGAACGAGTACCAGTAGATTTTCAATAAATGTAACAATTATGACCAACGCACATGTATTTATCAACTAAATACTAATACAAGTGTGAAACCATCCACTCACCTACGTGTCATTTATCCTTAAAATCCGACAAATAGCAGAACGTGAACACTGACATGTTGTGTGTTCATCGACCATTGCATGTGACCCATCATTTCATGAATCCCCCTGTGAGTTCCCTGTGCACATGTCAAGGTAATCACATGGGTTCACACTGAGTGTACAATTCAGGTAGCCTGATACAATTCAAGTTGAGGTTACTACAATCTGCGCATGCGTGTCGTTTTTACAACTAACTAATTCCAATGTGTTACACATGCGTACTGTTAACTTCCTGATACAGTCATGCGGGTTGCAGAATCATGTTCGGTGACATTGCCATGCGTGGTAATTTGCACGAGACGCACGTAGTCATGTGATATGTTAGCTCCTCCTACTTTCGGCCATTTAACAACGTTTTGTCAACATGTTTTCCGACTGGATTTTTGGATTAAATAATTACGGAATTATACACACTTTCTGGTAGGTGGCAGAGTTAATATAGATTGCAATATTGTTAACATTAATGACCGTGTAATTGATTCTTAAAGAGTATTTAAAAAAATTAGCTACCCGCCCATGCTGAACCGTGGCAGCTGTCCGACCTGATATGGCATTAGCCATATTACCAGGTCGGAGTCTGACAATAGCCAACGAGGCTATTCTGATTTGGCAGAATACTGAATAGCTCTAACTCCGCATATACCATACTAATTTCTATAGCTATTCTGCTGTATGTGGTAGAATAGTTTCGCTGGCTATTATACTGTATACTGCAGAATAGCCACTCTGTATATGGTATAATAGCCATAATCCGAGATATGGCTATTCAGCCCTATATGGCAGACTAGATCATGCCATGAATCTCTACTCTGGCTAACCCGTAGAGATATTCCACCAGTAGAATACCTTGGAACTTTTTGAAGTTTTGACAGGGAACCTTATAAAGTTGAAAAAATGATGTGGCGTATATATTTCTTACTAGTAATTATTACCTATTCTTTAATAATGTATTTCACTGTACACTGGTGAAAGTCCCAACTCAATATTTAAAGATTAAAGTGAATTTGTGAGCGATTATGCATTGCGTCGCTTACAATTATGGCATTCCTCATGGGTAATTAATTCAATGTTTATTGCGATATTGGCTCACTAAAGTCACATACATGAACATGTAACAGCATGCAATTTTGAGTTGATACATGTACATCCATTACAGTAAAATACATTTTTAAGGAACAGATAATAACTATGGGAGGCCCTTTTATTTCACAATTATTATTTATATACGCTTAAGCGCAAATATTTGCGCTTAAGCGCAAATAACCTCTATCATTTGCACTTAAGCGTAAATATTTACTCTTAAGCGTAAATCATTTGCGCTTAAGCGCAAATAAAAATTAATATGCATTGATCCCCTCTGAATGAATTTTAAATGGTGCAGACCTAAACACATCACTAAAGTCTATATAGGCCCACCATATGAGGGAAGCAATCCTCCAGTAACCCCAAGATCCTTTTTATGACATGGAAATGGTATAGATCTGTGCAGGATATGTGTCTTTTATAAAATATACTAGATCTCTGGGATGGAGACACAAATTCTTGGGGATAGGGATGCTGATAATATGAAAATATGGTTTTTTTCCCCTAATTCAAGCCAATAAGTACTCCATATGGACCATATGAGGGAAGCAAACCCACTGTAACCCCTAATTCCCTATTTATGGCCATGGAAATGGTATATATCTGTGTAGGAGATGTCCCTTTAATAAAATATACTAGAGAGGGACAGAGATTCTGATATGCATATCGATCGAAATATGTTTGTTCTTCAACTTTCGAGTCTGTATGGGGCTACTACTATGGGCCCATGATAACATACTATGAGATGGCACAATCAGAGGGAAGTAAAGAAGTGTTTGGTATTTGCGCTTAAGCGCAAATAAATAATAAATGTGAAAAGGGCCTCCCATTAATAACTAAGAAATATATTGCCCGCATTATTGTTTCGACTTTATAAGGTTCCCTGTCAAAACTTCAAAAAGTGCTAAGGTTTTATACCGGTGGAATATGATCTTTACGGGCATTAGCCAGAGTAGAGATTCATGGCATGATATAATGGCAGACTAGCCAGAGAGGCTAGTCTGCCATAGACATTCTGGCACTCGTATTTGAAGACAATGTACGTACATGTACGACATACCGTTGTGCCACACAGATCAAATCACATATGGTACATATCGCACCACTTGTGGCATTTATTCTTGCACAACAGACAATTTGAACTCCTCGACATCATAGAGTTGAATTTCTATGTTATCAACACACATGTATGGTATGTTCTGTCTTTACAATAGAATAGCTCAACTCTAGGATATGGTTGCTATACCCCACTAGCTGTGTCTATTATGTGGTAGGCCTATCTATAGGGCCGATACATAGGAAAATGTGGTTAGTTATTGTATTTTGACAAAATATGTATGCATTTAAAATAGGGACAATGTCACAATTTAGTAGAGATGGTATATACCATCCTGTTATAAAAATGTATGCCTGCATATAACTCCACCCCCAAAAATATATGATCTTGTAACATGAGTATATATATAGGGCTAAATAAAAGTATCCCGATGAAAATCATGCAAAGATGATAGCGCCATAGTAAATGTCACCTGGTGTTTGTGCCCCATTTTTTCAACTTTATTCATCAAATGAATTATAAAATCAAGATGTCTCTGCGAATCACAGTAAATTTTGAAAGTGAAAGTAAAACAAGAATGCAATTATTTTTCTATACTTTTATGTTCGCTTCTGTTTTAAAATCAGATAAACTTCTTGATACAGAAAAAATTAATAATTAAAGTATTTCATCAAATCTCTTATCGGATCAATACATATTGATTTTTTCAAGCCAACATTTGTTAACTTTATTCTCGATTATTATCAATCTACTTTTTCTCGTTGTACAGTGCAAGTCCAGGCAGAGGTGTTTTTCTGTTGGACAATATTGCAAAATTGTGTACTTGCATATGAGGAAGTTATTATGCCCCCGATCTCCGATGGAGATTTGTGGGTATATAGTGGAGTCTTCCGTCCATACGAACGTTTCAACTCATAACTTTGGTTTCGCTAACTCAATTCAGTTTATCTTTGGTATGCTAATAGACCAGCCGGGGGGAACAATATTTCCCCATAACTGCGGTTTCGGCCGCCCATTTTTTACAGAGTTACGCCCCTTTTTGGACTTAGAAAATTCAGTTTTCTGTGGCATACGAACGTTTCAACCCATAACTTTGGTTTCGCTAATTCAATTCAGTTGATCTTTGGTATGCCAATAGACCAGCCGGGGGGAGAAGATTTCCCCATAGCCGTGGTTTCGTCCGCCCATTTTTTCCAGAGTTACGCCCCTTTTTGGACTTAGAAAATTCAGGTTTTCTGCTACTTTTTTTGGTTTCCAGATGATAACTTGATTTTGGATTGTTTATTTGCAAACCCGTTTTTTTGTGTATTACCAATATCGCAATTCAGGTCAAGGTAAAATTTTGGTTCAATCGGATAATTTTTGTGAGAGTTATGACCCTTTTTCGACTTAAAAAATTCAGTTTTTTTTTTAGAAAATTCAGTTTTCCTTCTATTTTTGTGGCACCAGACCAAATTTGAAGCTAATATACAACAACATGTGGCATTTTTATAGCGCTTAACCAGAAAGTTTCTCTGATTGTACAGTCGGGGCGTTACCTCCGCCCAGCGGTGCACTTGTTAAAACTAGATTGATGATTAAAAACAAAATGTATTTACAGGTTAAGACTTGTGATGCATTAAAAACGTTGATGCATTTTTTTCCTGACGTATGGCTATGCAGCCCCCTATTCAGGTCTTCTAGAGAACTTGCAGTTTAATACTTCTTTTGGCATGGCATTCCATAGTCGTACTGGTATCGCTGATGGAAAGAATGAGTACTTGTAGACATCAACCGTTGTATGATATTGGTGGTATTTCTAATTATGTCCACATGATGATGATTTGTATTTCTCGAGAAGGGTTTTGTGGTTGTTCCATACTAGTTCATTGATACATTTGTAAAAGGTGGTGCATTTTGTCATATATCTTCTTTTCTTCAGTGTTGTCCATTCCAGAGATTTTAACATGGCTGGTGTGCCACTGCACCTGTGGTAGTTATTAACCATGCATGATGCCCTTTCATGTACAGTAATGCTCTAATTAATCGATTTCTTAACCACAGCAGAATTATGGGTAACTTTTCAGGATTTAGTCGGAAAAATGGCTTATTGCCATTCATCGGAAAGCTCTCGCCAAGAACTTTCCGATGAGCCAACAAGCTATATTCTGACTAAATCCTGAAAAGTTACCCATAATTCTGCTGTGGTTAAGAAGTCGATTAATTAGAGCATTACTGTACCCTCTCTATCTTTTTGGTGTTTCCATCAATGAATGGACTCCATACATTCGATGCATACACAAAACTAGGTAACATATTAGTTGTGTTGATATTTCAAGTTTTTCTAGATATTGTATCAACCTACCGGTAGAACAGACACTTTAAATTTCAACTCCTAGACATCCCCCTACCCCAGCTAAACACTGTTATCCCCCCACTTCCACCCTCCCTGTCATATCACCTCCTACATGTTAACAGAATGAGAGAGAGAGAATTGCGGGAGTCACACTGAAAGTTGGTAGCACCCGAAAACGCCAGCCGGTTACCCATCAAAGGACTAATCGAGCCAACATTGTTTATCTTCAGTGATTACACAAAGCATCTTAACGACAGTGATCCAGACATCTTGAGCCAAGAAGTCATGGGCCTTCTATATTTACACCGCGACTGTACTGTACATCTTTGAATGCACTGGTTCATTTTCAATGAATATTCTCTCAGAGCCTACTTGATCGAGCCGACCCGCTCAGGTGTATACATACATGTACATAGGCCTACTTGCTTACTAAATCTAGCAAAAATCTAGCTGACTAATAAGCTGAAAACTGCGTGCCTCGTGGGCATAAAACCACTGGTCACTATCTCATTTGTTCACCAATGTAAACAAATAATTATTTAGGCGAACAAGATGACAACAGGTCCACAGCACAGTTTGAAATATAATTGTCCAAAGTGTAGTTTCACCTACCCCATATTAAAACAACAAAAAGTATTGGAAATAAGAAAATTCATTCATCTGTTTCTTCCAAAACATTGTGTCAGACTGAAAACACTGAGTGTCATTATCCCGAAATTGGTCAGTTTAGGGTGTCACAATTCTTGAATATCAATTTACTTTTTAATTGCATCCATGTCATATTTCAGGAAGCTGTGGGTGTGTAGAACATGATAGGATACCATAGTTTCTGCTAGGGTAAAAATGTAGTGTCCGTAGAACCTACTTTTGGAACCTGGATTGGTCCTTGTATGCAAATTTTGAAATTCCATGCTCAAAAAGACAAAAACCACCTGTATCCTTGCACCAGAGAATAGTGCTGGGTGGTTGTTTTGGGCTTTAATCAATCTAGATAAGATAAGATAAATTTTTATTTAAAAGTCAGAGGTAAAAACATTTTACAAACACAAGCTCTGAAGAGCTTTTGACTGACTGTAAAACAAATACATATATAATTATGTGATCACTCAGATCCAAGAGACACTACCCCCACCAGTGACAGCCCTGCCACTACTGCATGGAATATTTAAACGACAACACATGAGTGGGGTATGATCTCAGCTTTAATGTAACATTATAAGCTTGTCCTGCAGATAGCCCATACGCATGGAAAACCAATTAAGCAGAGCCTTCGCTCTGACGAGAAGCCGAAGCAGAGAACGCTGAAGAAATACTGCTGTACAGCGCAGGCATGAGCATGGCCCGACGAGCTAAGGCACGATTCGGAGCCGGCGCCCAAGAATTGCTATGAGGCGCCCTAAGCAATAAGCACACACGGCCACCAGGGAGAAGCCCAACGAGTGCGACGCAGGAATGGCAGTAGAGACCACTGGACAGCCCAACTCGCTATGGCTAAGCACCGGCCTGGAATATTACACTCAGGCTACAGATCGAGAGCACTCTCAAATAAGCATAAGATGACTGCGCAGTCATAAACATACTAAGCTACTATTGATAAGCCACCCATCAAAGTTACCAGACAGGTTATAACGCTATGGCGACACTACCACTACCACTATCTGCAGGACCGCCATAGAGTGCGCAGCACTCCCCCAAACCAGGAGCTCCATGCCCAATTACAAGCAGAATGCTGGGAGCGATGAAGCCCCGCGATAAACCCGACGATAGCGTGTTCCGGGAGCGGCCAGGAAACGGCCAAGCGATGCTGGTGTGCGAAATCGAGATAGGCCCGTATGGCGGTGCGATACGTGCGGTGAGTTTTTGGCGCCCGGGAAGAAGTCAAAAGCAGCGTTACATGTCGACGCAGGTCCACAGGCACCTGGGAAATGGTGTTGGCGTTCGGGCGGCGGACGGTGCCAGTCGACGGAAACGTTTCATCTGGAAACGAGAGAGGCTGTCAGCGAGAGCATTATCACGAGACGCGATCCATGAAGCACGCAAGGAGATGTTGTGAGACAGGAGCAGCAGGACCAGCTGGCACAACAGGGCCATGAGCGGCTTGCATTTGGAAGTTTGGTCGTTGATGGCGCGGACCACGGTAATGTTATCACAGTGTAAGTGGAGGCGATGATTCCGGAGGCGACGCCCCCAGACGCTGATGGCCACTAAGACGGGGAACATCTCGAGGACACCCATATTGCGAGTCAGGCCCAAAGCATGCTAAGGAAGGGGCCACTTGCCGAAAGCCCAAAGGCCGTTGAAATAAGCGCCAAAGCCGCCGGACTGACCACCACAAGCGTCCGTGTGGAAATTGATGTCGGTATCATGGAGCCAGGTCGCAGAAGGGAAAAGGTAGATCCCATTGAATGACGTGAAGAACTGTAACCACGTGGCCAAATCGGCACGCATGCCAGAATTAATTCGGATTTTGTGATGCGGCTTAGAAAATCCCTGCAGGGCATCAATCAGGCGACGACAAAATGGGCGGCCCGGACGAACCGCCTTGCACGCAAATTGTAATGAGCCAATGAGCGACTGTAGTTCACGGACCGAGATTTTACGGCAGCGCAAAGCCATAGAGATTTTGGACTGAATAGCTGTGAGCTTCTCAGCAGGGAGACGCACCGCGTTAGCCAACGTATCGAGTTCGAGACCAAGGTAGCAGAGCTTCGAGGTGGGCGAGACCGTTTTGTCATGAGCAATAGGTACGCCAAGATCAGAGCAAACGCGATGAAACATGTCAAGACTGTCTGAGGCCTGGGACGTGGCTGGCGGACCACAGAACAGGAAGTCATCGCAGTAGTGCAAGATGTGTGGGTTGCCGGACCGCTGCTTAACAACCCATTCCAAAAATGTCGAGAATTTTTCAAAAGTTGCGCACGACACGCTGCAGCCGAAAGGTAAGCATTTGTCGAAATAATACATGTCGTCCAGTTTAAAACCAAGTTGATCGAAATCGCCCGGGTAGATGCGAAGATTACGATATGCAGCTTCGAAATCCCCACGCGCGAGCAATGTCCCGGCCCAAGGGACTGGATGGTGGCAACAGCAGCGTCAAAACTGGTATATGTGACAGTAGTGAATTCGCGCGGAATATGATCATTGAGTGACTGGCCTGCCGGATAGGAGAGGTGATGGATGAGACGGAATGAGTCAGGTTCATGTTTAGGCACCAGTCCAAGCGGCGACACGCGGAGCGTTGGAATTGGACGAGCGCAGAAGGGACTAGCAATGCGACCAAGGCGGACTTCCTTAAGGATCTTTTCCCGGACGACCTCGGGACGGTCACGAGCAGACTTGAGGTTCGGAGCGTCAGTTGGCATACGCGGGCCAGTATAATGGAGTGGAAAACCATGAGTAAAACCGAACCGGAGTTCCCGCGCGACTTGGTGGCGAGGGTACTTCCCAAGCCACCAACACAAATAGTCAAGATTAACGGTGGAAGGGGCGAGCTGGTAGACGCTGCTGGCGACCGCCGCGGGCTGAGCGGCTAAAGTCTTGTCCATGGGCAGCGGTTGCGGCATGAGGCTCTGAGCAGATGTTGCAGATGTGTCGAAAACGACAGTTTGGCCAGGAGCAGCGGCCGGCGTTGAATTCAAAACAGACGGGACTGGGATGGCTGGGAAAATTGTCCGGAGGCCCGAACCGGAGGCGGAGTCGGCTGCGGAGGTTGCCGAACCTGGGGCGTCATGACCAGCAGCCAAATGTTAGGGTCGATGGTCTCCCAAGGAGCTGTATTACCATCCCACTTCAACCGAAATTGGGTATCGTACACCCGCCAGGCAGATCCCCCACATTTAGCAGCCGCCCAACGAATGGTGCGCAGGTAACGCAAAAGGGGCTGGGCCGACGATTCAGGGTGAACGTCGAGGTACACCGAAATGAAAGTGAGAAAAGCATCGGTCCACGAGTCAACAGACGTTATTGGAGCAGCATGCCTGCTTGGCGCAACGCGGATTCGCCCGGAAGCAGAGACAACCAACTGATGGGGGTCAACTGTATGAATAGAGGCGGCGGGTTCCTGCAGCTGATCCAAATTGATAAAATCGCCCCGGAAGATTTTGCCGCGAATAGATCGGGAAACGTGAGAGCCATAGCCGTCTGTCGCCGTAGGAATCGGCAAGGGGGCGTCCCAAGGGGAGACCAGCGAGGATGGAAAACTAAATAAGGCATTACCCGGATCAGTTCTGTCTCTTGCCGGAGAGTTCGGTCAGTGTATCACTGAAGCCACACAAGAATCCTCGCGGCGGCGGAGAGAAGTGGAGCTGTCATCAGAACTGCTGGGTCGACAAAGGAGACGCTGATGGTGACCTGGATCCATAGCGCGGAAACTTGGGGCGCGGAGAACCATCCTGTCGGAGACTAGCCTGGCGACGAGACTGACGACGAGGCTGACGAACAGGATCGCGGCCACGAGAATGGGAAACCCGGCACGGGAGGCGCGGCGTCCCCGTCCAGAGCCACGAGCAGGCCTGCCACGCAAATGCTGTCCACGGCCGCGCACCCGTGAATCAGCCACAGATGACACACTGGCCGAAACCCGAGAAGAAGGCCTAACACGGTCACTGGAAGCAGGACCAGCACGAGACGATAGACGAATAAATGAAAGCTGGCGAAGAAACACGGTGACGGATGGAAACAGATAGCAATTGACGACACACAACCGAGCGCGATGCGTATAATTCAAGAGTGAATTGCTTTTTCAGTTACCGGAAGGAGGCAGCATTCCGGGCGGATGTAAAATGCGGACTTTAAGTTCGGCCGATACGGAACGGATCGTACCGAAAAACCGGAACGTCTGCCGGATGACAGGATCAAAGAACCACATAAATCACCCCGAACCTTATCGGCCCTGGGTGCATTAAACACATACACATTATCATATAAATTTATACAAATTAAAATAAGTTATCCTAGTTAAAATACCTATAAACTGTAAGATGTGACAGTTAAAATACCTAACTGTAAGATGTGACAGTTAAAATACCTAACTGTAAGATGTGACAGTTAAAATACCTAACTGTAAGATGTGACAGTTAAAATACCTAACTGTAAGATGTGACAGTTAAAATACCTAACTGTAAGATGTGACAGTTAAAATACCTAACTGTAAGATGTGACAGTTAAAATTTAGAATTTTTGAGTAATAAAATCACTATTTGATTTTAAAAAAGATAACCAGAAAAAGCAGTATAATTTATTTTGCCACTTCCAGTAAATAAAGGAGAGAGGATGTTTGAATTTGCTTGAATTTCATGTTTCTGAGGTTTTGGAATGCTTTCAACGTAGGGTTAGCCAAAATGATCTCCTGTAATAATAATATAATTATAATATTAAAATAAAATAAAAATATTAGTAGTTGTATTATTCACCTTTATTTGATATAAATTAATAGTTAAAGTGATTAAAATGGGCTGGTTAGGGTGTCTATGGGCTCTGGAATTCTTTCACTGGATTCTTTGCCACCTACTCCAATCCAGTAGTCCAGAGACTCACCAAACCCCCTGCTAGCATATAGTGTCAGAAAAATAACAAATATGCCACTACCGACACACACTGCAGTGGCACTCCGGGACATCCCAGACATAACCAAGGATTTAAAATGATTCAAATTGGATTGCATCCTGATATGTTCCAGAAGGCCATAGATAGCTTGGTTACAGTTTTGGTCATCAATGTTAAAGGGGCCCAAAAATTTGGTACATGTATAAGTCTGTAAAACAACTATCATCAACAAGTACATTTAAAACTGACTAACTTCTAATTTTCAAATTCATTATTAATAACTCTCGAATAACGAGATTTCACATTGCGAAACCATTGTTATTTAACATTACTTGTAATGGCATTGCCGATCAATGTCTGTTAGTCCAATAAGATTCCAAAATTTAATGGAAACTTTACATTAAACATTGGAAAACATCAAAGCATTGAGAACAAATTCTAAATATAATATTTTGACTAAAATAGTTGAACTTAAAACGCGATTATCAGTGTTTGTTGAAAAAATCACTGTAACAGTTTTGTTTACCTAAAAGTGGTTTCTGCAATCAAAATTTGTTATTGGACGGCATTCAATAATTAATATAAGAAAATCGTTGATCTATTTCTGCACGTTCTTCTTGGTTGTGATGTTTTTACTGACTTCTATAACTGTTGCACATTTACCTACTGCAAAGGCATTGGATTCCTTTATTAGGCTTTAAAGGTAGATTATCTCTTTGTAAACATGTATTATATAGTTATCGGGGTATAAAATATTAGATCTGAATCGAAGACTCCTGTCCGGAAATGCTTCTATTGATTAATATTAATTTTATTTCAAATATTTTCTGGTATAAAAATGTGTGGTTGTTTAGCTAACGAACAATAGTGGTTACTGTTAACAGAGACCAGAAATTTTATTGTGTAATTTTGTCACAAATAAATGTTAATTATACTCATTATTGCTTATAACTATGGCATAAAACAATACAACCAATCAATCTGGGACATTTGACGTACAGTACGTAGCCATAGGAACAGCCTAATGCTCTATTTCGCTATATGTTATCACCTAAATGGTCTGTTCTAACAATAGACAAATAAACGGTCCCAATAAAATATTTGAAATAAAATCAATATTAATTGATAGAAGCCTTTCCGGATAGGGGTCTTCAGTTCATATTTATTATTTTATACCCAAGCAACTATTTTTGTTATTTAAAGAGATAATCCATCTTTAATATCAGAGAGTAAAATAATTGCTGTAGCATTTTGCAAATAATATATTGGAAGATGCTATACAATTTAATTTTCCTATAGCATGTTACTACCCACTGAATGTTGATAATGAACTGGATCAAGTACGTGTGTAATCAACCTTTGCATGAATTCCAAACCATGTCTGGCCAACTTTGTCAGTTCTCCTAATAGGTACTTGTGTGGATGGTAAGTAGGAGAGATATTTTTGAACTTTCTTAGAAATATCTGGATTCAGACCACACAATTTAACACATATATTTTCTGTTTTACTTTTAAAATTGCAGGAGTTTTTTAAATTAGTCAGCTTCAAACAGATGGACTTGAAAGGAAAAACTCATATAAACCACCTGAGGATAGTTTGTTACGTTACGCTATTTGTTTGTTTCTAAAAGCATGAAGTTGGTTTAGCAGTTGATTTTTTCAGTATATAAAACTGCCCTTCAATACGGTTGAGTTGATATTAAATTTTCCATTTGAATAGCATTTTGCTTTGTGAAGCAAAAAAAATTATGTTATTTTACTTCCTGCTAAATATAATAGAAACATCTTGTTTTTCAGGTCTGCATAAAAAGAAATGGATTCAAGTGATACAGAGAGTGACAGCATGGACTTCAATGGAAGCGGTTCTAGTTTATATAGTAATGAGTCATCTAGTGATTCGAGAAACATTGAATCTCACATGAGTGATGAAATAGACTCGTACAACATCAGTGATGAAGAATCGGAGGACGAAAGCAAGTTATATCCATGGTTCCTTGATCCGATGATTGTGGAATATACACCTCTTACTGAAGCTATATCTCATGGAATTCTTAAGTTTGTTAAAGCTGTGGTGGAAAGAGGAGGTGATGTGAACTCTAATACTGATGAGTCAGGAGACGCGTCACGGTCACCACTTTTATATTCATGCTTGAAGAAACATCTGCGTATAATTCGTTTCCTCATAGAACAAGGTGCTGATATAAATGCGTTTTCCTTACATAATGAGAAGCAGATGACTTGTTTGATGGCAACTGTTAAAAATCCGAAAATGGTGAAGTTTTTGATAGATCATGGGGCCGATGTCAACATTCGGGACAGCAGAAATCTCACAGCACTCCATCATGCCATTCAAGCAAAGTTCAAACAAAGTATAAGAATACTTGTTAAAAATGGAGCAGAATGCTATTGTGATGGTTTAAATGGCCACTACAATGCACTGAAATATGGCGCTATATTAGGGTTGCGTGACATGGTTGACTATATCATACAGCTTACAGAACCCAGTGATGCTGACATTGCTGATGCCTTTGAAATCCTAGGAGCGCGCCCCCGTATTTTTACTGTTCGGGAGGGGGGAGTTCCCGATGTAATGTTCACAGAAGATTTGTGGCGGCATGCGATGAATATTAGGTATAATAATCCTTGCCGACCAACATTAAAAGTTCTTCCTATGCAAACTATGGATGTGTTTTTCCATGAGAAAGAATCGAATAACATGGAGGAACTAAACAGGATTCTCAACAATGGGGAGCAGTTATTTGCTCAATCATTATTAGTATACGAACGAGTCTTAGGGCAGGATCACCCTGAGTTTATTGATATTTTAACTACTCCCCATTGGCGTTTACAGATATCTCTTGACATTCAGTCGGAACATTCAGCCAAGATGATGGATTACGCACTATCACTGTGTTTAACTTATCGGCATATTACTTCATTGTCTGCATCAGTGTTAAAGAAGAAATTTGAATTTTTGACAAAACAATTTCTTTATTCTGCTGCTCATCCTTTCGAGGAGTTAATGTGTGCTTTAAGAACAGTGCTGATGATCGTAACGCCAGGCAATGAGCGACAAAATCTTTTGAAGTCGGAACTTCATGATTTAGTCATTCTGATAGCGATGTGTGCTGAATTTGTTCTATGTTTCACAACAGTTGACATACTGCAAGATGCAATTGAGGAATCGTTAGCCATTAGTTCTACACAAAGTAGGGATAATCTTACATTTTCTTCTGAAGAAATTAACTGTATGAAACAGTTCTGTTGTGAAGTCGCCAAAGTCAACCCAGTTGATGAAAATGGAAGGACTCTGCTTCATTTGGCTTTAGATAAAGAATCTGAAGCGGCAGCAAACCTAGGATTTGGGTTCTCCTTTCCAAACACTTACTTGACTAAGTTTTTTATTCTTTGTGGATTTGATGTGAATGCGAGAGATAACGAGGGAAATTCATGTCTGATTACAGCAGCTTCTCATGGTTATTGTAAGTACAATTACCGTGTCGGCATGGAGAGTTATCTGGCAGCATACAAACGTGTGATCGATAGTCTTATTGTTGCTGGATCACATCGAGATATCAGGAACAAAGATGGTAAAACCTACCAACAGCTCCTTCCTAAAAGAGTGGCTGGTGATTACAGTGACGTTGCTCTTCTCAGTCTACAGTGTGTATCTGCTCGTGTTCTGGCTGATAACCATGTGTTGTATGATGGTTCAGTCCCCAAAAAGCTTGTATCTTTTATTAGAATGCATGACTGCTGTCCACCTGTGAATCACTAATGCTTAATCAAGCCACGGTTGTTGGCCTCATATTAAACCGGTATATGCTCTTCACAGTGGGTAAATGTGAAAAATCAAGCATTGGATTGCAGGGTTCACATTGTCGGTGGCCAGTGTCCAATTAAAGTCGTGACGTCGCCAAAGTCAATCCAGTAGATGAAAATGGGAGGACTCTGCTTCATTTGGCTTTAGATAAAGATCAAGCCTTTTGCATCAGGGTTCGCGTTGTCTGTGGCCAGTGTCCAATTAAGCCTGGATATAATGTGTCTGACATTTTGCATAATGAGGTCCCCAGTGACACGCATCTACCACAAATCTTCTGGGAAGTATCTATAGTCTCAAATAAACATTGTTTTAGTTAACTTTTTCCCTTCTGTTTCTATATCCTCTAAATTGCAGATGATAAAATGCATAATTGAAGTGACTAATTGGTGAACATCACCAACTTCAACTGGGGGACTGCAATCTGATCCAAGGTATTCCATAGCAGTTGAGACCTAAGAAGAATGAGGTTCCCAGAGGGTGAATTTGGTGATGCTAGCCTGCCATGCAGGATAGCGTCACTAAATTCACCCTCTGGTGACCTCTGGAAATGTCAGACACATTTAATCCATGCCAGTGTCCAATTTTTATTTTCGAAAAATAGTCAAAGAAATTATCAGTTGGCAAAAATTGCAAGGTAGCAATCACTTCTCAAATTATCAGATCTCTTTGAAACAATTTGTTAACATGTGAGCAGCGGGTACATGATTGTGTATTAATAACAAAAGTTACACGTGCTTACTCATCAAAACACTGACGATTAGCTTCTAGAACAGTGCACAAACTTAATCAAGTGACAATACCTTACTGCTTGGTGGGTTCAATATGAGACAATCAAGCCTTGAAATAGTGTGTCTGTCATTTGCAGAATGAGGTCCCCAGAGGGTGAATTTAGTGATGCTACCCCGCATAGCGGGCTAGCATCACCAAATATACCCTATGGGGACCTCATTCTGCTTACAACTCAGCAGAATGAGGTTCACAGAGGGTGAATTTGGTGATGCTAGCCCACCATGCGGGGTATCATCACTAAATTCACCCTCTGGGGACCTCATTCTGCAAATGACAGACACTATTTCAAGGCTTGATGAGACTATGTAGGCGAAACAGAGCTCATTTAAGTTGATATACTTTGCCGGTTAGACCTACTAGTAATTCAGGTTTTGCAGCTCCCATCCATGCACATTTAACTTTTGTCCAACTCTAAATTGTTTTTGAGTATTTTTCATTATAATTTTTGTCTTCTTGGTGATCCCATTGTTTTTTTCAATTTAGCTGACAAAATTAAAGGGCACTGTACACTAAATCTCCTATTATACTCAAAAGGCAACAAATGAATGAATTTGAGCCATGGAATCCATAATACATAATATCTCAAATTGTTTAGTTTAGAAAGTATCCCGAAATTTCAAGATATGTTTGCATAGTTCATAGAGCACCAGTTGAGTATTTTGCACTAATCCATGGCATGGATTAGTGCAAAATACTCAACTGGTGCTCTATGAACTATGCAAACATATCTTGAAATTTCGGGATACTTTCTAAACTAAAAAATTTGAGATATTATGTAAAAATTTTGATATTATGTCAAATTTTCAAGATATTATGTACAAATTTAGATAATTTGAGATAAAAAAAAAAAAATTATTTCCTAAATCAGCCACATAGAGCAGCGATGCGTAACTGTTTTCTTTTTCTTTCGATTATGACTTATAGTCCCAGGAGACCGGTTGCTATTTATATTGAACTGTATTACTATATGTATATTTTTTGTTAATGCACATGTTGCATGAATAAAGATCTATTCAGTTCAATTCAATTTAATATATAAACTTGGGAATTCCCAGTTGTTCCTATTATTCACCCAGAGGGGTTTTAACCCTCTACCCAACAGAATGGCCCTGTGCCAATGCATTCTCTTATATATGCGAGTCGACCATAGGTCGCCTCGCATATATAAGAGAATGCATTGGCTTAACACATTAAAAATTATAAAATTGTTAAAGAATGTAAGAAAAAATGGTAAAAAGTGTTGAAAAAAGATTTTTTTTAGGCCAATGCATTCTCTTATATATGCGAGGCGACCTATGGTCGACTCGCATATATAAGAGAATGCATTGGCACAGGGCATAACTGTAACTATCACAATGTGGTCAAGGAGCCGGTTCCAATGATATCCATATTTGTATGGTTCTATTGAGACAGACCGAAGATATTTTAGGCTGTTGAAGCTTTATTTGGCCGGTTTTGGCCGGTTTGTTGGGTAAAGGGTTAAGGAAAAATAAGCAGATGACTGATATTACAAGTGCAGAAGGATTACTATTAATAATTGGTGGGAAATGTTCAGATAATAAGTTCAACAAACAACCAACACATACGGCCATTATAAGTCATTTGTTGAACTTATCATCTTACACCAGGCATGTGGTCTATATTTGTAAACAATTTATTATATAACCTTTGGAATTCCCAGTTGCTCCTAGAAACAGGGATTCTAGAGACATAAAATCTAAAAGACTGTCATTTAAGGGTCAGGGGACCTCATCTGGTATCAAACTGGAACAAAATATATACTGTATACACCCATCAGTAAGCCCGGGGGGCTCGTGCATGATTTTGCTCAAAAAGTGGGTACTGGGCTTACACACGAGGACCCCCCTGTGCAAAAAATCAGTTAGCCTTCAGGTGATGACCTACCATCATGTTTTATACCAATATCATATTTTTGTATTGAATAAAGATAATGTGTTTTATTTATATTATTAAGAAGATAAAATCACATGATAATAACCAGAAACAGTGATAGACATACATTTGGGAACAATTTTAATAAGGTTGTAAATTTTGGGATTAATTTGTAAACACAATAGGGTTGTATGATGAGTTCACAAGTTAATTTAGTTACACTAATGCTTATTAATCAAGATAATTCTTATTATATAAAAACACAACAGTGGGGTGCAGGTGAACACTGAACATACATCTCTCTGCTGCATTATCAAAGGATCCTACAAAAACACCAAGTTATTACTCCACATCCCATTGGATTCACTCTGATAAGAGGTGTGAACAATAAGTGACACATCCTTTGACTTTATTTATTTGATACCTCTTTGATTGATACAACAACTGAGAATAGAATAAGATGCGTATAATTCACAACAATATTAACACAAGTGTATACTATTATACATCTTTATTATTTAAGAAAAACAACTGGAACGAGAGGCCGATCACGATCGGCAGATGTTAACCCATCCCTTGGCGATAAAAATTTAATATGATCGGATAAATGAGAGTTTTGGTGTTGAATTATAGAGTATACTGTTATGTACTATTATAGACAAATGTACATAACACAAATTATTGGAATTTATGGGTCACTGGCATTTATATAACAGAATGCACTGGTACAGGATCTGTAATGCTAAACCGCCACAGCCAGCAAGCCCGTGGGTTAAATGTGTAGGTGTGACCTGGACATGGAATACTTGCGTTAAGAGAGTACAATTTAAGTTTACAATAATAATGTGTCCTAGTATACAGATAAGCAACCTCACCATTGACCCATTAATATCAATTATATAACAGAGCTGTCAAAAATCACAGGAATTGTTTATGTTGAACACTGACCTCTCTATTATACCAATAACAATTATAATGATATCAGACCATCTGAAGATATAACTCTGCAGCACAGATGTCCAAGTCTACTGTTAATATCATGTGATGTTTATTGTTGAATTAGATACCATAGCCTTCTTTTATCAGATTATTTGCACATTGGCATAAGAGACATCAGAAAATAATATAGCATTATCAATAGCTACCTGTAAGTAGTCCAAAGGCAATTGGTGAATTGTATTTAATGTTGCTCCAAACAGATTTACCAGTACATAACACAAGATTTTGGACCGATTTAATCAAATTTGGTGTGGTGATTCGGGGTACCCTTGGCAGAGTTATAATGGTGTTAGTTTTTCAAATTTGTTTAACTTATTTAAAAACATTAAAGGGACACATTGGAAATCTTTTTATCATAATCATCAATATCTAAATGAAAACAAATGACAATGTCAATGACATTTTTTTTATTATTATTATAAAAGTTAAAAATAAAATTTAAAACAAATCAATTTTTTTCTTCATCGAAAAATGGTCATAACTCCTTTAAAATAAGTTGGATCAAACCCATATTCGAACTAGATCTGTATTTTGGGCTGTGAAACTCACATACAAAATTTGGTTCCAATCAGATAAAAAATGTTTGAGTTATGACAGAATGCGTGAATTCTATGTCGAAAAGGGGCCATAACTCTAACAAAATCTCGGATCAAACCCAAATTCGAACTCGATCTGTATTTTGGGGTGAGAAACCCATATACAAAATTTGGTTTCGATCGGTTAGAAAATGTTTGAGTTATCGCATTACTCGTAAAGTGTCTACGGACAGACAGACGAACGAACGACGAGTGGTCAATCCGGGCAACGACACTATGTTTACCATACTATGGTATGGGTAAACATAAAAAACCATAAAAGCACAGATGTGCTTGAGTATCTTCACCTATTCTACAGGATAAAATGACAAGATTGTATTCACCTTAAAAATGCTCAAAAATGGGGGTGGGCTTATCTACGAGGACCACCCCATGTTTTATTTAGGGTAAAAAACCCAGACTAGGCTTATCTTCGAAGATGAGCTTACTGACGGGTGTATACAGCACTATTAATTGCACACAACTTGTATAGTAAAAGATGCAGAAAAAAACATTTTAGATGGCAATTGTATAACAATAAAAAAGAAATTTAGATTGAAAATTTCACTGCAGAATTTCTTGTTTCCCGATTCACTGTAAACATGTGATTGGACTAAATTTTCCAATAATTATCAAGTTTGCTAATCCAATAATAATTTTTGCTTCTTAAAAAACCCACATATTTTGCAGCAAATCATTTCAAGTTGCCTATTCTCATGGTAAACATGTGGTTCTGGTCATGTCAAGTGAGGTCCCCTGATCCTTAAAGTTTATTAAAGATACGGGCGACGTTGGCGGTGGGTATGCTGTTAAAATATTCACCTCCGTCAAAAACCGCCATAAACAGAAAGAATAGTAAAATATAGACAGACATTGTTCTTATACCAATCAGAAATATGGCATAAACAGTATGTTATTGTCATTTTTTTCCTTTGTTATGTAAACAAAAGCAAAAAACGTTACGTTACCTGGCTTTTGTTTAGATCCGGATATGGTAAACATAAAGAGCGTTATTTGTTACTGTTTTCCTGATATGGAAATATTAAAGAGCATTTATATCATTTGTGTGTGATTAACCAATAGTATTGCGCTGTGTTATGTAAACAGAAGCACAACTTCTGTAACACGAGCAGGCTCTTGTTTACGTACACCATCGTTCGTCTTGACGACAATATACTATTTACGGGCAGATTATGTTTGGCATATGAACAAAACTATATATATTTTAATATTCCTTCTGTTGATCGTGATTTGAAGAAATATGAATATTTCTGCAACGAACGCCGCCCGTGCCTTTAAATGAAGAGACTTTCATCTCCTGAGAAATTCGATCCTGATTATTTCAATTTCAGTGGAATATTTCACGGGGTAGGGAACTGCTCCATGAGAAAAGATCCTCTTGTGATTTTCGGTCCAGTTCACTATCGATCCGTGTCCAGTTCACTTGTGAGTTTTTTGTACTTGGTCCAAAACAGACGTGCTTTACATCATGTACCAAAACTACCGTATCGCAATTACAATTGACGATTAAATTAAAACAAAAGTGAGTCTAGTGTGAAGTTTTAGTTCAAACATATGTGCACACTATTTTACCAAATATCTGTTGCATAGATATGTTCTGGTAGTGAACGGATCTTATCAATGGTGAACTGGGACCCATCACTAGTGAACTGGAACATTTCTTAAAATGGATAAATTCTACTATTCCACATTTACTTAACAATTTCCAACTAGTATGTCTTGATAGCTGAGGTAGCTGGTAAGGTACATGCAACAAATGAACTGCATATATATCTCTGTTGCATAAAACTTGCGTTATTTATCATGGGAAATCCCCAATGACCTTGACCAGATCGGATAAGAACTGGATCAAAGGTCGGAAGAGGTATCAGACTCGAGGAGCAGTTCCTACCCCGTGTATTTATTGATCTTTTAACATGTCATTTAAAGATGGATTATCTCTTCATATAACATGTTTATTTATAGAGTTTTTCTGGGTATAAAATAATAGATATGAATCAAAGACACCTGGAAATGCTTCTATCAATTTACATTTATTTTATTTCAAATATTTTTTTATATAATACGATGATCAAGTGGGACCTATATCAGTTACTATTTTTAGAACAGAGTATTCAGGCGACATAAGTTATAGTATCAGAGAGATTAGAGTTCTCCCATTGTTACGTTCCGAACATCAGATGTGCCAAATTGAATGTTTGTATTGTTTTATTAAATAGCTATAAGTGATAATAATTAAGTCTAATTAACATTTATTTATGACAATTACACAGTAAAATTTCTGGTCTCTGTTAACAGTAACCACTCTTGGCCATTTATCCAACGATCGCACGTGTTTATACCAAAAAATATTAAAATATATAATCAATATTAATCGATAGAAGCGTTTCCCGGCAGGCAGAGGTGTGTTCTGATAATACCAGTGTAGAATGCATGATGCCCATTGAGATATACCACAGGAGCTTGGAATTTGGTCAAAACCACTCTTTTATTGGCGGAACCACCACCCGGGACCAAAGATCACGGAAGGAACGAAACAGAAAATTGTTGCCACCTATTTTGAACTAAACTGTATTCCTACAAAAAATATATTTTCACTAAAAACTTTTGGTACCTCTTACACCTTAGATGCCAATCTACAACATTCCATAGGTATATTTTTCCAGTTCTTCGAAAACCTCACTTTATTTCGGTAATGTATTGTAAATTCACCAACGAACACAAATCTGCGACACCTACATCACCCGTTCTGGAATCTGAATGACAAATGGCACAAAACCATTTTTCCGGAATAACAAAGTCGGAACGAAATAAAATCGAAACCTAAATTTAAAGCCCGCGAAATTCAAAAATATTTGAAAGTGCGTGCGGTTTTCGAACTTAGGCGCCAGAAAACTTAAATCTGTTTATGTTTGCGTCATACTATGCTCGTTTTTGAAGATCTAATCCTGATGTTTTGTGCATTTTCCTGAAAATTTCTGTATTTTTCTGTGTCTGCTGTTCTTCATTAGACTGAATGGTAATTTGTACATATATTTCATATTTAATTTATTTATATTTATGGCACGACCACCTGGTATTGTTTTTTTCTTCTTGTTTTATGTTCGTTATGTACAGGTAGGCCTATATGTACTACTTGACTTTGTAATGCTACTGGTTGCAATGATTGGTCATACAGGGACCAAAACTCTCTAGCTCCCTCTCTCTCTCATAGGAGCTTGTGTCGCGCTCCGTTGTATAGGCCTAAAATATCCATCATATAATAGTAATAGTAATCAACCAACTGATTACTGGTCGAATATCACGAAGTAGAAGAAAAATATATATAGACTCACGGGGAGGCCTGGTATATATGCCTATGCATGAAGCGATTCCTTTGTGCGTTTTGATGCAGATTCGTTGCCAGAATATCTTAATTATTTCCACATCAAATGCTGTTTTTTACTAGTTCTGACGAACAAATATATGTCTTAGTTGATGAGAGAAGACATTTTTCTTGAGTTAGGTAACGATATTGGCCATGCATATATAGAACGAGTGTTTAGTTTCGCGAAATTCAAATTTGTCAATGTAGGGTACAAAAACTCGCCATTAATATGCCAAATACAGTAACAAAATGTAATAAGATTCTTTAATGTAAGAGCACAAAATTAACCTGCGTATTCTTCACAGTATACGTTTTATTTGTGCGTTTGCAAGTTGTATTATTATAATACAAACTGGTTTACCGAATAACTAGTTTATAAATTTGAGTTAGTGATAAACTCGCTAACATAAATTTTATTTAATAAGCAACTATAAGTATTGTCAACTGTACCGGTACCAGGATCTATAAATAGTATACGTCACTCGTGACTCGTGTGTCGTAACGAATCAGCACCAAAACTCTCAAAGAATGGCTTTATGCATATGATTATATAGCCTGTGCTCATGAATTGGAAATTCAATTTTTAAATTGAAGACAGCTAGCCACCATCGGCATTGTTTTTCTCAAAATCAAAAATACCAAAAAAATATTAAAAACATTACTTAATGTAACTTTCGCTGATGGGGTCACTGTCACAAGGCTCCGCGATCCGATCACATTCGTAGCCAGGTTTTTTAATCGATCACAAATGTAGCCAGCTTTTCTATGGCGATCACATTTGTAGCCAGCTTTTCATATTCAGGCGAGCCTCAATGAACACGATCAGGTTAATCTAATTTTTCTGAGTTGATGGATGAAAACAACTTGAATTTAGTTTTGATATAAGTTCATTTATAACCTGATGTTTCGGATCAATGTCGTTGGAATGCTCGAATTATATTCCAATATAAGTTGATAAACGAAGTCAGTTTTGGAGCATGACGTCGACATTTTAGTCACGAACGTGATGACGTCATATTTCGGGCAATATAAACCACGAATTAGAAAAACTGACTACGAATGTGATCGCCGGTGAAATAAGCTGGCTACACTGGCTACGAATGTGACCGTCACTGACCGGAGTCTTGTGACAATGACCCCATCGGCGTAACTTTCATGGTCGATGAAACGAGTGGCTGAAATCCGACGGCGGCCATGTTTCTATGACTAATTACACGACGATCGCACCAATGTTACAGTCTCTAGCAATGATTCGTTCTCATTTTGATACAAATGTCATGACCCATGAACAATTTAACGATGATCGGTTCATCGACATAGGCCTAGGCTCTAGACAGTGTTATTGATTTAATTATATATGCGGTGTTGTCGCTGAAATCCGACGGCGGCCATGTTTCTTTGAGAATTCACAGCAAAATGACTCGTTCCCATCTATATGTCAATGTCAACCTCCGTGACAAATTTAATTATGATCGGACCAACACTGCGACCTCTTGCCCACGGTGCTAAATGATGCAATTTTGAAATCCAAGATGGCTGTTGGCGGCAATTCTTTTCATGCAAATAAGCCCAAAATGACTCGGTGTCGTCTATATATCAATGTCATGATCGATGAACAATTTCGTGATGATATAGGAGCATCGACACAGGCTCTATGCTGTGTAATTGATTAAGATTTATCTAGTATTATCACTTAAATCCACGATGGCTGCCAGTGTCCATGTTTTTATGCAAGTGAGCCCAAAATAATTCGTTCCCATCTAGACGCCAATGTTATCATCCATCAAAAAGTTCATGATGATCAGTGCATCGGTACGGTCATGTAATAAACATGTAATCAGCAGCTATGTTCGAAATTATAAACGGTACTTTCATGCTATCCGTCTCCGGATCATAGTTTTAAAGTTTCCGCATATTTTGGTACCAGTTCCGCTACTCAGATTCTAGAACGGGTGATGTAGGTGTCGCAGATTTGTGTTCGTTGGTGAATTTACAATACATTACCGAAATAAAGTGAGGTTTTCGAAGAACTGGAAAAATATACCTATGGAATGTTGTAGATTGGCATCTAAGGTGTAAGAGGTACCAAAAGTTTTTAGTGAAAATATATTTTTGTAGGAATACAGTTGAGTTCAAAATAGGTGGCAACAATTTCCTGTTTCGTTCCTTCCGTGACCTTTGGTCCCGGGTGGTGGTTCCGCCAATAAAAGAGGGGTTTTGACCAAATTCCAAGCTCCTGTGGATATACAGAGCATTATTATTCCGAGGGGTCGGTAATATAATATTAGTCCGGGAGTGGTCGGTAGGCTACATGTTTAGTTCACTGCAACACGGACAGATATCAGTTGACTACCATTAACATATGAAAGATATACCCCGAAGCATCAGTTTATATGTGCAAAATTCCTGATACTCAATTATGGATTTCATATAATTGTTGGTAGTGTATGGATTATGCATGTTATGTTTTTAGCTCGCCTGAGACAAAGTCTCTGGTGGTACTATAGTCATCACTGCTTGTCCATCCGTCCATCAAGAATCGTCTTCTTTTCCAGAACCATAAGACCGAATGGGTTAATATTTGGTGTGGATGTTCCCTGGGTGATTCACATTCTGATTTTTTCAAATCAGGTCAACTAATTGTTTTTTATTATTTTTATTCATATTCTTTTTAATTTCATCATGTGATAATTTTGTTCAATAGTACATAAGCATTTTCAATATATTTTCAAATACTTATAAACATACATGTATATATGATTAAGTGTTAGTTACTTGAAATAACTATAACTTACTTGTATATATATAATATAACAGAACAGTGTATATAGCAAGTAATTTTGAGATATTCAGTGTAGCCAGGTCAAATAATTGCGAAGACAGGACCATAAATCTTTCTCGCCATAGCAATTCTTAAAACAACCTCTTCCCCAGAACCATAAGACTGAATGGGTTCATATTTGATGTGGATGTTCCCAAGGTTACTCATATTCAGATTTGTTCAAAAGAGGTCACCAGGTCAAATAGTTGTGAATCCTGGGCCATTACTCTTTGCCTCCAATATATTTCTTAAAATAACTTCTTCTCCACAACTATAGGATCGACTGGGTTCATATTGAAATCACTGAGACTCATTAAAACGTTCCCTTTCCTTCCAAACCCCGTTAAGTGCAAATATAAGTAATGGATGTTAATTCCTCGTTCCACACAAACCGTCAGACCAACTTGCATTCATATTCTATAGAATGCATGCATATCAACATCCATTTCTTAACACTTTCATGATGGGCGCTGCGCTGGCGCAACATTAAAAACCCTGTGCCAATGCACTCTCTTATATATGCGAGTTAACCATAGTTCGCCACCCATATATTACAGAATGCATCGGCCTAACAATTTTTTATCAATTTTATTACATTTTTAAAAATAATTTGTATCTTCTTTTTTTTATAATTTTTTCTTACATTCTATATCAATTTTTATCATTTTTTCTTATATTCTTTAACAGTTTTATCATTTTATATAATTTTTTCTTACATTCTTTAAAAAAAATTGATAATTTTTTCTCACATTCTTTGTTTTCATACATTCTTTAACAATTTTTATAATTTTTTATCATTATTTCTTACACAATTTTTTATCATATAAATTTATCATTTAAAAAAAAAATAACATACAAATTATTAGGCCAATGCATTCTCTTATTATAAGTTATATATTCTAGGTGAGCTATGGTCGACTTGCATATATAAGAGAATACATTGGCACAGGGTTTTTGCAAAAATTGAGGAAGCTCCCGCCATGAAAGGGTTAATTGAACACCAAATTTCATGATATGTAACAGAAAATTTGTTGAACACGATACCTTACACCAGGTTAAAGGGCAGTAAATTTGTCAGCAGTAAATGACAGATTCACAGTGGCACTGCTTATGAAATTATTCTCTTTCAACAATTACAACCTTGCTCAGAAATAGTTTGTTGGAAATGGGGAATGAATGCTATGTTCACTATTGCTCTAAAGCACATATTTGTAAGACAGTGTATCAATTCTGAGTGAATTAATATGATTAGGTCAGTACAGATTTCACAGAAGCCTCTAGTTTTCGAGATGGCCAAGCCCTCGAAAAAAACTTGGTCCAGTGGATTGAGTGGCCCATTCACACTTAATTGTCTCAGGTGACCAAAAAAAAAATCATTATTTTTCAGATTTATAGTCGAAAATTTTGAAGATGCCTAATGTTGTGCGTTATCTGACAGTTTTGTGTGCCAATCAACGACTATTGCAAATACTGAAATTCGGTGATGTTTACGTGAAAAAGACCTGGAAAACATTTGTCCACCCTAGCCTCAAGTCTCCGGTGGAGCTATAGTCATCACTCCTCGTCCATCCATCAGTCAAGAATCATCTTCTTCAGAACCATAAGACTGAATGGGTTCATATTTGGTGCGGATGTTCCCTAGGCGACTCATATTCAGATTTGTTCAAATGACGTCACCAGGTCAAATAGTTTTGAATCCAAGGCCATAATTTTTTTTTTTTTAATTTGTGTTTAGATTGAACTCCTTGGTCAATAACAAATAAAAATTAAAAATAATTTGAATATATTAAACAATTTTTTTTTTTAGATTTAATTCGCTCAATGAAATATTTTTTTCTTCAAACGTTTAAAAACATTTAAAAAAAAATTGAAAAATTTAAGTCATTATAAGATCTACAGAGTTATGAAACTGAAATTTATGAAATCTTTAATGAAATCACTGAGTCAATTAACTTTCCGTTCCTTCATCCCCCCCCCCAACATACTTCTCCCACCAAAGGTGCAGTCAATGATATTAGCTTTGGCCAGCTAGCCTACGCATGTCATTAATTGATATTTAATCTCATCTGACATACTGGAGTCTAGAATATAAACAATCACATAGCACTGATGTGTTTTTGTTGTCAGTAAAATCAAATTGAATAAAATGTGCTGCTCCAATTCACCCTCTGGGAACCTCATTCTGCTAAGGCCTAAGCAGAATGAGGTCCCCAGAGGGTTAAATTAGTGATGCTATCCCGCACAGCGGGCTAGCAATCACCAAATTCACCCTCTGGGGACCTCATTCTGCTTAGGCCTTAGCAGAATGAGGTTCCCAGAGGGTGAATTTGGTGATGCTAGCCCGCTGTGCAGGATAGCATCACTAAATTCACCCTCTGGGGACCTCATTCTGCAAATGACAGGCTCACTTAAAACATTTTCTCGAGAACTGCATGACTGAATTGGGTCATATTTGGTGGGGAAAATAGCTGGGTGACTGGGATTCAGATTTGTTCAAATTGGGTCACCAAGTCAAATATGGGCGGGAACTGGAACTCTTTCCCGCCATAGCAATTATGAAAACTACTTCTCCAGATCCATTAGGCAGATTTAGCTTATATTTGGTATGGAGGTTCCTTGTGTGACTGGTTCAAAATGGGTCACCGGCTCAATTATGGGAAGTGCCAGGGACATAAATCTTTCCCGCGATAGTAATTCTTAAAACAATTTCTTCTCATGACCATTGACCATAAGAGGTTTAGGACATAGAATTTAGAACATTTAAAGGGGTACTGTACTCAAATGTTGTTTCCATAGTCTCTGAGTCGAAGAATAAGATAATCAGTTTTTCATTATTTGAAAGTCTGTTGAGTACGAAATAATGTTACGGATGACAGATTAGCATGAATGCAAAAATACAAATTGTTGTCGAGTAATTTTTGAACATTTTTCAAGCAAATGAATCAAATAAATGTTATATGCACACAAGTTCCATATACTCATTTAAGTCATTGCATAGTCACTAGTCAGTGAGTGACCTGAGTTTACGGCCAAACATATTTTTTTTTACACTATAATGTTTGCCAAGTGTTGTCTAATCCACTATCCGTCCATTAATTTGATTACGTCTTGTACACAGAAATAACATATTTCCACGGCACAACGTGGAGTGGAAATCATTTGTCTCGGTAGAAGTGAATGGGCACTTCGGTGGTTAATGTTTAAGAGTTTAGTGATAATCAAGTAATGATTGACGTGGTCAGTTGAGTTAAGCGTGTGAGTTGTAGCATGGAATTGTCGTGGTGAACGACCGTGTATAGTTAGGTCAATCTGAGCGTCGCGTTCTAACAGGATAGACCAAGTTTAAAAAGAAATATATATATATATACATATATCTAATCTATAAAAAATATCTCAATATGATTAGTATCTGACAATCAGATATGTATTTCCGAAGCACGATGAAGTCCGACATCGATCCTGGAGGCAGCGCTAGTAAGTGGCTTCGGATTCCAGGTTCCATACTTTTCCCCTAAAATATAGTTAAAATTAATACAAGGGTTTTTTACAGTGGTTTTTCCTGGCCCACTTCGTTGTCGGTGAAGGGAGTTTTGGAACTACACTTTCGCAGAAAATTTTCTAATATCAAAATGATACAATTTCCAGTTATAAGATGTTAAGATAAGATGTGTTTGATTATTAAATGTCTAATAATTCATTAAAAGGTTTGCCGCCACCCCGTGTGTGAGCGTGACCATTCGCAACCAGGTGTTTGCTTATTCATTTGTCAGAGGGGTTGAGACTTCGTATTTTAATTTATGGCTCCAGCCATAAATTAATTTATATCAAATTATCAACATTGATTTCAAACTTTCTTATTAACCTGTACGTTTACAGAATACATCTTCAACTCAAATTACTTATTTTTCTCTATATTATCAATATTAGATCGTTGTTATTGCCGGGAATTTATTGAAAATGGCATACATGCTCTTTAACCATTTTGATTAGAAAAAAACATTATTTTAAATTATACACTTTTTTTAAATTTAATTTTTTTAAGTTATTAGATTCAACTCCTTGCTCTAGCTATGTCCCTGGTTATAAGTACTTGTTTTAAGTGATTTTGACAAGTACTGACTGTTGTAGTCTTCTCAGTCGAGTGAGCGACCACAGTCATTGTCTGTCTTGTTCAATTTCTCATGGAATCTCAAATAACGTTTTCGCCGGAAATACATGGAGGTCTGCTGCGAGTCAACATTTTTGGTGGTTATTTTTTAGTTCGGTAAACATGAACAAGCCGAAATAATAGGATATAATGATGAGGAAATTTGGGTTTTTTGGACATAAGTAATCAGAAAATTTAACAATTACTTATGCATGAATAATAATGCTCTTATAGAACAATTTACATGATAACAGTGATAGAGTGTTTTAGAATAAGATACTGGCTTGAGATATAAGTGCCATACAAATTAAAGGTACATTCACCCTGGAGATCCATATGAAGTTTGGTGACGATCGGATGCCGGTAGCATGTAGTGTGAGCCAAAGGAAATTGTTGACGCAAGCACGATGGACACCAACCCACGGCAATAGCTCAAACTTTACAAAGTAAAGTTGAGCTAAAATGGATGAAGAGAGATAACTCAATATATTTTGGAATTGGCACATTTAATGATAGAGTATGAATATATGAAGGAACTACTTGCTTTTTTAACATAACAGCCAGGAAAGTGAAATTAAAGCAATAAAATGAAAACAAGTTTAGGGACTGAAACTTAAGTGTTAGTTTGATGCCATTAAAAAAATTAATTTAAAACAATTAACAAATATTTTAATGAAAGTCAAGTCATTTTAATGATGTTATAATGCATTTTTAATGCTATTTTTTAATGGTTGTTTTAATGCTGTTTTAATGCAAAATCTAGTAATGATGTTCAGTTCACTGCGCAAGCCTTGAAATGGTGTAGTGACATTTTCATAATGAGGTCTTCAGAGGGTGCATTTAGTGATGCTCATGATGATCTCGCATGGTAGGCTAGCATAACCAAATTCAGCTTCTGGAAACCTCAATCTGCCTTTGCCACAACTGCTACGGGAGATCAGATTGAAGTTGGTGATGTTCGCCCATTAGTCTCAGCTCAATTATGCATTTTAACTTCAGAACATTAGGGTAACAGAAGGGAAAAAGTAACTAAAACAATGTTGTTTGAGACTATAGATAGTTCCCAGAAGTTGAAGACTAAGCAGAATGAGGTCCACAGAAGGTGAATTTTGTGATGCTAGCCTGATGTGCGGGGTAGGATCACTAAATTCACCCTCTGGGGACCTCATTCAGCAAATGACAGACACACTATTTCAAGGCATGGATGTGTGTGCTTTCTCTTGCTTTCCTAGATATTCCACAAGCTGATGCAAGACAAATGTCAGAAGTTTCAAAGACATGACTGGTCACCTTGAATTCTCACAAATATCACAATCAAACGTCATCTCCAATGATGTGTCGAAATAAATTTCTGGATGTAAATCCTTTGTTACTTTCCAGCAAAGGTTTGACTTCACAGGTGATTTCTCATGTATCCAGACAGTTACATCGCTGAGTGAATCATCACTGGTTAAGTGGTCCAGCTGAATTGCTCATTATGATGGGGCAAATTGATGCTGTTAAGAAATTGTAGTTTAAATTTGACCTTTGGCTTACCTGAATGAATGGATCAAGTCCATTATGAACGTAACATTCAAAACATTTGTAGGCTATAACATTGTAAAATAATTAAATAATTCTAATTCTGGTTTGTTGCAAACGGACCATAATCAAGATAGCTATTCCTATCGTTTTGCAAACACCAGAGTAGCCATGATTAAACAATTTTGAATATATATATGTACATGAATGTTCATGATTGTTCCATAGACACTGGATTTTTCTCGGATTAGCCAAACATCACAACAATGATAACTTTAGAAAAAATAAAAGGTCTGCCGACCAAAGTGTCCCCCGAAATGGTGGCAAGTCGATGCCGCTTAGTTAAAGAAATTTAAAAAAATGTTGAAATTTTCTAAGTCGAAAAGGGTTGCACATCTCCAATATGTGGGTAACAATACTCTGAAGTTTCAAATATCTACGATTAAAACTGTAGGAGGAGTTGATTACACCATGAAGGTACCCTCATACAGAAAATTATAAAAAATGTTCTACTTTTTCTAAGTCAAAAAGGGTTAATAACTCTGTCCAAAAATAATTTTTCCGTCATCTATATACATGTTGCAAATCTTCAATATATGGGCAACAATATACTGAAGTTTCAACTCTCTAGGATGAAAACTGTAGGAGGAGTTGATTACACCATGAAGGTACCCTCATACAGAAAATTATAAAAAATGTTGAAATTTTCGAAGTTGAAAAGGGTTAATAACTCCGTCAAAAAAAAAAACATCCGTCATCTATATACATGTTGCACATCTTCAATATATGGGCAACAATATTCTGAAGTTTCAGATCTCTGGGATGAAATCTGTAGGAGGAGATGATTACACCATGAAGGTACTCAAAAGTGACGGAAGGACGAACGGACGGGTCGACGGACGGAGCCCGTTTCTATAGTCCCCCAAAAATGTCGGGGGAGAATAATTGTACATAGACTTAACAACATCATTTTGACCCACCAACATATCAATTAACCCTTTCAGTGCCAAGTCCGATTTTTGTATCAACCCATATTTCCTTTATAATTTTTCAAATTTATTGGTTATAATAATGTGATACATTGATAGAAAGAGCTCATAGAAAATTAGCAGGACCACTTAACTAGGGGTATGAATGCCTTCTCACAAATCATCTGGAAGCCAGAATGTCAGTTGTCCATATTAGTGGGGAAATGATATATTGGTATCGTCTCTATGAAATCTTGACATTGACATTTCAGCACGAAAGCACTTATTTGCATATTAGGTTCAAAGGGTCGATCAGATCCTTACTCTCGCTGAATAGGTCATTGTCGCATGGTTTCTGGCAAAAAGACACCCGTCAGGATCTCTTATAAACTGTCAAAAAGACACCCAGGATCTCAAAGTCTCACCAAACAACGGGAATTTTGTTTAGTCGTCTGCTATTAATATTGGTCCAACTATCAAGGATGCGGAATTGCGCTGTCAGACAGACTCAAAGCCGAATTAAATTTCGTTGATATTTCACTCCGATCACAAACAAATAATTATTCATAATATTAATAGCATACGATTAAACAAAATTCCCGTTGTTTGGCGAGACTTTGAGATCCTGGGTGTCTTTTTGACAGTTTACGAGATCCTGGGTGTCTTTTTGACAGTTTAAGATATCCTGGGTGTCTTTTTGCCAGAAACCATGCGACAATGACCTATTCATCCTTACTCTCAGCTGCCTAATAATTTGTGTCATCACAATTATTAATTTTAGCCTAAATCCCCACCCATCACTATTATTATACCATCACGATTATTAGGCACCTGATAGTAGAGATCATGTCAATATTTCAAGTGTAAATGTTGTATTTCGGGCATAATTGTGTTCCATTTTCAGAATGGGGATAGAATAATTGTGACTGGATCATTTTAAAAAGACTTATCAGAGTGTTTCCTCTTTACCCTGAGTAGAAAGACTCATCAAACCCAGATATTAAAACTAAATTGTCTTACCGGCGCCTTAGTAAATCTTACTTCCGTAAAAAAAAAACAATTTCATCACTTGCTTGCAAAAGAAAATTTGAAGTTCGATCCAAATGCTGGATGCGTCACTTTTGGGGAGATAATTTAAGTTTAAAGAGGCTGGCCGAAAATTTCATTATGGACTCGTCACTGCAGGGCATTATAAGATTTCATTATGGACTCGTCACTGCAGGGCATTATATGATTTCATTATGGACTCGTCACTGCAGGGCATTATATGATTTCATTATGGACTCGTCACTGCAGGGCATTATAAGATTTCATTATGGACTCGTCACTGCAGGGCATTATAAGATTTCATTATGGACTCGTCACTGCAGGGAATTATAAGATTTCATTATGGACTCGTCACTGCAGGCCATTATAAGATTTCATTATGGACTCGTCACTGCAGGGCATTATAAGATTTCATTATGCCAATAAACCTCTAATAATACTCCCGGGAACTTTCTGTAAAGTGATAATAATAAGCAAGGTCAGATGAAATCGGCTGAGGAAGCACATTGATGAAACTCTCTAACTCTTAGCAGTGGAAATCTTATTTTTATGGGACATATAACACGAAAAACAATGTAATTTTTGTTTTTCATACTCTTATATTACTGAGTGAAAGTGATATTATTATCCATTCCTTAACTAACACTATTTCTAATTGGGCAAAAGCCATCAAATGATAATCTGGGCGAAGTAATATTGGACTCCCGAAACTCATATTGGACTCGAATCGAGTCCAATGTGACTTTTATATCGGGACTCCGGGTGACGTCATTTGGATAAACATACAAATGGATAATAACAATGTCATTATACAATGCTGTGTACAGTATGTGTTTTCTTGTACTCGTCCAGGTTGTGGTGAAAAGTTATATTGGACTCAATGCTCAATGAATTTTCACCACAACCTGAACTCGTACAAGAAAAACACATACTGTACACAACATTGTATAATAACTTTTTAATATAAACACGTTTGCACTTTGCTCATGAATGTATGAAGTGGATTTAATGAGCTAGGTTGTATCACCGATATTCTCATGCAATATATCTCACAAGTTTATATGTGAACAAAACATTGCAATTAAATGATCAAACCCAATTTTCTCAAATAATTTAAACATTAATATACCAGTCAAGCAACGAAATATTACATTTAACCCTTTCTTTGCTTAATGGATTCTCTCACCAGCTGTAAAAGTATACAGAGGAATGGTCTATTACTCATTTGGAGGAGTGTTAGGATAAATTAGCAGTGACGAAAAAATATTACAAGAGCACTCAAGGATTACAATGCATTGGTGGGAAATTTTCAGATAATAAGTTCAACAAATTTATTATCTGAACATTTCCTAAGGGAACTACATGTACTAAATAAATGAGTATTTAACCCGTTCATATATGATCCAAATAATTATTCTGATTCTGAAATAGTTATGGACATCAATGATGTGTGCGAAAAATATTACTGCGTGAATTTAAATACGAGTAAGGTAAGTAATCGACTCCATAACCACAGCAGCATTATGGGTAACTTTTCAGGATTTAGTCGGAAATATGGCTTGTTGCCATTCATCGGAAAGCTCTCCTTCTGCTGTGGTTATGAGTCGATTATTTAGGGCATTACTGTAAGTGCAGAGTGTGCACAAAATCCTTTGCATATTCTTACTATCTGACTGACCATATGAGGACATATACGGGAGATTGTCCATTTACACGTCTTTTTTGTGAGAAAGGATTCACTCATAAGAGTAACCTTACAACCACCAGTCTCTTTGATAAGCCGACGATAATCCTAACGGGGCGTACGTCACTAGATCTCGCTATTAAAATTAGTTTCTGTATTGAAGGGAATCCCTCCATTTCATTGGAGAGTGGTGCAGACTAGGCGCGATTTCATTGGTTTATGGTATGACAGATCACTTCACAGATCAGAGGTCAATGAAGTGTTGACAATTTTCCCAGTCATTGTCAAACTCAACTATTTGTGTGTTTGTTCTCTTATATATGCAAGGCTCCCTATGGGAGACTCCCATATATAAGAGAATGCACTGGCACATGATCTCTTATCCTTTGATAGGAGATCATTTAATGATATATTTATATCAGTCTGATTTTATTGAGGAAATAACTTATCGATCATTGGTTACTTGAATATTCACTTCAATATTCTGACATTAACTGATGAAATGCAAAGCAAGTTAGAAATAGGCATTTTGTGTTTGATTCTCAATTGCCTAACAAGCTAATGTTATCATATTTATCATTCTGTTCTAGTCTTATTTCCTTTAATAGATCAATGATGAACACCCATCATCGCAACTTTGCAGTTGTGGTCTACATGATGTAAATCCGCCGTGGTCGTGTTTAATATATACATGTATCTTCAGAAACGAATAAGAACTGAAACTCTCATCAGATCCACGGTATTTACAAAAAAATATCTGTCAGTTTTGAATTCGCGCAGATACGTGCGCGAATTTAAAGTGCGCGAATTCAAAACTGAGCGAAATATAGTACTGCGCGAATTTAAATACGAGTAAGGTAGGTCATTACTGTATATGGCCTATCACCAGAATGAATTTGCTTGTGTTTAGTCACATTATTCGCCCGAGTGAAGAACTTGCTACACTTAGTACACCGATATGGTTTCATGGGAGTATGGATCTTCTTATGTCTAGTGAGGAAACTGGAATGAGGAAATCCCTTCTCACAAATATTACACTTAAACGGCTTCTCCCCTGTATGAGACCACATGTGCATTTTCAGAGTACCCTAGCAAATGTAACTCTTTAGACAAACGTCACACTGGTATGGTTCCTCTCCAGCATGGATCATCAGGTGTGTTTTAAGACATCCAGACTGGATGAATCTCTTAAAGCACACATCATACTGGTATATGGCTTCTCCCCTGTATGGGTCCTCATGTGTCTGATATGGTTTATCTCATGTGTGGACACTCATGTGCCTTTTTAGGTCACCAGACTGAGTGAATCTACCACAACACATCACACTCAAAAGGTTTCTCTCCCGTATGAATCATCATGTAGTTTTTCAGAATATTGGACCCAGTAAATGTCTTAAGACACACATCACAATGATACCAATGTTCAAGGCTTCCCTCATGCACTCTCTGATCTTGTTTATCGCACATCTTTAATATCACTGAGTAGCTCCTCCGATAATCCACCTTCTGAACCCGATTCTGTCACTTTCTTTAACCACAGCGTTCAAGAATCCTCCATCCTTTCTACTCTCCAAATACGTCATCGGTCGTCAGTAATCTGAGGAGTCTCTGCCGAACTATCTCCCTTTAATCATATTGGACATGCTTTGATGAACTGGATTATTCATGTCATATACAGTAATGCTCTAAATAATTGACTCCTTAACCACAGCAGAATTATGGGTAACTTTTCAGGATTTAGTTGGAAATATGGCTTGTTGCCATTCATCGGAAAGCTCTCGGTGAGAGCTTTCGGATGAATAGCAACAAGCCATATTTCCGACTAAATCCTGAAAAGTTACCCATAATTCTGCTGTGGTTAAGGAGTCGATTATTTAGAGCATTACTGTAGTTCACTGTATAGCCGTCAATCAGTCTCAATATTCATGGTGTTGACCAATGAGCACTAAATGCGTGTACATCTGGAACAGAAAGGAAATTAATAAATAAATAATTCCACAGGGTATGGATGGAGGAGACAACAGAATTGATATGTTATGAACAAGTGCAATATCAAACATGGCATATATGTGCCCTAGTCCAAGTTTCCTCAGGTGAAATCCAGCTTGTGATATCATTAAAGTGAGATGCTAATTTATGTCCGAGACCCATTCATATAGAGTTCTATGTTAATGTAATACAGCTAATGATATCGTTAGAATGAGATGCTAGTTCAAGTCAGCGGCCCATTCATATAGGGTTCTATGTTGGCATAATCCAGCTGGTGATATCATAAGAACATATATGAATGGGTCACTCGCTCTATGTCGATTTTCCATAGAAAACATGATATTTGTTCTAAACTCCACAACAAAATTCAGAAATGGCCAAAAGAATTTTGCGGCCAGTGTGAACCGTCATGGGCCCTACAAACCAAATGTGAGATTAATCAGTCAGGTGGTTCCAGAGAAGTTGTTTTAAAGATGGATTATCTCTTCATACAACAATTTTGAAATAGTTTCCTGGGTAAAAAATATAATAAATATGAATTGAAGACCCCAGTCCGGAAACACTTCTATCAATTAGTATTGATTTTATTTCAAATATTTTATTGTAAAATGAGACAATTAAAAAGGACATTTAATTGTTCTATTTTTAGAACAGACCATTCGGGCGATATCATATACTGAGCAATAAGAGTCATTAGAGTGTTCCCATTGCTGCACTCAAAGTGCCAAATGTCCCAGATTGATCATTTGTATTGTGTTATTCCATAGTTATAAGCGATAATGAGTCTAATTAAATAATAAAATTACGGTCTATGTTAACAGTAACCACAATTGTTCGTTAGCGAAACAATCAAACTTGTTTATACCAGAAAATATTGGAAATATAATCAATATTAATCGATAGAAGCGTTTCGGGACAGGGGTCTTCGATTCATATCTAATAATTTATACCCCAGTAACTTTATAGTACATGTTTAAAAGAGATGGCCCATCTTTAATGAGTTTTATATATGAACTTGGGGATTGCCCATCAAAAATGACAGGAGACAAACACGACTTGCAGGAAAATATCGACACCACTTATAACGATATTAAGAAAGCCAGCAAACGGTGCATGAAATATGTAAGAATTTGGCTTTGGTGTTTTATAATGAATGACACTGCTGAAGGCACATATTCGCCTTCAGAAAAATGTATTATATCTGAAAAAATATTGCCTTGATAACCTTTGGCAAACACGTTATATCTCAGGTCGACTTGAACAGATTGGCCTGAAATTTTACATGTCGCATTCTAAGCGGTGCTGCAGGATTGCCCCAATCCAAATGGCTGATGCCCACTTCCATTGTACATACATACGGCAAACTACATAGTTGTAATCAGAATAAACAACATCGGCTATGCACCTATAGCAGTCATTTCGTTTTAGCCTTTTGTTTCCTTTAAGCTAAAACGGAAATAACAGCTGTGACCAGAAGTAAGATTGCCGAACATCAGCCATGCAATGCAGAATATAATCAGCGAAAAATTAAGAAGGATGAATACCACATCCTTGCATATTTAAAGTGTGCATAACATGTTGCTAAACGCGAGCTCCCGAAAGAAGAAATTGCCCATCTAATTGAACTCATGGGTACCCTAGGTATCGACACTATTCAGGGGTACCGGCTCTCCTATACCAGTGACCAATCAATTTCGGAATTCCAGAGTGCTATCGCCAGTGTAATTCTAGGGAGAAATTACCTAAAGTAAAATCTGCTGACACTAACAGTTTGATTCTAGATGAAAGTACTGACAGAATTAACCAGAAACGACTTCTCATGTATCTTCAATATTTCAACAATTGTTCTGTGAAGATGTGCTTATTAGAGAACATCAAACTTACTGGTGGTTATGACATAGTCATTGCGGCAATTCTTGATAGTTTAAAATGTCACAACCTGGACGAAAAGAAACTCATTGGCTTAAGGACAGATGGGGCTAGTGTCATGACAGGTCATGAAAGGTGTTGTCGTCCAACTTCGACTGTGCTACACATAGTGTAGTCTTGCCTCATCACAAGCAGCAAAACTCGTACCAGATGTTGTTGAATACAACCGGGCAATTGCAACCATTTTATATTTCTTTGGTAGTTCAGCATTACGGAGTAATACATTGAGGGAGTTCCAGACGCTACTGAATATGCCGCATCTCAAATTTGTTAAACACCACGCTGTGCGGTGGCTTAGTTTAGGTAGGGCAGTCGAGATATTGTATCACTGCTCTAGTGTCTGTTCTTCAAGATGTTCTTCACCCATTGGCAAGGGATTGTTAAAGGAAATTGTACAGTATAAATTCATTGCAATACACATGTACATACATGTATGCTGAAAGATGTTTTAACCTTCCTGACAAAGTTAAGTAATGCGATTCAACCTGATGCCATCGACTTCAGTAGGATTTAACCCTCTGCGCAAAGTACATGCGATGCACTCACTGAACTTTTCATCGTGAAAGGGACTTATGCAGATAAGTTGGATTTTTTCGTGACACACGACAAAACGAGTGGGACAATATATCAATGGCCAAACAATGAATGTGAGAAACAAACTGTTAGTGAGGATGTCAGTTTGAATGTGGATGGTTTTGATGGCTTCCTGGTCAAAGGTGAATCAGAAACAACCAGAGCAAATGACTCCAAAACAGATTCGCCAGCCATAGAACTAACATGTTACAAACAGCTATGATCATGTCAAAGTTGTAACCAGGGACTATGTTAAAAATATCGTCGGTGTAATTATAAAAGGTCGTATACGCGTTTTTGGCGCGAAAACGTTTTTTGCTTTTTCGGAATCTACAGGCTCGATTACACGGACTCTGGTGTTGCCAGCCGGATCAACCAATTAGAAATGAGCTTTTTGGCCACGTGTCAAAACGTCGAATAACTATTGGCGGAACTTTCGATTCTAAAACGTCGTATCGATACATACGACATTTTAGAACTAAAGAGTTTATGACCGCGAAGAGTTTGAGTAGCTGATACGTCCGCATAGCGACTTTTGTCAACATTTATTGGTTTTTAAAGAACACTTCTGTCAAATTGGTAAGTTGTATGGCTCATGTGTCATTCTGGAAGCCACAGTAATTCATTTACTTGAAACTATTGTTCGATATCGAGTTGTTTGAACTAGGCATTTTATTCGACATGGATGCCACCCAAACCAATGTCGTCAAATCACCCCTAAATTGATTTATTTTGATGACTAATTGTCACGCCCATTTCAAATGAACAACTATCCCCCTTACCCATAGCGCTGTGTGGAATTTGATGTAAGTGACATTGGTTTCTTCCTTCCAAAACGGGGTACGATATTTTAGAATTAAGGTTTGCCCAATGCACGCAGTCAAGTATACACATACGACATTTTAGCACTTATCATGATGAGCGACACGACATGTCAGTTATTGTAGCCAAACAGGGCATTGGTCATTCAGTTTAACGTCAGATAACAGATATGAGACATTGCTAATCTCATTGTCTTTATTTTAGTCAACGTTTACTGTGATTTAAGTAATATTTGTTATGTCACGTAAATCATGTCATTTCAATATATTTACATAGCCCATCTGCGATACATTAAATACTGTTTTGTGGTTGGTCAACTGACATTTGAGCAACCGGGGTTACATACGTATAATGCAGAGTGCCCGTGTGTGTTACACTGTGTAACAGCAACAGGAAGTGATACTCTGCTGATGTAATCTGAACTGATCAATGTACTAAACGCGGTCAGAATAATTGGGCGTGCTTTTCAAAATTCAACCGAATTACATCGGAATACAGATATTTATATCATCATGATATTGCCGCGACATGTTCTGAAATCTTTTATTTGGCTGATTATATGTGATAAGTCCGCTAATCTTAAATTATCGGCCATTTTTTGGAAACTAAATAATTATTCACTCATATATTATGGGAATAAATAAATATAAGATATGAATGTCGTGGGAGTGTGTGTTATTGGGGGATACAGCAATGTGGTCTTTCGGGGTACATTATTGAACCCCGAACAACCACATCGCCTTATCCCCCAATAACACACACTCCCAGGACATTCATTTCTTAAATAAATGACTAACCGTTCTCTACCTGGACACTGGTTTGTGACTGTAATGTATAACTGTTGGCATTTGCAACTGTAAATCATATATCTTAAAATTTACAAACATGTAAGAAGAGTTAAAGGGACTAGAGGATATCGTGGTGGTTACTTGTGAAAACATATAAATAGTATCAAACCAAGTACAATGTATTATCGAAAAGAACAAGATAAATCAGATAGACTTTGTTCTTATTATCTATTAAAATACTCCAGTCATGAAATATCGCAGGCTGAAACCAGTGTTATGTAATTGTAATTATTACGTATTGTACTGTAGGCTAACAGTGGGATAAACAGACACTGTTTTGTTCACATAACATAGATGTCGACAAGCAATATCTAGTTACTATTGACATTTATTAATGGAAATATGAATGAAATCTATATATTTTATCATGATTTTTCGATGGTACTGCTTGATATTTATTCTAATTTTCACATGTACTCATCACAAAGTCCTCTAGTCCCTTTAAATCAAATATATTTACTTCATCGTTTTACTGAAAAATAATACTATTCTGCAAATAAAACAAACAAATTCCTTTTCCAGATATGTGTATGTAATTCGCGATCAGTCTTGTGGCTAAATGCCTTTCATAAATAAATTTAATGCACTTACAACACTTGAATTGCATACGAACACCCTGAACTGGCTTTCAATTGCTATAGCTATACATATGTCCCCATCTCCACATACAGCAATGCATTCAGGTCAACTGGAATGTGTTATTTTGTTCTCTCCCAAAGGATTATATGGCATCCCAATGGAAGCGCAGTCGATCTGACACCATGATAGTGCCGATACAGCCGGTTCTCAGACAAATTGCCTCCAGAGAACATGGGGACTATTCGAGACAGAGTTTTTCCTTCATAGAGACAATCTATTATTCTATATTCAGCCAAACAACCACTCGCTACAATGTGGTGGAGAGACGAGGAGACGACTATTTCCAATTGGAGTGGAAATTCCACCCGAACTGCAAGAATGGCTGTTAATGCTGACTTCCAACTATTCAGAGGGAAGCGGCTTGTGGAAATGTCCCTTCAACAAACCCCGTCTGCCAGTGCATCGTGTAGTCGTGACAAATGTATAGCAGAATCAAATGAAACATTAGAACCTACCTGGACACTCGACCGTCAAGTAGATACCATAATAACCGTATTCCCGGATGGAGAGCATGTATGTGAAGAGGTAGTTCACACCGAGGACCCTGAGCATTCCACGCTACTTGGACACATGGCACATTCTCCTGAGCATCCCGACACAGTGCCATATCAGCCACCACCAGCTATTCCAGTTCGATATTTAATTCAGGGTAAGGCCCCTCAAAAAAGATTACTTGTTTATCATAGGCGCCCGCCCCTAAAATTCCTCCCGTGCGTATTATTTTTTGTTTTTTATATTATCTCCAGAACACCAATATATTACGCGGAGCTCAATATCGGCCAAACACCTATACCGGAAACACGTGTTTCTGTGTATAGTTTCAAGCCGTGAATTTTATAAAATTAAAGTATTTGTCTGTTACGCGGTATAGACTATGGGATTTGTGATTATACAAATCATCGATGGGCCGAAGGTTCTTAAGCCCTTTAACGGGACAACACTCCCAGAGCATACCAGTCTCATCCAAGTGTATGAAATGTTCAGGGGTGGTGCCTTGGACAGTTCCCAACCCCTCCCCGACCAATACGACAATGCAATTGTTAAAGTCAAAGTGTCAAAAACAAAAAGCATGATAGATTCTGTTGATGTCGATTGCCAAACTGCCGTGGGTGACATTATATCTAGTCTGTGGAACTTCATAACATTCATTATAACCCCACCCACAGGGAATATCGGAGAACAAAAAACTCAATGTGTCAACACATTTGATGATATGATACTGACTATCCACCCGTCTATATTAAGGGAAATCTATCTTGCCAAGACAAGATAGAATTGCCTTGGTAAGTTGGTATAATGCGGTATAGTGCGGGTGATGATAGAATATGTATACATTGTGGAACAGAAGACGACCTGGAACCATTGGATGAAAGATCTTACCCAATATGCACAGCTTGCAGAGGGAGAGGACTGTCTGTTGAAAAGAAGAGAACTAGATTTGTGCCGAAATAGATTGAAATAAAACATGAGTTTTGTGAAAGTAGTTATATACTACGTTTTTCCCGATAACTTACCTTATCGGATCCCAAAACAAAAACAAAAAACAAATGTCCCTCCCGCCCCTACCCTGAAAAAAAAACCTATGATAAACAAGTGAGGGGCCTAAAACAAGAACACTTAAGCTAACGAGCTAGTTGATAACGCGAGTTTAGCTTGCCTGGAGGATGAAGAGCGTCTATATACATGTAGTAGTGCAGATTCCATACCGGATGACAGTGATAATGATCCAGGCTGGTCTCCAGATGAAGACAAACAACCAGCTACAGACCATACTTACCTGACATCTGGTGTCAATGTATATAATAATCAGAGTTCATCTGGTGGCGGGAGCGACAGTCCACGGAGGGATGGAAAAAGAAAGAGACGAAACAAAATACCTAAACCGCGATCATGGAAAAAGAATACAAACAAACAGATGCGAATGTTGGGAGAAGAATATCATGGAACAAAACAATGCTCGGAAGGATGGAAGTTTACAAATGAGCGACCTAAAAGGTCTTTAGGACCCTGCGGGTGTACGAACAGATGTAAACTGACAAAGGAATGTTCTTATTTTGATGACGATGACAGGAACGCAATGTTTTCTTCCTTCTGGACTGAGATGGACTGGAACGCGAAAAAGACATTCGTGTGTGGATTGGTCTTCCAAACTCCGTGTCTAAGTAATAAAAGAGGATCAGGTAAAGGTCACTCATTCTCTTACCAGTTACGAAAACGTGAGGATCAAAGTATGAAAACTGTATGTAAATCTATGTTTCTTTCGACTTTAGGAGTTGGAGAAAAGATGGTGTATGGATGGATAAAATCGGCTAATGATTGTGGTGTTCCCACCCCTCCCAGATCAATTAAAGCTCGTCCCGAGCCAGATTCACCAGGGACTGAATTGGGTCACGCTATACGGTTTCTCGAGTCGTTAACAAAACTTGAATCGCATTATTGTCGAGCCTCTACATCAAAGGTATATTTAGAGCCGACATTCCGTTCATTTGCCGAGCTATATAGAGAATATTTGAAAACAAAAGTTACAACAGAAAAGAATTCTAAGGTCACACTTATGCAAGCATGCAAAACAAGTACATAGGAATATTTAAACCTTAGAAGGACCAGTGTGACGTGTGCTGTTCATTCAACGCTGGAAATATAACTAAGGATGAGTATGAAAATCATCAAAGAAAAAAGCGGGAAGCGAGAGATGAAAAAACTAAAGACAAAGATAGAGCCTTGATTGACAAAACGTTTGTTGTATTAACAGCTGACATGGAATCAGCCCTGCTGTCACCAGCTTTACAAGCCAGATGCTACATGTTATTTTTGGCATGAGGCAGAGGGTGATCTGTCCGCTGACTCCTACGCATCTTGCCTAACAGACTATATATTGAACTTGCCAAGTTTTGTAGAAGCAATAGTTATATTCACAGATGGATGTACCAACCAAAACAGAAATGCAGTGCTCTCAAATGCTTTACTTAAGATCGCCATGGATAAACAAATAATAATACAACAGAAGTACCTCGAAAAAGGGCACACTCAGATGGAGGCTTATTTATATTCCACATAATTAATTGGACGTGATTGCCAATGCAAGGAGAAGCAAACCGTATACCGTAAAATATTTGAGGTATGATTTCTTTAGGAATTTCAAAGTTTTAGACTTTTATAAGTCAATTCGACCTGGAGTAGCTGTTGGAGATCCTGTTGTCGTGGACATAAGATGCCTGAAAAACATGCCCGATGGGCGAATTGAGTATAAACTCTATTACTCCTCCGAGTATAGAGATATACCGAAACGAGCTAGACGCCAAATTTCCAGATCTAGCACAAATAATCACAATGTCCAACTACCACAATTACACGATGGAAAGTTGCCAATAAAATCGTCAAAGTTTAAGGATCTGCAAGACTTAAAGTCTGTAATTCCAAAGGATTATCACACGTTCTATGACAGTCTCATCAGCCACCATTGAGATGAATGATGAAGTCAGGTTGTTGTGCTTGGCGACATCGGTTGGATGGATTTGACTAGACAATATGGTGATATACAATGACTAGACTAGTGTATGCTCAATACCATTGCGTAAACTTCGAAATTATATTTCCATTGTTCGGTGTTACTCTGTATATATGTTTTTGTGATTCCTCAAAGTTGTGAAAAGTATGAGTTTCAGTTAACATGATATTATTATTTCATTTACCATGCACTTTCATGTCCTGGGTTTGGAGTCTCAGCTTTGTCGGGAGTACACTAATATAGGAACTAGAGTATGGGGCGCCGTTCTTCTATTTATTGCCTATTTTGTGATATCACAGATTCATTTTATGATATCACCAAATGAATATATGATATCACAAAATGAATATATGAAATCACAAAATCTAATATATGCTATAAAAAAATATTTTATGATGTCACACAATGATTTTGTGATATCACTAATTTCAATTTGTGATATCATAAATTCATTTTGTGATATCATAAAATCGAATTTGTGATATCACTAATTCATTTTGAGATATCACTAAATAGGAAATGACATAGCTGTACCACTATTAATTCAACATTTTGTGATATCATAAAATCGAATTTGTGATATCACAAAATAGTAAGCATCTAGTGATATCACAAATTCGATTTTGTGATATCATAAATTCTATTTGTGATATCATAATATCGAATTTGTGATATTACTAATTCATTTTGAGATATCAATAAATAGGAAATGGCATACTGTAGCTGTACCACTATTCATTCAACATTGTGTGATATCCCAAATTTAATATATGATAAAATTAATTCGAATTTGTGATATCATAATATTATTTTATGATATCAGAAAATCGAATATATGATATAACAAAATAGAGAGAATTTTGTGATATCACAAATTCATTTTATGATATCATTAATATTTTATGATGTCACTAAATGCATTTTGTGATATCAATAAATAGTCTTTGTATCCGAATTATTGATATCACAAAATGAATATATGATATCACAAATTCGATTCTGTGATATCACAAAATGCTTACTATTTTATGATATCATATATTCGATTTTGTGATATCATGTATTCATTTTGTGATATCACAAAATCGAGTTATTGATATCACAAATAGGTATTAAATAGAAGAACGGCGCCCCATACTAAATGACTTCGTGGTGGGTACGGATGAAAAATTATAAACGGTATCACAACCAGTATCATCGAAAAGAACATGAAGAAACAGATAGACTTTGTTCTTGTTTTCATTATTAAAAGTTCCCCAGTCACACGCTACCACAGATCAAACTATAACAATAATAACACATTACATTACCAACAACCCATCTCTTACTCACTATATAAACCACACTCATGTAACCATACACAGGCTCACACCTGACAATCACGTATGTCTCTATATCTCCCTCTCTCTCTATGAATGTCTCTCTCGCTTTCGCCCTCTCTCTCTATCGCTCACACACTATAGATATCCCCTCTGGCTCGCTTGCTCTCTCATGTTCATTTATCACATAATTAGCCCATAAAACCAGGTGCATGATTATTGGTCAGACACACTTGTAATATCAGCGCGTGCCATGACTTCACGCCATTCTTTAAATAACTTTTTATCGCTGCAGTTAATGGTTGCTGTTTTCATTAAATAACTCACGTTGCCTCATTATATAGCTCCATAAATAGTGGATTTCACATGAGTTTCTATTTTATACGGAATGTATCAACCGAGTTCACTAAATTAAATTTGAGCCGAGGTTTATACAGAGACTCGAATATAATTCAGTGGACGAGGTTGACAAATTAGGTATAAAATAGCACAAGTGTGAGACACTTTTTATCACAGGATCAAATAAACGTGTGTTGTCTTCGCCGATATACTGGGTGTATTAAGTTGGTATATACAACTAAAAACTCGTATAGAATAAATTTATTTTCTATTTGTAATTAAAATATATCGTATGATGCGAATATGGTGAAATATGGACACAGTCTTAATTCCAAAATGTCGTACATTACTTTTAAAGTACTTTTTTCCACTAATGGGCTATGAACAACGTTTGCGAAGATAACTGCCAATCAGTTGATAAATTGTCCGCGATTTCGTGACAAAATTTCTCGACAATGCTATCTTTTGCTCATTTTATTCAGTTTGTGAATGCGGGGTAGCATCACTAAATTCACCCTCTGGGGACCTCATTCTGCAAATGACAGGCTCACTATTTCAAGGCTTGCTTCCATGAATAACAGCGCATTGAATGACTTAATGAGAATTAGCGAGGGTGGATGTGAGGCTTTGAGAATTAGCGAGGGTGGATGTGAGGCTTTGAGAATTAGCGAGGGTGGATGAGAGGCTTTGCGAATTAGCGAGGGTGGATGTGAGGCTTTGAAATTTGAATATGATAGGACATTGATGCTATGGAAATCTGAGAAAACAAGGAAAGTGTTTCACATGTTAATTAAAAATTTCAGACATACACTGTATATTTCATACAAAATTTATAAGGTACATGTGAATCATTATCTGAGACTTCTACTCACCTAGAACAAATGCTGGATATGGAGTGGGAGTGGGGTATTAAATATATTTGTATTAACATCAATCAAAATCAATGATGAATAAGTTCATAATAGATAGTTACCTACAATGAAACAATAAACATGACTTTTTACCAGAGGATATACATGTGGGGACACGGTGACAGGGGGTTGAGTGCATGTACTTATATTGCATAGGACAATATCAGGTCTCTTTTCATCCTCATCTTTTCACGACTGGTCACATATAGTGATCTGGTGACAAGCAATTGGGGTGCATGTATACATGTTCGTTTTTCTTATATTGCATATGACACTGTCGGGTCTGTTTCACCACTTCATGTGCATTTTCTCAACACTGGTCACATGATGTAGGGATATGGCGACATGGTGTTGAAGGTGTACGTACTTGTATTCCATGGAACCATGTCAGGTCTGTTTGAACATTCCATTCCATGATTTTACGGTTGTCACTTATAGGGCAGGGCTATAGGGGGTTAGGCTTATGTAGGTATACTGCATGGGGCGCAAACAGGTCTGTTTAAACATTTAAGTTGTGTTTTTGCTTAGCCGTTTCTTGAGAGATCAGGTGAAATGTCATATCTATAAACTCTATTATATTGGTATTTTTGTTTTCACATAAATATCATGGACTGGGTGAAAATGACATCGAACATTGAATTATATATGGCCTAACATTTCAGTAACGGGTGACAAATTTGTCCTTTTTCTCAACAAAACGGACTGAAATATGGTCATAATATATATGTTGTATATCTATATAAATTACATAAACTATATCGACATGCGTATTTTTGAAATATCAATATTAAATTTATTATAATTCACAATATACGTGACTTATTGTTTCTAAAATAACTCACGAGCGATCTGATGATGCATACATTTCATTTTTTCTTGTACAATATCGCTAAATTCACTAGGGATCAAGCTCAGTCAGACGAAATGGGTTAATTGGTCGAACCATTCATTGTGCGGGAAAAGCGACTGAAGGCATAACTATACCATAGTTATGACCTGTTACTAAATTCCATCATTGTAAGTCGACAGTAATGCTAAATTACTATGCCATCCCTACTTCTACTTTGGCAAATATTGCTATATATGTTGCACCATAGCTGTTATATGTGAAAACCCTTCCATTGTCGTGCTACACATTCCACAGGGCAACCCGTTAAAACTTATAAGTTTTTATTGAAGTTACCATAATATATATACATAATTAAATTTGTTTTGCAGTACAAAAAATTGGGTAAATCACAATTCCACAGTATAAAGCTGACAGACATAAAACATGAAGAAACAAGCATAGACATGTTGTGGTGGAATCCAGGTTTAACAAATATACCAATCTACCATCAGTGAGTTGAATATATAATATGTAGATGACTTTGAAAATCCTCTAAATTCTCTTTAAAACTATATCCGATGTATTTTACCAGAAAGTTGAGCTTGATTGTAGACACCATCAATTATAGCCATCCCCAATTATCAGTAAAGATATTAAAGGTAGTAAATCCGATCAGACGGTCCCCATATCATCAAGTTACAACAATAACATTTCTTCAAAATTCACTTTTGTTATCAGAATCAATTAATTACAACAAAATAATGCTAACCGCTGTCAACTGTGGGAAGCATACACAGATTTCTGGAAATACTTTTTGGACACCAAGGTGAAAGACTGATGGTGCTTTCAGTAAATTCTGACAACTGGCAGTCAGAAAAGGGTCAGCAATTGCGAAATTATAAATGTCAAAGGATTTCTCGATCACCATATTGTTCCATTGAGGTTGGCACCAGCTTTTGTGGTTGCTTTCTGTTTTGGTGAGGATGCTATAACATTATAAATCTTAAAGGCCCTTTCTCATGGCATTTGTCCCTTGTATCGCACACTATCCTGCACATTTTCTGCAGCAACTTCGTTTTCTGCGGCAACTGCGTTTACTCGTATGTTTCCGTTTAACCCTTTACCCAACAAACCGGCCAAAACCGGCCAAATAAAGCTTCAACAGCCTAAAATATCTTCGGTCTGTCTCAATAAAACCATACAAATATGGATATCATTGGAACCGGCTCCTTGACCACATTGTGATAGTTACAGTTATGCCCTGTGCCAATGCATTCTCTTATATATGCGAGTCGACCATAGGTCGCCTCGCATATATAAGAGAATGCATTGGCCTAAAAAAAATCTTTTTTTAACACTTTTTACCATTTTTTCTTACATTCTTTAACAATTTTATAATTTTTAATGTGTTAAGCCAATGCATTCTCTTATATATGCGAGGCGACCTATGGTCGACTCGCATATATAAGAGAATGCATTGGCACAGGGCCGTTCTGTTGGGTAAAGGGTTAACCCATGGTTTTTTTGTTATTCGCGTATTTTTGTTTAAAATGACTGCCTGGTGAAGTAAAAACCTTACCTAGACCAAAAACTGCTGTGCTTCCAATGTCTTCGTTCTATACCGTCACTGAAAATGTTGAATTAACCGAAAACAGAGACAAAAAACGCACAGAATTCCAGCGGCAATGCACCGCCAGATTATGATACCGATAATCCTGCGGCAGAATTTTCTGTGATGTCGCCCTCATTGCATGCCATGTTCAAGCACTCATTGCCTCCAGTGTGTTAAAGAGCCCTTAACGGAAACATTTTGGAAGATGACAAGGAATCATTAATTGATATAATGTCAGGGCTAGGATGTCATAAATTACCAAAGACTGCTGAACTACGCCAATGTTTGTGGAATCGTGCTCACATAAATGTTTATTTTGGACTGTTTTGCTGTTGCACAGAAGTACATAAAATGTAATTCTGTTGAAGACATCATGAAACTTTATGAATAATGCAAACCAACAGTGAGAAGAATCATTAGCCTGCTGAAAGCTGGTCCAAATACTGAGGATGAATCCAAGTTTGAAATTCTTTGAACAATATATACGAGCTCAGCGAAAGACAAATCTCTGATTTATGACTGGTTCACTACCAGTACCGTATGCAGGAAAAAACAGTATGGTTTGATTCCTGGTCATTGTACGGTGACATGTACTGATACTACTAGTATTAGTAATGATGTAAGTTGTAATTCTGATCAACGCAGACAATATGAACCAGAAAGATGTCCAATTTATTATTTTCAAGTTGCATTATTCCGATGAAACGTTTAAAACTATTGCACAAATTACAAAAAAAAATACACACACAAAACAGGAAATGATGCCAGATATCATAGTGATGACATGCGATGAATATTACTGGTCGATTCTCAAAACGCTTTCATGTTGGGCTCCAAAATTCCGTCTGCATATATGTCGCGGAATCGATTCATGCAGATCCACAGATATATGCATTTCTGTGATGAAAGTGGAACCGATAATACTGATACTATGTATAAAAATGTATTTTATGATACAGAACCTGCAATAGACATTCAGAAATAATTATACTCTACATGAAGAGATAACTGTGGATGAGGCAATGGTGGCCTTCAATGGGAGGTTACAATTCAAGCAGTATATGAAGGACAGACAGCGTATTGCAACAATTTTTCAACATATGTTGGAAAATATGCTAAACATATTGCTTGGAGTATCAGGGCGTGTTGTAGTATTGCTAGTGGAGCATGTATTGAACAGAGACCACACAATTTATATGGAAAATTTCTCGTCGCCCAACTGGTAAATTTGATGTATTCTTTGGTGAAATGGGGAAGATTGTGGAAAATGTTACAGCAGCTGATAATAGGAGACACAACCAAGCACATTTATCAGAGTGGATTTCCCTCCCAGAACTTATCCAGCAAGCTGTGGACAGATGTCCCCCTGGTACACCCATGCAGTTCGCGCCTACCAACCCATATACAAGAACGGCTTTGAGGTTTACGTCTACGTTTGACATTCAGTACAAAATTCAGCGGAGACAATTGGGGCATCCCACCCTGATGACCATTATTGCGCAGCCCAATTTAAATATATGAAGAGTATGGCTGTTGAGCATCGCGATACATGTGCTATGTACTCTTGCGATGACAAAGCAAAAATCCCTCTCGGAAATCCAGAAGTAGCCGTGTCAACTGGTGTACGTGGAAAGAAAACCATCGCTCCTAGAAAAACAACACTTGTGGCAAGTGATCATGAAATGACAAATTTCAGCCTGACACCATCTGTCTATCTGTGCATAAAGATACCCACTGAAGTTGAACAGTCTTTCGTACGGGGACAGGTAACAACAGTGATCAACGATTCGGTTTTCGAACAATCAAATCCCTTCAGACATGCATGTGTACTTTCAAGGATTCACAAGAAGGAAGGGCCAAAACTTCTACTGAAATTTTCTGATGGGGGTACAGATCAGCGCAACAACTTAGAATCTGTTAAATGTGCAACCATCTGCCTCTTCACAGAACTGAATCTTGGCATGATTGTTTTGGCTCGATGTGCTCCAGGGCACAGCTGGACAAATCCCGTAGAAAGAGTGATGTCAATATTAAATTTGGGTTTACAAAACTGTTCACTCAGTCGAAGTGAATCTTCAGACCCCAAAACAGAATAGGTCCTGAAAGCATGCAGTAATATGTCCGAAACATGGCAGATAAAAACCCTGAACTGAAAGAGGAGTGGCCTAAGCTCATTCAGCCTGTTAAGACTGTGGTTGGTGAAAGGTTCTCCAGGCTTCGCCTTAATGAGGACCCTATAGTTGTGTCAGACCCAGTAGACGATGCGGAAATTGAGAGAATGAAGGGTATTCTAACAGATCTGTTCCCGGGACTTGATGTAAGTATTCTCACAAAAGCTGTGACTGAAAAGCACCAAGTGTATAAGGACTGGATGAAGAAACACTGCCGAGAGCGCAAGTACATGTTTGCGATACGCAAATGTAATGATCCAGAGTGTTGCACAACACCGGAAATGAACCTGGATGACATTACGTGGCTTCCGGATCCTGTGCTCAATTACACTGGCTCTCATTTCAAGCCGTATTCAGAGGTCAAGAGAACTGACACAACTGAAGAAGCTCGCCCAACATATACATGTCCAAAGAAAGCAGAAAAGGGTAAAGATTTGGCATTCAAATCTGGGAAAGCTGAGAAAAGTTATGGCACACGAGCAACGTCGACTATCAAACCATTTCTTGATACGAAAGCTATATATGGAGAGGACGATTCCTGTACGATGAGCATTCAGACAGCCAGAAGCACTGTACACTGCATAGAATGCCAAAAACCGAGAGTTATATATGCTCAGATTGGACTTTCGGAGCGACATAAAGTTGATCTAGCATGTCTTCTGTCTGACTATGATTACTCATGCAGATCGCCTATATGCCCACCGGAGCATGTGTTGAAGAAGAATTTATATGTCAGGTTATCTATAACTTGCGAAACACCCGTAGAGATACCATACTATGGTGCCAAACTTGAACGTATGGACATTTGCTCTTTTTGCTGTTCTGAAAATGCAATCACGCCACTGGATATGAAAGCAAAGTTCAAAACTGTTCTGCCCATTTGTGAAAACTGCACTAAGCAGGACATCCAACCTGTGCGCCAACGTCCATTCAAGCCATGACATGCAAAATGATATTCGTGTCCGTCCATGATGAACCTTCAAGTTGACTCTCAGTTGAGAAATTGTTTTATTCGAAAAATGTAAGACCGTTGATGAATATTAACCTTGTGCGGCCCACAAGGAGCATGTCGGCACATGTTTATGATTCAGGGCTATAGGGACATGTTCCAGCATGGAGTAAGTAGAGGGCCTCGGTAGTCACTGCCTGGAGCAAAATCTTCCTAAAAGTGGGAGGAGCAATAAGTATATGCCTAGCCTGAACATATTTCTCCTCTTTCTTTTATGTCACAATATAGAGCTTTAGTTGCTGAAAGTGACATTAAACACCAATTAATCATTGATGAATATTATTTCTAATATCACAGATTACATTTCACTTTTGCTCTACTGTATGATCTGCTCCATCCCCAGAATGCCCTAAATTACAAAAAAACACTGGCAATTTACTACATGTATTTAGTATTCGCTCTCAGTTGGTACTATGACAACCACCAGGACACATTCATATATTTGGTTGGTGAACACAAACTAGTATATTACTGAAAATAGTAGCACTTGCCATTGGCGACTGGCCCGCAACTCATCCAGATAATGAATTGGAGATCCAAATGGAGTATTGGATCCAAACTTAAGTCGACATGCATTCATGTAGAATTTGAACCCTTCACTCAATTGCGCTTGGTGATGTGACAATTTGGTGTCATACATCCAATGAGCCATGAAAGCTGCAAGCCAACTTGTTTCACCTCTCCCAATTTTCTCAGTGTATAGACCAGTCCATGTGTGTTTAATGAGTTGAACATTTATTGCACGAGTTTCTTATGGTGCATGGGCTAGGTGGCAGACTCATCTTATAACTTACACCATTATAAATGTGTGCAATAATTCTCAAATCATAACATGCTTGGATGGATCTACATATCCACATTTTTCAATGCAGTATTTTCTATAACATAACATTTGAACACAACTCATACTTGATACACAGGGTAGATATATTTTAATATCTAGTGTCTGAATATCATGGATACAAATATGTACACGTACCTGCAAGATTCTGAAATGGTTAATACATTTTGTAAATAAGTGACCAACTGGCATAATTATACTCCATGTTAATAAAAATAAAATAAAAACCCTACCTACCTACCCTATTTTTTTCTGGCACGAAACCCGAACCACAACACTTTTTTTATTTGGCCTAAGAAGGTAGAATTCTTAATTATCACATTATTTGCTGTACTTAACAAATGACATAAATTATAAAATATGCCCGATTTCTAATCAAGATATTGTATATATGTCGTGTTGTCATGCATTAGGCCTAAATAGACGCATGATGATATGTTCATGGTTATTTAGGCTACACTATCATAACCAATATTCTCTTAACATTATCCTTGGGATCGCGCATATGCCTTGCATATTATCATGTTATAAATTAAATCAACTTAAATTTGTAATAATTTCTGGTCGTAAAGAAGCTAGGGGTAGTGCTATAGTGACACAACTCGGTGGATGACAAATGTGGGAATGAGCACGGCAAGTTCTGCTGTGTGTACTGACAGCCAAGACTTGAAATAGTGTGCCTGTCATTTGCAGAATGAGTTCCCCAGAGGGTGAATTTAGTGATGCTACCCCGCATAGCACGCTAGCATCACCAAATTCACCCTCTGGGGACCTCATTCTGCTTACACCTCAGCAGAATGAGGTTCCCAGAGGGTGAATTTGGTGATGCTAGCCCACTATGCGGGATAGCCATCACTAAATTCACCCTCTGGGGACCTCATTCTGCAAATGACAGGCTCACTATTTCAAGGCTTGCTGACAGCGGGCGAGGGTTCTGGTCTGGAGGTGTTGGCATCAGGCTTGGTGAAGCGATACAACTCCGCGGGTGTTCTCCCGCTGAAAGTTATGTACACACATAGAGAATGTTGCGGGATGTCAAGCCTGATGTCATTCTTCGATGGTTGGCCCAACTTGAAGGTGCGGTTGGACATTTGGCATTATATGAGGAGGTTGGCAAATTGGTGCACAACAGAATCTCATCCTCTGTATGGTGAATTTGTGAGCACGTTGTCCTACTACATCTTCGAGTGGAACGAGGATGATCTAAAACTACTATGAGAAGCTAAGGCAGCGGAGCTGGATATGGGTTCAATCATCGATGAGCACACTCTAGATATCAAAGAGCAAGTTTGCTAACCATTACCACAGAAAGACACAGGGAGTGGAAGTACGTCACAGAAATGCTTTACGACCTATTGAAGGTATTCAAAAGCGAATACGAACGTGACGAAATGGGTGTATAAAGTCTGCCGCAGACTGACAAGATATGGGAAATTTGGATATCGCAACAGAAACATATAGTCTACATATAGACCCAGAGGACGTATCCCTATATACACAGACTGAATCAATAAAGAAGGTTGGTATCACACTTCCTATTTATATATGTGCAAGGGGTCGACAACTTTGGAATCGTTCCACCTCCATGTAACCGATTCATTCCAAGTCTATAAGTATGTCTGCTTATGAACCCTCCTCCTTTCTATTACAACTTTCTATTCTTTAACGATGTGCCTGTACATATCTGAGGGAACTAATGTCTGAAGCAAGCCTTGAAATAGTGTGTCTGTCATTTGCAGAATGAGGTCCCCAGAGGGTGAATTTAGTGATGCTAGCCCATTATGCGGGGTAGGTGATGCTATGCGGGGTAGCATCACTAAATTCACCCTCTGGGGACCTCATTCTGCTGAGGTGTAAGCAGAATGAGGTCCCCAGAGGGTGAATTTGGTGATGCTAGCCCATTATGCGGGGTAGGTGATGCTATGCGGGGTAGCATCACTAAATTCACCCTCTGGGGACCTCATTCTGCAAATGACAGACACACTATTAGCATGCTTAATTATCACCGAATTTTCATCATATGCCTATATCTAATCAATATCTTGTATATCCGAGTCTACTCTTATTCAAAACACTCTTCAAGATTAATTCAAGCATGCAAATGGTTGGCATGCGACAGGCCTAAATAGACATATGTTCATGGCTATTTAGGCTACACTATCATATGCAATGTCCTTTCCTTTAACATCGTACCTGCGGTCGCACCATGATGATGATGCCAGATGGCCCACTGAATCTTTGAGTGGATCGAGGATGATTTAAAGCTACTAAGGAACACTAAAGCAGTCCAGCTGACTATGGGTTGAACTATTGATGGATGTTATCAACCCGAGCATACATGAGTGTGCCTTCCACTTCAACCAAGCCCTCTGGAGACATTACAAACACTTCGAGATTAATTGTAAGTTTCAATTCTATATACAAAATTGTTATCACATTTTTAAACATAGATTTTACAATTATTTCCAAGAGAATAAATATAGATTGCATGGAAATATTATATATTTAATTTCATAAAGAATAAACAAATGTTATTTGAGCAGTTGTATCTCTTAATAATATGTTTCTTATCTCTCATTAAGGCTGCACAAACACAAGAGATGGACTGTCGTCCGGTGCATACCCCCTCATGGCATACCGCCTAGTGTGGGCACATCTATAACTTATGATGGCTAGACTCAGACATATGGACCCAGAAATCAGCATTTTCATATAAACAAAGATGAATAACTATAGAACAAAAAACCAAAACAAACATTTGAATGTGCCATTAAATGTCCTCATAGTGGTGAACATCCATACAAAATTTTATTGAGATCCGAGCATTACTGTTCAAGTTATGAGCTGAACAGACATCGGATGGATCAAACAGCCAACATTTCCAGATAAACAAAGATGAATTACTCTAGAATGAAAAAGCAGAACAGAACAATGGAACCCCCTATTGAATGTCCTCATAGCAGTGAACATCTATACCAAATTCCATTGAGATCCCAGGACAACTGTTGAAGTTACGACATGAACAGACACCAGACGGACCAAAAAGCCAACATTTCCAGATGAACAAATATGAATAACTCTAGAATGGAAAAGCGGAACAAAACGATGGAACCCTCTTTTTAATGTCCTCATAGTAGTGAACATCCATACCAAATCCCATTGAGATCCCAGTACAACTGTCGAAGTTACGACATGAACAGACACCAGACGAACCAAAAAGCCAACATTTCCAGATGAACAAAGATGTATAACTCTAGAATGGAAAATCCGAACAAAACGACGGAACCCTCTATTGAATGCCCTCATAGTAGTGAACATCCATACAAAATTTCATTGAGATCCGAGCATTACTGTTCAGGTTATGACATGAACAGACACCAGATGGACCAAAAATCCAACATTTCGAGATAAACAAAGATGAATAACTCTAGAATGGAAAATCCGAACAAAACGATGGAACCCTCTATTTAATGTCCTCATAATAGTGAACATCCATACCTAATTTCATTGAGATCCGAGTACTACTGTTCATGTTATGACACGAACAGACATCGGACGGACGTACGGACTCACGCACGGACGCACGCACAGACGGACGTACGGACGGATGCACGGACGGACGGACAGGTGCAAAACAGTATACCCCCCCTTTTTTTTTAAAAGGGGGTATAAAAACAAACAAATAGAAGAATTTAACAGTAAAAGCATGTAAAAGCGAGACAAAATGTGTTTTAATATCCAAATTTAGTTATGCTCATTGGAGGAAATAGAGTTGTCATGATTAAATTGTATTCCTAATACAAAGACATGCAAAACATCCAAATAAATTTTGACATGCTGTCAATGTAGCCCCTACTAGTACCCAACATTTTATATAAGATATTTGCTCATTACAGACACCCTTATGCTTCCAGTATTAATACTCTCAAACAGTACAATGAATCTTCTGATGTAAATACTGACAGTGTGCGAAGGTTCTGGTCTGGAGGTGTTGGCATCAGGCTTGGTGAAGCGATACAACCCAGCAGGTGTTCTCCCATCGAAAGTTATGTACACTGATAGAGAATGTTGCAGGATGTCACGCCTGAAGTCATTCTTCGATAGTTGGCCCGAATTGAAGGTGCGGTTGGATGTGTGGCATTATATGAGGAGGTTTGCAAATGGGTGGATAACAGAATCTCATGCAAAGTGCATTGCGGACCAAACAAAGATCATCGCCATTGATGTGTTTGATGCAAAACCTCCATAACGCATGTCGCTAGTAGAATGTTTTTTGGCGGCTTTCTCATATCAAAATAGAGATGAAGTTCTGATTTAGGTTCGGTCTGGCAGGTCTGCCCATTTTTACCTCAACTTGACAAATTTTAGATTGGAGCCATCGATTTTAGCTGAAAAGCATTAAAAAACATGGCCGCCAGCAGACATCTTTGATTTGAAATTAGAATTAATCGGCACACCCTGCAACTGGCCTTTATAGGAAGAATTGTTTTCAAAATTACCAGGCACGTTTGGGATCCCCTTTGGATGGAACCTATCGCATTTGAACAATTTGATGAAAAAAAATGGCAGCCATCTTGGGAGTTTACTCTTTGCATAACGAAAACCTTCCGCACACCCTACAGATGACATCACTCTTCTGATCATGACCAGACTTCACATGAAACTGTGTGGGTGACCACTAGATTGGAACCATCAAATTTTTTTGAAAAACATTGCCATATTGGATTTTAATTTATAAATCTCTCTTCAAGTTCACATCTAGTATCACTTTGACATATAAATTTGAGCATTCCTAATCGCTTCATTGACTGCAACACACAAAATTATACCCTCTCCAAGTTGAGTTACAGTGTCATTGACACTTTCATTTACCGCAGTTATTCTCCAAAGCCCCAGCTCCAAATGAAGCCACCGTTTCAGGGGACACTGGCCGAGCAGACTTTTATTATAATTAAACAATGCATAACTAATCAAATAATATATCCTGTGTGGCACATATCTATTCAAATTTTATTCTTTGTAGATACATCGCATGGAGCCCATGCATTGTCAATCAGTGTGACAGCGCTACAAGAGTTCATTTCAAAATCATCTTAACATACAGATACGCATATGATTTGTGGGTTATCATGGATCTGCGACAGCGCACCCTTGGTAGCAGCGCTACTCACTTATATAAAGCCTTGACAGAGAAACACAAAACCAGATTTGCAGATCAAGTTGAGCTGTTTACAGCTCACTGCGCAGGGCTCATAAGGGCGTATGAATCTGGTCTTCTGCTTGCCGACCAACAATCGAGGATCGACCAAATATGAGGACTGAACCATAATAATAGTGGCTGTATAGTATGTATACTGCCTGGTCGTTATGTCAAGATTAGATGACATCAAGGCCATCCTAACTTCTACCTTTGGGGAAATCCTGAAGATAGATTCCACCAAGAAGGTAAATTGAGTATGATATATAACAAGTTTGACCATGTCAGATTTGTAACATTCATTTTAAGTGTTGACGAAATGCCTTGTTGGTATATAAAAACAGTTAAGACCAAAACGATAGGTGCTTTTCCAGTTACATGCTAATAAAAATTGGGGCGAGTTTTCCATTTAAGCTTACACAACATTGTGTTTCAATGTTGCTCTTGTATTTATAGATATTTGTTATGCTACATCAATATATCCTCATGGAAATAGGTTCATAATGGACCTAAATATTGACATTCGTTCATAATGGACCTAAATATTGACATTCGTTCATAATGGACCTAAATATTGACATTCGTTCATATTGGACCTAAATATTGACATTCGTTCATATTGGACTTAATTGGTTCTGGAATAAACCAATTGTGGACTTAAACCAGTTATTCAGTTGGATGGCGCGGGCCACAGCGAAAATACATATACCCGATATAAAGAGTGTAAAATTGGTGCTCAAAAAGGTCCACAGTGAGCTTATTTGTTTGTTTTTTATTTATTTAATTAACAAGAGACTTGTTTATTTGACAATTTGACAAGTCGAGCCAACTTCCAAAGAATTCGTAGGCAAAATGAACAATTGAAATATGTGTAAACAGTTATCAATAGTTTCATTTAAAATAAATTTAGATTGCTAACTTGGCAAGCTAATGCTAAACCAGTTATGAGTCATTGACAGTTTTATTGGAACATCATTTGACTGCGGGTCATAATGCACACAAGACCTGAAGGGACATTCGCATATGGTCTAGAGGAATGTCTGCTTATGAACCCTCCTCCATTTTATTGCAACTTTCTATTTAACGATGTGCCTGCACAAATCTGAGGGAACCAATGTCTGAAGGTGGCATACTTAATTATCACCTTATTTGCAGCGACAAATGACATGGAATATACTATGCCCGATGTCTAAATCAATTTATTATATAAACGAGTCTGATGATATGTTCATGACTATTTAGGCTACACTATCATACCCAATGTTCTTTCCCTTATCATACTTGGGTTCGCGCCATTTGCCTTGCATATTATCATGTTATAAACTAAATCAACTTAAAATTGTCTATAGTTTCAGGTCATAAAGAAGCTGGGGCTCAATGGATGACGAATGTGGCCATTGAGCATCCCCGAGGGCAGGTGCTGCTGTGTGTACTAACAGCGGGTGAGGTTCTGGTCAGGAGGTGTTGGCATCAGGGTTGGTGAATCGATACAACTTGGCAGGTGTTCCACTGCCGAAAGTTCTGTACAACGATCAAGAATGTTGCGGTACTTCAAGCCTGATGTCATTCTTCGATGGTTGGCCCAACTTGAAGGTGCGGTTGGACATTTGGCATTATATGAGGAGGTTGGCAAATTGATGCACAACACAATCTCATCCTCTGTATGGTGAATTTATGAGCAGGTTGTCCAACTTCATCTTCGAGTGGAGCGAGGATGATATAAAACTACTAAGAGAAGCCAAGGCAGCGGAGCTGGACAATGGGGCTCAACGATTATATTGAATCAGTTCTTTTGTCCCTTCCGTTCCGACTCTATAATCAAAAGTCCCGACCCCATTCCGATTTTTTTAAATATTCAGAAAGTTTTCCGTGCCATTTTATCCGAAAAAGATCAACAAAGATGTCAAAAAGGTAAGTTTACGAAGTAGTACTCGATAATTAAGGAGTGTACATTCGTTTTGAGGGTAACATGTATTTATCTGCATATTCTATTGTAAACTATGCAATATTTTGATGCTGAATATTTCGCCTTTTCACTTGTGTATTCGGTGGGAAATTGGCAATCGCCATCCGAGTCTATCACACCATTTGGTACATTACTATATGAGATGTCCCTGGTGCCAAAAAGTTTTATTTCATCGAAAAAAGATCCGACCCTTTTGTGATTTCTGTGTTTCAGATCAGCTGTTTTGTCCTGATTAAAGACCCGGTTCTATTCGATCGCGCCCAGTCAGACAGCTTGAAATACACCGTTGTTCTTTGTATTTCAGCGTGTATCCAGGTATCGATGGTTCCATTCTGAGTCTGGAGGAGTCAATGACCTTGCTGGACATATCTGTGACTGAAGTGAATGAGAATACCGAACAAGACGTACCCATGGATGATGATGATCCTACTGGGAAACCGATCGCTACCTGCAGTACCCCCATGAAGCCGGTAACTGTACACGAATGTGAAAGTTGTTCATACAAATCAAAATATTCGTCTAATTTTCGGCGTCACCTGAAACGCCATGGGACCCAGAACAGACCACGCGATGTTGGTAGGCCTAACGAAAGTGAAAAGCTTTGCCACTTATGTTCCCGCACATTTAAGTCAGCAAACGAGAACGAGGTAAAGTTCAAATGTGACCAGTGTGAGGTCATTAAGTATAATAAATCGGATCTGGCGGACCACAAAAATGTCCACCAAGAGGTTACGCCTTTGAATGCAAAGTGTGTAGAAGTCAAGTGTCATCTAAGAAAGCGCTGAACAAGCACATCAAGAGTTGCCAAGGCCCGCACCTCCAATGTGATGAATGCAGCAAAACATTCAGTTGGCAGCACAACAAAGTTGCCCACATCCGAGCCAAGCACCAGGGGCAGATTTTCCATGCGGCTGTGGGAAGAAGTTTGCCTGGAGACAGACCCTCAATTGCCACATCAAAGCTTCGGGACATTCCACCAAATAATGACTCATTGTAATGACATCGAAAGTGCAGCCCGTCCATGGTGTAAGCTAATGCCGGAGGGTGAGCTGATAGCGGAGAATTAAGGCAGTTCTGGGTAGGCCTACAACACATATTTTCCTCAAATGGCATACTACTAACATTTTATGGTAGGAAAATATAATGAATATTGGTCTTACTATTTTCCTCAAATCATACTGTGCAACAGTTGTATCAATACCATGACGGAATAAGACTACATTATCGAGAATTAACATATATGTAACCTCACATCAATTGCCTTTCGCAAACTTCCTCCGCTATCAGCTCATCCTCCACCATCAGCTTACAGCATGGACGGGTTGAAGCCGATCTGTGCTCTCTACAATAACAATCTATAATGCTAATTTGCGTGTTTTTCATTTACTTTTTGATATAGCCTATATTTATTTTTATACAGTGGTGACGTCACCCACTGCTCGTACGAATACATTTTGTATGTAACCAAAAAATGCTTTAATTGAAGAACTTGTTACTTATGTATCCCAATCACTCGTTGTCATCTATTTTGGAATAACACGTTCGACATTAAAGCAACATGATCGACTCATATCGGTGAAAAATGTGTTTTCTGGATAATCGTCTGTTTGTCATTTGGTTGTTCTTGGTTATAATATTGATAACTTTTAGCATATATGTGAAAACCCATATTATTTTGTGCAAGATAGAACTGAAAATATACTAAAATACCAAATGCTTCATTTTGGCTAGCCTGGCCATATATCATCAGTATTTAACGAAAACGGACAATTTTGTATATAATGGGTTTTTGAGAGTATCGAATATAAAACTAACTTAGGGCAATTCGATACCACTTTTTACCGACATTAATAAACCATGTTGCCTTAACCCTTTGAACCCTGGCTCCCCACAACGATCGACACCCTGACCCTGGGCTCCCAGTGGTATTTTTTATATTGTGGCCAGTGTTTAGATGTATGGTGTTGTTTATGTTCAGGTGGTGTCACATTTCCGAAACTTTAGATGTATGTTCCCCATGGACCACTGATTATTTTACGATCTGGTTACATTGCCACGTGGTCACTCCCTGGTAACGGTTGCTAGGCATCTACCCGGTATTGAAAGTAAAATACAATTATAACTTTTACGGTCGTAATTCAGCCCAAGGAAATGGCGTTTTTGATGCAGTCAACACCCTATTGTGAAATTTGAGATATATCTGGCCAGAATTCTGATCCTAACTTATATTTAAGGGTAGCAACGGTTGCTGAGCAAATACCCCAAATGATCGAATGACACCATTGCCCTGTGAATCCAATTGTATTATGCCCCAATTTAGACATTCTTGGCATACACATGCTGATGGTTATGTTCAAATGGTGCTACAGGTCTGAAATTTTACAGGTATGTCCCCATGGGCCACTGTGTATTTTTTTTAGAACGGTATACTTTGCCACACGATCACTCCCTGGTAACGGTTTCTAAGCAACTACCCGGAACTGAAAGTATAATGCAATTATAGCTTATAGCGTCGTATAATTCCGCGCTAAGAAACGGCATTTTCTATGCAGTCAGTACCCTATTGTGAAACTGGAGATACATCAGGTCAGAAGATTGAACGTACATGTAGTTTATATTTAACGGTATCAATGGTTGCTAAGCATATAGCCCAAGTGATCGAATGACACCACTTCCCTGTGCATTCAATGGTATTACGTCCCGTTTTAGACATCGCCTATATATAGGACACGGTGACGGTCATGTTCAAATGGTGCCACGAGTCTTAAACTTTACATAATTGCTCAATAATGCACGATTTGACCACGTGTTTGTAATGTGCACGCGCAAGTAGATCGGACTAGATGGTATTGTGACCATGCAACCCATTTCCACAGTACTACTCTTGTGCAATGTCAAAACGTGCAGCTGTATAACGCAAATTTATGCACTATGGATATCCTTGATATGATTGTATCATTTCACAAAAATCCATACATTTATCATTTTATCCTATGCGCATGCGCGAAACAAATTGACTCAAATAAGAAACTGCGTGTGCCTTCCTCACATATGACAGAACACTGATTATGTATGCATATAAACCAAAAAGAGTGATCGAAATGGTGTCTTCTACAATCCTGCGAACCGCGCAACAATGTAGAGCTTTTACCCGAATCGCTTCAAATAATGTACGTTTGTTGAATTCTGCGCTGTGCGCATGTTTTTCTACCCCAACTAGTCGGCAACAAACTCATACACATGCACCCATGGCACTGCTGAAGTTGATTGGGATCATTTACGTAGATATAAGTGGATATACCAATGGTTATAACATGCATACACATGCTACATAGGTTTATGATGTCACTGAATGCTGCTGGCCGCTTTTGCGGCCAGTCGGGTGTATGAACGTTTTCTGGCTGGCCGCTTTTGCGGCCAGTCGGGTTCAAAGGGTAAAATGCCAAGATTTCTGATCATTTCTGGACCCTCAATCATAACGAAAAAAATGTATTTTATGCTAAGACAACCGCATTCCGTCCTACTACTGCCACGCCGCCACCCACAGGGAGTACCTTGAGCCGCACCTATCCATTCCTAAAATGTACAGTCTATATTTAAAATGGTGTAGTGAGTAGAAATACGCCCATGTTAAAATACATGTGTACAGACACATTTTTAACACTAACTTCAATCTGGGATTTCAGGTCCCCAAGAAAGACCGGTGTGAAACCTGCGAGGAGGTCAAAGTTGTTGAGAAAAACACCGGTGGTGTGCCGGACAGTTTGATGTCGCTCTATTTAGCGCATAAAAACGATAAGACCAATACACGTGAACAGCGAAAGAATGATCGTGAGAGCAAACATTCAGTTATAGCTTTTGGCATGGAAAATGTCATCATGCTGCCCAAATCAAATATTGGTAACTTTTTCTACAAACGGAAACTAACTGTCTTCAATCTCACCGCTCACTGCTCTCATAACAAAACTGCATATAATGCTGTGTGGGGTGAGCATCAAGCAGGGCGCGATGCAAACGCTATCGCGAGTTCATTAGTTGTCCTCCTCGACCAAATATGTGCTGACTGCCCGAGTATCACTGATCTGATTCTTTTGAGTGATTCTTGTGTACCCCAGAATCGCAATTCGCATCATGGCACTAAAACACTTTCTGAAGTAACATTCCAAAATAAAACGTATTGAACAAAAGTTCTCAACACCAGGCCACTCCACACAATTCAAGAGCGTTTGCTGTTGCCGAAATGATTAGCCCTCTGGCCTTAGTATGCACATTGAAAGATGTTCGGCCGAAAGCCACCCGTGTGGTTCAAATGCGACAGGAACAATTTCTAAACTTCCAAAAGGCCGCAAAGTATCTAAAGTTTTACAGGGTGCCCTTCAAACAAGTTAAACATATTGTTATAGAATCTGACAAAGCTACTATGTGTGCATTTAAAACAAGTTTTGCGGAGTTGAAGTTTATTGAACATATTTCCATTTGTCACCTCTCCTGGCTCAGCATGGCATTTCCCACCTTCAAATTAATTTACTAGACCCAAATGCCCATAGAGCGAATATTTCTCATACTATTATTGTTATATTACTATGTTGTGTCAACTTACATGAAACGAATACTCTTTGCTTTCAGAAAAATCAGAGTAACCCAAGACACCTTCAACCGTCTAAAACGTCTCACAGGATATCGCATTAGTTATATTGCTTTCCAACCAAGTTGTTACAAAATTTGGGACAGTTCCTATTGTTTTTATCAGGGTGTTGGTATAATTTATCCATCTTTATATAAAACCATCTTTGTTGAGAAAATAAAAGAAATCAATATCTTTGCAATGATATCTGCTATCTTTTATACAAAACACAATCAAAGCGACATTGTGTAAGCCGGTAAAATGAGTTTGTTTGTCTAACAGTGGCTTAGCAGAAGCCAGCACAGCTCTGGGCTGAATAAGTGCAATTATCGCATTGGCTCATACCGCTAATTACGGAAGGTCAATTAAGACTAGACATTCAACTAAAAGAAAACCTTGGATAAGTGCACACTGCATCCGAGCAGCATCTCCAACTCTTTGACACCATATAAATTAATCAATGAGTTCTCTTACACAATTGTCAGCATCTTGTAATTCCTGTGCATAGTTGTTAATATATGTGACAATGTTAATACAGTAAAATCTCTCCAAACCCTTTGGACCTTCTGTTCGGTTTATTGAAAATCATAATACGATCGGAACGTATTGACGTTGTTACAATGAGTTGTCGAAACACAACCAACTCATTATCGATTAATTTAACTTTATTTAATACACTACCAAATAAAATAATATGAATCATACGTGACACGTAGTGGAGCAACCACACATGCTGTATCCCGAATTTGCTTTTCATCACCAATGCAGGTCCCGTCATAAAATAATTAATGCTGCACCAGCACAGCTGCCATCATGAAATGGTTAATGCTGCACCAATGCAGCTCCCACCATGGAAGGGTTAATGCTGGACCAGCACAGCTACCCGTCATGAAAGGGTTAATGCTGCACCAGCACAGATCCCATCATAAAATAGTTAATGCTGCACCAACGCAGCTCCCGTCATTAAATAATTAATGCTGCACCAGCACAGCTCCCGTCAAGAAAGAATTAATGCTGCACCAGCGCAGCTCCCGTCATGAAAGGGTTAATACTGCACCAACACAGCTCCTGTCATAAAAAGGTTAATGCTGCACCAGCACAGCTCCCATCATGAAAGAATTAATGCTGCCCAACGCAGCTCCCGTCGTGAAAGAATTAATGCTGCCCCAACGCAGCTCCCGTCATGAAAGAATTAATGCTGCACCAGCACAGCTCCCGTGACCAAAGGGTTAACGCTGCACCAACGCAGCTCCCGTCATGAAATGGTTAATGCTGCACCAACGCAGCTCCCATCATCAAATAACTAATGCTGCACTAACGCAGCACCCGTCATGAAATAATTAATGCTGCACCAGCTCAGCTCCCATCATCAAATAATTAATGCTGCACCAACGCAGCTCCCGTCATGAAATAGTTAATTCTGCACCAACACAGCTCTGGTCATCAAATAATTAATGCTGCACCAGCACAGCTCCTGTCACCAAAGGGTTAATGCTGCACCAACGCAGCTCCCGTCATGAAAGGGTTAATGCTGCACCAACGCAGCTCCCATCATCAAATAACTAATGCTGCACCAAAGCAGCTCCCGTCATGAAATAATTAATGCTGCACCAGCGCAGCTCCCATCATCAAATAATTAATGCTGCACCAACGCAGCCCCGTTCTGAAATAATTACTGGTGCACCAGCGCAGCTCCCATCATGAAATAGTTAATGCTGCACCAACGCAGCTCCAGTCATGAAATAGTTAATGCTGCACCAACGCAGCTCCCGTCATGAACGAGTTAATGCTGCACCAATGCAGCTCCCATCATCAAATAATTAATGCTGCACCAACGCAGCTCCCGTCATGAAATAATTAATGCTGCACCACCTCAGCTCCCGTCATGAAAGAGTTAATGCTGCACCAACGCAGCTTCCGTCATCAAATAATTAATGCTGCACCAGCGCAGCTCCCGTCATGAGAGTTAATGCTGCACCAACGCGTAGCTCCCATCATCAACGCAGCTCCCGTCATGAAATAATTAATGCTGCACCAGCGCAGCTCCCACCATGAAATAGTTAATGCTGCACCAACTCGGGCTCCCATTATCAAATAATTAATGCTGCGCCAACGCAGCTCCCTTCATGAACTAATTAATGCTGCACCAGCGCAGCTCCCGTCATGAAAGAGTTAATGCTGCACCAACGCAGCTCCCATCATCAAATATTTAATGCTGCACCAACGCATCTCCCTTCATGAAATAACTAATCCTGCACCAACTCAACTACCGTCATGGAAGGGTTAATGCTGCTCCAGCACAGCTCCCCGTCATGAAAGGGTTAATGCTGCCCAGCACACCTCCCGTCGTGAAATGTTAATGCTGCACCAGCACAGCTCCGGTAATAAAACATTAATGCTGCACTAGCGCGTCTCCCATCGTGAAAGGGTTAATGTTGCACCTACGAAGCCAACATGACGTAAATGACGTCATGAGCCGTGGCATTTCATCTCGTTGTTCCACTTCCGATTCCGCAATTTTAAACAGTTGCTAATCGGAAGTCACGTGTCAATTTCGCTAAATAGCATACACTCTTTCCTGAAAATCGTTCCATCGTATAGAAATATATATAGAAAAATTATATGACGTCATCATTCACACACGCCTTAGGTATAAACACCCACCGGGGTGGTTGCTATAAATAACAATAGATAAACAATTTTCACCCACCCATCAATGCGCGAATTTAAAACTGAGCGAAAAATAGTGTGACTCCTGAGTTTATCCCAAACCACAGGGAAAACAAGAAGGCTATTGAGTTACATACATTATGCAATGTTAAGGCTGAATAGACAATTAAGCCTATATTACATAAGGGCAACCAACATCAAAACCTATGCTCATATGTGAAGCGACAAATCAAGGTAACTTTGTCAATGTTGAAATACTTATAATTTTTTAAGAAATCCACATGCTCCAAACTCACGGTGCACGGGCACTCGAACCTGGACATCCCTGGAGTACATCCTCCCTGGCCATACAGCTTGACTTGAATTCGTTATGGCAACACAATCTGCAGACAGGTGTTGATTTTTTTTCTAAAGTCAGCTGCTGTAAATGCAGTTCTGGTTTTATTCTTTTGAGTTCATTTCAATCATATATATAACTAGCAGGTGGACCCGACTTCGTCCGGGCTGTTTTCCCTCTGCTTTTCGGCGAATTGCGCGATTTGACCTTGAATTGTCCATTTTGAAGGTCAATGTCAGGTGGGGTCACGATTTGACCCGTCCAAAACACTGCCCGGACAAAAGTACCCGTCGAAATCCATCCGATTTGACCTTGAATTGATCATTTTGAAGGTCAAGGTCAGGTCGGGGTCACAATTTGACCCGTACAAAACACTCAGTGGACAAAAGTAACCCTATGTATCAAATTTCGTGGAAAATCCCATCAAAATTTCGATTTGACCTTGAATTGACCCGATTTCAAAGTCAAGGTCACGTCGCACGGGCAAATGAATAGGCTTATGAGACTCCCCATACGAAAGTATCCTAGACACTAATTTTCATCGAAATCCCGTGATATTCAGGCGTTTGACCTTGAAATGACCCAATTTCAAGGTCAAGGTCACGCCCATGCCACTCCACGACCCAAAGTGCCCCCACATACCAAGTTTCATTGAAATCGGTTTGGTCGTTTTTGAGTCCATCGCGAACACACATACAGACAGACAGACAGATCTTCCAAAATATATAATAGACTAGCCGATGAGCCCGACGTTGTCCGGGCTATTAAAAAACCAAATTTCAAGTCGATAGCTCTACCCGTTTCCGAGATCTGGTCGGCGCATGAGCGAAGCTGGCGTCACACGGGCTCGGCGACCCGATAAAATTCGTATCCGGGGCAAGATACATTCACATACCAAATTTCAAGTCGATAGCTCCACCCGTTTCCGAGAACTGGTCTGCGCATGCGCGAAGCTTGCATCGCACGGGCTCGGCGACCCGATAAAATTCGTATCCGGGGCAAGATACATTCACATAGCAAATTTCAAGTCGATAGCTCCACCCGTTTCCGAGATCTCGTCTGCGCATGCGCTGCACGGGCGTCGTACGGGCTCGCCAATACGACGTTGACGACCGCCTGGTCAAACTACACACACGTACCAAGTTTCGTCCCGATCGGTCGAGAATCGTAGATTTGTATTAATGACATACATACAGACAGACAGACAGACAGACAGAGGTCTTCAAAATATATAGGAGATATTTCAATGTGAGAATTATTATTTGAAGGAAATAAACACACATCTTCACAACAAATTGATGATGCAGTTTAATAACCTGGGCTAAATAACCTGGGAGATTGATTTCTATGCATACTATTGGATGTACTACTAATTTGATGCTCCGATGCGCCTGTGCACTTACATATAGGTTATTTAACTGATTTTCATTTCATACATGGTGGGCTGAAGTAATTCCATGCTACCCATAATTGGCTAATTTCACAGATCTTCATGAAAGTAGGTTTGGTTTTATTCCCTGAGAATTATGTCATCTGCAGGAAAGCTAAGCCAGCTTGGTTTATTGTTACTGTGATAGACTCAGATGCATGTGTCGTCCACAGGCACATTAAAGTGAGATAGCCCAGCCTGGTTGTTACTAGCAGACACTCTATACATCTGAATCTCTACGAGGGGAGATAACACAGTCTGGTTGCTACTAGCAGACACTCTATACATCTGAATCTCTGTGAGGGGAGGTAACCCAGCATGGTTGTTACTAGCAAACACTATATACATGTACACCTGAATCTCTGTGAGGGGAGATAAACCAGCCTGGTTGTTACTAGCAGACACTCTATAGGTTACAAACACCTAATTATTTTCCATAGAAGACAGTACTAGTGTTAACTAGAAGTCCCGCCGGCCATGGGTTAAGCCTATTTGAACTTCAAGTGGTCAATTTTCCATTAGAACGTCATCCGCTGCACCAGTCTGTGACAACAATCGCGCCCTTTTCGGTATTTTTTTCAAACGATAATATTACATTTCCACAACTACCCCATTTACTGCACTAAAATCAGCAGCATAAAAATACCCAGACCCCTTCCATAACTTGGGACCCCACCACTCTTCCTGGACATCTAAAAATACATGATCGCCATATTTACGTAGGCTATGATTTTCTGTTCCCGCTTAGGGATATTTCCCTCAATGATAATCAACCAATTTATGCTGACTCGAGTTTCCCTACACAAATTCAAGAAGCGTAACTCTATATAATTAGTTGCTTGTGACCTATACACCTGCATCTATTTGAGGGGAGGTAACCCAGCCTGGTTGTTACTAGCAGACACTATATACATTTGAATTTCTGTGAGGGGATATGACACAGTCTGGTTGTTACTAGCAGACACTCTATACATCTGAATTTCTGTGAGGGGATATGACACAGTCTGGTTGTTACTAGCAGACACTCTATAAACTGAATCTCTGTGAGGGGATATAACACAGCCTGGTTGTTACTAGCAGACACTCTATACATCTGAATCTCTGTGAGGGGATATAACACAGCCTGGTTGTTACTAGCAGACACTCTATTCATCTGAATCTCTGTGAGGGGATATGACACAGTCTGGTTGTTACTAGCAGACACTCTATACATCTGAATCGTTGAGGGGAGATAGCCCATGCATGCATGTCTATCACACTGGATAGTATATGCTTTATTCTACAATTAATTGGCTCATTCTTAGAACAAAATTGATTGTCAGAGAAATAAAGTGTCAAAGAAAACCTAACCTATCTGACACCACTTCAGAATTTTCTCCCCTGAAATACTAAACTTGATCACACTCACTCGATTTTAGTCCAATCGTGCAGTGACATCACAAACTGGGAATCAGTAACCCACATGAATGGGAAAGTCATGAAGTGCAAATTGCCTCTGCCAGGTCCTCATCAAAGACTCCCTCGTAACAGGAGACCAAATCTTCTGTTGACTGAGAATACAAGTAGCAGTGAATCTTTTGCCTTTTACAAGATTTCACTAGGCCAGATCTTCCTGGACAGTCTGGTTCAAATTTTCATACTTTCAACTTAAATTTGTGCATGTTTTTCGCCTTCACTTCGGAAGAAGAGAAGGCTGGCGATGATGCTGTCCAGGATTTGACCAGAGTACATTAATCAGACTACCTATGAGGTGACAGTGAATATCTCAGTACAGTTTCATCCACATCAGAAAAGATTGCAAAGGTTAGACATTGTAAACTCTATTCCTAGTGATGTTGATGTGGGGAAGATTAATGTCATTTAGAAAGGACAATCCGACTGGACAAAGAGTGGTTTATGACTTTTTGTAAAGGAGTCTCTCTTTCTGACCAGACAAAATAAAATCATCCTTAAAAAAATATGCAATCTGGTAAAGCCCCTGGCTCTTTATGGTCTACTCACAGGACTCAAGAGACTTTTATATTACATCAGTTAGACACTTTTTATCACTAGCATAGCGCTTCGGCAGAGGTTCAGAATCCAAAATTAATATGAGTAAGACAAAAGGCCTACAATTTGGTAAATTCAATGTATCTGATGATCATGCATTCAGAATTTCATGGGCCCCAAAAATTACTTGGCATCAATTTCGGAAAAAAAAATAACCTCAGACAATATTTGGCACTCTGTTTGGATAAAGTACGAAAAAATATAAAATTTATGGACAACGCCAATTATCTTATCATGGAAAGACAACTGTATCAAAAGTCTTCACTTGTAGCAAACTGTGGTATGTCGGACAAATTTTAGAGTTACCTTGTTTTTATCATTAGAGATTTCAAAGACAAATGTTTCAATTTATCTGGGGCTCTAAAATTTAACAAGTCAAACGCAAAGTTCTGTTAGCCAGATCCAGATAAAAGCTAAAAACACCATATTGTGTCAAAGTTTATTACGCCAAAACATATAACTGCTATATTGCCATGAAGAGACAGTATATCACTGCTTTTACATTGTAAATTCTTAAAATATATCCAAAACGCTCTTTATGAACTTTTAGTCAGATTAGTAGGTGGCCCGCTCCACATAGGAGCCATATTAATTTTATTCTCAGTGAGCCCGGCTATGCTAAGCAAGGCTTTATCACCTGCAAATCTTGGGACATATTTACATATTTTAGCCACAGAAAGAGAAGTAATCTGGTCAAGCAGAAATAGAGTGTACAGACACCGAAAAAACATATATAGAATGAACATAGCGTATTTCTTCATCCATGATATCAGATATAGAATATTAGTAGACGGTCAGAGATTTCCTTTAGAAATGTTTCATGATCGCTGGTCATCATTATTTGCAAAATTTTATGATGAAAACAAATTGAAATATTTATTTTAAAATGCTTTTAATTAGTTTATTTCAGGTTGCATCATGAACGTGTGTTTCGATTGCTGTGTTGTGATGTCTCAATGTCTTAATAAAGTTATGCTGTGCTGTTGTATTGTATACGTTTCGTAATCGTCTTCTGTTGTATCATGTTCATACGCATCTTTCGTCCTCACCTGTATTGTGTTTTTAACAAAGATCATGTCGACGATGATGATACTATGGAGTCTTACAAGCCGGTCGCCATGTTTTTTCCTTGTGAAACTTGGTTGGACATATCATCTGAAAAATGATGAACATAGAAACTGAGACAACATGAAAATTAAATTTTTTTTTTACAATATTTCCTTTGGCCAGGTCTTTCCGGATGGTCTAGTCTTTGTTTTCGTATTTGTTTTGTGGTTTTCGCATTATTTTCATGAGGAACGAATATGGCGACTGCAGCGACAAGAATCCCATCAGAGTACATTCAGAGAGAAGATTACTATCCAGTACAGACCGAGACAAAGACATCTCCTAACATTAGACATTATCAAGATCACTCTAAGATAAAACCTGTATGGGAACCGGAAGGAGAGTGGTTCATAACCTTTGATGATGTTACTGAGCCCCAAAATGTTTTCAACATTGTGTCCTTTTCAATCCAGATTTGGTGAAATCCTTATGGTTGCTACTATGCTCTGCCATTGTATTGTCAGTGTCTACATTCGCGACTCATTTCTAGGGAATTATTTTGTACAGTTTGGGGCATATAAAGGGACAGTCCAGGAGAAGGAGGAGATTGGAGCAGACGAACGACCATTGGAACTGGGTATTCAGACAGTGAGCATCCAAGGAGATAATAAATTAATCTATCAAATCTGGCACATTGTGCGTTTTCAGGATGGGATGAAAATGTTATTAACCATTAAATGCTGCGGCCAGCCAGAAAACGTTCATACACCCGACTGGCCGCAAAAGCGGCCGGCAGCATTCAGTGACATCATAGACCTATATGTAGCATGTGTATACATGTTATAACCATTGGTATATCCACTTATATCTATGTAAATGATCCCAAGGAACTTCAGCAGTGCCATGGGTGCATGTGTATGAGTTTGTTGCCGACTAGTTGGGGTAGAAAAACATGCGCATGCGCACAGCGCGGAATTCAACAAACGTACATTATTTGAAGCGATTCGGGTAAAGCTCTACATTGTTGCGCGGTTCGCATGATTGTAGAAAGACACCATTTCGATCACTCTTTTTGGTTTAAATTAGTATTTCATACATAATCAGTGTTCTGTCATATGTGAGGAAGACGCACGCAGTTTCTTATTTGAGTCGATTTGTTTCGCGCATGCGCATAGGATAAAATGATAAATGTATGGATTTTTGTGAAATGATACAATCACATCAAGGATCTCCATTGTACATAAATTTGCGTTATACAGCTGCACGTTTTGACATTGCACCAGAGTGGAAATGGGTCGCATGGTCACAATACCATCTAGTACGATCTACTTGCGCGTGCACATTACAAACACGTGGTCAAATCGTGCATTATTGAGCAATTATGTAAAGTTTAAGACTCGTGGCACCATTTGAACATGATCATCACCGTGCCCTATAGGCGATGTCTAAAACGGGACGTAATGCCATTGAATGCACAGGGGAGGGGTGCCATTCGATCACTTGGGCTATATGCTTAGCAACCATTGGTACCGTTAAATACAAACTACATGTAGGTTCAATCTTCTGACCTGATGTATCTCCTGTTTCACAATAGGGTATTGACTGCATAGAAAATGCCGTTTCTTAGTGCGGAATTATACGACACTATAAGCTATAATTGCATTATACTTTCAGTTCCGGGTAGTTGCTTAGAAACCGTTATCAGGGGGTGATCGTGTGGCAAAGTAAACCGTTCTAAAAAAAAATACACAGTGGCCAATGGGAACATACCTGTAAAATTTCAGACCTGCAGCACCATTTGAACATAACCATCAGCATGTGCATGCTAAGAATGTCTAAATTGGGGCATAATACAATTGGATTCACAGGGCAATGGTGTCATTCGATCATTTGAGGTATTTGCTTAGCAACTGTTGCTACCCTTAAATACAAGTTAGGATCAGACTTCTGGCCATATATATCTCAAATTTCACAATACGGTGTTGACTGCATCATAAACGCCATTTCCTTGGGCTGAATTACGACCGTAAAAGCTATAATTCTATTTTACTTTCAATATCGGGTAGATGCCTAGCAACCGTTACCAGGGAGCGACCACGTGGCAATGTAACCAGATCGTAAAACAATCAGTGGTCCATGGGGAACAAACATCTAAAGTTTCAGAAATGTGACACCACTTGAACATAAACAACACCATACATCTAAACACTGGCCACATTATAAAAAAATACCACTGGGAGCCCAGGGTCAGGGTGTCGATTGTTGTGGGGAGCCAGGGTTCAAAGGGTTAAAAGCAAAAATCAAACCTCCCATCTTAATGTATACATAATGAATCACTAATACCAGCAGTTTGCCCTGTGTTAATTTTAAAATTACAATGAGCACCCCAAGTTAGTGATCTTCTCCCGCATAGATCCCCTGGCATGACCTACTTTTGTTTAGCTTATGTTTCTCCTCATTACCAAACAAATCTTTCACATTTTACTCACATTCGTTTTGGCCAGAAGGAGACAAGATGGCAACCGTAGTCTCCAGAATTGGACCAGAATACCTCCACAGAACCTGCCACGAATCGACTGTGAAGATGACGGTACAATATAGACCACACCAATGAAGACTAACAAGGTTAGACATAATTCAATTTGAAGTTATTTGGAGTGGTGAATCAGACAAAGAATGGTTTGTTACTTTTGCAAATGTTCATTCGATGGAAATTTTGACTGACTACGACTGTTCAAAGTCGTACTTTGGTGACATCCCAATTATTCTTAACTTGTTAAGCCATATGCTGATCAATGTAAAAATTCACAGATTCCCTCCTCACGTCAGGGACTCATATCTCGAAAATCTTTGCTCAATTTGGAGCTGTGAAGGGGATCGATCACAGGAAAATATCGGAATGGAAGATACTAGTAGGTGGAAACTGATATCAGAACTGTACATATTCTAGGAGACAGCAAACTAATGTTCCAAATTCCACATATTGTGAAATTCCAAGACAGCATAAAGATGCTGCTGATACACTACTGTACATGCATTCCATTAAAATGCCATGAAAATCCCATTAAAATACCATTAAATTGGCGAAAACCATTAGTTTACACCATTAATTCTTGTAACAACAATTTTAATGGGGCTCCACTGAACCCATTAAAACACCATTAATTTTAAAGATTTAATGGCCAGTTCACCATTATAAACATTAAATTGGCCATTAAACACATTCTATTTTTCTAATGCCCATTAAACCCCATTAAAATTTGTATTGACTGAATTTAATGGCAATGATTTGGTATACTTTTAATGCCAAGTACAATTGTCATGAAATTAATGCCCATAATCTTGATGGCCTCATATGTAATGGCCATCAACTAACCAATTTAATGCCCATTACATTATTATTGCAAATTAATGCCCATCACTCACAACTGTTGTAATATTAATGGCCATGATTTCAATGGCTGCCCAGGTAGTGGCCATCAAATGACCACACTTAATGCCCATTAAATTATTATTGCCCATCACTCGGAAATTATTTCAATGGCTGCATAGGTGATGGCCATGAATTGACCATATCCAAGGTTTCAACCAAGGTAAGTACTTATATAGTCAGCTACATTTAGTTAACGTCACTTTAAGTGGAAGCTCATAACACGACCTACACAATCAGGCAATGGCAATCATTTATGTCTATGCTCCACTGAATCAGCCATTTGAATTTCTCGAATGGTGGTTTGTTTTCTTAATTGGTGTTTCACGTCACTTTAAGCAGAAGCTCACATCATGACGCAACAGAGGCACAAACTCAGACAATGATGATCATTTATGTATTTCTCAGCTCCACTTTAAGAGAGACTTTTATCTCAAGCAGTGGTTACTGAAGCCCTATTCTTTCTCATTATGCTAGTCCATGCCTAACCAACTATACAAGTACTACCATGCAGGGCTCTTGCATGGTGGGGAAAATATAAACAAGACGGTAAATCAAGGAAGTAAATCAATGAAAAAGCCATGTATGCAATTGAGAAGCAAGACAAACCGGAAACATGGATGTTTTATTTTTATTTTGGCCTCACGTATCTTCTTCTGATTGTGTATTTTACTGAAGTGAGCCCATTGGTCATTTGTTTGTTTGTCAGTTTGACCCCACCATTCAAAATTTGAATCCATAAGAATCGGAAGCTTCACTACGATATAGAATACATGTACTCGAAGTTTCACTGGGCCCTAGTGAGAAGAGACCTTCTATTTTTTATTTGTTTATTAACAATACAAGTAGTATTATATTATATTATTTTTAATTAATATATAGCATAATCTTTTAAAGTTAGGCCATTAAAAACAAGAGATGGACTGTCGTCCGGTACATACTCCCTTGTTACATACCGCCTAGTGTGGGTATATCTATAAAATATGACTGCTATACTCAGACAGATGGACCCAAAAATCAGCATTTTCATATAAACAAAGATGAATAACTATAGAACAAAAAAACAAAACAAGACAAATAGTTGAATGTGCCATTAAATGTCCTCATAATGGTGAACATCCATACCAAATTTCATTGAGATCCGAGCATTACTGTTCAATTTATGACACGAAAAGACACCAGACAGACCAAAAATCCAACATTTCCAGATAATCGAAGATGTATAACTCTAGAATTGAAAATCCGAACAAAACGATGAAACCCTCTATTTAATGTCCTCATAGCTGTGAACATCCATACCAAATTTCATTGAGATCCCACCAAAACTGTTGAAGTTACAACATGAACTGACACCAGGCATACCATGCAAAAGCCAACATTTCCAGATAAACAAAGATGAATAACTCTAGAATGGAAAATCGGAACAAAACTATGGAACCCTCTATTTAATGTCCTCATTGTAGTGAACGTCCACACCAAATTTCATTGAGATCCCATTAAAACTGTTGAAGTTACAACATGAACTGTCACCAGGCATACCATGCAAAAGCCAACATTTCCAGATAAACAAAGATGAATAACTCTAGAATGGAAAATCGGAACAAAACGATGGAACCCTCTATTTAATGTACCCATTGTAGTGAACATCCATACCTAATTTCATTGAGATCGGAGAACTACTGTTCAAGTTATGACATGAACAAACATCGGACGGTCGTACGTACGGTCGCACACACAGACGCATGTACGGACGGATAGGTGCAAAACAGTTAAACCCACTTTTTAAAGGGGCTATAATTAACGCCCGCATCACTAAAAGTCCGCTTCATGGCTGCAGCAAAACTATTTATCGCAATCTCAACAAAAAAAATCCTCCCTCAATACGCTAGTGATAGGGACTTATTTTTGGTTCACCGGTCACATTTTTAAGAACACCGGTTATATTTACTTCCGGTAAAAAGCACGTGGTCTGATATTTTATCGTCTGTTCATTTTTTCAATTTTGGACAAATAAATTGGAAAACATGAGTTTGTTTATGTGCATTACGTCAGGGATCACAGTTATACCATTGAGTGTATATGGAGGATTAACCGAAGGAACATCTGTTGGTTGGTGAACTATTTGCGACAATGCAATGCAATAAATCTGATGATTTTGGCGAAATCCGGAAAATTCCAAACGATTTGAAAAACATTAAACCGAATGCTATATTCGAAACTCGAGTAGTCTCAATGGGCAAAAAGTGTTTCCTGGTGCCAAAATAGGTGATCTAATAGAAAAATAAAAATGAAGTTATTCACAAATGCTTTCTTCTTCTTGTCAATCTTTGAAGTACGTTCCTCCCAATCATTGAACAGTGTTGAAATTGAATTCAACCAATCTATCAGAACTGTCACTTTGACAGCACATGCACAGACCTTCTCAAAATAAGTGTCCCTTTTAACGCGGTTCTCATGAGTTAACAACGCGGTTGTACCCCGCTGGACAAAACAAGTGTCCACTGCCACCGCGGTGTACTTGCCGTTCGGACGCGGTGTCATTTTGTGTAACCGCGGTTGAGTACACCGCGGCCGAACGGCAAGTACACCGCGGCCGAACTGCAGTCAGCTGGTGGAGCCGTGGTGTAGTTGCAGTTCGGCCACAGTGGCAACGCAAACCGCACCGCGGTTAAGTGGACACTTGTTTTGTCCAGAGGGGTACCTTCAACACAACGCGGTCGTTGTGTTGATAACGCAGTGTTGGTAAGTTACGACCGCGTTGAAGTTTAACACAGACCGCGTTTATGTTAAATGGGTTGCGTCAAGGATCAACGCGAAGATTACAATCACCGCGCTGAAAAATATACAGACGATGAGTCATGTAAGTAGTTTTTTAACCATTACATTTAAAAAAAAATATAATTTATGATCACATATGACTAATTTAGTGTCATTTTCCCCACTCTCTGAAAACAGAAAATCACATATCTACGCATTCGATCTTTCCAAATCGGGCAATTTATTTGCAGCTTTTGACAGGTGTTAGGCTTTTTTATAAATATAATATATATACCCTGCTTGACAAAACCAGTGTCCACCTAACCGCGGTGCAGTTAGCGTTGCCACCGTGGCTGAAATGCAACTACACCGCGGCTCCACCGGCTAACTACAGTTGGGCCGCGGTGTACTTGCTGTTCGGCCATGGTGTAATTGCCGCAGTGTACGTTCATTAAACTGAAAAAAGACGATACTAACCAGAAATCTAACCACGGTGTACATGCCGTTCGGCTGCGGTGTAGTTGCCTTTCGGCCGCAGTGTACTTGCTGTTGGGCCACGGTGTACTTGCCGTTCGGCCGCGGTGCTCAACTGCAGTTACAAACTCTGACACCGCGGCCGAACGGCAAATACACCGCGGTGCCAATGGACACTTGTTTTGTCCAGCGGGGTAGGTACAATGAACACGTGTATCGCACAAAGCGGTCGTGCGGTTGTGTTTCCCAATGTATGGAGTAAAACACCACGCACGAATATATTGCTATAAATGTCCGCTACAGAACTGTTGGGATATATGTACTTGTCGATCATTGCAAACAGAACGATGAATACATTTAATAGGCTTAGTAGCAGTAAATAAACCACAATTGACTAAAATTCTGGTTTCGTGTTTCGTGGCTGACGAAACCAGAATAACTTCGTCTAGTATTATATTCATTTCCCGGGCTGGTTTTTTGGCCCAGTCCGCCTCTGTTCTTATATATGCCAAGTTCTCAAATACTAATAAATATTTTCTGATAAATATTTTTTTGAACATGTGGGACAGATAATAGAATTAAAAAAAATGGGAGGTGGTGTGTTTAGTTCTTTATACCGGATTTTATTATTGCGTTGGAGTTGTATGTAGTTTGTGTCATATTTTGAATTGATTCTCTATCTCATTGGCTTATCTGTTGTCGCGTTTATTCTGCAAAATTCTGTTGAAAAATCGCTTTCCAAATATTTTAGCTTGTTTAATATCTACGTACATTCATTGCGTTTGGAAGCTTCGGGATTCACCGAAGACATGTCCCTATTTGAGTTCATTGACACCGCTGTGAATCATTCCGGTAGGCTTTTGATCCGCGGCCTGTCAGTAAAAATGACATATCATTGGTTACCACGTCAGACCGCTGCGTGTTTTGCAGGTGTTGAAGAACACATGGATAATTAAAGGTACTCAATCCGATTAAGCACTCCTAAATTACTATTTCTTTGGCTTCAGTTGTAACAAATATTTGATTCGAGTCGAGGAACACATCCATCAAAGCTCAGAGTTGTTAAATATTGATTTTTGAAGTTTGTAATTGTTTCGAGATGTGTACTAATAATTGCCCCTAAATTTGTAATTTTCTCGAGACGTGTACTAATAATTTCAACAGGAACACTTATTCAAACAGACGAGGATGGATAACTCTAAAATCAAGTGTATTAATAACGCAATTTTGACTGAGAACATCTTTTTGATGGCGTGTTTCTGGGCCAGAAACAATAGAAATAACAAAACTTCAAAAATTATTATCTGATAACTCTGAGCGTTGATAAGTAGGTTCCTTGACTCGAATCAATTATTTTTTATCCCTGAAGCCAAAGAAATAGTAATTTATGAGGGCCTGATCGGATTGAGTACCTTTAATATTTTTAAATTATACATCACCATCATATCCTCACAAAGATTTCAAATGACATCGGATCCTTGGCGTACAGATAATCAACCTTTAATCGGATGTGACGCTGAATATTAAATATTCAAAAATGCATGCACATGTATATTGCGACGTGAACTCAAAAGTGTTTTGGTTGTTAGAAATCTCAATTGCATCTCTATTAATTCGTGCAGCACGATCAATGCGATCTACATTTATTTATTAGCTTTTTCCAGAAAAATTCTAATGAAAATGTAAAACATTTAACACCAATCAATCATTTTATCCATACCTCCCACCATGCCAAAATAACATTGTATTATGTTGGCAATGTTCCGTTTCGTTGACGGTTATCTCAACCGCGTTTGTTGCGTTAACAGTCATGCCCACCGCGCTATGTTGCATTGACGGTTACCTCGACCGCATTGAGGAAAATCACAACTGCATTGGAGTAACGTTACGACCGCGTTCCGTTAACACGAGAATCGCGTTGATGGTCAATTCTCAACGCGGTTCCAACGTTTGAGAGGGACACTTATTTTTTAGAAGGTATGTACCCACATCAGCAGCCATCAGTATAAAAGTATAATGATATAAACCGGTATATAGGATTCTTGTGGAACACTAGAAAAATTACATCAGTGTCACTGAGAATTGTTCCTGATAGTGGATATCCATGGGCATTGCAGTAAAAAAAATACATGTAGAGCAATTTATGGCACTGCTACATTTGAATCAGATTTCTCAGAATTCCTAATATAATTGTCAGAAGTTTTTTGTAATTTGAGTGGTGTGTGTTTCTCTATACATGTATGTGTGGTTACATTGTACAGTTATGATATTTGGTGGGAGACATTGAGTGCTTCTGACTTTATAAACCATATCCCTCACACTATCATGAATAGAACCAGACAAAACTCATGCTATGCCTTTCCTCAATATCCATTTAGAGCCATGCTTTTGGAATTGGGCAACAGAGGTGTCAGAATATTCCCGTGTATTGAGCTATACATGTGATTACACAGATACAAGTTGTATTACATGTACCTGGAATCATGAAAAAAGATTTAATATTCGATTTTGAGTATGTTTTGAATTTTTTTAAAATAAATAATAAATATAAAAAGACTCCCTCCCTCCCTTATCAAAATATTTAGACATAATTGCTTGTGAACCCAGACTTGAATTTGTAATGGCCTTATATGTGTTTTATTATTATTTCTATCCAATTGTAATTAATTTCAACACAGTTGATGCCCCATTTAAAAATAGATCATCTTGAGCTATATTGTACAGAGAAATGAGGAATCGGGGAGTCCATAAATATACACACAGTACCACTTTAAAGGGACATTCAAGGTCCCGGGCCATATTCTGGCTATAAACACCTAATTCCGGGTATCATACCCAAGTTTGGAGATAAAGTGTCTAGTCATTTCATGAGGTCCCCAGAGGGCAAATTTAGTGAAGCTGTCCCACAAAGCGGACCAGCGTCGCCAAACTCACCTTATGGAGACCTCATTCTGCTTATGACCAGTTTTTCATGCCCATCATATTTAATGGGCCTTATTATGCCCCATGAACCAACCATTAAATATAGGCTGTATTTAATGGCCATCAATTTTGTGGGCACCCTGCCCCCAGAAATTTAATGGGCATCAAAATTGACCTCCCAAAATTAATGCCCATTTTAATGCCCATTATATTTAATGGGCCTTAATATGTAACCTTTCATTGGATTTTAAAGGGGTTTTAATGGCAATTAAACACAGAATGTTGCCATTAATTTTTTAATGGCCTTTAGTTCCCGCCTTCATTTAATGCCCATTACCCCAGTTAATTTAATGGCCATACACATACCCATTAAAATAATTTAGCTTTAATGGCCGTTAACTTTCTTATAATAATGGCAATTTAATGGCTGTGAAAGGTTACATATTAAGTGGGTATTTTAATGGGTTTTTAAATGGATTTGTAATGGTATATCATTAATGGGCCTTTAATGGGCATTTAATGGGTGTGCGCGCAGTAGTGATAGTGGGAGGAAGACCTCCTGTGTCTCTAGCCTGTGGAATGGAGGGCCATATCAAGTCAGACGCAACGTATAAGGCGAGGCCAACATCATGGACATGACCCGGACTGATAGGAGATGGTTTCGCAGGAGATTATAGTAATGAACAGTGAGGATTACAAGAATTATGACTTCCCATGAACATATTCAATATATTATGTCAAAACTCTTGACCCCACAGCTTATATCTGGTATGATACCGAGTATTACAGGAGAAATACAGCACAGGAGGGACAATGGAATCTCTCCGATGGAAGTCCCATGTGGACAAATTGGTACTTCGGGCAGCCGGGCGGTGGGATCTGAGAGTACTGTGTTATAATAATCAACAGCGAGGATAACAAGAACTACGACTTCCCATGTACATATTCATTATATTACATCTGTGAACTCTTGACCCCACAGCTTATATCTGGTATGTTACCGAGTATTACAGGAGCGATACAACACAGGAGGGACACTGGATTCTCTCCGATGGAAGTCCCATGTTGACGAATTGGTACTTCGGGCAGTCGAGCGGCAGCATTGGAGAGAACTGTGTTATAATAATAACCAACGACGAAGATTACACGAACTACGACTTCCATGTACATATTCATTATATTACATCTGTGAACTCGTGAACGGATAACTTATATCTGGTATGTTACCGAGTATTACGAGAGCGATACAGCACAGGAGGGACACTGGTTTTTCTCCGATGGAAGTCCCATGTGGACAAATTGGTACCTCGGGCAGCATTGGAGAGAACTGTGTTATAATAACCAACGGCGACGAGTACAATAACTACGACTTCCCATGTACATCTTCATTATATTACATCTGTGAACTCGTGAACGGATAACTTATATCTGGTATGTTACCGAGTATTACGAGAGCGATACAACACAGGAGGGACACTGGTTTTTCTCCGATGGAAGTCCCATGTGGACAAATTGGTACTTCGGGCAGCCGTGCGGCAGCATTGGAGAGAACTGTGTTATAATAACCAACGGCGAGGATTACAATAACTATGACTTCCCACGAACATATATATTCATTATATTACATCTGTGAACTCATGACCGGATAACTTATATCTAGTATGATACCAAGTATTACGAGAGTGATACAGCACAGGAGGGACACTGGATTTACTCTGACGGAGGTTCCATGAGGGCGGATTGGTACCTCAGAAGCCGAGCGGCGGGTTCAGCGAGTCCTTATGGTGAGGATTACAAGAACTTAAAACTTCCCATGTACATACTAATTATAGTACATCTGTGAACTCGTGACCTGATAACTTATATCTGGTATGATACCAAGTATTACAGGAGCGATGCAGCACAGGAGGGACACTGGTTTTTCTCCGATGGAAGTCCCATGTGGACAAATTGGTACCTCGGCAGCTGAGCGGCAGCATTGGAGAGAACTGTGTTATAATATCCAACGGCGAGGATTACAATAACTATGACTTCCCATGTACATCTTCATTATATTACATCTGTGAACTCGTGACCGTATAACTTATATCTGGTATGATACAGAGTATTATGGGAGCGATACAGCATAAGAGGGACAGTGGATTCACTCCGACGGAAGTTCCATATGGGCAGATTGGTACCTCAGAAGGTGAGCGGCGGGACCAGAGAGTTGTTACGGCGAGGATTACAAGAACTACGATTACCATGTACATATTAATTATAGTACATCTCTGAACTCTTGACTGCATAGCTTACAGTAATGCTCAAAGTAATTGACCACTTAACCACAGCAGAATTATGGGTAATTTTTCAGGATTTAGTCGGAAATATAATGGCAACAAGCCATATTTCCGACGAAATCCTGAAAAATTACCCATAATTCTTCTGTGGTTAAGTGGTCAATTACTTTGGGCATTACTGTATATCTGGAATGATACTATTACGGGAACGATTCAGCACAGGAGGGACACTGGATTTACTCTGATGGAAGTCCCATGTGGACGAATTGGAACCTCGGGCAGCCAAGCGGTGGGACCGGACAGAACTGTGTATATAATAATCAACGGGAGAGAGACCTTATGATGAGAATTACAACTACTGGGTACTACGACTTCTCATGTACATATTAATTATAGTATATCTGCGACCTCTTGACTATCACACACACATATTCTCTCATGTTATGTGAATAATAAATCCTTCATTCCATTATACAGAGGAAGCAGAGCAGGCGTTGAGCAGCGGAATATAAGCGCTCAGCAAAAGGATTGCCGATCTGAAAAAATGAGACACACTGACATCTGGCATGCCAGCTATACATATACATGCACCAACAAAAACTGAGTGTGTATTGGTTTTAATCTGAGCAGGGTTTACACAAAAGGGGTTGGGGGGTCCCTTTTAGGGTTCCATTCCCCATCCCGAAATGTTCCTCCTAGTGTTAACTCAGGAAATTGTATAAAAACATACAGTTGTATAACAATTATAATTCAATCATGCTCTGATGTGGGACACCAGTCCACATTTGAAATAAATATATGGTAGCTTCTTTCGATGAATACCCATCAACCAGTACCATCAATACATATGATACATACATATGGTACCAAGAAATCAGGAGATATTTGTTTTAATTCCAACCACAGAGCTACATGAACAGTCTGTCCCACTTAATAACATAACAGCTAATACCATATCCCGCGTATAACCATATTTTAGTCTTACACTGATCCATTTGGGTAGTATTGTTACTATCGCCCACTTACATAGATATTTATAGCACCCATATTTTTTAACCATAAGAAAAGTACGTTTAATAAATGTCCTGTGAAGTGGTCCCTTTAATGAGGTATGTCAACAAGATAAGTAGCAATAACAGGTTTTTGTGGAATTGACCGCAGTATTCACACAAAATTAGGATATCTAATCCTATTGCTGGTCACGTGGTGGTTAAGTGACTCGATCAGCTGACACCTAAATTGAGAGTAGGAGGTACCACTGCTTTTACAATATCAACCTAAACGGAGAGTAGGATGTATCACTACTGCTACCACAGTAATCTAAACGGAGAGTAGATTGTATCACTGCTGCTACCACAGTAATCTAAACGGAGAGTAGATTGTATCACTGCTGCTACCACAGTAACCTAAACAAGAGTAGAAGGTACAACTGCTGTTACCACAGCAATCTAAACGGAGAGTAGGAGGTACCACTGCTGTTACCACAGTAATCTAAATGGAGAGTAGGTACCTATCTAAACGGAGAGTAGGAGGTACCACTGCTGTAACAACAGCAACCTAAACGGAGAGTAGGAGGTACCACTGCTGTTACAATATCAACCTGAACGGAGAGTAGGATGTATCACTGCTTTTGAGACCTCTACTGCTACCACAGTAACCTAAAACAGAGAGTAAGATGTACCACTGCTGCTACGACAGCAATTTAAACAAGAGTAGAAGGTACAACTGCTGTTACCACAGTAATCTAAACGGAGAGTAGGAGGTACCACTGCTGTTACAATATCAACCTAAGCGGAGAGTAGTATGTACCACTGCTGCTACCACAGTAATCTAGACAGTAGGAGGTACCACTGCTGTTACAATATCAACCTAAACGGAGAGTAGATTGTATCACTGCTGCTACCACAGTAATCTAAACGGAGAGTAGATTGTATCACTGCTGCTACCACAGTAACCTAAACAAGAGTAGAAGGTACAACTGCTGTTACCACAGCAATCTAAACGGAGAGTAGGAGGTACCACTGCTGTTACCACAGTAATCTAAATGGAGAGTAGGTACCTATCTAAACGGAGAGTAGGAGGTACCACTGCTGTAACAACAGCAACCTAAACGGAGAGTAGGAGGTACCACTGCTGTTACAATATCAACCTGAACGGAGAGTAGGATGTATCACTGCTTTTGAGACCTCTACTGCTACCACAGTAACCTAAAACAGAGAGTAAGATGTACCACTGCTGCTACGACAGCAATTTAAACAAGAGTAGAAGGTACAACTGCTGTTACCACAGTAATCTAAACGGAGAGTAGGAGGTACCACTGCTGTTACAATATCAACCTAAGCGGAGAGTAGTATGTACCACTGCTGCTACCACAGTAATCTAGACAGTAGGAGGTACCACTGCTGTTACAATATCAACCTAAACGGAGAGTAGATTGTATCACTGCTGCTACCACAGTAATCTAAACGGAGAGTAGATTGTATCACTGCTGCTACCACAGTAACCTAAACAAGAGTAGAAGGTACAACTGCTGTTACCACAGCAATCTAAACGGAGAGTAGGAGGTACCACTGCTGTTACCACAGTAATCTAAATGGAGAGTAGGTACCTATCTAAACGGAGAGTAGGAGGTACCACTGCTGTAACAACAGCAACCTAAACGGAGAGTAGGAGGTACCACTGCTGTTACAATATCAACCTGAACGGAGAGTAGGATGTATCACTGCTTTTGAGACCTCTACTGCTACCACAGTAACCTAAAACAGAGAGTAAGATGTACCACTGCTGCTACGACAGCAATTTAAACAAGAGTAGAAGGTACAACTGCTGTTACCACAGTAATCTAAACGGAGAGTAGGAGGTACCACTGCTGTTACAATATCAACCTAAGCGGAGAGTAGTATGTACCACTGCTGCTACCACAGTAATCTAGACAGTAGGAGGTACCACTGCTGTTACAATATCAACCTAAACGGAGAGTAGGATGTATCACTGCTGCTACCACAGTAATTTAAACGGAGAGTACCACTGCTGTGACAACAGCAATCTAAATGGAGAGTAGGAGGCACCACTGCTGTTACCACAGTAATCTCAACAAGAGTAGGAGCTACCGCTGCTGATACCACAGCAACCTAAACGGAGAGTGGGAGGTACCGATGTCACAACAGCAACCTGAAAGGAGAGGAGGTACGGCAGCTGTTTCCACAGCAACCTAAATGGAGAGAAGGTACTGCTGTCACAACAGCAACCTGAATGGAGAGTAGGAGGTACCACTGCTGCTACCACAGTAATCTCAATGGAGAGTAGGACTTACAGCTGTCACAACAGCAACCTGAACGGAGAGCAGGATGTACTGCGGCTGTTTCCACAGTAAACTAAACAGAGTAGGAGCTACCACTGTTGTTACCACAGTAATCTAAATGGAGAGTAGGAGGTACCGCTGCTATTACCACAGCAACCTAAATGGAGAGGAGGTTCTGCTGTCACAACAGCAACCTGAACAGAGAGTAGGAGGTACAACTGCTGCTACGACAGTAATCTAATCAGAGAGTAGGAGCAACCGCTGTTGCTACCAGTCATCTAAATGGAGAGTAGGAGGTACCACTGCTGTCACATCAGCAACCTGAACGGAGAGTATGAGGTACAACTGCTGCTACGACAGTAATCTAAACGGAGAGTTGGAGGTACTGCTGCTGTTACCAAAGTAACCTAAACGGAGAGTAGGAGGTATCAGAGTTTGAGTTACAGCGGTCACAACAGCAACCTGAACGGAGAGTAGGAGTTACCGATGCTGTTACAACAGCAACCTGAACAGAGAGTTGGAGCTACCACTGCTGTTGCAACAGCAACCTGAATGGAGAGATGGAGGTACCGATGCTGTCGTTACCACAGCAAACCTAACAAGAGCATTGCAAAATACCGTTAAATATGCTTGTGGTAATTCAACAATGGGCCATAACTCAGGTGGAACCCATTAAAATTCAAACTTTACCTGTATTTTGTGCTAGTAAACTCACATAACAAATTTCATTCGATTCAATTCAGACCTACTAATGTTATCATCCGGAAACAAAAATTAAGTGCAAATTCCAACAAAAATGGCTGTAACTCTGGCAAAAAATGGCTGGCGGAACCTAAATTCACAATTTACTTGTATTTTGTGCTAGTAAAACCACATACCAAATTTGAGTCCATTCAGTTCAGACTTACTAAAGTTATCATCGGGAAACGATAAACCCGAATGGAAGGATGGACAGACAGACAAAGAGATGGAATAAAGCATTGTATCTACAGTTAATTAACTAACCCATCATTGTTAAGGATCGCAAGCAAATTATCTCCAGAACTCACTAACATAATTTATGTCACAACAATTCAAGGAACGATCTCATGAACTGTATAATATTCATGAAGTTCACAGGTTCAAATCGTACGAAATATCTGCGCAAAGTTAAATAAAACATTGACCAAAAATGTAGGAAATTGTCCTGGAATAAAAGCTCAGACAAAGTTGCTCTACGGACGGTTGAACAAACCGATTCCTATATACCCCCCCCCCCATAACATGTTACCGGGGGTGGGATAATACTACACAGAACACCAACATCATGAAAAGAAAATGATCATTATTCTAGACAAGATAAGAACAGACACATCATAAAGGATAAACTGAAAGTGCTGGTAAAAAAAAAAAAAAATAGTAAAGAAGAAAAGTCATCACAAAGACACTAAACTGTAACAAAGTGAACAGCCAAAGATCAGACATCAAAAGAATGTACATGTGAAAAAAGGGCATGGCAGACTATACTGACAAATCACACAACGAGAAATCAACAAGTAAAACACAGACGACAACATAAATCTAGAGATTCACATAGAACAGACTCTATTGTGCACACAGGTATTCAGAATGGATTTTCGGTGAGTAAACTCATTTTTTTATACTCCTTTTACAGCTCACATTAATTTCCCCCTTGAAACCACTTAAACAAAATTTCAAAATTCTACACACATGTGTCCACTACCTGATTTTTAGTTAGTCATACCCAGTCAAACACTCACAAAATTCAAAATTATCGCATTGGAAAACATCAACAAACATGCACTTATCTTAAATGGAAAATGCTAACACATTATTCAAAGCTCTTAATACTCAGCTAGTCCAGTTCAACAGATCCATTACTACCCAAACTCAAGGCAGCTCGATTGACGGCTGAAGTTCAGAACACGTATTCAAACTTTGTAAAGCCGTATCATGGAAATCCTTTTTTGTAGGATAATACATATACAGTAATGCCCTAAATAATCGACATATTTCCGACTAAATCCTGAAAATATTACCAATAATTCTGCTGTGGTCAAGGAGTCGATTATTTAGGGCATTACTGCATACCACCACAGGTAAAATAGATCATCGAACAAAGGAGGAGATCATAAAACCAGAAGTTATAATTGAATATAACAATAACATGAACAATGTAGACACATCAAGCCTTGAAATAGGGTGTCTGTCATTTGCAGAATGAGGTCCCCAGAGGGTGAATTTAGTGATGCTACCCCGCATAGTGGGCTAGCATCACCAAATTACCCTCTGGGAACCTCATTCTGCTGAGGTGTAAGCAGAATGAGGTCCCCGGAGGGTGAATTTGGTGATGCTAGCCCACTATGCGGGGTAGCATCACTAAATTCACCCTCTGGGGACCTCATTCTGCAAATGACAGACACCCTATTTCAAGGCTTAATTTGAGACACATGCAATCAGAAGGTCGGCTATTATACTCTATGAGAGGGAAAACAACAAAGTGGTACATCAAGTTGGCTGTCTGCTTTTATCAATTTGGAAAGGGTACAGTCCTATGTACTATATCGGAAAAACACGGACTCACTGCATCGATTGAACCAATATCAGTACACCTGTAAACCTATCAAGGAGACCAGGGCATCCTGTCAGGTAATCAAACCCATATGTGTATTTCATTCTTCTGACTCTGATCAGTGTTCACACTGGCGGTAGCCATTTTAGCCATTGGTGAAAATAAATTGTAAATGGCAAAAAAAACAAAATGACCAATGGCTAAACTGATTTACTCCCAAATGTTTCGATATGGTGGCAATTATAAACACGCCAGCTTATTCCTCAATCTAATTACATCACACGCAGCTAACATTCATAGAACAAAAGCACCTCAGGTATATTACACAAGCCAATGTGCTTGGAGCATTTAGTAATTGGTGTACATTGGTGCTGATGTCATTTAGTGTCAATGGCAGTAAAACAACTGGTGAGTGCGGATCAGGGAAAAATGCTTAAAATAATATAACTGCCTGAGGTTTTATTGCGAGTCAAATTTCCAAAATGAATCGTTAGAGAAAGCTAGATTTCAGTGACCATCCATACAAAGTCAAAACGATGGCTGATTTCTTTGGCAATTCTGTGACTGTGCCAAGCTGTTGTTTTTTTGTTAAGAAAACGACAAATCTATGGAAATTATCAGTATGAAAAATACTCTCCCTTCATTCACCAAAACGTTTGTTCAAAGAAGATTGGAAATTCAAGCAAGACTGGCATTGTTTCGACAAATTTAATTACAACCGGAACTAGTCATGAAAAAATACATTATTCAGAAACGATGAATCAGCCAAAGGTAGACTGTTAAAGAGCATTTTCGGTCCAGAATCTGATCAAAACTAAACAAAGGAATAGACAGTCATCTACTTATTTGAAAATATTGATGAAATTATCTATCGAGGGCCAACCATCTAGGGAAAAATTTGATTTCCACTGTGCTTTTAAGAAATGGTTGGATGCAAAAACCCGTAGAAATGTCAGAATCGTTTTGCTTAATGTTATTGTTATTTACATGTACTATTGTTGCTCATATTACATTGTTTTTCTTTTCTTTGTCAATAAAATGTGCTACACATTCAATTTATCTCAAACAAGTGGCTAAAACGAATTCAAAGTGGCTAAAACAAATTGGCATTTCGTCACCTCAGTTCCAACTTGTTCTAAGTGGCCTAGTGGTACGAAACGTCCGAACCATACTCACCCGGGGTAAATTGTCAAGCTCTATCCGATGCGCTTATGCCCGATGTTGTATCTTGCTTCGTTGTGGATATATCAGCGATTCTCCCTTGTTCATTGTGCTCTAAAGTAGGATGGATTCAGTTCCACTTTGTCTTATAGTTTATTTGCTTAGTTATTTTTTGTCATCAGTTATTTGTGATACATAAATCAGTTCCAATATGTTTGATATGCTGTTATGGTGGTACTTTTCTGTGCAACTTTGGTCGATGTGACAATTCTGAGTCATTTTTTGGTCACATCGATCAAAGCGTAACTGTATTATACGATATTACGTAACATCGGACAAAGTGGAACTGAGTACCTGTTCTGCTATTCAGCAACCAGACTTACCTACCGATGTTATATGCCAGAATTTGACCGAGAAACCACCCATGATGTCAACCAACGTTGATTCCGAAGTTTCTATTTCTAATGTTAGCGCGACCAACGGTGCAGTTAACATATATCTGTTTCGCAACCAGACTTACCTATCGAAGTTATATGCCAGAGTTTGACCGAGAAACCGCCCATGATGTTAACCAACGTTGATCCCGAAGTTTCTATTTCGGTGCAGTTGACACTTTTGTTTCGCAACCAGACTTACCTACCGATGTTATCTGCATGAGTGTACCCGAGAAACCGCCCATGATGTCAACCAACGTTGATCCCGAAGTTTCTATTTCTAATGTTTGCGCGACCAACGGTGCAGTTGACACTTTTGTTTCGCAACCAGACTTACCTACCGATGTTTTCTGCATGAGTGTACCCGAGAAACCTCCCATGATGTCAACCAATGTTGATCCCGAAGTTTCTATTTCTTATGTTTGCGCGATCAACGGTGCAGTTGACACTTTCATTTCGCAACCAGACTTACCTACCGATGTTATATGCCAGAGTTGAACATTTTAAATCCGGATACTAGACTTCCTCATATATTTCAGCCGTCCATTGTGATTAAATAATGGCATCATCAGAATGCTGCCCGATATACATTGCTCTATACCAATCATGTATGTAGAGTTTAATGGGATAATTAGTGATGGATTCCAGTTATACAGTACATCACTAATTAACCCATTCAACACCGTAATTAGTGATTCTACAATCTACATAGGCTTCACTATACCATACAGTAATGATGATGCATTCAATGGCTATGTGTCAAAATGGACGTGTAACTTATTATTGGAAATTTGTAAATCTCGACCTAAAACGTTTATAACGCTGCCATTCTTTATTCCAGTACCAGATCATTTGGCCATGATGGTTGTTTAATAATGTAAAAATCTCGCAGTAATAAGACCAACACCATTTGTCGCTTCTGGACCAGCTAAACGATTAAATTTCATTTATGGTGTGAGGATAACTACATTACATAAGATGTTTATCTTTGTTTAGGGTCTAAGTGCGACCCCAATGTTGAATATGTCAGAGTTCCAGGAGTTGGTGACACATCCAATGTTTAACGTTGTTTAAGAGGGTCTGAGTGCACCACCGCAGTTAATTGTTTGGAATTTGTGGACATGTCACATATCTGATGTTTATAATTTTGTTCGTATGGTTTGTGGACCACCCTGAAATTAACTCCTTTTTAAGTTGTATCAGCTGTCATGTGCCCACAGGTTGTGGGTCGGAGGCATTATCGCATAAATGTATTTATGTTCTAGATGTTGGAGATCCTGTCCGAAAGTGAGCTCATATTTTAACAGTGCACTTCAACAATAGAAAAACAGGGGCATGCCATGAACGCCAATGGCACAACAGCCACTTAAACTGCTAAACTGTTACCAATGAATGATCCCTATACCTAATTCAATCGCAAGTTATAGCCTGACAATAATGCTAATGGAATTCATTCTAAGAAAAAGCTACGACGCACGGAAGCATATTTTGTTCTGTCACATGCAATAATGGGTGGATATATATTTTGTCAAAAAGTAGCGTTTTGCTACAGTTTTTCCAACAACTTTTTGTATACACCAAGCAGGGACGTGGCCAGAGGGTTTCCGTTCGGGGGTGTCCACCTTGTGAAATTCCAACTGCACCCCCCCCCCCCCCCCTTGTGTCAAAATCAGACCGAACACAAGTTTTGCATAATTCCATTTGCACCCCCCCCCTCTTGCACCTTAGTGTTTAGGCCTAATATCTTCATAAACCATGGTTCTTTATTCCCGGTATGAGAACATTCAGATATTTTAACCTGAAACATTGCATAAATCCTAACATCTAGTGGTCTAACTCCATACAAATGCACACGGCTACGGGCAAGAGACCATGACACACTGAGCTGACGATCGTTGTTCGGCCGGTGTGAGGAAATTTGAACAAGAAAATCGCAAATCCTAGCATCCAGACTGGCCTCAACTAAAGCTTTCCTATAGTGTTGGAAATTTCAAACCTCATTATACCTCCCCCTCAGGTTGGAAAATTCTCCAACTGATGACCACAAGTTTGACCAAATGTAGTAAAATATTGTTAAACTTATTAGCATTTTTGTATTGGCCACAGGGGAGAGACAATGACACACCGGGCCGACCCATGGTTCGGCCCGGTGTGTGAAAATTTTGTAATCTGAACAAGAAAATCGCAAAATCCTAGCATCTAGACTAGCGTCAAGCATTCTTAGAGTTGGAAATTCAAACCTGACACCCCACTGAGGTTGGAAAATTTACAACTGATGAAAATTCCAGTGACAATGTTGACCAAATGTATGAGAATATTGTTTTCTTAAATTAACTAGCAGTTTTTGAACCCCCCCCCCCGAGGTTGGAAAATTTCCAACTGATGACCATTTCAGTCCAAAAGTTTGACAAAAAACAGGAAAATATGCAAATATTGGTCCAAAAACAATTAATTCCCCCAATAAATTGAGACATCCCCCCCCAAACCCCCCTGTCGCCACGTCTCGGACACCAAGGTGGTAAGTTTCGTTGCTTTTGGTTGTTATTCGTGTTTGGAATATGCCTTATAAACTCATCCTATATATGCCCATGTTTTTGAATATATAAAATGCCACCCGTGTGCCACATACATATATAGCACACATTTTCTATCAACAATGATATAATGCGGAGTGGTTGCGATTAGGAACCCTTTGCATGTTATATTGATCACCTGCCAAGCTTCTGCTTCGTCGAAAAATAGTCGTTAAGGGGGCGCTCCATATGTCAATTCTTCAAAAATCTATTTTAAAAAAAGACAAGTTAACAAGATTTCATCCCTGCTTGTATTTCTTCTAGCTATGATACATAGAGACAATACAATTAACCCCAAAATGTGACATAAGTTGGTCATTATGATTTAATAGAAATTATAAAAAATATATCCAAAACAATTTCCAAGAAATCGTTATAAAGAAAAACACATTTACACAAACCTTATAATACCATGCATCTGGGAGATGCACAATGTTTGCAGTGTGCAGTGAACACTTTTCTGCACAGTTAGCATCAAACTTGCAGGAATGTACTTTGATCTACATGTAAACAGAAAAGATGTACTTTTGTTGGGGTTAATTCTATTGGCTCTATGTTGAATAGCAAGCAGGGATGAAATTCTGTTAACTTGCCTTTTAAAAAATATATTTTGAAGATTTGACGAGTGGAGCGCCCCTTAAATATCAACACTACCACTTATACACTAGATGTCAATATTTGTTGTGAGCGTGAGGGCAATACAACCCGTGTTCGGATGAGGAGGCAGGAATCCAACCCATTCCACCTCGCAATCGCATTTTTGTCATGGTTTCACGTGGTACATGTTAACAGTTTTCAATCAGAAACTCGTTGTTATGTAGGTTTCATTCATAGACATTGCTTGGAGTTTGTGTGAAACATTTAGCACGAACTATACTCAAGAAGAGGTCATTTTAGATGTCATTTATGGTGGATGGTGTATCAAATGTGCAATTCCACTCAATGACAGATTCTCTAACTAACGTGAGTAGATTTGGACAAGGGAAACAATGGTGCATCATTAAATGGTTGGACGTATTAGTGATAAGTCCAACTTAAAGTGCTGGGAGCGTTTAGGTTATAGAAGTTTACAATATTACATTATTTTAACTTGACGTGCAAATGTGTATGGGTAAATTAAATGTCAACCTTTGGCAGCTGCTTTGGCGGCTTAATTTTCATCGATTGCGACCAAACTAGATGTTCGGTGTGTCTGTGATGGATATCTGCAAAATATGCGTAGAACAACAAAGCAGATGTGCATATCCATCCATATGCACCATGATATGCATGGGAGCAAATTAGATATGCACTAGGGCCCTGCGAACCATTCGAGGTTCGGTTCGGTTCGAAACCGCTGTGATGATTCGGTCCGGTTCGAAACCTTAGACGGGATTCGCTTATATCGAACCTTTTCTTTAGTCCCGCAAAATGGGCAAATTTTGCGTACTGGGAATTGTTTATTGGTTATATACCGTATATTAATTGGTTTACATACAACTGTGTGATACTATGATTTTATGTTTACATTGGACATAATTACTTTGATCATTACTCGGGCGGGGTAACTGGGTGATATTTCATTGAACGGGTCTTTTGGCATAACTTTATTCCGCTCCCGCTAAACGGTCCAGTCGGACATGTCAAATTCGTGATAATTAATTAGTAAAACTATAACATTTCTATCTCAGTCAAAGTTCTACCTCGTCAAAGTTTGTTTTATTCTCCATATAACTTTACTAATAGACATAATTATACCTAACAAACGAAACAATAAGTTATGATTATTGATGAATACAGATCGAACAAGCTTTTTTGAATTCCGTAAACTGGCTGAAAGTGAATAGGTATTTCCGGCAGCCTTCTGTGTCAACAATTGGAGTCAACCAATCACAGTGAGGAGAAGGTGTGGCCATTGTTTATCAGCATAAATGATTGACATGATTATGTAACCCGATGTGCTTTGTCTTATGACACTTAATTGCTACAACGCGACGTCGGCACGCTTTGATCTTTGTCATGTGTTGTCGCAGTTACAGATTGACGAGTCTGTTAATAGTTACCGAGTTATGCCACGTGGCGCGTTCATGCTGTCAGTGTGTTAGGAGTTCAATGCGTCGTTTATCGCGTTGTTTACATTGTACATATTTACTATTGGAAGCTTGACCGATGATTCAATCAGACATCTGTCTCACTTACTGTTAGAATAAGTCATAAGTTATGATTTTTCATGAGTGATGCTCAGTGAGCGGACGCGGGTATATACGGAGAATGATAATCGGATATTTGTTTTAATCGGGGTTATGTAATATAATGTATGGACATAAACGGAACATAAAATCAACGTTTTATCGGATTGTCATTCATCTCCAATATAAAATAATTCTTCAACATGTAATTATCTTATATCGTATACGATAAATTTGTATACAACACGTTGATTGTACTATTATAATGATCCACATACGTTCTAACTGGCTACTAGTATTATGAGTACGTCGCTTGGACTCTCTTCAATGACATGGTCGGTAATTGGGTTCGATGTTCGAGATTCGGTTCGATTCGAAACCAAGACGATGATTCGGTTTCAAGGTTCGGTTCGACCTAAATTATAAGGTTCGCAGGGCCCTAATATGCACATCGTTGCTTACATATTCCACCTGTCTGCTTGGCGCTCCTTGGAATGCAAACGTATCTATATATGTTTGAATCGATTCTCAATCATGCATGTGATGACAGTGACGTAGTTCTTCGGCAAAACTATAGTAAGTTATTTGATGTCCATACTTATATTGGAGCGTACCCAGAGACAATCTTGAAATATCGGTATTTTATCGTCAGTAATGTTTACATCGAAAACGAAAATTCAGAAACATACATGTATTGGTTTGAGTTAGTTCTATGCTGATGTTTTTCCATTAAACATTTTGATATTCAAGAGCTTTGTTTATTGAATTTGTTCCCATGCTAAGTCTTAATACACATAATATTATACGTAGAGGAACTTCGGTAATCGATAGATCATGACACTTTAGCGCTGGTGGTGTAGCGTCTATCGCCTCCAGACAGGTTCTACCTCTGTGGCCCAACATCGTGATGTATATTATATAATAACTAACTTCCATCCCGACGTTATAACGTAGCGGCCCCGACTTTTAAAGTTGGTAAAGAATATAATCTAATCGTTATCAGTTTTTCAATTCGACGAGTTGATTTCCTCTGATGTCTCAATTGTGTTTAGTCGACACAGACAATGTAAATGTATTATCTGTGGCCTTGTGATATTATGGTGACTGCATGGTCACCTCGCACACGTTATATAGGCCTCCGCTCCGAATTGGTCAGTAACACTCCTCGGTGACTAACCAGTTTATGTACTAGTAATGTTTTATAGATCTCAACGCTTACTTTCATTCATTAAGTGTTGCTCACAAGTCTCAGTAGCAAGGGATTTATAAGTGTGGTCAGTCTGAGCACTCGCTATTATACCGCGTTATCCATGGCTCTGTGATTATCACGTAAATGTCTGCTATTTTTCAATACTTTATCATCAAATCTGTTTTTCTCAGGTACGCATTGCAAGAATAATTGAAATGGGTGTCATATATAATTCAATGGTGTCCCATAGAAGTAACCAATAATTTGGTTCCGAGGTTTGGTTCATTGGAAGTATATGAAAATGCTTCTGTAAGTTGGAGCTAAGTTAGCCATTGGTTCCATAATCCATATAGACTCCTTTTCCTATACTACCATTACTTCCTATGAATTACTTTTATGGTAAATGGCTGGAAGCAGTTTCTTTTTATTTTTAAATTTCGCAGTGTTGGTTGGTCAGAAAAAACAAGCTAATGGCACCCTTACATATAATTACCGAACCGTTTGCGATGAAATAAATGCTGTCCAGTATACCGGCAATGTGTCTAGAGAAACTTTTGTGTAGTATATCATTTTGTTGCTGACTTCACAACTATAGTGACACCATACAATCCCCACTGTAAACACAGGGTCAAATCGCTTTAAGGCCGTCTTCATGGATATGACATTGCTTCTCAATCAATTCCTAACACTAACAACGCATACTTGGGATAAACGTCAGGTTAGAATACTGTTGGTGTTTCATTTGGGACTGATAAACCCCATTCATGTTGTGAGGTTCTAATCGATACATCATCATATTTTGGTACCAATTGTTCTATATACATAATAATACATAAAATGTATGTATATGAAACAATTAGACCTCAATATCTTTCTGATTTCCAATTTGTTATTACGTTATTGTATAGAAGAACTTCATTCCAATGTGTTCCATGTGACTTAAGTGGTGGTGAAATGGCACATGGAACAAGTTCGCCCTGAAAAAACCTTATCGTTGCCAAATGCTACACAATACTGAGTGGCATTAATTCCGTTCTATGTTGTGCTATGTAAAAAAAATTGAGGGGGTACCTCGATGGAACTGTCGCTGGTAGAGTGTCACTAACTGTTGCGGCACTGCCTTTTATTTTGCTCGAAAGAGCATAAAATGGTCTACATTTTGGTGACAAGCCGACCAGTGTATCTCTTATAGTACTAAATCGTCAAACTTTAAAATTTGATTATCTCGTAACATTGAAAAAGGCACTGAGGTGACGATTTGGCTACAGGAATGGCTAAAGGAATTTCTGGGCCAGAATTTATATTTCCGCATTGTTGTTTCTACACCTTCAGTAAGAATTCAGTGCTATATCGACACATTGGAAAATATTTCAAATTTGTGAGGTAGTTATATCATATTTACTCTCATTAGTTCAGTATGTGATTATTTGTGTAGCGCTATAGGTCAGAAACTTAATTCTGATGAACAAAATACGAATCACCTAATTTGCTTAGAGAATGAAATACAAATGAGGATATGAGTATCCAGACTGAAAGAGTCCATAACATTCACACAATGGACATACCCGTACGTACCGCCCACCAATAGGCTACATGGTTACTGTTACTAAGCACCACAAGCCATCTCAATCTCGCTACATATTCATTACTAAAATGGCTTCCGATGAGAACGGACTGCATTGTTAAACGCCATGTAACTGTCTGGTAGTACAGAAGATAGTATATTTATTGTTATATGTTTTCCCAAATCTATGACAAACTTCCTTTCCCCAGTGATTGTTATGCTAAGGTATTGTATAGATAAACACAGCACATCTAGACATAAATGATATAATGGATAAAAGCATAATTAACAAGATCATATTCTAAATTGGATGTGACTAGGAGCTACCATCGTATACGTTGTGGAGTATCAGACCACTAGTAACCAATGGTATGATACACATCACAGACATGGGTATCATGATACCTCAGACCTTATTTGGACGCATAATACACCATACGTTGTAATAACTACTAGCTCGAGAAATACCGAGGGACTCTCTCTCCGACTGCCGAACCGTCAACACCTCTGTTCACCTTATACCGATGCTTGCTGTGTTTATCAAGATAGACTTATACACATATAAAGTTATCAAAAGCTACAGACAGTTATTGTTTATTAATGTTCGCGAACCACGTCCAAATCAACACTTCAACTCTAGACGTAACGGGACATAACACGATAATATAGCTTCTTTCTGAGTTTCACGATTGTGTGTAAATATGCATCTTGTAAAAGTGACTGTCATTAGATATAAACAAAAATAGAACCAGATTTAAACAAAAAACCAGGTGTGATTGTTAGGCCATGTCCAATAACCAACAAAGATCGACGTTTACATTGAATCAAACTGTGTAAATGAAGCCATTATATAACTTCAATATCAAATAGCAAATTTAATATCGAAGCTATGCTAATCGTTCACACCTTGATGAAATAAACCAAACGGAGGTGTACATGTGGTAATTAATCTATAATCCCTCTTTTGTCGAAATAAATATAACGATATCAGTGTCCCATACCTCGAGCGTCCTGCATGAGCCCCGGTGACATCAGATGTACAGACAACTTTGCGACCGGATGCAAAGGATTATCAAATAATGGTCTTTTTAAATTCCACATCCTATTTTGCCGTCACTAAAGTACATTAAAGATCATGGAGTCAGTTACATGTTGCCATGTGGCAACAATGGCACAAAGTGAACTCTTTCGGTGAAGGTTGCGTGTATACACCGCGAAGCACGAGCAATGTGTGAAATTTCGTGTAATTCTCTTGAAAAGCATTTGTTGATTCTCATTTACACGTACGTTGTCGCATTAATATGGAGGAAGCTTTAGATTCTCAAATGGATTCAGTAAAACGTTCGCAGGAGATCCTACAGGTTAGTGTGAATAGCAGACATTTGAACTCAATATTACCACGGTGTTATAACAGCAACGCATGTATACATTTATAACGAAAAACACTTTACATAAAACAAATACTCACGTCACAATTAATATTCATAACGCATCATCGATCGGGACTACTATTTCCACGTTTTAGTTTTAAATCTGTTATATTAATATTGGAATTTAAATAACATTAGGATCCGAGTGTGGTCATTGGCATTGCTTAATCTAGCGTAAACAGATGTCTTAGTTACTTTTTGATTTAGGATATAAAAATCGCTTGTCAACCGGACATGTTCCCCATGCATATTTCAACACCTTTATAGCTAAATAACAGATATTTTGCTCTCGTGTTTGTAAACACCCTACTGCTTATACTGGTTGTTAGGGAGTCGCTTGTGGTGTTTTCCATATCGCTAAGACAGACACATGTCACATCGACGATTAAGCTATCAGCTCATTGACTATAATTGAAAATGGGGCGGTACCTACGGATAGGTCCATTATCATGGTGGACTCCACAGAAACTGAGGAAAACCTCCCTGTACTTGCTTTATCAGACAGTGACTTCCAGCCAGATGTAACATACTGCATGCACCAGATGAATTACCTGAGCACATACAGAGAGCCTACCTGATAATCTCACTCAGTTCTAAGGTATGTCAGTCCTATCTATGTGCACACACACGTGGACAGTCTCGCACCCAGATAGTAAATAATTATCATAGCAAAGGTCACAGGAGATCATAAAACCATTATGTATCGAATATATGATAAATGTGAAAACCCCTGCAGAGCAAACAAACCAAAATATCATACAATTAATATGCAATAAATGAGACACAAACTGAATGAGAATCTTTGAGATGACTAATGATTGTTTGTCACTTTGGTTATACCACCAAAATTAACCTCGAATGTACATGCTCCTGTCAATATTGTTTTGTGAGCTATTTGTGAAATTGTAAAGTCCTGAATAATAGAAATTGTAAAGTCCTGAATAATAGAAATTGTAAAGACCTGAATATTAGAACAACAAAATCAGATTTGAAATTTGATTGGATATGATTTGTTTGTATATCAAGGGAGCAGAAACAGAAACTCAGTTGTAATCGATATGTGTCATACACGTGCTGTTTAAGGGAGATAATCCAGCCTGGTTGTCACTGACAGAAACTCAGTTGTAATCGATATGTGTTGTCCACATGCTGTTTAAGGGAGAATAGTCCAGCCTGGTTGTCAGGACAGAAACTCAGATGCATGTGTCAATAATTTACAAATGTGGATGAAATATGGAAATTAAGAGTAAAGCACCATGCTGTTTGTCCAATATGTCCCTTCCAATCATATATTATCTCATGAATCTGTATGGTACAATATATCCCTTCAAATCATATATTATCTCACGAATCTGTATGGTACAATATATCCCTTCAAATCATATATTATCTCACGAATCTGTATGGTACAAAATGTCCCTTCAAATCATATATTATCTCACAAATCTATCTGACCCAGGCTACAAAAGAAGATATTACGTCTTCTACCCATTCACTCAAAATATTTAGGAAGTTGAAGACACAACTGGAGGTAGAAGTTCAACTGGAGGTGTAGGTTGGCAATCCGGGGAGCCTAACGGAAGGACCTCAGCGAACTGTGTGTGGATCGACGGCGGGTATTACATGTTCCAAATGCACATATTCGGGGTATACTCTTTGTTTCTCTTTTGCAGATGCTTACTGGATAGACGGGAGTGACGCCGCAGGAGGATCAGTGGGTGCACAGAGATGGGAACATTGCAGAGTCTTACTGGATAGACGGGAGTGACGCCGCACAGGAGGATCAATGGATTACAGTAATATACATGTTCCTGGCTCAATTGGAAGTTGAAGTGTCAATTGGAGGTAGAAGTTCAACTGGAGGCGAAGGGTTGTCAACCCGGGGAGCCTAACGGTGAACTGTGAGTGAATCCACAGTGGGAATTACATGTTCCACGACGAACCATGCACATACATGTGGCAGTGTTAAAATGTATTACAAATGTGTGAATGTGGCAGGGTTAATATGTAACATATGTGTCTGCAGAAAGCAATAATGTGTGCGTCAGCAGAATGTGTATAGAGCAGTATGGAAACATTGTGTGAAAGTTGGAGCTGGTCTGATTAAGTTACCTCAGCTAAATAAACCAGCCAAAACAATCAAATACTTCTGCATGGTAACAGTAATGGTCAATAGTTATCTAATATATATTTTGGGACTTCTGTTTTCCCGCCACCATCCTACTAAGCCCAATTTAAGACATCTGCACCAGATTTTACTTTGATCTCTTTTTGAAATCTAGTGCCTGGCTATTCTCTCTACCCAAGATCTAGCCCGAGAAAAACCCTGGCGGCCAGTTCATTACAGTCGATCAGTCTTAGAGAGTAGTTTGAATAATAACTATCTCCATTATGATCTAAGATACAATACACAAACGGTTTGGTGATCCCTCATGGGACTTTTGAAATGAAACTACATTTCTTATGTATGATATGATGATGATGTGACATAGCTGATGTTATTATGTTAAAATCAAAAAAACATATAAAGGATTAATATGTGAAGTTTTGTGTTCGTGTTTGTTTTATATGTGCCTTGTAAGGCCGAGACTCTTTATTTCCCGGTACTGCACATGGGGCAAGTGCTCTCCCCTATAGACTAAGACCGGGTTATATATGGCGCCCAACGGAAACCCTAGAAATGGATAATTATGCTGAACGCAAACACTAAGGGACAGTTGTTTGGACATTCCTTGTCCACGGACCATGAACTATTGTTTATATACATGTATTCGGGGGTACACTACACCTGCGGAATCAGGAACGGGTAACTTAACTCTGGTCTGATTATGTGGCTGCATCTCTCGCGAGAATATAATATACACAATATTTTTGTGAACATTCTCAGTCATATAAAAGATGAGATAGTAAATAATTATCATAGCAAAGGTCACAGGAGATCATAAAACCATTATGTATCGAATATATGATAAATGTGAAAAACCCTGCACAGAGCAAACAAACCAAAATATCATACAGTTAATAACCTGTTACTGCAATAAATATAATCTTTGTGATAACTAATGGTTGTTATCAAAAACACTTGGTTTGTCACTTTGGTTACATGTATACCACAAAATGTGATCTGTGTTAAGCTACTGTAGTCACAGCCTATGAGGACTGTACCACACTGATGTCTCTATCTTTTATTGCTTGGAATTGGGTCTAAGTGTCATCGAGGCGTCCAAGTTCCTTTACACTTGAAGAGATAGGAAAGGATCTTGCCACAATCTCTAAGATGGGTCAAGAGAATGCACAAACTGACTCGTAATTTAACCCTTTACCCAACAGAAGGGCCCTGTGCCAATGCATTCTCTTATATATGCGAGTCGACCATAGGTCGCCTCGCATATATAAGAGAATGCATTGGCTTAACACATTAAAAATAATAAAATTGTTAAAGAATGTAAGAAAAAATGGTAAAAAGTGTTAAAAAAAAGGCCAATGCATTCTCTTATATATGCGAGGCGACATATGGTCGACTCGCATATATAAGAGAATGCATTGGCACAGGGCATAACTGTAACTATCACAATGTGGTCAAGGAGCCGGTTCCAATGATATCCATATTTGTATGGTTCTATTGAGACAGACAGAAGATATTTTAGGCTGTTGAAGCTTTATTTGGCCGGTTTTGGCCGGTTTGTTGGGTAAAGGGTTAACCATTTTCGGGCTTTCAATCTCTCATCCAAAAATCTCCATACTCAGCACAAGCAGTGCCATATTTATACCACAAAATTTAATCTTGAATGTACAACAGTCACGTGTCAATGTTTTGTGACTTATTTGTGAAACTGTAAATTTCTGAATAATCGACCAACACAATCAGGTTTGAGCTTCAGTTAGATGATTTGTTTGTATATCAAGGGAGCTAACCCAGCCTGGTTGTCACTGACAGAAACTCAGATTTTTTTTGTTAAACTCAGATGCATGTGTCGTCCACAGGCAATTTAAGGGAGATAACCCAGCCTGGTTGTTACTAGCAGACACTCTATTCATCTCAGTTTTATTTTGTCAATAATTGGATGAAATATATTATCTCACAAATCTGTATGGTACAATATGTCTCTTCAAATCATATATTATCTCACGAATTAGTGTATGGTACAATATGTCCCTTCAAATCATATATTATCTCACGAATCTGTATGGTACAATATGTCTCTTCAAATGATATATTATCTCACGAATTAGTGTATGGTACAATATGTCCCTTCAAATCATATAGTATCTCATGAATCTGTATGGTACAATATGTCTCTTCAAATCATATATTATCTCACGAATCTGTATGGTACAATATGTCTCTTCAAATCATATATTATCTCACGAATCTGTATGGTACAATATGTCTCTTCAAATCATATATTATCTCATGAATCTGTATGGTACAATATGTCCCTTCAAATCATATAGTATCTCACGAATCTGTATGGTACAATATGTCCCTTCAAATCATATAGTATCTCACGAATCTGTATGGTACAATATGTCCCTTCAAATCATATATTGTCTCATGAATCTGTATGGTACAATATGTCCCTTCAAATCATATAGTATCTCACAAATCTGTATGGTACAATAATTGTCCCTTCAAATCATATATTATCTCACGAATCTGTATGGTACAATATGTCCCTTCAAATTATATATTATCTCACGAATCTGTATGGTACAATATGTCCCTTCAAATCATAGAGTATCTCACGAATCTGTATGGTACAATATGTCCCTTCAAATCATATATTATCTCATGAATCTGTATGGTACAATATGTCCCTTCAAATCATATATTATCTCACGAATTTGTATGCATGGTACAATATGTTCCTTCAAATCATATTGTATCTCACGAATCTGTATGGTACAATATGTCCCTTCAAATCATATAGTATCTCACGAATTTGTATGCATGGTACAATATGTTCCTTCAAATCATATTGTATCTCACGAATCTGTATGGTACAATATGTCCCTTCAAATCATATAGTATCTCACGAATCTGTATGGTACAATATGTCCCTTCAAATCATATATTATCTCATGAATCTGTATGGTACAATATGTCCCTTCAAATCATATATTATCTCACAAATTTGTATGCATGGTACAATATGTCCCTTAAAATCATATCATATCTCATGAATCTGTATGGTACAATATGTCTCTTCAAATCATATATTATTTCATGAATCTATCTGACCCAGGCTACAGCAGAAGATACATGTACATGTATCACGTCTTCTACTCATTCACTCAAGACATTTTTTATTTATTTTGGCTCATATTACCTAACTATTATGGTTTGCAGAAATTGCAGTATGAAGTTATTTGTGCAATCAATTGTAATATCAATTGATTACAGAATAAAAGTACATGTTCTTGGCTCAACTGGAGGTGGAAGTTCAACAGGAAGTACAGTAATGCTCTAAGTAATCGACTTCTTAACCACAGCAGAATTATGGGTAACTTTTCAGGATTTAGTCGTAAATATGGCTTGTTGCCATTCATCGGAAAGCTCTCACCCTGCTGTGGTTAAGGAGTCGATTAATTAGAGCATTACTGTAATTGTGTTGAAACCATATATGCAAAAACAAGGTGGATGGTTTAGCAATCCGGGGAGCCTAACAGCACTACCTCAGCGAACTGTGTGTAGATCTACGGCGGGAATTACATGTTCCAAGACAAACATGCACATATTCTGGGATACTCTTCATTTCTCTTTCGCAGATGCTTACTGGATAGACGGGAGTGACGCAGCACAGGAGGATCAGTGGGTGCACAGAAACGGCAACCTGGCACATGCTACTGGATAGATGGGAGTGACGCAGCACAGGAGGATCAGTGGATGCACAGAAACGGCAATCTGGCACATGCTACTGGATAGACGGGAGTGACGCAGCACAGGAGGATCATTGGGTGCACAGAAACGGCAACCTGGCACATGCTACTGGATAGACGGGAGTGACGCAGCACAGGAGGATCAGTGGATGCACAGAAACGGCAATCTGGCACATGCTACTGGATAGATGGGAGTGACGCAGCACAGGAGGATCAGTGGATGCACAGAAACGGCAATCTGGCACATGCTACTGGATAGATGGGAGTGACGCAGCACAGGAGGATCAGTGGATGCACAGAAACGGCAATCTGGCACATGCTACTGGATAGATGGGAGTGACGCAGCACAGGAGGATCAGTGGGTGCACAGTGACGGAAACCTTGCAGATGCTTACTGGATAGATGGGAATGACGCAGCACAGGAGGATCAGTGGATGCACAGAAACAGCAATCTGGCACATGCTACTGGATAGATGGGAATGACGCAGCACAGGAGGATCAGTGGATGCACAGAAACGGCAATCTGGCACATGCTACTGAATAGATGGGAGTGACGCAGCACAGGAGGATCAGTGGATGCACAGCGAAGTGAACCTTTCAGATGCTACTGGATAGATGGGAATGACGCAGCACAGGAGGATCAGTGGGTGCACAGAAACGGCAACCTGGCACATGCTACTGGATGGATGGGAGTGACGCAGCACAGGAGGATCAGTGGGTGCACAGTGACGGAAACCTTGCAGATGCTTACTGGATAGATGGGAGTGACGCAGCACAGGAGGATCAGTGGATGCACAGAAACGGCAAAACAGGCAAATGCTACTGAATAGATGGGAGTGACGCAGCACAGGAGGATCAGTGGGTGCACAGAAACGGCAACCTGGCACATGCTACTGGATAGATGGGAATGACGCAGCACAGGACGATCAGTGGGTGCACAGCGAAGGAAACCTTGCAGATGATACTGGATAGACAGGAGTGACGCAGCACAGGAGGATCAACTGATTACAGTAAGGTACATGTTCCGAGCTCAATTAGAAGTTGAAGACTCAACTGGAGCTGAAGTTCAAATGGAGGCGGAGGGTTGGCAACCCGGGGAGCCTAACGGTGAACTGTGTGTAGATCCATGGTGGGAATTACATGTTCCAAGACAAACCATGCACATATTCTGGGATACTCTTCATTTCACTTTCACAGATGCTTACTGGATAGACGGTAGTGACGCCGCACAGGAGGATCAGTGGGTGCACACAAGCCTTGAAATAGGGTGTCTGTCATTTGCAGAATGAGGTCCCCAGAGGGTGAATTTAGTGATGCTACCCCGCAAAGTGGGCTAGCATCACCAAATTACCCTCTGGGAACCTCATTCTGCTGAGGTGTAAGCAGAATGAGGTCCCCAGAGGGTGAATTTGGTGATGCTAGCCCACTATGCGGGGTAGCATCACTAAATTCACCCTCTGGGGACCTCATTCTGCAAATGACAGACACCCTATTTCAAGGCTTGGGTGCACAGCGAAGGAAACCTTGCAGATGCTACTGGATAAACAGGAGTCTACTGTGGAAATTTCATGTTCCAAGAACCATGCACATATTCTGGGGTACTCTTCATTTCTCCCCAGAGGGTGAATTTAGTGATGCTACCCCGCATAATTACTGGATAGACGGGAGTGACGTCGCACAGGAGGATCAGTGGGTGCACAGAAACGGCAACCTGGCACATGCTACTGGATAGATGGGAGTGACGCAGCACAGGAGGATCAGTGGGTGCACAGCGAAGGAAACCTTGCAGATGCTTACTGGATAGACGGGAGTGACGCCGCACAGGAGGATCAGTGGGTGCACAGCGAAGGAAACCTGGCAGATCGATGCTTACTGGATAGACGGGAGTGACGCAGCACAGGAGGATCAGTGGGTGCACATTGACTGGAACCTTGCAGATGCTTACTGGATAGACGTGAGTGACGCCGCACAGGAGGATCAGTGGGTGCACAGCGAAGGAAACCTGGCAGATCGATGCTTACTGGATAGACGGGAGTGACGCCGCACAGGAGGATCAGTGGGTGCACAGTGACGGAAACCTTGCAGATGCTCACTGGATAGATGGGAGTGATTCCGCACAGGAGGGTCAGTGGGTGCACATCAACGCGGAACCTTGCAGATGCTTACTGGATAAACGGGAGTGACGCCGCACAGGAGGATCAATGGATTACAGTAATGTACATGTTCCGGGCTCAATTGGAAGTTATAGACTCAACTGGAGGTAGAAGTTCAACTGGAGGCGGAGGAATGGTAATCCGGGAAGCCTAACGGAGGGACCTCTGAAGTGAACTGTGTGTGGGTACACTACATCTGTGGAATCACGAACAGGTAACTTATCTCTGGTCTGATTCCATGGCTCCGATTCTCGGAAGAATATAATATACACGTTATTTCCATGAACATTCTCAGTCATATAAAATACCAGCTGTACAAGGGAATGTTACAATTATTATTACTAGTGTCACAATTATCTGTTTCAGTCAGCAATTCAAAGTTGATAGTTATTTTTGTTATTGCAGATTTGAGGCTATAATTATTCATGACCTTTATAATTTATCTTGTTTAAAGCTAGAAGGAAGACCCTATTCAAGGAAGAAAGCTCAGAGAAAGCCGACAAAGGGTTCTATACTGAAGTTTCGTCTGTCAAACTAATTTATATATTTGCTGTTTACTTTTTGCTGTATTCTGGGTTATATTTTATCAAGAAGTTGAGGATCCCTCCGCATATGACACATTATTTGTGTCATCTCGATAGATGCTTTTTCGCTTCATTCCAGAATGCTTATTATTCTGCATGTTCCAAGTAGCATTACTGCCATGGTGACCAAGGAAACGTTTCCAAATCTGATAATGAAGGCCTATACAAATTCCTTCACCAGTGCTAATATTTTCTCTGGTTTTGAATCATGTAATTCCAATTAACTCAGCTGCAGGCACGTCCATTGAAATGGAACACCCCCCGCAAAGCATAGTACAAAAGGTGTCGAGTGAGGGAAGTGTTGAAGTTCTGAAAATGAATGCTACTGAACAAGCCTGAGTTTATTGTGCCCGTCATGTGCAGAATGAGGTCCCCAGAAGGTGAATTTGGGGATATTGAGAAATTAAACAAAAAAAGAAATAGAATCTATGTGAAGAAGTTTCTATAGAAATTTGATAATAAAGAAACATTCCAAAGAAGATGAGGCCTAAGCAGAATGAGGTCCCAGAGGGTGAATTTAATGATGCTAGCCCGCTATACTGGCTATTCTACAAATGACAGGCACACTAAACGCAGGCTTGCTACAGGAGATGATGACCTCAAGGATGTTTCTTTACATGTACGGTGTACCGGTATATGAAACTGACATGCCAGAAATAATATCTGAAATCATACAGTAATGCTATAAGTAATCGACTTCTTAACCACAGCAGAATTATGGGTAACTTTTCAGGATTTAGTCGGAAATATGGCTTGTTGCCATTCATCGGAAAGCTCTCAGGGAGAGCATTACTGTACCTGATATCATACCTGTCCACATAGTGGATGCACAACACAACTGACTTTGTGGTATAAAATCTGTCCTCTTTCGCATATCATGATTGGGATAGTGTTCAGTATCGGAAAAAAATATGTGATATACCTCAATTATCTCGTAGTAAGCACGAAAGAAATAATTTTTTGATAATGGTGAAATAGTCATTCATACTTATTTTTTAACAGAGGGTGGTTACGATCGTGCTCCATTTCTATGTGTGAGTACTAGTTGTCTTCCAAGTGCACTAGGACTTTCCAGCATGTAAATATCACCATTTTTTACAATTCCTTCAGTAAGAATTCAGTGCTAAATTGACACGTTGGCGAATATTTCAAATTTTTGAGGTAATTATATCATTAATTTAGTATGTGCTTATTTGTGTAGCGCTAGGTGTGAAACTTAATTTATGAGTCATAGAAATACAACATGAGGATATGAGTACCCAGATGGCAAAAGTTCTTTACAGCCACAAAATAGTCACAGTGTACTCCATAGAAACTGAGGAAACCTCCCTGTACTTGCCTTATCAGAATGGGACTTCCTGCCAGATGTTGCAAAATGTATGCAACAGATGAGTTACCAGAGCACAAACAGAGAGCATACCGAAGGATCTCACTCAGTTCTAAGGTATGTCAGTCCTATCTATGTGCACACACACGTGGACAGTCTCGCACCCAGATAGTAAATAATTATCATAGCAAAGGTCACAGGAGATCATAAAACCATTATGTATCGAATATATGATAAATGTGAAAAACCCTGCACAGAGCAAACAAACCAAAATATCATACAGTTAATAACCTGTTACTTCAATAATAATCTTTGTGATAACTAATGGTTGTTATAAAAAAAACTAGGTTTGTCACTTTGGTTATACCACAAAAATTAACCTTGAATGTACAGATTTGAAATTTGGTTGGATATGATTTGTTTGTATATCAAGGGAGCTAACCCAGCCTGGTTATCACTGACAGAAACTCAGTTGTAATCGATATGTGTCATACACATGCTGCTTAAGGGAGATAATCCAGCCTGGTTGTCAAGACAGAATTTATTTTTTAACTCAGATGCATGTGTCGTCCACAGGCAATTTAAGGGAGATAACCCTGCCTGGTTGTTACTAGCAGACACTCTATTCATCTCAGTTCTATTTTGTCAATAATTTACAAATGTGGATGAAATATATTATCTCATGTCGAGTCTATCTGCCCCAGGCTACAATAGAAGATATCACATCTTCTACCCATTCACTCAAAACATTTTTTATTTATTTAGGCCCATATATTGCCTATTACTATTATGGTTAGCAGAAATTTCATTATGAAGTTATTTGTACATCAATTGTTTACTGTAATGTACATGTTCGGGCTCAATTGGACATTGAAGACGCAACTGGATGTGGAAGTTCAACAGGAGGCAATCCAGGGAGCCTAACCGAGGGGTCTCAGCGAAGTGTGTGTGGATCCACATGAATTACAGTAATGCCCTAATTAATCGACTGCTTAACCACAGCAGAATATTATGGGTAACTTTTCAGGATTTAGTCGGAAATATGGCTTGTTGCCATTCATCGGAAAGCTCTCAGGGAGAGCTTTCCGATGAATGGCAACAAGCCATATTTCCGACTAAATTCTGAAAAGTTACCCATAATTCTGCTGTGGTTAAGCAGTCGATTAATTAGGGCATTACTGTACATGTTCCTCAATGAACCATGCACATATTCAGGGGTATACTCTTTGTTTCTCTTTTGCAGAACCTTACTGGATAGACGGGAGTAACGCCGCACAGGAGGATCAGTGGGTGCACAGCGATGGGAGCCTTTCTATGTGTGAGTACTAGTTATCTTCCAAGTGCACTAGGACTTTCCAGCATGTAAATATCACCATTTTTTACAATTCCTTCAGTAAGAATTCAGTGCTAAATTGACACGTTGGCGAATATTTCAAATTTTTGGGGTAATTATATCATTTAGTATGTGCTTATTTGTGTAGCGCTAGGTGTGAAACTTAATTTATGAGTCATAGAAATACAACATGAGGATATGAGTACCCAGATGGCAAAAGTTTTTTACAGCCACAAAATAGTCACAGTGTACTCCATTGAAACTGAGGAAACCTCCCTGTACTTGCCTTATCAGAAAGGGACTGCCTGCAAGATGCAGCATACTGCATGCACCAGATGATATACCGGAGCACAAACAGGGTGCATACCTGATTATCTCACTCGGTTCTAAGCTATGTCAGTCCTATTAAAGTGCACATACAAGTCAACAGAGATGGCATCCAGATAGTAAAAAATTATCATAGCAAATATCATACAGATCATAAAACCATTATCACGTCTTCTACTTGTTCACTCAAGACATTCAACTGGAGGCAGAGGGTTGGCAATCCGGGGAGCTAATGGTGGGACCTCAGCGAACAGTGTGTGGATCCACGGCAGGAATTACATGTATTCCTAATTACCACATAATTAAAACTACGACATGTTATGAATATAATGATAACTAACTATCTGAAAGTGAGTTTGGTCCATAATTTTGTGGCAAAATCAAATTAACTGGAACAGTGTTTATTGAGTTCAAACATATTCTATGCACCTGTTCACACCTGACATGTGTTATCATGGTGACGTCACCACAATAAGGCGACGTCATCCATCGGCAGGTGATGCAAATTGATGGGTAATCATCACTGTCATGACAGTATATGGTTTCAATACCTACCATATCTATAAACGCTAGTATGAATGCCCTACATCTGAGATTTCCATATATACTGATGTAATCCCGGTGTCCTGACCAATTTACCTCCATAAATACGATGGTGGAAGAGTTAAACTAAAGGTGTGACTTTCCCAATGGGATTAAGGGTACCCTTAGAAGTGAACATGGGATACAAACAAGGTAGCCATATTAAAGGAAATGGCTCTTTCGATCCTCAAATAATGTATACATAATTTGTTAGCAGGGAAAATATAGGTTAATAAATACACAAAATATCATGTTAAAAATGTTTAAGTTGAAAAGGGAGATAACTGTAGTAAAATAACTTGAATATATCTCATAATAACAGGTGCACAGGTTCCAATGATCGTCAATAATTTCAAAAACATTGACCAATAAATTAAGTAAATGCAAGCTCCAACAAAATCTAACTACAGTAGACTCAAGGAAATCTAAGCCAGATAACTACATTCTCACCTCAAATGAAACATAACAAACATCCAGGAGAATGAACTAGAAAACAATTTGCAATCAATCATTTATTGCAGAAACCATGCAATCAGTCAGGCATGCAACATGCACACTGGGATATGTGTGATATGAAAGGAGTAAGTAAATAAATATGTGAACCTATCTATAAAGAGATAGAACAATGCTGACTGGGAGAATTCATCCAATGATTCACAATGACACTCGATCTCTTAACTAAGGCCAAATAAATAAAATAGTTTGTTTCTCAGTAAAAGCCTCTTCCTTAAAAAACACATACTCACTCCTCAAGCTGCATATATACAGTAATGCCCTAAATAATCGACTCCTTAACCACAGCAGAATTATGGGTAACTTTTCGTGATTTAGCCGGAAATATGGCTTGTTGCCATTCATCGGAGAGCTCTCAGTGAGAGCTTTCCGATGAATGCCAACAAGCCATATTTCCGACTAAATCCCGAAAAGTTACCCATAATTCTGCTGTGGTTAAAGATTCGATTAATTAGAGCATTACTGTACCTGTCTCCTCACAAAAATAATTTTAAATCAATAAAAATATCTTCATCCGTCATCATTTTGAAAAACATATTCCATGAGAAACAAACCATTTTGTTTGTCTGGCCTAAGCCTCACTCTAAATACCTGGAGCTAGTGCACTAAGTTCATCCACAACCACCTCCACTTAACTCACAACCACCTCCACTTAACTCACAACCACCTCCACTTAACTCACAACCACCTCCACTTAACTCACAACCACCTCCACTTAACTCACAACCACCTCCACTTAACTCACAACCACCTCCACTTAACTCACAACCACCTCCACTTAACTCACAACCACCTCCACTTAACTCACAACCACCTCCACTTAACTCACAACCACCTCCACTTAACTCACAACCGCCTCCACTTAACTCACAACCGCCTCCACTTAACTCACAACCACCTCAACTTAACTCACAACCACCTCCACTTAACTCACAACCACCTCCACTTAACTCACAACCACCTCAACTTAACTCACAACCACCTCCACTTAACTCACAACCACCTCCACTTAACTCACAACCACCTCCACTTAACTCACAACCACCTCCACTTAACTCACAACCACCTCCACTTAACTCACAACCACCTCCACTTAACTCACAACCACCTCCACTTAACTCACAACCACCTCCACTTAACTCACAACCACCTCCACTTAACTCATAAATTATGATGTGTAGGAATGTACTGTCTATATCAACCACCTCCACTTAACTCATAAATTATGATGTGTAGGAATGTACTGTCTATATCAACCACCTCCACTTAACTCATAAATTATGATGTGTATGAATGTACTGTCTATATCAACCACCTCCACTTAACTCATAAATTATGTAAATGTACAATATACCTGCCTCCCTCATCAGATTTGAAAAAAAAGTCTCTGAGAACCAAACACCTTTTTTTATTTGGCCTTAACTCAAATCAGGAAATTCCAGGATTCACCTGACATCATCGCTTTATAATAAGATATCTGTGTAGCACGTCATCGCTCTTGCGTCTTGTGCTAGACGTCTGCATGTGTGTTTTCTGTGGAGTTCTTTGTTTATTCAGGAGGAAATTGTTTAGGACTTGTTAGCTGAAAACAATAATCATGCCTTTGGGCCTGATGTGTTTTTAATCCCGGCTAAGTAAAAACTTAAACGTGCCTTTCGTTTAAGTCTCTCACTCTTGTGACAGATGTCCCCCCTTACAGCCTCATCAGTTTCCTTAATAATCATCAAATATAAGTATTCCACAATGTAGACATTACTGGTTCCAGGTGTTCAGCATTCCGTTTCAACAGGATTCCACAAGTTAACATGAAGTTTTGTAGATCCTGTGCGCATGTCCGTCGGCAACGTCCTGAGATTCATGTGGTTTTGGATGTTTTTGTGTGGGTAATATCACATTAAAAAAATTTAAAAGTATTTTTATAGCAATCTGTTCCAGGTCAGGTGGTTTTTTTGTTCATCAGATTGATTGGACTATGTCTGTCTTGGTATACTAAGACGATATTGGATAACATTAATGGATGTGCTTCTCAGGTCGATTGGACTATGTCTGTCTTGGTATGCTAAGACGATATCGGATAACATTAATGGATGTGCTTCTCAGGTTGAATGTGAAACTCTCGATGACAACATTGTTACAGACCGATACTTCAATGATGATTGAGGAGGTCCAAGTCCAATCACCTGACGTGACCAATGACAACATAAAACATTCTGCTAGAAAAGTAACATTCACACAGGATTACAAAATTATCATTATGGAATCAAAATATCATGGCAATGTTCTTTAAGTAATTTTCAGGTTGTGTGTTGAAAGTGAAAAGCCAAGGAACTATCAGATGTGATTGCGGTTAAAAAGCAGAACAATTTGAGTTTGTTGTTGTTTTCCACGTTGGGAAAGCCAGCCGGCTATCAATGGCAGTGAAAGAACTGGCATATTTGAAAAATAACTGGGAGGGAGTTGTACTGACAGCTGGTGCCATGATGATTTGAATCAATAAATGCTCTTTATTAACTATTTAGTCCTTAAACCTAATTCTATTGGGAGGTGTTAATTCATGGGGCAATATTGATGGCCTACAGGTGCTGCCCAATTTTTTCAATTTTACTAAGAAACAGATGTGTAAGCTTGATCACAAGTTCCGGATACACAGCCCAATGAAGGTGCCACTGATGAAGCCATCCTTGGAGGCAGACGGTCGACATGGGTGACGCGGTTTGCCGAGGTAGATAATCTCGAGGTGAGCCAGAGGCACATGGGTGATGCTTTCAAAGCACATTCAACATATAAAATTTATTTTGAAAACTGCAGATTGGTCCATCTCTCAAGTGTTTTTAAAAAATTACTATAATTGTTTCACTATACACAACCCAATAAGAGTAGCTGTTAGCTAAGACCAACATTTTAATTTAGATGAACTGGATGGGATGGCACGTGTTCGATTATTGGAAAGCCAACCGAAAGCTAAACTTTGCATGATCATTGTGGATGTGCAGATAAGTGCACATACATGTAATATCACAGATGCAAGAATCTTGCAGAATGATCTTGCAGCTCAAGAGAATTTGACGTTATGTTTTCCGTGAACAGGAATACAGTGTATTCACAACATGTTCTAGCAGACACTTATGGCAGAAATTGTAGCAATCTTAACTTTATACAGTGTTTTTTCTTGTTTATGCAGCTGGTTTATGCAGGTTAATAAACATCATTAAGGTGAAATTCTTTTAATTTATTCTCTCCTCCTTACCAGTGTTCACGCTGCCGTGAGAAAATGTCGCAAATTGCGAAAGAAAAACAAAAGTGGCTCAAGAAAATGTGCTAATGGCTAAAGAAAGTGGCTCAAATAATTTAGGTGTGTGGCTCTTAAAATAACTGCCGTCGGACAGATTAAGTTTAACAATCAGACAATGTGATCCCACCGCGAGACAGTCTGAATGAAAGCATTCGCGGCTTATGTCACAGCGACTAGATGTAATTGTAGCGCGTACACTGAATGGTTTCTTATTTATACTCGATAAGAACACATTAGTCAAACAATGGCCATGTATTTCTCGTCAACAGTAACATCCGCTTGTAATACTCGTTAGAACACTGGGTTTTGTTAGCGCATTTTACATAAGTACATGTGACCAAAGCTTGAACATTCAAATCCTAAACATGAATCTTAAACGAAAGTTAGATTTCCGAGATAGTGCGGAACAGCCTACTAAAATGAAAGAAGTGACCGATCTCTTTGGAAAGTTTTCTTCAGCACTGGTTGAAAATCTCAAAAGCAGGTTCACTGACAATGAGGACGCTGAAGTGTTGATAGGTTTGACAACAATTTTCGATCCTGCATCCAAATCTAGACAGATAGCAAATGCAATTCCTAAACTACTGACATTCAAACAACGGACTGATGAGGATATTACACTGGAAGATCTTACATCAAGTATATAAACATTTCGAAGTGTGTGCAAGGGGGAGTAAGAAATGAAGGACATCAATGATCTTGTTCATTTTGTTCTTCAAAGAAAGGACACATATCCTATAATTTCAGATTTTACAGAAACACTATATTGTGTACCAGTGTCGACTGTGGAATGTGAGAGGGCCTTCTAGTATCAAAATGTAATCAAAGATAAACGGCGAAACAGACTTTCTGTTCCACAGTCAGACTTATTAATGAAAATTGCAATTGAAGGCCCTCCAATGTTAGACTTTAATTTTGGTTAATTAGCTTGTGTTGTTCTTTGAATATGTTTAAATCAAAGTGGCTCCAAAAAATATGGTTGAACAAATGTGGCTCAAGTAAATGAAAAGTGGCTCAACAAATATCACAAGTGGCTAAGACGGTGGCTCAGGAAACTTTTGGGCCAGTGTGAACACTGCTCCTTACATGTGGGAAAATGCTGTTATTACTAGAGGTACCACGATTATTGATTTTGATAATCGATAATCGGTCGTCAATAATCAACTATAATCGATTAATTGTACCTAATAACATCAGTGGAAGTATTCCGTAATATGGCCGTAATTAGCTGGGTGCTGATTAACTGCACTGTCGCTGGTTGTTTGAGGCATCGGCCGATGGAATTTTTACGTTAATAAAGTGCATCATAAACCACTGTTAATGACCAAAGAACACAACGTATTGAATACCAGCACAGTTCTCGGCAATTTGTTAGTTCATTAGAACGAACATAGCGATTAATTTCAGTGTTATGAGTAGCCAAACATACAAAGAATATAAAAGTAGGAATGCACGACGGATGGCCGGCGGTTCCTAAAAAATGAAACTATAAGTTTCATCAAACTTCCAGAGTGTGGATAACAATCACAAAGATGTGCTCCACCTGCAAATTGCAGGACTTAGAACAAGTTAATATTTGATAATATTGAGTTTCATTCAACATTCACTGCATGATATGCGATAGTATGTACTAGTGACATCTAAGTATACTTAAACAAACAAAATATACTCGCAACTGACATCGCGGTGAACATCGCTGATTAAAATGCTGTAGGTTCCCTGGTTTCCAGAGAATGTCAATCAACTCCCATTTGGTCCAATCAGATTCAAGTGCGAGTGCATTCAGTTCATTGAACACGATGGCAGTCGGCATTTTTCAAGGCCACAGTGCCGCCTTTCAAGTATAAATATACAACAACGTCATCATAAGTTCAAAGCTGAAGTGCTGCCAATTTGTAGAATATTCAACGACCCGAAGAGTAACCATGTCACATCATAAAATGAACTGCCGACTGTTTGCAACATAAGTTAGTAGTACTCATGTTGTCCGAATCTCATTGATATGCGAACAAAGATTATTTACCCTTCGGTTGTAGATTAAACAGTAAAGGATTTGGTTATCTAAAGAATAGGAACTTAAAGTGATTTGAATAATTCAATCTTAACTTCCAGCCGTTCCCTTTCCAAATCCGAGCATTCTGATACTGATTAGTCTGACCCGGAAGTGCAATCATCGTCAGCGAAATGACTTGAACATGTGTTATGAGATATTGTTATTGACGGGTCGCCGATTAAATGATTCAATGACTGTTATTGTTTTATAGTGTAAACGTGTTTGTTTGTTTTTCATAAATGGTTTTCAGTGTTCAAACATAGTTTTAAAACATATCTTTATTCAGATGCCATTTTATTGTAATTGATTTCAAATGCGCCAGCCTTGAAAAAAGCGCATGCAAACTCAAAAGCTCCGTGCTATAAATGAACAGCTTATCACCTATAAAAATTAGTCCCGCCAGTGGCATTGCCGATACTTGGTATCAATGGGCAAAAGGTGATTCTTTCAAATGAAACTAACCACAACCTCGTAGCCTAGGGTCCTGCGACTTGGGATTTTTCATCGACTAGAATATCGACTCGACTTTGTGACACCGAATCGAACCTGCGAATCGAATTGGGGTTTGTTTTATCTCATTATATGGTATTCTCAATCGAGCTGTAGCATATTTAATTTTGTTTCCATATAATATTGTGCGACATTGTTTGAATAAAACATGTATTGCATCGCTTATAACAACGAAGTATTATGTCAAAATGTTAATTTACGTCCTTGTAAGCCAAGCAAGTACTGTGCAAATTAGACTAGTTCACCATGTTGCAAATTTATTCATTTTGTTCTGATTTATTTGATATAAACCTATATTGTACAGATGTACGTATTTACTGTAGAGTGTAGACCTACATAATACATATGTGGACCTATATATGTTAGTGTTTTATTACAGGAATTTCAGATAATTATGATCGCAATATTCAGTTTCAAATAACTCACTAATTCTGTTGGTTTAATTATAAATAGATTTAATGACTAGATTTAATGACAACGCTGTCTTAAACATTCATATACATATATATCTCCCCTCCAATGTGGGCATGTTATGACCCATGGTTCAGGGGCGTAGGAACTGGGGGGGGGGGAGGTAAATTATTTCGAGCCCTCAAGTCTTAGAGGTCAGAAGCTTTGGCTGCTCATCGAATTCGCAGGTTAATGCTGATGACAATTTTGACGTTGACAGTGATGATGGTCGTGAACATGATAGTGAAGGTCACGTTGAAGACTCTGATGGTAAACTGGTTGCAGTTTTGGGGAATGTTCCCAACCAACCCACTGACATAAATTTTCCTCAAAGAATCTTCAAGAATTCTGAAGTGAAAGATGATATTGAACGTGACTCTGTTTCTGGTACGGACATCCAAAATACAAAGAATAAGATAAGAAATATAGATTTCAAGCTAGTTGGTACAAGCGATGGCCATGGATAAATTATGTAGAAGCTACTGACTCTGTTTTATGCTTTTACTGTGCAAAAGCGGACGCCTTGAAAATGCAATCAGATTCCAAGGAGAAACAGCTTTCGTTACTGAAGGATTTTCCAAATGGAGCAAAGCCGCTGAGTCTAAAAAAGGGTTCAATAAGCACGAACAATCCAGCTATCACAAATTTGCTATTAGTATGCTAAAAACATCCAAAGAATGCAATGATGTCAGTGAGTTGTGTCAGAAACTTACAAGGCTGAAAAAGAAGTTAACAGGAAAGTCCTTATGGCACTCCTTTATTCTGCTAAATTTCTAGCTCGCCAGAGCATAGCCTACAGAGGTCATTTTGAGATGGACTCGATTTTCCTGCAGCTCATCAAACTCAGGTGTGATGATATTCCTGAATTGAGTTCTTGGCTTTTGCGTAAGACGAGATATGTATCACCACAGATGCAAAATGAAATGCTTAAAGAGATAGCACTCAATGTTCTGAGGCAGATTGTCGACGAAATCCGTGGATCACAGTTCTATTCAATCATGGCGGATTAAACCACCGATATATAAAACCGGCAGCAATTAGTTGTATGTTTGCGGTGGATTGATGATGATCTACAGCCACATGAAGATTTCATTGGTCTCTATCAGATGGAGAAAGCAGATGCATCAACAATCACCTCTCTAATATGTGATGTCTTGATCCGAACTCAGATGCCAAATGGCTAAATGCAGGGGTCAGTGTTACGATGGGTGTAGCACCATGGCAGGTTCTATAAACAGAGTGGCAACATCCATAAAAAGGGAAGAATCGTGCACGTTATTCACGCATTGCTTCGGGCACGCACTGAGCCTCGCATGTGGCGACACCATCAAACAATGTAAATTAATGAAAGATTCGTTGGATACCGCCCACGAGATAATAAAACTAGTCAAAGCGTCACAAAAACGAGAGCGATAACTACGGAATATCAAAATAGAACAGACGAATCCCGAAACTGATTCCGTTGGTTTACGAACCATGTGTCCCACAAGGTGGACTGTGCGCGCACGGGCAATTACGAGCATTTTACAGAACTACCAGTCGCTGTTAGACTTGTGGGACTGGGTACAAGCTGAAACGAACGATACTGAGACCAAAGCCAATGTTCAAGGTGTTGGATATCAGATGAGAAAGTACGACTTCTTCTTTGGGGCTTCATTGGCTGTACTCATTTTATCACATGCGGATTCATTGAGTGAAAACCTACAGAAAATGAAACTATCGGCATGTGAGGCCAAATCAATTGCTTCAATGACTGTCAAGACTCTTGTGTCAATTAGAGATGAAACTTCCTGAAAGCTTTTTTGGGAGAAGACATGTCGAGTTTCAAAGGAAACGAAACAAATAGGAGAACCGATTCTATCCCCAGTAGTAACATTATTAAAGATCCTCGAGATACCACCTGCAACAAACGCAACGAGCGAACGATCTTTCAGCACATTAAGAAGGATGAAGAACCACTTAAGGTCCACTATGAGTCAAGACCGTTTGAATCACATGATGGTTTGTGACATATATAGAGAACGACTTGACAATATCGACAAGAAAGTGGTTTCAAATGAATTTGTTCATGGGAATGATACTCGTCTGGATACGTTTGGATTGTATGACATTTAATTACTATTGTGCATTCATACTTATATGAACGAGAGACAGACATTGTCTTCTTCGCAATTAAAATCAATATGAAATTAATTGTTTGTTGAAGTCTTAGGTACTCAATCCGATTAAGCACCCTTAAATTACTATTTCTTTGGCATCGGGGGTATGAAATATTTGATTCGAGTCAAGGAACCCACCCTTCAAAGCTCAGAGTGATCTATTAACAATAATAACCACTTGATTTTAGAGTTATCCATCTTACATCCGCAAATTGTCTGAGCACGTAGAAGTACGTGGAAGTGGACCACTTCTCCAAAAATTAACAAACTTCAAAAATTGATATCTGATCACTCTGAGCTTTGAAGGGTGAGTTCCTCGACTTGAATAAAATATGTTTTACCCTCCCCCAAGCCAAAGAAATAGTAATTTTGGGGAGCTTAATCGGATTGAGTATCTTTAAGTACAGTTGTAGTCAGAATAAGTTTTAATTTAAGCGATGGAATAATGTTAATTATTTTTATGGTTTTAGTCCGAAATATGGTACCCTCTCTCGTGCTCTCCACTTGATACCCCCAGGGGCGTAGGAAACGGAGGAGCCGCAGGGTCCTTGGCCCCTGCAACACTAAGTGCGGGTGGGACTTGCCCCCCAATGTGTGTCCTGATAACTCACCACATGAATCTTCTTTAAATTAATTGAAAGGTTAACTGTATGGGCAATTAGCGGTTGGGGGTACCATTATAAAGATTAGGTGCCTTGACTGCCATGTTTTATTGTCTCACTGGTCTGTGTTATCATACAAGTACAAACATTTAGGTTTTTATTGGGTAATAAATTATAAGGCCAAAAAAAAAACGTTTCTGTTTCCGGTACCCGGCCTGGCTGAGATTTTCTTGCCGGCCTCAATTATTTTTGTTTTAATTTTCCAGAAGTCCATAGTAACCTGTATGTTTGTGAGTTAATAGCTATGGTTTTCCCAATACCAACAGCAGAACTAACCATCCATCGCATACACAGCTGACGCATGTGTAGGCCGGTGTATGCGATCGCGAATTCTAGATATAAATAAGACAACCTGGTCAGCCATGCTACGCAGTGAATAGCGTGGTGTAAATCAAACTCAACCCTGACGAGTCACTACGGAAATCCCCCCATCTTTTGTGGACTGTGTATATTAAAAAGTACAATGTATTATACCGGCATCTCCTCCTTAAATTCCTTCGCGGAATTGGGTGCAAAACTTGCATGAAAGGCCATCTGTTCGCGACAAAATTAAACAGTGAAAAGCACGTGTGTTTTGGCAGGAAATTGACAGTCCGTATTCCGTTATCACTCCTGGAAATTAGCGTCGTCAAAAGCCGAAATCGCCATATTGACCAGACGAAATCGTCATCCAAGATTAAAATGCATTGGGCATCCTTGAATATTCACAGAAACCCGAGTTTAACCCACTTAAATAAACGAACTGTCTGTTATGAATGACACACCAACTGAGTCACTGTGTCACCAACCAAAACGCCTCAGTGGTTCAAGTGAATCAACTCTGTGTAACTATTTACGACAGGCTGCTTTGATGTTACCGACCAAGTAGCATATACTACATGTACTGTGATAGAAACAGCTCGCACTGTATCATCTGATGTGCATACATGTACTGTAAGGATTATGTGATAACTTGCTGTTAATTCCACTAAAAGTTGGCAGGTAATCAATTCTGCTATTTAAAACATTCTGGGATTGCAACGTAATAAGTCGGAAATATCTGACTTTAAACCAAAATACAAGTTAGTGATTTGGTAATATGGACAAGTTGTCACTGAAAAATAATGATCATCTATGAAGATAAATAAGAGGGGATGAAAATACAATAGGTTTTATTGAAATGGCAAGTATTTATTCCATAAAACGATCTCTCTGTCAACACCAACACCTGGAAAATTGCGTCGGCAGTGATGAATAGAATGGCATAAAATGTGTAACCTCAGGCCCAATCTACACCAGAGATATTCAGGGGAAGATTGGAACAAAACATGTTTACTCCTGCATATCCAAGAACAGTCAGTTACATTTTTCTAGCCACATGTAATTTGGAAATAAAGGTATCAGATGATACTGTTGCATTGTGGGCCGGTTAAAAAAAAAAAAAGGTAAAAAAAAAAAAAAACCCTGCCTGCCTATCTGGAAAATTTTCCCGATGTTATCGGAAACAGAGATGTTTTTTTTTGTTGGCCTAACTCCCCATTTGGTGCTATCCACCGGCCTTTACTCCTTATAAGCCTTCTTGTTACAGTACTCTCTCAAAAATCATTGTGTTAGCCCACAAACGGTATCTAATTTGTCCAAAGCTACAAAATAAATCAACACCAAGATTTCCAAGATGAATTCAATACGAAATTATTTGAAGAGTAAATACGGAAACTACGCTTCATCACAGCTAGTACTTTGGCACTGCTTTAACAGCGAATCTGCCTGCTTTATCGAGGCCATCTTTCAGTTACATGCACTACTACTATGGATTAGGCTGGGAAAGCTGATAATGTGAATATATAATTATGTAAGTATAAACCTACATATCATGTTTTCATGGAAGACTGCTCCATTTGTACACACACACTTATGAGAGTCAAAAAAACTAAAATACCATACTTTCCCTCAATGGGTTATTTAACGTAAATGCTGTCACAGATGCAATGAAATGCAACCTGAGGGATTTAAATTCAGAAAGATTACCTAGACCCCCACCGACGAGAGGGGACACCCCTCTCGTGCTCTCCCCATCTCCAGCCTGCGTTGATGGCCATATGGCCCCTCATATACAAACTTCTTTCCAATGACCATGATACCCCCCCAATAATTATAGCTTTCCACGCCCCTGCCATGGTTTTAATGGTATTTTGGATTAAACTTTTAAATCTTAACATTGTTTACAGAACGTGAATCCATGTTCATAGGCTATACAATAGCCGAAAAATCACATTCAGTAATACATATAGGTCCACATTTAGCCACTTTATGTTTCTAATTTTGAATTGTTTATTTAATTCACAAGTTTCTCCATCGTTTGAAGAAACAAAAACATCATTATAGTCATTTAGTAAAGGCCAGTAAAGGCTAAATATAGAATACTGACTATCATTAACCCTTTACCCAACAGAAGGGCCCTGTGCTAGTGCTGGGACGGTTGGGGTTTTTTCCTAACCGGTTAACCACGGGCATTAACCTAACCATAACCGGTTAACCGCTAACAGCATTACCCTAAGTACGAGATTGAATACACTGGTCACTATATCGGCAAAACAAGTGTTTATTACGCGTCCCGGAAACGTTGATATACATGCGATCACAAACGATGTTTTAGTCGTACAATGCGTTCCCGTTACGGCGGTCATAGTTGTAAATGTGTATAAATTAGTTCAGTTTTGAGCCCAAACAAACTAAAATATAATATATATTAGTGGTGCGGTAGTATATCGATGTTTACAGGAGTTCCGCACCGCATAAACAACGCTTGCTTGCAAACCCTTCAGCGACGAAATATGGTTCCTCCCTTGTGTATATCCCGGACACGATTAGCCCAAACAAGGTACTGAAGGTAGGTATACTGTTGTTTAGTAATGTTTACTAGTGTTTGTGTATAGGCAGGTATGTATTAATCACAGTGGCTACACGATATTACTTCAATTATTTCATAAACAAATTCAAACAAAATTAAATCGTCGCGATTCATTATTACGCAAGCCCCAGCCAGTGTTGAGGAAATAAAGTTATCGAACACATCACTAGATATACTCTGATTTCCCACTCCCAGTAGGCCTGTGTTTTTTTCTGGATGTGCGACTCCATATTGGATGTTGATCCACAATAAACGAATCGCGCTCGACGGGCCTTCCTTATCGCCCATTTTTTCCGTCATCTTCAATTAGAATTAAATGTCCACAAACGTTCGATTTCCGTTTTTGTAGGTCTTCTGTCATCGCTTTGAGACGAACTAATGGTAATGACAAAGGGGGGGGGAGTTTCAAGAAAACAGACATACTATTGATGACGTAGTAAAAGTCTAGACTTGATTGCTTTGATGTATGCCGCGGTGCGCGTGTAGCCGGAACGTCATGTAATGCCGGTGATCAAACAGGCGTGTGTTGTGGGGTATATGAATACACAATCAACTGTCCAAATCGCTTCTAAGCGACTTCTTATTATTTACTCTCGTTACTTAAACGTCCGTAAATGATTTCGGCAACATTTACACGGAGTACTATGATGATAGTAGGATCGTTATCAATATTACGGTTATCCGGTTGTGGCCTCCTCCAACCGGTTGACACGCGTAACCGAACCGTAACCGGTTATCCGGACAACCGTCCCAGCACTACCCTGTGCCAATGCATTCTCTTATATATGCGAGTCGACCATAGGTCGCCTCGCATATATAAGAGAATGCATTGGCTTTACACATTAAAAATTATAAAATTGTTAAAGAATGTAAGAAAAAATGGTAAAAAGTGTTAAAAAAAGATTTTTTTTAGGCCAATGCATTCTCTTATATATGCGAGGCGACCTATGGTCGACTCGCATATATAAGCGAATGCATTGGCACAGGGCATAACTGTAACCATCACAATGTGGTCAATGAGCCGGTTCCAATGATATCCATATTTGTATGGTTCTATTGAGATAGACCGAAGATATTTTAGGCTGTTGAAGCTTTATTTGGCCGGTTTTGGCCGGTTTGTTGGGTAAAGGGTTAACAACCAGACACTACCTTCTCCAAGCACAACGGACTCTTAGACTGTGTAATGTGTATACTGTAGTATAACTATATATTGTATATATATTAAAAAAAATTGATTTGATAATTTCGACTCGAACTTTTATCTATCGGCAATGCCACAGGAGGGCTGGGACTAACTTTGTATAGGTGATAAGCTGTTGCTATGCAATTCTGTATTAATTCCACCATTCTCCTTGTTATGGTATATAGGCATGTATATTGAGGGGTGGATATAGTGGAGCGCGCCCCAAGCTCCTGTGGTATAACCCACCCTGAGGAGTCAAAATGACCACCACAACAATGGCGTCCAACGTGATGTTCGTGTATAGCTGAATGAGCAACTTCTATTAAATTGAGCATAATATAACATGTGTATTATTTTTGAGGGCTCATGTCTGCATGTGCTCCATGGCTACATCAAACTTTCAAACAATTTGTTGTGACATCTTGTTAAACTCCATGGCCATACAATGGAATTAGAATGTACATCAATGGATCATCGACAACCAACAAAAGCAATACACTACGTAATTATAAAGCAAAATCTAGGTGGAAGAGTAACAAGCGACATTGGCCACAATTTTATCATGGGTACTCAGCATGGATGTCCACGTCATGTAAGTAGTTTTAACCAAGAGCTTACATTAAATTTCACCATCCATCTGCGATGTTATCGTAATCGTGTGCCGATTTTCGTCAGAAAGTAATCTCTACACTTGCGATTGAATCGGCTTTGTCTGCGACCCACCTATAAGCTTGCTAAGTCAATGGTTATTGTAGTTGAATACTATTAGTTGTTGTTAAATTTAGTCTGTAGAAAACCAGAAATTGTACTACTACTGCAGTTTAATGTTACACTTGTAGATTATTCTGTTTAATCTTTGACAACACATTTTGAAGATCATTATTCATTTTATTGGTGTGTTGGTTTCATTTGTCTCAGTTGCCAGTTCAGGGACTCACTACTTAAGGTTAATAAATAATATACAAAAAAAGAAAGTTTTATTATATACTGAGGCTGCCACGACAGTGCAGAATTGCAGAATGAAGAAAATACAGTGAAGTTGCAACAGAACTGATTGAAGAAAAGTGTTTCACGTCTAGAGGTCACCCAGAACATCCATATGAAGTTTAGTGATGATCGGATGAGAGATGTGGCCTATAGGGTGTGCCAGAGGAAATTGTTGAGCTAAAATTGCAGCATTTTTATCAGTGCATACAGTAATGCCCTAAATAATCGACTCCTTAACCACAGCAGTATTATGGGTAATTTTTCAGGATTTAATCGGAAATATGGCTTGTTGCCATTCATCGGAAAGCTCTTGTTGAGAGCTTTCCGATGAATGGCAACAAGCCATATTTCTGACTAAATCCTGAATGAAAGTGTCAATGACACTGTAGCTCAACTTGGAAAGGGAATAATTTCATGTGTTAAAGTCAATGGAGTGATTAGGAATGTGGAAAATTGAAAGGCCTAGTTATGCAAAGAGTAAAATCTAAGATGGCGATGTCATTATTAACATCCAGTACAAATTTCATGATGATCTGACAAATGATACGACCTGTAGCCTGTGTCAAAGAATTTAGTCACGCAAAGAGTAAAATCCAAGATGGTGCTGGCAGCCATCTTTTTTTGGCCAAATGGCTCCAAAATGAATAATTCCCATCTACATGTCATTGTTAACATCCGTAACAAATTTCATGAAGATTTGACCAAAGCTACGACCTGTAGGCCGCGCCAAAGGATTTAGTCATGCAAAGAGTTAAATCCAAGATGGCTTCTGGTGGCCATTTTTTTTGGCCGAATGACCCCAAAATGACTCGTTCCCATCTACATGTCAATATTAACATCCTTGAAAAATTTCATGATGATCAGACGAGCAGTATGACCTGTAGCCCGCGCCAATGGATTGAATTTTGAAATCCAAAATGGTGGCTGGTGGCCATGTTTTTTGCCGAATGACCCCAAAATAACTCGTTCCCATCTACATGACAATGTCAACATTCATGAAAAATTTCATAAAGATCGGACCTGTTGGCCGTGCCAAAGAATTTAGTCATGCAAAGAGTAAAATCTAAGATGGCTGCCGGTGGCCATGTTTTTTGGCCGAACAACCCCAAAATTACTCGTTCCCATCTACATGTCAATATTAATATCCATGACAAATTTCATGATGATCAGACAAACAGTAAGACCTGTAGCCCGTGCTAATGGATTGAATATTGAAATCCAAGATGGCCACTGGCGGCCATGTTTTTTCCCTGAATGAACCCAAAATGACTCGTTCCCATCTACATTTCAATATCAACAGCTATGACACATTTTATGATGATCCGACCAAGGGTACGACCTGTAGGCCGTACCAAAGAATTTAGTCATGCAAAGAGTAAATCTAAGATGGCTGTCGGCAGCCATATTTTTTGGCCGAATGACCCCAAAATTACTCGTTCCCATCTACATGTCAATGTTAACATTCATGACAAATTTCATGATGATCAGACCAAAGGTGCGACCTGTAGCCCGTGCTAATGGATTAAATTTTGAAATCCAAGATGGCCACTGGCAGCCATGTTGTTTGTCCGAATGACCCGAAAATGACTCGTTCCCATCTACATTCCAATTTCAACAGCCATGACAAATTTCATGATGATCAGACTAAAGGTACGACCTGTAGCCCGTGCTAAAGGATTTAGTCATACAAAGAGTAAAATCCAAAATGGCTGCTGGCGGCCATCTTTTTTTGCCGAATGACCCCAAAATTACTCGTTCCCATCTACATGTCATTGTTAACATCCATGACCCATTTTATGATGATCCGACCAAAGGTACGACCTGTTGGCCATGCCAAAGAATTTAGTCATGCAAAGAGTAAAATCTAAGATGGCTGCCGGTGGCCATGTTTTTTGGCCGAACAACCCCAAAATTACTCGTTCCCATCTACATGTCAATATTAATATCCATGACAAATTTCATGATGATCAGACGAACAGTACGACCTGTAGCCCGTGCTAATGGATTGAATATTGAAATCCAAGATGGCCAATGGCGGCCATGTTTTTTCCCCGAATGAACCCAAAATGACTCGTTCCCATCTATATGTCAATGTCAACAGCTATGACAAATTTCATAATGATCCGACCAAAGGTATGACCTGTAGCCCGTGCTAAAGGAAATTGTTGACGCATCACGCACACACATACACGCACACACGGACGACGGACGACAAAGCCATGGCAATAGCTCAAACTTTACAAAGTAAAGTTGAGCTAAAAATTATCCATAATTCTGCTGTGGTTAAGGAGTCGATTAATTATGGCATTACTGTAATACCTGTATATAAATGAGCACCCGCCATAATGACAGGTACAAGCAAACATTCACTGGTCATTTGGTCTTTTCGGCAGGTCATTGACCATGACCGGACACTTATTTCCAGGCTTGTTGTGTATAGATGCCAACTTAAAAATATAGGTCCCAATCGTTGTCATCTGATTTCACAATAGAGTCACCCACACTGAAGATGTGTATAGTACTGACTTACTAAGATAGGTCCCGATCATTGTCATCTGGAGACTTGACAAAGTAACAATGATTTCACACTAGAGTCATCCACACTGGAGATATGTATAGTACTGACTTACTAAGATAGGTCCCGATCGTTGTCATCTGGAGACTTGACACAGTACAGACCTTCTCAAAATAAGTGGCCCTTTTAACGCGGTCCTCAACGTGGTCGTAACGCGGTCGTAACGCCAACGTAACGCGTTTTTTTGCGTTGATAACGCGTTGTTGATACGTTACGACCGCGTTGAACATCAACGGACCGCGTTGAAGTTTAACGAAGACTGCGTTGAAGTTTAACGCAGACCGCGTTTACGTTAAACACGTTGCGCTAATGATCAACGCACCGTCGCGCACACGTTTTCAAATGTATATGTTTTGTTTTTAAATATTTGATGACGACACATAAAGAAACTGAATTGTAGTGATTTAATTCTGGTGAAAAAAACAGAATTTAACTGAATTATTAAACTTATATATACTACTAGTACTGTAAAAAGTAAAAGTTAATATTTAGTTATTTACCATACATGTACATGTATGCTTGCCAATACAATAGCGGACAATTACTGAAACATGTAACGTCTCTTCGAAGCCACGTTGAGTAAGTTTATTTCATCATCGTGAAAGTGACACGGCCTCATTGCGCGATCATTGTGGCACACGATGTCCGCTAGCCAATCAAAACAGACAAAGTTATGCTTGCACGTGTCCAGTCGAGAATTCTGTGTTTGAATCACAGTCAATCAATACAGAATACAAGCTGGTAGGAGGAGTCATCTTCACAAAGTTGCTACATGGTATAAAAATATCTTGCAGAAATTCCTTTGATCTAAATTTAATAATAACTTCAAAGAACGAGACAATGTCACCATTCAGCAGCGTGCGTGGTCCAATAGAGGTTCGCGATGGGGAAGTTATGTTTTCCTTGTATTAAAGGGGCACTGATATCTGGATAATATTTTACGAACTACCGACGAGAGGCTAATGAAAGTCCGAATAATCAAGTCATGGTATTCTTCGACATAAATCACAAATCGTGTTTATTTTACAATGATTATTGGTTTATTTAATGCTACATGTACATGCACGTGTATAGTGGTATATATAACGAGCGTCGTGAACATTTCTGGAATTTTTCATGGCGTTTGTTTATGGCGTATATAAACGCGCTTTATTATTTCATACAGTTTCGGCCGACATCGGAACTGACACAATACCCTTGGTCTATACATGAGCGTACAGGTAATCGACATTTAAACGGATATGACGCTGAACATTAAATATTCAAATAACACACATACATGTACATGTACATAGCGACGTGACATCAATATGTTTTGTTTGTTAGCAGTCTCGATTACGTTTCCATTAATTCGTGCAGCGCGATCAACGTGATTTACATTAATTTATTATTTTTTCCCGGAAAAAATCTAAATGTGGGCCAATATGTAAAACATTTTAACACAAATCTATCATGCATTACTCCCATCACGTCAACAACATTGTATTATTTTGGAAACGTTCCATTTCGTTGATGGTTATCTCGACTGCGTTTGTTGCGTGACGGTTTACTCGACCGCGTTGTGATCAACGTGATCTACATTTATTTATTAGTTTTTTTTCCGGAAATATCTAAATGTGGGCCTATACATGTACCGTATGTAAAACATTTAACACTAATCAGAATGCATTACTCTCGTCACGCAAACAACATTGTATTATTTTGGAAACATTCCATTTCGTTGACGGTTATCTCTACTGCGTTTGTTGCGTTGACGGTCAACTTGACCGCGTTTGTTGCGTTGGCGGTCATGCCGATTTTTACATACTGCATGTACACATATCAATCAATTTTCAAATATGGGTGGAGTTACAGAAAATTATCTGGTGGTGGTGTGTGTGTGTGTTTTTTTTTTTAGCGGGACATTCAATTACCGTATATATTTTGTCCGGCATCGGCGTTTGAAATCAAATGGGTAAGCCATTATGTGTCGACTTGTGATTTGAATTGTTAATATTTTACGATGTACTTGTCAGTAGAAATGATAACGAATTTCGGAGAATACTGTAAATATATGTACAAAAGAACTTTTTATTATATGAGCTTTTGATGACTAGATATCGGCTTTCAAGAGAATACATTTAACTCACTTGTTGTCAGTCTTGCAAAAAAATTCAAATTATCGCTTCTAATAAAGAGCGTCCATGTTTACACCGAAATGTGGTATGTAATAAACTATTAAAGAGCGTTTAGATTATGATAGTTCGTACTCGTTTTCAATGTAAAACCACAAACGTATGTAGATATAGATCGATAATAAAACGGTGGACATTTGTGTGTTTTTTTTGCGATTTCTGTGACATAATAATTGATGGTGACTATATTAAAGTTTTCTTTTATAACCCGGAAATCTAGAAGAAAAAAAATTGTTTGTCTAATTTGGTATCTACTGCGTCGGACGGCGCTTGGATCTTCAAATGTACACTGTACATTGTTTTCAAATATTTGATGAAGACAAATAAATAATTGAATTGCAGTGATTTAATTCCGGTGAATAAAAACTGAAGTTAACAATATTATTCAACTTATATATCCTACAGTAAAAAGAAAGTTAATATTTATCATATGCTTGCCTCCACAATAGCGGATTAAACATTGTTGGTCTCTTCGAAGCACCATTGAATACGAATGATTTCGTTATTTCATCATCAATGAATAAAGTAACACCTGAACAAGACTTCATCGAGTGGTCACTAGCCAATCAAAACCGACGAAGTTATGACAGCACGTTTTCAATCGAGAATTCCGTTTGAGTCGCATGGTATCACTCTCCACTTTACCGAAGACACGCCCCGTATTGTATTTGCGTCTATTGACACCGCTGTCAATCATTCGCGGCATGCTTTTGATCCGGGGTCTGTTGGTTAAAGTGACAAATCACTGGTAACCAAATCTGAGCGCTGTTTGTTTTACATGTATTTCACAACACATGGATAATTAATATTCTAAATTATTTGCATCACTGTACATGTATATCCATGTGTCAATTACGAACGTGCGTGTAAATGTAGATGTGTGTTTTATCGTACCCTCACGAAGATTTCAAATGACATCGGACCCTTGGCGTACAGGTTATTGACCTTTATTAGGAGGTGACGCTGAATATTAAATATTCAAAGAATACACGTACATGTACATTGCGACGTGAACTCAAAGTTTTTTGTTTGTTAGAAATCTCAATTGCATCTCTATTAATTCGTGCAGCGCGATCTGCATTTATTTATTATTTTTTTCCAGAAAAATTCTAAATGTAAATGTAAAACATCACCAATAAATCATGCATCACCCAAGCCAAACACACGGTCACCGTCTCGATTGATTACAACACTTCGTTCTGTTTCCTATCAGAAAATTGTATGAAACTTAAATTGGTGGCCGTCGTTCATTTTCTCTTTTCAATTTAATGTTTTTTTAATAAAATGAGTTCATGTCTCAAAGTTCATGTTTACAATGTTATTCAATAATTATTATTACAGTTGATAAGCTATTCTCCCGATCTCGTTTGTTGCGTTGACGGTTATCTCGACCGCGTTTGTTGCGTTGGTGGTCGTGCCGACCGCGTTATGTTGCGTTGGCGGTTTCCTCGACCGCGTTGGAGTAACGTTACGACCGCGTTGGAGTAACGTTACGACCGCGTTGGACCAACGCGGTCGTAACGTTACTCCAACGCGGTCGTAACGCGGTCGGGAGGGCCATTACTTTTGAGAAGGTCTGTAGGTAATGGTTTCACACTAGAGTCACCCACACTGGAGATATGTATAGTACTCACTTACTAAGATAGGTCCAGATCTTTGTTCATCTGGAGACTTGACAAAGTAGGTAATGGTTTCACACTAGAGTCATCCACACTGGAGATATGTATAGTACTGACTTACTAAGATATGTCCAGATCTTTGTTCATCTGGAGACTTGACAAAGTAGGTAATGGTTTCACATTAGTCACCCACACTGGAGATCCATTGAAATGACTTCAATCTGCAGAATACATGTAGAGCTTTAAAAATAATGAAAATGAAAATAATATTAGCTAACTGATATCTAGAAATATATATATATATTCCTGATTAACCCTGTTGTTAATGGGTTCTCTCATTCAGTTATGAAATTACACATTGGAGTGATCTAATATTCCTTAGGAGGGATGTTTTTGGTAATAAAAATGCAGAAAACATATGTACCCTCTACCTGTGTATGCTGGTCTAGTGTTAGGTAGAGATGGGCGGTTTTGATTTTTTACGTTCGGTTTCGTTTTTTTTGGGAGAAAAAACCTCGGTTTCGGTTCGGTTTTCATTTTTTTTTTTTACTAGATAGTGAAATTATACTGAAATACATACAATTTGAGTATATACTTTCAAAGTAACCGTAATTAGAGTCAATAATGTCCCAATAACGTTGAATGTTTGAGGAAGGAACTGCGATCACCGATAAACAACGGGACAAAATGCCGACGCAAAATGAATCCAATCATGCCAATGCGATAAGATCATAAAGATGATACAATTCGGTATTTAAAAAAATAAACACCCCCATCTTCACTGTTCAATGTTCGTTCATCCCTTTCTGACATGTTAAAAAAAATATTTATCATATTATATGCATTATAGTATCTGAGAATTCAACCGCAAACAGCAAATTCACAAACAGTGGGCGTCCTTGACCTGACTGTGTAACAATTCTTGACACGTGCATGATTGACCCACATTCAATGACTGCGGTGTGATCGCTTTGATGTCTGTGATTGATGTTGCGACATAGTTTACAAGCTGCACATGGGTTGCCCAGATTACGTCACATCGGAATGTCCAGACGATCAAAGTGTTCATACCATTTACTTGGTTTAGTTTTCGACTGTCTGGCCACTGCAGGTTGCTGGTATTTGCATGCTCTGATACGACGTTTTTATGACATATTAAGCAGCGACATTTTTTGGGATTCCAACAAAAACAACTCACGAAAAGGTGTGATCAAGAAGCCAGGTGGTAATTAGTGGTAATCAGTAAGAGCTCACCTCTTGTTTATACAGCGTGATTAGTATTAACACTTGTTGTAAAAACATCTCATAAGATCTTTCCCGCAGTCAATCAGATGAATACTATTATCAGCGTGATTGTTATTCACATTCAATGTAAGCAAATCTCATAAGATCTTTCGCCGCATTCCAAAACATGAATAATTATACATACATAATATAAATATATATATAAAATACCATGTTTTCCCCATTTCCAACACACGGTACGAAACGACCAATTGATTTTTTACATGGTACGAAACGACCAAAGAATGCGGTACGAAACGACCAAACAATATGGTACGAAACGACCAGATGGTACGAAACGACCAAGTACGAAACGACCATGGTACGAAACGTCCTGTACCCTATTATAACAACACATATCTGAGACGAAATGGACACATTCCGATATAATATTTATCAGAGAGGCCGATAATTTGATAACAATATCAACTAATAAGTACCTGGGGAGGTATAATAAGTCGATTTAAGTGAAAAATAAACATATAAAAAAAAACGTAATGTCGGTTTGAGCAGAATCGCGTCGGTCAGTTTTCGGTTTATTGTCAAAAACCGAAACCGAGTTGTTTTCTCGGTTAACCGCCCATCACTAGTGTTAGGCCAAAAAAAATACATCTATGTTTCCAGTTACACTACCGACCTGCCGTAATTGAGGAATAAAAAATCAAATTAGGGGCCAAATTTTAGATGATGTGAGCAAAATGGACATTCTAAATGTATATTATCGATATATTGAAAGAAAATACTAATATTTTTTCAGGATCGTAATCCTTTACCACAATTTTACTGAGGAATATGTACATGTATGTGGAACTATGGATTATTAAAATGCCTTAATAATTAAATGGTAAACGAGTTTTCTGATTCTCAATGCAATAGACATGATTATGATACGCATTCCTGGGATACTATACATGAAATTATTTTGCCCTAGGTCATTGACATTCCCAAAGACCAGTCACTAAAGGAAGGTGCACATTGACACATTGTTAAAGGGGAAGGAAACCCTCAACAAATCAGGCCGTTAACATATTTAGTAAATCATCTTGGTGGGATAAAACACCTCTCATTTCTCAGTTATGCAGGATCTGTCTGTTCGGATTTTTATCCCAGACCCCTAATTGAGCAAAGAGCTCAATCTAAAAAACAAAATATAAAAAATAAGTTAAATAAAAATGTTTAAACATTCAAGATGTATGCGTCGTGCATATAGGGGCCTCAGGCCCCTAATGCACAAAGAGGCCGCAGACCCCTCTGACGCTGAATAAGGAGAGCCTGTTTCAGCTGGTTCTCATACATGCGATGCTCCCTATGGGAGACTCGCATATATAAGAGAATGAATTGGCACAGGATTTTCGAACAATTTCAAGTAGCTCCAGTCATGGAAGGACCGGATTAAGTGAATCGTGATATCATATCGTGAATGAGATATATATTGTATCATAGCAGGGGTGTAGTGTTGCAGCCTCAGAGATAACCTACGTGTACCTTTAACATCTTTCTTGGAGGCTCTGTGTAAATTGATGAGGTCCACAAGATGTTCAGGAAATTGATGACAAAAGTCCAAGTAGTTATCAGCGACGACACATGATGCAAGACATTGTAACGGCTTCAACTTCAGATGATTGTATTTCATAAGTAAATCTTCAGGAAGCCAGTCAAAGAAATTGTCCCCAACAGCATCACACATGTCGACATGAGCCCCATGTGATAACATCATGTCCAGGTTGTCCTCAAACTGGCTGGAATCATCGACCTCCTCCTGTTCACTGTGCCATTTCATCATCCTGATTAGAATGTTATCGCCGTAAGAATCTGCAAAGTTGACATCCAGCCCGTAACCGAGAAGAAATTTGAGCTGTGATCCATTGTATGAATTTTTTTCGAGCCATAAGTTCAGATCTGACTCTTTAGCACACTCTCTGTTAACTCTGCTGATAATTTTTTCACCGAATTGATGAATAACTTTGCAAGAATCTACATCAGACACGACAAGTGGCCAAAGAGTAGCACACAGTTTCACTCCAACATATGCCAAGGCTGAGTAAATCTCAGAGTGATGAGAACTTTTTTTGGGGTTCCTCGGTTGGTCAAGAATCGTTTGAACCATATCAGTCACAGCGGAAACCACATCGATGGCATCTTTTCTCGGAATCTCTGGGTACTTTTTCTCAAAAGCACAGTTTATTCTATTTACGAGCAAACATCCATGCTCAAGAATAAGACCCAAGTCATCCTTGATTAAGACAAGGCCGTATTTGACCAACCTGAGATGTGTAGCAGATGGAACCAATGTCTCATATAAAACATCCCAGATCTCATAACTAAATTGAATGAGAGCATCCATGAAGAGAGTGTTTCCCGGTCCCAATACACGCTCAATGATCAAAAATCGCTGTTTGTTGAAAACATCATGGTTCCATGCTAAAGTTTTCAGTTCGTCTAAAGTTCCAGGCTCCTGTGCTCCGCAGTAAACAATATCTGATACAGGAGTCGACTTCTTCCTGATTGGTTGGTTAGGATCACTGAATCTCATTTCCATGGCTTTAGTCCACCATTGCATGGCAAGTGTGAGGAAGTTTTCTTCCTGTTCGAAGCCATATATAGTAGCAAAAATATTATTTGGTTGAGCTCCTAAGAGTTCATAAGCACTAATTATCTCTTCATTAGAATGATTAGTGGTAGTAATAAAGTGCTCCAATAGATCATGGTTTTCTGATGCGGCGATACAATGTAGAATATCTGTCCGTCTATCGTCATCCCATTTATATTTTGCTCTGTAATTCAACAATAGACTCAGACATTCATGAATCTTTTTACGACACAAAATATAATCTCCAGAACTCAACCGTGCGAGGTAGTGTAGGGCGGTTTGTCCGTGTCCATCTTCTTCATTTATATCTGCACCATTTTCCAAAAGAAACCGGCACATATCTGGATACATAACAGATTCCATCAAACACGTCTTATCCATTAATGTTTCAGAAAACGCGAGACCATCACCACAGCCAACATGAAGTCCATTGACATTGACACCAAGGCTGACTAGATATTTCACCATCTGAATGTTTCCATACATACAAGCTGACATTATAGGATCCACACTCCTCCTCTCTTTTTCTCCATTTAAGTGTGAACCATAGTCTATCAAAGCAATTGCAGTTATATTTAGCCTGCTCTGTATCGCCACAGAAAGCGGTAACTTAACCCTATCTTTACTGTCACCAGTAATAATATTAGGAAGATTGACATCTGCATCACACTCGGAAACCAAGAAACGAACTAGTTTTAATACCATTTTCTCACGAAGTATCCAGTTAGAGTTTAAACAAGCAGTGATTGCAGTCTCACCGGAGGTATCGGGTTGATTCACGATGTACATCCTATCTTTCCTGGTCTCATTTCTAAGCCTTGATATTACTATCTCAGCTTCTCCTTTTCCAATCAATGACGTTATTGTGGTGTTAGTCAGCCCAGAGGCGATTCTCAAGGTCACTCCATCTGAAGGGTCAGCCATGGCTTATCTGTCTGCAAGATAAATAAAAGTGTTAATGAATGTAGCTCTACTTGGGGTGGTATTAATTTTATGCTGAACAGTCAATAGAATGTTAAAAAGAAGAAGGACATTCAAAAAGTTTTAGTAAAGGGCTTCTATTGTGTAACCACAGTGTGTAAGCCTGTACTCGAGGATTTGCCTTTCTTCGGAGAAATGCTGCTACTTTCTTCGGATATTCAAGCATTTTTGCCTTTTTAGACTGCGGTACCTTTGTCCAAACGACGTTTTCACCCTCTTAATTATAATATTTTCTTGCAGATCTTCTTTTCCCAATATCTAGATTGATGACTAAAGGTATATATCCAACAAAATTGGTCATTTGGAATAATGTTTCAAAGATATTCCTCATTTAGTTGGCAAATTTATCCAACCGGAGAGTAAAATGTGATCTTGGGAAGCCCCTTTAAATTCTTGCTGCACACTGAGTACATTCCAGTGTGAGAACAGTAGTCTTGTGTAGAGAAGTCGGTTGGAACACGTAGAACTAAATTGTGGTTCAGATAATCGATGTTTTAGGATGAACTTGACTGTACCACATTAGTCGATCGCATAGAAAAATTTGTAACCTTTTCGTCGATTAACTGTAACCATTAGTCGATATCGAAATTTTGTTTTTATCAATATTATAATTCAAATCGGCAGGTAACGCACTATATAAGGCATTGGTGCATGTGCACACAATGCCTGTGGTGTGCCTTAGTATGAATATGTACAAAAACATCCCTGGTTACAATGCATGGGTGTATTCGTCAATGCTGCATGTTTCTGTTTATTAGCGTATCCAGGACATCATAAATGAGGATTTTGATACACCATTGCAGTTCTATTGAATTTAGATTGCTAGGATATGTGGATCTCACCACAATTAATCTTTCCACAGCTGTGAATCAAATCATTATTAGCAGATATTTTCGACCAACCAGTGATTGAGCTGCAATGCAAATTATGAGGCATCTTTCTTCATCTTAATTTTGCATACTTTCAGTGATGAATTGCCTATATTCAAAACTGTTTTGTTGTCAAATCATAATGCACTGAAATTTATATTTACCCCATGATGTTGGCAATATATTCATGGTTATAAAAATGTTATTCACTTTGCATGTGCTTGTCATAATTTTCACAATTAAAGGCGAAAATGTATGTTCCCAGGTGTACATATTCTTCCCGACCCCTGGATCGATTTCAACAAAATTTGGTGTGGTGTCTCGGGGTACCCTGGTGAATATTATAGCGGCGTTATTTTTGTCATTTTAATTAAAAACAAATAATTTTTCAAATTTTTTAAATGTTAAATTAAGCAATAAGTTCTCTAACAAAAATAAAAAATTAAATTTAAAAAAAATGTAATTAATTTAAAAAAAAATTTTTTTAATTTAATATGACTATTTCTTCAAACCTATTGTCTCCAAGCATCCATAAACTCCTCCCACTAATTGATGTGTGGGGATAACTCCATTAAGGCTTCGATCGGATATCCAAATCATCGTCCGTTATGTACCAAACTCACCAGAATTCGGTCAGTGGAAAAAAAAGTACCTACCCTATATGCATGGGGTTGGGGTAAACATTATCAACAGTTGGAAATTTCATGCCTGACACAACATTAGTTGGAAAGAATACACCATACATAGGTTGAAATTGTTCTCTTTGTTTGAATTTCTAATCAGTAATTAGTGGGGAAAGGTACCATACATACACATGTATATATAAAACTGACACGCTATGCATACAGTGATTTAACTAGTAGTCCGTAATCGGTACAGTTTAACCGACAAAACATTCTAACGGATGCACACTCATTGACCCAGTTTAAGTAACATGGTGATATATTCCAGTGAGTGCTGAAGTGATGTAGATTTATAGACTAGGTATAATACTTGCAAAATAATACATTCATAATAAACCGATGATATGCCTGCAAACTTCACGGGTGGATAACCGAGCCCATGCACATTGGGGAACGACTGGTGCCTATATATTGACAATTTAAAGAATTGTTACACGATATATTTCCAATATTAGCCTAAGTAATTATAAATATTATCTGGTATAATCATATTAAATTAATTAATTAATTTATGTGCGTGCGCGTATGTGAGTGTGTGTAGAGACATGCAACAATTTATATTTAAAACAAAAATATCCATACACACACCAAATAACACCGATGGATGGATGGTATTTGGGATACTCTACCATTGTATTGTTATTTTTTTATCAAATTATAACTCGAAAGAATAAAAATTCAACATATCTGGTCATAGTTGTGCTCGCGTGGTGGAATAATTGACGACTATCGACAAGCAATGAAGCATATTGTGTCTATTGCCTGCATATCAAACAATTTTGCAATTTCCCCATTGACCGCAGTGCTGAATAAAATGCAAGAAAAGACAACGAATAAGACGAGTTAGAATAATACAATTGATGTGTGGTAAACCCATACATGTAGTGTATATTATACACAAACTTAGGACTGTAGACAATTGTGCCTTTCGCATAACCCAATTTGAAAATTTCCAAGCGACTAAAGTAGTACAGTGTCATTTGGCTTGTCTGCAAACAGAAGTACACTCAGCGACTAAAGTAGTACAGACAGGATAGCTACTGGTAGACCAATTCGTTTGCAAATTTTACTAAGTTCCTGACGTCAACACCAACCAAGCTTTAAAAACAATAAAGGGGATACATAGCGTTGTACTGAGAAATCATTTGTTCCTGGATAAAGTTAAGGTACATTGAGTTTGAGTAAATGTTATTGCCTATACGGGTGAAATATTAACATACAATCTGATAAATATGGGGTTTATTTGTACATTGTATAAATATATTAGAGATCTAGTATCTGTTATACAAGAGATATATCCTGCACATATCTATACCATTTCCATGGTCATAAAAAGGGAATTAGGGGTTACTGGGGGATTGCTTCCCTCATATGGTGGGCCTAGCTAGACTTGATAGATGTGTTCAGGCCTGTGCCATTTAAAATTAATTCAGGTGGGATCAATGCATATGAATTTTTATAAGCATAAATATGATCTATTTACGCTTAACCGCAAAAGATTTGTGCTAAAGCGTAAATGATTGGGATTAAGCGTAAATGATTTGCGCTTAAGCATAAATATTTGGGCTTAAGGGGGGGGGGTCAAGTGACCAATTTTGAATGTGGATTTCCATGCAGAGCAAAAGTTACAGAGTTGCACATACTTTTGAGTGTGACTTGATGTGGTATTGGAAACAACAGGTATTTATCTGGCGGGTCCGCTTGGAACTTGTTCCATTTTAATGTTAGTGTATTTATTTTTGAATTTTATATTTATTTTTCAAATGTAGGTCAAGTGATGTAATCCAGAAAAAAATTCTCAAAAATATATTTATTACAAAATTTTATAATTTACCAAGCGAAACCGCCAGATAAATACCTGATGTCTCCAATATCACATCAATTTAAGTCACACTCAGAAGTATACATGTATACAACTATAACTTTTGCACCGGAGATTTGCATGGAAATCCCTAGTCCAACAAATTAGACTATTCGGATTAAGATATATTTTAATATGTGGACATTTACGTGATCTTAATTCCTCATATAAGTATTAAGATAATCGTAAATGTCCAAATATTAAAATATATCTTAATCCGCAGTATAATTTGTTGGACTAGGAAATCCCCATTCAAAATTGTTCACTTTACCTCCCCCTTAAGCGCAAATGACAGAAGTTATTTGTGTTTAAGCACAAATATTTATAACGCTTAAGTGCAAATATTTGCACTTAACGTCTTAAGCGCAAATAATAATTCAATATTAATGAATAAATGTGAAAAGGGACTCCCATAGCTGGCAGCCATGTTTTTTAATGAATTTCGGAAAAAGTTGATGCATTTGAAGTTTGGATGACAGATTTGACCTGTATCAGTGTATGCTAATTGGTATGGTAACGGAAATTGTTGACGGACAACCCATGGCAATATCTCAAACTTGAGTTGAGCTCAATATTGTATACTATTAATATACCAATAACATAAAAATTTTAGGGCGTTATGGATTATTAATGGCCCGACACAGCCGACAGGAATGATTAACAGCCCGAGGGCTGTTAATCATTCCTGGCTCGGGCTGTTAATCATTCCTGGAGGGCCGTTAATAAACCAAGGCGCCAGACAAAATCGTGTTATTACTATTATTACCACAGAAGTTGGAATCACTGACTTTTATGCCACTTTTAGAGATTATCAGGGGAGTTATAAGCATTAACCCTATAATGCGTATAACTCCCCTGATAATCTCTAAAGGTGGCATAAAAGTCAGTGATTCCAACTTCTGTGATTATTACCACTCCGTCCTTGTGATCACGTGATCGGTGACTTCACTTAACTGGAAGCGGGCGGTGGACTTAAATGAAAAACAAAGCTTTGTTAACGCCCGCAGCCCGCTTCCGGTCAACTTTGCCTCAAAATTGTGAAATCTTATTATATGCGGGTAAAATACTGTTAATCTACTCGAGAACGCCCTCTAAAGTGGTAATAATAAATAATAAATCGGTGAACAGAATCATTTATTTTTTACATTGTTTACTCTATCCACAGTTACTGGACATAAAGTCCCAAATATAAGGTTTTTATCGAGTTTATAAATCGGTATCCCTATAAAGTAGACTTCTTTATAGGGATACCGATTTATAAACTCGATAAAAACCTTATTTTTGGGACTTTATGTCCAGTGAGGCTAATGGGGTCGTTGTCGTAATGTTTTATACATAGATGCACACCGTGTGCATTTATGTATACATAAATGCACACCAGTCTCGCGTAGTGTCATGTGACAGGGTCATTGTCGTAGTGTTTTCTACATAAATGGGATTAAATGCACACGTTTTGATATTTTTTGTAAGTTCATTTTCTTCCGTTCATCAACCAAACAACCATGCAGTTCTTTCCGTCCCTGTTTAATACCAAGAAAAATATGCGACCGATGACCAATCTTATTGCAGTTTCGATAATTGTGATAAAAGAATGCCTTTATCAGAACTTCGGAAGAAAAATAGTTATGAATTGAAGCAGACGGTAATTATTTACGGTAACGTTTCAATCTCGCGCCGACTGAGACTGGTGTGCATTTATGTACATAACTGCACACGGTGTGCATTTATGTATAAAACGTTACGACAACGACCCCATTAGCTCCAGTGAGCAATGTTCTGTGCTCTATCTTATCAAGTAGTACCGTAAACCGGGGTAACTTGAGACACCGGGGTGACTTGAGACAAAACAGGATGGTGCCATATTTCAGGCACTATAATCATTCTCTATTGTCCTTACATTCAAATAAATCTTATTTATTCCGATGACAGTTATATTTATTTGATAATAATCTATAAATAATGAGATGCAATTGAAAAAAAATGGGGCAACTGGTCTGAGAATTTCATTGATTTTTTTTCGCAAAAATTTGACCACTTGCAAACTTCCACTGCACCGCATACACCATGCGGACTATATGGAGATGAATATGACCAAGACTCCAGAAATATATATCTGATGTGTCAACAGATTGTCATTTTATGTATGTAGTTACATATTTTATGCTTTCTAAGAAAAACATGATTTTCGACATACTCGGGGTGACTTGAGACAGTCACCCCGGATATGACCTATACATGCTATATATGGCTACATGTGCTATTTGGTTGCTAACTACTACAGTATATCTCAGTTAATGCACATGATAAGTTGCACAAGTAAAATTGAATGATAATATCATTCAATTTTACTAAATCTACATGTAGCTGACTGACTGCAAGTACTACGATCACATGTTTATGGTTAGGGCTCATGTTGAATTAGGGTTAGAGCACCCTTTAGGGTCAAAGCCCACCCCCTCGATCACAGGTTTAGGGTTAGGGCTCATCTTTTATGGGCAAAGCGTATCCCCTCGATCACAGGATTAGAATATAACAGAGATACGAGTCTTGCATTGAGCCATGGATCCATAACGGAGATACGTGTCATGGAGCCATGGTGCCATAAAGCCACGAAGCAACAGCTACACGAATACATACATCACCGTTATGGCGCCATTACATAAACTTTCGTTATGGAGACATGGCTCCAAGACTCGTATCTCCTTTATGGAGCCATGGCTCCATGGATACAAGACTCGTATCTTCGTTATGTAGCCATGGACCATGGCTCCAAGACTTGTATCTCCGATAACCCTAACCATGTGATTGAGGTGGTGGGCATTGACCCTAAAGGGTGCCCTAACCCAAAAGGAAACCCTAAGCCTTTACCTAATTCAAGATGAGCCCTAAACCTAAACCTGTGATCGAGGGGATACGCTTTGCCCATAAAGGATGAGCCATAGCCTGTAATCGAGGGATAGAATTTCCCCATAGGGAAACCCTAAACCTGTGATCGAGGGGATGGGATTTGACCCTAAAGGGTGTCCTAACCCTAAAGCAAACCCTAACTCTTTCACTAGATCAACATGAGCCCTAACCATAAACCAGTGATCGAGGGGATACGCTTTGCCCATAAAGGATGAGCCCCTTTCCCTAAACCTGTGATTACGGTGGTTGGATTTGCCCTTACTCTCGGGATCCAAATAATAGTAGGGGGCGGAATAATAGTACAGGGGTGAAATTTCCTTTAAAATAAATAATAGTATGGGGGCGCAATAATAGTACAGGGGGGAAGTTTCGCAAATCAACACTAAGTATGGGTAAAAAATTGTGGTTAGTTTCATATGTTCTCATACAGAGATCATTGGAGAAAAATTGAACCTAATAATTGTTCAAAGTATTCAATTCATTTTGAACTAATACCAAGTGTCACCCACATTTTTGGATAATACATTGATGTTTAAAATGAATGGTTCCTTAGCCATAGTAGAATATTGGGAATTTTTTTCATGATTTTAGCTTTTAAAACTCTGATAAATTTAGCTTAGGTTTAAGCACATAAATTCATATTTTTTTACACATTTAGCTGAAATTTAATAAACGTAGGGTCCCAAATAAGCAGCGTACAGGGGGATTTCTCCTTGAAAATAGTTAAGTGTACGGGTACGCTTATTTGGATCCCGAGAGTAAAGTGTGAGCTCTAACCCTAAACCTGTGATCGAGAGGATACGCTTTGTCCATAAAGGATGAACCCTAACACTAAACCTGTGATCGAGGGGGTGAGATTTGACCCTAAAGGGTGCCCTAACGGTTAACCCTAAAGCAAACCATAACCCTTTCACTAGTTCAACATGAGCCCTATATTATAACCCTAAGCCTAAATTATTTGATGTAGCAATATGGAATTCATTAATATTTAAAAGAATGCTACTCCAGACTGAACTTTGACCTGTAGCAGGCTGAATGCATGGAAAGGGCTGGATGGATCTAATACGGTAGCGAATCAGTGATCTCGCTTATTGGTGGGGAAGCGTTCAGACAATAAGTTATACAAATGGTCTCTGTCTGTTTGTTGAAGTTGTTATCTGAGCATTTTCTTTGGCCACTGCTCGGCAATGAGTATTCAGTAAAGAAAGTGTTATTAAAAGCCACTTAAGCGCCATCCAGTTTGTTCTCTTATATATTTCTTGAAGTGTTTATAATAATCCTGAAATAATAGGTAAGGTATACTATTTGTTTTCTAAGATGACAAGCAGTACGAACATGCATTGCATTCTAATATCGACAAATGATTATTAATATACAGCCTGGATAGTGGTGTATAGCAAATATAGATTGCTAAAATCTAAATTATAATTCTTATTAAAGTAATCTTTCTCTGTTGCATCATTAATACATTATCTGTCTGTCCTACTATTGGAGTCAAATTGTGGCAGTGGAACAAGATGTTATATGAGTTTAGGAGGCATCTGTCTCAAGTCACCCCATTGCCGGGGATACTTGAGACACCCGTTCAGGCCATTATTTTTGCCATATACAATGCTACAACAGGTTAGAACTATTAGAGATCAATAGCTGAGAGGTTGTTTGAGAAGTGTCAAGTGGTCCAAAACATTTATTTCAAGTTAGCTTTAAGGACTTTGCTATTTAAACCCAATTTTCCCCAAATTTTATGGAGTCAAAATAAAGGTTTATGTTCACTTTTATTAGTGATCACAGTAACCAAACCCATGAATGCAACATTTTAAGAGTATAAGTCATGGTGGAGCATGTTAGAAAAAATAAATGTGAACTTTATAGAGGTTTTTAAAAATATTTTTTTCAAACCCTAATCCAACAAACACAAAGTCCATATCTATTAAAGAAAAAAATATGGGAATGTGTGCTGAACACTGTGAAGAATGATGAACATAAATATATTCATATTTACCAAGGATTCTTTGAAAAATATATTCAGAACCACTTGTTTGCAAATGTTAGATTAACTTTCTCAGTAATGCTGTCCAGAAGATGACACTTGATGGGTGGATTATGGGTCACCTTGTACCCAGTCTTTCTGGGATTGTTATCAGCCTGTGTGCCAGTCTGTGGCCACTGAACCATAAGGGATTAGTCCATGGTTGCTGACCTATTTAGTGGTTACAGGGTGGTCTGCTAAATTGAAGCTTAAGAAATTATTTTGTCAACTCACCACTGTCAATAGTTAACCAATCGCTGCCAGCTCTCAGTTAGAACTTAATAGACATGTTGGGGAAATAATTCTGGCATTTGTTAACAACTGGTTCTATGTAATGTTTTCAAAGAGCACTTGGTAAATATGAATATATTTTTATTGTTCATCATTCTTCACAGTATTCACTACACATTTCCATATCTTTTTCTTAGAAATTGATTTTGTTTTTGTTGGATTTGGGTTCGAAAAAAATATTTTTTAAATTAAAACCTCTATAAAGTTCACATTTTGTATTTCTTAGATAATCACCACTAATTATACTGTTAAAATGGTGCATCCATGTGTTTGGTTGCTGTGATTACCAATAAAAGTGAGCACAATCCATTATTTTGACTCCATCAAATTTGGGTTGAAATTGGGTTAATAGCAAAGTCCTTAAAATACCCTCAAAACTGTCTCAACTTCAAGTTACCCCGGTTTACGGTACGTCGTATTCGGACAATTCCAACAACTTTGAAAAATGTATGATTGCGTGGCATTTGTTCTCAATCAGCTGACGACAGAATATTACATACTCTCGAGATATGAAGAGTGAATGGTAGGCCTATATTTCTCTTAAAAGTGTGATTGATTGATCTTTTTCCTCGTAAATAAATTCAACAGGCGTGGAAATGTTTAAATAATAGAAACTTGGACTTTGCCGAAACGAAACGATTAAAAAACCGGTTGGGGGACCCGGGCAAAGCGGATCGCCCGGGCAAAGCGGATATCACATTTATTATTTCAATGCTTGCAAATTATTCGGATACTATCCTAATTTAGAATAAGTTAGTGTTCGTGTTGGGTTAGTTTTTATGCGTTTCTTCAGAGAACCAGTTTATCCATGGACGTCTATTAAATATATCATTGTCGCATGGTTTCTGGCAAAAAGACACCCAGGATCTCTTAAACTGTCAAAAAGACACCCAGGATCTCGTAAACTGTCAAAAAGACACACAGGATCTCAAAGTCTCGCCAAACAACGGGAATTTTGTTTAGTCGTCTGCTATTAATATTATGATAATTATTTGTTTGTGATCGGAGTGAAATATCAACGAAATTTAATTCGGCTTTGAGTTTGACTGATGTGTCCAGCGCAATTCCGCATCCTTGATAGTTGGACCAATATTTAACAGCAGACGACTAAACAAAATTCCCGTTCTTTGGTGAGACTTTGATATCCTGTGTGTCTTTTTGACAGTTTAAGAGATCCTGGGTGTCTTTTTGACATTTGTGCTTTCGAATGCAAAATGCAAAATACCGACTTTCCCCATTACAACATCCTGTGTGTCTTTTTGACAGTTTAAGAGATCCTGGGTGTCTTTTTGGCGGTTTAAGAGCTCCTGGGTGTCTTTTTGCCAGAAACCATGCGACAATGACCTATTCAGCGTATGGCCGATGGGGTCATTGTCACAAGGCTTCGGTCACATTCGTAGCCAGCTTTTTAAATCGATCACAAATGTAGCCAGCTTTTCAAGAACGCCGGCGATCACATTCGTAGCCAGCTTTTCTAATTCCATGCTTTATATGGCGCGAAATATGACGTCATCGCGTTCGTGACTAAAATATCGACGTCATGCTCCAAAACTGACTTCGTTTATCAACTTATATTGGAATATAATTCGAGCATCTAACGATATTGATCGGAAAAATTAGGTTATTAGTGAACTATAATATCAAATTAAAATTTATGTTGTTTTTCATTCATGAACTCAGAAAAATGAGACTAACCTAATCTTGTTCATTGAGGCTCGCATGAATATGAAAAGCTGGCTACAAATGTGATCGCCGTAGAAAAGCTGGCTACATTTGTGATCGATTTAAAAAGCTGGCTACGAATGTGACCGGAGCATTGTGACAATGACCCCATCAGCATCAGTGCGTCCACAAACATAATTGGTTCCTGCACTGTAATATCTGACATATCTACAGATACAGAAAGATAGGCTACAGATATATAGGCTACAGTATTTGATCGTGTACATATACTTGGAAAATAAAATATTATGCATCTAAAAGAGTTCCTGCTTAATGAAAAGAAACCCTGGGATTGCTATACCAGTAGGCTATACTAAAATTGTTTAATCCTGTAGAACATTTTCGTCGACATTAATGTTTTACGATTTTACAAATAATAGACTATATATATACAAGTGACTGGCATAGGCCTAGTCTATATTGATAGTTTAGACTTGAGTACCCCCCCCCCCCCCCCAGGAGCCTGTGATGCCGGTAGCGGTGATCGATCGACCAATCACCGGTTGTAAAAAGCGCGGGAAACCGGTAAATACCGCTTTGACGCAATCTGCGCAATTTATTTATAAATTCACCTATTGCAAGTCGAGGCGTTTCACGTTTCGCATTTTTGTCGTTGGTTAGTTCAGCAATTTCATGCACGGGGATCATCCATTCGTTAACAAATAAATAACAACTTATGAATGGCTTTTATGCGAAAACTTTCTGACGGGGAAGAACAATTAAATTGCCATTTTGAAATTTGTTGTCCAGTTTCTCAGAGAGGACATGTTTGCAAAAGAAAATAAATAGCGGTGATCTGTCATCGCGTCCATATGGGAGGCCAAATTCTATTATGATTAAGTATGATCCCATTATGTTTACAGGGGGGGGGGGGGGGCAAATTCACTTATAATAATTATTATTATTTGCGCTTAAAAGTGAAATTATTCGTACTTAATCACTATTAATTATGCTTAAAAACGTAAAACATTTTTGCCGATGGATTCAAATTTGTAATCCAATATAGCTGTTAGTGGCAATGTTTTATAACGAATTGGAACAAATGGTATGCTTCCATCTAGATGTCACCCCGAAGATCGATATGTAGTTTGGTGACGATCAGATGAGAGGTGTCGCCTGTGAGGTATGTAATTTGGCGGGATTAACACAAAGGCCCACGGCGGGTTTGCCGTAGTTAAGCCGACAAATGAGCATTGTGTGGCTCTGCGGTAACGTGATCCCTGTATTGACAAACCCGCAGGCGCTGACAGTTCTATTGAGGCTGCGGATATCCACACACGTGCATGCCTCATAAACCAACACATGCGCAGAGTGGAAATTGCGCATGACAATCAACATGTCTCATAAACCAACAAATTGCACATGGCTATTTTGTGTTATAATGTCGTATATAAAAAGGACTTGTTGTTACTTTTTTCCTGATATGGAAATAATAAAGAGCGTTTATATCTTTTCTGTGTGATTAACCAATAGAACAAATATAAATAGTTCTGCAACGAACGCCGCCCGTGCCTTTAATGTACTTTATTACTTATTAAATTATTTATATTAAACTATATATATTTTTATTTTCAGCTCAACGAAACAATGCCAAATTCCAAAAGAAAACATCTACTACAATCGTCTGAAAACATCCAAGCAATACCATATCCTTTCCAGATGTTGTTTCACTCTGTTGGATATTTCGGGATTAGGTGATCTCGGAAAGCGGTTCATTGTGCTAGAAAGTCGTGTCTTTCTTATCTCTACACACAACCCAGTTGCAATACTGTCGTGTCGTACATGTCTTCCGGATAAAGTTGACAAACTATCTGTTCTCGATGATATTGAATCCCATTCGCTGAGAGATGTACTCAAACGGGAGCAGACTAATAGTTGTGTTCACTGTACAGTCGGATATAAGTTGTGGTCAGAAAGTGATTTAGTGACGTTTGTGTCGCGTGAAGTTGACAATGAATATGAGGATGATGAAGATCCCATTCAACTGTCAACAGATCCGATATTTGCTGCAGTATATTCAGTAGTCCAAGTCTTCTCGTACTAAAACTAGCTAAGATTTTGGGATGGAGATGCTAGTGTTTAGTCCGAGTTCCAGGCCCATGCATTTCTATGACACGACTTAAGCGTTAGTGACCCGCTCAAATAAAACCACAATTATATGAAATAAAATATCACAATTGCTACAATAAACGGATAGTTTCCGCAGAAGACATGCTATTTGATCTGAAACCCACATCGGTTGTGAATTGAAAGCGGTAATTTAATGTGAAAAGAAACTTTTGCCGCAGTGTTTACATATTGTTTAAAGTATGCGAACTCAGTTGACCATGCGAACTGCGTTCGGCATTTTCCGGTGAAAATATTCCGTAGATTTTCAATCAACCACGCACGATGAATTCTCCATTGTAATCGTAATTATACGTGACAATAAATAAATAAATACATAGATTAAATACATATTGAAGATATAAATGTAATACATTAAATAAATTACGGGAATTATAACCATCTCACAGTTTAAAACAGTGTAAACACAATGGCCATTAGAATATCATGGGGGCCGCAATTTTGTTTGTATCGAAATTCGTCTCGGCCAAAACAAACACCGGACAATGCCGAAGTTCTTCGGAACCTGAGTTCGGCTTTCAGTTAAGTAAACAAACAGAAAAAACAACGATGTTTGTGGCAATCAACCGGAATATTCTATGTGTAATTTAACATTAAAGTTAGATTATTATACACCATTATGACCATAAGATGTCACTCTTTCCGATGTATATAGCATCATGTATTGCTTTGTTAGGTAAATCGAGTAAAATACACCACAGATTCCCGCCACAGATCCTGGGCGTAACTCGTGTCATAGAAATGCATGGGCCTGGAACTCGGACTAAACACTAGCATCTCCATCCCAAAATCTTAGCTAGTTTTAGTACGAGAAGACTTGGACTATCCAGGCGTGAGTTTTTGATGAGTTTCTGTAAGTTTTCGGCATCCTGATGATGTATCTCGTTGTAATATGGTACTTTCCAGAACCTCTTATCAGTGGATGGTTTGGAAAGAATTCCATTTGACGGTGAACATTTGTCGGTTCTGGATAGCTGGTTTCATCTGGAATGTTATATCCATAAGTGTTGTCAATAGAAGACAACACTTCGCCCAACAGTGCTCTCACATTTGGAGCTATTGTCTTACAGTTCAGGAGATATTTCATCAATGGACACGTTTTAATGACTAAACCGAAATCACAAAATAACAAAATAACTGAACAGATTATGATAATATATTCTACATGCTTTGTTCTCGTATAACAATCTTAATAGCGAGTTTGCGATTTCAAACGGGTACGGGTACCGGTACGGGTACTGGTAGCTACCCGTACCGGTACACGTTTTGAAATCGCAAACTGTTTTACGGGTAGAATTAAGCATATCGACGGGTAGTGTATGGTGAGCCAATTGCAGCACAATATATATGATATAGAGAAATTGTTATCCGCATTCGCTTTCTTGGCCGACGTTATACTTGCTGTTATGGTTATATGATGGACATCTGCGTGGATAATGTATTGCATTAACCAGGGACGAGGCGAAAGTGGAATGGGTTGGCGTCTTTCTTTGACTCATTTTGGTAACATTTTCAATAATTAGCTTTCATAAGTAATTTCCCAGACCGTTCGAGTGTCGTCTAGAACAGATGGAATTTTCTGACTGAGAAAATATGTTATGATAGCACAAATATACAATTACGCTAATTTAATAATCCAACCATTATTCGGTGTAAAATGTGTTGGTTTAGACCCAGGGTCCAAGAATGTCCTACATGCATGCACTTTTAGTCAGATATAAGACCGAAATTGCCCCTTATATTAGTTGGGGAATATTTAGTCATATAACTGGTAATGGGTTGGAATCTTTCGAAGGGTCGGGCAAGGGAATATTCATCCCATGAACTTGGATATTTGTCTGGGTCTAAATCCGGATGTAGGTAGAACAAGAGCTACACTGGGCGTGCAAAATACCCCCCTCTCTTGGGTCGGCGGAAACTGGTAAAAAAGGGGCATAACTCTGGTAAAAATTGGCGGACGGAACTCAAATTTGAACTTGACCTGTGTTTTGGTGGGAGAAAGTAAATTACCAAATTATCATTGAATCCGATAAGCTCTAGTAAAGTTATCATCCGGACAACAAATTTCAGGGATTTTCTAAGTCAAATTACGTCAAAAAAGGGGCCATAACTCTCGCAAAAATTATCTAGCTGTATTTCGATATATGTAATCCACAAAAAAACGGGTTTGGCGTATAAACATTCCAAAATCGAGTTATCATCCGGAAACCAAAAAACATAAGAAAAACATAATTTTCTGAGTCGAAAAAGGGGCATAACTCTAACAAAAATGGTCGGACAGAACCCAAGTTCGAACTTGACCTGTGTTTTGGTGGGAGAAAGTAATATACCAAATTTGGATTCATTCCGATAAACTATACTAAAGTTATCATCCGGACAACAAATTTCAAGGATTTTCTAAGTCAAAAAACGTCAAATAAGGGGCATAACTCCGGTGAAAATGGGCGGGCGGAACCCAAATTCGAACTTGAACTTACTTTTCGGCTAATAAATCAACATACCAAATTTTATTGAATTTGGTTCACTTTAACTAAAGTTATCATCCGGAAACCAGGTTAAAGGGTGTTTAATGGTACACTATTCATTATATGGTTCGAATAAAGAGCGTTTGCTTCACGTCTATGCGAAACAAAGAAAACAGCTAAAAGTCGCTCTGATGACGGTAAGATTGTGCGAGTATGAGGTGTGTATATCAGTATTTGGTGTCACTATCGGCCACTACAATATACAACAGTATTTGGGTTCAAATGCGCCATGCCCGTTCAAAAGTCAAATATCTATATTAAAATGAGAAATCAGTCACCACCACATAAGGTACAATAACTGAACGGTTGTATTCAATCGTGTAACACATTCACGGTGTACTTATGCCAATGCACAAAGGGTCGATAGGGGACGTGGCGAGAGGGTGGGGTGTATCACCCCAACTATTGTCAACAGTTGGATATTGCATATACCTAACACACCAAAACATACGTTGAAATTATTCTGTCATTCAGTTTGATTTTCCAAAAATGTATTAGTGGGGATTTTTTTTTATAGTTTTAGACCAACATTTGCAAATATTCCTACTTTTGGTAGAAAAACATTCGGGCTATATGGTCAACAGCAGGTTGGAAATATCCAACAAATGTAAAGCTTGAGGAAAGTCAATAATTTATCAATTTTCATGTTCAGATTTCAAAACGTTCTCACACCAGACCGAACCATGGTCGACCCGGTGTGCCCTGGTTTAACCACATTCAGTGGCTCGTCAATACTGATCATTAATTTGTGAAAAACAAACCAGGGCGTGAATTTGCCTGGTGTTAGACCACTAGATGTTATGATTTTGCGATTTCCAGGTTCATATCTACAAAACTGTTCTCGTACTGCATGGTCGGCAAGGTGGACCCCCCCCCCCCATCACAGGACTTCTGCAACAAGACTACTGATCCATTTAGAACAGTCCACAATAATATTCAGGACAGTGAAGGATCAGTTGGGGGGAATCAGAGCCCAACGGGGTGCACAATTTGACTTACGCACAAACCTCTGTTTGGTGTGGTTTAAGGGGGTGTATAGTTGGGAATTTGAAGGTGGACACACCTTCTCAACGCGGAGACCCCCTATAATTACGTCCCTGTGTCGAGACTGCGTATAGCACCGCCAACTCACTCTCTTAATCATAACATGTCATTACTTGAGTGAAGACAGTTGTCAGTAAACAAATCGGCGTTCCATAGTTATCTTAGTGTTAGAAGCCGCCTCGATACTTTGAACATAAAACATGGCTTAAATGACAAATGTATCAATGAGATTTGGCAATGAAATCGTGCAATAAATAGATTAATGCATAGCTGACTGTTATTTCGTAGAACTAATGTACTTTTGAGTGAGAAAACGTTAGCGAAAGACTACCAGTCAATGGGATACATCTACACGTTCCAAATCCCTATCGCTTTATGTGCTGCATTCAAAGTACGCAAATGACCGTGACGATTTTCACCGATCTACCTGGATCTACCGGTACCCGTACCCGTCCGACGGGTATCGCAAACTCGCTATTATATAGCACCGACATTTGCGCATTGAATAATGTTTCAATGTGATATCATTTAGTCATACATATACGTAAAACTAGAACAATTAAATTAAATACAGAAATCATTTTCTTTGATAATACTTTGTATAAAATTGAATTGTCGGCGCTATTATAATAAGATTGTGCATTTGATGTATGTAATTGTTTTCATTGATGTTCGTATATACTAAAAAAACAAAACAAAAAATATGATGACAACTTGAAAAAAAATAGTATCAAGTTTAAAAAAAATAAAATAATTAATGACAAACATATGTCTAAACCAGCCAAGTTTAACTTGTCGGTCCAAAGCCCGAATAAATAGTGATGGGACAAAAATGTTGTAGTTCGTTAATTACTCAATATATGGCATGCGCGAATGTAGCATAATCTTATTACAGCACCGACATTTGCGCATTGAATAATGTTTTTATGGAATGCGTTAATGTGTTATTAGGCACATGCGCAAATGTTTAGTTAGGCACTGCCCATTTGTCTGGTCCTAATCCGATTCACGCACGATGTGATCATAATTACCAACACGCGTCTTAGAAGACCACGCCCATGCCTGTTTGTGACAACATGTAATCCAATTCCGCACGACTTCGGCGCAATGCTCTTTTGAGCTGTCAATCACACTAACCGCCGTGCTCCTTTGTGGTATCTGAGGCAAATTACATATATATATATCATGAATTCCAGCGTGACGGAATCACCAAACTTTACGGAATTTCACGTTTCTGTGGCCTATAAAATCTAAAATTATGATCAGTAGGGTACCGCTTAAAATAAAAAACATTGTACATACTATACTAAGTTGTTTGGTTATATACAACTATATGTGTATTTAAGTATCATCTCACTCTGGGTCAAATTGTGTCCGTGACGGAATCACCAAAAAAGTGCCATCAATATGAGGGTAGGTCCGTACTATTGAAGAACCCTGCTCATTCAGCCAAGCTGACCTGGAAAAAGTTCCCTATTAGTAAAGTAGATACATTATACTTACAGAAAAAAGCCGCATTGTCACACACTTGTGTGTATATTACTAGTTAACTCGGTTTTGTTCGCCGTGACGGAATCACACAAAGGGCGTGACGGAATCACCGTGCGATTTTTTTTGGTATAGTTTTTTGTGTAACAAGTGCGGACATAGTCATAAAAGCATAAAACTTGGCACATGTGTATATTAGGTCCCACGTATTATTTTCAGATATGGGGGCAATCACGAAAATACTTTCCATGGCAACGGTTGCCATGCGACTGTTTTTACCTTAGAAACGGGTTGTTGGCAGGGGTTAAACCGTCATAGTACTAAAATATATGTGCAAAAAGGGGATACTATGGTAATTGAGGCAGATTGTGATATGGGAAATGTGACAAACATAACATTTCCACACATGCCTCACTATTAACATAGAATGACTCTTGAGCTGTTTGAAAATGATATTTTGGTTCATTTGATCTTATTTGGCAAAATCTGAAAATATGCGTTGACTGCGCATGCGCGCATCATTGATCCACAGTCACACAATATCTGGTGTTTAAGAGATTGTATAGTGAGGGCAATGACCATTCCAAAATATATTCATTGGATAGTAATAATGAAATACAGAAGAAGCAACAACATTCCCCGATGACATGCTAATGATGCAAATACCCATTCTCGGTATACATGGCCGCCTTTTCGTGGAATTCATGATATGCGCCTGTAGGTTACTGCAGGGTTTGCTGAAGGAAATTGTTGACTGACGCACGGACGGACACCAACCCACAGCAATAGCTCAAGCTAAGCTTGTCTTTGTCACGTTGAGCTAAAAGATACAAGAATTATTGGTACACAAAGTAAGACACAGATCTGGAGAAAGAAAACAAAATGGTATTTTTAAACGTGATGCACAATCCGTATATTATTTCGTTTCGTTTCGTTTTAAAGTACTCAGCTGAAGTACCGTACTGTCTTAATTTTTATAGACTGGTACCCTGTCCCAACTCCAGCTACTCGCCCGTAGGGACAGGGATAGGCTAAACAGAAAGTGGAATTTTGAATTGTGTTTCCGGTTTGTGAGACATTGTTTTAAAATAGAAAAGCACATTTCAACATCGGTACGTTTTTCTTAATTTAATAATACAAGACGCAATTATATAACTTTGACAACTACTCAATCAAATTGAATAGAGTGTTTTTCACAGGAATCGACTAACCCCGATCAACGGCAATAAGTTAAATAGTGCGAAATCATGTTTTTGTAGCTTGGATATTTGGAAACTCTGATGTCAACAAACACCCCCCGTAACAGGTTACATCAATTTTGTGTCGAAGTTTGCTGGCTCATGTCGCATTTTATTAACTAAATTCGTCGGAGATATATTTACGCTCATGTTGATACCAAAATTAACACAATGGGTCGATGTGATTTGCCTGGGTGGACCTTTTACCATAAATTGCCAAACTTGGCTATACCGTCCCATGATCTGACAAGTTGGTCAGTCTGTACTACATACATTTAAGGGGTTTATTTACATTAATGATAAAACAGGTATCTCCTTCACACATATATGTCAATATAAGTTGATGACGATAGTTTTATTTGTTCCAAATAAGTTTCGTGAGGTACTAGTAATCACACCCCCCCCCCCCCTCGTGCACGGTTACATCAACATTGAATAAGTTTGCTGCCTCATGTCTAATTTTTTTATTCCAATGTTTCGGCTATATTATTGTGGTCATTTTAGTACCAACATCATCTATATGAGGCAGATATATTTTGTTTGCGTGAGGTGTTTTGTGTCAAACGGGAAAATCTGAGTTGTCTGGGGAGCAACGGAGCCTGAGGGTTAATATTACTAGTGCATATTATTTGTTGTTGTCTGTATGTCAGTATGGCTATTCATGTTTGACCATACCAGTATATATTTTTTTTATAATAATTTTGAGTCTCAGCAAAATGTGTACTATATTGCATGTAAATAATTAAAAATAGTAGTAGATGAAAAAAATCATGTTGCTATTATAGCTTAGTTATAGCATAAGTACTAGTAATATGTTTAATATTTTGCAGAAATTGACCGTACACCAAGTTAAATATCAACGAGTGTCAGTACAAAGAGAAGAAATGTAAAAAGAAATCGGGATATCAGCACCCCGACCAAACACCACTCCGTGAGAAAAAAAGACAAAGTTTTTCTGTAAGTTTTCTGAAATGCATATCATATTTTAGTGGTTATTATTTTAAATACAATTTTATAATATATTTGGAATAAATGGCTAACAGCTCTGAAATCATACCTTTATCCTCATGACATTATGATCTATGAGTCTTGGTAAGGTGGTTATAACTCTTCTCAGCTCATCACCTAAAAATTAATAATAGTTTGTATGACATATTGAAAAAAGCATGTCTTGTACAGTACAGGCCTACTTGTACAGTAATGCCCTAAATAATCGACTCCTTAACCACAGCAGAATTATGGGTAATTTTTCAGGATTTAGTCGGAAATATGGCTTGCTGCCATTCATCAGATAGCTCTCGGTGAGAGTTTTCCACTGAATAGCAACAAGCCATATTTCCGACTAAATCCTGAAACATTTCCCATAATTCTGATGTGGCTAAAGAGTCAATTACTATACTACAGTAATGCTCTAAGTAATCGACTTCTTAACCACAGCAGAATTATGGGTAACTTTTCAGGATTTAGTCGGAAATATGGCTTGTTGTAATTCATCGGAAAGCTCACGGGGAGAACTTTCCGATGAATGGCAACGAGCCATATTTCCAACTAAATCCTGAAAAGTTACCCATAATTCTGCTGTGGTTAAGAAGTCGATTACTTAGAGCATTACTGTACAGTTTGAGGTCCCCCATACCTACCTTAATAAATACCCAGACCAAGCCCGGATTTAGTGTGTCTGACATTTGCAGAATCATGTCCCCAGAGAGTGAATTTATTGACACTGTCAGACACAGCAGGCTAGCATCACCAAATTCACCATTTGGGAACCTCATTCTGCTTAGGCCTCAACTGCTATGGGAGACCTAGGATCAGATTGAAATTCCCCAGTTGAAGTTGATAATGTTCACTCATTAGTCACCTCGATTATGCAAATTATTGTCTGCAAATTAGGGGGAAAAGAGTAACTGAACAGAAAAGTAACTAAAATCAATGTTAATTTGAGGCCATAGATACTGATACATGTACTTCCAGAAGATGAGGCCTAAACAGAATGAGGTTCCCAGAGGGTTAATTTGGTGATGCAGGGTAGCATCACTTAATTCACCCTCTGGGGACCTCATTCTGCAAATGTCTGACACACTATATCCAGGCTTGACCCTGATCCTAATATTTTTATTTGTCTACCAAATTTATAAATGACACCTGGACTATTTACCTCAAAATCTGCATAAGAATATTCTATTTCATTCTACATTACTCTCAGTAAATCAAGTACCAGTGCTACATTGTAAAAGTCAAAACTAATTGATGAGGATTAGAGTGCAAATCTTTAATCCTTTCATGACGGGAGCCGTACTGGTGCAGCATTAAAGACCCTGTTCCAAAGCATTCTCTTATATATGCGAGTCTCCCATAGGGCGCCTCGCATATATAAGAGAATGCATTGTCTTACAAGATCAAGGTAAATATTGTTTGGTCAAAGCATTCTCTTTTATAAGGGATCCTCACATTTATAAGAGAGTGCATTGGCACAGGGTGTTCACAAAATTTGAGGAAGCTCCAGTCATGGAAAGGTTAATACAGAAAAGATTTTTAATCAATAGAAAATAAGCAATTAATTTTCTGAAATAGGGACCCATTTTTTTTATTTGAGGCAATAGTTTCTATCAGAACAACATGGTATGCAGTTAACTAGGTTTATTTAATTTTAGGCTTGAAATTTAGAGGATATTACTTGGTTGGTTTGATATCAGGTCCGAAATCAGCCTGAGACTGAATGTCAAACACGTGCAGGGTCACTGTGTCACCAATAAAACATGTGCGGGGGTCACTGTCACAAACAAATAAATAAATTAATGTCAAATCTACCAAGTAATATCATATTTATTAATTAGATCGCCTCTTTGTAGCTGACAACTATTTCAAATGAGTGACATCACGCAAACAAAATATATCTGCCTCATATAGAGGATTTTGGTACTAAAATGACCACAATAATATAGCCGAAACATCGAAATAAAAAAATCAGACATGAGGCAGCAAACTTCTTCAATGTTGATGTAACCGTGCACGAGGGGGGGGGGGGGGTGTGATTACTAGTACCTCACGAAACTTATTTGGAACAAATAAAACTATCGTCATCAACTTATATTGACATATATGTGTGAAGGAGATACCTGTTTTATCATTAATGTAAATAAACCCCTTAAATGTATGTAGTACAGACTGACCAACTTGTCAGATCATGGGACGGTATAGCCAAGTTTGGCAATTTATGGTAAAAGGTCCACCCAGGCAAATCACATCGACCCATTGTGTTAATTTTGGTATCAACATGAGCGTAAATATATCCCCGACGAATTTAGTTAATAAAATGCGACATGAGCCAGCAAACTTCGACACAAAATTGATGTAACCTGTTACGGGGGGTGTTTGTTGACATCAGAGTTTCCAAATATCCAAGCTACAAAAACATGATTTCGCACTATTTAACTTATTGCCGTTGATCGGGGTTAGTCGATTCCTGTGAAAAACACTCTATTCAATTTGATTGAGTAGTTGTCAAAGTTATATAATTGCGTCTTGTATTATTAAATTAAGAAAAACGTACCGATGTTGAAATGTGCTTTTCTATTTTAAAACAATGTCTCACAAACCGGAAACACAATTCAAAATTCCACTTTCTGTTTAGCCTATCCCTGTCCCTACGGGCGAGTAGCTGGAGTTGGGACAGGGTACCTTTACCTTTACCTTTACCTTCTCTGTACATCCCTCCTGTGTCAGGAGAACCGTCCTTATGGGCGGACGTAACCAGTCTAAATTTTTACACCACGTGATGGATGTGCGAATTTCAGAAACAGCGAAGGTGTGTAAGGGAGGGCTTGTAAATAAGTAACACTTCTAAACAATATAATATTGTATTGAGGCTTTTGTAAAGAAAAAGTGGGTGAAAGACGAGTTACAAATAAATTATTAAAATACATTAGTCGTACATACTAAACACAGTTGTCAGGTCTGGCAAATGTGAGAATACAACTAGTACAATAGCTCAGCTGTATTCAGCTAACCTAGCTGTATTCAGCTATATATTATACTCTCAAACCGGCTGTTTTTCGATTATAAACTAGAAGCGCTAATTTGCACATCAAAATTAGGCTACCATATTCTCCGGTCAACCTCAACCAAATAAAAATCGTCGCTTGTGTTCTGACAAAAAGTGTTGCCTTTTGTCGACACGGCAATTCTGATTTTGTGTGAAAACTTACTACGGTGGTCGATGTCAGTAAATATTCTGGGGACTATTTTCTGCAAATACATTCATTAACTAACTTATAAAATAAAGATCAAATTCATCCCAAACACTCGTTTACTTAAATTCTTCCCGATGCTAAACCGGTAGGGGGCGTTAGAATGGTGTACCTATATCAAGTATTTAGAATTACATACCACTAGCGGTTTGTGAGCGATACTGGTAACTATTCATAACTGTATATACAGATATTGTGCGGCATATTGCAAATGTATGGCACAACATAGGGACAACTGAAATGAAAATGCGACTTATATAATTTCTGAAGTATTTCAAACATGAAGTCCTGGTCGTTAGCGAGTCAGAACTATTCAATCTGTTTTGGCGGGAAAATATATAATGTGTGAAAACTTACTAAACATAACATTGGTATTTGTATTTTCGCTATTCGACATACAAGTATGCGTTTCCGTATTTTTGGAGAGAATCAGCTCAAGCAGTGAGTGGAACTCGCTCGGTTAAACTCTGGCTAGAGAATATAGTAGAGATGTTCCCCTTTTTACCTGTTTTAACGCACCAACCAAACTGCGTTTTAGCAGCATCATATTGATACTTCCGGGAATGATTAAGATGTTCCATCTTCGGTGATAAATATTGTATTTAATGTATTTTTCAAGGTATTCCGCATTGCATAAGAGAGTTATTAACCGTTATGACCGACATCGACCGCCGTAGTAAGTTTTCACACATAATCACCATCGCCGTGCCGACAAAAGGCAACACTTTGTCAGAACACAAGGTTGAGGGTGGCCGGAGAATAGGGTAGACTAATTTTGATGCGCAAATTACGCTTCTAGTTTATTATCGAAAAACAGCCGGTTTGAGAGTATAATATATAGCTGAATACAGCTAGGTTAGCTGAATACAGCTATTGTAGCTGTATTCTCACATTTGCCAGACCTGGTTGTTGGAAACTTGTCAAAAAACCCGAAAGAGATGTCACCACCACTACTTATTAGCTCAACTTTACTTTGTAAAGTTTGAGCTATTGCCATGGCTTTGTCGTCCGTGTGTACGTGTGTACGTAAGGCGTCAACAATGCAGGCTACAGGTCGTACCTTTCGTCGGATCATTATGAAATTTGTCATAGCTGTTGACATCAACATTTAGACCAGAATATTTAATTTTGGGGTCATTCGGAAAAAAAACATGGCCGCCAGTGTCCATATTGGATTTCAAAATTCAATCCATTAGCACGGGCTACAGGCCGTACTGTTTGTCTGTTCTTCATGAAATTTGTCATGGATGTTAATATTGACATGTAGATTGGAACGAGTAATTTTGGGGTCATTCGGCCAAAAAACATGGCCGCCAGCAGCCATCTTGGATTTTACTCTTTGTATGACTAAATTCTTTAGCACGGGCTACAGGTCGTACTTTTAGTCTAATCATCATAAATTTTGTCAAGAATGTTAATAATGACATGTAGATGGGAACGAGTCATTTTGGGGTCATTCGGCCAAAAAACATGGCCGCCAGCAGCCATCCTGTATTTTACTCTTTGTATGACTAAATCCTTTAGCACGGGCTACAGGTCGTACCTTTAGTCTAATCATCATAAAATTTGTCATGGCTGTTGAAATTGGAATGTAGATGGGAACGAGTCATTTTGGGGTCATTCGGACAAAAAACATGGCCGCCAGCAGCCATCTTGGATTTCAAAATTTAATCCATTAGCACGGGCCACAGGTCGTACTGTTCGTCTGATCACCATGAAATTTGTCATGGATGATAATATTGACATATAGATGGGAACGAGTAATTTTGGGGTCATTCGGCCAATAAACATGGCCGCCAGCAGCCATCTTCGATTTTACTCTTTGTATGACTAAATTCTTTAGCACGGGCTGCAGGTCCAGCCCTGGCAATTCAGATTTGTTTGCTACGGCAGTAGAATGCCGTAGCCAATTTGATGTGCTTCGGCAGTGACTACGGCATTTTTACATCCTGTGAAAACATGTTGTTTAATTGCTGTTTTGTCAACATTTGTATGACTAATCATAAAACGTTTACAAGAAGATGTGTACTATCTATTTTTTTCCTGGAATATATAAATCGTTTATGTGATACCCACTAAGAGTAACCAGAACCACGGCCGTGGGATCGAATGACTATTGAATAATGACAGAACTTGCCATGCCCCGTTGTGAAATTAAATTATGCAGTTTCTTGAATGACGTTGCTTCAAAATGGCAAATTCCTTATTTCAAACTCTGTCACCAACCAGTATAATAAACCTGGACATGGATACATCATACCTGATTATCAGTCGTAAAGTTACGGGCACTTAGAGGATTGGAATAGCAAATAAAACAAATATGTTTATACAATTTAACACTCAACGGTAAATAATCATAATGCGCGAGAACTCGTGACAAAGTGTCAAACATCAAAGCACTTATCAGGAACCGGCAGTCAGAATATATCACTGACGCACGTCAATCATTAGTGTGAAGTCCCGCCTTCCCCCAAGTTGAAACGAATCGGCTCACTCGATTGGTTAAATTCAATTATCTGTCATCGTGAGCTACAAACATCTGCACTGATATTCAGGTATGATTTCTCTATGTCCAGTGTACAAGAGTTGCACCTTATTACAATTACTATTATATATGCAATTTAACCCACACCAGATGAAGGTAAAGAAGATAAAATTTATTTCATACGAAATAATTGATTAACATGCACAGAAATAATAAACACCGCAGTGCACCGATGTCAAAGATCAATGTTGTTCACTGTGAATCAGGCGAACTAAATTCAATTTGCAGAAGTTGCATGACGTCGAATGGTGTCAGTCCCCAAAATCCCTTGTAAATTGAGTTACAATAAATATGTTTGAACCAAACATACTTTAACGGAGTTTACTGACTTCAATAGATTGTCACATCACTGATCAGCAGCTGGCTGACCTATTTCCATCAATTAAACTCTGTTGTATTTGTATAACCACGTGCCCGTGTGTATATATGTCAAGGATGCGACAGTCACTCACGCGTAACGGTAAACCCACATCACTCATTGGTCTTTGACACATTGTGATCAGATCGCACGTGGGTACAGCGTTTTTGCTACAATGTTAACGCGTGTGTCCAGACTGGCTGCAATGCTACACCGTGACTAAAATACTATTTACTGAGCTGTACGGAGTGTACCAACTTTCTTGTAAAGCGCGGTGCACCTTCAAAGAAGCCGACATTGTCGATTATCCGGGATTGTTGAATTGACGCAGGGCTGCTAACATAACTTGGATTCAATTTCATGGTGAATTTGTCACTTACCTTCGAGTTCCCGGTAGTCGGTGGTCATCAGCTACATAACTGTTTTAATCGAGTTATTTCTTTTGTCATGCACGAATTTGACCATGGGTAAGATAAATTTAACTCTCGTTTTTGTAGTTTGACTTTTCATTGTTTTGAGTCTATTCACTTTCAACTTTTGATGGAATATTCAACTAGCTGAACGCCATACATGTCAGTGCTGGGTCCGCAATCCGCTACGGCAGTGTACTGCCGTAGTCGGAGCCGTTTACTTCAGCAAATCGCTTCGGCATTGCCGATTGCCGTAGCCAAATGCGAGGGCTGCAGGTCGTACCTTTAATCTGATCATCATAAAATTTGTCATGGATATTAACAATGACATGTAGATGGGAACGAGTAATTTTGGGGTCATTCGGCTAAAAAAACATGGTCGCCAGCAGCCATCTTGGATTTTACTCTTTGTATGACTAAATCCTTTAGCACGGGCTACAGGTCCTACTTTTAGTCTGATCATCATAAAATTTGTCATGGTTGTTGAAATTGGAATGTAGATGGGAACGAGTCATTTTGGGGTCATTCGGACAAAAAACATGGCCGCCAGCGGCCATATTGGGTTTAAAAATTTAATCCATTAGCACGGGCCACAGGTCGTACTGTTCTTCTGATCATCATGAAATTTGTCATGGATGATAATATAGACATGTAGATGGGAACGAGTAATTTTGGGGTCATTCGGCCCAAAAACATGGCCGCCAGCAGCCATCTTGGATTTTACTCTTTGTATGACTAAATCCTTTAGCACGGGCTACAGGTTGTACCTTTAGTCTGATCATCATGAAATTTGTCATGAATGTTAATAATGACATGTAGATGGGAATGAGTCATTTTGATGTCATTCGGCCGATACACATGGCCGCCAGCAGCCATCTTGGATTTTACTCTTTGTATGACTAAATCCTTTAGCACGGGCTACAGGTCGTACCTTTAGTCTGATCATCATAAAATTTGTCATGGTTGTTGAAATTGGAATGTAGATGGGAACGAGTCATTTTGGGGTCATTCGGACAAAAAACATGGCCGCCAGCGGCCATATTGGATTTAAAAATTTAATCCATTAGCACGGGCCACAGGTCGTACTGTTCTTCTGATCATCATGAAATTTGTCGTGGATGATAATATTGACATGTAGATGGGAATGAGTAATTTTGGGGTCATTCGGCCAAAAAACATGGCCGCCAGCAGCCATCTTGGATTTTACTCTTTGTATGACTAAATTCTTTAGCACGGGCTGCAGGTCGTACCTTTAGTCTGATCATCATAAAATGTGTCATGGATGTTAACAATGACATGTAGATGGGAACGGGTAATTTTGGGGTCATTCGGCCAAAAAACCTGGTCGCCAGCAGCCATCTTGGATTTTACTCTTTGTATGACTAAATCCTTTAGCACGGGCTACAGGTTGTACCTTTAGTCTGATCATCATGAAATTTGTCATGAATGTTAATAATGACATGTAGATGGGAACGAGTCATTTTTAGGTCATTCGGCCGAAAAACATGGCCGCCAGCAGCCATCTTGGATTTTACTCTTTGTATGACTAAATCCTTTAGCATGGGCTACAGGTCGTACCTTTAGTCTGATCATCATAAAATTTGTCATGGTTGTTGAAATTGGAATGTAGATGGGAACAAGTCATTTTGGGGTCATTCGGACAAAAAACATGGCCGCCAGTGGCCATCTTGGATTTAAAAATTTAATCCATTAGCACGGGCCACAGGTCGTACTGTTCGTCTGATGATCATGAAATTTGTCATGGATGATAATATTGACATGTAGATGGGAACGAGTAATTTTGGGGTCATTCGGCCCAAAAAATGGCCGCCAGCAGCCATCTTGGATTTTACTCTTTGTATGACTAAATTCTTTAGCGCGGGCTACATGTCATACCTTTAGTCTGATCATCATAAAATTTGTCATGAATGTTAATAATGACATGTAGATGGGAACGAGTCATTTTGGGATCATTCGGCCAAAAAACATGGCCGCCAGCAGCCATCTTGGATTTTACTCTTTGTATGACTAAATTCTTTAGCATGGGCTACAGGTCGTACCTTTAGTCTGATCGTCATAAAATTTGTCATGGATGTTAACGATGACATGTAGATGGGAACGACTCATTTTGGGGTCATTCGGCCGAAATCATGGCCGCCAGCAGCCATCTTGGATTTTACTTTTCTCTTCATGTCTATAAACATGTATTAGATATTCAACTTTCCACATTCCTAATGGCTCCATTGACTGTAATACATTAAATTATTCCCTTTCCAAGTTGAGCTACAGTGTCATTGACACTTTCATTAATATATAATTGACAATTATATTAATAAGTAGGGGTGGTGACATCTCTTTTCGGGTTTTTTGACAAGTTTCCAACAACTGTGATACTAAATGATAATTTGACAAACAAATAGCAATAAACCAAATAACATCAAAATTTAATACATATGATTAGTCCGCAAATCTGACTTTTATTATCAGAGCATAGCTCCATATTCGCGAGCGTCTAGCTCTGTTTGAATAGTTGGGTCCACAAACTAACATATGCAGGGAAGAATCCAGAGATTTTTTGGGGACACCTGTTCTGCATTTGAGAATGTTCCTATATAAATTGGGACATTAGCCATTTTATGACAAGAGCTGCACTAATGCGGCATTAAAGATCCTATGCCATTTCATTCTCTTATATATGCAAGTCTTCCGCATAAGAAAATGCACTGGCTTACAACGTCAAGATAAAGGCCAATGTATTCTCTTATATATGCGAGGCTCCTTAGATGGAAGACTCGCATATACCGTATAAGAGAATGCATTGGCATTGGCTAAATTTCAAGAAGCCCCAGTCATGAAAGGGTTAAAACATTCCTCACTGCACACTTGATTATGGAAATAAAGGCTCTATATCAACTGAATATTGATGATTTGCATTGCATGTTGTTGAATTATAATAGAAGATTTCCTTCAAAATATAGAAAATTCAGCTTTAATAAAGACTATTCACTTGCAATTTGGGGACATTTAGGCCTCCAGAGTTTGGGCGCCCAAACCTGTAACAGGTATCAAAACAGCCCTGGATCCTTCCCTGAACATATGATATGATATTCACACTCATTGACTCAAAGAAATGAAGAAAAATATCAAGGTTCGAATACCATTGTCAACTCAAAATACATTCAAAATTCAAATTATTAAGGGCTTTGTGGGCCCAATTTTTCCAAAATTTCCCAAAATTTTATAGAGTCCAAATAAAGGATTCTGTTCATGTATACTGTATTAGTAATAATAGAAACCTAGTCCAAAATTGACTATACATTGAATGGATATCTTCAGTATCCAGTAGATTTTCGACTAATAAAAACCATGCCGCCCATTGAATTGATGCAACATTTTAAGAGTATACTTGTACTTCATGGTGGATTATGTTAGAAATACAAAATGTGAACTTGATTGAGATTTAAAAAAATAAAATTTACAGGCAATGGTCCAAGAAAAACAAAGTCCATATCTAAGAATCAAATATGGGAATGTGTACTGAACGTTGTGATGAATGATGTACTACAATTTAGTACAAAAAAAATATTATATTTCTTGAGTGTTCTTTGATAAAATTACGTTGAACCGGTTGTTGACAAATGATATACTAACTTCATAATATGGTTGACTAAGAGGCAGCAGTTCATGGGTCAACCTTTCATGGCTGATGTCCAGTCTAGTGTGAATGGCTTTTACCAGTGTCAACTTCCACATGAGTGATTACCCTGAGTGAGTGGTGACCTACTTACTAGAATTAGTGTGGTGATCTGGTATGGGGTTTGATTGAGGTTTAGCATTCTATTGTCAACAGTCCAGAGCAGTTACAATGGCCAGCTTTTAACCCGTGCCTGCTACCACCCACATAGCCAATGTTTAAGCAAGTATATATAATTTGTCAACAACCTGTTCAAAGTAATTTTATCAAAGAACATTCAAGAAATATAATTTTTTTTTTGTAGTACATCATTCATCACAGTGTTCAGTACACATTCCCATATTTGATTCTTAGATATGGACTTTGTTTTTCTTGGACCATTGCCAATGTAAATATTATTTTTTTAAATCTCTATAAAGTTCACATTTTGTATTTCTAACATAATCCACCATGAAGTATACTCTTAAAATGTTGCATCAATGGGCAAGGTTTCTATTATTACTAATATACATGAACAGAATCCTTTATTTGGACTCTATAAAATTTTGGGAAATTTTGGAAAAATTGGGTCCACAAAGCCCTTAAAATCCGCAGTGCAGTAAATGGGAAATAATATTCTGTCAGAAGAAACAATTTTAATGGCAATTTAAAAAATGAATAGATAAATACACATTAGATATATAACCAGGGCCTGACCCAGCCCGTTTTCGACTCCTGTATAGGCCTACCGGGTTTGGGGACATTGAGTTTGGGCGCCCAAACAAATTGAAGGCAAAAAAATATATATAAATTTAAATTTAAAAAAAAAAATTCAGGTCCCAATTTATATTATAACAAGATACACAGCATTTATGTATTTATATATATTGACATAAGACATTTAAGTTTACAAAATGATTTAAGTTTAACAATTGGAATCATACTGTAAAGTATGTTTGGTTCTATCTAGCTTTCATCTGTGAAAACTTCAAATAGTTCAGGTTTGTTACCATTCAGCCTTCAGACTTTAGTATTTCAATCAAATTAAAGCGAAATTACACAATACAGTATAGGAACAGTGACAATTTGATCAAATCAACCTGGTTATCAGGTGGGATCTCATAATACCAAATGAATAATTAACGTAGAGATTAGTTCTAATTACTAGGCCCTAACATATATACCGGTATATCAATTGGAAACAAATAGAACAACACAACATAATTTTGAGAGTGTTTAACTACAAACCTAGAAATAAGAAATAATGAAAAATGTTGCAGGACTGTTCATTCTATCTTTTTCATCTCAGTCATACAGTGGGGCATATTATACATTATTAGATTATATTATGCATTATTATGATAATATATTAATCTGTTATCATTATGTGTGTTTGTTTAATTCTGTTAAAAACAATGTTATCTTGTAAGTTGAAATAAATATGTTGGTTCATTGTGTCTTTTCTTTTGTGTATAAATATAAATTGAGTTCATGTATTAAATGAATTTTGTTTTCTAGCTTAAGTGACTCTGGTCATATTAATAGCTACTGAAAGTATAAAAATTCTCTTTGGTTAAAAAATGAAATCATCCTTCAGATATGCCCAAGATCACTCTCAGAGCATTGAAATTTCAAAAATATTCCTTGGGCAGGGCCCTCGGACCTCCCCAAAGAGAGGGGCCACCCCTCTCATACTCTCCCCAGCTCCTGCCTTCTGCAGTCGGCGTGTCCCCAAATAAAACCTGGATCAGGCCCTGATAACTCAAGGGAATTTGGTATATAAAACTGTTCGTATAACTTCGATCCAGACAGTGATCCAGAGCAAATTAATATGAAAATTATTGTGCAAATTATTCAAACTGGCCCAAATGTAAAGCGGTGTAATAGGAAATGAGAAAATGTGTTAGACTGTGGAGTTTTTGTATGTTCAAATATGAAATACTCGTCAGAAGGGCGGGTGGGTGTGGAACAAATATTTAGTTTAAAATCTCGGCGTCTTTCACCCACAATCGCAAAACCGAGAATGGCAAAATTTGCGCTGTACCTAAAAATAGTAATAAACTGGTCATGGAGAACGGGGACCAAAATAGAGCGACAAACGCGCCCGTAGTCCCTCGCAAATTAAATGATTTTTTGTAAAAAATCAATCCAATATTCACACCCTGACCCTGTCACTGGTGCTAATGGGGTCATTGTCATAATGTTTTATACATAGATCCATACCAGTCTCACGTAGTGTCATTCACTCATTGTCGTAGTGTTTTCTAAATAAATCAATGCACACGTGTTGATATTTTTTGTAAGTTCATTTTCTTCCGTTCATCGATCAAACAACCATGCAGTACTTTCGGTCCCTGTTTAGTAACGGTACTATAAGATCAATATGTGACCGATGATCAATTTTATTGCAGTTTCGTCTTTGTGATAAAAGAATGCCAAGTTTATCAGAACTACGGAAGAATATATAGTCTGAATTGAAGCAGACGGCAATTATTGACGGCAACATTTCATTCTCGCGCCGACTGAGACTGGTGTGCATTTATGTATAAAACGTTACGACAACGACCCCATTAGCATCACTGGTGAATGGCGGTCGTACCATTGAAGATCCAATTTTTTGGGGGACACCTGTTTTTGGGCAATGATATGCCGAAGGCATATCCCGAAGACTTGAGCGAAGGAGGTTCGGGAGGGGTATCCCCCTGCTGATGGTGGGGTCTGGGGTTTCTCCCCCTGGAAATGTTTTGTCAATTTTGAAAATCCAATGCATTGAGAGCTAATCTAGGGCTCTCAGAGTCAGTATTTAGAATTTTACTGAGAGGTCAATTTGATCAAGTTTCTCAAGCGTAACTTTGGAAATTTTTATATATGTATGGATTTGAAATGCTTATAAGTTACATTCAGATATCTTTTGGTTCAGTGGATTATGATTATCTAGTTGGTGGAGCCAACTATTCAAACAGAGCTAAACGCTCTCTAATATGGAGCTTTGCTCTGATTATAAATGTCAGGTTTACGGACTAATGATGGGTCCGTGAAGATTCGGCTAAGTGAAGATTCGGCTGGGAAGATTCGGCTGAGAAAATTCGGCTGGTTGTATCGGCCGAATCTTCCTAGGTTTAGACCTATTTTGGGGAGGAATTTTAATAGTTTTACCGTTTTTTTTTACATATATATTATATGAGTACGAGATTATTTTATTTTTATAATAAAGAAAGTTTATTTGTATGTGTTTTCATGAATTGTGGAATTGTGGATAATATCACATGAATAAATCCAAGTTATTACTTTTATGATGTTTTTGTGCATGTTTATTTTACATACTTTATGAGATTATTCATAATAAAGAAAGTTTAATTGTATCTTTTGTGAGTTAAGTGGGCATATATTTTTAGTAGTTTTTACATGGATAAAGCATTATTACTTAAACATTGTGTGGTAAATCCCAATATCACATTCGGGAACTACCTTGTACTATATAAGAAATTACTATTAATAAGCATGCAAGGCGGAAAATTCTAATTATAAAAGAATGTTTGATAGTTTTTCACACTCAGTTCAGTTGGCACTAAGTGTGTTTGCATAACTGGCGACGGAGTATACAGAATCGTCCTTCGGATGCTGATATGAAATCAGTGAGAAATACTCGCTGTTTCTTTTTCCGTGTCTCTGAATGGTGTATGTTTGAACAATGTTCGAACGAACAACCACATAGCTGGTAAATACACTTTTAATTGATAACAAAAACTATATTAAGAAACGCTCTTTATTCATGACTTATCACGTAAATAAAAAATGAGATAATAAGAAACGCTTGTTATACAGGGTCCTACTAAACAACGAACACAAACAAACATAAATGAACACAGGTCCAAAAAGCGGAATAGAAGTGTGAAATTTTGTTTGTGTGTGCGTGTGGGTCCACTCTATGTGTATGTGGTGTTATTTCCAACTTTGATCACTTATTTTTTGAGTTAGCATTATTTGAATACAAAACTACTAAACAACGAACACAAACAAACATAAGATTAGTCATACTGCAAAGGTGTTTAATTAACTACGGCTTACTCTTTGCACATCTGTGTGTTGTTTTTACTGCAAGGCGATTGTCAGTTTTGTCACTGATGGCAATAAAAACACGGGAAACATCAGAGGTCGGCGGTATGTATGAATTCATGTATGAATGTGATCCGAAGTACGAACTATTGTTTCGCACATAGCCACACATACATATGGTTCTTTCTAAGTTTAATTTCGTCGTTCGATTTTCCACTTCTCCTCGATAGAGGATATTATGTTCGTTATTTTTATCAGTCGAAAAAGTTGCACATCAAATTTGTTCAACTACCATCTTAAGATTACTACAGGTAAGGTCAGTCCCTTCGTAGTTTAGACATCGAATTGCAGCGACATGAAGTTGAAAAAAATTTATGTAATTTGATCGGTGAAATTTGTTATTAGGGAAATTCTGTTACGTGTATCTACCGAAAATATTCGCTCCTTCTTCGGAAAATAATAAATACTAGTTTAGAGTGCACCTAACCTTTTTCCCAGGTTTGTCTGATACTGTGCGCGAGACATAGCTCCAAACCTCTTTTTGTTCCTATTCCTTTGAGGTTTTACAGTTGAAATTTAGTTTAGTGTAAACATATTTTATTCCAATCAAAATAATAACATATTTAAACATTTGACAAACATTTTACAGTAAGACAGAATAATATAAATAATCGATTGATTGGAAAGGGGATTAAACAATTAACGCATTAACCTAACTATTTAATTAGACGGTTATGATATCGTTGACATGTTTTAGTCGATAATACACTCCCCATTTGAGCCAAATAGACCAACTGAACGAAAATGGCACCATCCTTGATATTTCTGTGGCATACTACTACTTATGTCACATTATTGCCTCGTTAACATTCTGATATGTAAATATAAGAAATCAATTATTGTTTCGTTCATTTCCATGGTGTGTGAATGCTTGTGAAACTGGAAAATGTGAGAAGTGATTCTGTGCTTCACGCCATTTTCAGGCCTATATATGCATTCTTACCCATTAAATTGAAAGAGACAACCATTCGTTTCCCAAAATGGCAAAGAATAGTGACCACTCGCTCATATACAACATACAACATATTTCTTGATTAACTGCTGTCGAATTTAACCAAATAGGCCTACATAAAATGGAGGAAAAATTCAGGCTAGAGAGTTCTATCTCCATGTGCACTCTGATCCGGAATCGAGACGATGGTTTCGTAAGCAAAAGGGTTCTATCTCTAAACACATTTTTGTCTTTTATTATAAAACTGGCGAGTTTCTAGAACTGAGACTTCGGATATAATAATATTTTAGTTAGCTTTAACATTTTTAAAAATGACGACACACACTGAAAACTATTTACTTGGTAATTCCTGCGAAATTTCAACATAGATTTCCCAACAAAATGATAAATGTTGGATAGAACCATCTGATTCTCACACGACGATATATAAGCTCGATAAAAAGAGCAACTCAAATGTTTTGTTAAAACGCCGACCTCTGATGTTTCCCGTGTTTTATTGCCATCAGTGACAAAACTGATAATCACCTTGCAGTAAAAACAACTCACAGATGTGCAAAGAGTAAGCCGTAGTTAATTAACACCTTTGCAATACGGCTAATCTTATGTTCGTTTGTGTTCATTGTTTAGTAGCTTTGTATTCAAATAATGCTAATAAATAAAAAAATAAGTGATCAAAGTTGGAAATAACACCACATACACATAGAGTGGACCCACACGCACACACAAATCAAATTTCACCCTTCTATTCCGCTTTTTGGACCTGTGTTCGTTTATGTTCGTTTGTGTTCGTTTGTGTTCGTTGTTTAGTAGGACCGTACTACCGGTTATACATCGTCAATAAATTCTTTCATGAGATAGTAACCAAGATATAGAATCGACACTCATAGAAATAGAAACGCTATGCAATAACAGCAGGACAGCAAGAAGAAATTGCAATTTTTTACAATAAAGTAATAAACTTTTAATTTTCTATTAATGTTATGATTTTAAATTAATTTAATGTTTAATTATGGGTTTTCAAATAAAGAATAAATGTCAATTTCGTTCAGTTAAAAATTCAATATTGATATTTTGTATTGTCCGTTACACCTTCTATCAGCTTGTGTAAATATGTTACATATTTTTATACCCCCTTTTAAAAAAAAAGGGGGGTATACTGTTTTGCACCTGTCCGTCCGTCTGTCCGTCCGTGCGTCCTTGCGTCCGTCCGTACGTCCGTCCGATGTCTGTTCATGTCATAACTTGAACAGTAGTGCTCGGATCTCAATGAAATTTTGTATGGCTGTTCATTACTATGAGGGCATTCAATAGACGGTTCCATCATTTTGTTCGGATTTTCCATTCTAGAGTTATTCATCTTTGTTTATCTTGAAATGTTGGATTTTTGGTCTGTCTGGTGTCTGTTCATGTCATAACTTCAACATATGTTCACTACTATGAGGACATTAAAAAGAGGGTTCCATCGTTTTGTTCGGATTTTCCAATCTGGAGTTATTCATCTTTGTTTATCTGGAAATGTTGGCTTTTTGGTCCGTCTGGTGTCTGTTCATGTCGTAACTTCAACAGTTGTGCTGGGATCTCAATGAAATTTGGTGTGGATGTTCACTACTATGAGGACATTAAAAAGAGGGTTTCATTGTTTTGTTCGGATTTTCCATTCTAGAGTTATACATCTTTGTTTATCTGGAAATGTTGGCTTTTTCGTCCGTCTGGTGTCTGTTCATGTCGTAACTTCAACAGTTGTGCTGGGATCTCAATGAAATTTTGTATGGATGTTCACTACTATGAGGACATTCAATAGAGGGTTCCATTGTTCTGTTCTGCTTTTCCATTCTAGAGTTATTCATCTTTGTTTATCTGGAAATGTTGGTTGTTTGGTCCATCCAATGTCTGTTCAGCTCATAACTTGAACAGTAATGCTCGGATCTCAATGAAATTTTGTATGGATGTTCACCACTATGAGGACATTTAATGGCACATTCAAATGTTTGTTATGTTTTTATTGTTCTATAGTTACTCATCTTTGTTTATATGAAAATGCTGGTGTTTGGGTCCATCTGTCTGAGTATAGCCCTCATAAGTTATAGATATGCCCACACGAGGCGGTATGCCACGAGGGGTATGTGCACACCAGACGACAGTCCATCTCTTGTTTATTAATTTATTCATCTGATAAAGTGTGTTATCACGACAACTGAGTTAATCAAGACCCTTGTAAATGATCCCACAATCGTTTCAATTAGTTGTTGTTGTTACAACTAAATGATCTTTCAATAAGACAATGAACAAGCTGTCAACAAGCCACAACACCTGCACTAATTAACTAGATCAATAGATTGGCCGAATCTTCCCAGCCGAATCTTCTCAACCGAATCTTCCCGCGACAGAAAAATACCGAGCCGAATCTTCCCGCGACCGAATCTTCCCGTTTCCACTAATGATTATCCTGCTTGAAATGAGACTGTTATCATTCCAATTCATATAATTGGCTATTTTCTAAAATTCAATCGAGAGACACATACATAATGTACGGTACTAGTAGTAAAGAAATAATGTCTATTAAGTTAGTAATTACTCTATCATGTCTATGTTAAGTATTCATTTGGTATTTGAGATCCCACCTGATAACCAGGTTGATTTGATCAAATTGTCACTGTTCCTGTACTGTATTGTGTAATTTCACTTTAATTTGATTGAAATACTGAAGTCTTAAGGCTGAATGATAACAAACCTGAACTCAAACTATTTGAAGTTTTCACAGATGAAAAGCTAGATAAAGCCAAACATACTTTACAGTATGATTCCAACTGTTAAATTTAAATCTTTTTGTAAACTTAAATGTCTTATGTCAATATATCTTTCTAATATATATTTTGGGACTTCTGTCTGTCTGTCTGTTAGCTATGGCCGGGAAAACTGCCAGACGGATTTTGACGAAATTTGATACCTAGGGATAATTTTATCCACGGAGTTTTTTGGAGTGGTCAAATCGTTACCCCGACCTGACCTTGACCTTCAAAATGGTCAATTCAAGGTCAAATCAGGTTAACGGACGGATTTCGACGAAATTTGATACCTAGGGGTACTTTTGTCCGGGGAGTGTTTTGGATGGGTCAAATCGTTACCCCGACCTGACCTTGACCTTCAAAATTGTCAATTCAAGGTCAAATCGTGAATTTTGACGGGATCTCGACGAAATTTGATACCTAGGGTTACTTTTGGCCAGGGAGTGTTTTAGACAGGTCAAATTGTGACCCCGACCTGACCTTGACCTTAAAAAAAATTCAAGGTCAAATCGGGTAAACGGACGGATTTCGACGAAATTTGATACCTAGGGTGACTTTTGTCCGGGGAGTGTTTTGGACGGGTCAAGTCGTGACCCTGACCTTGACCTTCAAAATGGTCAATTCAAGGTCAAATCGGGTGAAACCGGACAGATTTCGACGGGTACTTTTGGGTACTTTTGTCCGGGGAGTGTTTTGGACGGGTCAAATCGTTACCCTGACCTGACCTTGACCTTCAAAATGGTCAATTCAAGGTCAAATCGTGCAATTCGCCGAAAAGCAAAGGGGAAACAGCCCGGACGAAGTCGGGTCCACCAGCTAGTATAAATATATATATATATCTTGTTATGATATGAATCTGGACCTGAATTAAAAGAAATATTTTTTTTTTGGGGCGCCTGGAGTTTGGGCGCCCAAACCGGTAAAAGGTATGAAAAACTACCTGGATATGTCCCTGGGCCATACCCAGTTTTTCCAGGAAGCGGGTTCGTCAATTGATGCCGAAGTCATCTCCGAGTTACGTAGCACGTGGTCCCCTGCCGCTGGTGGAGATGCGACGATTTTGTTTGTTGATTTGCAGTCACAGGACCCTGGGGAAAATTACTAAAATACCAATATAGACTATACAGTATACCAATGGCAGTGTAAAGGTTCCAATCATCGATTATGGCTAAAACCACACCCAAATATCAAAACCCTACAAATTCTGGAAATCGATAATTGCAACCAAAATATCCCCTGGATATTCCCTTTCATTTAACATGTAACTCAGCGTAATCAAAAGAAGTGAAGTCGAGATATGATATCTGAAAGTACCGAATTCTACCGACCAAATTGGCTCATCATTCTCCCTGTCCACCGAAAGCTCTTTGACACTGTTATAAAATCAAAATTTTCGAGCATTAAATTGTCGCGAGCATGTACTTTTAATCCATTGGCACACTCTACAGCTCGTATTTATGGTCGGATCATTTTTAAATTTTGCAGCCACGTTTGTGATTATCTGTAGATTTGAGCTATCAAATTTTCAATGAAAAACATGGCCGCCAGCAGCCATCTTGCATGACTAAACCTTTGGCACACCCTACAAACCACATCCATCATCTCATCATCACAAAACTTCATATGCTTCTTCGGGGTGACCTCTAGATCGGAGCCTCCTATTTTGACCGAAATTTGTTGAAAAACATGGCCGCCAGTGGCCATCTTGGAATTTACTCTTTGTATGACTTAATACTTTGGTACACCCTGGTCACATCTCTCATCTGATCGTCACCAAACTTCATATGGATCTCCGGGTTGACCTCTAGTTTACTTTCTTTCTTCTTTATCATTCTATTTATTGCTCAGCAAAAAAATAACTCCTTCCCATGTTGAGCTACACTTTCATTATTTTGTTTAATACTCACTGATATATTGTGCAGTAGCTTCGATGTGAAAATGTAAACAAATGTACTTAGATTGTGTTACCGGAAGTTGAGTTCAAGGATCTCCAGTGTGTTTGGTGGGGGTAACAATATGCGACCACAGAAGGTTCCACCTTTCCATGATGTCACAATTACAAGTTTAATTGTTAAATTGTTGCAAAGTTATCAAAAGCAATTGTCATATTTTTATCACAAATGTACTTTCGAACAAGGTCAGGTGTGAATGGAGTAAACTGTTCTGATTGGATAGAATATACATCAGCCGCTCAACGATGAACAATATAGTTCCAATAATTCATGGAATTACGACCTATATTTACCTTTGGATTAGATTAGATTTTATTTGAGGACTAGAAGATACATCTAGAAATATTTGAGACAAAAAGAGTTTAACAATAATGTATAATGTACATAGCAGTTTCACATGTCGAGCATCCGCATGACAAAATGCGATCACCATAAAGTGATTATTGGCATGATATGGCATCTACGCATGCGCAGAGCTATAATATCTCTCATTTAATAACCGGAATCCGGAATGAAATAGAATATGGGGACGAACTGTGCAAGTTAAAAAATGCCTATGTATTCTCCACTCCCTCCGCCTCGACATGAATGCTCTAAAGTACACTGTTATACCCACACCATTGATAACTATGTTTGCCTACACATATTAATTGATTATGAACAAGATATAAAAAAGAGAAACTCAGATTTTTTATGAGTAGTCATCAAAAGTTGTGTTTATTTCAGACAGAGAATGTCTGCTCATTGATCACCCTTTCTCTGATGCGGGTTCTAGCAGCTCTCTTCTGCATACTGCATGCTGTCACTGCCAACCAGGAGGTGTCTCCGAAGCTCAAGTCCTCCTGTAAAGAAAATGAAAGTCTTCCGAAGAAATTCTCCAAAGCGGAGCTGAAAAAGAATCTTACTCCCATGCAGTACCATGTCACACAGGAGAAGGGAACCGAGAAGTATATATTCCTCTTAAACTAAATTTTATTATTTAACCTGTCATACCCCATTTTTATAAAAAAAGGGAGGTATACTGTTTTGCACCTGTCTGTTGAGGTCATAACTTGAACAGTAGTCCTCGGATCTCAATGAATTTTGTATGGATGTTAACTACTATGGGGACATTCGATAGAGGATTCAATCTTTTTGTTCGGGTTTTCCATTCTAGAGTTATTCATCTTTGTTTATCTGGAAATGTTGGCTTTTTGGTCCGCCCGATCTCTGTTCAGGTCATAACTTGAACAGTAGTCATCGGATCTCAATGAAATTTGGATGTTCAACACTATGAGGACATTTAATGGCGTGTTCAACCATTTTGTTTTTGTTTTTCTTTCTATAGTTATTCATCTTTGAGTATATGAAAATGCTGATTTTTGGCTCCATCTTGCTGTGTATATCAGTCATAGGTTATAGATATGCCCACACTAGGCAGTATGCCACAAGGGGGTATGCACCTGATGACAGTCCATCTCTTGTTAGTTGTGCACATGTAGTCTGAGTTCTTCTAATGTTTTGCTTGAGACACACCTTTTGATCAAGATGAGGGTTGAGCAAAGCCTGATTTCCCCATACTGTATGTTGCTCACACATTGACTGATACAGTTAGTGCTGACACGGTTGATCTATTTTTTAGCATGTTAACCGCGATGTGTAACCAGACCTTAACCGGATATCCGCTATTTTCAACCTATCACTTAACAGTCATTATTTACACGATATATGTTCCAAAATATCACCTTAATTTTGTCTATGGCAAACTCATGTAATCTTTACACAGACAAAGCTTGTATTAAACGAATGTAAATCACCAAACATGAACGATAATAAGCCACGTGTTGACAACGTGACATGATACAGTGAACTAAAATCCAGTGTATATAAATAGACATGTCATGCTTGACCTGTTTGTATTAGAGTTGCGACTGCTACCTGACTTGTTATCGTTCACTTTTAGGAAGAATATTGTGTGACCTATATAACTTTTTGTACATGCAAGTCGCAGCAGCTTACCTTTGTCATTATAGCTATTGCGGGACTGGGATATTGGCAAATATTAGGTCATGTGACTCAGATATTCTAAGGCTTAAAAAAAAATACCTGTGTTTCTGCTAACCTGACTGACCCATGTCCGAAACCGCTGACTGTCATAATTTTGTGCTGATTTTATAAAAAAAATATTTTTGTTTTTGTTTTTAATTATAATAAATATAATGTCTATACAAAAACATAATAAACCTACATGAAGGTGTGTCGATGATTTGTAATAGACTAGAATGCTATTTAAAAAAAAACTGTTCACCCAAAATAAGTTGTGAACAGTTCAAATAGCATACATTCTCAGGGCAAGAAAGTTTTTGAAAACTAGCCATATTATCCACCCGGCTATTTCTAATTCTGTTGTTTCAATAATGTCTACATGTATCTAATTAATATACACACCAAAAAGATAAAAAAATTTGCATATATCTTTGCCGATGACTCAGTGCACGTGTTTCTCTGGACATCTTAACATCAAAGATGATGTCATGCATCTTTGATGTTAAACCTCTGGAGCCAGACTTTGTAACTTGCAATTCAAGGAAGACTTTGGATTTTGCACCTGATTTTGACTTTGAATGCACTTAATTTTGACATATACCTCTTTGAGTCAATAAAGCTTGTGGCAAACTTGATAAAGTACATGTGTTTAAGAGCTACTGTTGGCAGTTTCGCACCGTTTAAGGACCTGAATATGTTAGTTTTTGTTGTTGGCATCTCGTGTATGTATGACATAGCAGTTAACCAATTGATCGTACTTCAACCGGTTGCCGATGGTAGTCAGTTGTCAACCGGATCCGTTTCAGCACTCGATACAGTGGCACTGAGCTTTTAGTATGAAATACTCAAAAGATGAATATGTATAATATCCGGTTATTGCGGCACATTAACTGTGAATAACAGTAATATACAAATTGTTTGACAAATTTGATTCATATGTTGCCTCAGGTTCATTAACATGTTGATTGCCAGTAGCCCTATAGTGTATCTTTCCAGGGTGCCAACCATCTTATCAGCCTCAGACCCCAAAAACTAAGCATATTTGGGTTTGGATCACATATATACATACCATAAATGAACTACTACATGTAGGTAGCTGGTAGTTGACATCCATTAACACCATCTCATGGTATTTTACTGGGTGCCGACAAGGAGTTCTCTCATAGCCACACTTTGCTATGATTTTCTCATGAGTATTTTGTCACATGTTCATGTTAGATACCTTAATCATAAACATGTGCTGATTTGGCATTCTTGATTAGCCTACACTGGTTCTTACTGAGATTAATCATCGAACAGTTAACACATCAAATTTTACATGTATGCTCATGAATTGGTGTCTACAAATTCGTAAACATCAACTCGTTTTTATGAAATTGTGACAAACATTATAGATCTTCGATATATACTTCTGCTGCCTATTGCTTATGCTGAAAATGTTAATGTTTTGCCTTTGTTGGTACGATATGAGGAAACTACAAGATCATATGCAAGTTCAGAAATACCAGTAAGATAGATAGGTACAGTATATCTGAAATATTGATGTTCCTATTCCCATATTCTCCTCTAGGGCCTTCACTGGTAAATACACAAACACATATGATGAGGGAGTGTACACCTGTGTGGTTTGTGGATACTCTTTGTTCTCACATGAGTCTAAATACAACTCAAACTCTGGATGGCCAGCATTCTATGATGTCGTGGACAAAGAACACATAGTAGTCAAGGAAGATATATCACATGGTAAGCTGCCTGATTTATTTAAGTCCAAGCCTGCAAATAGCGTGTCTGTCATTTGCAGAATGAGGTCCCCAGAGGGTGAATTTAGTGATGCTATCCCGCACAGCGAGCTAGCATCACCAAATTCACCCTCTGGAGACCTCATTCTGCTTTGGCTTTATCTCCTGGGAAGTATCTATAGTATCAAATTAAGATTGTTTTTAGTTACATTTCCCTTCTTGGAAGTTTCTATATCCCCTAATTTGCAGAAGATAAAATTCATAATTGAGGTACCAAATAGGTGAACATCACCAAATTCAACTGGGGAACTTCAACCTGATCCTAGGTCTGCCATATCAGTTGAGGGCCTAAGCAGAATGAGGTCCCCAGAGGGTGAATTTAGTGATGCTAGCCCGCCATGCGGGATAGCGTCAATAAATTCACCCTCTGGGGATCTCATTCTGCAAATGACAGACACGCTATTTGCAGGCTTGTTTAAGTCATAAAACCAGCTGGCTGAATATCTTGTAACATTAGTTGCAGGGTTCAAGATCAGTGTTTAATCCTTTCTATGCTAATTGGATTCTCCCATTCAGTTATAAAAGTATACATTGGAATGGCCTATTATTCATTTAGAGGGGTGCTCAGTTAATAAAAGCAGATGTAAGAGCATAAATAGCCAGAAATAATGAAAAACTCTATTTTTCTCCCGACAGGTAAACAGATGTTGTGTTGAATATGGAGACTCCCAATCATCCTCATATATTTTGGCATTCTTGATAACTCTTTCATTCGAAGTACATTGTTGCTGTACTGATTATGGTAGATCCTTTCGGTGTCGACATTCCAACCCATGTTCAGACTGATCTGCAGCTCAACTCTCATTGAAAGAGTTCCTTTTTAAAGACGTCTCTGTAGCTAAGGCAGTTAGCTTGTAGATACCATCATCGCGGTCGGGCTAGATGAAGCAGGTTTGAGCACAATTATCATCTGAGTTAAGAGACATCCCAATGTTCCATTCCAATTGTAACATAGCCATCTTGATGAATTTGTTCAATCACATTGAAGCATTGAACACTCATACCAAGCCAGTTTAAATTTTTTTTTTTAGAGTTTTTCGGTTCGAAATTCAATTCGATCAAAAACCCACTATTTGCAGGGGCCTAATATCGAATATGAATTATTTTAAGATATGGCTAAATATAAAATAAAACGTCCACGGCAGAACAACCAAGTATTTTTCTCAATGTAGAGTTATCCTTCGTGGCTACGAACGATAACTGTGCATTGCTATCGAATCGCCAAAATAGGACTTAGTTTCGTATTTTGAAAGAATTTAACAACAATTTTTAATATTTGCTGTATACTTTTATTGTATTAACATGGACATCTACACAGGGATGTGGCTAGAGGGTCTCCGCTGGGGGGGGGTGTCCACCTTAGGAATTTCCAACTGCACCCCCCCCCCCCTTGAGTCACACCAACACAACTTTTTGCTTAATTCCATTTGCACCCCCCCCCCCCCCCCCCCCTTGTACCTCATGCTCAGGCCTAATTTCCTATATATTCATAATTCCAGACAAATGCACACAGCTACCGACAACAGACCAGGAAACACCGGGCCGACCATGGTTGTTCGGCCCGGTGTGAGAAAATTTTGAAAACTATACAAGAAAATCGCAAATCCTAGCATCTAGACTGGCCTCAACTGAAGCTTTCCTAGTGTTGAAAATTTCAAACCTCATGCTCCCCCTCAGGTTGGGAAATTCTTCAACTGATGACCATTTATGTCTACAAGTTTGACCAAATGTAGTAAAATATTGTTTTGCTAAACTAATTAGCAGTTTTGTATTGGCCATGTGGATGGGGCAATGACACACCGGGCCGACCATGGTTCGGCCCGGTGTGCGAAAATTTTGAAATCTGAACAAGAAAATCGCAAAATCCTAACATCTAGACTAGCCTCAAGCCTTCCTACTGTTGGAAATTTCAAACCCTACACCCCCACTTAGGTTGGAAAATTTCCAACTGATGACAATTCCAATGACAATGTTGACCAATTGTATGACAATATTGTTTTCTTAAATTAACTAGAAGTTTTTGACTGGCCACGGGGGAAGGACCAGGACACAAGCTTTCCAAGTGTTGGAAATTTCCAACCTGTCACCCCCCCCTAAAGTTGGAAAATTTCCTACTGATGACCATTTCTGTCAAAAGTTTTGACCAAAAATTGGAACATATGCAAATATTGGTCGAAAAACAATAAATTCCCCCCAATAAATTGTTTTATAATCAAACTACAAGAACATTTTCAACCTATTGTTGGTGTGAAATTTCGTTGTGGCAGGTATGAAATTTCCAACTATTGAAAATATAGCTCTCTGCTGGGGGGGGGGGGGGGGGGGGTGAGACACCCCCCACACCCCCCTCTAGCCACATCCCTGCATCTACAACATAATTATATAACATCATACCAACAAGAATAAATTTTAATTTTACATGTCACATGCAAGGAATGTCAGCATGTTCATTCACTTTGGCCCGCTTAACCCTTTACCCAACAGAACGGGCCTTTTTTACCCTGTGCCAATGCATTCTCTTATATATGCGAGTCGACCATAGGTCGCCTCGCATATATAAGAGAAATGCATTGGCTTAACACATTAAAAATTATAAAATTGTTAAAGAATGTAAGAAAAAATGGTAAAAAGTGTTAAAAAAAGATTTTTTTTAGGCCAATGCATTCTCTTATATATGCGAGGCGACCTATGGTCGACTCGCATATATAAGAGAATGCATTGGCACAGGGCTAACTGTAACTATCACAATGTGGTCAAGGAGCCGGTTCCAATGATATCCATATTTGTATGGTTCTATTGAGACAGACCGAAGATATTTTAGGCTGTTGAAGCTTTATTTGGCCGGTTTTGGCCGGTTTGTTGGGTAAAGGGTTAAGGCATGATCGTTTAGCTCGGCAATGTGTCTTAACTTGCTGAATAGACTTTCAGATAGTACACTTGTGGCGCACACGCATATATATTTCTTTGAGTAACTTGCGAGAATAGGAAAGATTTTAATATTCATTTTCCACCACATCAATGCATTTGAATCTTCAGAAATGGTCAGTGTAACCATCTATCTCACCCTGAATGCATCAGATTTTCAGTCAGTCGCTTATTGCACAGCTGTTTGGTGTTATCATTATCATATTTATCTGTCATGTACGATTTAATGCGTTCTTATGTCCTTTGTAAATTTTGTGTCTTCTGCTGCCTCGAGCAGATCAATTCCCAACAGTCCCATCATCGGCTTGACAGAAATGCATCCAGTTTGGTCAAACTTAGTATTTTGACACATGATCCATTTTGAAATGAATTATCAGACAGCCTTCGGGTAGATATATACCCATGTTATTTAAGTTCTCACAAAGTATTATAGCAAACCCATTACCTTGACTCAATTTTGTTTTATTGTCACTCCTACTTTGTGCTATCATACTCATAGTAACCTTTGTATTGTGTTGTTTTAAGCCCTACTCAGGTGTGTGGAGCTTATATGTACACGAGGTGCGACGTATGTAATTTCAAACCAGTCAAATACAGTTAACACCAGCCTCTGAATGCAGACCAGGGGCGCCCTTTGTTTTATTCCCGGGATCCTGCACAATAGCGTTGTCGCAACTGACTGTTGCGACTGACTGTCGCAAGCTGTAAATGAAACCCCATGGCATACTCCCTTAATTAGGTACAAAACTACATGTAAGTGTATAGCTCTACATGGATTATATCCCAAAACATTTTATTTCCTTTTGCTTGTTTCATTACAACATTATATCAATAATAGATACAACAATTTAACTCTTTCACAAACTTGATTCTATACTTTGAAATGGATACGTACATTCTCGATATATATAATAATGCAAAATCTGTTTGGTTTTGATTGCTATTCAAAACGATATCAAACAAAATGGTATATTATTGAAATATTGTGCAGCCCTACTATCCATTCCCGTCTTCCTACAATTAGATTCTTTGTTGTACAACTTGACCATACACTCCTCTACACCGTGCATTTATTTCTTAATTAACAACATACTTATAAATTACCAGTACGCAATTTCACTTCTATGTATTTATCCAATATGTTGCTTTCGTCTTAGCATGGCTTTGAGTTGCAGCCATTTTGACAGCCATTTCCTTGACGCAATTGCATTATTTTCAGTACTCATTACTCTATTCGCTCCCGTACTCTAATATCACACAAACTGGTAGATATCGGATGGAGAAGTAATGCATTCTGGTTTCGCTGATGAGGGATATTGTAGAAAAACCTACTTCCCAGGGACCAGCCTAGACCAGATTTTCAGGGCGAAATGACTTCGCCCTACTATAAAAATAAGGCGAAGTGGCTGTTCTATAGGGCGAAGTGAGTCTACAAAATTTAAATTGATCAGTACTACGACAGGAGTCGCTATAGAACGAAAATAGGAGAGATGTAATATGTCAATTAAACTTATGAAACAATGGTTGAAATATGGAGTCTTTATGTTCACTTCATGACCCTAATAACTATTAATAATACCCAAACATAATTGTGAGAGGTTAGCAGCATTTTTTATCGTAATTGTGGGAGAATGACAGGATTTGATTTCATATTTTTCAGGTTTTTAAAAATGCCAACAATATTTATCAAACCGAAACGAAACGAAATCATGAACACTTTTACTGCGCTCTATTAGTAATCCCGTTTGAAATTGTAATATGCTTCACAAATGAATTTGTTTTAAAATTTCTTTAACCAAACTCCATAGAGGGAGTGATGAACTGACACATTGTGAGAGCTGTGAGTTGTAATCTACATTGTAAGGTGTGGTAATCACGGTAATCTAAAAATCACAACAACCAGATTAACACTTGAGGCCCGACGATGTTTTCACAGCTGCCAGTAATCGACTCCGTTGTCAACATGCTTCCAGATTGGAGCAATACAGGTGTTAATTGTTTTAGAACACCCTGATAGTGGAGTATTGTGTGCAATCACAGTTGACAGTTGTAAATTATCATAAATTATTTGGGGCATTTTACCGATTTTCATCAGTCAACTTTGGAATTTTCAGGGCGACTTGAACTTCGCCCGACTGCAAAAATAAGGCAAAGCGGACTGCGCTAGGGCGACTTCTTTGCCCACGTCGCCCTCTCGGCTGGTCCCTGCTACTTCCCAAGGCCGGAAGATGGGCATTTTAAAAATCTCTGTAAAAATAAAATGCTCAAAGCAGATTTAGTTGAATTTGGATGTTTCAGAGGATATATTCCTCTTCAAAATGGAATAAAAACCAACTTAATCCAATTTTTTTCTGGGTCAAATCTTTTATTGATCAGACTAGAGTGGCAGTAGTGTTTAATATCCAGCACACGCATGTAGTCTCATATTTATTTTTATGTGTACCCATACCCCCCATCGGTCGTTGCACGAAATCCCACTCATACACAAATAAATGACTTTATTAAAAACTTGTTCAGTCTTGTCTGTGTTGACAGGCTATATATCTACACTTATTTTCATTAATATTGACAAAATGAAATCGACACAGTCCATCTCCCGAAAAAACAATAAGAAAGAGCGTGTCAAATAGTGACATTAGATACAGCGTAATACATGTCGCGGTAACATCAAAGAATGCCGGACCGTTGAGTGCGGATATTTTTGTGCACGGGATTCCATGGATGAAACTATTCACGCTCGAAGACCCCGTGCTATCGTACGATTACATAATTGGATCAAAGAACACCCAATTACGGAGTCGGGGATATTTTTATGCACGGGATTTTCGTGGATGAAACTACTCAATGTTGATCATTTATCTTATTGCTGTATTATCATTTGTTTTGAGTTCGATGTACCGGTAAGTGAAGTTCTTGAAAAATACATGTAATTCTCTACGTGTGTTGATTATTATGCGTATATTGCCATGCATACTTAACAAAATCCCAAAGTGATTTATTTCACAATAATACAGAACCTGTCCCAAACCATTCATTTGAGCCATATTACATGCATGGAGGATAAACACGAACACATACCCCCCCACAATATGGAGATTTTGTCAAAGTACGGTCAATAATAGTAACATTGTGACGTTGTCCCGCCTGGGTCCCCAAGCACAATCAACTACGCACATGTTCACATTTCCCACCAAAAACTCAATTATATTTTATAACACGTTGGCTAAAACTCTGTTCTATAGCTGCGGTCATCAGTTGTTGGACTAATACTGACTATTGAACAAGCTACGCGTTCCGGGTGAAAGATTTCGCTACCATTCGTATTTCGCCGCTATAAATATCTCCTGCAGAAAAACCCTGCAGTATGACGTCACCGCGCACAAATAGTTTTACGATTGACAGAATATATAATCCTGTCAGTTTCATTTTCACTGATGCTACTTGAAATTCTAAGAAATACTTTATTCAATTCTCCTTGCTAGGTATTATTGGTCAATGCGTAGATTCTTTTTAGTGTTTAGATTCATTATACCTGTTGTAATCTTATTGTAAGTTATAAATTTGTAAACAGTTAATACTGTATTAAACTCGTAGCTCGTTCATTTTATATATATAGTCTTCAATCAGACGGCAGTCTTACATACGTAATTAAATGACTAACTATTTGGATACCATCAACAGAATTAATGCACCCTCGGAAATGATCGACTTGCATAATATACGTAGCTTTGGATTGCTTTGTGGGACACTCAGGTGCAAGGAAATGGCTTCTTTTCAGTGTCAAATAACAAAATTTTCGCCCGACAGGACGAACCATGGTGTGTTTCCCCAATACGGACTCATTAATTCTCCCCTGGCGGAAACCCTGTTTGATCCGAGTTTTTTTTTACAGTTTAATAAATTATAAACTATTATAATTATAATATATATACTGTTGTGTATTATATTGATTCAACTTGTAAACATACCCATAGTATGTATTCATGTACACATGTATAACCTGAACTATCAAAATAAATCTAAAATCTAATCTAATCTAATCAGTTATGGCCCTTTTTTTAATTAGAATTCACACATGCTACGATAACTCATAAAAATGTTATCTGATCGGAACCAAATTCGGTATCTGAGTTTCTCAGCCCAAAATACAGATCGAGTTCGGATATGAGTTTGATCAAATTTTTTTTTTTAAGATTATGGCCCTTTTTCCAAAATTTTTTTTATTTTCAACTCCTTGCTTAATTTAAGAACAAAAAAATTATTATAAATTGGTTTATTATTAATAATTACTGAGACTCATTTAAACATTATCTTGTTTTATTACTATGGACCAAGTCACTGACAGAAAACTTTTTAATAAAGGGTTTTGTAGGTTAAGTTACCAAAATGGGCTTTAGATTAGAACATTGCAAAAATCACTGAGCTAATCTTGAGATTCAAGTGTCTTTATGCAACTGGGGTTCAGTTATATGATAAATTTAAATTTAAGGAGATTTCCATAACTTCGGATTTTATATGTATATCCTCTCTGGAATTTTCTAAATTAACTGCCAATTGGGAAAATTAATGAGACATGGGTCAGATTTTAGAACACTGTTGATTGCCTGTTGATAAATTAAACAATGTGATATGTTTTTTATGTGTATCCATCGGTCTGTCTGTCTGTCCGTAGACACTTTATGCATGGTACGATAACTCAAACATTTACTAACTGATCAGAACCAAATTTTGTATCTGAGTTTCTCAGACCAAAATACAGATCGAGTTCGAATATGGGTTTGATCCGAGTTTTTTTTACGGAGTTAGGCCCATTTTTGACTTTCACACATGCTACAATAACTCAAAAAAATGTTATCTGATCGGAACAAAATTTGGTATTTGAGTTTCTCAGCCCAAAATACAGATCGAGTTCGGATATGAGTTTGATCAAATTTTTAAAAACAGAGTTATGGCCCTTTTTCCAAAAAAAAAATTTAATTTTTTTTTTTATTTTCAACTCCTTGCTCAATTTAACAACAAAAAAATAATTATAAATTGTTTTATTATTAATGTTATAGCTAATCACTATCGGCAAGGTATGGGTTAAACATCTGCCGATCGTGATCGGCCTCTCATTCTCCACCAAAATTTACACCCCTACTGGCTTCAATGCATCCATAGGTCTATCCATGTATCCATGTGACTCACTCAACAAATGGTAGTTGAACCAATCGTGGAATCTTACATGGTTGTTCACTAAGACCCCTCCTTTTAGAAATTAATTCATAATGTCCATGTTTTCAACTCGTGAGTTATGTTTCTTTGTAAATATCCATTCATTATGAGTTATGCCATTTTACTTCTCTGTTAAAAAGTTTTGCATGGCTAATTCTATTCATCTCTTGAAAGTACATAAAATCTGTAATAACAAACGGTGATAACATTATCACTCAATACTGTCAAATCTTTTTTGAAATTCTTTTGAAGGTATGCATAGATATGAAGTAGTGTGCTCGCGATGTGGTGCCCATCTTGGCCATGTGTTTGATGATGGCCCATCTCCAACTGAGTTGCGCTACTGTATAAACTCATCATCACTTAAATTCTTGGGAATTGACAGTGAAAAAGAAGACAATGAAATTCTACATAATGAACTCTGATATGTTCATGACAGACTTTTGAAAAATTTTCAGCCATTTTGTGTTCAAAGTTATTAAAGATTTCATAAATTGCTTTATGTGTAGTTTAATGGTAAAGGCCCTCATATATACTACTGGTTGCAGTGCCCAGCCCTCATAATTGGCTACGGCAATCGGCAATGCCGAAGCCATTTGCTGAAGCAAACTGGGCCACGATAAAGGGTTGCCGTAGCAGATTGCCGAAGCCGAACAATCTGAATTAAAAGGGCTGAGTGCCGAATATATGGTTCTTCAAACACACAGAGGAAGTCTGAATAACAGCCAGATTCATTATGTCCCATACTTATTATGGAGTAATAATTTCATTTCCCTATCCAAATGTTTAGCTACTCATTTCATGATACAGATAGCAGGAGCTCAACGCAGATATGAAATTCTTCTGGCGAGTGTACTTTATCTGACATCCATGTCGGACAGTAGTCTTAGACCCTCAATTTCAGAAAAACACATGAGTTCCATGTCTAGTGCATACTTTAAATATGCAATTCTTTTGTGAATATACCCGTGGGGTAGTTGTTTTAAGTAAACTTGTGAGAGAAAAAAGAAGAAATTGTTTTACATCACAGTCTAAAATACTTCTACATGGATTTAAACTCCAAATTAAACTTGAGTTATATGTATATCCTCTCTGGAATAAACATATAACTTGACGCGACACATAATAAGCCACTCTGGAGTTAAACCATACGAATGTATAGAATGTGGAAAATCCTTCACTCAGATTAACGGACTCCGTAAAAAAAATATACTAATCCATACATTATAATTACCCCCAGCCATTTTGGATTTCAAATTTGAATCCATTGCCACACCTTGCAGCCCGCATTTATTGGAGAAATGTTTTGAAAATTTACATGCATGTTTAGGATCACCTCTAGACGGGAGCTATGAAATTTTAGCGATTTTCGATGAAAAACATTGCCGCAGGCAACCATCTTGAATTTTACTCTTAGCAGGACTAAATCCTTTGGCATACCCTACAGACCACAACCCTCATCTGATCGCCACCAAACTTCATATGGATCTTTGGGATGACCTCTAGATGGGAGCCATTATTTATTTCCAAAATAAAAATTAAAAAACATGGCCGCCAGCAGCCATCTTGGATTTTACTCTTTGTATGACTAAATGCTTTGGCACACCCTACAGTCCACACCTCTCATATGATCATCACCAAACTTCATATTGATCTTTTACGAATGAGCAAGAGCAAACCTACACTACTCTCCAAATAGTAGGTGTAATTTTTTAGCTGCTAAATATTTCAATGTCCGATACTTTTGAATGCTAACTGTCCTGACATTATTTATATTATGTATTGCACAAAAAAATTCTGTTTACTTCAGATGAGGTGGACAAAAATGTTCTATACAGCTTATAAAAATTATTGTTAGTTTGAAATTGACTGCATTCTTCAAATCCAAAAGACATGAAATTGCCTATTAGGTCACTGTTCAGGTCTTAAGATTCACTGTGAGTGCACAACATATTACGGGAGGCAACATAATTAAAACAGTAAATAGTGTGGCGTCAAGATGAAATACATTTGCCGAACCATAATAAAAAATGCATATGGTGCAAGTTCTGTTTGCTGTGACATAATTATACAACATGATATACATGTAAGCTATGTTAGGCATTTCATTCTAAGGTGCCAAATAATAATGATGTTCTGATAATACTCATGGATAGGAATTTTGCCATAAATTAATAAATTTAAAACCAATAAATTCTAGAGACTGAAGACACAAATACAAGAATTAGCATTGACAACTACATGTATGGAGATCAGCTACAGAAGACAGAGTAACCAACTTTATCATTTAGAAGATACGGAGGAAATTTCTTAGAAGCGTATGAAAAGACCCACAGTCTACACAAAAAAAAGAGAATAAAAGCACTTTGCCACTGAGGGCTGACATAGCAGAGCTAGCGACCTCAGACACATCTACAAAATTTATCTTCAACATGACAATACCAAGTTGATAAAGACCAGTTTTCAAATTAGGCTAATTAAATTATGGAATAGTCTCCCGAGAAATGCAGTGGGAATGGAAAGCCTAAATGCCTTCAGAAATAATCTAGATATTTCCAATCAGGATATTAAAACAAATCCCATTTGACACAGCACTTATGCGTCTACGGAAAGAAGAGAAGCTGAAAAAGAGGACCAGTCTGCTGTCAGAATTAACATCATGTAAGTTGATATATACATGGGCGATATACAGTAATGCCCTAAGTAATCGACTCCATAACCACTGCAGAATTATGGGTAACTTTTCAGGATTTAGTCGGAAATAAGGCTTGTTGCCATTCATCGGAAAGCTCTCTGGGAGAGCTTTCCGATGAATGGCAACAAGCCATATTTCCGACTAAATCCTGAAAAGTTACCCATAATTCTGCTGGAGTTAAGGAGTCGATTAATTAGAGCATTACTGTAGTTCATAGGTTATTCATTTATCTCTCTCATCAAGGTATTTCAACAAAATATTTGGTGCTGTTTGATCATAAAAACATCACTATAGGCATACATGCCAAGGTTGATCCAAGCATGCCTTCCTCGCTCAAAGTCCAACATAATACCACGTGGCCACTGAAGTTACCTGGTATGCCAGTGTTGTCAAGTCACATACATTTGCCAATGAAATTTGCAACTGACCTCGTTAGTCACTTCGATGGCCGTTTGGTATTGACGTTGGACTTTCTTAGTCGCCATGTCCACTCACTCTCACAGACCGGGGTTCAAATCTCACCCAGTCCACAAAATGTGCATTGTCTGACAAACACATGCAGCTTCTAAATTTCAGTGCCTTCTATGTTATAGGCTGCTGAGCATGTACACAGGGCAACGCTTGACATGTCTTAGAGAAAAGTACATACAACTGTACCAAAAAACTACCATATATCGAAAACATAGTGTTCTGAATATCTGGCAATGGACATACTATACATTTATGTAAGCTTATGAAAATATCAATTGGGTCCTCACAAATGCTATAGTACATCATGACTGTAGGTCGAACATGCATGTACAAAAAATTGTCAAAAATCCAGTTTTAGCTAGAGATGTCCAACCAAAAAAACTTCAATGCAGTAGCAACAACATCTACTGTGAAAACAATAATTTCAGCTGCATTAGCAATAATTTAATTGCAAGAATAACCAGTTTCCCCCTGGCTCTATTAACAAACACATCTTTAATTATGGAAATTGCACATTTTTGACAAAAGTTACTGACTTCCACTTTACAATTGAGCATGATTACATAGAAAAATAGATATTTCATTCAATGAAACCTCATATATACATCAACGTAATAGAGTTTGTGGCAGTTTAACTGATACAATGTATATGCTCATATGATACAGCTTCTACAATTGCAGCCCTCAAAATTAGGAAAAATGTCCCATGATGTGGCATGTTACAACTTACATGTACATTCCAAATGATCCAACGGCGTTTCCAACGGCATTGCTTATTGCCATGGCCAATTTTGAGGACTGCCCATGAAATTAGAAGTACAGTAATGCCCTAAATAATCGACTCCTTAACCAGAGCAGAATTATGGGTAATTTTTCAGGATTTAGTGGGAAATATGGCTTGTTGCCATTCATTGGAAATCTCTCAGTGAGAGCTTTCCAATGAATGGCAACAAGCCATATTTCCGACTAAAACCTGAAAAATTACCCATAATTCTGCTCTGGTTAAGGAGTCGATTATTTAGGGCATTACTGTAATACACTATTACCCTATGCCACAATTAATACTGCAGCAATATAGATTTGACATGATCCACAACAATTCCTATGACTTTGCTTACACTTGTACAAAGGTACATGTGCGTTCATTAATTTTATGATAAACACCTGCCCTGCATGATGCTTATTTCCGCACATTTTTGGAAAAAAATATTACTCTGCTTTAAACAATTTCATTCGCGAGTCATGCAGACAACAACGATCACTTTTCCCCATGCGTGTGTCGATTTTAAAGATGCATAATCCGAATTAACAGTCCCAAATTACTATTTCTTTGGCTTTGATTTGAGTCGAGGAACCCACACCCATCAAAGCTCAGAGATCAGATATCGATTTTTGAAATTTTTATTTCTCAAAATGTGTACAGAAAAAAGTTGTCAAATCGACGGTCTCGGACAAAATTGCGGATGAAGATGGAAAACTGTAAAATCAAGTGGTAATACCGCCAAATTGTTTTATAATGTGGCCATATTTTGTTGTAATTAATAAATTCTGATAACTACTAGTAAAGCGTATTTGGAGAAATGTTGTTGTTGTAACTTGATGATATGGGGTCTGTCTGATCGGTTAGAGTACCTTTAAGCATGCTAATTGCAAGAACTTGCTTTTTACTCAAGTACACAAATAGATTTGATCGCAGTTATTTGTTACATGTACATGTGTGTCCGACAAACGCTTCTATTCCGCCTGCACTATTATTAACATTTTCAGAAATTTCCACCATCAATTGTATTTCACCCTGCACTTCTATTTGAGACACAAGCATATTCCCATGACCAGCTTCAGGAGTCCAATTGTGCTACACAAACATTATACATGTAAATGACTGTAGATGGATGATAACCTGCATGTATATTTGCATAAATTCAAATTTATGTTACATGCATGTAGAGGTGTCAGTTGTTTCCCCAATTATTCTCAACGTGTAACTGTATGAATGGTATAACATTGAAATTTATAAGAATCAGGGACCCCCCCCCCCCCCCCCCCCCCCAAAAAAAAAACATTTCCCCATAAAATTTTACCAATGCCATACATCACTTATTGTTGTTGATGTACATGCCTTATTGAACCTATTGGCCAGAATAAATTGTTCTGAACACAACATTAGCACAATGATTCTGAGAAAAAAACAATTGCTTGCCATGTGCTCCAAACAAGTCACTCAATTTGAATTTCAAGGTAAATACTGGACAGTGATACCCCCCAGCTCCTCGCTCTCGATCTTTAGGTCATATATCTGACCCTCTTTAGTGATGACGTTGCTCATCTTAAAGTCTTTAACTTCCATCAATTTGTTTAACAATCTAACTGTAATTGTCGGCATGTGAAAAATATTCAGAGATGTGACTCTTGGTGTGTAGAATTATGCATTGGCATAATATCCATGATGGCGACCTTATTTCAATTCTTGATAAAAAAACATTGTGGTGAAATGTTAATTTATTCCGAATGAAGGTGAATGAAGCAGCTGGTAAACATGTATACAGTAATGCCCTAATTAATCGACTCCTTAACCACAGCAGAATTATGGGTAACTTTTCAGGATTTAGTAGGAAATATGGCTTGTTGCCATTCATTGGAAAGCTCTCACTGAGAGATTTCCGATGAATGGCAACAAGCCATATTTCCCACTAAATCCTGAAAAGTTACCAGTCCTTCCCAGGAGATGGGAGTGATTGCCCTTGCACCCGTACACACTCGTAATTTTCAAATCACGGGTGCTAAAATTAGCACCCGTCCCTCATCTCCAAATACTAATGGAGACTGTAATTGTTGTGTTAATAGTTAACTATTTGAACGTTTATTTAGATCCTTTACCATATCAGTTCAACGATGGTATATTTAAGTGTAACCAGACATAGGTTATTCCACAATGACTTTTTGTTTTAGAAAAACCCAACTTACAATTATGGTATGGGTGCGATATTACACCTGTCTTCTGAATTACGGGAGCAAATAAATGCTCTCGCTGTGTTTTCCTCATGGGAGGGACTGAGTTACCCATATTTCTGCTGTGGTTAAGGAGTCGATTAATTAGGGCATTACTGTACATAGTCCATGATGAACTGTTGCAATATTGTGTGACATGAATTATGTGGTCAAGAGTTGTTGTCTCTGAACGATGAAATGTTGTTTCCAAAATTTTATTTCTTAATCTGCTTGACTGGAATGTTGACCAATTTGTGGGGATGGTAATTTTTTTGTTCAGTTAGTTACTATAGTCGATCATGCCACAACCAGAAGCCATGACTGGAATAAGGAATAAAGACTTTGTTGAGACTATGGTACAATATTGACTGATCTGAACAACATTGATACATTACGCATACAGACTTAGAAATATACAATTGAAAGTTTACAGTTATAGATAATAATAAAAGCATTGATTCATTATGTAGCAATTTTGTTTTATCCGTACAATGGCAAGGTTAGAAATAGTTGTTGTAGATATTGATATATTAAGTGTTTATGTATTTTCAATCAAATTAGCATAATTTATTCACTATTGATGTTCTGAAATTACTAATCATAAAACAAACAAAAACAATCCGAGATGAAATTTGCAAATTGCACATGGGCATCCTGTTTTTCAAGATTTTAAATGTTTTGCTCAGTCCAATGACACATTCGATGTGAATTCGTTTGGATGCCACCCTCCTATCATGAACAACTTCGGTTGGCTCAAGTTGGCTTTTCCCTTTCAACATCGTGGACATATTTACTGTTACGGTAATCAGATGATGCGAATAAGTCCTGCACCATTATCCCATGGTCAACCATTATTCCATCACCAACTGAAAACATTTCAGAAACAGGTGTACAACGTTCTGATCACTCAATTATTTGACAATCAGACACACTTCCACCATAACTATCACTGATGTAACTCACAAGTCCTATGGGTGTACAAATATCATTGTCTTGACAGTGTTAGTGTTTTTATAATTTGAAAATGTAATTTGTTGAATATCCGGATTTGAGGACTTCTGAGTTGGTACCTCAGTTGCATCAAGGATAATGCGGGTGTTTGGGAAAAGTCTCTTGAAATCATGAGGCACATACATGTTGACCTCTTCATTTCGAGGCCATATGTTAAGTTCCTTAAGCTGAAAGTACATAAAGTTTATCCACGTTAACACAACCTTGCTGACTACACTTGTGCTTACACCGAACAAGATTCCCAATTCTATGCCCTCCTTGTCCTGTCGTAGCTTCATGAGTGTCATGAATAGTTGGTCCATTGTTGACATGACCTGACACTGGTAATTTAAGTCACCCACAGCTGGTCCAATGGCATTATAAAACCGGCAGAAATGCTCATAATCATCGAAAGATGTATACATGTAGTACTGGATATGTCAGGTTCCATCATGAAACGCTCCATTTCAAATTTTAATATAACATCACACTGCACAGAAGAGCTTGCTGTCTTCACAGTTGTTTGTGTGCAACATGTTGTATTCAGGGACAACGGCTTATCATCACAATCTACCTCTTCCTCGTGATGTACATTCTCTTTATTAATGTCAGGTGTTGACTCGAGTTTCCTCTTATGGCTGCCTTCCAGTCTTAACTGGTCTAGTGCTGGAAGCCCATATTTGGACCCTATGCATGAGTGCTGGAAGCCCAGATCTGGTCTTTGGCGGTGTCACTGTATTGTTTGTTTAGTTTAATCATTTAAATCATGTTTGTCAGATAATATTTTTGAAATATTGTTACATATATAATTAAATTGTGACATTGTGCAGTTTGAATAAATGCTGACCGATAAAATTGTTGGAAAGAGTAGTTTTATTGAGAAAAGTTAGAGGAAAATGACAAATTGTTTTGTCCAGCGGCGTCCGACAACCAGGCTCATAACCATAACCTATTTCGACAACCAGGCTCATAACCTTAACCAGGGCCCAAGCTAGGGATTGAAAACAGGGAGAAATGAAGTCTCCCTCTGCAGATTTTAGGGAGACTTCAGCCAAAACAGGGAGACTTATAAAAAACACTTATTAATTTAAAAAAATCGCTTTATTTAAAACATCATTATATAAGATAAAACAACAAGATAAAACATGTTTAGCAAGAAACGGCACAAGTATAGCACAAGTATAGCACCTGTATAGATCGATAATCTTAACTAAATTTATTACTTTTATTTTTTTAAACTGTTGACTGTTTTTAAACAGCAATCTGAAGTAATTAATTGTTGAAAATTTTGGAAATGTTTTCTGTAAATGCCATTGAAGCAAGAAAATTTAATAAGTTACAGTAGTTGTTAAATTTAAATGTTTAAAATAGCATATTTATTGTAGTACAAAATTGTATGATTCCGTCATTGTAGCATTAACACTTCCTAGACTGGAAGATATATATGTAATGTATCATTCTGGTATATATATACACACTATAATGAGTTACTTCCTAGACTGGAAGATATGCTTGCATTACTGAATTTACTCCCTAGATAAGAAGATATATTAGTATCGTTATAATAACTACTGAATTTACTCCCTAGATAAGAAGATATATTAGTATCATTATAGTAACTACTGAATTTACTCCCTAGACTAGAAGATATATTAGTATCATTATAGTAACTACTGAATTTACTCCCTAGACTAGAAGATATATTAGTATCATTATAGTAACTACTGAATTTACTCCCTAGACTAGAAGATATATTAGTATCATTATAGTAACTACTGAATTTACTCCCTAGACTGTTTGTATTATTCTGGTCTAACTTCCTATACTGGAAGATCTGTTTGTATATTGACTAGTACTACTGCAAGATGGCCATGTGGCATGTAAGTTTAATTTCAACCAAGCCTTGTTGAAATAGAACATTGGAAAATCTTCCTACTCTTGACTGATTTCCATTTCAACAAGGCTTTGTTGAAATCAAATTTACTTGCTTCAGGGCCATCTTCACTTATCCTCATCAGGTCATTCAATGAACTATTGTTCATGGATGTCCTGTGCCTAGATTTTATGCGATTTTGGGTTGAAAAACCCCTCCCACATGTCACACTGGACACAGGCAATGTGACAGCAATTCTCAACAATGATAACAAATCTGCCACAATATCAAAATGTTTGTTGTCAATAATTCTAACAAGTTCACTGAAATGTGTCTCAGTAGGGTAACTTCCAACAATCAATCGTTTATATTTCATATACTGCAGTTTACAATCAACTTTATCAAGAGAGAAATGATCACATTACTTCAACAAATCCTCAATTCCAAATTTGACAAAATCATCTGAAGTACTAGCATTTAGTATTGACACAGGCATGAGTACATTCATTTTTTTTCACAACAGACATACATGTATCAACAAAACGTTCTTTTAAGTTGGAGACAACAGACCCAACATAAGTGTTCATCGTTCATTTCACTAAGTCCTTCTGCTGGTTGTAATGTGTCAATCCAATGACCGAAGAATTATCATCAGTGTCACTCTTGGTTTTGTCACTTGTTGAGTTAAAGCCAAGGAACCCGTCAACATTTAACTTTGTGTTCTCACTGACAACAGAATGGGTGGACTCTTTGTTTGCACGTGTGTAGGTCGTATTGTCATCTGAGTCCTGTTGAACAAAGAAATCTAATTTGTCCATATATGAACCATCCATGACCAGTAAATCCGATAAAGCGGCACATGTACTGTCCACGGACGGCATGATGCGACTGATGTCTAACACTTCCGTTTGAAACACCTTGCTTAGTTTCGTCAAGAACGTAATATGTCCATTAACATATGGGTAATTCCAATGAATTTGAATTGTCGAACTTCCTTCAGAATTCCTTTGGCAACTGGCGATGAGTCATCTTCCAACACGGTGACCAGCGCAGGATATGTCCTGTGTAGAATTTCGACTGCTCTGCCCAAACTGAGCCACCGAACAGCATGCAATTGCGTGAATTTTAGTGTTGGCAAATCCAACACAGTTTGCAACAAGGCTCATAATCTAGTGAGATATCCAGGCTCATAACCATACCCTGATCAGACAACCAGACTCCTAACAATAACCTAATCAGACAACCATACTCATAACTTAATCCGAAATGTATATATGTGTGGGGCTCAAGTTAGAGAAAATAACTGCAAATGTAGTAAATTACAGACTCCAAGTATAAATTTCAATGATTTTCTGTTTATTGAAATATATATACACATTTCATTATGTGTATGTAGGATATTTAGCAGCGAACCAGTTAATGTAGCTCACCGCTTCCTATCAATCTGACATGGTGACACAGGTTTTTTTAACCTGAAATTCTGAGATGGAACTGTTCCATCCTTCAACCTTAGTCGTTCACCTGGAATATAATAAATATATCATGTATCGCACTGTCAGGTTGAATTCTGGTAATTATTTAAATCCATACAAACATAAAATGTATGATGTATGTTCTGTGAATGTTTTTGTTTTTAATATACCATACATGTGGAAGTTATTTTGAAATTTGTTTAAAGATACATAATCGGAATTAATGCTCCTAAATTACTATTTCTTTGGCTTTGTGGGCAAAAATATTTGATTTGAGTCGAGAAACCCACCAATCAGAGATCAGAGTTATTACATTAGATATTTATTTTTGAATCTGCTATTTTTTACCACCTGGAATATTTGGCAGCCTCTCGACATACTCTCGATATACATGTACCAAATTGCATTGAACAAAATGTTGATAACTTGATGTCGTACACAAGCCTGGATATAAGAGGTCGGACACGGTCATTGACCGAGCCAAATACACCGATGACCGGCACCGCCTTATTATCGTCCGTCAGTTTGTCCGGCGCCCATTATCTTCACAAAAAATATATAATTAAGGGGAAAACAACAAGTAGATGTATTATCAGCAGCAAAGACATTCAATTACCACTACTGTGCACTAAATATCAAATCCCCCCACCAATACCGAAAATATGTTAATGATCCGTTCCGTATACAGGACCTATAAATGTAATTTTAATGCAACCTCTAACCTAAATTGTCCGCGATTGATGATTGATCGCAAACTGCGAATTATCGCTGCCTTCACATCCGCACTATTTACGACTTTCTATTTTTAGAACGTGAAAAACCCAGAAAAAATGGCTGCCACTGGGGGGAAACTCCAACCAAGAAATACACTTCGTCGTGTTTTTCTCGTTTGACGTAAGATACACGGAGATGTCACAAGTTAAATCAGCACAAGTGTAATATATTCCACAATTTAAGGGTGTTAGTTGGAGATTTAGCGGAAGAAATTCCGAAAAAATTCATACCGGGTAGTTTTTAAATCGCCGCGTTTTGAAACATGTGCTCGTGTTTACTTGGGGGAAGCACGGTGTAGTTCTTGTCTATTGACTTAGGCATGGGGCCACGGGCTAACATACTGAGAAGAAACAGGGCCTTGGTAACCACTGCCTAATAATGTAATAGTATTTTTGAAACTGGAATAGAATTCAGCAGAGACATACTGTAAATGACAGCCTTGTCTGACTTTGCACCCCTGTCACATTATGACATGATAATATGAGCTTCAACTAAAAGTGATGTAAAACACCATAATTCATAACATGGTACATCAATGAATCTAATTTGTGCATTGGAATGGGCTAAAAAACAACTAATTGCTGCTATTTATTGATACCAGGTAAATGACAGACACACTTTTCAAATGTCAGACGCCGAATCTTTGGTGCCTGTCATTTTGTCAGACACTCAAATTTTTTTTATATCCAGGCTTGGTCGTACATGTATATAACACATTTTGTGAAATGTTATACTGTACAGGTTCATGTACCTGTTAGTTGACAATGGTTAGCATTATATTTTGGTAATTGATCGATTCTGATTGAATCTCAATACCGGTATGTTTACCAGATTGAAGAAATGTTGTTGTTGGAATCGGATGAAATCTCCATTCCTGCAATTTCATCCATGCTTTGACAAAATTTTCCTCTTCTTCCTCGGAGAATACAAGAGGGTGGCCATGCTTCTCGGTATGCTGATGATTGATTTTATTTCCTAATGTCCGTCGTGGTATTTGATACACCTCGCTGGCTTTTTTCACTGACATTCCGCCAGTGTCGATTTTATCAGCGTTGTAGTCTAGATAGCGCCTCGACCATAGCTTCCGTTTGTACGTCCGGACCATTTTAAATTTGAACTATAGTCTGTAGAGAGAATATGTTCTAAATTTTTAAGCACATCATAATTTCTAATATCTTATATCCAAAAACTACCAGTACAATATAAGTGCACTCTAAAACCGAAAGTGTTAAATTCAACTCGATGTCACGTTGAAATACAACCTAGCAGATAAAAGTATTAAACTAACTCGATATCGAGTTGTTTTAGAGTTGATTTAGAGATTTTATGATAAAAGTCCTGGGAATAACTGAAAATTTATTAGGGTTATTCCTCTTTTATCATATGCACTAAGAATAACCCGGCGTATAGTAAAATCTGACAATGTTATCATGTTATAACGCGATATTTTGTTATTTTTAGTCGAGTTTTTCAAAAACTCGACTTATGGTTTGACGAGGGACAGTTGGCGGGCGGGCGGGCGGACCTAAAGAATGCCTTTTAACTTTGACATTTGTGAACGGATTCAAAAACATTTTCGTATGGCAGTTGCTCCCAATGACTATTTACTGCCTGTAGAAAATGGGTCACGTCCGAATTTTTTACAAGAGTTATCCATCTTAGATGGTTTTTAGTTAAGTTTTTCACCGATAGCGCGATAACTCACGCAAATATTAACCAATTTCAACAATATTTGGTATATGAGACTCTTACAACAATATCTCGGACCAGGTTTGTCCGAATTTTTTGTCTGGAGTTATGGGTCTTAGTTTGTCTATTTTTAGCAATTTTATCGCCGTTAGCACGATAACTCGATGAAATATTAACCGATTTCAACAATATTTGGTATATGAGTCTCCTGCAACAATATCTCGGACGAGTTCGAAAATCAGGTTTGTCCGAATTTTTTTCGCGGAGTTATGGGTCTTAGTTTGTCTATTTTTAGCAATTTTATCACCGTTAGCGCGATAACTCGATGAAATATTAACTGATTTCAACAATATTTGGTGTATGAGTCTCCTGCAACAATATCTCGGACGAGTTTGAAAACCAGGTTTGTCCGAATTTTTTTTTGCAGAGTTATGGGTCTTAGTTTGTCTATTTTAATCACAATTTTATCACTGTTAGTGCGATAACTCAATGAAATATTAACGGATTCAATTGATATTTGGTATATAGGTCTTTTCCCGGAGTTGTGCACCTTATTGGCAGAAGTTTGGTTCAACTGCCAAAAAACTCGACAAAAGCATCTTAGATGCGTACCCCTTGTTAACACTTTTATCTGATATTTCAACGTGGCATCGGGTTGAATTTAACACTTTTGGTTTTAGAACGTGGGTTGATATTTTTCCATATACAAATGTAAATATATCCAGATACAACAAACATTACATTTAATTTTTCTGATTTATTGAGTTTAGCTAACACTGAAATTATCTATTGGAGGGGTATTCAGTAAAATATAATGAGACGGCAGATGATAGAAAATACAGAGTGATTTTCAGAGAAATGTTCAGATAGTAAGTTCATTATATTATATATGAACATTTCCTATGAGGCAACTACACATCAAAACTGTTTCAATACAGAAAGGGTAAAAAATACTTTAATTACTGTGACTAATAGTCTTATACTAGTAGTAACTTCACTTGTATAATTCACATGTATACTGTGAGTATATTGTTAGGTGTCGGTATATACACATGTATTGTTGCATAGTTATATGTATCATGTATCATTGTACGGATAGGCTGGATAGCCTATGGGCCTATGGTTATAGGCTGGACAGCCTATGGTTGAACATGGGGGGGGGTAAAAAAATGCAGGAACATATGCTGATTTTCTGCTTACTAGTAGGTCATACATTCACAAAATAAAATACACACACCATTAATTAGCCACCAAACACTTTAGCAAAATTAATACAAGAATAATTCACTTTAAATTCCCATTAAATGTATATGCATATTTGATGTTAAACTTTAGACATAGAAACAGTCATCTGGCCTATGATGACACTTCATTATCAATACTCTGTGGTTGTTTCTTATTTGTTGTGTTAATTAAACTGTTTAATATGTTGTAATTGAGATTTTGCCTTTTCCTCTATGAACAATTTGAGCATGGTTCTGATAGCTTTTCATAAGCGCCTGCCGGTACTGTATTTCAGTGTACTACTGTTTGGATGCGACCCAGTGGGAATATAAATATGATTTAATAACCATCACTGTAAGGCCTTTATGATGTCATATAGATATGTACTAGTATTTGCACTCTAAATGTGTTTAAAACTGTTTAAACTGTGATATTGGGACTCTAAACCCCTCCAGGAAAACAATTACAAGATGTTGTAAACAAAAAATATTTGCTTGGTTTTGGGACTGACGGACCCCAGCATATGTTCCTGCAGTTTTTCACAACCCACACCCCTGATTATCCTGTGACTGTGTATAAATTGAGTTTAGATAAATGAATTATTAATAATAAGGTGTTAAGAATTATGTATGTTGATATTATTTGCTCATTAATGATGTTGACATCACATTATACTACGTAAAATGAACTCGGGGTTACTTTGCCACCATTGCAAAGTAACCCCACAACAAATCAGAATATGACATTTTACTTTATATTTCAAAATAAAAAAATAATCTCAATGAATCAGAAAAAGTAAATAGTATGTATGTGTACATGGATACATGGTGAAAAATATCAACTAACCTATTTATTTGGATACTGGCTGTCTTCGGATATAATTATGAAATTAGGAGGAGTTCAAAAATCTGCCAATTTGCAACTTTCTCAAGGACACTGGATGACCTTGACCTTGGGAATGTTTTGACGGGTGATTATCTATGAGGGGTAACTCTAATCTCAATTGACTAATATAACTCCAAACTCATACACATATATGCTTTCTATGGAAATATTTACTCAAATTATCTTTTTCATGATAAGGTGGCAAAGTAACCCCGGGGATGGCAAAGTAACCCCGGTTTACGGTATGTAAAGAGTGTCGATATGCACATCATTCGACAACGGAGATACATCACTAATGAAATTTGGTTAAAATTGTCACCATACCGTTAACAACATTCTGATATAGCGCTCGCTAATCCTTGCCACTCAAGATTTCGGTGTTGAATGAGTCACTGTGAATCACTCTAAAAAAAATCATCAGTGTTTAGAGTTTACTTATCGCACACTGCTGTATATAAACAAAATGCTCAGCTGAGCCTCACACAAAGTGTGTTTTGTGGATAATATTGCATTCACACTATCATTATAATATATAATATTTGTATATTATTGAGGAAATTCATAAATTGGTATAACTTTTATTTCTAAATTATAACCTACAACCAAGGCCATCCGTGTCTTTAATGTAAACTGGAAGTTTATATTTATCTGCAACATGAATAGGATATAATGAACTGATGTCAGAACTCAGGACTAAAGTTATAAATTTAAATAAATGAAATGAGAAATAATGTACATATACATGTATACCTGGAATAAGGAATATGAAGAAATCATTGAGACTATGGTACTATATTGACTGATACCATATAACTCAACAAATTCTATATTATACCGAGGAGTAGTCATTGTTAGGACGTACAACTGATGCTGCACTTAAAATTACCTCTACCGGAATTTTGACCTTGTTTGTTAGAGATTTCATCAATCTATTGAGGTGAAAATGATGATCCACTCCTACAGTAATTAGAGGCGGGATCAGAGGTGACAACAAATTTTGTGACAATTTTAGTATAACCAACCCCCCCCCCCCTCTTCTTTTGAGTGAGTATATCTTTTGAGCCATTAACGGTCAGTGGGCCCTTTGGGTCGTCAATGGTTACACTTTTACTAGAGGTGTTTTTACCTCTTTAAGGATGCTTTTATCCTTTTTCCTTTGGAAGGGGACCCATGTAATTTTGTTATACCCATGTGCGCGGCAAAAACATACGTTCATATGCACACATTCGACAATCAACAAGCCAGTCTTATTCCCTTCCAAACTATATTTCTCTTCATCACCTTAAATCAACTTTCAACAGCTGAGCTTGTTTCCATTTTGATGAGAGGAGCAACATTCATTCCACTATTGTCAGCATTTAACATAAGACCACTCCATATCGGATAGATACCACAATACTTCTCTATTATAAGAATTGCAATATCTGGTTACTTTGGGTCATTTTAGCCGGCCTGTTGAGGCTTTTTGGTATTGCTCCCTTACTAGTCTTATGTTCCTCACATGAAACAGATGGAGGTGTTACACTGTTTGATATCAGAAGGTTGAAGTTATCATACTCTTCATTGCTTATTTCCCCTTCTTCTTTTGAGTGAGTATATCTTTTGAGCTCATTAGCAGTCAGAAATGATTCGCTCTCTGCTGATGAAGTTACTCTCTTTTTTTGTTACATTACTTTTTTCTTCAATGCACAGTCAAACTTTCATGGCTTTACAATACATTTCCCTCCCTAATTATACCCCCTTTTTAAAAAAAGGGTGGTATACTATTTTGCATCCGTCCTTGTGTGCGTCTGTGTGTCTGTACATCCGTACGGAGTAAAACATGCATTTTAACCATTTCCAGGGCATAAAATCTGACGAGAATCAGAATCTTGATTCTCAGTTGATTCTTGTGAATCCCTTTAGAAACACTTTAAATTGATTCTTGCAAATTTTGATGTATTTAAAAAGTCTGATTTCTTTACAGGGAACTCATTTACGAGGAATTTCATCAAGCAATTTACAAATACTAATACAACCCTTCTCTCTAAGTTACATTGATGCATGTGTTACATTCCACTTAAGTAATGTATGGTTGGGTGTGCTCTGAATATTTTTTCAGTATGGATGGATATCATCTGATGCATTGTACCTGATTAGCAGACATCGACTTCATAATTACGACTTCTGCCTTCGCGAATGAAAGACATAAATCTGGGCCTTTCTTGAGTATGGATATCATCTGATGCATTGTACCTGATTAACAGACATCACCCTCGTAATTACGACTTCTGCCTTCGCGAATGAAAGACATAAATCTGGGACTTTCTTCAGTATGGATATCATCTGATGCATTGTACCTGATTAGCAGACATCGCCCTCTTAATTACGACTTCTGCCTTCGCGATTGAAAGACATAAATCTGGGACTTTCTTCAGTATGGATATCATCTGATTCATTGTACCTGATTAGCAGACATCACCCTCTTAATTACGACTTCTGCCTTTGCGAATGAAAGATATAAATCTAGGCCTTTCTTCCATATGGATGGATATCATCTGATACATAATGTACCTGTTTAGCAGACATCGCCCTCGTAATGACGACTTCTGCCTTCGCGAATGAAAGACATAACTCTTGGCCTTTCTTCAGTATGGATGGATATCATCTGATGCATTGTACCTAATAACTGTTAATCCACTGTGAGCTACATTGTAATTGACATGTTCAGATTGCTGATAGAACGGACCCACCAGAAGTGAGAGAGAGAGTAAGCGTCCATGGCGATATGGTGCGATGAAATGATGTCAGCGAAGAAATGTCAGAGTAAGTCTGCTTAACCCTTTACCCAACAGAACGGCCCTGTGCCAATGCATTCTCTTATATATGCGAGTCGACCATAGGTCGCCTCGCATATATAAGAGAATGCATTGGCTTAACACATTAAAAATTATAAAATTGTTATAGAATGTAAGAAAAAATGGTAAAAAGTGTTAAAAAAAGATTTGTTTAGGCCAATGGATTCTCTTATATATGCGAGGCGACCTATGGTCGACTCGCATATATAAGAGAATGCATTGGCACAGGGCATAACTGTAACTATCACAATGTGGTCAAGGAGCCGGTTCCAATGATATCCATATTTGTATGGTTCTATTGAGACAGACCGAAGACATTTTAGGCTGTTGAAGCTTTATTTGGCCGGTTTTGGCCGGTTTGTTGGGTAAAGGGTTAAAACCAAATTAACAAATGGTAGCATAGTGAGGTTTTGATCCTCGGACCTCTGGGTTATGGGCCCAGTTAGCCTCCGCCATTTTATCCTCTGTAATAAAGGACTTTTCACCCTCCAATTTTAATAATCACATTAAGGTTTTACTCAGAGCCAATTTTTGAATTCTAACTCTTATCAGTTAAGTAACAGGGCTTCGATGAAGGGTGTCTTTCTTCAGAATGGATGGATATTATCTGATACATTGTACCTGTTTAGCAGACATCGCCCTTGTAATTACGACTTCTGCCTTCACGAATGAAAGACATAAATCAAGGCCTTTCTTCAGTATGTATGGATATCAGCTGATACATTGTACCTGATTAGCAGACATCGCCCTCGTAATTACGACTTCTGCCTTCGCGAAAGAAAGACATAAATCTGGGTCTTTCTTCAGTATGGATGGATATCATCTGATGCATTGTACCTGATTAGCAGACATCGACTTCATAATTACGACTTCTGCCTTCGCGATTGAAAGACATAACTCTGGATCTTTCTTCAGTATGGATATCATCTGATGCATTGTACCTGATTAGCAGACATCGCCCTCGTAATTACGACTTCTGCCTTCGCGAATGAAAGACATAAATCTGGGACTTTCTTCAGTATGGATATCATCTGATGCATTGTACCTGATTAACAGACATCGCCCTCTTAATTACGACTTCTGCCTTCGCGATTGAAAGACATAAATCTGGGACTTTCTTCAGTATGGATATCATCTGATTCATTGTACCTGATTAGCAGACATCACCCTCTTAATTACGACTTCTGCCTTTGCGAATGAAAGATATAAATCTAGGCCTTTCTTCCATATGGATGGATATCATCTGATACATAATGTACCTGTTTAGCAGACATCGCCCTCGTAATGACGACTTCTGCCTTCGCGAATGAAAGACATAACTCTTGGCCTTTCTTCAGTATGGATGGATATCATCTGATGCATTGTACCTGATTAGCAGACATCACCCTCGTAATTACGACTTCTGCCTTTGCGAATGAAAGACATAAATCTGGGTCTTTCTTCAGTATGGATATCATCTGATGCATTGTACCTGATTATCAGACATTGCCCTCATAATTACGACTTCTGCCTTTGCGAATGAAAGACATAAATCTGGGTCTTTCTTCAGTATGGATGGATATCATCTGATACATTGTACCTGATTAGCAGACATCACCCTCGTAATTACGACTTCTGCCTTCGCGAATGAAAGACATAAGTCTGATTTTTTCTTCAGTATGTATGGTTATCATCTGATACATTGTACCTGATTAGCAGACATCGCCCTCGTAATTACGACTTCTGCCTTTGCGAATGAAAGACATAAATCTGGGTCTTTCTTCAGTATGGATATCATCTGATGCATTGTACCTGATTAGCAGACATTGCCCTCATAATTACGACTTCTGCCTTTGCGAATGAAAGACATAAATCTGGGTCTTTCTTCAGTATGGATGGATATTATCTGATACATTGTACCTGATTAGCAGACATCACCCTCGTAATTACGACTTCTGTCTTTGCGAATGAAAGACATAAATCTGGGTCTTTCTTCAGTATGGATATCATCTGATGCATTGTACCTGATTAGCAGACATCACCCTCTTAATTACGACTTCTGCCTTTGCGAATGAAAGACATAAATCTGGGTCTTTCTTCAATATGGATATTATCTGATACATTTTACCTGATTTGCAGACATTATTATAAACCTCGTAATTACGACTTCTGCCTTCGCGAATGAAGGACATAATTCTGGGTCATCTGGATCTTTCTTCAGTATGGATGTCATCTGATGCATTGTACCTGATTAGCAGACATCGCCCTCGTAATTACGACTTCTGCCTTCGCGAATGAAAGACATAAATCTGGGACTTTCTTCAGTATGGATATCATCTGATGCATTGTACCTGATTAGCAGACATCGCCCTCTTAATTACGACTTCTGCCTTCGCGATTGAAAGACATAAATCTGGGACTTTCTTCAGTATGGATATCATCTGATTCGTTGTACCTGATTAGCAGACATCACCCTCTTAATTACGACTTCTGCCTTTGCGAATGAAAGATATAAATCTGGGTCTTTCTTCAGTATGGATATCATCTGATGCATTGTACCTGATTATCAGACATTGCCCTCATAATTACGACTTCTGCCTTTGCGAATGAATGACATAATTCTGGGTCTTTCTTCAGTATGGATGGATATCATCTGATACATTGTACCTGATTAGCAGACATCACCCTCGTAATTACGACTTCTGCCTTCGCGAATGAAAGACATAAGTCTGATTTTTTCTTCAGTATGTTTGGTTATCATCTGATACATTGTACCTGATTAGCAGACATCGCCCTCGTAATTACGACTTCTGCCTTTGCGAATGAAAGACATAAATCTGGGTCTTTCTTCAGTATGGATATCATCTGATGCATTGTACCTGATTAGCAGACATTGCCCTCATAATTACGACTTCTGCCTTTGCGAATGAAAGACATAAATCTGGGTCTTTCTTCAGTATGGATGGATATTATCTGATACATTGTACCTGATTAGCAGACATCACCCTCGTAATTACGACTTCTGTCTTTGCGAATGAAAGACATAAATCTGGGTCTTTCTTCAGTATGGATATCATCTGATGCATTGTACCTGATTAGCAGACATCACCCTCTTAATTACGACTTCTGCCTTTGCGAATGAAAGACATAAATCTGGGTCTTTCTTCAATATGGATATTATCTGATACATTTTACCTGATTTGCAGACATTATTATAAACCTCGTAATTACGACTTCTGCCTTCGCGAATGAAGGACATAATTCTGGGTCATCTGGATCTTTCTTCAGTATGGATATCATCTGATGCATTGTACCTGATTAGCAGACATCGCCCTCGTAATTACGACTTCTGCCTTCGCGAATGAAAGACATAAATCTGGGACTTTCTTCAGTATGGATATCATCTGATGCATTGTACCTGATTAGCAGACATCGCCCTCTTAATTACGACTTCTGCCTTCGCGATTGAAAGACATAAATCTGGGACTTTCTTCAGTATGGATATCATCTGATTCATTGTACCTGATTAGCAGACATCACCCTCTTAATTACGACTTCTGCCTTTGCGAATGAAAGATATAAATCTAGGCCTTTCTTCCATATGGATGGATATCATCTGATACATAATGTACCTGTTTAGCAGACATCGCCCTCGTAATGACGACTTCTGCCTTCGCGAATGAAAGACATAACTCTTGGCCTTTCTTCAGTATGGATGGATATCATCTGATGCATTGTACCTGATTAGCAGACATCACCCTCGTAATTACGACTTCTGCCTTTGCGAATGAAAGACATAAATCTGGGTCTTTCTTCAGTATGGATATCATCTGATGCATTGTACCTGATTATCGGACATTGCCCTCATAATTGCGACTTCTGCCTTTGCGAATGAAAGACATAAATCTGGGTGTTTCTTCAGTATGGATATCATCTGATACATTGTACCTGATTAGCAGACATCACCCTCGTAATTACGACTTCTGCCTTCGCGAATGAAAGACATAAGTCTGATTTTTTCTTCAGTATGTATGGTTATCATCTGATACATTGTACCTGATTAGCAGACATCGCCCTCGTAATTACGACTTCTGCCTTTGCGAATGAAAGACATAAATCTGGGTCTTTCTTCAGTATGGATATCATCTGATGCATTGTACCTGATTAGCAGACATTGCCCTCATAATTACGACTTCTGCCTTTGCGAATGAAAGACATAAATCTGGGTCTTTCTTCAGTATGGATGGATATTATCTGATACATTGTACCTGATTAGCAGACATCACCCTCGTAATTACGACTTCTGTCTTTGCGAATGAAAGACATAAATCTGGGTCTTTCTTCAGTATGGATATCATCTGATGCATTGTACCTGATTAGCAGACATCACCCTCTTAATTACGACTTCTGCCTTTGCGAATGAAAGACATAAATCTGGGTCTTTCTTCAATATGGATATTATCTGATACATTTTACCTGATTTGCAGACATTATTATAAACCTCGTAATTACGACTTCTGCCTTCGCGAATGAAGGACATAATTCTGGGTCATCTGGATCTTTCTTCAGTATGGATGTCATCTGATGCATTGTACCTGATTAGCAGACATCGCCCTCGTAATTACGACTTCTGCCTTCGCGAATGAAAGACATAAATCTGGGACTTTCTTCAGTATGGATATCATCTGATGCATTGTACCTGATTAGCAGACATCGCCCTCTTAATTACGACTTCTGCCTTCGCGATTGAAAGACATAAATCTGGGACTTTCTTCAGTATGGATATCATCTGATTCGTTGTACCTGATTAGCAGACATCACCCTCTTAATTACGACTTCTGCCTTTGCGAATGAAAGATATAAATCTGGGTCTTTCTTCAGTATGGATATCATCTGATGCATTGTACCTGATTATCAGACATTGCCCTCATAATTACGACTTCTGCCTTTGCGAATGAAAGACATAATTCTGGGTCTTTCTTCAGTATGGATGGATATCATCTGATACATTGTACCTGATTAGCAGACATCACCCTCGTAATTACGACTTCTGCCTTCGCGAATGAAAGACATAAGTCTGATTTTTTCTTCAGTATGTTTGGTTATCATCTGATACATTGTACCTGATTAGCAGACATCGCCCTCGTAATTACGACTTCTGCCTTTGCGAATGAAAGACATAAATCTGGGTCTTTCTTCAGTATGGATATCATCTGATGCATTGTACCTGATTAGCAGACATTGCCCTCATAATTACGACTTCTGCCTTTGCGAATGAAAGACATAAATCTGGGTCTTTCTTCAGTATGGATGGATATTATCTGATACATTGTACCTGATTAGCAGACATCACCCTCGTAATTACGACTTCTGTCTTTACGAATGAAAGACATAAATCTGGGTCTTTCTTCAGTATGGATATCATCTGATGCATTGTACCTGATTAGCAGACATCACCCTCTTAATTACGACTTCTGCCTTTGCGAATGAAAGACATAAATCTGGGTCTTTCTTCAATATGGATATTATCTGATACATTTTACCTGATTTGCAGACATTATTATAAACCTCGTAATTACGACTTCTGCCTTCGCGAATGAAGGACATAATTCTGGGTCATCTGGATCTTTCTTCAGTATGGATATCATCTGATGCATTGTACCTGATTAGCAGACATCGCCCTCGTAATTACGACTTCTGCCTTCGCGAATGAAAGACATAAATCTGGGACTTTCTTCAGTATGGATATCATCTGATGCATTGTACCTGATTAGCAGACATCGCCCTCTTAATTACGACTTCTGCCTTCGCGATTGAAAGACATAAATCTGGGACTTTCTTCAGTATGGATATCATCTGATTCATTGTACCTGATTAGCAGACATCACCCTCTTAATTACGACTTCTGCCTTTGCGAATGAAAGATATAAATCTAGGCCTTTCTTCCATATGGATGGATATCATCTGATACATAATGTACCTGTTTAGCAGACATCGCCCTCGTAATGACGACTTCTGCCTTCGCGAATGAAAGACATAACTCTTGGCCTTTCTTCAGTATGGATGGATATCATCTGATGCATTGTACCTGATTAGCAGACATCACCCTCGTAATTACGACTTCTGCCTTTGCGAATGAAAGACATAAATCTGGGTCTTTCTTCAGTATGGATATCATCTGATGCATTGTACCTGATTATCGGACATTGCCCTCATAATTGCGACTTCTGCCTTTGCGAATGAAAGACATAAATCTGGGTCTTTCTTCAGTATGGATATCATCTGATACATTGTACCTGATTAGCAGACATCACCCTCGTAATTACGACTTCTGCCTTCGCGAATGAAAGACATAAGTCTGAGTCTTTCTTCAGTATGTATGGTTATCATCTGATACATTGTACCTGATTAGCAGACATCGCCCTCGTAATTACGACTTCTGCCTTTGCGAATGAAAGACATAAATCTGGGTCTTTCTTCAGTATGGATATCATCTGATGCATTGTACCTGATTAGCAGACATTGCCCTCATAATTACGACTTCTGCCTTTGCGAATGAAAGACATAAATCTGGGTCTTTCTTCAGTATGGATGGATATTATCTGATACATTGTACCTGATTAGCAGACATCACCCTCGTAATTACGACTTCTGTCTTTGCGAATGAAAGACATAAATCTGGGTCTTTCTTCAGTATGGATATCATCTGATGCATTGTACCTGATTAGCAGACATCACCCTCTTAATTACGACTTCTGCCTTTGCGAATGAAAGACATAAATCTGGGTCTTTCTTCAATGTGGATATTATCTGATACATTTTACCTGATTTGCAGACATTATTATAAACCTCGTAATTACGACTTCTGCCTTCGCGAATGAAGGACATAATTCTGGGTCATCTGGATCTTTCTTCAGTATGGATATCATCTGATGCATTGTACCTGATTAGCTGACATCGCCCTTGTAATTACGACTTCTGCCTTCGCGAATGAAAGACATAAATCTGGGTCTTTCTTCAGTATGGATGGATATCATCTGATACATTGAACCTGATTAGCAGACATCGCCCTCGTAATTACGACTTCTGCCTTCACGAATGAAAGACATAAATCAAGGCCTTTCTTCAGTATGGATGGATATCATCTGATGCATTGTACCTGATTAACAGACATCACCCTCATAATTACGACTTCTGCCTTCGCGAATGAAAGACATAAATCTGGGTCTTTCTTCAGTATGGATGGATATCATCTGATGCATTGTACCTGATTAGCAGACATTGACTTCATAATTACGACTTCTGCCTTCGCGAATGAATGACATAAATCTGGGTCCTTCTTCAATATGGATATTATCTGATACATTTTACCTGATTTGCAGACATTAACCTCGTAATTACGACTTCTGCCATCGCGAATGAAGGACATAATTCTGGGTCATCTGGGTCTTTCTTCAGTATGGATATCATCTGATGCATTGTACCTGATTAGCAGACATCACCCTCGTAATTACGACTTCTGCCTTCGCGAATGAAAGACATAAATCTGGGTCTTTCTTCAGTATGGATATCATCTGATAAATTGTACCTGATTAGCAGACATCGCCCTCGTAATTACGACTTCTGCCCTCGCGATTGAAAGACATAAATCTAGGTCTTTCTTCAGTATGGATATCATCTGATGTATTGTACCTGATTAGCAGATATCACCCTCGTAATTACGACTTCTGCCTTCGCGAATGAAAGGCATAAATCTGGGTCTTTCTTCAGTATGGATGGATATCATCTGATACATTGAACCTGATTAGCAGACATCGCCCTCGTAATTACGACTTCTGCCCTCGCGATTGAAAGACATAAATCTAGGTCTTTCTTATGGATATCATCTGATGCATTGTACCTGATTAGCAGACATTGCCCTCAACATTACGACTTCTGCCTTCGCAAATGAAAGACATAAATCTGGGTCTTTCTTTAGTATGGATGGATATCATCTGATGCATCGCATGTCCATGATTGATCGAATGCATGTGATGATCGATCGAGCAGTCTGAAATATGCTGTTGATTGAGATCTAAGGAGTGGTCTGAGGTATACCGTTGATTCTGATCTGAGGGATAATTGAGACGTTTGAGGTATAGAATTTATTCTGATCTGAGGAACGATCGAACTATTCGACTAGCATACATGTATGTGATGAACGATCGAGCGGTCCGAGTTGTACCGTTGATTCTGATTTCAGGATCATTCTATTCTGATATGAGGGATGACCGAGCGGTCTGAGGTATATCAGCGATTCTAATCTAGGTGCCTAAGTCCTGTGATCAGATTGATCTGAAAATTGTAATACAGACAGACCTCCAAATATGGTGCATGAGGAAAACAATTTGCATATGTCATCTGCCAATTAGTGGAGATAGAGAAACTAAATTAAAAAAAGAGAAAGAAATATTCCAAAGAAGTTTCTAAAGAAACTAAAACACTTGTTATTTTCCAGAGAAGATGAGGCCTAAGCAGATTGAGGTCCCCTGAGGGTGAATTTAGTGTGTGCGGGGTAGCAGTCTTCTTAATTCAGTTTGTTTACCTTTGGCAATCTGCTACGACAACCCTTTGCCATGGCCCAGTTTGTTCAGCAAATGGCTTTGCTGATTGCCATAGCCAATGATGAGGGCTGGGGTAGTGTCACCTAAATTCACTATCTGGGGAACTTATTCTGCAAATGTCCTGCACAATATTTGGAGGCCTGTATTCAGGGTGGTTTCCACCTTCTGACACAGAACCAAATTATTAAAATTTCAATTATTTCTCAGCCAAGAATGACAGATGACAAATAAGATATAATTCAGTCTTAACCCTTTTAGTGCCACAAGCCCTAATTTACGTTCTGTAAAATTGGCCCTAAAAAAAAACATTTTTTTTTTATATATTTTTTTTTTTTGGTTGAATTTTTTTTTTAGTATGCTTAAGCATGCTATAGGGCATGTTATAACTCAAAACTATCACCAAGTATTCATAGTAATAATTTTGATGCCCATGAAAAACGTAAGATACCCTGGCACTAAACCTACAAAATATGTCTGCTATGTCATTGGCACAGGGTATATGGGTTGATACAAAAATCGGACCTGGCTCTGAAAGTCTCAAAGATCTGTATTAGATATTAATGTTGAAGTTTTGGATATTTATTAATACTTCAGAAAATGTGTGAAAACTATCATATTAGTATGAAATTACTATGTCTTGAATTCCATATTTATTTATAAAAAAAAAAGAGTAAGTTATTGAGAAAAAAACAAAAAGAAGAAAACAAAGATGAAATGACACTATCCTTTCACATGTCCATGTACTCTATCCCAGACAGAGTACAAGTGGTCTCTGCTCTGTCCAGGCTATCTTACCTGTATCATTTATCTTACCTGTATCATTTATATTGGCTGGTAGCAGCTGGTAGTCAAATTTTTGTGTTGTTTCGTAATTACAGAACAAAATTATCTAATTTTTTTAACTTTAACATCGACTATATCCATTTTGTCGGTTCAAATGTTAGCAGAGAAGTGATTCTAGTCAATCCTATCTGTGACCACCTGGGTCGGATTCAATCAGTACCTCACGGACCAACCGTGGTGTTAATTCTTGACCTAAATTTGATCTCAGTGCACTGAACTTTTAACTGTCAGTGCAACTGACCTCGCGGTATTAACGTTCAGGGGCTGCGTTCGCAGAGATATGCTGTTATTACATCCTACTCTAATCCCGTAGATTTCTGTATACGAATATGTAGGAGAATTTATATTAGTTGGTAGCAGCTGGTAGTCAAATGTTTGTGTTATTTGTTTCGAAATTACAGAGCAAAAATGATCTAATTTGTCATCAGTTGTCATAATTCTTTATTTTTCTGAAATATTTTCTCATCTAGTACACAGGATCCATCCCTCTTTCTCTGATAGCTGGCATTCAGGATTAGTTTAACTCTTCCATGACTGGAGCTTCCTGAAGTATTGCAAAAACCCTGTGCAAATACATTCTCTTATATATGCGAGTCTCCCATAGGGAGCCTTGCATATATATTCATATAAGAGAATACTAAATGGCCTGACCATATTTACCTTTACCTTGTAAGCCAGTGTATTCTCTTTATTTATGTGAAGCTCCCTATGGGAGACTCTCAAATATAAGAGTATGCACTGGCACATGATCTTTAATGCTGCACCAGCGCAGCTCTTGTCTTGAAAGGGTTAAACATATTCAGGGGTATGGGTGACCCTCAATACTAGGTTCCGGCCTCTTGGCACTGAGAGTCAAGGGGAGCTGAACCTTCAGATGGGCACTTTCCCCAATGAGATGATTTAGTAAAGAAAGGTTTAAACTATTACATTTTAGAAAGAAGCTTAAATATTCAGGCCAGGTCCTAGTAACAGTGCATGCCCCCTCTGCCCCATCGCCTGTCAATGAGTATTTAGTAAAACTATCACATTTTAGAAAAAAGGCCAGGTACTATAATAGTGCATCCCCCCCTTCCCAGTGGCCCCTGTCATTAAGAGGTGTCCTTGTGAGCTGTTTGATTGGACTACACAATGTTAGGTTCAAACTCCAGGCAGAGTTATCTCCCATCGCTTCACTGAGATACCACTGCCATAATGACATTAATTGGTAAGGAATTCTTATGTGTTTTTAGTTCTTATGTTTTAGGATTAAAATTGTCTATGTCTGGCTCAGTTCATATTGTTCTTATCAATACCAAAAGAATTACCATTATTGCAAACTTTAAAAAAAATTTGGTGGTGAAAACAAGATAATAGGTGATCAAATAGTAGTAATACAGTTCCACAATGATATGTAAAAATAGATTTATCATCTGCAAAGTACACTCATTGTGGCAGTGATATATTGCAGGACAGCTTAGAGGCCACTGTATGGAGTTTGTGTTAGGTTACCAATTTATAAGTGTAATCCCAACTTGTTGCACTTTTTATATGGAGGTGACTGGGCTGGTATTGAGTATAGGGAAGGCAATAATAGAATAATCAATTTGAGGATGCATGATAAATGGGCTGATTTAGGATTATTCAATGCACAGACCATGAGTTAAAACAGGTGGTTCTCTAGAGAGCATGCTTTCTGTGTGTGTTCATTGTGTGAGTGGTTGCTGTTCTCATCCAGTTTGAAATTTGCTGAGGCTTTGACAATGCTCTGCCATTTTGATTTCATTGACATGTTTGTGGGATGGTTGTGGCACTAACCAGATCAAAGTACATGTACATGATCTTTCAACAGTACATGTATATACAGGTACCATTATATGTTTATATGTTTTCTCTTCTTTTAAAAAATATTTACACAGGCTTTTACACAGAAATTTTCTCATCTTGTTTTGGTCCCAGAACATGCATCTTTTATTCATATCTCTGAAATAACTTTTTTTTAGTTTTCATGTACATGCATGCTAACAAACTCAAAGGTGTCAGTTTCCTAATTTTCTGACAAAACAGTTTTACTGAGACACATCAAATAGGTGTGTAAGATTGAACTATTAAATTAAGTTGCAGAGTCATCACTCAGGCCTGTAACTATCGTATTTTAATTGATTTTATGCGATGAAATATTGCAAAAATTCCGAAAATTGCACTAATTTCTCAATATTTTGCGGTTTTAGTAAACGCCTGATAAAAGTCGTTCTATTGGGAATTTTTACACCAAATTTTCAGAGAATATAGAGTAAACACAGTACTATCGGAATATCGTCAAGGAGTTCTGTGCATTTGGTATTAATTAACCCTCAGACTGCCGAAGCTGCCGTCAATAAATTCTCTCTTCGCACATCTGGCTTCGCATGCGTTTCACGAAAATGAAACTGTTTTATGAAAAACTTCATGTTTTAACTGACAACTGAAGCATGTGAGAGGGCGAGGTGATACTCTTTCATGTCTATTGTGACGGTTGCACATCAGGTCGAATAAGTATTGTTTTCACAACAGTTATCAAGATCTCTCGATATTTTCGACCATCCCGGGCGCTTCGCACCCTTCTACTCTCATTCAACAAAATCACTTCGCTTCGTGCCCATCTACTACCCTTACAAAATCATAAATTGAAAATGCCTTCAAATCGCTGTGCAGTTTTCGGTTGCAATAATGACCGACGTAACCCAGAAACGTGAGTATTATTTAATTTGATATGAATATTCGTACATTTACTACAAGTTTATTGATTTCATACAAAAAACTTTCAAGTTTAGAGTAATTCGGAAGTCATTTTATACCATATAAAACGGAACCAATAAAGAGCGTTTATGTTCTCATTACATGACCACAAATATGTCGTTTTCAATCTACATCGATGTGTTAAGATGGAGATGCACGTTTTGCATAAATACAGCAAAATATGGCAAGAGATTTCAACAAAGTATTTCTTTGGATCTATCTGGCGAAAAATCTTGAATTTCACATCTTCGTTGTATGTAGAATCTGAGCATTTATTAAGAGACAACAAAAACTCCAGGCACAACAACTTCGCTTTTTGGGTATTAACCGTTTTCTGTTGATCATCTGCCGACTGAATAACCGGAGAATTCTGTTCATGTGCCAACTCGGCTAGCTGCACTTTCTCATCTTTTTTTCGTCTAGTTGATGGAACACCACGGTCGTTTAGGAAGGTTTTTAGTTCGCTGTCTGTACATCAACTGGCCATGCTTCTATTTTATATACCCCATAAAACTTCTGTTAGATGTTCTCACTTGTGTTTCAACAATTCACCGAAAGTGACGACGTGTCATGTATACTAAACATGTGTGATATACGGCACAAATTTGGCAAAGTATGACTTGTGTTCACTGCGTGCTCACCAAAGAATCACAATAGACTGTAACAACACCCGTGATGTTTTACTTCAACTTTCAAAAGAGGAAGTTTGAACACATTTTGTATTGTTTGTTTTAGCCTAGAACAAAATCCAATGATTATGTCCATTAAAAACCTTCTTGCACAAAAGCGCCGGTACACGATAAAGAGCGTTTTCATTTATAATCATTTTTACTCATTTTCAAAACTGATGTATGTTGTTTTGTGAATGCTCATTGGTCTGACACGCTATTTATTTTCCGTATTTTTTTCCGTTGTATTTGAACATTTGTTACACAGGCTTCACGATTATTAACTTCAACTGATAAGCGCCGACTGCTACATGTATGTATGCGCGCAACAGTTTGTCTCAAATAAATTGTTATAAAAACACAGGTTTATGGCCGCGGACATACATGTACATGTAAGCCGATTAAGTGTGATGTAATTTATCCATGAACTTGACAAATGGAGATTCTATCACCATTCGACACGAAAATGGGACCTTTAAACAGACAAGTTTCATTTTCGTCGAACACGAAAAAGCGAATTTATTGACGGCAGCTTCGGCAGTCTGAGGGTTAATTAATACCAAATGCACAGAACTCCTTTACGATATTCCGATAGTACTGTGTTTACTCTATATTCTCTGAAAATTTGGTGTAAAAATTCCCAATAGAACAACTTTTGGCGTTTACTAAAACCGCAAAATATTGAGAAATTAGTGCAATTTTCTGAATTTTCGCATTATTTCATCGCATAAAATCAATTAAAATACGATAAGCAACTGGAAATGTTTTTGAACATTCTAGAAGGGGTACATGTCCCTGATATGTGTTTAAAATTTCTCGCGTAAACTATGACAGATACCAAAGTTATAATTAGTTTTATAGACCCACCCTAAATCCCCCATAGTAAATGCATGCGGCCGTAAAGCACGTGGCTTTGTTTGGATACTTTCTGGCCCACAATGCATCATTCTCGCTATCTGTAAAATGGTCTATATATGAAATTTACACCCCTATCCCGCTTCCTTTATTTTCTATATGGCAGGACTAATAAATGTTGTATAGGCGCTCGCATAACCAGGTATGGGTATAATCTTCAGCACATAATGTGCATTAGTCAAAAGAGTACACCAAAAGAATATATATGCGGGCAACACCAATCATGCAAGAACCCCCCACACAGAGAAAGGCAAATACAAATACATTGATTCAAACTTAGAATCAACCTATCCAAACTCTGTGTAGGCAAACTTACGAGACGCGACGTCACACGCACCAACACCCACAAGTGTACACTCTCAACTGCTAACGAGTGACAATATTTGATTATTGCATAATTTATTCGGGCAAACATAGTCGTATCATAACAAACACATTCATACAACGAAACATAAATTACATGCAACTGGTAACATATATAATCATGCAGACAGATAGAAGAGAAATATACTTGCCCTTACCAAAATTTTCTAACATGAATTTCTCATGAGAATCTATGTTAGAATCTCATGTGAATTTCTAACATGTTTCTCGTAATGTTTTTAATATGCAAATTAGCGAGATCTCACGAGAATTTTTTTTTCAAGAATAGGTAAATCTCACGAGAATCTCCCTAGAAAATTTTCTCGCGAGAAAAATATATATTATGAATTGCACACGAGAAAGATTTCTCATCTCGCGAGAAATTAAAACAATTCACAAGAATTGTTTTTCAGATATGTGCAATACCAGCTCTATAAAAGACCACACCTATACATGTACATTTTCATCTAAAATCAAAGAGCATACACAAAGAGTAGAACATATATAAGTTCTCCAGTATTATCAAAGTAATAATATAAAAACGTATGGGTTTAAAATTATCTTTATTGATTTAAATGTAAGATGTATATGGCAGTGGGTCGTTCTGTCTGATTCTGCATGTTCAGCAATTCTTTATTCTTTTTTTTGGCATCCAAGCATTTTCTGTTGATTTGGATGTTTGTAATGCTCTCACTTTGCTAAAAGTGGAGTTCCATGTATCCTGAAATGGCAAAAATAGTTCATTGAGTAATTGCAATAACATATATGTACCAAAATGAGAACAATAGGGTCAGTGGTTTAAGTTATATAAATTATATATAGGCCTAGTATTAAGTTTTAAAATTCAAGACCTGCTAAATATAAGTTAAAACTATAAAGACGGATGATCTATTCCTAAATATGTTTTATATAGTTGCTGCAGTATAAAATAATAAACATAAGTTGAAGACACCTGATCGTAAACACTTCTATAATAATAAATATAAAATTACGATCTTATGAACAAAAATGCATTAAACACACATACTGTTCAACCGTATGTGCATAGTGAAGTTATTAATTTGGATATCTCCATGTATTTGTATTATTATTAACGTAAATAAACTATACTAAGTTTAAATCCTTCCAGCACCAAAATAAGCACATCACTAACCAAATTACACATTAAAAACATAACTCTTATATATATAACTAAATTAATTTAATGTTTACACATTAAACTTTCCGAGTTCCGCCTAATGACTTAATTGACTCCAAAACATAAAATTTGTACTGTTATTCAAAATAGACATGTTAGGAGGAACCATCTTCGTCGAATTGTTACATTGTTATATTTCTCCCGACAAAACCATGGTTGCCGAACGACCTTTAGACATTGAGTGTGCTTGAGCATGTGCTTTTGATTGCGATGCATTAAGGCATTTCAAACAACACCAATAGAACACAAATCTGAATATTTTGGGCTTTGTTGAAAAATAAGTACATCCTTGCAGATATTAATGATGTCATGAATAAATATTGCTAGAATATGGCTAATTTAGACATAAACCAAACTTATAACAAAAGCTTACCCATTCTATCACCCACTCGGTCATGTTTAACCAGTAGAAGTGCGATTGGACTTTTTAAAATGTAATCTTTATCCCTCTGTGTCCACCAGTTGGACTGTTATGGAGTTCACGAAGAGCCTCTCGTCTTTCTTCATCTTTGAATAGAACTTTTCTTTTGTTGTAGTACATGCTATCACCTGTTGAGTAAAATTATATTTTATACGCTTGCCTATCAGATATCATAAAATTACCATAAGATAATATAGATTGTCCTATGATTCTCTTATAGAAACCACTGGCAACCTACAGTAAAATAACGAAAGCTACAGTAAAATAACAAAATTGTAATTCACTGTAGCTTCTGTTATCTCACTGCGACGTTTGTTTCAAATAAATGCGAATAGAAGCACTACCGACGAAGATTGTGTGTTGGCAACATGAATCTAATTGCTGATGCCTCTGAGATCCGTGTTTGAAACAAAAGTCACATCCTCGTTGACTTTAATTTATATCTTAGAAATGCAAGTGACCTGCAAAATGATATGCTAATGAGGGAATTCGAACTGAAACTGGATAAACCCAACAAGCGTGATGTAATTTCGTGATATTTGAGGAACACCTGGACATATCTTTAAAACATCTAGATATCATAAACTAGATTGATTGATTGGTTGATACATCTCTATGTAAAACACAATTTTCGCCTTTTATTTTTTCTAACTAATGTGTTTATGATGTTTATGTTTCATGCTATAACGTCTGAATTATACGCAGTTGTAAATAAATAACTACTTCTTTATTTGTGGGACGGAATAAACGCGATAAACAAAATGATAATCGCTATGACCTGATAATGTGAGCCACTACTTATATTCCATCATGTTTTGTGATGCCATTTGGATATACAATTTATGAGAATACGTGTAACACTTTGAGACCAAGAGTATTCTCTATTCCCACCAAATATCCACAGAGGGTTTCACATCAATTTAACCTGGGCAATGCCGGGTAACCCTGCTAGTTGCGCATAAACGCGATTGGGGACTATTTATTGCGCTTAAGCGAAATAAGACATTTCGTACCTAAGCACAATTACATATCTGGCTCCTCATTCTTATTGCGCTTAAGCGCAATTAATATCTCCATCATGAGATCATCCCTCTGTGCAAATAGTAGAGTCTGAATAGGCCTACGCGTGAACAGTCACCAGGTCACAAATAAACTCCACCCAATGCACCCATTGCACTATGGACTACACCATTTGAATTAGTGTTTATGTAATGTGGCTATTTGTGCTTAAGCGTATTAAGGAAGATTTTGACTTCCACTTAAGCCCAATTAGCTCTTATTGCACTTAAGCGTAAGAATAATATTCTTTATTGCGCTTTTATCGGAGATTCCTTTTTGTGCTTATAAGATCAATAAGATATGCCTTATAAGAGGTTTTGGGCAATTTTGTACTAGAGTTGACTGGTTTAATTTTGGGCAATTAATTGATTCTGATAACAGGAGCAGCATTTAAAAAACGTTGTTGTTGTTGTTGTTGGAATCTGATGATATGGGGACCATTGAATTGGATTGAGTACCTTCACGCTCAATTATTTATAAATGTCAATTTGACTTCCCATATACATGTACATGTATGTTTGACCTAAAGTACCTCAAGATATTATAGGGAAAAAAACATTGTATCAAAACCAACACCATGCAGTGACGTTGTGGATCTGTTGTAGTATATTTTAATTTATATATAAAGAAGGTAGTGTGAATAAGGATTTAAATGAATATATCTGTGAAGATGCTCTGTCTGATTTATCACCCCTTAATTCCCATTTTGCGGCTTCTGTGGTAAAAATATGTTTAATTTTGTCCAGGAACGCACTCTTCAAAAGTGTGTAAATTGAAACTAATAGCTCTACATTAGCTTTGAATTGTAGGCCTATAGATTGCCCAAAACTAACCTGATACTATGAAATTCTTGGCAGCCTTGTAAATGCCATTTCTTTCCTTTGGTTCTGTTGATTGGTTATGTAACCCATATTTCTTATAATGATAGATTTGTGTCGGGTGAAGATCTCTGTCTTTTCCTTTTCTCACCATGCTGAAAACCTGCTGTGAGGTTGAGTAAGGCCAAACTGTTTTATTTTACTTCTTTAAGGATCAGTGGACCCTGTTTTCTGTGGCCAGACAAGGAAATAAAAATCAAATATAATTTTTTTTTATTTGCACAACCCACCTTCGCTGTTTCTGCTTATCAGTAACAACCACATTTCACTGGTGATTAAAGATCATAGGACCCACAGATTATAGATATCTCTGGCTTTAATTACTTTTAACTACATCCAGAATGAAAACTGAGAAGTCAGCTTGAATGTATATGCCTCTGCTACCAAGTTACCTGTATGCTTTCTATTAATCTTGACATCTCTTTAAAACTTTAAAATGGCCTTGAGAATACATTTTGTATTCCTGGGAATTTATGGTGATCTTTATGACTGAAGACCAATAACAGTCCACAAGGTTTCTTAGATAGGAATAACAAGCTAATGAGCTCAGTGTGTATTTCCTCAAGTTACACATTCACTGTTTATCACTATCACTAATCTCACCATTCCCATATGTGTATTAACCCTCTCTATACTAAATACTCATTGACCAGACGAGTAGATTCCTTAGGAAATGTTCAGATAATAAGTTCAACAAACGGCCATAGAGTATTTTCTAAACTTATTATCTGAACATTTCCCACCAACTAATAGGAAACCATCAGGTCGTAGCTTTGGTCAGATCTTCATGAAATTTGTCATGGATGTTAACAATGACATGCAGATGGGTCGTTTTGGGGTCATTCGGCCAAAAAACATGGCCGTCAGCCGCCATCTTGGATTTTACTCTTTGTCTGACTAAATCCTTTGGCGCGGGCTACAGGTTGTGCCTTTGGTCGGATCATTATGAAATTTTTCACATCTGTTGACATTGGCATGTAGATGGGAACGAGTCATTTTGGGGTCATTCGGTAAAAAAAACATGGCCGCCAGTGGCCATCTTGGATTTCAAAATTCAATCCATTAGCACAGGCTACAAGTTGTACTTGTTCGTCTAGTCATCATGAAATTTGTCATGGATGTTAATATTGACAAGTAGATGGGAACGAGTAATTTTGAGGTCATTCGGCCAAAAAATATGGCCGCCAGCAGCCATCTTGGATTTTACTCTTTGTATGACTAGATCCTTTAGCACGGGCTACAGGTCGTACTTTGAGTCTGATCATCATAAAATTTGTCATGGATGTTAATATTGACATGCAGATGGGAACGAGTCATTTTGGAGTCATTCGGCCAAAAAACATGGCCACCAGCAGCCATCTTGGATTTTACTCTTTGTATGACTAGATCCTTTAGCACGGGCTACAGGTCGTACTTTTAGTCTGATCATCATAAAATTTGTCATGGATGTTAACAATGACATGTAGATGGGAACAAGTCATTTTGAGGTCATTCGGCCAAAAAACATGGCCACCAGCAGCCATCTTGGATTTTACTCTGTGTATGACTAAATCCTTTACTGCTTATTTTTTACACTCCTTTTTAATCTCTCTATTCATTGCTCATCACAAAAAAATTATCTTCTTTAAAAAGTTGAGCTACAGTGTCATTGACACTTTCATTATTAAGCAATACACGCAACATTGTCACCCAGCCAAATTTATCCATCAGAATCTATAAGTAAATGTTTCCAAATTAAGATGGAATTAAACCAAAATTTGTGTATGATGCTTCTGTTTTCACAATGAACGAATATTTAACTGCTAATGTTTCCTCGACACCACCTACCTGACAGCATAACTGAACTTATATTATACTTCTTCATATATTCATATTTAATACCTTTTATTGGTCCAACAAACTCCACTGGCAAGCCCTTTCTCTGACTTCTCACCAGTGGCAGAGTGCTCCCCCAAATAATCCGCATCAAAATAATAATTTAGTAAATTCAGCACCATTTTGCTGCTTGCCTTGCTGAGTTTTAGCTTAATAGAATCAATATACAGGTCATGATGATCTACCAGCTTGATCTGAGAATATTCACCAATATGGCTCTTATGATTTCCACAATGGTCTATTCTTCATTCACATAGATGCTCAGATATTAAATGCTCTGTTTGTTGTGGGTTCAGCGAATAAAACAACAAACAGTTTAATTTGAACTGTTTGTTGATTTTGGTCTCTGAATCCACAAAATTAATACACTTCTAGTTGTTATATTGAACTAGAAAACTGAACATTACAAGATTAAATTAGTGGGAATCATTTATAACTACTAACAGTGAGTATTTGATTATCAATGGTCTAATATTATTAAATATAGTTCCAATTCACTGAACATTTTCCATTTTGCAACCAATATTGTTAGGGTGTTTGGTGGATCAATTTTAACGATCAAATTAAAACCAATATTCAAGACCATTATACTCAGCATTTGATTTGGGTATAATCCATGCAATATATGGTTGACACTGCTTAGGATGTAAATCCATTGAAATCAATGATATCTTAATGTTTTTCATGCTATATATTTGATTAATTTACAAATTTGTGGCTCAGTCGGCTCAAATGTACATTCTAATTTTCCTCTCTTGTGAATATTTCGAAACCAATCCAATTGAGGTAAACAATGCATACGGATTTGGGCACACTATTTTGTCATGTAATATATCAAATAATGTTCCGACTACAATGGTAACATCTGGTAATTTATGCACCAATCATGGGCACCTTAGTTTGTCAGTAAAATACAGTGCAAGTTGTGGTCAATAGAAATTGTAACAATGTTGAATTTCAGTTCACATCTAAGAAAGGAAAAGGAAAACATAAATGAGAAGTTGAGAACTAGACAACACACAACATCATGCAATAAGAAAATTCACATTACACTTAGTCATTCGTACATTATATTCATACTATTAAACCGTCCACTCATACCCCATGATTTTTATACTATTAAACCATCCACTCATACCAGGGTATAACCAAACAATGCCGCAACCATCACGAAATGAAATATACTAATTCTAGTGACAAAAGTCACTGGAAACGCCTGAATATTCTATTAAAAAAAAAATAGTATATTTCTGGGAGGGCGGGCGGGTCAACATATATTGTTTTCAACTAATCTTTCGAGATTGGCGCGTCTATCGAAACCATACACTAACGCAAATTTGATTGGACTATAGGAATTACTTTCAGCCAATCGCTGACGTTGTTGTAAAACGGAATCAAATTATTTAACAATGACCCGGAACAGGACCTGGAACAATGGCGCGTTCTAAACGGGGAATAATTACTTCTTTTTTTCTTCAAAATTGTCCAATTACACCCATATCCCGCTTCCTTTATTTTCTATATGGCAGGACTATAAATGTCGTATAGGTGCTCGCATAACCAGGTATGGGTATAATCTTCTGCACATAATGTGTATTAGTAAAAAGAGTACACCAAAATAATATATATGCGGGCAACACCAATCATGCAAGAACCCCCCACACAGAGAAAGCAAATACAAATACATTGATTCAAACTTAGAATAAACCTATCCAAACTCTGTGTTGGCAAACTTACGAGACGTCACACGCACCTACACCCACAAGTGTACACTCTCAACTGCTAACGAGTGACAATATTTGATTATTGCATAATTTATTCGGGCAAACATAGTCGTATCATAACAAACACATTCATACAACTAAACATAAATTACATGCAACTGGTAACATATATTCGTGCATTATATTCATACTATTAAACCATCCACTCATACCCCATTATTTTTATACTATTAAAACCATCCACTCATACCAGGGTATAACCAAACAATGCCGCAACCATCACGAAATGAAATAATTTCTACCGTATTATATTCAATGATTTGAAAATAGCAAACATTTTACTTATATGATATGCTGGAATAATATACATATATTACATAAATGATTATATTTTTCTTATGGACAATAACCAGATATGATCACATATCATAATCTCATCAAGATGTATTCAGTGTTACCATAGCAGTTGACTCGAGGCCTAAGCAGAATGAGGTTACCAGAGGGGGAATTTGGTGATGTTAGCCCGCTGTCACCAGATTAATTCTCTGGGACCTCATTCTGAAAATTGTGTCATCATGTAGCGCACTTCATTTGCTGATAAAGTTGTACGTTGTTCCCTCTCGCTTTATGCCGATAATGTCCAAGGTGGATCCTGATTGAAATGGGCTGTGATTACAAATTTTGATTCATAATTGAAAAAGATTTTAATGATGCCGACAACAGATCTGACAGTCATTTCCAGCCCTTTTTTGGTCTGTTGGCTAATTTGCGTCATATGTCTGTTCATTTTGCTGAATTCTTCCCTGTTATCAACCAAATTTTTCAAATCTCCCAGAAATTTCTTCAAAGTTGTTTTCGGTTTCTTCCAAAGATGTGCCACTTTTGCTGATTGCCTCAACAATGAAGATTAGTACTGTTGCGCCTCTATTCTCATCTCAAATATAAAGATAGTTCAAAATTAACACTTCAACGTGCGAATAATCAAATAATATTCAATGATGTAACACTGTTTTGGGAACTCCTAAATTTGTGCCCGTGCTTATTGTTTTATGGGATTCCAGAGATTGGTCGTATTGGTGCAATAGTTTGGAACATTGGGCCACAATCATGAAATGGTATTATTACAATTTCGGTCTTACATGTAGGACCTTTCTGAAACTAAACTTGTGACCAAAGTGGTTTTTACGAACAATGTCTTAACTCTGGATGGTCACAAATACGGTTGTATAAATGTATAGGACTAAGTTTTTTCTTACATAAGATGGTCATAAAATTGTTTCCATTCTGCCTATCAGACTTGAACCACTACAGTGGGGGGGGGGGGGGAAGGGGGTAATAGCTATAAGACTGTACAGAGTGTCTGCTGGAAATAACCAGAATGGGTTTATATCTCCCCTCACAGAGATTCAGGTGTATAGAGTGTCTGCTAGTAACAACCAGGCTGGGTTATCTCCCTTAGTCTGCCTGTGGACGACACATACACCTGGATCTTCGTTTTTACCGTAAAAGCCAGAGCATATGTATTACCGGGCTCCAAAGTACTATCAAGAGTTACAATATTATGTTTATATAGGCTATTAACTTCTTTTCATCTGTGATAATGTGTCTTGTTTATTATGCTGCTGATTTCAAGGAACAATTATCAGAGGTGCCATGTTGATAACCCTTCCCTTAATTTTTAACTTATTTTAAGGAAAATGAACTCACTTCAACTTCTATAATATACTCTTTGAAATTACAAGATCAATGGATCTCAGATTTGGATTTACATTTGGTTCAAAAAGGGGCAGAGATAGAAGATTTAGCACTCCCGCACCCACCCTATCTGTCATGAATTCATGTTTGCTACTTGTATATTACATGTAAATATTTTGATATATAACGGCATTATCAGTAAGGTTTTGATAAATTTCCAACAGTTGGAGATCTTGAAGTACCAGTGGTAATTTAATGATCTATTGGGGAGGGTGAGAGGTTTGCAGTTAGAAATTTCAAGGTGTACACCCACATATCCCCTCCCACCATTCAACGAAGACTCTCTACCTGTGTCCCTGTTTAGAACTATATGTACTTGTTCTCAGGTGATTTGACAAGTCTTCAGAGTCCCAGTCTACTCCCATCTTTACAGTCTGGTGAACGACCCACAATCATTGACTGTCTTGTTCACTCAATGTCATGGCTTCCGACACATACAGTAATGCCCTAAGTAATCGACTCCATAACCACAGCGGAATTATGGGTAACTTTTCAGGATTTAGTCGGAAATATGGCTTGTTGACATTCATCGGAAAGCTCTCCCCGAATGGCAACAAGCCATATTTCCGACTAAAACCTGAAAAGTTACCCATAATTCTGCTGTGGTTATGGAGTCGATTACTTAGGGCATTACTGTACCACGACATTTATTGGTACCTTGGCTGGCCTCCTTAATCTAATAGTACCTGATATGTTTTTTTTTCGCCTTGTCCTAACAATTTTATGTTCACTTTTAAAAGTCCTTTATGCATCCAAATGACAAAGTCTAGAGTTGTTAAGTCCATCACTGCCATCTGAACAGTTACTTGTTCAAAATAACCTCTGCTGTGATTCCTCTTTAATTTGAATACCGGTATGTCGTCAGAGATATGTAAAACATAGTTGATATTGCCTGCTTTAACCCTTCCATGACTGGAGCTTCTGAAATTTTGCGAAAATCCTGTGACAATGCATTCTCTTATATATGCAAGGCTCCCATAGGGAGCCTTGCATATATAAGACAATGCATTGGCCTAACAATATTTACCTTGACCTTGAAAGCCAGTGCCTTCTCTTATATATATGAGGCTCCCTATGGGAGACTCGCATATAAAAGAGAATCTACTGGCACAGGATCTTTAATGCTGCATTGGCACAGCTCCCATCATGAAAGGGTTAAGTTGATTTCTACCTGTTGATTTCTTTGCATGTACATGTATGAATATTTCACCTCTGATAATTTTGTTGGCCACACACCACAGAAACAAACCACTAGCCCATCGGGGTGAAGCTGGAATGTGCATACATTCCTCATGAGTTGACAAGCCTTGTGAAAGAATTTCAATCTGGAGCTCTTGGCTGGAATGTAGTTTCACATATTGTTTAATCACTCTGGTTCATTGTCTGTCATGGGGTCAGTACATTCATCTGATATGTCAGAACATTGGTACATTTTGCTGTCCTTCATTGCTAGTTCACTTGTCCTGTTAGATTATGTGGGACAACATACCAGCATGCAGTAATAGGGTCTTGGTTCAACAGCCAGTAGGATCCAGGGCCCAAGCTTGGGGTTGAAACAGGGAGAAGTGACTTCTCCCTCTGGAGATTTTAGGGAGACTTCAGCCCAAAATAGGGAGAAGTGGGGAGACATAAGAAAAACATAAGAACCACTTATTAATTTTCAAATATCGCTTTATTTATAACATCAATAAAAAGATAGAATAAAAAATAAATCTAAAACTTGACTTTATCTGAAGAAATTAGCCTAATTGTTATTATAAATTTGAAATTTTTGGAAATATCATTTAAGCAAGACAATTAGCAAGTTACAGTAGTAGTTATTTTTTAACTTAAATGGGAGTAGTATTGTAATACAATATTGTAGTATTATTTCCTAGACTGGAACTTGGAAGATACGTTTGTACAGTTTGAATCATGATGCATGTAACTTTGTAAGTTTAATTTGGTCACAACTGTTATGTGGGTGTCCGCTAAAATAAACAATAATGACTACCAAAGGAGTTGCAAAACATATTAGTTGTATTTCTAAAGCTTTTACTAATTAATGGCCACAACGTCAATGGTATAATCCGATTAAAGCAATAAGCTTGACAAGTGGGCACTGCCATTTATTTACGGAAGTGGTCTCTTCCAAAAGTGTGACACATTGCCGAAAGAACTTCAGAAAGCGCCTAGTACATACTCTGATAATGTTGTAATTGTTTTATATCTGAAAAGCGGGACGGCAGTCTTGTACTAATTTATAACCTCATGAAACTCGAAAGGTCTAATTATTTATGATACTAGCGATAATTACTGTCGATAGTTAGATATATAATCCCCCGATAATCCCGGCGAATATAGGCGACTTCAAACAGATCGTGCCAGGGTGGAATGTGAACAACTTGTTTGATCAGAAAGGGATATTTTAAGGAAATGTTTCGCCAAATGGTTCAGAGAGATAGGGCAACAGCATTATGACCGATATCGTGTATAATATATTTTTCGGCAAAACATATCAAATTTCCACCGGTAAATCTCAATTTGGTCAAATTTGGAAGGCGACTTCGTTTTCTCCTCACGGACGTCCGAGGGCGAAGTCGCCGGCCCGAAGGCGAGAACTTCGCCCGTATCGACTCCTCACTTGGGGCCTGGTAGGATATCATTCCAGTAGACTTTAATATACTGATCAATAATTGATCATTTTGTTTTGAAATCTTGTCTTATTATTAAATTAAGTTATTCTCCCTTCATTTCTTTTGTCAGCAGTCATCTTCCTTTAGTTCATTTTAGATTGCTCTGTGATAAACTGACGAAATTCAGAGCTGTCTACTTCAACCAACTATCTCCCCATGGGCACTTTGGCAAGATGCACCATAGAAAACACCACCAGCCGAACATGCATGGTTCCTGTGGCCCCTTGAATTTCGTTGAACACCCTTGAATATAAAAATTCTTTGGGCATACTAGCACCACTGACTTTAATTAGCACTGCATGGTGTTAACCAGAGCTGGATAAAGTACTTTTGGTCAGCTTGGCAGTTACCCTCATATCTATGTTTGTGATGTGGAGGTCAGCTGCCAAAACTGTAGGAACTGGCCCCACCAGCTGTATCGGGGTGTATTGCTCCCTGTCCATTTGTATGTCTTAAGTATTTTACAACGAAATTCCAGTCTTGGCAATTAATTAATAAATTAAACTAGCCTTCCCCTGGGAAGGTGCAGTTTGATTGTGATTCTACGAGTGATAGAATCACACAGAGGGATTAAATGAGATGTAATGCTATTGCGCATGCGCGAGTCACCCTTTAACCCTTTGGAGAGTATCTGTAACGTCATACACATGACATCATGAGTAAATTTAACGTCAACGTCATAGAAATAATTATTAACAAGTTCGATCAAAATGGTCCAATAATTCATTTTAATTTAGGTGCTTTTTTTGTTAACGTGTGTTATCATAATCGATTGCACTTGGGACATTATATTAAGCAAATAACTCCTATACAAATCATTTATAAATCAGATGATTTATTGAAGTTATGTCTACATAAAATAACACTTCCTGAAATGACATATATGTCGTTCTACTTCTCAACCGATAGACGACATATCTACTCACCAAAGGGTTAAAGCTAAAAATTGGAGTGTTGATAGAAATCCAAAGACTGTAGTGACGATCTAATGAAGTATCTACAGGCATCTCCAAGGATCGGGAGGGAGGGCGGCATTTAATCCCTCCGTGTGATTCTATCACTCGTAGAATCACAATCAAACTGCGCCTTCCCAGGGGAAGGCTAGTTTAATTTATTAATTCAACTTCTTACTATAATCCCACTACGGGATTCAATGAGACTTTAAAGCATCAACACGACAAATTGAAAAAAGAACCATATTATCCCAATAATACTTGTGAAGAAAACACATTTGAATTATGGTAGAATTTAGCAAAAGTCTGAGCTGAGCTCCAGCCAGCTGTGTCCATGATGATGTGAATGGGAACATTTAGCAGTAAGGCGCGAGAAATAGCCGCGCCACGGACACTGTGCTTTATACAAAGAAACATCAATTCCTGCATCCGACAGCACGGTACGGACCCATCGTGCCAACGAGTCAGACGAAACAGGGCCATTAGGCTTCACATAACTAAGGAATAAGGCATCATGAGCAAAATTGCCTCAACGAAAACATTGAGTCATCTGTAAATACATACTCACTGAGTGAGCACACAAATGAGAGTAGTCACCCTTCAGTTCCGGTCGCATAAAATCACGACGATAGATGTTAACTTGGTGGTGACTGTGGCCTAACAAGGCCAGAACCTGCATGGTCTGCTCAAGCAGTTCTGAGTTGGCAAAGTCTGGTTGAGAACCCAGCACATTTATTACACGGGCAAGTATGGATGCACTGATGATGATGGAATTACCAACAACTTGAAGTTTTTTGTCCTGTGGTAGCGCACTGACTGACAACAAATAAGGGGGTTGGTTTTCAGTTACCAAGGCCGGACAGTTTCCGGTCGCTTCACAGCACCTTCAGTTAGCAAAGCTGAAGCTTTGTCTTCATCCAACCCGTAAGCAAACCAGGTCTGAATGCAGTCGGCCAAGTCAGAATCGATCGGTGGAGCACACTCCTCCTTTTTTGTCAGTTTGGCGCCAGCGGCCCGAAAAGGGTTAAAAGCCGCCCCCACATGAGAAATGGATTCAGCACTTACACTGGCACTGTCATTAACAGAAAGATCAGGCACTGTATCATATCCAGAGTCATCGACATAGTCATCTGGTCCACCATAGTACTCAGAGTCATCATAGTCATTGGAGTCTGGAGAAGGTCCAGAATATGTGGCGTGTTCCACATCAATCATTCTTCTACTTAATTTTGATAAGTCAGAAGACTGTTGTATCTGATTTTCCGCAATCGATTTATGCTGATTTAAAATCTCTTGTTGAGTGTTATCATCACTACGTGTACTTCTGCGGCTAGAGGTGTAAACAACACTTGGGGCGAACAAACTTGTGGCTGAACCCTGTTTAGTGTTAACAGAAGAAGTCATGGAAATGGTCGACGACACATTTTTATTTTTCGGTGGCGTTGCAAGAAGACTATCTTCGATGTCAGAAAGACTGTCAGTGGGTTTAGAGGTCTTCGACGACCGTTTCCGTGTACTAGCAGGAGTACTACCAGTTTTATTCAACTTAGACACCTCAGCTGGATTTAGGAAAGGTTTTTCTGACATTTTAAGTTTTTCGCCAACTTCCTTCTTGTCCGCCATTTTAATAGAGGTAGACTCTCTAAAAAAGCGAAAAAATTTGAAGTCTCCCCTAAAATGGCGAGTTCAGATTGAAAGAAATAATTCGCTATTCAGCTAGCGATAAAATAATTCAGATATATTATACTACAATTGTATAAAAATCTTGCGACAAAAAAAATCAAAAAGACTTGAAACGTTCTTCAACGAGGTTTCAAGTAAGGTGAGAAAATTCCGGACAAAACATTTATGCGTCCGGCACTCACAGCGCAAGCATTAACTGTGACTCGTGCATGCGCAATAGCATTACATCTCATTGAATCCCGTAGTGGGATTATAGTACGAAGTAGAATTCCATGTTTCTCTTATCTTGGCCCATGCACATACAGCAACCTGCTCATTTGTTCTATTGGTAGATTTTTGTTGAGGGTGGAGATTTTTTGGCATAGATTCTTTAACAATTTAACATTAATGACTACTAGTATGTGAGAAACTTGACTTTCCATCGGTATATATATATAACAACAATATGACACTTCTACGATATTGGTCTGCGATAAAGGTTCAATGATGGATGTAAAACCGTGGGTCATGTCATGTCACTCATGTGTCACGTCAATTATTGCTTTTGAGTTGTATCTTTATAAGACATAACTAATTTTCATGATCTTTACCATGGATATCTACCATATTCAGTTGTTTAACAAGACGCCATGCCCCATGTCATACATCAAATGAATATGTTATGCTTCCGTGCTTGGTTCCTCTAATAACTGACAAATATGTATATAAAGTCATGGTCAACCATCTCCTCTGTCCCTCGCCTGTTAATACATATCACTTCCCTCGCATCTTTGTCTGGAAAGGAACTGTTCAATGTGCAGATGCTGGTTAAAAAAGTGATTCATGTGTATTTTGAAATCTTGCCTTCTGAAGTATTAATAAGTTGGTTGTAGCTCTTCTTCCCATACACTTTTAATTAGTACTTGATAGCGAATCGTTAAGTCATTTGGATCGTTAAGTCGTTTGGCTTACACATGTATCCTTGTAGTGAATGGTTAAGTCGTTTGGCTTTATACACATGTATCCTTGTAGTGAATGGTTAAGTCGTTTGGCTTAAACATATATCCTTGGTTGTTGTAGCTCTTCTTCCCATACACTTTTAATTAGTACTTGATAGCGAATGGTTAAGTCATTTGGCTTAGACATGTATCTTTGGTGGAAAACAGATAAGTCGTTTGGCTTCCACATGTATTCTTGGTAGTGAATGGTTAAGTCGTTTGGCTTAAACATATATCCTTGGTTGTTGTAGCTCTTCTTCCCATACACTTTTAATTAGTACTTGATAGCGAATGGTTAAGTCATTTGGCTTAGACATGTATCTTTGGTGGAAAACAGATAAGTCAGTTGGCTTACACATGTATCCTTGTAGTGAATGGTTAAGTCGTTTGGCTTACACATGTATCCTTGGTAGCTAACGGTTAAGTTGTTTGGCTTCCACATGTATTCTTGGTAGTGAATGGTTAAGTCGTTTGGCTTACATATGTACATGTATCCTTGGTAGCTAACGGTTAAGTCGTTTGGCTTCCACATGTATTCTTGGTAGTGAATGGTTAAGTCGTTTGGCTTACATATGTACATGTATCCTTGGTAGCTAACGGTTAAGTCGTTTGGCTTACACATGTATCCTTGGTAGCTAACGGTTAAGTCGTTTGGCTTCCACATGTATTCTTGGTAGTGAATGGTTAAGTCGTTTGGCTTACAAATGTACATGTATCCTTGGTAGCTAACGGTTAAGTCGTTTGGCTTACGCATGTATCCTTGGTAGTGAATGGTTAAGTCGTTTGGCTTACACATGTATCCTTGGTAGCTAACGGTTAAGTCGTTTGGTTTACGCATGTATCCTTGGTAGTGAATGGTTAAGTCGTTTGGCTTACACATGTATCCTTGGTAGCTAACGGTTAAGTCGTTTGGCTTACACATGTATTCTTGTAGTGAATGGTTAAGTCGTTTGGCTTACACATGTATCCTTGGTAGTGAATGGTTAAGTCGTTTGGCTTACACATGTATCCTTGTAGTGAATGGTTAAGTCGTTTGGCTTACACATGTATCCTTGGTAGCTAACGGTTAAGTTGTTTGGCTTCCACATGTATTCTTGGTAGTGAATGGTTAAGTCGTTTGGCTTACATATGTACATGTATCCTTGGTAGCTAACGGTTAAGTCGTTTGGCTTCCACATGTATTCTTGGTAGTGAATGGTTAAGTCGTTTGGCTTACATATGTACATGTATCCTTGGTAGCTAACGGTTAAGTCGTTTGGCTTACACATGTATCCTTGGTAGCTAACGGTTAAGTCGTTTGGCTTCCACATGTATTCTTGGTAGTGAATGGTTAAGTCGTTTGGCTTACATATGTACATGTATCCTTGGTAGCTAACGGTTAAGTCGTTTGGCTTACGCATGTATCCTTGGTAGTGAATGGTTAAGTCGTTTGGCTTACACATGTATCCTTGGTAGCTAACGGTTAAGTCGTTTGGTTTACGCATGTATTCTTGTAGTGAATGGTTAAGTCGTTTGGCTTACACATGTATCCTTGGTAGTGAATGGTTAAGTCGTTTGGCTTACACATGTATCCTTGGTAGTGAATGGTTAAGTCGTTTGGCTTACACATGTATTCTTGTAGTGAATGGTTAAGTCGTTTGGCTTACACATGTATCCTTGGTAGTGAATGGTTAAGTCGTTTGGCTTACACATGTATCCTTGGTAGTGAATGGTTAAGTCGTTTGGCTTACACATGTATCCTTGGTATCGAATAGGTAAGTTGAATGGCTTACACATCTGTCCTTGGCTAATAGCAGAGGCTGTTTCTGTTGACAATTACTTCAAATTTCTACATGATTGAATTCTCGAGAGTGCTCATCGACCCCAGTTGGGTGTAGATTATGATATTTGTACATTAGTTGTGTCAACCTATTTGGTTAAATAACATGTACTGATGTATGAATGGCTCTAGTTAGATGAACAATACATTGTATAATAATATTTATATTTCAACACATTTTATACTGCATCAACTTCATCAGCCACTCAAAATATCAATGTGGGCTTAGGCAGGTTGAACTGTTTGGCTTTTTCAGCATAAACCTGCTTCTGCGCTTTTGTCTACACCTTCCACGTTCATCAACGTTCATTCAATGATTTCAAAATTATTTTTGGCTTCATACAAAATTGTTGTGTGTCTCTTGTAAAAAGAGTAATTTGATTTGGTCCGATAAGTAATTCAAAATGTGACATTTTTTATGTTTGTACAGGCCATTGCAAATTGATTGAGGCTATTTTCATTTTATCCATAAATTGATTTAAGGGCGGAGATGAACTAATAAACATTGAACATCCCTGTTAGTACCAGAAGCTGGTCACAAAAGTTATTCCTGTGTTGAAATCTTATTTTCTGCATGAAGTATTAATAAGTCAATAAATCAAATCCTGAGGTGAAATGGAGAAGTATCATCTATCATATAAACAATCCATGTCCAGTGGTTGAGCTTGATATGTCATGCCCACGAACAGTTACATGTACAGTAATGCCCTAAGTAATCGACTCTTTAACTACAGCAGAATTATGGGTAACTTTTCGGAAATATGGCTTGTTGCATTCATCGGAAAGCTTTCCGATGAATGGCAACAAGCCATATTTCCGACTAAATCCTGAAAAGTTACCCATAATTCTGCTGTAGTTAAAGAGTCGATTACTTAGGGCATTACTGTATCTCCAGTTTTTTCTATGCAAAGGAACAGTATATTTATTGACGTCATATGTTTGGGGCAATTTACGTCAGATGTGTCAGAAGGCATCAGCTGGTTCTTTTCCAGTTTTTAACTCAAAATAGGACTTTGTATTGTATATAAACGAGGATATATTCAGTAGTTATTAAATGTATCTTTGTTATGACATGCCCAATTACAGTTATCACCAAGTTTCCCTATACAAACTAACAGTATTTTTATTGACATTGTTTTCTTGTGGCAATTACGTCAGCTGATTCCTGGGGCATCATTTGGTCAATTTTTAAATTTTAAATTAAAACAAGAGCTATGTCGTATCAGCGCCATCTTCCAAACGTCACGTGGACCTTTGACAGCTAAACGACAGCATTCCTTGTCCAAAACGGATTTGTTTGTGTAAAATATGTCCGAACAGCTAGAAGTAAACCCCTGTGGTGGTTTTGAGGTTTCTGCGGAAGCTATCTTTTTAAGATTTTTCTAGATCACCTATCTTTTGGGCCACTTAATTAATGTCCAGTTGTTGCATATCCACTTTCATCAGTTCCTTCATCTCTGCTACCCCATCTCTGGGGACTCACTCTCATTAGCCTGTGTCCATTCTCCATCTACATGTAAATCCATTCTGTTATTACTAGTATCCAAAGCAGTCATCAAATGTATTAGTTCTGATTAAAACCATACTCAGACTCTAAAAGTACTGAGTCTGATGACAATGGGTAGAGGTTCCATTACTCCCAGCATGAATTACGTAATTGCCAGTCAATCACAATATCCTCAAGAATGTGAGGTAACCAATCAGTCGATAGTCGCATGGAATCCCCAAGATTAGGGGAATTCATTCAGCCAGTGCCGATTCCAGTAAACCCCGCCCAATAGTTATAAATAGCACAGTAACTTTTCCGCCGCATGGCTAATGTTTACAAATTCAGAGTTTTACGACAGCAAATTTAACATTGAAAAGCGTATTTAAAGAGTGCAGAATTGACCAATTTTACTTAATATGTAATATAATTGAATGTTATTAAGAAATTCAACATTTAGTACCGAATAATTTAGAAGTCGCGTTGTCGTAAATTTATTTAAATTCCGGCATATGATGTTAACTTCGAAATTAAACAAAGAAAATATTATTTTGTTTCGAGTCATAAATGCATTTAAAGTCACAATGCGCTGAAGATATTCTGAGAGAATACGTAGCATCAATTCTCCCAGGAACTGGCATAAAGAGTCTGCGGAAATGAAACTCTTACGTGGAAACGAAACCGAAACTACATTATGTCAATCAAAGCTATTTTTAAAGACAAATGTGGGCAGTGACGTCATACTGCAGGGGGTTGTCTGTGGAAGTTATTTATAGCAACAGTACCTTCAATTAATCATATCTATGGATTAATTGGCTGCATTAAAAAAATTTGGTTTGTTATATAAGTAATATTTACCCCTGACACGCTCCCAATGCCAACTTGCTGATGAATACATCTGGATTATCCTCATATCCACTATCTCAACTGTCAATCTCCATGCCGAATTGCCACAACTTACTTAGCTGTGTCTGTTTTCTGTCTCTTTTTCTCTTGCATCTGTGCTTTCACATCCGTCTTCCATTCCTCCACTGACTGGGTCGTCTTCGTTGGGCAGTACCATTTGCCAAAGTAGCCGATGTGTCCCGTCTCCGAGTGTCGCCATTGGTTGCAAAGTGAGCAGGTCTTCTTGTCGCTCGTCTTTACATATTTTCTGGTCTCTTTCCCTTCAAGTGCCATCTTCCTCTTCCTGTAGTTGATGGCGGTTTTACTAAGTGTTGTGGTTGCTGCTGCTGTTGTAGTTGGCTTTGCTATGGTTGAATCTTGGTAGTCTGCTGGTGTTGGAAGTACAATAGGACGTCTAACCTTTGCCTGACCGAGTGTTAAAGGTGGCAAGTTCAACGCATGGAGATCTTCTGGTTGAGATAATGGATAGGTAATCCCGGATGGCCTTGGCGCGGGGAGCGTAGCAGAAGTTGCAGCTGGAATGTGTTGTGCCGGTAAACTCTGTCTCAGTTGTGTTATCCGTTGTCCTTCCTGTTTTTCTTTGTTCCTGCATTTGAAATACATTCATAATAAGTGCGATAAAAACAAGCAATAACAAAAATACAGTGGTGTATTCAATGAAGTACATTTAAAGTCATACTAACCATTTCATTAGAGTTGCATGATTAATTTCGGCGATGGTAATACGTGTCGATTTCATCAGCTTAGGAGACTTCATGACCATCTGTCTAACCGACCCATAAGCCCTGATTATCATTGTCCATCGTGATACCAATCTCCTGCCCTCACGTGCACTCATTGTCACATCACTGCTGAATATAATGCATAACTGTTCGATAATTGCTTCCACGAGTCTGTTTGTGTTCACTTCCACAGCTGGACTGGCATTTTTTGCAAGGAAACTCCTGTAATCATAAAAATATTGAATATATAACAATGCTCTTTGTATAATTTATTTGTAAAATAAACGCTCTTTAAATTGATAGAAACTAAACGCTATTTAAAAAAATAAAATAAACACTCTTACTTGTACGAAAAGACCCACCTCTTTGTTGCTTCAACTCCCGGGGTCACGGTGGTTTTGTCGCTTTGAATCTTCCTTTAAGAGGTGATGTCTTATAACGAGGTGAATATGTCGGTCGCTTATCGTGGTCGTTCAAGCCATTCCAGAGTTCAACAACTTCTCCACATGGTCAGTCTGTAACTCGCATACTGCACCCTGCTGCAATTTAACTAAATACCTAGCCAAGTCATTAACTTTCCCGAACCCTGGATTGTTGTCTGGTCCAACGGAGTCCTGAAATAATGACGACATGAAATTAATAAGACATTAATGGAAATAATTGAAAAATATATAGCAAATAAGATAACTTTAAATATGGGTATGCTTACTCTGGTGCTAACTGTATCTGGCTTTCGTGGTGTAGATTATATAGCTTCATCTGATGGACGCTCCTCTGACATAACACCTATAAAGATTGCAAGCAGATAGTTTATTAAACAGAATCATTGATACTATACTATACTTTACTAAACTATACAGCTGTGAATTAATTTAGGCAGACAAGACTGTGATTAAATTGGTATCGAACTTACCATGTCTCTGTGGTGGTCTGGATACACATGTCTCTACATCTAAAGGCAAGGTCACATTGGTTTTCCTGGGTGGTGTTTTTGTTGAAGACGTCGGCTTGGGTGCAAGACTGGTGACCCCTGCATAAGGCAATCCTTGTGTCGGGACTGAAATAATATGGACCTCTAGGGGTCCCTGGTCTCCAAATCCTTCGTCCTCATCCAGGTCCTCTGTGTCGTCGACTCTAGATGCCTGTTCGTCCTGGATACGAGCCTCAGTGCTATCCAGATCCAGAAGCAAATCTGACATCGTTTTTCCATCTTGGTTGGCGAGATATTCGTAGCCAATCAGCTCACCTGAAACATAAATAAAGTAATGGATTATAGAAACACAAATACAGCTAGTTATTCTTTTATCTATATATAAATAATACAGTAATTTAATATTTATCTGTGTATGTTCGTGGAATAACCAGATCGGGAAATTCCAGCTCCCCCTGACCGAAAACTTCTTCCGTCATATCGTTCACCGACTGCTGTAACGTGATGTCATATATGTCCGGAAAAGATTTGTCGTTGGCAGCGGCCTCCCGATCTTTATTCCACCTCATCAAACCCTCGAGCAGATAGGCCTGGAAATGGGTAGCACTGGCACTTGATCATAGAAAAGAATAATAAGAAACAACTAGGATTTAAATTTCTGAAATGCCAGAAATTTTATACTTCCATGTAATATTTAATTTTTAATGAACACAATCTTTATATCATATGGAAATTATATATTCAATAATAGCTGGGACTAATATAGTCGCAGATAATAGAAAGAAAATAATTAATCAGAAAATAATTAATCAGAAAAAAAAATAACGTACACAAGCTTGCTCGCGACTGACTACATGTATGCACTTTGTGCATATATCCGCCTTGTTTATGAATTGAAGTGATTCCAAACATGGCTAATGTGTAAAACCTGATGCACGATATAGATCTCTACGTATAATATTAATAGTTGTAATATGTATGAACTGCTCTATGAGAAAAGACCCAGTTGTTATGTTCGATCTAATTAACTATTGATCGGTGTTCAATTCACTTGCGAGTTGTTTTTGTACTTGGGAGCATCACTAATGAACTGGAACATTTCTTAAAATGGACAAATTCTGCTACTCCACATTTACTTGGCGATTTTCAACTAGTATGCCTTAATAGTTGAGGTAGCTGGCAATGTATATGCAACAAATAACTGCACATATATATGTTGCGTAAAACTTGCGTTATTTGCCATGGGAAAATTCCCATGTGACCTCGACGAGATCGGATAAGAACTGGACCGAAGATCGGAAGAGGCATCAACCTCGTGGAGCAGTTGCTACCCCGTGCTATTACTGAATCATGATGGGTATAGAGTATAATAAAAGCCAAGCACACTGGTGGTGACAATTAGTTTATGAGGGCAATATTATATAGATAATAAACGTCCGTGCAACATCCTTTACCCGTTCGCTAAAAAAACCGCTTAGAATATCACACAGGTACTACCCATCTTATCTCCTCGATTTAGATTTATCTGGATTGTCGAATTTCACCACCCTCCCCCCTCTGGGTTGCTGCGTAATTTGCCTAAAGTCTGAACACTGACGAAGCCAGCTCTTCGTTGGGCGGGTTGCTTTTGGTCAATGTTGGTGGGCTATCCAACAGTATACCGACGTACATGTTCCTGCATTGAAGATGGATTATCTTTTTAAATAACAAATTTGAAATAGTTGCATGGGTCTAAGATATTACCTATGAATTGGATACCGATGTCCGGAAAGGCTTCTATCAATTACTATCTATTTTATTTCGAATATTTTATTATGAAATGAGTTGATTAATTGGGACACTTTATTTGTCTATTTTTAGAAGATATATATAAAGAAATATAGCATTGGTAGGTAGCTACAGGAACAACCCAATCATGTAATGTCCCAGATTGATAAATTGTATTGTTTTATTCCATAGCTATAAGCGATAACGAGTATAATTAACGTCTATTTGCGAGTTACACAATAATACTTCTGGTATATGTTAACAGTTACAACTATTGTTCATCACCTGAACAAACGCACTTTTTTAGCAGAAAATATTCAAAATTAAATCAATATTAATTGAAACAAGCATTTCTGGACAAGATTCATCCTCAATTCGATTCGAATGTATTTCATACCATTGATTCCACACAAATCCATGTATAAGATTAAATCGAATCAACAAGAGTTTCACAGTTAAACATTTATTTGCATTGCATTACATATCGGATGCGAAGTCTTCTTGTCTGATAACTTCTGGAAGAAAAAAATGATACCAAGATTTAGATTAATAATTTAACAGTGATAATTGTGTATATATAAAGTTTGATATCATAGACAAGAAAGCAGCACAACCAACGGAAGAGATAGTAATCATGTGCATGTGCATCTGAGGGGATTCGCGTCTCGTTGACTTAATAAGTTTTGTGATGCCAATATTCCAACACTATATATGATGGGACCAGAAATTGATGATTGAAGAATTACGCATTCAGAGCACCCATACTGTTGGTATTATAGATGATGAAACATGGCAAGTAGAAAGGTTTGTAACGCTTCGATATATATAGTTGTAAACATGTATCTATTTATAATTAATTAATAAATTTGTCGTGTCTTGTGAATTTAATAAAAAAAAAAAAACGACAACCGATATGTAGGTGTAGAGGACAACGGTTGGCGCAGTCGTTCGGTGATTAAGTCGAAAGTACTATGAGAAAACATTTAACAATGGGATGTTTTACGGAGTTCAGATTTAGTTTAGCAGGGAACTTTATTTGTATATGTGTGTGCCATTTAAAACATTCTGGAAAATTGATGGTAGAAGTTTAGTCACAATTAAATGAGTAATTTTAAGTTCCACTTGAAGGCAATCAATGTTGAAATAAGCTATTAAAGGTACTCAACTCGATAAAACTCCTCTCAATTACTATTTCAATGGCTTCGGGGGTCAAAAATATTTGATTCGAGTCGAGGAAGTCACCAATCAAAGCTCAGATTTGTTAGATATCGATTTTAGAAATCTATTATTTTTCATTATCGGGAATACTATCTGGCCCAGAACAGTCAAAATTGCGTTAAAATTACCACTTGATTTTAGAGTTATCCATCCTTGTCTGTTTGAATAGATTTTGAGTACACATCCAGAGCAGATTACGGCAGCTATTAGTACTTATCTCGAGAATACTAACAAATTTCAAAAATCAATATCTAATAACTCTGAGCTTTATTCGACTAGAATCAAATATTTGTTACCCCCAAAGCCAAAGCAATAGTAATATAGGACCCTCTGATCGGATTGTTGTTGTTGGAATCTGTTGAGATGGGGACCCGCTTTACGGGTTGAGTACCTTTAACTGTTCAATTACCTGTATCAAATTCCAAATCGGTGTTTTCTGGATTGTTTTCTGGAATTGTAAAAAGCATAAATGATCAAATCAATGTTAAAATGTAATTCACATAAGACATAAAATATCCAAATCGCGTACAAGTTAAACTAAAGAATTTATGCCAAATAGGATTTAACTTGTATGTCCTATTGTTACTCTTATAGGACAGCAGCTGCTGTATCATGTATTTTCCTGCTATGTATCGACTTTACACTATGCGATACTGGTAGTGGGAACACGTTGACAGTTAGGGAACGCAACATATTATGGAGATTTAGAGAACGAAGATGTTCTTATATATCGACGGAGTAACATAAATGGAACTACACAGTTTCATTCTCGGCAACATTATCAAACAATATTATTGGGTTACACGGAGACGCAAGTGTTATTGAAACTCATATTACTCTTGGCTATGTGAGCCAAGGTTGCGCGAAAAAATAATACTGTAATGTATTAAATTACAAGGTGTCGTATTTATTAGGCTGATCAACATGGCAAAATTTATTGGAAATAAATAAAATGTGTTGCCCGATTACAACCCTTTTAACATTTGTCATCTTTATTACAATGCTAATGACATGACATTTGTCACAAGCACATTAGATATGATCAGGGCATTTGTTTACAAATTACATCGACCATGATCGGACTGGAGTCTGGACTGGTCTGGAGTTGATAATTTTATCGGAGATCGCGGATTCGACTCTGTGTTGATAAGTATTGGGTTGTTGTTGAGTCATTTTAAACGTAAACTGTAGCCAAACAAGTAATTCTTTTTATCATGGATAGTTCATTGCTGAAAATTGAAGTTGAAGCTTAGATATTTATTTTCTGAAAGTTTGCTTGACGAAGTTGCTCGTTGACAATTTCGGCCCATCAACGAAATTTTGAGATCGTCCAACGGAAAATCATGTTTTGGCAATTAATTTTCTGAGATGGATTAATAGTAGATAGCTGAAAATAAAGTGTTATAGTTGCAATTATAAGCCATCAACGTCGTTTTTCGGTTGATCTATGAGCGTATAGACCGATCAGTAGACTAATAACACACTTCAAGTCGATAGCTCCACCCGTTTCCGAAATCTCATCTGTGCATGCGCGAAGCTGGCGTCGCACGGGCTCGGCGGCCCGATAAAATTCGTATCCGTATAATCGTTCAAGCCATTCCAGAGTTCAACAACTTCTCCACATTGTCAGTCTGTAACTCGCATACTGCACCCTGCTGCAATTTAACTAAATACCTAGCCAAGTCATTAACTTTCCCGAACCCTGGATTGTTGTCTGGTCCAACGGAGTCCTGAAATAATGACGACATGAAATTAATAAGACATTAATGGAAATAATTGAAAAATATATAGCAAATAAGATAACTTTAAATATGGGTATGCTTACTCCGGTGCTAACTGTATCTGGCTTTCGTGGTGTAGATTATATAGCTTCATCTGATGGACGCTCCTCTGACATAACACCTATAAAGATTGCAAGCAGATGGTTTATTAAACAGAATCATTGATACTATACTATACTTTACTAAACTATACAGCTGTGAATTAATTTAGGCAGACAAGACTGTGATTAAATTGGTATCGAACTTACCGTGTCTCTGTGGTGGTCTGGATACACATGTCTCTACATCTAAAGGCAAGGTCACATTGGTTTTCCTGGGTGGTGTTTTTGTTGAAGACGTCGGCTTGGGTGCAAGACTGGTGACCCCTGCATAAGGCAATCCTTGTGTCGGGACTGAAATAATATGGACCTCTAGGGGTCCCTGGTCTCCAAATCCTTCGTCCTCATCCAGGTTCTCTGTGTCGTCGACTCCAGATGCCTGTTCGTCCTGGATACGAGCCTCCGTGCTATCCAGATCCAGAAGCAAATCTGACATCGTTTTTCCATCTTGGTTGGCGAGATATTCGTAGCCAATCAGCTCACCTGAAACATAAATAAAGTAATGGATTATAGAAACACAAATACAGCTAGTTATTCTTTTATCTATATATAAATAATACAGTAATTTAATATTTATCTGTGTATGTTCGTGGAATAACCAGATCGGGAAATTCCAGCTCCCCCTGACCGAAAACTTCTTCCGTCATATCGTTCACCGACTGCTGTAACGTGATGTCATATATGTCCGGAAAAGATTTGTCGTTGGCAGCGGCCTCCCGATCTTTATTCCACCTCATCAGACCCTCGAGCAGATAGGCCTGGAAATGGGTAGCACTGGCACTTGATCATAGAAAAGAATAATAAGAAACAATTAGGAATAATAAGGGATTCTTCAAAATAAACGCTCTTCGTTTAATTCACCATTCGATTCCAAAATGTAACACACTTTGTGTGATATATAGAAACTAAACGCTCTTTACTTGTTTTGGGTAGAAGAATGATAAAATGTAAGGTAAACGCTCTTTATATATATACGCACAATAGATATGTATCATTACCTGGAACGAATCTGTTTACATGTAGATGGAATTACTTCAGTGACGTCGATCCTCTGGCACATCTATACATGGGCAGAGTTATGCCCCCTTTCTTGAGTGTCCCCGTCTGTGTGTATAGATGTATATCTGGTGGGTCCTGGATACAGCCTACATGTGTCTTCTGTGAGTCCCATATACTCCAGATTTTCTCACTGTTCAAGAGACACCCCGAGTTCGTCCCTGCCTACGTCGCTGTTGAAATCAACAATCAACTGACCAATCATATCTATCGTTGTTTCCTTTCCTCTGGTTCGTCTTCTACAGTGGGTGGCGAACTCCTTCTTTGTGATCTTCTCTTCAATGTCTTCGTCTGTGAGCTGCGTAATGGCATATGTAGCTAGCTCCGCTTTCTTTGCTTTGTGAAGAGTTTCACGTCGTCCTGACTCCATTCGAAAACGCATGCGGACAGGCGACCCATGAAATCAGCGTAGAGGGGATGTGATTCTGTGTTGCACCCGCCAGCAATTCGACGCATGAAGTGCCAAATATCCAGCCTAACATCGATGTCGACCCACTCACCAAACAGGGCTTTAACTTGAGAATTTCCGCAGCAGTCCCTGTCTGTATAGAGCACCTTTGGTGGGGGTACGTCAGCTGATGCATATCTCTTCATGAGCCCAGTTGATAGTGGGTTCAAACCACATTCTTCTGAGGCCGTTAACACACTGTTGAGGACCTGTCCGTGTTCGTTTCCGATGTTCGTCATCCACTGGCTGGCTGCATGTCCCGCCAATTTTTTGACAATTTGTAAGTATAAACAGCCCACATCAGATTAATTGTAGCTTCGGGGTAGAGTATCAATGAGTACTGAATGATAATTAATGAGTTACTGTACCTTCTTGTCGAGTCGATCTTGATGATTTCGCCAAACGTTGAGGTGATTGAAGCCTTTATCTCGTTCAATCTCAATAATACGTCCAGACAATAGACATGCAACCACTTGTACTTCGGCACTGGAATTTGAGCGGGTGCCCTCTCGAAAGATGGTCGTTCAAGAAGGCCACTCCTAGATGCTTTAGCAAATCCTCGACAGTGAGACAGATAGACTGCCAGTTGTTTCGTGCGTTGCTGTTTGTGTCGCCTATGCTCTGCAGCACCTGTCCCGTCTGATTATAAAGGTATTCCATACCAATGAGCTCTCCTGTAAAATAACATGAAATTGCAATGAGATAACAGATACACACGTACACAGTCACATGTACACATTACTCTCCCAAAAAAAACACCCTGAGATATTAAAATATTCAACTTAACAGTTTACTTTCTAGGAGGAGTGTACTCTGGGTGCAGCTTGTAGCCGAGCACGCTTTCACTCAGGACATTGATGGAGTGTTTGCTTATACCACTGTAACTGTGGGACGTCTTGGCCGAAACTATCTGTGAAGCACGATTTTCTGGTCCAGGCCACACCCCTCCCCAGCAGTGATTGCACTCATGAGTACCTGGCCATACTCGTTACCCACGTTGCTGCACCATGATGCCGTGTGTGCCTCTTTCCCGGCGAGCTTCTTCACTATCTGAAATTAGACCATTTTATAGCAAAGATAGATATTTAATGCGAAAATGACATAATATCAAAGTCAACAACGCTATTTGGATCTAAAAATTATTGTGAAAATATATATATATTTCATGAGGTTATTATACTGATTCTCACCTTCTTTGTAGAATCAATCTTGAGTCTTTGTTGGGGTAGTCACTGGCGCCAGAGATAGAGCAGGAAGTGGCAAAGGCGTAATGGATGTCACTGATTTTGAAGGTTGTGTCGAAGATGATGGTGTTACATTAGGTGGGAATAATGTCAGGTCGTCCATGTCAGCAATGCCTTCATCCAAGTTGGCCTGCTCGTTGCTCACTGCAGGTGCATCAACAGTCTCTTCATAGTCACCACTCAGGTCCTGATGTACCTGCCCTGTCTGACTGTATAGGTATAATAGGTATTCAATACCGATATGTTCACCTGGAAATATATAGTCAATACATATACACCTGGAAATAAATAGTCAATACACATGCACCTGGAAATAAATAGTCAATACACATACAATGCTGAAAAATTAATCAACATATATAATTAATATAATATATCAAATCAATTAATATTGATTAATTAGTAATAATGAACATTTAATAAAATATCTCACCTGTGTATTGTCTAGGGGCCTGGTAACCAGAGACGAGCTACTTGCCGTACACCTTCATACTGAGGCGGTTCACAGAGTGCCGCAGTAATCCACTGTGGATCCTTGGTCTTCACCAACAAAGCCTCCGATACCCGATTCTCATTCCACTGAACGAGACCTTCAAGCAGATATGCCTGAAAGTGTGTGTCACTGGCACTGTCACGAACTTCTTTACATGGCTGTGGAAGCTCTCCAATGACGTTGAGCCATGACAGCATCTCAGAACTGGCAGTTCCACTCCGCCCTTCTTCATTGTGGCAGTTTCTGTGTACATCGGGAATCCTTCAGGGTCCTGGATACATGCGATGTGTCTCTTCTGCGATTCCCAGATGTCCCATGTCTTCTCAGTGTCCAACAGCGGAACACTGAGAGTGTCTCTGCCAGCATCACCGGTGAAGGTCTCCAGAGTTGACCGCAACAGCTCAGTCGTCTCATTGACACCACGTGTTGTTCTGCGACAGTGCAGTGACATGTCTTTCTTGGTTATCCGGCGGTTTATGGCCTCGATTGATGGGTCCAAAACTCCCTCGCTCACCAATTCCATCTTTCGGGCCTCTCTGACCTTAGCTAAATCATCCTGGCTCCAGCGAAAGATGCATGCCGATATCCTCTGCATGAATACAATATACAGTGTGGATGGGACTCTGTAGTACAGGCATCAGTGGGACGTCTCATGAAATGCCAGATGTCCAGCCGAATGACCAGTGCTGGCCAGAGTGAGAACATCTCCCGGGTCCGTGAGTTCCCACAGCAGTCCCTATCCACATACAAGAGTGATGGCGGATCCTCAGCTGCATCTCTGTATCGCTTTATGATTCCAGCCACCATCGGACCAAGGCCATAACCTTCGCCTGAAGTGAGCACACCACGAGCTAGTATGAGTAGCATGTCCAGACAACTTCTTCACAATCTGAAATTATAAGAGCAGAACAAACATTTTCATTAACATGAGTTATTATTGCTCAGTTGATTATTACATAACACATTACTATGCATGACTACCATTTACCTGTTCATGGTAGCTGTTGACACCACATCCAAAATGACTCCGTGCAAACAAAATCACTATATATATGTGAAATAATAATTTACCCTTTTGTTCGAATCCAATTTGAGTACGCTCCCAAATGTTGATGTGATGGCAGCCTTCACCTCTTCATTACGAGACATCACGTCCTGGCAATACACCTGCATCAGCCAACCAGCTTTCGGTACAGGAGTCATCTCAGGCATTTGTCCAAATGTGGGAGGCGTCACCAGCTTAGCAGCCTGGGCATTCACGTATGCCTCACACACCTGACATGAAGAGTGCGCACTTTGCCAGGTGGTTCTCTCCATGCTCCTCATCCAATTTCTTTTGCAGTTGGGTCGTGCTGTTCCCGAGGCCCCTTTGTCGGAGAAGTCGTACTACACGAAAGTCACAAGCATATTTGTAGGTAAGGATCGCCGGAAACAACAGTCTATTTGCAACATCCAACTGGTCGAGTACTTCCAGGCTCCATCCCACCACCTTCCGGTTGCACGGCGTGCATTCGAGATACTCTGTGGCCATGTTGTAGAAGCCGTCAATGTCGAGCACTTGACTGCATGTCTTGTACATGCCACAAGATGTGAACTCGCGGTCACATGCTTTGCACTTTATTGCCATCTTCAATATCTTTCTGGGATACCACAAGAACAGTCTATGCGTAAAGAATAGGCCTGGTCTTGGCAGAAGGCTGGTGACAAGCTGAGGTGTCGGCGGATTCCACCATGGCCATGTTGTCTTCTCCACACGATTCGTCAAATGCTGGTTTCCCCAACTTGGTCTGGACAAACATGGCCTTTGATATCCACGCGTGGTCCTCCTTTGGTAGTGTGTTTATCCATCCAGGAAATAGAGGTAGAAATAATAAATGTTCTGAAATGAAAAGAAAATAATCTTTGGATGATAAAAATCACGTTACTCCAAACAGGGACCTAAACAAAACATACAAATAAAACAGTCTCTGTTAATATTAGTCTATTTTCCCCTGAAATAAACACCATACCTTCTGAAAATATATCAAGTCACTTAACAGGTTATCAATAACAGAACAACCAATTTACCTTTTGATTGCGGACTCTGTCCAGCCCCTCTAGTCTGACTGGAGGCATCAGCCGGTCTGGATTCGGTGGAGGTCTCCATTGCCTCAACATGAGACAAGAGCTCCTGGGATGCCATTTCAATCTGTTCAATACCACTAGGCCCAGTCGCGCCTGAAAAAAGACATATAAATCTTATTAATTGCCATGAAAGTATGTGACACTCATCTGAAACAAATGTTGATATTAGCCCATCTTACTTATTTTCACTTGAGTTGCTGGAATAAATAATTGCTCAAATTAATCTGAATTTTTTTTTATAACTCAAAATTGCCATAGTAAATAATCACCTTGAGTTGATTTTCTCTCGGTCGACTTCCGCTTATAGTCCATGGCCCATCTCCCTTCAGGAAAGCTCTTCACATACTCCAGAAGAGAACACTTGTGCTTTTCCAGGTCATATAGGACCTTGCTCTCAGGATTTGCTTCCAGGGCGAGGTAGGCTGCATACCCCAGAGCATTGTTCAGCATCCACAAGAAAGTCTTCCCTCGATAGATGCCTAACTGAATTATGTATTGTCCCAATACATTAACCCTGACTCGTGCATTTCCACCCAACTTGTGCACTTCCCTCAATGCCGCGGCATGTACATGTGAAGGCTCCATACACTTGGATAAATCTTTAGTAAGATTGTCATCTAGTAAGATTGTCATCGACTATAGCCTGTGCCTCAGCACTGTTCCGTATCGCTGGCTGACTGGTTGAGCCATGTGGCCTGAACACAGGCTTCAACAACATTGTTGTCTTCTCACTGAAAATGAAAAAAAAAAACCCAAGTCATATTTTGTCAATAATTGAAATTTGGGCAGCACTCCATCCCCCAAGGTGCAGACCAGGTTCTTGCCCCGATACCCATCGGAATTTATAATAAGCAAATGGTGAGCATATATAAATCAATCGACAAGATTATTCGCAACAATTTTGTTGATATAAATTGAAATTTCAGCAGCACTCCACCCCCCAAAGGCGCAGGCCAGAATCTTGCCCCACCCCGATACCCATCAGAATTTAGAATAACCAAATTTTGAGCAAATATTAATCAGTAATTAATAAAAAATGAGCTACAAATTTACATTTTTATCTCTCGCGACATAATTTTCACCAATAAAAACATATTTGATTCATCGTGGAAGTTAGTCGGTGACTATAAATAATGTCACCATTCAACTGAATGTTGTTGAGCATATTTCTACCAATTTTGGAAATTTAAATGAATATTTTCTTCACACTCCAAGTAAAATTGACAAATTTCAGGATTTTAGCCTGCTTCGTTAGGACCAAAAATTGTTGTGCACACTCGATAGGACAAACTAATCCCTGACCATGCTATAAACTAGCTTGAATTTGGCAAAACAATGAATTTTTTTTGGTTGAAAAAATTAGCATGGGAATCTCCATAGAGAAAGGTTATATTTCGATAAAAACGAAAATAATGCGAAATGAAAGTCGTCACTCGTTACAATTGTGCAGAACAACATACGAGTCATGTTATATGCGAAAATTTGACCTCATTCGATTAATTAGTCTCGTAATTAATGAATCAATGGCCCTCGGACATGTAGAATTCCGTCGCAGACTGTACACGGCAGACGGAATTGTGAAATGTAACACGCATCAAACACGCATCAAATTTACCTTTTGTGAGAATAACACAAGCGAAACCTTGATCAAAGTAATGCAATACACAAAAACAAATAGAATAAAACTGATGTAAACACGGAATAAGAGCGAATAAGACACGTATTTCGATGCAGAACACAACAATATTTCTTCGCTTCTTTCGCAGAGAAAGCACTGCGGAGACGCTATAATTAACTCTGAGCCGGTCTCACCGAGATGCCGCTGTCTGATTGGCTGTCGAACTTAGCCAAACTTAGCCGAACTGAGCCCGGCGGAGCGGTCTCATTGGGCCTCTCAACAGACATTAGCAGGGTCTCAGCGCAAGGATGACACGCAAATTCGTGAAGTGTTCCATATTTTTTATTTTCTAAGTGTAATTGGGGTTGGATTTATACATACAAAATTGATTGTTTAGCCGTTCTCTTTCTCATCATCATCATCAATCTCCAGTCTCTCGAAGTCTGGTTCGGAGAGCTGCTCATCGTTGAAGAGTGTCTGGTCCTGGGAGTAGCACTCTGCCCCTTAGTCATCGACTTTGATCTTCTTGGCGTCTGCTTCTCCTGACGAATCGCGTCTCTTCCTGTCTCTTCTAGTCTGCTCTTCTGTCATCTGCTCTAAATTCTCCTCTGGGGGCTTTATCTCCTTATCTTCTTCATTCTGTGTATCTTCTACAGTCGTGATCTCTTCTTCTGCTATCTCTTCGTTCATCTCTTCTCTTTTCTCTTCTTCTAGTGTCCATTCTTTCTTCTTTTCTTTTGATTTTTGTCCAGCTGCTAACCTTACTGCCTCTAGCTGTTCCCTCGACGGTGGAGACTGCCTGACACCAGCGTTGGGGTCGTACCCTCCGGCTGCTGCCACGTAAGACACTGATCCCCGCACAGATCCTGCGTATCCTCCAGCCACTTCCCCTAATGGTCGTCCCATTGTCCTATGCATCTGAGTCCTCCTGGCGTTGCATCTTGGGTCAGATTTAATGTGCCCTTCCATGCCGCACCCTAGGCAGACAGGGGGTCTACCTTTAACCGTCAAGAGCATTTTCATTCCATCTTGGAAGCGAACTATATGTGGTATCTGGTATATCATTTTAGCGTCTCCTTCGATTCTGACTGTCCTTATTCCTGTTTCTACGAATTTCCCTTCTCCCAAATCTTCTCTGTCTATTTCCTCTCCTCTGTACACCCGTAGTCGGCGAAAAACCTCCCTAGGAAAGAGTCCCTGATGTACGAGGGTAGCCAGTGTACCCTGATACTTATCACACAGTGTGACAGCATTGATGGAAGGATGGGCACGTCTCTGATGTGCGAGCGGAATTCTTCAAAACTGGCCTGAGCTTCGTCGAGTTTTGTGAAAGTTATAAACCATTCTCTGTCACTGTCTGCTTTCCAAATCGACTTGATTAGATTGGTGTTGATCTGTCGAGGAAGTGAATTTGCAATATCCAACCTGGTTAACCTCTGCTGCCGTGGCCTATACATCACGTTCAGTTTCACGGTGGCAATCATAATCCAGCTCTGAAATGTGTTCTTTCTGAATCCTCGATGTTGAAGTCACCATTTTGTAGACGAACAAAGAAAGAAATTTTCCCACTGAAAATTTCCCGCCGAAATTGAAGAAACCAAAACCAGACCGTCCGGGACGATCTGGCCAAAAGAAATCTTAGTAAAAGCGAAAAAAAATTCGTGGATTGAGGAGAAACATAAGCTTTAACGATAGTAGGTCATGCCTGGGGGGGCCTATGCGGGAGAAGATTACTAACTTGAGGTGTGGTAATTATAAAATCAATACAATGAGAGCTGCTTATATTAGTGATTAATTGTGTATACAATGAGATGGGAGGTTTGAAATTTTGCTTTTTGGTCTTGAACGGAAAATTAAGCGTATGGTGATTTTTCGACATTACGAGAAAACTGATGAAATTTTCAACGAAAAGCGCTTAGGACAATCGTATGAAAGCTGTATGAAAGCGCTATGGCGCCCGCAATTAACCAATCACGAATGAGCTTCCCCGAGACCAGCCATTCATATTAGCCTAACACCAGCATCTGGACAAATGCGCGGAGCCTAGGTTAAACTAATACTATGTAATTCGGTCATAACTGTACTCGCTTCGGCGGTACATATACTAAAATTGGAACGATACAGAGAAGATTAGCATGGCCCCTGGTATTTATCCATCTTTATATAAAATCTGATGTTTTGGTTTGTCTGTTTTCTTCATCCAGTTCAGCTGTCTTGTGATGGTATGTTTAGATGGCGAACGGCCAAACATTAAAGATGCAACCGGTGATGTTTTGATTTCAGACTTATGAGTTGATTTCACAGGAGTTTCTAACTTTCCAGCTTTTTTTCTGTTTGCGCTTTTGGTTTCTTCATTTCTATTTCTTTCGTTTTTATGTTGTATGCTTGCCTGTGTGCTTCGAACATTCGAACGTATTTCCTTAAAGCTGCTTTGTTCATGTTGAGGTCCAATGTTTTATCACCTTCATTTCGCGAAGAGACACACATGTATCCGACATACCCGAGACAGTTCTCCATCAACCACAAGAAATTATGTCACTTGTATTGTCCCATTTGAAAGATATACTGACTTAAAACATGGGTGTCGTTGTTTTCGTCCCCTCCCAACCTCAAAACATCAAGTCGGACTTTACTTTTCACATCAGAGTCACTTGCACTTTTTGAACTAGAACGATTCTCATTCTTCTTCTTAACAGTGATGGCTTCATTTGTATCCTTTAGCAGGGGAGTCCCGTCTCTAGTAAACTTGAATTTGGGAACACCATTGAAAGGCATGGCATGTTCTACAATTAAAAAATATATTCTTATGATTTTTGCTTCTTTTTTGTCTTGAACGGAAAATTAAGCGTATGGTGATTTTTCGACAATTACGAGAAAACTGATGAAATTTTCAACGAAAAGCGCTTAGGACAATCGTATGAAAGCGTAATGGCGCCCGCAATTAACCAATCACGAATGAGCTTCCCCGAGACCAGCCATTCATATTAGCCTAACACCAGCATCTGGACAAATGCGCGGAGCCTAGGTTAAACTAATACTATGTAATTCGGTCATAACTGTACTCGCTTCGGCGGTACATATACTAAAATTGGAACGATACAGAGAAGATTAGCATGGCCCCTGGTATTTATCCATCTTTATATAAAATCTGATGTTTTGGTTTGTCTGTTTTCTTCATCCAGTTCAGCTGTCTTGTGATGGTATGTTTAGATGGCGAACTGCCAAACATTAAAGATGCAACCGGTGATGTTTTGATTTCAGACTTATGAGTTGATTTCACAGGAGTTTCTAACTTTCCAGCTTTTTTTCTGTTTGCGCTTTTGGTTTCTTCATTTCTATTTCTTTCGTTTTTATGTCGTATGCTTGCCTGCCTGCTTCGAACATTCGAACGTATTTCCTTAAAGCTGCTTTGTTCATGTTGAGGTCCGATGTTTTATCACCTTCATTTCGCGAAGAGACACACATGTATCCGATATACCCGAGACAGTTCTCCATCAACCACAAGAAATTTTGTCACTTGTATTGTCCCATTTGAAAGATATACTGACTTAAAACATGGGTGTCGTTGTTTTCGTCCCCTCCCAACCTCAAAACATCAAGTTGGGCTTTACTTTTCACATCAGAGTCACTTGTACATTTTGAACTTTTCACATCAGAGTCACTTGCACTTTTTGAACTAGAACGATTCTCATTCTTCTTCTTAACAGTGATGGCTTCATTTGTATCCTTTATCAGGGGAGTCCCGTCTCTAGTAAACTTGAATTTGGGAACACCATTGAAAGGCATGTTCTACAATTAAAAAATATATTCTTATGTTAACTAACTTCGAACAATCTCTCACGAAAAGCACAATAAAACCCGCAAATTCGTTAACTTTTCCATATTTTGTTTGATTTTGTTCTCAGTACTAGTTATCCTAGGGTTAACATACCCCAATACCAGTGGATGATTTCAAGTGGGCAATATCAAAACTAATATATAAAACATACCCCTCGATAGTTTGTTTCGGTGCCGACGGTATTGACCGTACGTAGTCCGAATGCATCAATCAAAAGTTCTAACAAAGTCCTCAAAACTCCTATAAAAGAAGAAAATAATCCAGTTTTATTCCTGGAACGAAATGATAACAACAAAACACAAGATATCCGAGTGATAATATATCCAAAAAGAATTGAATACACGGAAAACAGCACGTTGAAACGAATAAGAAAGCACCGCTTTGACAATGTATAAATAGCGACTGTCTGCGAGTCTGCCACAGAGCTAATAACAGAGAAAGCACTGCGGGCGATATTTGTGACGGCTCGACCAATCAGAGCGGCCGCTTGATATTTGTGACGGCTGAATACAGACGAAGCACACGGCATCATTTTGTGACGGCTCGGCCAATGGAATGGCAGCTTTGTCACAAATATGTCACAAATACCCCGTCACAAATATACAGAGAAGATTAGTGTGGCTCTTGCGCAAAGGCCCCCACGCAATCTTTGAGCTTCAAAGTTCCAAAGACCAGCGCCACCCTGCGACAGCCACAGGTAAAATACAGTCGGCCACAAAAAATTGTCGCCCCGTTTTTTCCCGTTTTTTTCCCATCCGCGATCATATTGGATGCCATCATGAATTTGCAAAATATGCATAAAATTGCTTAAAGTGTGCCAGACAGACATACAGGCCATTTGGGAGGGGTGGGGTCACAACAAAATCGTCTATACATGTATATATATACCAATTACAGGGAATTTTATTTAAATGGACATACGTACATACATACACACAAGGAGACAGACATACGGGGCCTCATATGGGGAGGGGCACACAAAAATCATGTATGTATTCAAATTGCAGGGAATTTCATTTCTAGCCAGTTGACTAGTTTTATTTCACTCATATTTATTAGTTATGTGGATGAAGTTATCATTAAACGTCTCATCCTTATATTGGTTAAGTAGATGTAATTATCATTAAACCTCTCATTATTATGTTGGTTAGATGGAGTTGTCATTGAACCTCACATCAGTGTATTGGGAATTTGGGCAGGGACCTTGACTTGGGACCTTTGTTTGTTTTTGAACGAAGTTCACCTCATAAATGTGAGTTCACCTATCGTTCTTATTCAAAATTTCCTCTCTGCATTTTCAAGGGCTTGCGACCTTCAATTAATCATATATATGGATTAATTGGCTGCATTAAAAAATTTGTTTGTTATATTAAAATTTTCTCTCTGCGTTTATCTAGGCTTGAGACTAGAAGGTATGGAGTTATTATAACACTATACCAGGCCGCATTAAAACAAATTTTTCGAGTGGGGTCCACTCCCCACTCCCTCGACGATTCACGCCCGCGCTTTCGCCATCTCAATGTCACCCTGTCGGTGGCAGGTTCCATGCTGCCGGTGATAGGTTAAGCGCCCCTTGAGCTCCATCGGCCTACGTGATTGGTCTCGTCGATAGCACGTTCCGCGAAGAATCTGCTGCTGCTGGCTGGTGTGGTCAGCTGGTGTTGGTGTGGTCAGCTGGTGTTGGATGAATCTCAAACACAGCTTCATTGACATTGTTGTCTTCTCACAGAAAATGAAAAAAAAGAGTATATTTTTGGGCAGCACTCCACACCCCCCCCCCCCCCCCCCCCAAGCGCAGGCCAGATTCTTGACCCACCCCGATACCCATCGGAATTTATAATAAGCAAATTGTGAGCATATATAAATCAATCCACAAGATTATTCGCAACAATTTTGTTGTTATAAATTGACATTTGAGCAGCACTCCACCCCCCAAGGCGCAGGCCAGAATCTTGCCCCACCCCGATACCCATCAGAATTGAGAATAACCAAATTTTGAGCAAATATTAATCAGTAATTAATAAAAAATGAGCTACAAATTTACATTTTCATCTCTCGCGACATACTTGTCACCAATAAAAACATATTTGATTCATCGTGGAAGTTAGTCGGTGACTATAAATAATGTCACCATTCAACTGAATGTTGTTGAGTATATTTCAACCAATTTTGGAAGTTAAAATAAATATTTTCTTCACACGCCAAGTAAAATTGACAAATTTAATGATTTTATCCTGCTTCGTTGGGACCAAAGATTGTTGTGCACACTCAAGGAACGTGTACCATCACTCGATATGCCAAACTATGCCCTGACCATGCTATAAACTAGCTTGAAATTGGCAAAACAAATTTTTTTTTTGGTTGAAAAAATTAACATGGGAATCTCCATACAGAACGATTATATTTCGATAAAAACGAAAATAATGCGAAATGAAAGTCGGCACTCGTTAAAATGGTGCAGAATAACATACGAGTCATGTTAAATCCGAAATTTTGACTTCATTCGATTAATTAGTCTCGTAATTAACGAATCAATGGCGCTCGGACAAGTGGAATTCCATCGCCTACTGTACACCACACTGTACGCGACTGTACACGGCAGACGGAATCGTGAAACATAAACACGCATCAAACACGCATCAAATTTACCTTTTCTGAGAATGACACAACCGCTACCTTGATCAAAGTAATGGAATACACAACAACAAATGGAATCTTGACTCGGATCCTCTCCTTCCAGTCCTCATATGACTCTGCCATTGTTGGACAATACCGATATCCAAGATCAGTCCGATGACCAGACTCTGGTCCCATTTCCCCTCTACACAGTGAGCAGACTTTGAACTTTGCAGTCCTGCCCTCCTTCATAAGTTTCGTCCTGTGGTAGAGTGTACTTGTAGGTACTGACTTGTCCTCTCCATGCTGAATGGTCAAGCTCCCAATGGTGCCTTGCAACTGTGGATTCATCATGAGGATAAATGGCCGTGGTGCTATCTCTGGAACAAGACTCGGAACAACTTCCACATCTGGCAATGCTCTCTTCACCCCTTTGGTTTTTGCCAGCCCAGCCGTAATCTCTTTCAGCACGAACTGGTGCTGCTCGGCTGCAGGTGGTACCTTTGCTGGGGTCACCGGTTTCGGTTTCGGTGGTAGCAACATGTCAGTGGCAACTTGAATGTGAAGGTCACTGGCCGGCGTGCCTTGCACATACACGGCCCTCTCCAAGTGCTCTGATCTCTTGTTGTACCTGGAAAAATTGTTTTAAAAATCAGATTAATTGAAAAAATTGCTAAAAAAAAAAAAAAATAATTGAAAAATTGCTAAAAAAAAAAAATAAAAAAAATAATTGAAAAGTTGCTAAACAAATAAAAATAATTGAAAAGTTGCTAAAAAAATAAAAATAATTGAAAAGTTAAATTGAAAAATTGCTCCAAAAAATTCAAAATAATTAAAAAATGTCTAAATAAAATCAAAATAATTGAAAAGTTGCTAAAAAAAATCTAAATAATTGAAAAGTTGCTTAAACAAATCTAAATAATTGAAAAATTGCTAAAAAAAAAAAATCTAAATAATTGAAAAATTTGATAAAAACAAAATTATTGCAAAGAATTATTTAAAAATATTGATTTAAGAAAAATTGAATCTAAGAAATGAATATTACTTACCACTTCCTCAGAGTTGTGTTGTTTAAGTCTGGCAGTTGAATGCCACACTTGGAAATATCTGGATGCCCCACCACAACGTCTCTGATCCGCTTGTATGCATTCTGGATTGGAGAGAACTGCTCCTGGTATGCGACACCCTTCTTCCGAATTGGATTCGGATAGAGGTTGCAGATCTTGATGACCAAAGCCTCCACATACCGGTTACAGTCTGGCTTGGCAGCTGGACCAACGTTGTCACCACGAAAACACCTAAAATGGGAACGAGTTGAGAATATGTTAAAATCGATCGATATGAACTACCTCGTCATTGACAATTGACAAAATTAGAAAATTTACCATATACTCAAATTGTAGGGAATATAGTTTCTATTTTTGTCTGAATAGTCCATTTAAACTAATTAACTATCTTATATACAATATACATAAATATATATCAATTTCCATGCTTGTGTGAAAAAAGAGAACTCACTTCTTTGTCGCTTCAAGCCCGGGAATGCATGGCGTAGTCTTCTTTGACTTGAACCGACCAGGACTTTTCTTCATGGAAGGTCGTGGTTGAAAGGTTATTGCTTTCTTGTCAAAGTCATTGAGAGCATTCCACCGTGTGATAATGAGCTGGGCATCGGTGCGTGTTATGGCACCCAGGTTCTCACGATGCGACAGCAAGGTGTCAGCGAATTGCAACACCTTGTCATAGCCCTGAATGTCATCGGCTCCAACTGTCGCCTGAAAGGTGAGGTAGGAATGCAGTAATTAAACAATTGTCAAATAACAAGATGATATACTAAGCATTTTGACCCAGGGAATCTTATTAGATGTGTCACCTCAGATGACTTAAATGGGCAAATATGAGCAATAAAGAGCGTTCCTTATCAGATTATTTTATCCCAGATGACTAATAATATTTTAAATGACTTGGAAGGACCAGTAATATATTACGCATTCTTCACCCGAGCAATGCCGGATGGCCCAGATAGTACATACATATATATATATATATATTCACCTCTAAATCTTCGATATCCGACTCACTACCTGGAGTCGACGGCGTCACAGGAGTTGTCGGAATTGGTGGTAGAGGTGACGTTACTGTCGGTGGAGTTGTCTGAGGTGGAGTTGTCTGAGGTGGAGTGGTCAGACGAACCGAGATGGTGGCAGAAACAGGAAGACGCCGACGCACATTGGTGAACCTGGTCTTCTCGGGAGGGGTCACGGCAGCTGCTGTTGGCTGTCTCACTGTCACCCTTTCGGTGGCAGATTCCATATTGCCAGTGAGAGGTTGAGCAACCGTGAGGTCATCGGCCTCCTCAAAACCCTCGTCGATCGCTGGTTCCTCGATGTCTGACATGTCATCATCGAAGTCGGCGCCTATGCTCTGCAGCACCTGTCCTGTCTGATTATACAGGTATTCCATACCAATGAGCTCTCCTGTAAAATAACATGAAATTGCAATGAGATAACAGATAAACACATACACAGTCACATGTACACATTACTCTCCCAAAAAAACCACCCTGAGATATTAAAATATTCAACTTACCAGTGTACTTTCTAGGAGGAGTGTACTCTGGGTGCAGCTTGTACCCGAGCACGCTTTCACTCAGGACATTGATGGAATGTTGGCATATACCACTATAACTGTGGGACGTCTTGGCCGAAACTATCTGTGCAGCACGATTTTCATTCCAGCGCATTAGACCATCCAGCAAGTAGGCCTGGAAGTGTGTCCTGCTAGCGCTCTCACCTGTAAGTAATGATAGACATAGATAAACAGAGATAAATGTACATGAGTGTATGCTGAAAATGAAAACTTGTCACTCCTCCCTGAAATAAACATTAATTATTTACAAGTCTATGTAACTGAATTCATAATTACCTGGAATGAATCGTTTGATATGGAGATGGAACGATTCCAGTGAGTTGGACCCACGGCCACACCTCAGCGTCTGCAAGACGACACCACCCTTCTTGATTTCGCCTGTCACAGTGTACATGGAGTGAGTAGCCATATCTGTCAAATTCTATAAATGTTCACAGTATACTACTGCTCCCTCTCATATCAGGTCATATTATAGTCAATACATGTAGGTGAAGGTCCCACGACAGGTTTGGAATGCATGATTTTTGTTATTTTGTTGAAACAAATTTGATTTTGCATCATCATGGAATTTCTCCCAGATAATTAATTCAATATTTATCGACCAGCATCGACTCAAAAAATTGTGCAATCTCATGTTGGGACCACCCCTTTGGCATCTATCTATAATAAAAATCAATTTAGTTTGTGTGTTCATATATTTGTTTGTTTGTCTGCTTATAGGCCATCGGAGCTGAAAATGTTCATATAGGAGTGATTTGACCTGGGGAGCATTATTAGATAGATCCTGTTCAACTCAGATATCTTAAAAGGGCACTAATAATTATTGTATATATATTTTGGCTAGAGGCGACCAAACGGTTGGACCCTCAGGCTCAGAGCTGATTTTTGTGTGCATATGGTTAATTTGACCCTGTGAATCTTATTAGAAATGCCTGATGTCTACAGATGTCTTAAAAAGGCACTACTAATTAATTTAACTAAATAATTAAGTAACTATATACCCAAAATGTTTGCAATCGGCTCCAGTGAAAATTGACCCATAGAGTGTCATGAGATAGATGTCGTTGACCTCAGTTGACTTAAGGGGAAATATGAGCAATAAAGAGCGTTTCTTATCAGCTAGAAGATATGTAGGAGCATTGGTACAAATGGGTAAACCTTACCAGGGGATTGTCATGGGATAGGCGCCTTTGACCTCAGATGACATAAAGGGGGGGCTAATAAATTATAGAACATTTATTATTATCCCAGATGCTATGTGGGAAAATTGGTGCACACAAGTTTAATGACTCGGGGATTGTTACGGGATAGGTGCTGTTGAGCTCAAATGACTTAAAGAGACACTAATAATAAACAATAAAGAGTGTTTATTATCAACTGGATGTAACTTTATCTAGACAGTCATGCAATAGGTACAGTTTACCCCAGATGACTAACAAATATTTAAAATGACTTGAAGGGCCACAAATAAATTATGCATTCTTCATCTGAGCAACGCCAAGTACCCTTGATAGTTTTGAAAATAAAATTTGAACAGCCTTTGGCACCTACAGCATTTACATATTTTAAAATATGGACAGAGCCACCTCTTTGTTGCTACAACTCCCACGGTCACATGGTTTTTGTCGCTTTGATTCTTCCTTTAAGAGGCGATATTTTATAATGAGGCGAAAATGTTGTCATTCGTTTATCATAGTCGTGCAAATGTCCCGGTGTCTAGGGTTTAGATGTTGAATTGGCCGTGTCGGGAACATTGATAACAATAACTGGTTCATAGATCTTCATACTTTATATATGTATAAGTCTTTCTCGATAAGCACAGTACATAGGCGGAAGAACAGAGGTGTTGGTATAGTAGCAAGGTTGTCGGATAAGTGAGACTCCCGCTTCAGATCACGGGTAGTTATTCCAACCTCTGGTGTATCATGCCTCTAAATAAGGTCCGAGATACATGATACACTTGTATATGACGTGTATCACTATATACTGTCTTATAGAATGATACTGGCTTTATCCACCCTAACTTATACAATGGTTGCTACCAGTCATAACCACTTAAGAGTGTGATCTTGTTAATTATGCGTGTGTGTTTCTACACTATATAATCTGTCTTCTATGTATTGTGCTTATCTATATAATTAACCCTAGCAGTTACAATCACTGGGTAAAGGAAGTTTATCCTAGATTCCAGGAACACGTATAACAACACATAACTATCGTATGTACTATCGGACACAAACTCTTCCAGAGTTCAACAATCTTCTCCACATGGTCAGTCTTTAAATCGCATACTCCATTCTGCTGCAATTTAACTAAATACCTAGCCAATTCATTAACTTTCCCAAACCCTGGAATGGAGTCCTGAAAGAATGAGGACATGAAACTAAGAAGACATGAATGGAAATAATAAATAGCAAATAAGATAATTTTGTAGGTATGCTCATTACTCTGGTGCTAACTGTATCTGGGGTAAATTCTACAGGTTCTTCTTATGGACACTCCTCTGCCATAACACTTATCAAAGATTGAAAACAGATGATTAATTATCCAGAAGCATTGATACTATACTATAGAGCTGTGAATTAATTCTGATAAACAAGAGTGTGATTAAATTGGTATTGAACTTACTCCATCTGTGGTGGTCTGGATACATGTGTCTCTACATCTACAGGCAAGGTCACAGCGCTATCCTGATCGAGAAGCAAATCTGCCACCACCTTTCCGTCTTGATTGGCAAGGTATTCAATAGCCAATCAGCTCACCTGTAAGATAAATAAAGTAATGGATTTTAGAACAAACACAGCTAATTATTATTTCAACTAGAAAAAATTATACAGTAAATCGATATTATTACCTGTGTACGTTCGTGGAATAACCAGATCGGGAAATTCCAGCGCCCTCTCTCCGAAAAAACCTCCTCCGTCATATGATTATCATTAACTGACTGTTGTAATGTGATGTCATATATGTCCTGAAATGGTTTGTCATTGGCAGCGGCCTCCCGATCTTTGTTCCACCTCATCAACCCCTTGAGCAGATAGGCCTGGAAATGGATAGCGCTGGCACTTGATCCTAGAAGAGAATGATGAGAAACCAATGAGGGATTCTTTAAACTAAACACTCTTTATTTAATCTTCATTCAATTCCAAAAACGAAACGCTCTTTGTGTAATTTATAGAAAATAAATGCTCTACTTGTTTGGGTAGCTTAAATGATAAAATACAAGGTAAACTCTCTTTATCCCGAACTTATGTATTATTTACAAATTAGATATGTTTTCTCACCTGGAACAAATCTGTTGACATGCAAATGGAATGACTCCAGTGACATCGATCCTCTGGCACACCTATACAATGGCAGAGTTATGTCCCCCTGTGTGTATAGTTGTATTTCTGGTGGGTCATGGATGCATCCTACATGTATCTTCTGTGAGTCCCATATATATACTCCAGATCTTCTCACGGTTTCGAAGAGACACCCTGAGTTCATCCCTGCCTATATGATCTACTATATAATATACACGAACAGGTTATTTATTAATATTTAATTACCTGCATTGTAACCAAGTACATGCAATTAATTTACAACGGTTGACAGACACGTTAACTCTCACGATTTTGGCATGAGACTCACGATTTCAGTACACTGTTTTTAATAGTAAGCAAGCATGTGCTATTTGTTTACATAATATACATGTATCTACAACTCCCAAAGTGTTGTATTTAATTAAATTTAAGACCTTCTTGATGGAATCTTGTCACCTAATCTCTGCCGTTTGATAAAATCTGTTTCATGTCCATGGACAAGGCATCAAATTGAAATGTAATTACACATGACCTGTCCTGTGGTGGCATCGCCTTCAAGTTCTTAGCTAGTTTGTTAAAAACATCATGCAATCCAACATTTTTCAACAGTTCCTTATCCATCTCTTGACTGACATCGAGGGTAGAATAAACAATTTGGATCAAAGCCGATATGTTTTTTGACTACTGTAAAATATTGTATTATTTTTTGTGGTTGTAATCTTCCCCAAAGAATACTATGAAACTACATGTACATAACTACATCTCAGTCCTACCAGCTAGTATAAGTTATACAGGGTACCTGTATGTGATCATGGCTGCTCCATCTATGAGCGGGTCCAAATCATCTGTACTGCCGTGTATAATTTCATATTACATGTACTGGCATGACTGACTGAGGAAACACGCACTGTTTCCAAGCCTGCAAATAGCGTGTCTGTCATTTGCAGAATGAGGTCCCAGAGGGTGAATTTAGTGACGCTATCCCGCATAGTGGCCTAGCATCACTAAATTCACCCTCTAGGGACCTCATTCTGCTTAGGCTTCATCTTCTGGGAAGTATCTATGGTATCAAATTAACATTGTTTTTAGTTACGTTTTCCCATCTGGGAAGTTTCTATAATCCCTAATTTGATGAAGATAAAATCCATAATCGAGGCGCCCAATAGGTGAACTTCAACTGGGGAACTTCAATTTGATCCCAGGTCTGTCATAGCAGTTGAGGGACTAAGCAGAATGAGGTCCCAAGAGGGTGATGTTAGCCCACTATGCGGGGTAGCATCACTAAATTCACCCTCTGGGGACCTCATTCTGCAAATGACAGACACGCTATTTGCAGGCTTGACTGTTTCTAACTGCCTGAGTTCAGTCGACCTAATTATCTACATAGTCACACTTCATGGGTCACTGACTCAGGAATAATCCCTGAGTGGACCACCTGGGTCCATCTAGCATGTACTTGCTGAAGTAAGGTCAATCAAGCCTGCATGATCCAGATGATAAATTCAGGGTCATGCAGTCAACCTTCAGCCACTTGAATATGACCCAAACTACAGTAATGCCCTAATTAATCGACTCCTTAACCCTTTACCCAACAGAACGGCCCTGTGCCAATGCATTCTCTTATATATGCGAGTCGACCATAGGTCGCCTCGCATATATAAGAGAATGCATTGGCTTAAGACATTACAAATTATAAAATTGTTAAAGAATGTAAGAAAAAATGGTAAAAAGTGTTTTTAGGCCAATGCATTCTCTTATATATGCGAGGCGACCTATGGTCGACTCGCATATATAAGAGAATGCATTGGCACAGGGTATAACTGTAACTATCACAATGTGGTCAAGGAGCCGGTTCCAATGATATCCATATTTGTATGGTTTTATTGAGACAGACCCAAGATATTTTAGGCTGTTGAAGCTTTATTTGGCCGGTTTGTTGGGTAAAGGGTTAACCACAGCAGAATTATGGGTAACTTTTCAGGATTTAGTCAGAAATATGGTTGATTGATTACCTGACTTGAGCCAGTTGTGTTCAATCAAGGGATTATAATGATATAATCCCTGCATGACCCAGGAGGTGTGCCTGTGGATGATTCAGCTCGGGCAGTTATCTGGGATCATTTGAAGCTACATGTAATAGATCTCACTTTGAAGTCAGTCAGCAGACAGATGAAGATTTGGGTCAACTCATATAGGCAGTCAGGATCTTATATTATAACCCCAAAAATACTACAATATGGAGAGAGAAATCAGTTTATCATTGTCTGTCCATCTTTGATGACCTTTATTAGCTTTTGATGACATTGACTGGCTTCGGAAAACTGCAATTTAACTGGTATGAATTCTGATGATGCTATGATTATTTGTTTGTAAGCTGCCAGATGTTGTTGGCTTTAAGAGGGAGGTAAAGTCGAAACATTTAAATGGGGAGTTCAGTGTTAATTTTCAAGACAGGATATTATAACTCAATATTTACAAACAGTAGAATAATACTTCATGTCTTGTTGGAATGTTTAAGCATGTACATGTATCTAGTGACAACGTGAAGCACATTTTATGTTTTGTTTTGTGACATTTGATGGAGATATTTTCTGTATAAGAATTATTTCTATTCCATGTTGTGACTCTGTAATCAGAAACCGAAACGACGACATCACAGAATTGGTTGAATCCAAAGCTACCGATAGCATTTAACATTCCACGAAGATGTACCGTCTTGCAGATTGTACTCGTTCTTTCATTTTTCATTTGGAAATCACCAATACAACTGTAAGATCCTGTACGAACCTCGTCATTTCCTTCCAATGCAGATTTTGATTGTGAATCAAGTGTGCACATCAAGCTATTCGCTTGCAACATACCCGATGATACCGTGGGAACATTATCCTTTCCTTCCATTGTGATTGACCATGCCAGCCTCTTGAATGCAGGTCAGAATATTCCTTGTAGCTCACTTCATGATCTTAAGATACCAACTGTCACTTATCTCAACAACTCCCACACATTCTGAATGAAAAAATTTCAGACATGACTGGCACCATATTTCATCATAATTTTTTGTTCACATAGGGTATGTAGTCAAAGCATGGCACATCCTCCCTTAAACGTTCCTGTACTTCTCAGGCAAGAGTGAATGTTGTGTCTGTGAAAATTTTACTTATCTTTCGGAGATTTATAAATGAGTGTGTACACTGGTAAGGCAGTATCCCTTTCATGACGGGAGTTGCGGTGGTGCAGCATACGGTGGTTATTTCATGTATTTTCCTCCTTTCTCTGTATGGTTAGCTGGAATTTACCTTGGGTTCTAATTAGGTGTCCAATTAAAAGTTCAATAATTTACATTACGAACCTGCAACGTCACCATTACCAACGTATTCTTACATCATAAATTGTCTCTGCGCCGTCTTCCCAACTTCTTGTGCCAGTACAATCTCCTATAGATGTGAGTCTCCCATAGGAAGCCTATATATGTAAATATTGTTAGGCCAATGCATTTTTTTCTTGTATATGTGAGGCGCCATATGGGAGACTCACATATATAAGAGAATGCATTGGCACAGGGTTTTCCCAAAATTTCAGGAAAAAAGGGATAAGCACCAATTCTCCATTACTGTGTCTTACATGTAACTATCTTCTGTTCTTTGGGGATCGCCATCACCGCCTTTACTCTGTCTGGAGAAGCAAACCATTCTAATATTGATTTTACTTTTGTCTCCAAAGATCTGCTGGTCCATGCTTGCACTTTTTCTAGTTTCATGATAGCCTTCAGCTCTTCATGTCTATATCCATTTATAAGGACTTTCATAGCCATACCTTAAATTAAGAAATGTTTACCTAAATATAGCCTTGAGGAATGAGCTTCAATCCAAGGATTTCTGCAAACAGCTGCATTGAAACCATGACACCACAACTAACTGCATCAGTTTGTATGTGTTTGCCAAGCCTGCAAATAGCGTGTGTCATTTGCAGAATGAGGTCCCCAGAGGGTGAATTTAGTGATGCTACCCCGCATAGCGGGCTAGCATAACTAAATTCACCCTCTGGGGACCTCATTCTGCTTAGGCCCTCAACTGCTATGGCAGACCTAGGATCAAATTGAAGTTCCCCAGTTGAAGTTGATGTTCAACCATTGGGCACCTCGATTATGGATTTTATCTTCTGCAAATTAGGGGATATAGAAACTTCCCAGATGGGAAAACGTAACTAAAAACAATGTTAATTTTATACCATAGATACTTCCCTACTTCCCAGAAAATGAGGCCTAAGCAGAATGAAGTCCCCAGAGGGTGAATTTAGTGATGCTAGCCCGCTATGCAGGATAGCGTCGCTAAATTCACCCTCTGGGGACCTCATTCTGCAAATGACAGACACGCTATTTGCAGGCTTGGTGTTTGTTCTCTATCTTGAGAATGATATTCTGACTGAACCTGCTGGCAGTCTAGAAATGTCAGTCCATTCAATCATGTGGTACGTGTCTTGGAATCCAAGGAGTCAAAATATGTAATAAATACACAGGGTTTCTGTTATCTGGCATGGGATCCCCTCAACGATCCTGTTGACCCTAGCCAAATTTTCCCCTGTCTGAACCGCCAGTTGACTTTAATTTTTAGGGTGTCATTCCCTCAGCCCAGATTTCCCCTGATAGCATACCCCAGGACATATAATCATGTGTATAAACAGAGGCGGACTGGCCAATCAGGAGACCGGGAAAATTCCCAATGGGCCGCCACATGTGTTGTTTGACCAGCCTAATTGGCTAATCGTAATTTTGTCATTAAATGAACTTGTCAGCATCATATAACACCATGTAAAGACCCCGTTAATCTCGAGATTTTAACAGTAACTCCCAGCTGTAAATCCCAAAAGAATTTCTCTTATATTCCACTTTATATTTTTGCACAGGTTCTACCATAATTTAGGTTTAAATTTAGATCTTTAATGTACACCAACACAAACAAATGACTATTTGTAACATGAGGGAAAATTAATATTTTCGTCTACAGTGTGTAGAATAGGCCCCTAAATGATTACGAGCAATTAGCATTAGAGGGTAAACAAACCCTGTGGAAACGCAAAATGACACAAATATTTTAAATATAAGTATAATTATACAACAAAAATGAGCAATGCAAAGCTTCTATCACCACAATTCCTATTGAAGGCAAAATTACTCATAGATTGTGATGTTCCAATGGGAATGTAGTAATACATTTATTATGTCCTATCGCAAAATTACTCATAAGTCAAGATATTCCATTGAGACTCTATGATACTTGTGTCAGGCCACAACTTGTTATATTAGATTAGGCCTGACCAATTTAATAACTTGAATTACGAACGCAGAGAATGAAAACCTGTAGCCATATGGAGGAGGGGAAAAAAAAAACAACCTTTTTTGGAACCAAATACGGGAATATCCATTTTTTTTATAGTAGAAGCAAGGAAACATTACTTAAACAGTAAAATAACTTTATGTGGTATGTGAATAATAATACAGTGAATTTAACATTAAAGAAACAAAGAACAAAGAGAGCACAAAAACTGACATTTGCATCATTTGTATTAGTCTACGTATGCCTGCACTAGTTCACGATTAATTTAATAGCATACATGTTAACGATCTCTCATGGCATATTTTAAAGTTATAAAGTTCCAAAGCATTAAACATGAAAGCTTGTATTAAACAAGCTATATATTAAATGTGTTGAACTTATCAGTGTTGTCATTTTAATAACTTGAATTGTATATGATGTGCTCCCCCACACACAGAGGTATATACTAGTACTATATATATATGATGTGCCCCCCCCACAGGTACATATATATATATGATGTACCCCCCCCCCCCCACACACAGGTATATTATATATGTGCTCCCCCGAGGTCCCCCACACACATGTATATATATGATGACCCCCCCCCCCCCCCCACACACACACAAGTATATGCTCCCCCTCCCCCACACACACATAGTTATAGTGTGTGCCTCCCCCCACACACACACAGTTATATATATGATGTGCCCCCCCCCCCCCACATATATATGCTTCCCCTCCCCACACACACACACACACACACAAGTGGACAATATCCCAATCAGCATGTGATACATCCATTAAAATTACCTTGGGGTGGCCTTGTGTGCCAATCTGTGGTCATCAGACCTGTTTAATGCCTAAAAATATGTGAGGGAGATTCTGCTCCTCCAGTCAGGGAGATTTGGGTTTTGTCAGGAAGATTACAAATTGCAGCCAAAAAGTTACATTTTCACTATTTCTTCCTTTGAAAAATGGTGGGTAGTGATTTTAAAGTAGTTAAATGTAATTAATTTTCACTTTTCAAAGGATGAATTAATGTAAATGCACATTTGTGATCACATTTGAATGTATTTATTCAAATAAAAAATAATTGAATTTGTTTTTTTTTATTATTTATTTCATAATATCAATCTTTAGCATTATATAACATTAAAAACAAAACAGATAACAAATAATGTTCCACACATAAAGGCCTAATGTTCATTATTAGTCAAGCTACACATGACTAATAGCTGGGAGTGATTATGTCAAAGAATATACCAACAAGTAATAAATTATTACTTGTTGGTATATGTTCTTTGATATAATCACTCCCTGCTGTCTTTGACATTGTTTCCAATTCCTTAGTCATGTGTAGCTCGAAGCATTCTCCATTTGAATTGAGTTTGCTGGCAATAAGCGAACAAGTGGTCTCGTTCAATAAGTCGGATCGGCATGATTGTTGGATTTTTCGCACAATCGAAAACGTTCTTTCTGAGTCAGCATTGCTGTTAGGAACAGTTAATAAGCATTTGATGATATTGGACATCTCATGAAAACGAATTGCCCCTTTTGGTGATTTCAGTCCCATCACTTTATACCACCAAACATCAGTTCGGTCATTCTCTGGATCGAAAGACGGAAGTTCATTGTCATTGCACGTTGTCAAAATCGTCAAACTCATCCTGTAAACTGTCTGCATCAACTTCCAATTGGAATCTGTCGGCTACTCGTTGAAACACTTCATACTTAAGGGTATCCCTGATCTCAGTATTTGGGTTTAACAAAGCCATGTCACTTAGGAATGTGTCATTGAATGGAAATTTAGAGATCATTTTCGCCACAATCGCACAGTAGAACGATCTGATTGTCTCGAAGAACGACTCCCAAGTCTTCAATTGAGCGCACATTTTCGTCCATCAGTTTCCGTGTGTTCATTCCTACTGCGATAACATCGTCGTCTAGTTGATTGGAACTTTCATTGTACGGAACAGCTGTTAGATCACCGGCATGTTGTTTAATCACACTTGATTTCACGAACTTTCCCAGAAACTTCCTGAGCAGACGACACATTTCTATTGACATTTGACCAAGCATAGTTTCATCAGTCTGGAACAATGTGTTGAATTCATTTCGCGGTTTTGTTATGAACTCCAGAAATGAAAAAAACAATTTCATTTCAATGTCATTCAGTCTCTCCGCTCTTTGGCGAACGCGATCGTTATCGAGTTCCACCTCGGTGATGTAGAGCTGTAATGCCGTCCACTGTTGTTTCAATCGGCGGATACACCTTTCCAGACTCAACCACCTTGTTGATACGTGTTTCAGAGTTTTCATAGGTTCAGTGTCAGTAAAGTCCAGAAAGTGCTTATACGATTCGCGTCGCTTTGATGACTTATTAAAATGTCCGTACACATCTGTGATCAGTTCCTCTACTGGAACAGTAATTTCCTTCATTGCTCTTTTGATGCACAGATGTGCCAGGTGACATATGCATCCTAAATCAAATACATTGGGTTGCACCTTTTTAATTCTGCTCAGCACAGAATTATGTTTTCCTACCATTGTACTGCAATTGTCGCTAGAAAAACTCTATATTTTGTGCATAATTGTACTGTAGTGTTATCAATAAAGCATCTAAACTGACAATACCTCATATTCAGGCTCTATTTACATGTAGCGCTTCTAAGATTTAAGGTGTTAAGACTTGAGTGTGGCTATTGATTGGGCTGGCAAAAGCTTCCATAAAACTTGGCTTATATAACTTTATGCCAGCCAGCCAAGTTTTATGGAAGCATTTCTCAGTTTTAAGGTGTGAGGTTTGAGGGTGCCTATTGATTGGGCTGGTGTCAGGTTACTCAATTCCAACAAAGACCAGGAATTAGCAGCTGGCTTTTCCCCCCCATCATAAATATGCCCTGGCCAGTTTCAGGAGCACAGACATGTTTCATTCTTCATTTGGTTAGGATGTGGTCTTTGCCAAATTTTCATTGACATAAAGGAGGATTGTGTTAATTCATTGGATTTTGTTCTAGTTTGGACATGACAGTTTTACGGAGAAACATTTGTTCTGCAGATGCTAAGTATTTATTCTCAATATTATCAGTTGCAACCCTGTTTGTCATATGAGATGGACCAGAATATTGAAGGTGTATATTCATGAGTTAATTCTCTTTATCATATGAGATAAACCAGAATATTAAAGATATATATTATTATTGACTCCATCATATCAACTATAAATTTACTGTAGTTAGTAAAATAGTTTCCAATAGTTTAAATGGGTGCAATGTATAATTAATATATTACAAAAGAGCCAACATATTAAGTGGACTATGCAGTATTACAGTATTTTTGTATGCAGAGCTGTGCAGAGTTATAAATACTAGAAAAATCTAAAACGTTGGCCATTAAAGGGGTACTGTACACTAAATCTGGTCATTTATGGGACCATCTCCTTTTATACTCAACAGAATATATGCAACAAATGAATGAATTTGAACCACTTGTGTGCTCTATGAGCGATGCAAACAACATTGATGATTATAATGAAAATGAATTTATAACTCCTGTCATAAATTCATTATATTTTACCATGTCGTTTGCATCGTTCATAAAGTAAATGAGTGTATTTTGCACCAATCCATGGTTCAAATTCATTCATTTGTTGCATATATTCTGTTGTGTATAAAAGGAGATGGTCCCTTAAATTACCAGATTTAGTGTATAACCCCTTTAATATGAATGTTTGATTTCAATTAAATTGATAACATAAACATACATGTTTGTGAGTTTGTAGCTTGAAGCTATCGACTACCTTAAGTTTGTTCTTATACCCAATATCTGAACAAAGGAAAAATGATCATAGATAATTTGTCTACCCGCTCAGCGTTTGCATGTTCAAAAATAAGTTTGATCTCATACCAAACATAAATATTGCATAAATAGCATGTTATCGTCAACATCTACACTACATTACGTAACAAAGGCCAGTAAGTAATAGCACAGCGGAAATTAAAGGTACTCAATCCGAATAGATGGTCCCCATCAGATTCCAGCAACAACAATTTTTTTGAAATGCCGCTTCAGTTATCAGAATCGATTAATTGCCCAAAAATAATGCTAACCACATTCCACTATAGTATCAAATTGTCCAAATTTTCTGGTTTGTCAAATATCTGACACAAAAAAGCCACCTTATTTTAGAGTTATCCATCTTCATGAGCAATTTGGTCCTAGACACTCTTCGCGTCGACTTTTACTGCACCGCTAAATATTCCAGGTGGTGAAAAATTATACATTTAAAAAAATCTATATCTGATCACTCTGAGCATTAATGGGTGGGTTCCTCGACTCAAACCAAATATTTTTCACCCCTGATGCCAATAAATAGTAATTGAGGGCTGCTTAATCGGATAGAGTACCTTTAATACTGCAGTTTGGTGTGTGATATGAATTCTCTCAATAAGAAGATACAATCATATGGTACACAAATTTGTATCTGATACCTGTGATTATGTAATTTATGTTACAGATTATAGAATCCGCATATAAGTGAGATTTCCTTTTTTTCTTCAAATTAGTCATCAAGGCATAAATATATTCAATCATCACAGGATTTAATCCACAGACAAAATATTATATTGAAGTTGTGATGTAAATTAAGTAGCGTTAATTAGTATCTTTGAGACAATCGATTTAATTTACCTTCGATCTCCTTTACTTCACCAGGCTCCAAACCCGGTTTAGCACCATCGCTCACTCCCTTGTTGCTAGTTCCTATCACGCTGTGGCATGCCATGTGACCGGTCGTGTAGGCAGAAATCATGAGCTCATTTGTCAATTTTTGGGCGTTCGTTTTTCTAGCTTTGTCCACTGCATCACGCTTAAGCTGTGGAAAAAGTAGTCAACATTAGGGTTTTTATTTTTTTTAGTGTTGCAAGATCACCAAAGTGCAATCACTACATAATTATTCACATTTATTAGAGCATGGATAATCATGAATTATCTGTAGTTTAGAAAAAAAAATAACAAGCAAATGCACTGCCAAGAGTATCCCATGCAAAGGTGATTTTCCGCGAAGATTTATTAATTTTCTGAGGTGCCTTAATTTGAAAGATGTTTTAATCTGGCCAGGGCATATATTTCATCTGATTTTTCGAGAATCCATACATACTTTTTCACGAGAATCTAGGGTAATTTGCGAAAATATTTACGAGAATCTAGATTTGGATTCTCGCCGAAATATAAGCCCTGCTGGCCTGTTATGACTGAATAAAAACATGCATGAATATCAAATTATTGAAATTGGTTCATATCTGATTGAGTTAATATCTAGCCAGACAGACCAAAAACAATTTGAAAAACATTGACAGCTGCCATCTAAAGGCCATATACCACTTCAAAGATCCACATGAAGTTTGGTGATGAGCGATGTTGTCAGAAGGGGATTCATGAAACATGCGAAGAGAAAAATTCATTTTCAAACTTTAGTCCCATTTACTTAATAAGGGCCGTAACTTTGGAAAATAATTGCTGAAACCTGCTGTTTGTAAATACCTTTTTTCCCCATGTTGGTTCCTCAACATACCATATATAAAATATGACCAACAGTGACTAATATAATAAAGCTTCAAAGTTGTAACTGACAGACTGAAGAACAGACAGAACCCATACCCCCCCAAACTTGTCATCTGTGTCTGTCTGTGACTCTTCTCAGCATTTAACATGAAATAATTCATAATGTAGCAGAATATAGTCTAGACACTTACAAAGGATATATTTGGGAATGGTTGACGACTGCTGGAAAGGCTTGTCATATTGCATGACCCCTTTTTTCCCCATGTTGGTTCCTCAACATACCATATATCATTAAAATATGACCAAAAGTGACCAATATAATAAAGCTTCAAAGTTGTAACTGACAGACTGAAGAACAGACAGAACCCATACCCCCCCAAACTTGTCATCTGTGTCTGTCTGTGACTCTTCTCAGCATTTAACATGAAATAATTCATAATGTAGCAGAATATAGTCTAGACACTTACAAAGGATATATTTGGGAATGGTTGACAACTGCTGGAAAGGCTTGTCATATTGCATGACCCCTTTTTTCCCCATGTTGGTTCCTCAACATACCATATATCATTAAAATATGACCAAAAGTGACCAATATAATAAAGCTTCAAAGTTGTAACTGACAGACTGAAGAACAGACAGAACCCATACCCCCCCCCCCCCCAAACTTGTCATCTGTGTCTGTCTGTGACTCTTCTCAGCATTTAACATGAAATAATTCATAATGTAGCAGAATATAGTCTAGACACTTACAAAGGATATATTTGGGAATGGTTGACGACTGCTGGAAAGGCTTGTCATATTGCATGACCCCTTTTTTCCCCATGTTGGTTCCTCAACATACCATATATCATTAAAATATGACCAAAAGTGACCAATATAATAAAGCTTCAAAGTTGTAACTGACAGACTGAAGAACAGACAGAACCCATACCCCCCCCAAACTTGTCATCTGTGTCTGTCTGTGACTCTTCTCAGCATTTAACATGAAATAATTCATAATGTAGCAGAATATAGTCTAGACACTTACAAAGGATATTTTTGGGAATGGTTGACGACTACTGGAAAGGCTTGTCATATTGCATGACTCCTGCGCTGGTGCAAGTGTGCTGATGGGTGGAGGTGTGCTGTTGGCCACAGATAAGCACAACTTCTGTTGAATTGAAGTCAACTGTTTGACAATATCTGGCAATGCTATAATAAAACGTAAATAATTAATTTTCACACCCTTTGATAATCTGAATACAATCTAACAATATTTAGTTTTCCCCGATGCTCCTATTTGTTCAAATTCAATGTTTTAGAGAAATTGCACATTTATTATAACCCATTAGATGCATTACATATTAATTACATACTAGTTATGTAAATAATAATTCTATTAAATATCCTTTATTGTCCTTGTCAAACCTACTCATATCCACATAATGTAATATCGGGGCCAGGGCCTAACATAATATGGTAGATTTTATTTCCCAAACCCCAGCGAGCCCCAGGATTCTAAGCAATATGCACAAAGATTTAATGCGCCCAATTAGAACAATCCCCACAATCTAGCACAATGGACATGTGTGACTGACGTTACTACAAAAAGTAATTATGACTTCATTTTATCCGGAAATTTTGATAAAACCAAACAAGATTTGTAGAAATAATAATGTGTTTTAAATCGACCCCTGCCTATGAACATTATTTATATTATATTTCAGCAATGAAATCAAACAAGTACTTACATTTGTTGGCTAGCACTTGCCCTTCCAACTCCTTTATTCTTCTGACAAGAAACTCATTCTCTTGTCCCAGGGAGTTAATCCCTTGTGTAAGAGTCAAATTCTCTTGCCTGAGCTTGGCCAAATCCGAATTTATATGTGCTCGTACTGGTACTGGTCGGAAAACTCTGAAACAATAACTTGGTAAGGTAATTTGTTTGTAAATGGAATCAGCGATACATGTAGATGTACATATACATTAAATCTCTCCTCCACTCCTAATTGATTTTCAGCCTTGATGTAGAAATTTTAAAGATAGATTATCACTTTTAATATATAAACTAATTTTAGATAGTGTCTCAAATTAGTTTTGATAAAAGAGTCATGAATATCAGGGACCATTATTGAATGGTACAGAGTTATTTTATATGGAAACAATCAAAATAAACTCCATTTATAAAATTGATAGAAGCGTTTCCAGACAGGGGTATTCAATTCAATTTATTATTTCATACCCACTAAACTATATAACACATGTTGCAGAAGAGATACTCTATCTTTAACCAGTGTTTGACGGGAACATTTTTCCAGCGATTATTAGTTCTCAACTAGATTTTCAATTGAATGGAATCACACATTACAGTGTATAGAGAATGTGAACAGTGAAGACGTTTTCTTTTTAAAGTGCAACACAGGATTTGACAGAGTACTCAAGATTATTTCTGAGAAGTGTACACAAATGCATGGCAATTTTATGCATCACTTCATAAGATTTTGGAAGACTCACATTTGATTTGACTTTCTTCGGTATTTCTTGATCAGGTTTCTCTATCTCCCTGCTGCTGGTACATTTATCACTGCTCCTCAACTCACTAGTATTTCCTTCTCCTCGTTCCGGTCAGCCTCTTTTCTGAGTTTCTTCACACTCACATTCTTTGCCTTGTTGCTTATAAGTGGTTCTTCCTGAATAGTTTCAAAATGGTCTTCAATTATGAATGTGTTCGTTGATTTTAATTTTGACAATGGATGTATATATAAAAATCAGACAATACTACTATTTGTGTCCAATTTCATAAGTTAATATTTAAGTACCGGTAGTACGTTCAATTGATATATTTTATGTAGTGGGATGATCGATTTATTTGAGAATTTCGCTGTTTGACATAGCGTCTATATACTATAGTAACTTATCACTATCAGTTTCATGTAACCAAACAATTCCATAAATTCAAAATATACTAGCACATATCTTTTAACTAAATAGTATTTTCAGGGGGTTGAAAAATACACTGGGACAATTAAATCTTACAACTCCACTGCTGACCAGTTATTCCACTACTAGTTTAGACTCAACTATTATATTTTATAGTACATGCAGTACTAACCTCATCATCTGTAGATTCATCCCTTAATTTTTGAGCGGGATACTTCTTTCGTTTTCCTCTACCCGCATATACTCCTTCACAGCAGCCTCAATTGTCATTTCGCATTCAGGAGACTTCAAAATATTTGATTTCAACAAGTTCCTGTCGGTCATCTGAAAAGTAAATGAGTTTCAATTAGAGTTTGCAATAAAATTGTTTACTGTAGCATACGATATACTAGTATGCGAGAGAAATAGATATCAATCTGGAAAATGTGTAAATTTTATTTGTATATTAATTTAGTAACTATGTCTCCTAGCTGCTACCGGTATAGATATCCTAACAATGGATCAAATCTCACTTATCGAGATCAAGTGATCAACATGCAGACTTTTTTTGTTAATTTCTTACTAATTTGTTTCTTCTCGCGATCTTTTGGTGTTACATATGTATTCCTTCTCCTTTTCTGCTATTGACAAATGTTTCCCCATTCATTAAGATATCCAATGAAATGTCTCCAACCAGTCTAATCGCTCATCGTTTACTCATATACATGGCAGTAGATTTGGATTTCATTTCTTGATTTCCTCAACCATATTACGAGTGTTGAGGCAGTCAAAAAACACTTGAAAATGCGCATGAACCTGACAGTCTCTTGACATGCTTTGGTCTGAATAACATTCCAATGCACACGCGACTGTCTCACTGATCACATTGAATGGCCAAATGAGAGCGTAGGAATTTCTGAAGCAATTCATCAGTCTTTATTTGGTGAGGAACATCAGACACAAAATGACCCGTGTCATTAACCCGAATATCAACTGAGAGAATATGAGTGCAAAAAAAAAAAAATACCCTTCAAAATATGTGCATTAATTGGATCTTGACAAGACTGCAAATAACAGATACTTTGATTTCCAGCAGACAACTTGGTTTGTTTATTCCCCAAACTTTACTCCACTAGGTTTTGGAATCTTTTGACATTTATTTTCATGTTCAACTTTATCTCGCTGTACCACATAGCTGGCTCTCAAGCATACATATAATTGTTTCAAGAGAAAGACTAACTTCTGAAGGAAGCAGTCACCTAATGTCATTGCAAATAGAATAACAGATGTGCATCAACAATATCTTTCTCCAGACTTATCACAATCAAAGTAGCCTCATTTGGCTTATTGTCCAGTTTGTTTTCTGATCATGCTCACATGCATAAAGTTGATTTCTATTATCACTATTAAATTTTGATTTAGTCAATTTTAACTCGCAGGTTTCGAGGATTCATGGTCGCACTAAATCGCGTACCCACTGAATGTATAATTGTATAATAATACGACTGTTTCAACGGCCACTTAATTGGCGATTCAAATAAAATCGTTTTAATTTCTAGAAAGTCTGTCTTGTCTGTGTAGCGACAGAAATAAAAGTGCCTGAAAACTTAATTACCACCAAAATGAATGATTATGGCTCAGCCAATGAAAACCCTAACTATAGTAATTACATGTACTCACTATGCTCATGCGTGTGATCGATATGAGATTGATTGATATAATGGATATACAGCTTGTGGTTCAATAAATGAGATGTTGATAGATATAATTATGGATGCATGCTAACCACCTGAGAATTAGTTTATTTGTAAACAAATAATGACAATTTTAAAAAGCTGGTCATTTTTGTGATGTGGCAGATAACAAGCCTTAAACCACGCCTAAATCAGATGTTTTAATTATAATGAGACCTTTGTGTATTGAGTGCTTGTGAGTAACAGCCGGGCTGGGAGTTATGCTCCCGTAAAAGCTGCCCGTGGACGGCACATACACTCAGGTAATGTAATGCATTTCATTTGGCTGATTGGGGACAAAAACAGCCAAAACCAGAAATTGTCAAATTATCAAGAGTTTATAGTCTGTGAGTTTGTGCGTGCAGGCATTAAATTCACTTAATACTCTCCTTTTTTCTTGAACATTTGTTTTCATATGCAATGATTACTTCCCTTACCAAAATGAGAAGCCATTATTACTAGTAAGCGTTTTTCTGGTGTTCAGTTGTTTGCCAAAAAACGTTTTTAAGATGAAATACTATTAAAGAATGGGATGAGCTAATCTTAATCTTAGCGTTTAAATGCTATCTTAATGTTCTCTTAGTATTTGACTAGCGGAAAATATTTAAATGAGCTTAGCATTTAAATGCTAATTTATGCGTTTCTAGCCTGGAAACGCTTATCATTAAAATGCTAAGCTTATTCATTTCCAACCTCATAGTGCTTAGCGTTTATCTTAGTGTTTGCTTAAACTCTAACATTAGCACTTACAATCAAAGACTAACATATTAACCCTTACACCTCTATTTGACTGCCCTCTGCTGAATGTAATGTGAATATCAAACCATTCTCACTGAACACAGATAATGTAATATAAAATCATGTCCTGAAACAAATTCATATGTAGCATGCATTGATTCAAAATGTTACCTTACTATCCTGAAGAATCACTGAACCTATGTGATCTTAAGAATCTCCTAGCCATTTCCTCAGGGTTAAAATAAGGAATATTTCCAGAATTGTGAACAAACATAATTTAATTAATACTTTAAATAATGTGCCTGATTTTATACCAAGTATAATAACAGGCACATTTATCAATGGTAATGTCCAATTGTGACAATGTTTTAAAGTCATTACTGCACATTTAAGTGTAGCTTAGATCTGGGTTCTCTTTCCTGAAAGATAGACGAAGTGACATTTGATGATTTTTCTGCAATAGTATGAGGCATCGATCTTTACATTAGTTTTCAAAACACTAGACGTTTACTCTTCAGAGATAACATACCATCAGTTTTTATACAAAAGGTACTTTCAAACACTAAAATCAATATTTGTGATAATGCCAGATATCAACAGATATATAAAGAGGAACTTCATGGGAATTTAATGTCTAAAAAATATAATTATATTTGGTTTTATATTACAAATCAACAGCTTCACAGATTGTTAGCATAACATTTGTTTCATTCTAGGGTTGGTTAAAAATAAGTGCACTAACCTATGGCATTAGACAAATAGACTGCCACAAATTGACTGCCCAGAGTTATAATATATAGCATCTGAGGTTTTAAATGTACTTGAAATTAACTTGGAAATAACCATGAATATTATTGCTTTACTTCTTGTGATGGAAAACATGTAGTACAATCTCAATACATCTATGTCATTACATGGCCATTAATGGCATTATTTTACAACTTACTCTGTGTTATTAACAAGCTCAGCCACTGCCAGAGACAAGCTGGTTCTACTTCTGGCATTGGTGCATTTGGAGCATACTTTTGAGTCGAACTCACTCTCCTCCAAAATCTCCCATGACTGCTTTTTAGCTCAACTTTACTTTGTAAAGTTTGAGCTATTGCCATGGCTTTGTCGTCCGTCGTCCGTGTGCGCGTGTGTGCGTGTGTACGTAAGGCGTCAACAATAGAGGCTACAGGTCGTACCTTTGATCGGATCATTATGAAATTTGTCATAGCTGTTGACATCAACATTTGTACCGGAATGATTCATTTTGGGGTCATTCGGAAAAAAAACATGGCCGCCAGCGGCCATCTTAGATTTCAAAATTCAATCCATTAGCACGGGCTACAGGCCGTACTATTCGTCTGATCGTCATGAAATTTGTCATGGATGTTAACAATGACATGTAGATTGGAATGAGTCATTTTTGGGTTATTCGGGCAAAAAACATGGCCGCCAGCAGCCATCTTGGATTTTACTCTTTGTATGACTAAACTCTTTAGCACGGGCTACAGGTCGTACCTTTTGTCTGATAATCATGAAATTTGTCATGGCTGTTGAAATTGGAATGTAGATGGGAACGAGTCATTTTGGGGTCATTCGGACAAAAAACATGGCCGCCAGTGGCCATCTTTGTTTTCAAAATTCAATCCATTAGCACGGGCCACAGGTCGCACTGTTCGTCTGATCATCATGAAATTTGTCATGGATGTTAATATTGACATGTAGATGGGAACGAGTTATTTTGGGGTCATTCGGCCCAAAAACATGGCCGCCAGCAGCCATCTTGGATTTTACTCTTTGTATGACTAAATTCTTTAGCACGGGCTACAGGTCGTACCTTTAGTCTGATCATCATAAAATTTGTCATGGATGTTAACAATGACATGTAGATTGGAACGAGTCATTTTGGGGTCATTCGGCCAAAAAACATGGCCGCCAGCAGCCGTCTTGGATTTTACTCTTTGCATGACTAAATCCTTTAGCACGGGCTACAGGTCCTACTTTTAGTCTGATCATCATAAAATTTGTCAAGAATGTTAATAATCACATGTAGATGGGAACGAGTCATTTTGGGGTCATTCGGCCAAAAAACATGGCTGCCAGCAGCCACCTTGGATTTTACTCTTTGTATGACTAAATCTTTTAGCACGGGCTACAGGTCGTACCTTTAGTCTGATCATCATAAAATTTGTCATGGCTGTTGATATTGGAATGTAGATGGGAACGAGTCATTTTGGGGTCATTCGGACAAAAAACATGGCCGCCAGCGGCCATCATGGATTTCAAAATTTAATCCATTAGCATGGGCCACAGGTCGTACTGTTTGTCTGATCATCATGAAATTTGTTATGGATGTTAATATTGACATGTAGATGGGAACGACTCATTTTGGGGTCATTCGACTCAAAAACATGGCCGCCAGCAGCCATCTATGGATTTTACTCTTTGTATGACTAAATCCTTTAGCACGGGCTACAGGTCGTACCTTTAGTCTGATCATCATAAAATTTGTCAATAATGTTAATAATCACATGTAGATGGGAACGAGTCATTTTGGGGTCATTCGGCCAAAAAACATGGCCGCCAGCAGCCATCTTGGATTTTACTCTTTGTATGACTAAATCCTTTAGCACGGGCTACAGGTCGTACCTTTATTCTGATCATCATAAAAATTTTCATGGCTGTTGAAATTGGAATGTAAATTGGAACGAGTCATTTTGGGGTCATTCGGACAAAAAACATGGCCGCTAGCAGCCATCTTGGATTTCAAAATTTAATCCATTAGCACGGGCCACAGGTCGTACTGTTCGTCTGATCATCATGAAATTTGTCATGGATGTTAATATTGACATGTAGATGGGAACGAGTAATTTTGGGTGTCATTTGGCCAAAAACATGGCCGCCAGCAGCCATCTTGGATTTTACTCTTTGTATGACTAAATTCTTTAGCACGGGCTACAGGTCGTACCTTTAGTCTGATCATCATAAAATTTGTCATGAATGTTAATAATGACATGTAGATGGGAACGAGTCATTTTGGGGTCATTTGGCCAAAAAACATGGCCGCCAGCAGCCAACTTGGATTTTACTCTTTGTATGACTAAATCCTTTACCACGGGCTACAGGTCGTACCTTTAGTCTGATTTCCGGGGTCATTCGGACAAAAAACATGGCCGCCACTCTTGGATTTCAAAATTTAATCCATTAGCACGGGCCACAGGTCGTACCTTTAGTCTGATCGTCATAAAATTTGTCATTGATGTTAACAATGACATGTAGATGGGAACGAGTAATTTTGGGGTCAATCGGCCAAAAAACATGGTCGCCAGCAGCCATCTTGGATTTTACTCTTTGTATGACTAAATCCTTTAGCACGGTCTACAGGTTGTACCTTTAGTCTGATCATCATAAAATTTGTCATGAATGTTAATAATGACATGTAGATGGGAACGAGTCATTTTGGGGTCATTTGGCCAAAAAACATGGCCGCCAGCAGCCAACTTGGATTTTACTCTTTGTATGACTAAATCCTTTACCACGGGCTACAGGTCGTACCTTTAGTCTGATTTCCGGGGTCATTCGGACAAAAAACATGGCCGCCACTCTTGGATTTCAAAATTTAATTCATTAGCACGGGCCACAGGTCGTACCTTTAGTCTGATCGTCATAAAATTTGTCATTGATGTTAACGATGACATGTAGATGGGAACGACTCATTTTGGGGTCATTCGGCTGAAAACATGGCCGCCAGCAGCCATCTTGGATTTTATTTTTCTCTTCATGTCTATAAACTAGTATTAGACATTCAACTTTCCACATTCCTAATCGCTCCATTGACTGTAATATATTAAATTATTCCCTTTCCAAGTTGAGCTACAGTGTCATTGACACTTTCATTTGAAAAAGCAGTAATAAACTCTGAAAATGAAATAAAATATTCATAGTTAAATGACATCCATTTCAAATAAATGGGTAAGGTTTGCATGGGCAAGGTAAAGTTTTATACAAACAAGAGGTGGGCTGACCCAATGGAACTAAGTATACCCCCACAGTTGAGAAAAACTACCCACAAAATTGTTCAATCGGTCTCTGTGTCAAGGTTCCCTTGGTACTAAGTTTCTGTGCCAAGTTTAAAACAAATTGACGGAAAAATGTAGCAATAAAATCTCAGTTGTGTCTATGGACAGACATACGGATGGACAATTCGGTTTACAGATATGTTTGGTTGAGAATGCACTCACCCACGAACCATGCAAACTTGCCAAATTATAGGTTGAGTTTTTGTTTTTAAACTTGACCAATAATAGGAAAAAATTTCCACACATTTTCCTCAATTTTCATGATTTACTTCATGTAATGGTGACTTAAAGCAAATTATTAATCTCTGTATAGCTTACCATGAATAGCAGACAGCTTGTGTGGATCCAAAGGACTTCTTTTGTTGGCATCCTTGTTTTTTCTTAGCCCACGGCCACACCCTGCTATGAGTTCTTCCCTAGAGAACACTATATCCAGCAGACTGTTCAAAAGAACAACTGCTGGTGATCTCTTTGATCCAGTCTGTATTGCCCATTGCTTTGCTCTATTTACCGTAAGAGAAGGCTATCCACTAAAACATCTGGATCATTTGGGTGTACAATCAGTGGCATCATGACACCAGCAGACTGCAAGTGAAAGGAAACAAAATATATGCGTATAAAGGCTCATATTGTATTCATATATATTTGTACTACCCCCAGACCTGGTCAGACCTGATAAAAATACTTTCTTCTGGATCCACTCCTGATGGTCGAAAAGAGCAAGCTTTGTTTTGTTGACAATGCAGTTTCTGCTTCTGCGCCCCAACTCCTGCTGGCATTCGAACTTGAACTCTGTCTCTGGTTTTGATCCCTAATCCTATTTTGTTCATCCACGTGCTTTGTGGCCATTTCTCGGAATTTAATCCTGTCCCCTATAGTCGTAATGCCGAGTCAATGAAATAAATTAGTATATTGAGAAATTTTTGTTAAATATTCTAATTCTAGTTCATGTCGATTATTCTCGGCTTCATAGCTTGTGTCAGATGTCTTAATCCACACATACATGTACATGTAGACATAAACAGTTAAATCCTGTCTTAACTCGATATTTTGGTGTTCGATTTAGAAAGATGAATTATAACAGACTTAGTACATGAATGTACTGTACATCTACATGTAGTGTACCGGGTACTTAAGTCACAGCATGGTATGAAAAGCCGCATCAGAGCTAATTTACTAGTACTCTTACCTGCCTAATAATAGTGATGGCCAAATAATAGTGATGCGTGGAATTATGGGCTGAAATTAATATAACAATAACATGATTTTGGAGGGAATTACGTCCTGTTAGTGGCCCATCAGAAATGTTGTACAGCCCAAGGTCTTATTAGTACGTGGCACGAGACGAAGTCAAGGGCCACTAATAAGACCGACGGCTGTACAACATTTATGTAGGGCCACTAACAGGTCGTAATGCCCGACAAAGTCATGTCATTACCACTGGCGTCACGTGACGTGTCGGGCGGATATGAAATCTCATTAGTCGCCCGACACCCGAAACAAATTTGTTGTGCATTATAGCTTTTTATTGTATCAATAAAACTATGCTAATGTACAGGTAGTGCCTTTTCACTAGAGAGCTATGTATCATTGCCAAATAATAGTGATGGGGGGGATTTTGCCTCCAATTTTAATAATCGTGACGTCACAAATTATTAGGTATGTAAGAGTACGTCGCACAGCAACAACCTGTCAGTGTGCAATTATTCATTTCCGGCATCTTGTTATTTTAACCATTGGTATGTACATGAGATCTTGTTAACAGATAATATTGTCACCACATGTCTGGACATGTAGCGCAGGATGTGACCTACCATAATGCAACCATGCAGTCATATCCCTTTCGGCCTGAGCGGGCTATGTATATATCCCAATCGGCAAGTGTGCCGGACCTGATTACTTTAAAATAAAGACTTGCGTACCTCATCGTCACTTTCGATTTGGACTGATTCATTTCCATCGTTAGCAAATCCGTAGTCTTGAAATGTCACATTATCACCAATCTCCAAACATACTTCCTCTGAGTCGATATCTTCTTCAACTTGAAGCTCATATTCAATATCTGACTGCGGAACTGACGGCCACGGAACCATTGAATCCTGTTTCTTGTTGATCATTTAGCATGTTCAGTTGAACTTGTTCATTAACATTATGTTCAACTTGTTCCATTTCATTAGGTGTTGCAAAGTCTGAGTCATTTGACACTGTATTTGAGACACTTTCACTTTGAGAATAGTGGCCGGCATCATTGTCACTTTCAGTTTCACTGTGTTCACAAGTTGAAGTTCCACTTGCAGTCGAATCGAAACGATCAGCGTCACGCCTCCAGCGTCTAGTTGTGCTTTTTGGAATATTCTCACTTGGGTCCTCCAAGTATCGTTTATAATGTTTAAGTTTGTCCTTCGACATAACGAGGAGAATGATTCGTTACTAGCTTCGAAAACAAAATGAAAATCTATAATCTCGCCAAAAACATTGGAACTGACGGAAGTGGAGGTCACCGATCGATAAGTGAGAATTAGCGAAACGGACAATTAAAAACGAACATGCTTAAAGCAGTTCATATTAGTATCATATAATGTATAAGATATCCGAGAATTTACCAGGGTAGATAAAAAGTGACTCCACGGTTATTCTGGATGTTGATACTGTCAGTTACTTACTACATCATCTATTTAGCCTTAGGTGAATATCAATTTGATGTGATATTCCTGGTGTATATATAGTACATGTATTCTGGATTAAATTAGAGTAATATTAACAATTATTAACTGGGAACTGTAATAGGCCTACCATGGTAAACAAACAAAAGGAGACAGTTTACCTTTACCACATAATACATGGACATTTACCTGTTTACAAACACATTATTAAAGTAACTTTTACCATGGTAGACCACAATAAGTGGAAAATTACCATGGTAGAATTCTGGTGAAAACTCAGTAACTAACATGACTTCATGAGACCACATTGATGTTACTTTTATCATGGTAGAACACACTCACAGTACAGGTGGTAATTTCACAATGGTATTCTACACTACGGGAAAAATACTGTGGCAGCAGTCTGGTGAGAACTGGAGTACCTGGAAAGTTTACTATGGTAGTATGCTGTGTTAAATACTCATAATAGAGTACCTTGTTATATGGCATTATACTGTGGAAGCATATATAGTCCAATGTAAAATATACCTATGTAAGTTAATATATATACCGAGGTAAGTCCCACGGGGCGTCATGTGCCCCGCGAGAATCGGTTCGAAATCTGCAGACAACCCAGCGCGAAATCGCACGTGTCTCGGCGCCCTTCCGGTCACAAATGTCAGGGTCGGCTCCAAACTTGAATTAAACAGCGACAAACGTGAGTTAATGCAGAATATAACACACAATGCATACTCCACAATGATTACTAGTATCAAATCGGTAGCTTTTATGGAGTATTATGCGATAAGATTTGTTTATTTTACATGTTTACAAAAGTCATTATTTCCAAGTGCATTTTCAATGGAATATTCCATCAATTTCCACGAGTGATTAACCGCAATTCTGGAAGCTACGCTTGAGTATACTGTTGCTCAATGTTAGATACATACATTTCCTAGCTCCCAAACTACAAGTAAGTTTAGTATTATACTTGTATGCCACAAAAAATGAATCTGAAAATGTCACGGTTCCCTTTCGGTCAACTGTTAGCATTTGGGTTCGCATCGGTTTGATCATGCCCCATTTCCGATCTGCACGTATTTAGTTTTCGCATTATTTGACCAGTATTTTCGTGCTCGTTGGAGACTTATCACGCATATTTTATTTCCATATTTACTAGTAATGACTAGCACCACATATGACACTATTTATACGGTGATATCTTGTTAAATGCACCTTGCTAGGCGACTTCGAAGCACGAACTATTATTTTATTTGAAAGGATGTCGTTTTTATGTGTAAACAATAAGTGGGAACACATATACACACATGGCATTGATCCGATATGACTCGTGTTGCGTACACGTCGCTAAAATCATAATAGGCATACTGTCTACATTATATAATGTATCGTCTCAAACTTACACAAGTTTGTTTCTGTTATCTGACCGAATAAGGTTATTTATGCCTGTTTTGGTGGCTTCATATACATGTCCAAGCATACACCATGCATATTGCATAGCAGGATTTAAATTCATTTAACTTGACAAATCTGACACCCAAGTAGTGGTGGACTTTTGCAAATATGCAATTATAACAAAAGAGCACAACGCCACCGATTGATACCAATAGTCCAAACACATCGTTGCCCGCTAAAATGTCTAGAATTGGTACACCTATTTAGGGATGTCCACTCAAGGAAATCGCTATTCAAAGAAGACTGCGATATGGACGAGTCGGAACGTGTCACCGAGGACGAGTCTTGTGACGTGATGTCTTCTGCCAACAATTCGACTGTCGTGTAAGAAATAAACAAGCTAATTCCATCGGCCATAGAATCTCTTATTTCGCATGACCGATTAGATGATTGGATGGAATTCCTCCGACTATTATCATCCGGAACGTTCCCCATGCAGAACATATCGTTCCAGCTATATATGGACGTAGTGAAGTTTTTGGAAACTGAACATGTTATGGGGATGAGATATAGTCCATAGACAAAACCATTCTGGGGAGTTGGTTATGAATGTTTCGGTTCAAAGTTCATTCGTTTTATGGGAGGTCCGAAATGTGCTGGCTTTTCTCGAAACCGACACGGCTCGTGTTAACTTCGTTTGCCCCAGTGTAAATATACTATTTAAAGATCTCTAAAAGTCCACCACTACATGGGTGTCAGATTTGTCAAGTTAAATGAATTTAAATCCTGCTATGCAATATGCATGGTGTATGCTTGGACATGTATATGAAGCCACCAAACAGGCATAAACAGCCATTATTCGGGTCAGATAACAGAAACAAACTTGTGTTAGTTTGAGACGATACATTATATAATGTAGACAGTAGGCCTATTATGATTTTAGCGACGTGTACGCAACACGAGTCATATCGGATCAATGCCAGGTGTGTATATGTATTCCCATTTATTGTTTACACATACAAACGACATCCTTTTAAATAAAATAATAGTTCGTGCTTCGAAGTCGCCTAGCAAGGCGCATTTAACAAGATATTGCCGTATAAATAGTGTCATATGTGGTGCTAGTCATTACTAGTAAATATGGAAATAAAATATGCGTGATAAGTCTCCAACGAGCACGAAAATACTGGTAAAATAATGAGAAAACTAAATACGTGCAGATCGGAACTGGGGCATGATCAAACCGATGCGAACCCAAATGCTAACAGTTGACCGGAAGGGAACTGTGACATTTTCGGGTCATTTTAAGATTCATTTTTTGTGGCATACAAGTATAATACTAAACTTACTTGTGGTTTGGGAGCTAGGAAATGTATGTATCTAACATTGAGCAACAGTATACTCAAGCGTAGCTTCCAGAATTGCGATTAATCACTCGTGGAAATTGGTGGAATATTCCATTGAAAATGCACTTGGAAATAATGACTTTTGTAAACATGTAAAATAAACAAATCTTATCGCATAATACTCCATAAAAGCTACCGATTCGATACTAGTAATCATTGTGGAGTATGCATTGTGTGTTATATTCTGCATTAACTCACGTTTGTCGCTGTTTAATTCAAGTTTGGAGCCGACCCTGACATTTGTGACCGGAAGGGCGCCGAGACACGTGCGATTTCGCGCTGGGTCGTCTGCAGATTTCGAACCGATTCTCGCGGGGCACATGACGCCCCGTGAGTCCAGAAATACCGAGATATACCAATGTATATTTTTACTTACCGAGGTATACCTACGTAAGTTAATATATATACCGAGGTAAGTTCAGATATACCGAGATATACCAAGGTGTATTTTGACTTACCAAGGTATATTTTTACTTACCAAGGTATATCTTGACTTACCTAGGTATATATTGGTTTACCTCAGTGTATCTTGGTAAACTTACCAAGGTACATCACATATTACCATGGTATCACCTAGGTCTATATTGGTTTACCGAGGTAATACTTGGTTTACCGAGGTATATATTGATTTACCTTGGTAAAACCTTGGTAATATCTAGGTTTACCATGGTACATTTTTATATGGGTTTCCCAATATAAGGTCTGCCGAAAGCCCTTTTGACGACAAACAGATCTGAATCATGTACCATTGAAGTCATTTTAATATTGACTACTTAAGAGCATGTGTTGGAGATATCGGAGTTACCCTTACCCAAACACTGACATGCGCCATGATACATATATGGCCAGTGCCCGTACCACTCATGTTTTTACATGTATCAGAAGTATAGCCGGATTTCAGTGACACATTATGCATCCACATTGTTCTGTTGTGTTTCCATTATTGCAATGATTAGTTCTGATAATTAAATGGATGAATCTGGATGAATGCAGAATTTCATGTGTCTTAAATGAATTTAGTCTTAGGCTCCTGCGAAAATTGAATTTTGCTTCTATTTTATTTTTTGACGCGATTCTTAACTTTTTTGTAACCTCTGCCACGTTTTTTACACTGGGCGAATTATACCATACAGGGAATATTCGAAAACATAGTATTCGATATTATTCTCGAATCAAATTCTACTCAAATATCAACTGCGAATCGAATCTCGATCTTAATTTGGTAGGACATAGAAACTCATTACAAAGTCTGAATATTATATAGTACCGGTATTATATTTGGTGGAATGAATATTCAATTACAAAAAAAACATAGTGTACTCCTTTCAGAACTACCAATGTAAGATCTTTGTAGTAATGAACACAGAATTTACAAATTGTGAAGATATCCATACCTTCAAGAAGTTTCACCCTTTCTCTTGGCATGGGCGGTTTGCCACCTTGTCCAGTGAAGGTACATATTGGATCTCATCCATGGTGAATAAATCCTCCATCATGACCCTCACGGCTCTAGTAACCTTTGTTGGGTAGGCATCGCATATTGCCTGATAGTGTGCCTGCAAATAAGCATTGTATTGTGAGATAATTATCGATGATTTTATGACTAGCTTATCCCTACAACAAATTTAATTGTGGCATTTCTGCAACATGTTTTTGAGTATTGAAGATGAGGACCACTTTGGCAAAGTTGATACAGTTCTCACTTAACCATTTGATGACTGGAGCAGCATTGATGAGTAGTTGTCCCATAGGCAATATTCATATAAGTTCTGTATTCTCTGAACATTTCCTTAATATATGACATTTATATTATTTGTTGTCTCATTTTCCCTGAGCACCCCAAGATGAAAAATAGACTGTTCCAATGTATATAATTATCACTCAGTGGAAGAATCCATTCAGGCATAAATGGGTTAATAAATTTGGAATAGATTTCACAAAAGGATTTGATGCCTCAATTTCCAGTCGACAAGTGGGTGTATGACTATATCTAGCATTTTACCAGTATCACACCTCAGTTGACCAAATATCCAATTTGACTATGCGACAATCAATTTAATCTAGTTCATAAGACAGGGATGCACAAATTGAAATTTTGCGAGACCCGTTTGCAGGTCCTGCAAAATTAATTTTTCAAGACCCATTTCAGCATTTCTTGTAGAATGCTTCCAAATCACTTTCACATAACATTCCAGTACTCAGTATTCATCGGTTGTGATTTGCATAGCTGTAAACAATTATTCAATAAAACTATGCTTGTGTGTCTGTGTTTCTCTTTATTCCCTGCCCAGTGGACAATGTCTGAATTTCTAGCCATGTGTGTTGACAATAAATTAATTTTTCTTCTCGCTTCTTTTTGCAATTCGTTCTCGCAATTTGTGCATCCCTGATAAGATCTCACAACACTTAGGAATGAAAATGACAACACAATGAATCTGTGAAAGTGGTGAGTACAGTGTCTCAATTTTCTGACGGCATGTTGAAGACAGACTACGGGGGTAGTAGTACTGTAATTGACAATACGACAAATGAAAGCTTTTGGAATGAACTAAATTTTATAGACTGTGCAAATTTGTTTATTATTCATTGTTTGAGGTCTGTACAGAGTACAGACATTGGAACAGCAACACCCAAATTTAAAATCCCTCATTACATACCTTGGCTTTCCCGTTATATAACACAGAATCTGCCGTAGTACTAACTGTAGTTGTGGGAGTAGGAGTTTTGGTCTTCTGGAAATAAACCAAAATAGAAAATAGTGTGGAGGAATCAACTTATAACACATGTCAAACATTCATATCAGGGAAAGTCATCTTGTATAGTACTGGGCAGCCTAAGGCATTTCTTGGTCTTTAGAAGATTCTCAAACCTGTGCTCCCCAAACAGGATTTTAACCTCCAACAGCAGCCCTGTATCAGCTGGACCAACCAAATTGTCAACAAAATTGATTCCATATCACTCAGGGCACTTGCACACCAAATTTGGTTCAATTGCCTTGGAACAACCAACCGAGGCCATTTAACTAGAGCCGCCAAGGCGGCTAGGACGCTCACCTGACATGTGCTATATTAATCAGAGCTTCCTAGATGTAAAGCTACACCTCTCTGCTGACTTTCCATCAGAGCTATCTCCTATATCAATTCTTACCCAAGAAAAAGCCAACGCTACTAAAACACTTTAAAACACCCTATGTGTATGTTATTTTCTAAATATCAACATTCCATCTATCAAAAAAAGTCATTTCCTGCACCACTGAACATGGGGAAATACAATTTAAAACAAGTTTACAAAATGTAAACACAGAAAAATTGCCTAATGTTTACGTTTGGAGGCCGAACTTATTATTCCATTCTCGGATAATGCTTGTGGTATATTACAAATAATCATTTTTCTATCTGAATGTATTGGGACTGAATGTACAACCAAATGAAAAGGTACAATTGACCCGTTAGTATCGGCAGTTTGGTTCTTTATTGACATGATTGTTCAGGTTAGAATTGATATAGGAGGTAGCTCTGATGTAAAGTCAGCATAGCGTTGAGCTTTACATCGAAGAAGCTCGGATTAGTGCTATATCAGTGTTTGCACTAGCCTTATAGGGAAATGGGTCCCCCAGAATCGAAACACACAACACTGTAAAAAAAATGAGAATAATCAACTCAGACTAGGGTTTTTACGATATTTCAATATATTGAGTATAATCAATATTATTTTTCACACCGTAACCATTAGGCCTAAAAAAAAAATACATTTGTTTCCGCTAACGAGCTGAAAAAAAATAGGGTAGGTAGGTAGGCTTAACTCTTTTTTTTTTCAGTATCTTTAAAAATAACTGTACAATACTTGTCAATAAACCAAACTATGCACTTCTTAGCCACAATCAGGTTAACCCAAATGACAGAGGAACTAAAAACTCCAATTAAATCTTACATATGCTTCAACATATATACTAGTCTGTATACTTATAATATAGTCTTTGATAATCCTAATATTTCCCATATGGTCTGGCGACAACTGGAGTCAGTCCAGCACCACTGCACTGTCACATATTGGAGTGACCGTCTTGTACCGATCTCTTAATGATGGCTTCACAACCCCACCTTCTCCTCCGCATTCTAGGTATTTTTTGGGGACACCTGTTTTTGGGCAATGATATGCCAAAGACATAACCTGAAGGCCTGAGCGGAGGAAGGTTTGGGAGGGGTGACCCCCTGCTGATGGTGGGGGTTCTCCCCCTGGAAATGTTGTGAAAATCCATTGCATTTAGAGCTAATCTGGGGCACTTTGAGTCAGTATTTTGAATTTTACTGAGAGGTCAATTTGATCAAGTTTCTCAAGGATAACTTTGGAAATTTTTATATATGTATGGATTGGAAATGCTTATAACTTATTGTCAGATATCTTTTGGTTCAATGGATTATGCTTATCCTGCTTGAAATGAGACTTACCATTATCCATCTAATTCATATAATAGGCTATTTTATAAAATTCAAGTGAGACACATACATAATATACTACATGTGGTACAGAAACAATGTCTATTTAGTTAGTATTTACTATTTATAGTACTAATCTCTATGTTAATTTTTCATTTGGAATTATGAATTCCCACCTGATAACCAGGTTGATTCGATCAAATTGTTAATGTTCCTGTACTGTATTTGATTGAAATACTGAAGTCTGAAGGCTGAATCATAACAAACCTGAACTGAAACTATTTGAAGTTTTCACAGATGAAAGCTAGATAAAGCCAAACATACTTTACAGTATGATTCCAACTGTTAAACTTAAAATCTATTTGTAAACTAAAATTTCTTATGTCAATATATATAAATGTTTTGCATCTTGTTATGATATGAATTAGGACCTAAATTGAAAAAAAAAATTTAGGGTCGGGGGTTTAAAATAGGGTCGGTCGGGTTAGCGGAAACAAACGTCTTTTTTTTTTAGGCCTTACCGAGGGGTTGTTAAAAAATTGGTATATCGATAGTCGATATTACCACGATTATGTACCGCCAGTTGATGATTAGAGTCAGCAAGATATTCCATTATCTTGGCTGGGTGGGTGATGTTAGGCCAGTGACGCCATGTCTACCGATGTTTACGCTTGATCAAAGCACAATATAGCAATATTGAATCAGTAAATTTATCGAAAATCAGTCAAGCATGACTCCCTGAACAAATCTGAAACTTTGGGTTCCAGTAATGCTCCAGACCAAGTTTGAAAGAAATTCACCCAGTGGTTCTTGATAAAAAAGATTTTGTAAAGTTGCACCCAGATAAGCCCCTTTTGCCCAGTTTTGCCCCCTTATGAACATATTGACCTAATTTTAACAATCTGAATACCAGGCACATGCACACCAAATTTGAGCAAAGTCGTCCAAGATGCCATGTATATCAAAAGAAAACAGTTTTGCAAGTCGAACCCAAAAACCCTGGGTTACATAATGAACAATCAGTACATACCAATTGATTGACTTCTTCTTTTAATTGCTCAACTAGCTGACTGACGTTGACAAGCTTTTCTTCCAGCTCCTGCACTCTCATGATTAAAGTGCCATCACAGCAGGCCCGAGTATTCAAGTTGGGTAGATGTGGGCATGTAATAGGTATCTGGTATCAGTATTTATTAACATAACTTTTATGTACATTGACAATGACATTTATTATATTTATATTTAATATTATTTATTACACACCCGTTCTCGTCGAAAACCCACACAGATTAGTCCTCTGAGCCGTGATGTAATTTTTTCTCTGTTCCGCACATATGTTCTGTACAGATTTCAGTCACGTAAATATGACGTTTTACGTTGAAAACGGAGATCTCTTGGGGACTTGAGGATTACAGATGAAAATCAACCACAATTTAGTGATGAACTAAATCATTATTGACTGAAGATTCATATCGAGATGCATTAAGAGTGAGTGTGTAATAAACACAGAACGTCACATAGGCAAATTGTGTCGCTGTTATGGCACTCGTTCGAACGCGGAAGGATTAGAAGTCAAGGCCGCAGGCCTCTCGTGTTAACCCATCCATTGGCACTTGTGCCATAACGTCGACCCCCATTAGCACAATTGTGACGTTCTGTGTATTTATTACATACTGTTAGATGGGTTTGTCAGCTGATAAATTTTTCAACATTTGAAGTTGCTTAGCCTAACATCATTTATTTACACTGATGGCCCATTGGTATCATTAGAGTACTGCTGCTGTACTAGTATCTATTATTGTTGAGGCTGACACCTTCTAAAGACAACTTGAACCATTATATGTTGGGTGCAAATTGACAAACCATACACGTGTACATGTAGTTTGGGTCTATTAGATAACTGGAAGAATTAATATTCACATAACATAGGTACGGGTAAAAACTCACCTGAAGCTAGACTCATACTTGTATATTCCGGATACAGGGTGGAATATGAATTTGATAACATATCCGAAAATGCTGAGTGCTGCTGATGTGTCTGGTATTGCGGCTGCCAAGGTTCAGTTTGATCATGAGTCTGTAGTGAAAGTTGTGGATGCTGAGGTATTGGTATCTGTTGGGGTGGTTGCTGTTATGGCGGTGGTGGTTGATGGTGTGGTGGTGGTGGTGGTGGTTGCTGTTGTGGTGGTGGTTGATGGTGTGGTGATGGTGGTGGTTGCTGTTGTGGTGGTTGGTGTGGCGGTTGTGGTTGCTCTGGTATTGGTTGCTGTTGTGTTGGTTGTGCTAGTGGTTGCTGTTGTAGTGGTTGCTGTTGTGGTGGGGGTGGTTGCTGTTGTGGTGGTTGCTGTTGCGGTGGTGGGGGTGGTTTCTGGTGTGGTGGTGGTTGAGTTGGCTGCTGTGTCAGTGTGGTCCGTCTGATGGCCAAAATGTCTTTTGCAGCATTCAGTTTAGCTGCTTCTGAAGCTGTCTGCTCCTTGCCTGTGAGGGAGTATGTGGTTTATAGAAATATTTCATTCAAACCTGTTGAATTGATCATGCCATTTCTCACATTTATATAAATCAACATGCACATATTTCTATTATCTTAGCAGATTAATTCTCCTAAAATATACCAATATTAAATACTCGCGCGACATGCCTAATCTCAGCTTCCTCGATGTTCACCAAACTGCATCGCTGGGTCGTGTTTAGAGTTTTAAAATGGCCACTACAAATCAAGGAAGCTCAGATTAACACATACCGTACATCACTTCATGGCCAGCCCTTGAAATTGGTCTAGACTATGGAAAATGGCAATGCCGTAAAATTTGACTGAGGCGTCACTGAGATGTCAATGATTCATTGATTTGTAATCACTCAGTGTCAATCTCTGCAGCTTGATTATAATTATAACTATATAATTGGACTCTCAAAATGTAGTTCATGGATGACATAGATAGTTGAAAGTCAATGAGATACGTACTTTTGTCAGGGACGGTAGATTCTGTGTTGGCCTTGACAGTTTCTTTCGCTGGGTCTGCACAGAAGATTAATCTCAAGTTAATTACACTGAAATTCATAGTATAAAACTATAAAAATGAATAAAATCGATTGACATTTGTTTGAAATATTACGCTACTGAGCTAAAAATTGTGTGAAAAATTACAATTAACAGGATAAACGGACTACCTGATTCCTATATACCAGGGTGCATGGAGTGTGTGGTATAACAATGTAAATAAATATCTAAGTTGGGGCTTATTTCAGGCATTTTACCTTGTTTTCCAGTCTCCAGTGCTGGTTTCACATAATCAGTGAGTTTCTTATCCAGGAATGGCTTAGCTGAAAATAAAAAATGGCATAATAGTTATCCATGTAGTTGCATTTATTTGTACCCAACTTGAACATAGAATAGTGGACTACAGGCAACAACATTGGTCCCATGTTGGGAAGTTTTTCATGATCAATGTCTCTCTGTTATTAAATGGATTTGAAATCCAAGATCATTAATTGGAACAAACCCATTAACATATTAAGTGTACCCGCACACGCTACAAGTTTTTTCGTAGATGGGGAAAAAATGGGGGGGGGGATCGTAGGTGGGTAAATGCGTGATACCCGCACACGCTACGATTTATTTCGTAGATGGGCTGCGGTGAGGGGGAATTCGATCAAACACGGATAGGCCTGAGAGACGTTTCATAACTTACATGTAACGTTATTTGCCCACAGATGAATTATCTCAGTCGATTCAATCATTAATTATTATTCGAATTCATGAATTGTCAAAATTATATACGTACATGCATACAAAAAAATGATACATGGCCAGGAGTCACGGACGCCGAGGTGCAGCATTGGCTACATGACAATGCATTTGCATGAAACGTGTATCCTTTATAATCACCCGATCGTATGAATTCACGCACGTCCAGTATTTTTATAAGTCAGACACATTTACATTGCTGTAAACATGTCAAAATAGGTCGAATTATAAGCTTCTATGAGGCATTTGACGAACGCGACGTCATTTGACAGCCGGTGACGCCCTCATTACTATGGATGCACTGCAGGCTTATGGCGAAAAATCAAACATGCAAGATAGCTACGAATTGTCTGCAGTGGGCTACGAAACAAATCGAGGGCATGCGCAGTGAGTCGTCTTTTTAAAATCGCAGCCCATCTACGAAAAAATTTGTAGCGTGTGCGGGTACACTAAGCTGCTGAAAACAATTAATGGAATTTGCAGTTGATTACTCGAACGTTCAAGTCAGAAGTTGAAAACCAAGACAAAGAACCGAGAAGTATATTATTAACCGGCATATTTCATATTTTTGGACCCCCCCCCCCCCCCCCCCCCCCCCCCCCCCCCCACCCAGCCTTTGAGGTTTGGCATGTCATCTAAATTTAGTAATTTTTCAGCCACATTTTTAAATATTCTCATCTCAGACAGATGCCAGTTTGGGCAGCACAAAAGCTGGGATAGACTATATTATTTCCCAGACGAGTTTGGAGACCCCACCCCCATTATAGCCATACAAATTATTACCATGCACCTATATGATATCAAATATTGCTACAAACGTCATATCGGGGTGGTCGTTATGGTTAATTAGCGAGCTACTCACCTCCGACGTGGACAATTACTGAGCCGTAGACACCCCTGAAACCAGAAATCTTCGACTTTATCCTGTCCTTCGGAGAGTAATCGCCAAATGCCTTCCTAGGCGATTCTACTAGGGACAATTTCACAACTGTCGGATGTATTGTCGTCCCAATCGACGAGTGCGTGCGTTGCCATTCAAAAATAGGTCTCTAAATCAATTTTAAATTATTTTTAATCAGACAATCTTGAAACCAGAATAGCGCGTAAAATTCAAAGAAATCACAGAAGGAGAGCTAGGCGTATTTTCGCAGCGTTGCAATATAACCCGGTCTTCGTAGCTAGGGGAGAGCACTTGCCCCATGTTCAGTCCGGGAAATAAAGTCTAGGCCTCACAAGGCACATAGAAAAGACACACAAACACAACACTTCACATGATCAATCCTTTATATGTTAATATTCAGAATGCAGCATGATAACATCAATCCTTTACATATTAACTAATCCAAAAGGTTAATTATCCAAGGTATATATATATATTTCCATTTTAAGGAATCAATCAAATGACGGATCACTAATCCATGGGTGCCTTTATCTTAGATCATTACATGAGATGTTTTTATTCCACTACTCTCTAAGGCAGACTGTATTGAACTGGCCGGGGGGGGGATTATTTTGGGGGCGAGATCTTGGGTATAGAGCAAAGCCAGGCACTAGATTTTAAAGAGAGATAACAAGTAGAATCTGGTGCAGATGGCTTAAATTGGGCTAAGTGGGAAAGTGACGGGGAAACAGAAGTATATAGAATAAGTATTGTCCTTTACTGTTGCCATGCGGAAATATTTACTTGTTTGTGCTGACTTTATTTATATGAGGTAACTTAATTAGATCAGCTCCAACTTTCACACAATGCTTCCATACTGCTCTATACAATTTCTGCTGATGCACACATTATTAGTTTCTGCAGACACATATGTTAGATATTAACACTGCCACTTTCACACACACATACATATATAATATATTTAACACTGCCACAGCAACTTCCCATGTTTTCGTCGAATATATATTTTATTGATATACACAAAGCTGAGTCCAATACAATATTATGTGTGAATGATGAGTTAATCCAAATCAGTTGACAGTTTTTTTGTTGAAGAAAATACGAAAATAATCAACGTGATCGCAGACCAGGGAAAGTAGAGTTCTATTTTAAGATCGTTGTCGCAGACACACGTGTTTCTCGCGAGTGAAAACAAACAAACGAGCGAGTAAATAAACCATTGTTGACAATGGTTAACACACAATAACAGCAAAGTAAATGATATCTTTGGCAAGCAGAAACTATGGATGCAACGCCGGGAGACGATTTCTTGAGACGATTTCTTTTTCAATATCTTGTTTTCTCTCCTAATTTTGCAATCAGAAACTATGGATGCAACGCCGGGAGACGATTTCTTGAGACGATTTCTTGAGACGATTTCTTTTTCAATATCTTGTTTTCTCTCCTAATTTTGCGTCAAATCATGACGGAAAAATCAAAAAAATCTGAAGATGGGACTGCTGAGAGTGAGAGAGGTTAACTGAAACTCACTAGCTACGCGTGCATGAGTAATTATTTTTGGTCAATTTTTTTCAAAACAATCGGCCTGTGGTTTGACGATGCTCGGTGGGCATCTGTCTGTTCGTCTGTGTACAGATCTCTATTCTAATAGCGCGATATCATAACTGATATAAACTTTTGCATGGAAGTCAGTAGCCGAGAGGTTAGCGTGCTGGATCTCTCGTGCATAACTAAGGCTGCCGCGATTATGGATTTTCATGATCGATTATTATTAGATTATCTTTTGTCCTGATTGCCCATCGCTGCGAACTCTTGGTTCAGTGACGAGGGACCGATCAAACTTGTTTTTTTACGGATATTAGACCTCCAGTTGATGTACAAATCTGTAAGTGTAAGTGATCGTTCCAAGTTACAGACTAGAATTGGCAGTCAGTGGCTTATCGACAACTGTCTTTGCTACGTATATTCAATATATATGATGTTTAAAGGACAACAGGTTACAACATTCACCATACATATGCATGCACTATAATGTCGTCGGTTCATACACATTTGTGCAATCTGTACCAATAAAACTCATTTTTATGTTTACCCATACCATGTATGGTAAACATAGTGTCGTTGTCCGGATTGACCACTCGTCGTTCGTCCGTCCGTCTGTCCGTCCGTCTGTCCGTCCGTCTGTCCGTCCGTAGACACTTTACGTGTAATGCGATAACTCAAACATTTTTTACCTGATCAAAACCAAATTTTGTATATGGGGTTTTCAGCCCAAAATACAGATCGAGTTCGAATATGGGTTTGATCCAACTTTTTTGTACAGAGTTATGGCCCTTTTTCGACTTAGAATTCACGCATTCTGCCATAACTCAAACATTTTTTATCTGATCGGAACCAAATTTGGTATGTGAGTTTCTCGGCCCAAAATACAGATCGAGTTCGAATATGGGTTTGATCCGATTAATTTTAAAGGAGTTATGACCCTTTTTCGAAAAAAAAATGAAAAATTGAATCGATTTTTTTTTAAATTTATTTTTAACTTTTATAATAATAATAAAAAAAATGTCATTGACATTGTCATTTGTTTTCATTTAGATATTGATATTATGATAAAAAGATTTCCAATGTGTCCCTTTAATTTTTTTAAATAAGTTAAAAAAAATTGAAAAACTAACACCATTATAACTCTGCCAAGGGTACCCCGAATCACCACACCAAATTTGATTAAATCGGTCCAAAATCTTGTGTTATGTACTGGTAAATCTGTTTGGAGCAACATTAAATCCAATTCACCAATTGCCTTTGGACTTATGCCAATGTGCAAATAATCTGATACATAAGGCTATGGCATCTAATTTAAAATAAAGATTCAACAATAAACATCACATGCTATTAACAGTAGACATGGACATCTGTGCTGCTATATAATTGATATTAATGGGTCAGTGGTGAGGTTGCTTATCTGTATACTAGGACACATTATTATTGTAAACTTAAATTGGACTCTCTTAACCCAAGTATTCCATGTCCAGGTCACACCTACACATTTAACCCATGGGCTTGCTGGCTGTGGCGGTTTAGCATTACAGATTCTGTACCAGTGCATTCTCTTATATAAATGCCAGTGACCCATAAATTCCAATAATTTGTGTTATGTACATTTGTCTATAATAGTACATAACAGTATACTCTATAATTGAACACCAAAACTCTCATTTATCCGATCATATTAAATTTTTATCGCCAAGGGATGGGTTAACATCTGCCGATCGTGATCGGCCTCTCGTTGTTTGTTTGTCGCGTATAGGCCACCAAACGGCAGGACTATCGCAGCTTTGCAGTTTTGCATTGAGCCCGCGCCCGCTATACTTTATCTATATAGAAATTTAATACCGTGACTGGGGCACCACATACAGTGCACATCCACAACGAGAAAGCAGTGAGGCGAGGATAAACCTCCCTGTATTAGACAAAGAGGATGTGGTTGAAATTGGTGCTGATAAGTGTATATCAACCCAGGTATCGGTTGACATATTTAGGCCTTTTTTGTGTATTTCTTCAAAGCTAGACAAAGCTTGTTTCAAATATATGGCTAGCCGTTTCACCACCTCTGGATTTTCTATACATAGCATTTTCTTAAATTTGTAGGGGTTAGGGTGCTTCCAGTAGTAATCTGGGATATATTTCTCCCTAAATTGTGCAAAATGGTTGCAGATTAACACAAGATGATACTCATCTCCAAAACCATTCTTACATAATGGGCAGTACAAACCACGGAAGTGTTTGCCTCTCCAAGCTCTATTCATTGATGTATATAGTGTCATATCGCTTGGTAATTTATCCCAATATGAACTTAGAAACTGGGAATGGCATTACATTTTTTACCATATTTTTTTTTAGCAGACACTTACCGGTGATAATGATTGCATAATAGATTGCTAACAATTACAGGTGATCCAATAAATTACATTCATCGGCTATGGGGAAATAGAGGTTAATACACGTAGAGGGAATGTGCATAACATGATCATCTTATTGTAATTCTAGAATTGTCTCCGTTGCTACAAGTTGCTACAACCCGATCTGACACTTAACGGGAAGTTAACCCATTCTATACTAAATGATTCTCCCATCAGTTACACAAGTAAATTTGTATATACCTGTATTAGAATAGTCTATTATTTATCTGGAGGGATACAAATTCAAGGAACGTCAAGTATTCCTATTCATTGGTCATGGTGGGAATGTTCAGATAATAAATTCTTAATATGGCATGATGTTGCATAAAGGACATGATCATTACTCTCAGGTGCCTAATAATACTGTCGGCAGAGATTATTAGTTTTGGAAAAGATTCCCAACAATCACTATTAGTTGGCATTGAGACATACAGTGCAATTATTAATTTCTAACTAAATCCACCACTATTGTTAGGTCAGCATTATTATGCACCTGAGAGTATGTAGCTGAGCTATTACTATTCTGACAATTCAATCATTTTCGAATGGTAATAGCTCAACTACATAATGGTCATGCCGATTCTGCAACATCATGCCTTTGCCATCTAAATTATAAGGTGTCACTGCATCATTTGGTACACAAACTGTATCATTACAGACCTGATACATCCGCTCCATTAAATCAATTTCTACAAAATTGTCCATGATTCTCTTTGCAGAATTTGTGGAAATAAATATCTGGCAAATGAATATCACTTCGGACTGACAGTCAGTCTGAAAATCCATCACACACACAAAAGAGATTGCACACACAGACACCTGTTATTCTTCGAATGTCTCTATTCTTAAATATAGCCACAGAATTGTCACTGAAAATTTGAAGAATAGGTATCTGTTGAGTACATTCTGCCTCACATTAACAATCTCTTATACCAAGAGCACTTTCTGTTCAGAACTGTTCGCCCTTTTAGTTTTTCGGCAAGTATTTTCTGTTGCACAGATAAGTCAGAAACAACGGCAGCACCAAGGAGTGAACAATTCGAAGCATGTTTTCTTATCTTCACAGGTCTGCTGGTAGAACTTATTCTATTGTATGCCCCAATTATAGACTCTCCGGCATCTAATAGGTGTTTCTCAGCAAAGATACATTAGATAACTTTCTCTGTGCCATATAAGATTTAAATGTCTGGATATTTGCATACTGAGTTCCATGGAACAGAGAAAGTAATCTGTCGTTGGCATCCTCAAATATGAATGCTGAAGATGCTGTCAGAGGTCCTGTCATAGTGACACATTTCGATCTTCCGACCGTACAATATCCATCTTAGATATTTCCTTCTTCACAAGCAAAGACAGTCCATTCACTAATAGAAGCCAGTGTCAAAAATATTCATTAGGCAGGAAATCCATGAAGAGAACAGACCCGTAGTAGAAAATCAAGGAACGCCATTCTGAAGCTTTACAGAATTTTCTAACTTTTAAAGATCTTAGCCTTCTTGAAATCTCACTGGGAGGCTTAAATGCTACCAGTTGGCGATCGATTTCATCAATACGTCGACCAAGATAATATGGCTGAATATGTGAGCTTGAGTCAAAGAATAGTTCAACCATTTGTCTAACAACACCTAGAAGAGCACTATGCATATAGTCAAGTGGGAATCCATATATCATATTGAACTCGGGTATTAAAGCAAACATACTTGGGCCTTTCACACCCAGGTGGGAATCACCAGCAATCAATGCTTGCTCGGCACTTTCAGTCACTGTAGATGCGTCCCTCAACGGTGGGCTATCTGTAGTAGTTGGATACACCCGCATGTGTCCCTTTCCTTTCTGAACCACTACTCCTTTGTGAAGGCATAACGAAAAACCATATTGTCCATTATTAGCTCAACTTTACTTTAACTTTACTTTGTAAAGTTTGAGCTATTGCCATGGCTTGGTATCAGTCGTGCGTGTGTGCGTGTGCGTGATTCGTCAACAATTTCCTTTAGCACGGTCTACAGTTCGTACCTTTGGTCCGATTATTATGAATTTTTTTATGGATGTTGACATTGACATGTAGATAGGAACGAGTCATTTTGGGGTCATTCGGAAAAAAAACATGGCCGCCAGTGGCCATCTTTGATTTCAAAATTCAATCCATTAGCACGGGCTACAGGCCGTACTGTTCGTCTTATTGTCATGAAATCTGTCATGGATGTTAATATCGACATGTAGATGGGAACGAGTAAAATTTTGGGGTCATTCGTCCAAAAAACATGGCCGCCAGCAGCCATCTTGGATTTTACTCTTTGTATGACTAAATCCTTTAGCACGGGCTACAGGTCCTACCTTTAGTCTGATCATCATAAAATTTGTCATGGATGTTAATATTGACATGTAGATGGGAAAGAGTCATTTTGGGGTCATTCGGACAAAAAACATTGCCGCCAGTGGCCATCTTGGATTTCAAAATTCAATCCATTAGCACGGGCTACAGGTCGTACCGTTCATCTGATCATCATGAAATTTGTCATGGATGTTAATATTGACATGTAGATGGGAACAAGTAATTTTGGGGTCATTCGGCCAAAAAACATGGCCGCCAGCAGCCATCTTGGATTTTACTCTTTGTATGACTAAATCCTTTGGCATGGGCTACAGGTCGTTCCTTTGGTCGGATCATTATGAAATTTGTCTTGACTTTTGACATTGACATGTAGATGGGAACGAGTCATTTTGGGGTTAACCGGCATTAAAACAGCGGCCATCTTGGATTCTACTCTTTGCATGACTAAAGCTATCAAATGTTTTTTAATTGTTGGAAAACATAGCCGCCAGCAACCAATCTTAGATTTTACTTTTATATACATGTATATATATATCTCTTCATGTTGAATATTGTTGATAAACTAGTATTAGACATTCAACTTTCCACATTCCTAATCACTCCATCGACAGTAACACATTAAATTATTCCCTTTCCAAGTTGAGCTACAGTGTCATTGACACTTTCATATTGTTTAAAATTCGGGAGCATTGGCCGTGCTACTGTATCACAAACACAAATCAGTGGCAAGCATTATGATGCCCTTTCTTGACCTATCTGGTCAACCCATTTAACACCACTGTTATACATGATGAATGGTTTCAGGAACTGGTTTGGAGTTGGCTTCTGTGAGCCAAACCACAGCGAATGGGGTATCAGAAACTTAGATTTGTCCTTCTGACCAACTTCATTTATTCAGCATAAAATTGGCCAGAATGATTTGTTTAATGATTTGAAGACAGGAATACTGTCGGTATTGATTGTCAGTTCACTATCCATTACGGTACTATAACAATCTGCTTGCTGTCTATTTTCAGTTTTGATTAGGTGTGATTCCAAATTGTTGTTTTCGAAAAGGTCCTTGATCTGCTCACTCAATGGATAATGGAGAAAATATTTTCCCGACTTGTATGCCAAATCTTTGTTAAACTGATAACTGCATTCAGGACATGAGGAACTTTCTGTATCTATAAGAGTGTCCAGGGGCACCGGAAGCACTCGAGGGCAGGGGGGGCAACCCTCATTAAAGGGCATTATATTTTTCAGACCACTAAAAAGGGCATTATATTTTTTTCTTCATAAATATACAGTGTTAAATACATACTTCGAATTATGTTTATTCATCAGATAATGCTCATATAATATATACAGACAAAGATATATACTGCAACATCAAGTGTTCAGAACGGTAAATCACAGTATTTTCCAAAATTATTGACCAATCATAATCCGTTCTCACTAAAGGATACACGTTACAACTTATGCGTTATATAGCGAGTAACGGGATGACGACTTCCTGAAATATTATTTTCGCGATTTTAGACTATATATATAACTTTTTTGCGTTGAGTTAATAGAAAATTATATATTATTAATTGTACCTATATATATATTTCATCATCGAACACATTGCTTAATTTAGTGTAATTGCCAAAATATGGTACAAATAACGATCACTCTCAATCAATATTGATGAATTGATACTGTGATTTACCGTTGTGCCATTTAACAGCAGGGAGGCTGGCCTAGCCAAAATTTAATGCAACCCCGTTGGAGCCATTAGCCTATACACGCATATATAACTGTTGCATAATTAACGACGGTAATGTGGGGAATTAAAGCGATAACCATCTCTTTGTACTATATAGTAATGAGATTATGTTGTTTAACCAATGACAACACTGATATGTACACTTCCAGTGTGTGGATAGTAAAGTCTAACATTGACAGTGTTGTAGCTGCAGCAAACCAAAAATGAACATTTATATATGTGATATATCAATAAGTATGCTACTCACAGTTTAATTTAATATTCCCCAAAATAGTTGCGCCTCTGTTCGTTGGCGCATGTGAAATCTGATCCTCTTGCATCATCAGGGCCAGGCCTCCATTTTCGGTTGATTTATCCTTGTTGAACTGCATAATATTCGATACCTCGTCTGTGTGCCCCCTTAATGGTATGCCTTGTCGTATAAGTGTTCTCATTGTGTTAAGATGGACAACAAGCCCTTCGCGTCGCAGTTTTTGTTGTGATGCAGTCTTAGAGGACATTTGGTTGTCTATTTTAACTTGATTTTTTCCAGCTGCCGTATAAGCTTTTCTGTGGGAATCACACAATCCATGTTCTGACAGTCGCTCCGGTCCCTTTTTCCAATTGTTGAAACCACACGAGGACGGTGTGTGAACAAACGGCGACGTATCAGATTCATTTTGTTGCTGAAAATCTGTACAAATTCCACAGAATGCAGCATGTTTTTCACGATTGTATCGCAGCCATGGATATTTGTCGAACCACTCTTTTTGAAAGAATCTACCCTTATGTTCACTCGCCTTCTTATCATTCTCAGAATATAATTCACTTGATGTAATCCAGGGATTGCTGATAATTAGTCCTTCACAAGCGTCAAACAAACATTCCTGCACATCTGCATCTGCACTTTTCTCTACCAATACTATGCTGGACGACGTAGCATCATTTTCGGCATCACTTTTAGTGGAAACGTCTGGAGGTGTAGTTTTCTTGAGAAACGACGAAAGTGACGTCTTATGTTTGGCCCTTGCCAAACCCCAGAGCTTCTTATCCGCCTCTTGTTTTGCCCTGACTGCACTCGGCATGGCGTCTTTCAAGTTAAATAATAGATTATTATTATTCGATTCTACTTTAGAAGTTATCTCAGTACTCGATTGTTTTTTAAAGTAACTGTTGACGTCCTGTGTAACACCCCATACATAGCTCCAAAATACAGATATGTTAAATAATAATCAGAACGCCATCGAATTAGAACCCGTTGCCCCAGACAGACACCTGTCAACAACAAGGAACACCTATGTTCTGTAGCTGTAGAATATGATTTATTACGGGTACCATTGATGATTCCATCGGCAGATCCCGGGAGGAATTAAGAGACATGTTTGATCTAGCTTGCCTGAGGTCACAGACCCGTCTTCGGAAAGATGGCATGATAGTGATGATACCATGATACCATCTGTTCGAGTCGGGCGCTATGTTCGAGGAATCAGATCGCATAATGGTATCTTGGCACATGCAGAATTCAAAGAAATCCCAGGTGGCTTCTTGACATTTGAATTGAAGAAATGTGATGAATCGCCTATAGCCTAGGCTTCTTTCCGCGGAATTCATATTATATAACACGATATCTCCGAAAAGGGAAATCTATCTGAGCTCCTGTGGAGTTATCCGAGATAATTTCAATGATGTATCAAGTCAGAATTTGAATGGTAGTAAGGCAATTAATACCCCCTCATGTTACACCCCCACTTGAAGTATAGGTAAACTGTATGTTATTCCTAATCGGATTTGTGTGCATTTTACACGACATTATATCTCTCAAAAAGGCAACTCCTGCCCCCTCCCAAGCTTAGTAAAAAGGGCAACCCCTGCCCCCGCTCGCCCCCGCTCGCCCCCGTAGGCTGAAGGCAGGGGGGCAGCTGCCTCCGCTGCCCCCCTCTTCCGGCGCCCCTGAGAGTGTCACACCTGTCACAGTAATAGTTGAATACAAACTTATCACTATTGTTAAAGAAATTCTTCTCAAAATAGTATTTACTTTGTAGCACACTGCCCGGCAGAATAGTTTGGAAGAGGTCAATAAGGTCCTTCAGTGCTAAACCACTCAGGTCATGTATATGCAACTAATAACTTCAGACTTGATTCAAGAACATAATTTTATTTATTTGAAATATGAACTGGTAATTGGGCATGAACATATGCAATATTAAACATAATACAAATGTCAATGTATGTGACTAGGTCAAGGTACATGTATGTCACTAGAGACCTTTTGCCAATGGATACGGACACAGATAGGGGGTTACATGTGTATGAGCCAGTAAGGGGAAAACAAGTTTACTGATTACTGACAAATATAACTGGCATAGATGGATCATGTGATTCATGTCCTACTGAGGACTCTATCAAGAAAATCAGATCTACAGTCTTGAAGCTTTCCATGGTAGAGCAATAAATTATCGGTGTCGTTCAAGCAGATTATTTATATGCATGCAAATAGGGTATTGATAAAAGTTCGGGTAATTGTTTTCAAAACCATATTACTTTTAATATATAGACACCAAGTATCAAATGGACACCCAGTTCCATTTACGTGTATGTGGTTGATCATACTATCCTATCTGTATCCGTATCCAGAGACGTTTAGAATCGATGTGACCGATTCAACGGGTGCAGTCTCATCAAGTTCTCCGCCGCTAAATTTGTGGAAAACCTCTGATAATGTAATTTCATCCGCCAGTGGGCACCCATACCACTCTTTTACAGTTTAAGTTGTTCGTGCATTGCAAACACGCAAATACCATTTTGAATTGATATAAACATGAACATTTAATTGCGTCGATAATTCGAAATAGGGTGACATGAAAAACGTAAGCGCATTTTCGTACCGCACTTTTCGTACCGTACTTTTGCGAACCGCTCTTTTCCGATGCGATTTTTATCGGCGTCCCTCTTCTGTATTTAAAGAAACCCCATAATAAAAACAAATGGGGCGGCACCAAAATATAGGGGTGGGCGCTGATGATAAACTAGGAATTGTTTTATTATGGCATAATAGTACACAAACAATTCGATAATATATGAACAAAAGAAAACAATATTAACCAATGCACATATGACCAATGTCATTTGCCAAGCATCCCCCAAACGCTCTGTTTAAATATTTGTATGTATGGAAGATAGCAAGGAAATCAATGGATATAAAACCCATGGTATCCATTTTCTATTATTGACCTCTCACTGTTCCAAAGATTTCCAACTACTTTAGTAACAATGCTAACTATGAAGCAAAGATGGAGAAAGGGAGATAGCTCTTGACAAAAAGACATCGACATCGTCAGTATCTTTCCATCAATCCTGATCTATTAGCATTCCAAACAAGCCGAACTGTTTGTACAAACCAAAATTCACAAATTTCCAAGTCAAACACGGGCCGTAACTCTGGTAAAAATTAAAGACGAAACCCAAAGTATATGGATATCTTTGCCACCAATATGCGCTATCGCCATGCCAAAGTTACAAGGTGATATGTTCGAATGGACACAAAATTCACAAATTTCCAAGTCAAACAAGGGCTGTAACTCTGGTAAAAATAAATGGACGAAACCTATTTTAAGTGCGTATCCTGTCCCCCAACCTGTGCTATCACCATGCCCGAACAGGGTTTGGGGACATTATAAATTATTTACTTTGTTTAATGTGAAAATGTTTTGATAATTTCACACACCGGGAAATGTGTGGCCCATTACTTCTAGTATATTAGCATGTGAAATAGTGGTGAATGCGCAAAAAAGGTGTGCATTATAAACCAAACTGATATCATTGAATATAGATCATTAATTATTTCATTGATAATGCCATGTGCATTTTTGATTGTATTTTTTAAATCAACCTTCTACATGTTACGAATCAAAGAAACCAAAAATATGGCGAAGATGTCTGGGCAATAATAAGGATAATTGTTCGAAATATCCCTCCGGACAACATTTAGGGATGGACATACAGACGGATGGATCAAACCCATTCCTATACTCCCCACTGACAAAAGATGGATCAAACCCATTCCTGTACTTACCGCCAACAAAAAATCAATAATTGAAATACTGTTTTGTATTTATAGGTATAAGTTCAACATGTTGACACTGTAATAAATCAGACCTTTCCTGTAAGAAAATGAAACAACACCCCATCCTCGGAACTATATACAGGTTGTGTGTTAACCCTTTCATTGCCTGTGGCCGATCTCATCGGCCCTAATTTACGGTCTGTAAAATCGGCCCTAAAAAAATAAAAAACTTTTTTTTAAAGATTTTAAAAACATTATTAAAATTGTAAAAAATTGTAAAAAATAATGATGAAAAATTGTTAGGCCAATGCATTCTCTTATATATGCGAGGCGACCTATGGTCGACTCGCATATATAAGAGAATGCATTGGCACAGGGTATATGGGTTGTTACAAAAATCGGACCTGGCCCTCAAAGGGTTAAAAACTGTTTTCTTATAGTTATGTGCACAAAGTAAATTATAGTTTTTCTTTCAATGGGCTAGTTCAGGTTGATGCTTAGTCCAAGTCTCTTGTACTAAAACCAGTTAATATATTGGGATAGCCAGATGCTAGTTTTGGGTGTACTGGATTGTTGGCATAGAAGCCGAACTTAGCCAAATATATCACGGAACTCTTCGGCTTTCATTTAAAACATAAACAAACAGATGTTTGTCCAAATAAACCGGAATTATTTTATGTGCAATTAACATGAAAGTTATTATACACCATGTGACCATAAGATGTCACTCTTTCCGGTATTGATTTGTAAAGTAAAATAGAGTAAGTAGACAATTCCCGCCACCAACCCTGGGCGTACATTATATTAGTATCTAAATCAAACACCCCCAATATTGTATGTCTTCATATAAGAGAAATATGGCCTGTACAAAAACAAACAAGGCTATATCGAAGAAGGTATCTTTGTAATCGAAAAACCAACACTTTTAAAAGTGATCATTTCAGCACCAACCTGCATTAGTGTTACCCCTATGACTATTTGATATACAATCCAGCTAGCGCACGAGATCCATAGTCATGGGGCACACATATTTTAGCGTGCTTCCTCCCCAAAGATATTTACGGGAAGAAAGTACCATTCTAAATCCCGGGGATTATAATTAGATTATTAAAACTTATTTAGAACTGGGCTTGTTTACTTTTTAAATGGCATTCACTTACCAAGTATAGAGCATAATTAGATGGACTACACAGAGTGGCGGGAGAGATATTAAAGGTACATACTAACCTGAGTATGGGTTTTAACCCGCCACATTCTTCCCCTCCTCGAAACATAATTACATACTTGTAATTTGCAATACTAGCATCTGAAACTAAATACTTACTGGTAAAAGTCAGCAAAAATACAATGATACACACCAGGACTGAAAATATATCTCGAGGGAGAGACCTGCTCTCAACCCTCAAATAACTCCACTGTTTGTACCAGAATAGGTAATATTCTGAATACCACGCAGTTAATTACAACCTGTAATTAAAATAATTCAGGAGCAGTTCACCCGGTGTATATATTGTATACCATTGTTGCACGGTAGCTGGATCTAAAATACAAACAAAAACCAATATATTATGTACACAAAACTCCTATATGACACAAAATATAACCTGCAATTCATAATATAACAGTCGATCTGGACTATACAGAATTCACCACGAATTGAATACCATACTGGAATTCACCATAGTCAACAATGCTGCGATGACTATAATTCACACTCAACACAAGGGAAAATGTTAAAAATAGATAACATGATATAACATGAGGCAATGTCAATATGGTACAGAAGTTTAGAGACCTATTGCTATGTCTTCGGGATACCATATAGCCACACCAACCAGTACCTGTCTGCGAGACAGTTTAGCTCGGCAAGCCCGTGCTGACTGCAGATTTTTTACCAGAAGACAGTTCATGATTGAAATGGCGCATGTATCCAGAGGACATACCAGCTCATTAATCCATCATAGTTAATCCATGTCTTAATAATCACAGGCATAATACAAAATATGAATCAGACAAGTCATAAATTCTAAAGAGAAATATTACTTCAGAACCGTGGAAAACAAAGCATGAATAATATCTGGAGACATACTGCATAACAACTCCTTACTGGTTAGCCTCCTCAGTAATTCTGATTTACTCAGATATTCATCAGAAATCTGTAATGAATGGGTATAATGTCTGCCATGATGGTGGGTTGCGATTTCGAAGGGATCGCCTGGGCGTAATAATCGGTTGATTATTGTCAACTGCCGTACCTGAAACGGAAGTAGCCTGGCCTGTATTATCTGAAACATCTTCATCGTCAGCACATCTGTCAATGGTTATGTCGACAGTGTCACTTCCATCTACTACAACTCCGGGCTCATCCTCTGCTCTGTTGTGCGGTATGTCACAACGAGAGGAACTCACTTCCTCACTCCCTCGATGAGCACCTGAAATACTTACGTGTTCTCTTACAATCTTCTGAAAAGAAGATGGATGATCGTCACCATCCTGAGAACCATGTTCACTCATTGTATCATGAGCACAATCCTGTAAATCTGGAACATTAACTGAACCCACACAGTCATTTGCAGTTGATAAAACCGCATGCTGTGGGACATCAAACATGAAATCACCATCATCTTCAGGTGATTCATCACCATATTGTTCTACCAGATTATCATCAGGATTATCTGAAATAGAAACAATATCTACAGGCTCTTCAACTCCATTACTATCAACAGCATTATCACCTTCCTGTGTTGATGGATTGAAATCAACAGGCAGAGAACCAATAGGCAGAAGGTGATTTCTGTGTAGAGTTCTCTCCCTTCCATCATCACTGTAGGAAACAACAGTAAAATCATGTATCAGAAGTATATATGTAAGTCTGAAATAGATTGTCACAACTATTTACATATAAGAACACGGATGCCGTCTCCCCACCCTTACTGCAACTAAGAGATGGTTTAGCTCGGATAAGCCCATGCTGACCGTAGATGTTTCCTGTAGAAGCAGAAAAGGGTTAACAGGGTGACATCCAAAAGTAATACAATGCAAGTACATTATATATAACCATTTTGGCTACGTATGTACCTCAACATCAAATTATTGGCAGATCTACATTCAATAGGCCTACACTCCATATACCATGTGCAATTATGAGCATTCAATTGAACAATGCATCCAATTATGAATTTATCTATTCCGACTGAGCAGTGACTCTCCGATACCTGAAAATTTGGCTGTAAAGATGGCATCACATAGTCACCAGACATTTGCCAGGGTGGGGGCTTCTTGACTCTCCCCGATTTCCTTGGTGCGGCCACTGGTCGATATTCAGACGGTGTGTCTAAAATGTCAGTGGTCTCACCTGAAATATTCACACGAGGATCATTATCCGACACTTCAGGCATGATGTCGGTGTCTTGTGATATCACCTAAAACAAAAGTTGTTACATCATTCCCCTGAGGGACAGTAGGTATTACTGTATTTTGGGGAAGAGTAACAACATACTCAACATTATCTTCTGAATCTGATGAAAAATAATTATCTATCGGCTCATCAACTGTATCTGTTACAGCCATAGATAAACAAAAAGTTTCAACATAGGGCTGTGAATCCTGTAAACTACTACAAATAGCTGAAATAGAATTAGAACTTATTCTTGCCATCTCCGTATCATCATGGCGGCGTCTACTGAGGCCATCTGCATCTGCATTATTCTTACCAGGCCTGTGAAAAAATTCAAAATAAAAAACACTAATTGCTGCTAACCATCTGTGAGATGTCGCATCCAATTTGGTTGCATCCAATTTGGCCGTACTTATGAACATATGTCAATGGGTTGGAATCTGTATATACAGTAAATTGGTGATTATATACTGTAGGTCACCATATAAATGCTGAAATTTGGTCAAGATGGTAAGAACGTCAACCTCTTTACCCAGACGCAGGACTACATTGCTGGCGTCACCGCGCAGCGATTTGCGTATGGCGTATAGTATTTCTGTCTCTGAAAAATTGGATTCCAGCAGACAGTCAATTTCATACTGCCACATCTCATATGATTATATGAAGCCTCATTTTTTCTGTTCAACACCTGAAAATGTTGAAACATGGGGAGCATTCTTGACTACAACAGGCTGGGAACCACCGTGGAGCGAGTCACCAAACGTCTGCGGTTTCATACGCAACCCCTGGAACCACGTGACGTTGCGAAATCCTCGGGAGTATCAGCCTTAGGTGTGATACCCATTTTCTGAAACCCACACATGATGTTATCAGCAATTGTAGCCTGATCAACACCTTCATCCTCGTGAACCGACATGGTTGGAATAATAAATGACCTGCAAGAAGATACTCACCAATGCAGCACAAATATATGTATATGAAATGTTCTCAAATTAATTAAATAGAACTCACCTCATACCAACAACAAATACACCAATGGCACCACTGAACCCATGAAAATTAATCCCAAAATGAATAAGAATTAATTAATTAGGCGAATAATACCATACAGACTTACCAGCAAAGGGTTAATGTGAAATGACCAACTTTTGAACTTTATATGAGTGGTATGCCAAAATTTAAATGATAGGTTTAGTGAGAGTGTCCTACTATACCGTTTTACTATATACTAAATTATTCCTAGTTATAAACTAATTAAATTAAATTAAATTAAATCAAAAAGTTTATAACAATGACATGATAACAATGTTTGTAAACATGTGCTTGGTATAATAATTAGCAAAAACACAATAGAAAAGGATAGATATGTCAAAGTCTCTGTATATTGCACATCACAGTTCCCATGAGTTGAATGAGTTCCAGCCAGGTGAAATTATGGTTTGTTTACATCCCAAGTGATTAAATCCAGGAATATATAGTCTGTTCTCCCATAAGCAAGTGAATGAAGTCTATACCTAGGCAAAGTATACCATCCCCAGCCACTGAAGAGAAAGACACACACACAGTAGAATCCTTCCATTGGGCTGATGTTCCCTGCATCAGAAAAGTCTATGATGAAGCTTGTAGAGATCGAGTAATCTGATAACAAACAATGACCACAGCATGTGTACTCCAGTCCTCCTGGGTTCAGCTAGGGAGTGACTAAAACGCAGAATGGGACGGGACGGTATTGGGACGGTATTGGAAAACCGGCTATTTATCAATAATACAGCGTGTAGCGGCATCAAAATGGTTATATATAGTCGGTATTAACATGGCGTACAGGGAGCAACAATTTAATAGTCTCATTCGCCAACACAAAGCTCATATTATCGGCTAAAAATAGACACGTCGGAAATAGGCGATTACGGTCAAACGCAGAACGAAAATGTAAACACCAAATCACCCCATACATTCATATTTCCCTGTCCCACAGTGATATTTTTGCATAAAATGTTAGATTAACATCTTTTCGACATCACTGTAGCATTTTATTGACCATAATCAAGATGAAAACAACTTTTTTCGTCGATGGGACGGAAGCGAAATTGCAGAACGAAAATGTAAACAAACACCAAATCATCCCATGCATTCACATTTCCCCGTCCCGCGGCGATATTTTTACATAAATTGTTAGATTAACATCTTCTCGACATCATTGTAACATTTTAATGACCATAATCAAGATTAAAACATGTTTTTTTTCGCCGCAGGACGGGGAAATGTGAATGCATGGGGTGATTTGGTGTTTGTTTACATTTTCGTTCTGCAATTTCGCTTCCGTCCCATCAGCGAAAAAAAACATGTTTTCATCTTGATTATGGTCAATAAAATGTTACAATGATGTCGAGAAGATGTTAATCTAACATTTTATGTAAAAATATCGCCGCGGGACGGGGAAATGTGAATGCATGTGGTGATTTGGTGTTTGTTTACATTTTCCCATCAACGAAAAAAGTTGTTTTCATCTTGATTATGGTCAATAAAATGGGATCACCAATAAAATGCTGCACTGATGACCATACAGAGCCATTTTGGTGCTGCTACATGCTGTATTATTGATAAACAGCAAGTTTAGGGGTCTATCTTAGCTGTTCTGCGTTTTCTAATACCGTCCCATCCCGTTCTGCAATTTCCAAAGTTTCCGTCCCCATCAGCGAAAAAAAACATGTTTTAATCTTGATTATGGTCATTAAAATGTTACAATGATGTCGAGAAGATGTTAATCTAACATTTTATGTAAAAATATCGCCGCGGGACGCGGAAATGTGAATGCATGGAGTGATTTGGTGTTTGTTTACATTTTCGTTCTGCAATTTCGCTTCCGTCCCATCAGCGAAAAAAAACATGTTTTCATCTTGATAATGGTCAATAAAATGGGATCACCAATAAAATGCTGCACTGATGACCATATAGAGCCATTTTGGTGCTGCTATACATGCTGTATTATTGCTAAACAGTAAGTTTAGGGGTCTATCTTAGCTCTTCTGCGGTTTCTAATACCGTCCCATCCTATATAATACCGTCCCATCCCGTTCTGCTATTTCCAAAGGTGCGTCCCATCGACAAAAACAAAGTTGTTTTAACCTTGATTATGGTCATTAAAATGCTACAGTGTTGTCGAAAAGATGTTAATCTAACATTTTATGCAAAAATATCGCCTCGGGACGGGGAAATATGAATGCATGGGGTGATTTGGTGTTTGTTTACATTTTCGTCCTGCAATTTCCTACGGTTGTTCTGCGCTTTACCGCTTCCGTCCCATCAGCGAAAAAAAACATGTTTTAATCTTGATTATGGTCATTAAAATGCTACAATGATGTCGAGAAGATGTTAATCGAACATTTTATGCAAAAGTATCACCGTGGGACAGGGAAATATGAATGTATGGGGTGATTTGGTGTTTACATTTTCGTTCTGCGTTTGACCGTAATCGCCTATTTCCGACGTGTCTATTTTTAGCCGATAATATGAGCTTTGTGTTGGCGAATGAGACTATTAAATTGTTGCTCCCTGTACGCCATGTTAATACCGACTATATATAACCATTTTGATGCCGCTACACGCTGTATTATTGATAAATAGCCGGTTTTCTAATACCGTCCCGCACCGTCCCAAATACCGTCCCAATACCGTCCCATACCGCCCCGTCCCATCGTCCCATTCTGCGTTTTAGTCACTCCCTTCAGCTATGTGTATCCATTAGCACACTACACACAGAATGATTATACAGCAGGTGTAATACGATATCCTAGTCTGCAGAACTGGGTGGCTGCAGACAAACATGTCGAGCCCCACCTTGGGCGCCAATGTTACCCCTATGACTATTTGATATACAATCCAGCTAGCGCACGAGATCCATAGTCATGGGGCACATGAGTTTCTATGGATTTCCCATAGGGATGAGGTAAAAACACATACAACTGGGTGCTGTTCTAAACGTTCAATCTTCACCAAAATGTATACGAATGAATGGATGGTATGGATGAAGAAATGTAGAAATGAAGCCCTAAAACGAGACAATAACACATTCTTAATGTCTGCCCTATGCTTTACATAACAGCTAATACATGTAATTATGACCATTCTGTACTATGTAAACTAAATGACATAATACACAGCAAGTCAGCAACACTATATGCTCCAACCGATAGACTTTAATATCTACTTGTTTCTGTAACATTACGAGAGTTAGAACTGCATTATTTTATAATATACAACACTAAATGAACATATAACACATAACAATTATGACTGACTGGACTTATGTTGTCTTTGAATACCTTATTATTTTACCTTTAAATAAGTATTCAAACCACTTTAGATCTATAGTACTTATTTACTTTTACCACTTATTGACATACCACAACTTTATGATTAACATTAGATTGAATATTAATATAAATTGTACTTACCATTTCGGAATGATTTGAGCTTTTATTATGTAAACATATATTTTATGGGCACATATTTTAGCGTGCTCCCTCCCCAAAGATATTTACGGGAAGAAAGTACCATTCTAAATCCCGGGGATTATAATTAGATTATTAAAACTTATTTAGAACTGGGCTTGTTTACTTTTTAAATGGGATTCACTTACCAAGTATAGAGCATAATTAGATGGACTACACAGAGTGGCGGGAGAGATATTAAAGGTACATACTAACCTGAGTATGGGTTTTAACCCTGCCACATTAGCATATTAATATTGACCGAAAACTTAACTCTTCTGCATGCCGCTGAATTAGCGTAATGTTGCACCACGCATGAATGGAACCAGAGGTCTTACCGTTGCATCTACTTGGTGCACATAAATATAAGAAAACTTATACGCTCATTTCTGCGGAATCATTTTTGTTTTATCCCCCAACCTATAAATACTTTCTAGAAGGGGCGTTCCGTTTAATTTTCTTTCGGGAAAGCTCTCATTCATTACACGGTATGCTTTGACAAGATCTGCTAAACAACATATATACATTTTCAAATCCTGGATAATGTCAACAGTGTTTAGAATATCATACATGTACATGGTATGAGCCAACGTTGTCATAACTCCAGACCAAGGCTTGACTGCATCAATTCCGATGATAGCTTCAATAGCTTCTTATCTGTTTCCGTCTTTTTCTTTTTGCCAACCCGTTTGTTCCCTTTTGATTGTTGAATCTTAAACACAACCCTAGAATTTTAAAATGAACAAATGAAACATATGGTTGCAGCAGCAGTCTTCATGAAAAAAATTAAAAAAGAGCGAATTCCCATTCAGCTCATTCATATGCAATACATCTGTATTTCACTACAAATCAAACAAAAAAACAATCAACATTGTTAAAGCTCATAAATTTATAACACATTCACTTGGCTGCCAATTTTTTTTATTAGAACACAGCCATAATGGTCTCTGTCTGGACCTGTCTGTTTTTTCTTCTTCGATATTATTTTTCTTATACTATTTTTAGATTTCTGTCTGTTCACATTATCTAATCGGCTCTCGAGTTGGGATTTCAATGACCTAGCTGTGACCATTCCCAAGTCGGGTTCCACTTATCCTATCTTCGAATGCATCTGGATATGCCGCGACACACTTCTGTGCAGCTTCCGTAACACGGTCTGCATGTGGTTTTTGTCCATATTTGGCTTGCAGATCCTGTTGCAGAACCTGCACCATTGCCCTCCGGTGTGCATCTTCCGGGACCCTCCATTTCTTAACTGACCTCATTAGGACAGGAAACATTTTGTCCCACGGAACAGAATAATGTTCCGGAACCAGCCGAGCAGTCACAGCCACTTCTCTCAGTCTGTCGCTTGTACCTGTGAATATTCATATAGAGATTTATAGAACTGAAACAAATCTCCTATGAAAATGAATACAAATTGTCCAGAAATATCTGAATCAATTAGCTATAAATGGAAAATAATTTATATATTAAAGTGAGTATAACACTAGAATTCTCCGATCTTGCTAGACTGATATATATATAGCATTCTATTCCACCCGTATATACACTTATTTTTTATTTTTTGAGTAGTTCTTGGTTTTCAGTGTTGCTGCTATACAACATTTAATATAAGGATGTTATACAATGATAAGAAAATTGTCAAAATTATAGACAATAACATCATGAGATGATACATGTATTCATTCACCGAATGACAACATCAACTCTTTGTGCATTTACTGATGTTGAGCCAATCAGACGTTTGGATTTTGGTGTCACTATGGTAGATGACATTAAAGGAATTAGTTTGTCCAAAATAAAAATGTTATCGTCATAATACTAATTATATATGTCTAACAGACCAATTTCGCCAAGAACATTCAAAATCGAGCAGATAGTATTTTTATTATTATGATATTAAAAAAACTGTTCGCCCACAACTACGTCATTCGTAGTTTAGTCACGGAAATCACCAAATATCGGTGATGGTATTATTTATAAATTTTTCCGCTTATTATACCCCCCGCAACGAAGTTAGGGGGGTATACTGGAGTCAGCTTGTCCATCCGTCCGTCCGTCCGTCGTCCGTCCGTGGACACAAATTTGTCCGGAGTTTTTCTCAGTCGTTTTTTTATCAATTTCCGTGAAACTTGGCAGACATCAACCACCATGGGAACCTGTGCACCTGCGATTATGATGTCTGTCCGACTTTTTTTGGTGCAGTTATCCCCCCTTTTTCGACTTAGAAATTTTTTGCAACATGCATACTTTTGTCCCGAGCTTTTATTCCTACAGTTTTTGGTCAATTTTTTAAAAACATGGCACAGATATTTAGTACCATGGGAACTTGTGCACCTGCGATTATGATGTCTGTCCGACATTTTTTGGTGGAGTTGTCCCCCTTTTTCGACTTAGACATTTTTTCGCAACATACATAATTTTGTCCAAGCTTTTATTCCTACATTTTTCGGTCAATAGGTTTAAGATTAGGGTTATGGTTGTACACCTGCAATGGGAACTGTTATTTTATTATTTTAACTAAATGTTTACTGACATGTGAAACATCTTAGTATTTTAAAAACAGAGGGGTATCCGTAGTCACATTGGGACAGTCACACCTCTAGTTTATTATGCGATCGGAATGGGACTTGGGTCATTTTAATCACAACAGGGAGGGCTTTCCAATTGTGTTTGGTAGTTTCTAGACCGAATAAATCCTTTAGGAAGTAATTACTACACAATAATGCATATTATCCGCTTCCTTACCTGGTGTTGCGGGTGCTATTACGATTTCCACACAATCTGGGTCCTCTGGTGCAGTTGCGGGTGCTGTGCCAGCTAGGTACCTTCCACATGTCGCCTCTCTTCAACAGCACCGGGATACAATCTCCATTAAGAGTGAGACAATCATCATCATCAATCTCTGTCCCATCCTTCTCCAGCATGACCTGTTAATGTAACAATAAATTTGTGTAATTATTAAAATACTGATAATAAAATTTGCTCAGCCACAAGTTCCCAAAAAGACGAAGAAATTTTTGATCACATGGGAGTCTATAAAAACATTTTGTAACAAGAGCTGGGATACGGCCTGGTATATACACCCATGACATACTGCCTATTGTGGCAAAATATCACATTTCCATTTTAAATAAAGTTGGATAACTCTAGAAAGGAAAATGTTAACAACACCGTTGGACACTTGTTTGAAAGCCCATCAGACAGGGTATGGATTGGGCACCAAAGGCAATATACCGCCTAATCTCTTCTAAGGGTGGGGAAATCAGTATGTCACAAATTATATGGGTGATCAATAAATGTTAAATTGAATTTACATACCTTCACATTTTTTGGGTCATCAGCAATTTCCAGCTTTTTTGTGCCAGCTGTTTTCAGCCCCTCCAGTTCCTTAGCGACAACCATTTTTTTCAGTTCCCGCTGGCCATCCCATACTTTAAACAGTTTCATCTCTAATCTGTGGAATATTAATATTCATCAGTAACCATCATTGCAAAACATATTACAAAATAGTCACATGAATGGGAGCTGTGCTGGTGCAGCACTAAATATCCTGTTCCCATGTATTCTTTTATATATGCGAGTCTCGCATACATGTACATAATAAACTCCACTGGCTTACAAGGTCAATGTAAATATTGTAACTTATTGTTAGGCCATGTAAATATTGTAACTTGTTAGGCCAATGCATTATCTTATATATGCGAGACTCCCTATGAATGATGTACTTCAAATTATTTACCCACAAAGTATGACAACAGTGTCCTGATTTCCACGTCCAAAATAGTTATGATGCATTTGCACTCCGCCTGTGAAGGACAGAGAATTTGAGGAAACATGGGCTAATACTAGGAGTACATTTATACATAATGTTATAGATAACCCAACACATATAAACATAACATAAAAACACTTTTCATAGATATAGCGTTTTATATTTTAAAGCCACGGGCGGTGTTCGTTGCAGAAATATTCATATTTGTCCAAATCGCCATCAACAGAAGGAATATTAAAATATATATTGTTTTGTTCATATGCCCAACATAATCAGCGAGTAAATAGTATATTGTCGTCAAGACATACGATGTTGTACGTATACTACGTAAACAAGAGCCTGCTTGTGTTACATAAGTTTTGATTCTGTTTACATAACACAGCACAATTCTATTACAAATAATATAAACGCTCTTTATTATTTCCATATCAGGAAAACAGTAACAAATAACGCTCTTTATGTTTACCATATCCGGATCTAAACAAAAGCCAGGTTCTGTAATGTTTTTTGCATTTTTTTTACATAACAAAGGAAAAATATTTGACCTTTTAATGCCAGTTTAGATTCCTGGAATAAAATTCTGCTTTTTCAACTCTAGAACATGTTTGTTATTTATAATTGACGCCTTGTTGCGAAAAAAAGACTCTGTTTTCAAAAGAGACAGGAAGCTTCCCAGAATGCTCTCTCATGTTATATGATTTACGGCTTCCCAGAATGCTCTCTCATGTTATATGATTTACGGCTTCCCAGAATGCTCTCTCATGTTATATGATTTACGCCTTCCCAGAATGCTCTCTCATGTTATATGATTTACGGCTTCCCAGAATGCTCTCTCATGTTATGATTTACGGCTTCCCAGAATGCTCTCTCATGTTATATGATTTATGGCTTCCTTGATCTTACTTTGCTCTTCAGAGAATTGTGTTTTTGATTTCGTAAAATGATCAGGAATTTACAACTGCAAATCTTATGCCCGATGAACACTCTTCACTTCCATTATGAATGTCTGCTTAGTAACAAACAAATTGGGTCAGCTCCCCTCAGATTTAGGTGTATAGAGTGTCTGCTAGTAACAACCAGGCTGGGTTATCTCCCTTAATCTGCTTGTGGACGACACATACATTCTGACCTCATGACCGTAGTCCAGTATAAAATGATCAATCATAACTTTTAAATACTCAACAAGTGTGAAAACACATCCACATCTGTTAGAAGATAATCAAATTCCCAGACCGCGCTCATATTTATACCTACATTTAAGAACTGGAGTCACTGCCAGGCGCTCGCATCAAGTGTGTTTCCTGCCTCCTAATCAGAGGCAACCATTGCCGAAGCCTCTTCCACGCTATCTGTATCCAGTCAACTGCAAAGTCAATGTACGCACACACACATTCACAATGTCTTTAAAGCACACCAGAGAAAGTCTACCCGACTACATGTTTTTCACAATCCTAATATTTCTTAATTCAATATTTGTGAACTCATCCTGAAATAATTTCACATTGACATGTTCAATAAATTTAAATTTCTTGATCAATCTGGATCAATACAAAGTATTTGGAGGTGTATTCAAAATACAACTACATGTACATGGGTTGATTTTGATAAAAGTATGTTTTTGATCAATATTAAAAATGACACTTGAATTCCTCGTTCTTGATCTCTTGTACTCGGATCCTGACATCTGCATACCATTGTTGATGAATCATTGAAAGGTATGCACCTGGTTGACATGAGGAAAATCCAATTGAATGACGTCCATATACTCTCTTGCTCTGGTAACATTAACCTTGCCTAGAATAAAGGAATTATAATCAATTTTTATACAAACCCACCCCCTCCCCCGGACTGGCGATTGTGCTTCAAATTCCAGTTAGGAGAAGACCTGATTAACCCTTTTATATCACCAGAGGCTTGCTACCACTGGGGATAATAGAGCTTTAGTAATTTCCGAGTTGTGGTTTTAAATGAAAAACAGCTGTATACCCATAATGGTCCCAACTCTTTGAATTAGAATATATGCATGTTAAAATATGTTACCAGGAAGTAGGGTGGCAGCATCAAATCATGTCACCAGGTGTTCTGCGGCATTAGTATAAAGTGTTAAAAGAGTTATTATCCCCCGCCAAATTTAAAATTTGCGGGGGATATAGTAATGGGTTCCGTCCGTCCGTCTAGCCGTCCGTCCGTCTGTCCCGAATTTGTAAGCGTCATAACTTGAACAAATGTAAATGGTTTTCAAAGATTTGTGGTATATGAGTTCACCTGACCATTACCTAGAATGAATTCGCAAGCTAGGTCTGGCCAGATATTTTTACCGGAGTTATTGGACTTTGTTTATTATTTTTGTCGAATTTACCAAATACCAAATAGACGACGTCATAGGGCTCATTTCCACAAATCTCAACAGATTTAAAAGATATTTGGTATATGAGTTCACCTGACCATTACCTAGAATGAGTTCGCAAGCCAGGTCTGGCCGGATATTTTTACCGGAGTTATTGGACTTTGTTTATTATTATTGTCGAATTTACCAAATAGCAAATAGACGACGTCACAGGGCTCATTTCCACAAATGTCAACAGATTTCAAAGATTTTTGGTATATGAGTTCACATGACTAGTATCTAGAACGAGTTCGCAAACCAGGTCCGCCTGGATATTTTCAGCAGAGTTATTGGACTGTCATATGGCTAATTTCCACAAATGTCAGTCCTAAAATGAGTTTGCAAGCCAGGCTTTTTGACAAAATCCCACCTCTTGTTGACAATGCACTTCCCCAACTGCACATTTCGGCAGAGAACGCAAACATTGTTGACAATGCACTTCCCCAACTGCACATTTCGGCGGGGGATACCGCCGTCTGCGACTGCTTGTTAGACATTAGAACATGCAGAATGTTCTCCAGAAGAAAGAAAAGTGTTTAGTTATTAGACATTATAGCCTTTTCTTTTCTTTCTTCCAGAGAACTTTCAGTTCTGAATTTTCTCCATAAGAAATTTTTTGTTAAATTCAGATTTAAATTTAACTCTTAAAAGTTCTTCCAAAAGATTGAAGCGGACCTTGTCCATGGCCGGTCTTGGTCCCGAATCCCAATATTTTGCAGTTCTTTTACCGCTGACCGAACACTCCGATATCTCTTGGTTAGAAAACAATTTATGCAATAATAGTTCAGCCACTCCTGTGAAGTCTGATTTTCTCCAACAAACTCTAAGAGTTCCTGTCTTGAAACCCCATTGAATCGCTCCACCACCTCATCCTCTTTTGGAGCAGATTTAGTTTGCGGCTGTTTTGAGGAGGAATCCCCCTCTAGTTTGCGGAGCTTACTCCTCAAATGCTTCTGTTCTCGGAGAACCTCCTTCATTTCCCCCTCAAGGCATTCCAATCTTCTCTTGTAGCTAGAATACCAATGAAAATATGAACCCAATATCCCATTAAGAAAAATTAAGCTCATCAGATTACATAAAGTTTTTGTACTTGAATATTTCCCAGGTAAATTTTATTTAGGCAGACCAAGTATTCTCGGTCTGGGACACAACAGCTTGGGATATCAGTTGGATTGATGCTGTTTTTGAACTGAGCCCCCCCCCTGTTACTCTTCTGTAACAGACTTTCATTGAATAGATCTCTCCCGCCGAAGCTTCTGGGAGTAAAGTATATTATAGAAGATTACCAGGACAGGACTCAGTCCAAAAACAGCATCAATCCAACAGATATCCCAAACTCAACGGTTGTGAACCGAGAAGACCTGGTCTTTTGCAGAACTGTTTTTAGCTCACCTGAGACGAAGTCTCCGGTGGAGCTATAGTCATCACTCCTCGTCCGTCTGTCCGTCCGTCCGTCAATCCGTCCGTCAAGAATGATCTTATCCTCCCGAACCGTAAGACTGAATGGGTTCATATTTGGTGTGGATGTTCCCTAGGTGAATCACATTCTGATTTGTTCAAATGAAGTCACCCGGTCAAATAGTTGCGAAGCTAGGACCACAACTCTTTCCCACCATAGTAATTCTTACAGCAACTTATTCTCGAATTTCATTGGGCCGAATGGGTTCATATTTGGTACAAAGGGTCCTTGGGGGGACTGTGGTTCAGATTTGTTCAAATGAGTTCACTGTGTCGAATGTGGGCGGAGCTAGTGACATAACTCAGAAGCAGTTATTATATCTGCCAATATTATATCTACCAGAGGACTCGGCTTCAGAGAGACAGTCAGGTCATTAATTGAGATCAGAATGCCAGATTAGAGATTGTTATTGGACATGTTTGTGTAAACACTGCACTAGCAATGGTGCTTGTGATTATCAAATTAAAACAAAATTATTTTCTCAAGCCTGAGTTTAGTGTGTCTGACATTTGCAGAATGAGGTCCCCAGAGGGTGAATTTAGTGTTGCTACAGTCCGGTCGCCAAACACCTGGAATTCACGAATGCGTGTTTTCGCGTATAAAGTGTTTTTAGCTCACCTGAGACGAAGTCTCCGGTGGAGCTATAGTCATCACTCCTCGTCCGTCGTCTGTCCGTCCATCCGTCCGTCAACAATTCTTTGAACATCTTCTCCTCTGGAACCGTAAGACCAAATGGGTTCATATTTGGTGTGGATGTTCCCTAGGTGACTCCATTCCGATTTGTTCAAATGAGGTCACTGGGTCAAATAGTTGCGAAGCCAGGGCCATAACTCTGTAATTCTTACAACAACTTCTTCTCAAATTTCATTGGTCCGAATGGGTTCATATTTTGTACAAAGGGTCTTTGGGGGACTGTTATTCAGATTTGTTCAAATGAGGTCACTGGGTCGAATGTGGGCAGAGCCAGTGACATAACTAAAAAAAAAAAAGCATGTTATAAAATTTGAAAAAGTGACACCATTATAACATCTGCAGATTTATGAAACTTTAATCTTTAATCTTCTGAAATTACAGAAATATTCCATTACCCATCCCCCTCCCACATGGCCCAGATGCACCCCCACCCTGCAGTGGCCTACACCCAACCAACATCCCTTCCAATGGATATCATTTCCAGCTTTCAACATTAATACCTGTTCTATTAAAGTTGCAGATATCTCTTTGTGGATAGACAGAGAGAAACACAGGTCATTAATCAAGGAATACAATGTCACTGACAGCATACTGCTAGCAATTTAAACAAACTGCCTGAATTTAGTGTGTCTGACATTTGCAGGTCAGAGAATCATTAATAAGAGGTACAATCAGTGTTCGCGCTGGACCGAAATTTACTTTTGCCAAATTAAAATATTTTTTGTCAAATTATATTAGCATTTGCCAAATGCTATCCTTGATCATATCATTTTCTGCAACCTTAATTATTATGTTTCGACATTCGCGGGTTTGAATGACTTTTGATATCGATAGAAAAGGCAGTTAATACTCAATTATATTGGCATCTCCATTGTGGTCTACCATACAACAATAAGCCAATCACCGAACAATACAATTGTAGAAGGGTTGCTTCATCGGAAGAGGATTAGTAATCCCTCCAACCATAAGTACTAATTAATGCTACGAGATTAACAGCTTGTTAACCGGTGTTAACTTCCCATAAACCTTATAAAACACCACTAATATAATTATGTTTTAAGAGTTTCCTGAAACGATCGGTAAAAAATGACTTGCCAAAACTTTTGCCAAATGAAAATATTTTTTGCCAAACGTGAATTATTTTTGCCATTGGCAAATTTGGCAAGTGGCAGCGCGAACCCTGGGTACAATCTATCATGTATTGTTCAACATGGCAAATAGGAGGTCTGTCATTTGCAGAATGAGGTCCCCAGAGGGTGAATTTAGTGATGCTATCCCACACAGTTGTTAGTTACATTTCCCTTCTAGGAAGTTTCTATATCCCCTAATTTGCAGAATATAAAATTCATAATTGAGGTGTCCAATGGGTGAACATCAACTTCAACTGGGGAACTTCAATCTTATCCTAGGTCTGCCATAGCAGTTGAGGGCCTTAGCAGAATGAGGTCCCCAGAGGGTGAATTTAGTGATGCTAGCCCACTGTGCAGGATAGCGTCACTAAAGTCACCCTCTGGGGGACCTCATTCCGCAAATGACAGACACACTATCACACTATTTCAAGGCTTGATTGTATAATACATTGTGTTGCTTGAGGCCAGGCACATACAATGTAGGAATAGGTGCACTATTTGCAGGCTTGCTCCTTTGGTGATTGTGGTTCAGATTTGTTCTATCAGGGTCACCAGGTCAAGTAGGTGCCAGCTACATTACTCTTTCTCTACATAGTAATTCATGATGTGTCTTCTATGCAATAATCAAATGGCCTATTTTGCTTATATTTGGTATGAAATTACCTTTGTGAAAATGGGATCACAAAGTCAAATAAGGGCAGAGCCAGAGACTATTTCACTACATAGTAATTCTTAAAATAAGTTTGCAAGAACTGGTTGGCTTATTTAGCATGGAATGTTCTTCCTTGACTGCAATTCAGATTTTTTTTAAATGGGGTCACTTGGTCAAATAGGGGCCAAACGAAGAACAGTTTCCCTCTTAATATGCTTCCTTCACAAGGACCATCAGGTCTATTTTACTGATATTTATCATATGTATGAAGGGTTCTTTGGTGTCTGGGATTTAAATTTATTCAGATGGGGTCACCAGGTTAAATAGGGTGGGACCAGGGACATAACTATATGTCTCTATAGTAATTCTTAAAATGTCTTCTCAAGAGAGGTTGGACTATTTAGCTTACATATAGTATGGAGCAATCAGGAGGATCCTTAAGTGACTGAGATTCAGATTTGTTAAAATGAGGTCAATTTGTCAAGAAATGGTGGGGTTATGGGGAGTTAACACTTTTGTGTCTAATAAAATCATTGAAATGCCAAATTCATTAAAACATCTACCTTGGAACCACCTGACTGATTAATCTGACTTACATGTATTGTGTTTTGGATCCATGGATAATTGGGCTTCAAACATGTCTAAATGGTTTTGGAAAAAGGCGCTTGTGAGATTGGAAATTTCCAACAATTGAGAAAGTTTGAGGTGTCAGTTGTGAAATTCCAACCTAAGACTTGGGAGTCTGTATACCGGTCAAAGGGGACTTGTTGAGCTGGAGGAGGAGGGGGTGATCAGTAGTATACAGTTGGTAATTTCAAGGTGGATTTTCACCAATCTACATATGTGAAATCTCTCTAGCCACATATCCTGTTTAGAGCTATTTCTTTTAAAGTAATTATGAAAAGTTCTGACTGTTGTAGTCTCCCGAGTCCCAGTCTTATCAGTCTTTGTAGTCTGGTGAGCGACCCCACAGTCATTGACTGTCTTGTTCTCTGCGAATTTTGTAAATTCAGGTATCCGACATCAAGATTTTATCGGCTGGCCATCTGTCAGCCTTGAGCAATTTTTTTTATAGCGCCCTAAAAAGTATACCCCCCCCCCCCCCCCCCAGATTTCCCCAGACTTAAAACCAGTTACTTGGAATTTGTTGCAAATTCACATGACTAATCTAGTAAAATGTATATATTTTCATGAAGCTAAGTCAAAATGACACTATTTTGGGCCAAAATTGAAACTCACCATCCAAGATGGCCACCAATATGGCCGCCGGAAGTTGAAAATATCACATTTTTTCTCAAATATCTTCTAGATCAGTTCATGCTGTTTGGAACTGGTTGAGTAATATGACTTTATTTTGTATATTAACTGATCATTGGAGCAATTAAATATGCAATTATTGGGGTCCTATCCGCTTGTGATCCCTAAACAATCGATTTTACAGAACGCGGTATAAAATTTCACAAAAAATCACAACTGGGATTCTAGTCATATTTCAACAAGAAATGAACAGAAGGTTGCAATTAAGTGAGGCATACCATTTATTAATACCTATGAATATTCCAACTCACTGGAACCAAAATTCTTACTTTGGCTCAAAATGGCTGCCAAAATATGGAAAATGATAAATATTGCCCTAGGGTGCCCTGCAATCGCTTACAAGATGTGGTTGATGTACAAAATTAGCTATTATGCCTTCCATACATTGAATACTAACATGTCTGCTGCACCATGGTTAATTGTTACTGTTATCACCACTGACATCACCAAAAATATTGGACTTTTCTCTCAAAAACTTGACATAAATATCGGCAAAAAATTACTTTTCAGGTTTGGACCATTTTGTCTTGTACCGGTAATATGTAACTATCTTTGGATTGAAATGTGTTTATTGTATTTGTTTATCTTAAATGTGTCACACTATGGTGTTTATAGACCAAATTGCTCAAGATGGCTTCCAAAATGGCAACCAAATTGGTAAAAGTTATTTTTTTACATATATCATTATAACATTATATATATATTACATTTTTCTCTGCGTTATCCGAAAATGTAGCAAATTGTGACTCACTTGGTTATTATACATGTTAGGTAATTAACTGACAACTAAATGTTCTATTATGGTTGTCCCAGTTCCGTATGGGGCATGACAAATTCATTTTAAAGTATGGAAATTTGCGGAGAACCTCTTTTGTGAATCTGACCATATTATTGAAAGAAAATGGGCAGAACTTTTAGACGGAACTGAGATGAAACATAATATATGACTCTTCTGGTCCATTATGATAAACCAATATCAACTGGATACAGGATGTTGGACTTTGAGTTTTCAAAGTTTGATACAATGCTTCTAGAGAAGGTGCCAGGTTTATATGGTGATGCCAATTTCTTTTGGCATGAGGCTGGCGTTTGGGCAAGGGATCGCCTAGCGGTGATCCAACCACCCGATTGTCAACTCACCGAATTTGTGATGAGGGTTGACTGTATCTATAGGGATACCAATGGCTCAGGATGAGAGTAAGAGAAAACACGTCTTTACTGGTTCGATATATATTTTAAACTCTACTCAAACTACACTACAGAAAGCATTAACATATATCTCAGAGAAATACAGACATACGTGGGAACCTACTGTATCTAACATTCCGATCTCACATATGGCTACAATCACCCGTCTTCATTCTACCGAGTTGTCACGATACATCTAGATCACATGCTGTCCGCTATCAAACACAATTCACAACAGAATTAATTAAGACTCATGCCAGATTCATCAGATATCATAAATATCTTATCAGTCTTCCAGTGAGCGATTATGGCAACTTACTCAGCTACTTCAAATATTTTAATAAACAAAAGACTTAATACATTATTTATCGATGTTGAAAACATTTCATGTAGGTATTCTGTTTGCTGTTTTTAAAACAGTATTGCTATGTATTTTGATATTCTGTTTTATATATGTTTGCACATGGCCAGTTTCTAAATGGTTCTGGCCCCAATCGAGCACTCCAGCTCTGATTAGGGTGTTTTTTATTTGTATATATTTTGTTTCATTTTAGTCTAATTCACTGTCATTTCTATTCACAGTTGCTTCACTCAATTTCGATAATCTGTTTCTTCTCGTCGTGATATGGCTTTGTTGCTACAACGACATTAAACCCCAATCAATCAATCGTTTATTATTGATTCTGGCCCCAATCGAGCACTCACGCTCTGATTTGGGTGTTTTTAGCTCACCTGTGACGAAGTCTCCGGTGGAGCTATAGTCATCACTCCTCGTCCGTCATCCGTCAGTCAGTCCATGTACCTTTATCCAGAGTATGCGAGACTCACAGTGCTGGCTCTATAACGCATCGTGGAGATATCGCGAACGCTACGGGAATTGACGAGATCTCATTTCAGACGATGTTTGAAGTACCTGTTTAGTTGTTCCGTGGAGTACATAAGTGTGAATAATTCCAAAACATGTTACTAACTTAAGTCTTTTCTTCGTGTTTGGTTGTATGTTTTGATTGTAGTTAATTAATGTTTTCTGACCGCAGAAACGTAAATTCGATGGCTTTATTCGACGATTGTTCTGGTTGTTTTGATTGTCAACAAACAATGGGAAAACTACGAACATTTAATTTTTCTTCAATTAAATAAACGTAATTGGTCGTGTGGGATAAATTTTGTACTCCTAAAGTTTCTTAATAATTGATTTTCCAGAAAATGTCGGTTACGTTCACGAAACTGCAAAACTTTTATCTAAGTATCAAAAGATCGGTTGTGTATCCTAATTTCGACTTATTTTTCAGTAGAAATAGATGGTTCCTATCTAATCACAAAAAAGGTAGATTGCTTCATATAATTTCGACCAGACAAGTCTGTTTGTGTTCATAAGACAGTATTCCTACAATCTAAGCAATTTCAGTTTGTACAAGTAATTTTCGGTAATCTAATGCAAGATCAAAGTTTCCAAAATTTTCACCATTTCGCCAGGTGCAATGAAAACATGCCATGGCACTCCATAATTTTGTTGGGCGATTCACTAGACAAATTTAACAAAACCCACTGGCCAATTTAGCTTTGAATAATATTGGAACTGTTTTACTTGTAATGTACCGTGGAATTAACTTAAAATTAAATGTGTCTTATATAATAATAAACATACAATCTTGCAAGTTTTGTTTGGGATCTTTTCATTGACAGTTGTGCTTCACATGCGTTAAACAGATCAAATTATTGTCATGATATCATCATGTGCATTGTTGGACTAGCAAGTTAGCAACATCAATTCTCTTTCGTCCTAGAAAGTTCTAATATTATGCCAAGTTAGTTATCATCATTGAAATCATATGTTATTTTTACATGTGACACGATATGGAATGTGATGTGTAACAATAAAGAGCGTTCCTTGTTTTATTAAATGTATGTCTAATACATTTACATTTACTACATTTAAATTAAATTATTAAAGAGCTATTATCTCATTGTAGAATGTAAAAAAAAGTTGAGGATTATGTCACTTTATCATATTGCTGTAATGTATGTTTATATTTTTGCAGATGCCAAAACTTAAAAAACGTGAGAAGATTACAATGAACAAGAAGCATGCATGGAAAACAAATTCAACGTCGCCTCAGGAATACCTGTATGATACTCAGTGTGATGTTAATTCAGGATTCGTTATGTTTTTAAATATTTTATGACTTTCTATATAAATGTCCCATCTCAAAAACACAGCTGATGGGAGCCTATTCACAATAAAACAATGTCTTGATCTTTTCTGCACTTTAACCCTTTCATATACTTACTTACAAATATGGGATCAGAACACTTATATGGTGTTCGAGATTTTGAATAGGCGCCTAGCTTTTGTTTTCATTACAAATTTTATCATTGTCACTTTTTCTAATATGGGATTATTATATATATAATGCCCAAATTATTTAGGCTAGACCAGAATTACGGTCTATATCTCAAATGTACCATAAAACAATGTTAACATAATTCTACTGCCATGCTGGAATTATTGACAAATAGCCACTACAATATAATTGAATGGGTTGATTATAAGTATGTGTAATTATGGATATTTAAAGCTATTAGTATTAGGAATGTGGAGTTGTTTACTCAAATCACCCATATTAGATGATCATGTAACACCTATCCAGTGTATCCACACAGTAGGGGCCTATGTTGGGGAAATGCAATTAGTCATAATAGGTAATTAATTACATCACCACCATCGGCAAAACAATCAAAGCGTCTGTTGTGGATTGGCGACTTTTTGTTGATATAAGTTATATCTTGACAGCCATGACAATATAATGGCTAATACTAGTAGCAATGGTACGGAAATCGTAATTAATTGCACACAGGATTAACAATACGATGCTATAATTGCTATTAAAATAAAAGAAGACGAAAACATGAGGATTTGTTTGGCATTATCACGCTCATGTAATCCTCTGGTAATATTAAACCCACGTACAAATGTTTGGTTTGGTTTTATTTCATTAATATATGCGGTTAAGACTACGACTACAATTGTCGTGGTTATCGCCATGTTGTTTATATATATATATATATATATATATATCCTTTTATTGCCTCCACTATCGGAGAGTTAAATTTAAATAACATAGTTACAAACAATTCTAATACAAAAATGACAGCAGTCTCGCGCAATCACGCCCGCTTTTAAACGGAATAAAAGAGTTCGCGATCTTTTGCGAGATCTCGCGCCAGTTGCATACTCTGGATTAACGTACTTGGTCAGTCCGTCAACAATTCTTAACATCTTCTCTGGTTCCGTAACACCGAATGGGTTCATATTCGGTGTGGATGTTCCCTAGCTGACTGGTATTCAGATTTGTTCAAATGAGGTCACTGGGTCAATTACATGTAGTTCCTAAGTCAGAGCCATAACTCTTTCCCTCCATAGTAATTCTTGAAACGAATTCTTCTCAAGTAGCATCGGGCCGAATGGGTTCATAATTTGTATGAAGGGTCCTTGGGTGACTGGGATTCAGATTTTTTCAAATGAGATCACTAGGTCTAATGTGGGTGGAGCCAGGGGTATAACAAAAACAAATTTATTTATTTCAATAATAAGTTGTTTTTTTAAGTTAATTATTAAACAGCCCCCCCCCCCCCCCCGTCAGGGATATCTGCCAAATTCGTCGGGGAGATAAAATTATGCAAAGACGATAAACATTGGAAAATCCGCGACTCGAAACACGTGCACTGGTGATTAACAAATCGACGTGGGCGTGCAGAGTTAATGAATCACATTACCAGAGTTCTATTTTTAGTCCGACAGACTCGACACGAGTCACTCGTGAGACTACCGTGAGTCATATCGTATACTTATTAAATTCGTGCATCTGTCTGTATCTGTAGTGGGTTCAGTGCAGTAACCAATTCTGGTTTTAGGCGCACTGGGTGGAGGATGATGTTGGTTCTGTCGAGGACTCTGATGGTGCTGTGTCCTCAGGTTCAGTGATTCCATCGTTGCGGAGTGCCCGTAAGAATAACTCTGGATCACTGTTGCACACGATCCGGTCTTCCAGTTGGTTCCAATCCAGGATCGTCTTGTTAAAGAAAGAATGTTTTAATTGGTTACAGCTGGTACGCCGTGGCTCGAAGGCTCTTACATTTTTACATTCTTCTTTTTCGACGATGTTTGTTGTCACACAGTCAACAAATTTTTTGGCTGTGATCTTCCTGCCTGATTTCTTAGGCGTTAGGTAGTTGTTTGCACTTAATGCTGGCACCCTCCCCTCAACTATCTTATGGAACTGGATGAGACGCTGTTCTCTACGCCGCTCGTCTATGGGTTTTAGATCTAGTTCCTCAAGCATGGTGGTGACTGATGTTCCTTGGCGACTATAATTATTCTTTATGAATCTCGCACTCCTTCGCTGTACTTTTTCAAGGTGGTCAATGTCTTTCTTTAAGTGGGGGTCCCATACCACTGCTCCATATTCGAGCGCCGATCTCACTGTAGCGATGTAAGCTGTCTTTTTACATTTCTCTGGAGCATGTCTGATGTTTCGTCTTAGGAGGCCTAAAGCACAGTTTGCTTTCTTTGTTGTCTTCCTAATATGGGCTGACCATGTCAGGTCGTTGGTAAAGGTTAGTCCCAGGTATGGGGTCTCAGCTGTTGTCTCCAGTATGTGTTCTCCCAGTTGGTACATGTATGATGATTTGTTTTTGGTGCTCATGATGTTACATTTTTTGGAGTTGAAACGCATACCCCAGTTTTCAGCCCAGTCTTCAAGCTTCTTTAGATCTTTTTGGAGTATGTGGTGGTCTTTCTGTGAGGTGATGTTTCTGTATAGCAGGCAGTCATCTGCGAACAGTCTCACTTGGGATTCTACACATGTCGGTAGGTCGTTTATATGTATCAGGAACAGGAGTGGTCCTAATACTGTGCCTTGGGGGACTCCTGAATCAACTGGGACATATGATGAGTAGCTTCCTTCAACAACTACTCGCATTCGTCTTTTGGTTAGGAATGATGAGAGCCAGGTGTGTATATTTCCTTTAATTCCATAGTTTTGAACTTTCTGTAGTAGTTTGTTGTGCGGTACAGTGTCAAAGGCTTTTGAGAAGTCAAGTATTGCTATATCTGTTTGGATGTCTTTGTTGAAGGATTGGAGCAGGTCATCTGATGTTGTTAGTAGCTGTGTTACGCATGAGTAGCCTTTCCCGAATCCATGATTTAATTTGGTCAGGACTTCATGTTTGTCAAGATGGTTCAGCAGGTGACGGCATATAATATGCTCCAGTATTTTGCAGCATACTGTTGTTAAGGAAACTGGTCGGTAGTTTTCCGGTTTGTGGACGTCCCCCTTCTTAAATACCGGAGCAACGTTTGCGTCCCTCCAGTCTTGTGGTAGTTCTCCTGTGGTGATGGATTTGTGAAAAATATAGGTCAGTCCTGGAGCGATGGAATTGGCACATTTTTTCAGGACTTGATTTGGAAGGGCATCTGGTCCGCTAGCTTTGCCGGGTTTTAAGTCCCTAAGCAGCTTTTCCACACCTTCAACTGATATGTTCAAGTCTCCTATGGTTGGTTTGTCAGATGGGAGTGGTACTTTGGTGGTATTTGTCTTCTTGGTGAATACAGAGCGGAACTGGGTGTTTAAGAGTTCTGCTTTCGTGACAGGGTCATTTGTGAGGTTTCCTTGGTGTTTTATTGGCGCTATCCCGATGTTGTCCCGCTTCCTGGATTTAAGATAATTCCAGAATGGCTTTGTGTTCTTATTTGCCAGCCCCTCTTCAATGACTCTGTTTACATGAGTCCACTCTGCTCTTCTCATTTCTCGCCTACATGTTTTCTGGTGTGCCTTATACTCTCCCCATTGGTTGGTCCTCTTTGCTTTTTTGAAGAGTCTCCCTTTTTTCTTCAGTATCCGAATAAGGCGCTTGTTTAGCCATGGCACGTGGTTGTCTCTTCTCTTTGGTGCCGATGGTATATGTTTATCTATCAGGCCCTTTATACCATCTCTGAAGGTCTCCCAAATGGTGTTGATTTTGGGATTTCCAGGTATTGTTCTAATTTCTTCAGAGAGGAACCTAAGATCTAGTGATAGGTTAGTCCAGTCAGCCCGGTTGTAGGCGAAGCGTTTCTTTTGTTGTTTTTGTGGTTTTGCATACGGTGTTATCTGGCAGTCAGTGACTATGATGTCGTGGTCCGAAATTCCAGGTATGTTGTTGGAGTTCTTTATTAATGAGGTGTTGTTTGTTAGAACTATATCGAGCAGGTTGTTTTCCCTCGTGGGCTGTCTGTGGGTTTGAGTCAGACCTTTGCGGATACACAGGTCAAGTAATGCTTGTTGGATCTCAGTATCCTGTGCCCCTGGTGTTACACAAAGTTTATCCCAGTCGATATTTGGGCAGTTGAAGTCGCCGCTTAATATGATGTCTTTATACCTTCTATCTTGTATGGTATTGAGAGATTCCTCTAGCTGTTTGATGTCTTCTAGGTTTCTGTGGGCCATATAAAAGGATCCGATGTATAGGTTTTTTTTATTTGATGTTGTTATTGATGCCCATTCCAGTTCGCAGTTTGTGATCAGATCAAGTTGTTCGATAGCTACGATATTTTCATGCGTAGCAATGAAGACACCGCCCCCTCTCGAGCCACGATCATTCCTCAGTGCATTATAGCTTGGTGGAAAAACTTCTGCCGAGTTTATAGCATCATTTGCTCTTGGTTTACCAGGTTGTATGCCTTTAAGCCATGATTCAGTGCCAATGATTATGTCTGGCTTTGTGTATTCAATGACTGCTGCTAATTCTGCTCGGTTTTTCTGTACACTCCTGCAGTTTACCGTCAAAAAGCGGAGGTTCTCCTTCTCCCGTAGTTTATAGAGGCTTGGGACTGATTCGTTTGTTGTGTCCATTTTTTGTGAGCCTGGTGTATTTGTGCCGATCTCTCTGTCATTGTTTTTTGTAACAGGGCTGCTTGTATGTAATGGGTCAAATGCTGCTGATGTTGTGCTTTCCATGGTTGACTCCAGGCAGCTCGTGGGATAGTAGAGTACAGTTGAGTTAAATTCATAGTTATGAAAGGTGAAACTATCTACGTTGAGGCTGTCACATCTACAGCAGAACCATTTGATACTGGTGTCTTGGAGGTTTTTGAATTCTTCAGAGCAGAGCTCGAGACATGACCCATGGTACCAGAGATCACAGTTATCACAACATACTGCTTTTGCATCCCATCCGACTTCTAGCTCGCACGAGCCACATGGGTATATAGATGGTTCTTGCCTCTTCGGGCCTGGGTTTTGTTCCACTCCGGCAATTAATAGCAGTAGTAAGATGATGAGTCCTGATCTTCTCCTGACCATGTTGTTGGTGTTGCAATTTACCATGTCTGATTTCTTCTGGTATTTTAACCGGTGTGTTTGGATGCAGTGGTAGTCAGCGATTTGGGTGTTGCTTATTTGTGTTGATAGGCTGACTTTATTGAAGAAAGCTATGGAGGCTATGACCATTAGGAGTGGTAGCAGGCTCATGCCTATTCTGTTTCTGTTTCTTCTCCTTTGGTGTATTTGGATATAGAATGGTTCCAGATCAGTATAGCGTGGTATAGCCCACACAGCCTGATCTCCTGGTATAGCGCGGTCTAGCCCACACCTCCCAGGGAGGAAAACCATTCTATTGCCGCCAACAGTCCAAAGCGATGCGGTTTGTTATCTTCCGCAGCCAGACTTTGCTGAGTGTTTTTGCAGGGTGGATTCCGTCTAGCGTTGTGCTGAAACAGTACTTATGGTAAGTTATTCTGTGGTTGGGACCTCCTTGGCTTGCCTTATGTTTTGAGGATCTTGACAAGTCACAAATTCAGGTGAACGTGTACCGGTGCTGTTGTTCAGGTCTTTTACTGCTTTGTTCAAGTCCCTGATGGTGCTTGTCAGTTGGTCGTCTTGATTTCCGATGTTTGGAATGGTCGGTATGTGACGATATCTCCTTGGTTGGGTTTGATGCCTTTTGATGGCTTTACTTCTCACAGCTTTGTTCCACTCTGCTATTGAGTAGATAGGCGTTTCGAGGATGGTGATTTTATCCTCGGTTTTGCGATATCCCTTCACAGTGGAGATTACTCGCTTGTAGCGGTCTACCATGCGCTGTGTTGTTATGTCTCTGTTCAGGGATGAGAAGTTTTGTTTGTCAATTTGTGTCAGATCGCAGGTACCTGTCCACAGATAGTAATGGATTGGATGAGACTTTGATGTTTTGACAATATCCCTGATGTTGTCTTTGAGCCAGCTATGGCTATCGTTGGTGTTTCTTCCACACTTTGGGTACCAGGTGATGGCAGAGTCGACCTTGTGATCAGGATTTTTCTCTTGTTTCAAGTATCTCGCTTTACTATCTCCGATTATGACTGGAGTATGTGTTTGCCTCCCTCTGGGGTGGATTTTTTCTGTGCGGTCAAGATACTTCTGCAGCTTTGCGGCAGACATCAGGTGTTTTTTTGACAGTTTTCTTTTTAAGAATAGTATGTTGGGGTACGTGCCAGTTTTCTCACTAATAGCAAAATGTCAGCTCTATTTGTATCAAAAAGTTTTGACAATCACAACAACTTTCCAAAGTAGTCTCAATATCTAATCTAAACAGAAAATGTCAACGGCGCTGTTTGCTGGTCGCGATGATTTTAGCGCGAAAACAGGAGACATGATCTAGATACAGAGACGCTTTCCAGGTGTTTCCACGATTTAAACATTCAAGAATATTAACAATTTAACAGAATATCGTTGGGGGACTCCGTTTCACACGTTTGTGTAGAATGACGATGTCAAATATAGCATTTATAACTGTTTATAACACAAAATTTCAAGAAATATTTCGCAGATTTTAAAAAGACGACTTTCCGGTATGCGCGCGCATTCCGGTATGGAACATGCATGGAACTATAGGGTTAGGGTGTCATAGATGCCGTCACCATCCTCGTGTGTGTCGTGTTACATGTATTACAAATTCCACACAGACTCACACTGCTGAATCTTCCCTTTCCCGTTCCCTATGCGTCGCCGAAAAAACAGCCCTGTAATGGGTGTCAAACAAGAAGACCAAATATTATTTGACAATGACGTCATAAAAATTCAGAAATGCTCGAAATTATCAAAGGAACACACCCATCAATGTTTTGCAAACGCAGGTTTCAAAGTCAAATCTTGCTAATCATTAACTATTGACTATTGTTTATACCAACAAGTGGTAAATGCTATGATTCTCACAGAGGTTCTCTGAGGTTGTCTAGAGGTCGGATGTCACGTTCTATGGGCCTAGTATAGTGTCATGCCATACAGTCATGGCGAAGTCCTCGCGTTTCAATGTGCAGTGCGCGTTGTGTAAGGACATATTTCAGAATGACTATGCCGTTAGACACACTAAAGCCAAGCACAAGGATCTACATAACGCCGGTCGATGTGCGCCGACGAAAATCGTTATGGGGGACACTCTTGGCGATTCTGGCGAACAAAAAAAATTGGACTTTTTCGTCGTGAAACCTAAAAAGCGAAAAATGGGTGAAGATTCAACAGTTCAAACAGCAGAAACGCCAGGCCAGGAGGAGAGGTAGGATATATAAAAGCATATAAAATACGGAAAAGTACATAACTTTGTCAGTGACAAATAAAAAAATATTTACCAGTCTACATATTATAAACTTTTACACACAATTTAATTTTTTAAAGTGACATATAATATTTCAAGATGTAAATATACTATATAGGCCAGAGATCCTCGCCAATTTTTTAAAGTGACATATAATATTTGAAAATGTAAATATAGGCTGGAGGTCCTCGCCAATTTTTTAAAGTGACATATAATATTTGAAAATGTAAATATAGGCCCGAGGTCCTCGCCAATTTTTTAAAGTGACATATAATATTTGAAAATGTAAATATAGGCCGGAGGTCCTCGCCAATTTTTTAAAGTGACATATAATATCTTAAAAATGTAAATATTTTTCATTAATTATTTTGTAACTTTCAAGTTTATATCTAGGGGGCTGTGTGTGCTTTTCAGAATCATGACTCCCCACCGGCATTAAATTATTATATTTAGTGATTAATCTGTCTCCCCTACAATTTCTACAAACATCCTGACATCCGAAAGTTCTGTGCCTTTCCATATGTTTATGCATTTTATATAACCTATACCATCAGTGTGTCAAGTGCCATTCCGATCAGTGCATCAAGTACCTGCGACAAAGAGTCTGACGACAAACACGAGAAAGTTGAGGAGAATGCGCCAAACGAAAGTGTGGAATTCGAAGGTGGCGGTGGAGAGTCAGATGATGACTCTGAAGGAGGCGACTCAGATGGCAGTACTAGCGATTCGGAAGACATTGATCCAGCTGGATTAGTGGGAACGGAAAATGTGTCAACTAAATCCATATTACTGACAAAGTTAAATGATAGACCGGTGCCTGGCCCAAGTGATATATCCAGATCAAATGACTGTCAGCCCGTTCAGCCACGGGATATTAAATTTCCATCTCATATTATTGGCAAACAATACAGATCATTTGCGCCAATATTATATGACAAACACCCGTGGATCGAGTACTCCTCAGAACAAGACGCAGTCTACTGTTTTCATTGCAGACACTTTTCGCGAGTTACAGAAGAACCCAGTCCTTTGGCGTTCGTCAGTCAGGGATTGAGACACTGGAAGAAATGCTATGGCATCAAAAAGAATAACAAACTTTTGCAACACCAGTGCAGCTCACAACATGCAGAGAACGTGGATGAATATGCGCGCTATTTGGATATAAAATCTGGAAAATTCCAGACAGTACTGGATCTTCAGGACTCTGCCCATACCAAACTTGTCAGGGAAAATCGCCATTATATGCGAACAGTGTGCGACATCTTACTCCTCACAGCACAACGGAAAATAGCTCAGCGGGGAACTGGCAGGTCCTTTCGTGTTGGTGACATTGACATCGAGAATATCGATTTTGGTCCTTCGTGTGGAAACTTTCTTGCAATACTATCACTTGTTTCACGGAGTGACCCAGTCATCGCCGAGAAAATCCGATCGGGACCCAGGAATGCAAAATACACGCACCACACTGTCCAAAACTCATTGTTGGACATTATGAAAGATCTTGTCTTAGAGCAGATCAAGAGTGAGTTACAGGATTCAACATACTTTACTGTGCTCGCTGACGAATCAAAGGACAAAGGTCATAAGGAACAGGTTGTAGTTGCTGTGCGGTACTGCTATCAAAACGCAATTCATGAGGAATTTATTGGCGTAGCAGAGGCACAGTCATTGGATGCCGATGGACTTGCGGATACGATAATTCAACGGCTGAAAAGAATAAATGCTAACATGAAGGATTGTATTGGACAAGGCTATGACGGCGCTAATGTTGTTTCTGGCCATTTGAAGGGAGTGCAAAAGAAACTACCCGAAAAATCAGGAGCTAGCATGGCTTACTATGTCCACTGTTTCTGCCATAGGTTGAATTTGGTCATCGTAGATGTTGTGAAGTCTGTTAACTGTGTGGCTGATGTGATATCGTTGTTCCAAGGGCTGCACTCCTTTCTGAGTAGTAGTACCGTTCATGTTAGGTGGATCAGATTGTTGGAGAAGTATAGACTAAAGAAAATGGAGATAGGTCGTGTTTCAGACACTCGTTGGTCATGCCAGCCAAAACAATTTAATGTAATTTGGAAACGACTTGAAATCGTGTGCGCAGTCTTACAGGATGTTATCGACAATGACACCAAACCAGAGCGTGTTACAGGGGCAACTGGCTACCTTCTTCAGATCGACCGTCGTTTCGTCCGATACCTGTATGCAATAAGGGTCATGCTAAAGAAAGCAAAGTTTGCATCGGACATGTTGCAAAAGCCAACGAATGATTTGACAGATGCTCTTGACTTGATTGTTACTTTGAAGGAGGAAGTTTTATTTCCGCTTGCCGAACAAAAGAGAATTGTCAAGAGTTTTGGAATGCAGCCGAGGAGGCGTCCGACAAGCTAGATCTACCAGAAAGCGCCCGATCAATCAGGAAGAGATCACCACCATCGTATCTTCAGGATTTTGCCGTTGAACCTGAAGCCAGCACAGAAAGTCGACGCTCCTCGGGGTTCGAAGGCTATGAGGAAGACATTGGACTCATTGTAGACAAAGTTGAAGAAGAATTGGATAAAAGATTCGGCAAAAAGAATGTGATATTGATGAAAGGCATAACCTCTCTGTATCCAAGATCTGAACACTTCCTGGATGTTGACTTAGTGCTGAGTTTTGGGGACCTATTCTCCTCTGATTCTGATGTACTACGATGCGAAATTGCTACCCTGAAATGTTTGCTGAAAAGAAAAGCAGAAAAAGAACTTCCAAAAACTCTCCTGGAATTTCGTGCCTATATGAAGAAGTTGCAAGAAGCTTTCTTTGAATTAGAACGTCTGGCGGCCATCGCGTGCACCTTACCGGTATCATCAGCTGAATGCGAAAGAGGGTTCAGCTCAATGAGACTGATCAAAAATGACCTTCGTTCGGTAATGCAAGATGAACGGCTTGACAGTTTAATGATGTTGGGAATTCATCGCGAGCGTAGCAGCAAAATCGACCTTGATGAAGTAGTTAACATTTTCAAGGCAAAGTTTCCGAAATGCCGCATTTCATTGTGAACAGGACATACATTTGAGATCTCGCAATTGTCTCAATAGAAACGGTACGGTCAAATTTCAGACTTTCAGATACATTCAAAATTTGAATGTATCTGAAAGTCTGAAATTTGACCGTACCGTTTCTATTGAGACAATTGCGAGATCTTATCATGTAAACGCTTCTATTTTCATGCATGCTACAAATAAATGTTGACGTTATGAACATACCTCGCTGTTATTCGAATTGCAAAATGGTCAAACTTTCCAGAAAGTTGTAGCCGAATTAAACACTAGACTTGCAAGTCTTGCCGGAAAGTGGTATCCATTGGAATTAGCGTAGAAAGGTGTATAGATTACATGTATTATTTAGTTAAATTAGTATCAATCTGATATTTCAATGGTGACACAAGAGGGATAACTCAATTTAAAAATGTTCCGACAAATTATTGTCATTATCACGAATAATTATGTCACGCAAGTATCGGTCATAGCAACTTATCCGAACTTTAAAAACTCTCAAATGGTTCGGGTGGCTAGCCCACGGTGTCTACTGTCTACGAAAGGACAGGGTGTCCATATATATACAGTCCATATCCGAACTTTGATGTTTGCACGGCTTTATGTCAGTGTGTTAGTTGAGTCGAGTTCAATTAATTGTCAGTGACACATGCCACGTGCAGGAGCAACACTGAGTACCAATCAGATCGCTATTGTGTGGCAACAATAGCAAAGCGATCTGATTGGTAATCAGTGTTGCAATGCTCACACACGTGGCATGTGTCAACAGTTACTGACAATTAATTATCAGATGATTTCAGGTCACATCATGAATTTTATTCTTTGAAAAGATAGTGTTTCGCCTTGCATGCATTATATCATGCTTACTAGTACTTCCCCGGGATAGATTATTACTTGAGGGATTTAAAGAATAATAACACAACATAAATTGTGGACTGGATAGAATTTTAATTCAGTGGATTATGGGATAATCCTCATCCAACTTTGTTCTCTCCTTCAAATAGCTTTCTGCATCAATTTTTCACATCGTATGTTACCTGAACAAATTTACATCTATTATACGCTCCTAAATGATGTTCACGGACTCATGGTTCATCCGTCTTTGTAAGTTGATCCAACTACCTGTGGCGAAAGATTTACGGTGAGTTAACTTAAGATCAATTCCATATTGTCATTACTATTGTATATGCTGATTTTTTTTCTCCAAATACTCAAGTAAAAGTGACAATTATGATCCCCTAGAACAGTGTGTATGTTGACACCAGAACACTCCAGAATCGATCTCAGGCTATGTATTTTCAAAATTTTCGTGGGGGAGGTCCCCCAAACCCCCCGTGCGAGAGGGGACACCCATCTCGCGCTCTCCCCGGGACTGCCTTCGGCAGCCGCCGACGACCTTCGGTCACCGGTCTAGCCCCCCTGTCGGGGACCATAGCCCCTCCGTCGGGGAAATCCTGGCGCCACCCCTGGTGAGGGTATGTGTATGAAGCGAGTGGCTATATGGCCATTGGTGATGTGCATATGTATACCGGAGTGACTTTATGGTCATTGTTGTGGTGTTGATGTATATATTGATTGTATATTTGACCATGCGTTTGGAGAATAGGTATACAGGGATGATTACCTTATGGCCAATGGTGCGATGAATGGGTATACAAGGAGTGACTATATGGTTATGGGTCATGTTTAGGAGTATACCCGGTGTGCCTGCATTGTGACGCGTGGCTGTATGGTCATCCGTGGTAATGGGTCAGGTGTACATGTATACAGTGGGTCACTATATTGTTATGTCTGTGGTGTTTATGTATATATGACATGACCTCTCTATTGATTAACATATCCTTGGGTTATTGTGGAAAGCGATAGCCGCCCAAGGTGCACATGTACAACCCACCCATTACCCCAGTCACTCCATATGTACATAAACACCGCACACATGACAACACAGTCACCCACTGTGTACACGTACATGTACTAGTACACCTGATCATATACTTGGTTATACCCGTACATACCACAAATGACGATACAGCCACGAGTCACCATGCATGAATACCGGGTATACACCTACACCCGACACATGACCATATAGTCACTCTATGTATACATATTCACTACATTCACGATCATACAGTCACTCACTGTATACATATTCACCTCACCATGGACCATACAGCCACTACATGCATTCCTATTCGTCATACACATGACCATAAAGTCAATCCAGGTATACATATGCACATCACCAATGGTGATCCCTTCCAGATATACCAATATTCGCACATACGACCACTCATAAGTTCCATACTTGCCATACTCATACACGCCATCCATGATAATAAATCTACTCCCCATACACCACCAACGATAACACATCCACAACATATAATATACGTCCCACCGTTACCAACAGGACACTCCCTTTATACCCACACATCATTCATGACCATACAATAACTCCGTGTATACCTATTATCCTCACCTATGATCATAGAGTATTAAACTCCATGGCTGCCATCTTGGCTTCCACCCTGTATCCAGTTGATAAATTTTTATCATAATGGGCCAGAATACCCACATATCATGGTTCATCTCAGTTCCGTCTCAAAGTTCTGCCCATTCCCTTTCAATAATATGGCCAGAATCACAAAAGAGGTTCTCCGCAAAATTCCATACTGCAACTTTAAAATTAATTTGTCATGCCCCATACGGAACTGGGACAAACATAATAGAAAGTAGTTGTCAGTTAATTACATTGTAACTAACACGTACAATAACCAAGTGAGTCACAATTTGCCACCTTTTTCGGATAATGCAGAGAATAATGTTCGGGTTATGTTAAATTTTAACTTTTTACAAATTTGGTTGCCATTTTGGAAGCCATCTTGAGCAATTTAGTCTATAAGCACCGTAGTGTGACACATTTAAGATAGACCAAAACAATAAACACCTTTCAATCCAAAGATAGTTACATTTTACTAGAACAAATGGTCGAACCATGAACAGTGAATTTTTGCCGATATTTATGTCAAGTTTGTGAGAGAGAAAATCCAATATTTCTGGTGATAGTAAAAATGATCCATGGTGCATCAGACATGTTAGTGTGCAATGTATAGAAAACAGATTAGCCAATTGTGTACATCAACCACAACTTGTAAGCGATTGCAGGACACCCTGGGGCAATATTTGCCATTTTCCATATTTTGGCGGCCGTTTTCGCAGCCATTTTGAGCCAAGGTAAGATTTATGGTTCCAGAGATTTGGAATATTCATAGGTAATGATATGCCTCACTTACATTACAATGTTCTTTTCATTTCTTGTTGAAATATGACTAGAATCCCAATTGTAATTTTTTTTTAATTTTGTACTGCGTTCTGTAAAATCGAATTTTTGAAGGATCGGAAGGGGTTAGGACCCCAATAATTGCATATTTAATTGCTCCAAAGATCAGTTAATAAACAAAACACAAAATAAAGTTGCATTACTCAACCAGTTTCAAACAGCATGAATTGATCTAGAAGATATTTGTGAAAAAATGTCATTTTCAACTTCCGGCGGCCATTTTGGTGGCCATCTTGGATGGTGAGTTTCAATTTTGGCCCAAAAAGTGTCATTATGTCTTAGCTTCACGAAAATATATGCATTTGTATACATTTTACTAGATTTTCCCGCTATAATTTTCATAAAACTGGCTCACTTATAGTTCTAGAAAATGGATCGGGTTGTGGGGGGGGGGGGGGGGGGGGGGGGGGTAACAAGTCTCGTTCTTATCAGAAAACGACATGAATATATATTTCTTAAGTTGATCGTATCGATTTAGGGATGTATTGGTTGTAATAGTGCAACGCCCCAGGGGTGTACGCACATACACACACGTTGGACGAATGCAATCATGTAAATAAAAGGGTTTTTTTTACGTTTTGGGGGGTGACCCGATGACCCCCCTTCTTATCTTAAAACCCCAGGAAAAGTTGCTTCTTAAGTTGTGTTTTTATAATTAGTATACATCAAAGTACTTTGAGACCAAAAATTATGGATGTAAGCGAAAGTATAAACAAAAGTGAAAAATCACGTGTTGGGGTTCAGCATGGGACCCCCTTTCTTATCTGAAAACCCCAGGAAAATCCCTTTCTTAAGTTGTGTTTTCTTAATCAGTACACTTAGGAGTATCATCAAACCAAAATTCATCGATGTACGCGGAAGTGTAAATAGAAGTGATTTTTGGCACTTTTTGGGGTTCAGCGGCCCCTAAACCCCAGGAATGCGCAACTTAAGAAATCGGTTTTTCGGAATGTTCCATTATTGGTACCAACTTTAGGGGGTCAAACCTTTTGTACGCAAAAGTGTAAATAGAACATATGCGGGCTCCATAACTATAAATACAGGAAAAAATTAACAAAGAATTTCTTTAGATCTATCTGGCGAGAAATCTTGAATTTAACATAGCACCATTTTCATTGTATATAGAATCTGTAAAATTACAAAGAAAATGCAAAAACAATGGATTAAAAAACATTTAATAAAGAAGTTGAAAATAATAACTTCTGTTTTGTCCATTTAGGTACCAAGAACTGCTAGAATATAATTGATAATATCAAACAATAATCCATTCACCAAATAGCTTATTATCTTGGCCCTGTCGATTTATGGGTGGCTGTTTTACCTCATGAACATAATTATGAAATTTCAAGAAAAATAAAGTCCCCTTTCGTTATCTTCAGATATGAGATCATATGTATAGATGAACTACTTTTGAAAAGGTTCTATATTACAGAAGTTTTTGGTACCGAAAAACAGTAAACGTTTACATGTTTAATGCAATAAAAGTAAAGTAAATGGGGTTATAATTTCCAACGAGTTGATCGACTGCTCTGGAATATTGTGTCACAATAATAGCTTGTACCAAATTTCAAAAAGAAATTCCAGACAGATTTTGAGAACAACCATTTTGAAATATCAGGACCTTTTTTCAAAAGGTGTGTCGATTTGACACGCCGGAAGAATTAACATTTCTCTTAAAGGGGTACAGTATCTGTGTCACGTATTGAGGGAGTTGTTTAGCCTGAAGCCTGAACTATTCCAATATGCCAAGTGTGAGTACCAATGGAAATACATAGCTCTGGAATAATATACAGTTATCGCCCGCTATTGAGTGAGACACGGGGATTTGTCGCCCGCTCGAGACCTGGAATGTCACCCGAGGGCCGCCAGGCCCGAGGGTACGTGACATTCCAGGTCGAGAGCGGCGACAAATCTCCGTGTCTCACGAAAACAAGGGTGATAACTGTTTTGTTATCTGACAAAGGAGTACACACGAACCTCCTTAATAGCAGGCATAAATGCGCGCATATATTCTTTAATCCAGTTCGAAAAGTTAATTTTATGTTGGAATCATCGCTATTTAGAAAATAAAACATTCATAATCTGCATCAATTAACAGACCCCACATTTGCGCAGCTATTCTCCGGTCAGTTTGCTGGTTGCATGGTGGAAATCGGTTCACGGAAAGAGGAGTAAAGCAATTTCGAAGTTGAGTAGCCATGCAGCGAAATGTTCGGGTTCGTTTCAAATGAGCGTGAAGACGCCGACAGACGTGTTAATTTCCAGAATGCTAAAATGTGAAACTAACACGTTGTAGTAGTGCAAACAAAATTGACTTATGTCACAGATCGTTACGCAACATACGGGTATTCTCTGAAGTCTGAGGAATGTTTTGAAGAAAAGAAATAGTCAATTGATAAACAGCAAAGAGTGGCTATTTGATCTAGTACATAAACGTAGTTGTGACGTATGTACATCGTATGTGCAATTGTCTGCAGCACATACCAACTGCATAATAAGGTTTATCTATTTGTCCCACGGTCTTTATTATTGATAAAAAAGGTCCAATAGGAACATTACACCTTATAACGGATTTGTGTCTGTGATAACACCATTTATACATAGCGTGCTTTAATTGCAAATCAAAAAACACACAATTATGCAAATTAGCAAACACCACAGTTCGCGGTTGTTATGAAACAGTGTGGTTTATAAAAACAGTGTTTTTCGAAATTATAAGAGAGCTGTCAGAATCTCTGCGCGTTGAGTTCTTCGTAGTTCTATGTTTACTGGTAAACAGCTGAGCTGTCAATAACTGAGAAAATGTTACCCTCGAGGGTAATAAGTGATATACAGCCCGCTATGTGACGCACTCTCAGCCAATCAGAAGAGAGGAAAATGGGATGAAGGATAACAAAACATGTTGTTATCCTTCATCCCATTTTCCTCTCTTCTGATTGGCTGAGAGTGCGTCACATGGCGGACCGTAAATCACTTATTACCCTCGAGGGTAACATTTTCTCAGTTATTGACCGCTCAGCTGTTACCAGTAAACATAGAACTGCGAAGAACTCAACGCGCAGAGATTCTCTGACAGCTCTCTCATGAGTACCGAAAACAACAGGAGCAATGGTACAAGGAAAAAAAGAAAGAAATCACCAAATCGAACAGATGACGGCACAGCAAATACAGCAGTCAACAACAAAGTCACCCCCCTCTGCAGAGAAACCACTTAAGAAAACGAGAGGCCGATCATGATCAGCAGATGTTAACGCATCCCTTGGCGATAGTAAATTACTATGATCGGATTAATAAATGAGAGTTTTGGTGTTGAATTATAGAGTATACTGTTATGTACTATTATAGACAAATGTACATAACACAAATTATTGGAATTTATGGGTCACTCGCATTTATATAAGAGAATGCACTGGTACATGGTATGTAATGCTGCACCACCACAGCCTTGGGTTAAATGTGAAAGGTGACCCGGACATGGAATACTTGGGTTAAGATAGTCCAATTTAAGTTTACAATGATAATGTATCAACTTCTACCAACTATAGATCAAGATAAGCCACCTCACTGCTGACCCATTAATATCAATTATATAGCAGAGCTGTCAACAAATCACAGGAATTGTTTATGTTGAAAGCTGGCATCTCTATTAAACCAATAACATTTATAATGACTTCAGACCATCTGTAGAGTGATATCTTCAGCTGTGCAAGGTAGCACAAATGTTCAAGTCTACTGTTAATATTATGTATTGTTGAATCTTTATTTTAAATTAGATACCATAGCTTTCTTTATCAGATTATCTGCACAATGGCATAAGAGACATCAGAAAATAATATAGCCTTATCAATAGCTAAGTAGTCCAAAGGCATGGGATGAAATTGGTGAATTGGATTAATGTCGCTCCAAACAAATTTACCAGTACATAACACAAGATTTAGGACCAATTTAAACAAATTTGGTGTGGTTACTCGGGGTACCCTTGGCAGAGTTATAATGGTGTTAGTTTAAAAAAAAAATGAAACTTTAAATTTTTTTAGTTTTTTTTTAAGAGTGAATATATTTTTCGAAAAAGGGCCAGTTAAAAATAGTCGGATCAAACCCATATTCGTACTCGATCTGTATTTTGTGCTAAGAAACTCACGTAAAATTTGGTTATGATCAGATTGAAAATGTTTCAGTTATCGCATTATGCGTAAAGTGTCTACGGACGGACAGACGGATGGACGAACGACATCGACACTATGTTTACCATACTATGGTATGGGTAAACATAAAAAAGAAGTAATGATTTTCTTTTTAATTATTGATTTCTAATCAAAGGCTAAAATATGAGTGGTGAAGGAAAGGGCCTTTGCCTTTGGTCCATCCCGGAGTCAGCCCCCCCCCCCCCCAAATCACATATTCCGGAAAATGTGCGCTTCACAGGCCCCTATATATGTACATGTTTAGTGAACGAAGGGGGTGCAGGCCATGTACAATGGGCCGCTTAATATAAATTGAAATAATAAACTAATAATTTAATATATGTTGATTTTGTTGTGTTCCATATGTGCATGCATATAAATGTTGAACCATGGCCGGGTGTATATACAGTTCTTAGTTAAATAAAGTGTTCCCACGTCTCCATGCATGCAATGGAAATTAGAGAAGAAGAATATTAGCCATTCCAATTCTAATAGATATGAAATTATTTTCATGCATGCGAACACCAGAAAGTAACAAAGAACATTTTATTTACCCATTATTTTTTATGAGCAATCCCCTAGTAGATCATAAAACTGGCTAGATTGATTTGCTAGAAGATTTAACATCGGGGCATGGCATAATACGCCCGTTTCTGGAGTAGAGTGGGGCAAGGTTTAATTCATTTGTTTGAAACCTTTGACTCAACAATCATTCCATCCAATCCAAAGAAGTTTGTGGTATGAATAGTATACTTCCGAAACACCGCAATGTACATTTTCCTTGTTTGTAAAGATTAAGACAATACATGAACCATTATCTGTAGTTGATTTCGATAAAATCTGATGAAATCCTTTGGCAACAAGACAGTTTTGTAGAGAATGTTTGTCAGCAGAATGTACATTCCAATCCACATTGAAATCACCCATAATCAGAAGCTTCTGTTTATTCTGATATTTGCATAGAAGCCTTTGCAGGTTTGCACACAGTTTCCTACATGCCCATATTTGAACTTGATCTGTATACCAAATTTGGTTCAGTTCACTCGATTCAATCTAAAGTTATCATCTGGAAACCGCATATCAGGTAAAATCTAAGTCGAAAAAGGGTCATAACTCAGTCAAAATCATGCGGACGAAACCCATATTCGATCTGTATTTTGGTGTGGTAAACTAACATACCAAATTTGGTTCAGTTCACTCAATTCAATCGAAAGTTATCATCCGGAAATCAAAAGCGGACGGACGACGGACGGACAACCCATTTACATAATACAACCGTTTTTTCAAACGGGCTTATAAAAACAGGAACCCTGTCAGTATTCATTGTAAATGTGATGTTGGCATCATGTTACAATAAGTAACCTCATTCATAAAATCTCTCACCGACTTCTGTTTATAAAATTCGGCATCCATTATGCTACAATAAGTCTCTGCATGCTGTCTGCTTTTAGCCTTGATGAGGTAATTTTCCAAATTATTGTTTTCAATGAGGTCTTTGATTTGTTCACTCAAGGAAAAAGTGTCACATCTGTCGCATAAGTAGTTCAACACAAATTTGTCTATCTTGTTGAAGAAATACTTATCAAAATAGTATTTAATCTGCTGTACACTGACGGGCAAAATAGTTAGGTCAATGGATCGGAGCTATCAAATTTGAACAATTTACGATGAAAAACATCCCTCATCCAGTCATCACCAATCTTCATATGGATCTTCGGAGTGACCTCTGGATGCGAGCCATATCATTTTTCCGAATTTTGTTGAAAAACATGGCCATCTTGGATTTTAATTTATAAATATCTCTTCATGTTCTAGTTATCTATTATTACTTAGACATTTAACTTTCCACACTCCTAATCGCTCCATTGATTGTACCACATGAAAGTATCCCCTCTCCAAGTTAAGCTACAGTGTCATTGACACTTTCATTTTTCATGACCAAGCGGGCGATGACAGGTTCACAATTGACATTAAAGCCGATTTAGTCCAAAGTTTCATATTTTAATAAAATTTCTAAAACTGGGACAACATCAGCAGAGTTGCATGTCACATTCTTTCTATGTCGCACATAGTCATTGCATTTGAGGGGGTAAAAGGTTGCTCACACCATGCAATACCGCGAGTCTCAATTATCACAAGGGTGCATGAGAATTATCTTTCCACTCACTGACCGAACTTTGCCGCGTACTACAATTGAAGAAAGGCATGCATTTCTTCTTAACTTCACTAACATTTGATCGCAACAAGAAATTATGAAAGTGTCAATGACACTGTAGCTCAACTTTGGAAGGAGTTTATTTTTTGCTGAGCAATGGATAGAATGATAAAGAAGAAAAGCTAAAAAGTTACAGTAAAGGTCTTGTATTGTGTAGATGAAATTATTTTCATTTGAAACATTTCACCAATAAATGTGGGCTACAGGGTGTGCAGATGGATTCAAATTTGAAATTCAAGATAGCTGGTGGCAGCCGTGTTTTATAACGAAATTTCAGAAATAATTGACAGCTCCAATCTAGAGGACACCCTGAAGATCCATATGAAGTTTGGTGATAATTGGATGAGGGATGTGGCCTCTAGGATGTACCGAAGGATTTAGTCATGCAAAGAGTAAAATAAAAAATGGCCACTGGCAGCCATGTTTTTCTTTGAATATCGAAAAACAAAATTGATGGCTCCCATCTAGAAGTCACCATGAAGATCCATATAAAGTTTGATAAGATGAGGGATGTGGTTTGTAGGGTGTGCCAAAGGATTTAATCATGCAAAGAGTAAAATCGAATGTGGCCATAATTTTCATCGAACATTGTTCAAATTTGATGGCTCCCATCTAGAGGTGATCCTAAACATGCTTCCAAATTTTTTAAACAATTCTCCAATAAATGCGGGCTGAGCCGATTTGAAATCCAAGATGGCTGCTGGTGCCCATGTTTTTTCAGAATTTCGGAAAAACATCAATAGCTCACATCTAAAGGTCAAATGAAGATCCATATAAAGTTCGGTGATGATCGGATGCGGGATTTGACCTGTAGGGTGAGCCAAAGGATTTAATCATGCAAAGATTAAAATCCAAGATGGCTGCCGGTGGCCATGTTTTTTTTATAAAAATCGCTAAAGTTTGATAGCTCCCATCTAGAGGTGATCCTAACCATGCCTGTAAATCTTCAAAACATGTCTCCAATAATTGTGGGCCGCAGAGTGTGCCGATGGATTCAGATTTGAAATTCAAAATGGCTGCTGGCGGCCATGTTTTTTAATGAATTAAATTTTTTTTTTTAAACCAATAGCTCCCATCTAGAGGTCACCCTGAAGATCCATATGAAGTTTGGTGATGATCGGATAAGGGATGAGGCCTGTAGGGTGAGCCAAAGGAAATTGTTGATGGACAGACGGATGGACACCAACCCACAGCAATAGCTCAAGCTTTACAAAGTAAAGTTGAACTAATAATCATTACCAAAGCACATTATTAAAACCGCCATAAACAAGTTCATATTAGGATTATATTTAATAAAACTAATTAGTACTGCCAGGATATTTCTGCCAATAAGGTTAAGGATTCAGGTGGAACTGAAACTTGAAAAATATTAAATTTTAACCCATTGGCATTGAAAATAATTTATACTTCCTGTATCCGGACCTCATACTGTAAGAAATTATGTGACATTAATCATCACTGATATGAAAATAATGTGTTTGGCTAAATTGTCAAAGTTTAATCCTTTCAGTGCCAGGGAATTCTCTTATATATGCAAGACGACCTATGGTCGACTCACATATATAAGAGAATGCATTGGCACAGGGTATATGGGTTGATACAAAAATCGGACCTGGCACTGAAAGGGTTAAAGCCAAAAAAATGAATACCTGGTGTGAAGTATCTACCACGAGGTCTCAAGCAGTCTACCTCTTCACATGTAAAATAACATTGAATGTCTCAATGACATCAATAGCTTGAGGGTGGGAACGACCCACCATATGATAGATATTCAACCAGGCTCTGTTTAAGTTAACTTTAAAATTTTAAACTATATTCAACACATTATATAAATTAGTCGCTGGAGCTTGAATCTGATTATATAAGTCTGGTTTACAGACTATTGTCAGAGTGCTAATTTTTGGACAATTATTTCATTGTTTATATACATTGGTTTGACTGTATCAGATGTTCATTTCTATAGTATTCGAGTTAGGTTCATTTCTTTGTTAGGTTAGGCTTTCTCGCAATTCCGACATTTTCTTTGTATTAATCAGCTGGCTTTTCATATGCAACTTGTCAATTGCCCAAGCATGTGCTCATTAATTACCATTCATCGCACGTATTCTCAGCTTTACTTTTAATAATTAATTATATTTCAAACTGTTAATGCCACTGTGGTGATCGGATATTTTATAATGCAAATCTGTTAATTGAATCCCGCGTCATTAATTCACACCTGTGCATGCTTTGTTTTTTAAGAATTTGTAAAACTATGTTATGTTACTTCATGTTCCGGAACTCCGCCGTTCAGTCACTTCACATATTACAACTGGAGTTCCGATTGTTGTGTGGACCGCTTCCAACTATACCGGAATGTCCGTTGTTTCTATTGTAAAAATAAATGCTAATTCCCCAGAAAGACTCAACCTTGATTCAACCCAAAATCAGCTCAACTAAATTGGTGAGAGAATCACGAGGCAGTGTTGCTATTTCCCCAACTGCAACGCAACGTTCCTGGAAGAAAAGAAGAATGACGCAGTCGATACCCGAAAACATCATTAACATCCTGGTGACGTTCCGAGCTTCTGAACCACCGACTCGACTAAAAATGGAGGACGGAGACGTGTCACTGTCACTCAACTGGAAGAAGGTAACATGAAAATGTAAGTCTGCATCGAACATACTCAGAGACAGAATTCGCATGGAGGAGTTTATCCAAAAGAAGGAGACGGAGAAGATATCAATTAATTGCACAAGCGTAGCTGCGACAGTCAGATATGATCGTTTCAGATTCTGTGAGTACACAAACTCCAGTTATTTCAAAAACTGATATTGGTATCACTGTTTCGCCATCGACACCTAGTGTTAATAGCGCTATCCAAATGATTCCGGACTCCGTAGTTCAGAAACACGACTAGTCAACGGAGCGGATCCCATCATCATTACAATTCCAACCTAGAATCATCGACATCATTCACAAGAATCACCGACCGCTAAACCTCTTCAACATTCCAAGTCAGTTAAGGTGACTGAAAAAGTTGTTCGAAAACGGCTGCACAAGGATGAAGCACAATATCTTATCAAATGGCGAGGACTCCCAGCAACTAGAAACACATGGGTAAATAGAGAAGATTTGGACTTTGAAGCGATGTGCTACATATCTGAGCACCCAGCGATTAAGATACGTGGAAGTGTAGTACCAAAACAGCTGCATATAAATCCGCATCCAGAACCATCATCCATTGGTAGTGCTAAAAAAAATTATTTCGAATCTGTAGGACGATATGTTCGACAAAGGCTAGAGAATTGTCCTCAGTGATTTCGAGTCAGTGCGCCGCAGCATTCAAAAGCAGATGTAAAAAGACAACGAGGACATATTTTTTAGTTCAATATGTCAAGTCATTCAGAAAAGGACAAACCTGAAAAGTCATTTTGGACACTCATTCATTCTGCATGCAAACAGAGAAATTGTGGGACCAATTTCATCCGGAGGAGAGTGTAATGTCAGAGTGCTAATTTTTGGACAATCAGTTCATTGTTTATCTACATTGGTTTGAATGTATCAGATGTTCGTTTCTTTCGTATTCGCGTTAGGTTCGTTTCTTTGTTAGGTTAGGCTTTCTCGCAATTCCGACTTTTTCTTTGTATTAATAAGCTGGCTTTTCATATCCAACTTGTCAATTCTTGCCCAAGCATGTGCTCATTAATTACCATTCATCGCACGTATTCTTAACTTTACTTTAAATCTGTCAAACTGCTAATGCCACTGTGGTGGTCGGATACTTTATAATGCAAATCTGTTAATCGAATCCTGCATCGTTAATTGTGCATGCTTTGTATATAAGAATTTGTAAAACTGTGTTATGTTGTTACTTTATGTTCCGGAACTCCGCCATTCAGTCATTACCACGTATTACAACCAGAGTTCCGATTGTTGTGTTAACCGCTTCCAACTATACCGGAATGTCCATATGTTTCTATTGTAAAAATAAATGCTAATTCCCCAGAAAGACTCAACCTTGATTCAACACAAAATCAGCTCTACTAAACCAGGGGTGGGGGGGGGGGGGGGTTTCTATATGCAAGTCGGTTGTGTGTATAAGATGGAGTAATTGTGTACAGACTGTCAGTGTGGGAAAGTGTCAGAGCCATTAAATCCGGGGGGGGGGGGGGGGGGGGGGGTATTCCCCTGTATTGTTACACCATCAGCGTTTTAGTGGTAAGGAAAATCTATTGAAACATGTGTGCTTTATCATTGCTGGCTACTCTGGCATTCGTCACAATGGCCACATTGGTCTATAGAACCATTGAGTACTTACAGTATGGCCACCGACTTGTCTCAGCTAGGTCAAATATTAGTGTGGGGAAGCCTTAATTCAAGTTTAATTGACACCACCATAATATGTGTTATTATTGACATATGTGATAATGTTCATCAATCATAAGCGACTGCAGATCTATTAGAATTATCCAGGCTCCAGCTAAGAGACTATAATTATTTCAATGTGGTTTTGTTCATGGTTCGCCACACACACTATGTGCGCTCATTTCACATACCAACAGGCAATATGGTGTAATTTAGTGTAGCCCCCCTATCGGGGAGCACAGCTCCCCTGTCGGGGATTTTCTGGTGCCACCCCTGTTAATAAACTGTATATAGATTACAAGTTTATGCTGGCAGTAGGCCATTTTAGCCACTTGCGAAAATAAACCGTAAATGGCAAAAAAATAAAATGACCCTATGGTGAAACAAATGGCTAAAATAATTTCCTCCCAATTGTGTCCAGAGATGGAGGCGATTATAAACACGCCAGCTTAGTACTCAGTCTATTTACATCACGCGCAGCTAACATCTGCACAACAAAAGCGTCGGCACCTCGTGTATGTTATACGACCCAATGTGCTTGGAGCAATTAGCAATAGGTGTGCATTGGTGGTGATTTCATATCATGTCAATGGCAAACGCTTTGTGTTGTAATAAAAACAACTTGTGAGTGGGGATCGGGGAATGATGCTTTAAGTACCCTGGGTATTGATTGCAAGTCATATTTCCAAAATGAATTGTAAGAGAAAGCTAGATTTCAGTGACCATCCAAAGAAAGTCAAAACGATGGCTGATTTCTTTGGCAATTCTGTGACTCTTCCTTCCTGGACTTCATGTCGACAAGCATACTTCATATTCTCACAATCAGACGACACAGGAAATGCTAGAAGTAATACTAGTTGTAATAGACAATCAGTGTACCAAAGAAATCTCTGCTTCAGTGTCATGCTTGACGAATCTTCGGATATCTCGACATCTCAAAATGTTATGATTTTCGGTCGGTACCTCACTAGATCCGAAGGGAGATACTTAAAGTTCAGGGGCTCAATGACAATGCTAATGCGGAAAATATAGCAAATACTGTTTCCGATGTTCTCAAAGAATTTGGACTAGATAAATTGCGAATGTGTGGCATAGCAACTGATGGGGGATCTGTAATGACCGGCAAAAAGAGTGGGGTTTCAAAGATGACATCACTCCATTGTTATCCGTGCATTGCACATCGTTTGTCGCTTGGAAGCTGTGATGCCGCTGATCACATTCCATATATGGTCAAATTTCAACGGATTCTCAACACAGTGTATGAATATTTCAGCCGTTCGCCCAAGCATCAAAATGCCCTTGAGAAAGTTCAGTGCTTATTTGATGTGAATCAGACCAAAATAAAGCAAGCATGTACAACCAGGTGCTTATCGTTTGAAGGGAGTGCAAAATCCATCATGGATAATTTCGCCAGTTTACTGAAGGTGTTTCATGAGGACGACAGTGCTAAAGCGACAGGAATATATCGATCAATAGCTTCTTATAAATTCCTGTATGTCAGTCATTTTATGTGTGATGTGTTGAAGGAGTGTGCTGTTCTGTGAAAATTATTTCAGTGTTCAATCATAGATTATACGGACATCGATCCTCTAGTAATGGCAACAATATCGAAAATAAAAAAATATTCAAAGCAGGGCGGACCAGCACTGAAAACATTCCTTGCAGATATTCCATCGACACCTCAGAGTGACCCAGGAGCCGAGTATGAATGCAGTTTCAGTTTTCATGGACATGACATGAAAGATGGTAAGAAAGTTCGACAGGATGCCATCTCTGCATGTAAAAAGTTCTCATCTAGACTCGTCGGAAATCTTAAAAGCAGGTTTGCCAGCGATGAAGACGCCGATGTGTTAACTAGTTTGACAAAACTGTTTGATCCTCTTTGTTCTGACAAACAGATGCAAAAACATTCAAAGTCCCTAATAAAATTACAGCAAAGAATGAATTGTTGCGACATTGACCAGGCAGATGAGAAGAAACTTTCAAGTGAAATTAAACTATTCAGGTCTGTTTGTGGAAAGAAAAAGACTTTAAATGACATCGACGACCGTGTTCAGTATGCGGCGACTCACAAGGATTTATTCCCCGCAGTATGTTTATTTGCTAAAATTGTATATACTGTCCCAGTATCAACGGTAGACTGTGAAAGAGCATTTTCGGTCCAGAATCTTATCAAAACCAAACAAAGGAATTGACTGTTATCTGGTTATTTAAATATATTGATGAAAATATCTGTAGAGGGACCATCTAGGGATTGATTGATTTATTGATTAACATCGTTTTAGCAACAAAGCCATATCACGACGAGAAGAAACAGATTATCAAAATCGAATGAAGCAACTGTGATTAGTAATGACAGTGATTTAGACTAAAACGAAATATATATACAAATAAAAACACCCAAATCAGAGCGTGAGTGCTCGATTGGGGCCAGAACCATTAAGAAACTGAACAGAACACATAGCAATACTGTTTTGAAAACAGCAAACAGAAAACCTACATGAAATGTTTTCAACAACTATAAATACTGTATTAAGTCTTTCGTATATTAAAATATTTGAAGTAGCTGAGTAAGCTGCCAAGATCGCTCTCTGAAAGACTGATCAGATATTTATCACACTGGAGATCCGAGAACTCGATTACCGGTTACGCGAACTAAGCACAACGGTCATTTGTTTACATTTTCACGTCGAAGCTGCTCCACAAAATCGGTGAGTATTAAACAAAACAATGCTATTCGTCCATATCAGATTAATTTAAAAGGTGCGAGAATGAACAATCTATGGGAAGAAGTAATCCAATGCCGAAATAATGTCTTATTCATGAAACAAACGGAATTTGTATGGCTTATTTCTGGAATAATTGCCATGTTTACGATTTCAATCGTTTGGTGAGACCCTGTCGGTCGCTCTTTGAATGTATGTTATTTGTCTCCAAATAGGCTGGCATATCAGCATAATTAGCTGTTGAACCCAGCTCTTAGAACAAGCTGAAAGGCACGTATACGGTATGCATTTTGAAATAGAGTATTATTTATGCAAGAACTCGCACAACGGTTACGAGCACCACGCGCATAGGTTAAGGAAACATGTTTAGTACCACGCCCACCGGTCATAAATATTATTAAAAAATATTAGCTCCTCCATAAAATGGTCGACATGGAGTATCCCTGTGGGTTTTCAGTAACATAATGTATATAGTAATTAGATTATGGTGAAGTAATACACACATAGTGCCACAAATGCGCACATGTGTCCGCGTATAACATATACAATAACTATATATATATATATATATATAGGACCGTACTTCTTTGTCCACATATAATAGTATTTTCTTCGCAAAGATGATTTTATTTCCGATGAAATTCTGAGTGTCGTATAGAATCACCTAGAGTTTTAACAGTGTATTCAATATATCGCAAGTCGCTTTTGTCTGTTCATTTGGGAAATGCAACTATGTGCATAATAACGTTATCTTCTTGTTCATGCGCTTGTAACCCTTCGCTGATCTCATAGAACGATTCTTTTATTTCCAGATATATGGATGCCCAACCATACAGATGCAGTTATTGTCCGACGAATTTCAATAACTTACAATCAACAATCGACCACACGTGTGCTGAACGTCCGCACACAGCGGTGTGATACTTGCAGTACCGTTTAGACTACAGAACTGGAAGGATTGGCTATCTGGAAAGGAAACATCCAGCACTGATCTTATGTCGACGCAACGAACTCTTCCATTGATAGCTTTTGCCACACTCATGACATGAGAAACGGGTGGTCTGTTGTATTGTATATTCTGCACGGTTGGTGGGTTGGTGCCAATGTCTATGAAATCACCATCTTGTGGCATCATCACAGCTGTATCTGTAAATACATATAATTTTTGGAAATTAGACAATGTATGCGAACGCCTGAACGAAACATAATTCAAATTAAATCATGGCAACATTGTTCAAAAACAGAAATTAAAATTAATGTAAATTGCATTGTTTATAACAACAATAGGCGGTTGATTGTGCACTAAAATACATGCAATATGTTATAGATGGTGTTTCAACTAACATAGACCATTTAGCCATCATATTTCATCAGCATGATTTACTTTGCAGCACTGAACATCGGTAGCTTAACCTATATGCGTGGTATCGATAACCGTTGTGCGTGGTTTAATCCATTTTTGAGCAACCGTTGTGCGAGTTCATTCCGAGCTTCAACACTCGAGTTGATTATGTCGGTTTTTGTCGGTGACCCACTTTCACGCGAAACGCTGGGCATGTGAATATCGTGGGGGATGTTTGTGCTGTCCGATATGGGTGCCAGTTTTTATCTAGGTCAACAGGCAACTGTGTGAAGATCCATTGAACCAGAAATTTTAGACCAGTCGGAGGAATATTTTTCATTTACCAGCCCATATACAAACAAATTTGATTAAACACTGGTGTTTTAACGATCATGTCACAGAACCATTATCTATATACACAATGAACTGAGAAAATAGTTGAATTATGGCACATTACATGGGTATATATCATAAAGATTACACTCACCGTCCGTCATGCTTAACCGTTGTTCGAGTTCTTGACCGGTCATCGAGTTCACGGATCTCCAGTGTGTTTATGATACCTGGTGAATCTGGCGTGAGTTAATTCGTTGAGTTGACAATCGGGTGGTAGGGTGGTAGGGTCACCAGTTGGTGAGATCTCGCCCATAAGCCACCCTCATTCCACAATGCAAATGGCGTTGCAATCTAATACTGACCCTTTCTCTCGTAGCATCGTATCAAACTTTGAAAACTCAAAGTCCAACCTCTGCCTCAAAAGACTGGACAGACCTTGGATATTTTTGTTTTGGAACAACTGGATCAACAACCTTAGTTGCTTTCGGAGTAGACGTAAAAACTGTAGTATATAGCTGTATCCATTGCCTGTGAGACAGGTTCAGGAACAGGAGGAATATCAGTCTCTTGAACTTGTGTTGCTAATGATATACTGACAAGTTTTGTTTGATTCTCTGTCTGAGTGCTGGCATTAACATACTTTTTCTTACAAACGGCAGCCGAGTACACACACGTATGTGACTTGAGAAATTGATGGTCTGGCACCAACTAATTTCTTAGCATCCATGTACGATAAATGTTTCTCAGCCTTACATCTTTGTATCTTGAATTCATAGTCCCAGTCCTTATAATCATGACCAGAAACAGAGCAGCGTGTACAAATGGTTTCTTTACTTTTACAATGTTCCTGGCCATGGCCATAGCCCTGGCATTTAAAACATCATAATGGATTTGGGACATACATACTTATATCGATCTTCATATATCCAACCTTCAATGTAACTTCTGTAACTCCCTGTGGTGCCAACTCCGCCAATATCTCCGATTCCAAAGAATCAGCTATATCGCGGGTCCGCAACACAGCTCTGCTACTATTTAATGCTTTGTAATGAGTAACCAATACTGGTGTTTGTGCAATAGTTGTTAACTCTAGCAGAGCATTAGATTGAACTTTCTTTGAGCATTCAATCAAGAGAGAGCCACTAATTGGCACAGTCCTGATTGGTTTAACAGATTTCAATTGACCAGCAATGCTTTGTATCGTTTTATCGATAATAAAGATAGAAGGTCGTTTCACATTTGGGTCAAAGCCAAGAACCAAGACTGGGGGAATACCACAGCATCATTGGAACTTAGCGAATCATCATTCTTACGAGCAAGACGTTGTTTTTTTGTTTGAGTTGCCATACAAAAAGCAAAATATCGACAACTAGCCCAGCAGCCGCCGTGGACTACCCTTCAAATTATGGTCGGGCCAAAGACTGGTACATAGCTGAAGCGGTGACCCGTTTAGCCACTGCATATAGCAGCCTCCCGGTACCTCCCCACAGTGAGACAGGCGTGAACAATACAGGATTCAACACTCAACAATCATCAGGATGAACAACAACAGAGACAAGAGAGAACAAAAACATCATACATGAAAACAAAGACGACAATACTTCAAACATCAGACGAGCAATACAACATATAACAAAAATTGAATCTGAAACACTGGAGAGGCGTGACTAGCCGATTGATTGAGCTGGGTCAACTCAACCACCCGTCTTGAAGAGATGTAGGACCGAAGAGGACCATGAGCTAAGTCGTATCCGCAGGTCGATGCCTCACGTGATACAACCGCCCTAGTACCTCCAGGACTCCCACACCACAACTCACAGGATGCACCCCACGGCAAACAGGGTGCCACATTTGGGGATTTTTACCCCTCACAGTAGGGTGGTAGGCCTATTCTAAACCGGGCCCCACATGGGGGACCATCTAGGAAGAGTTTGATTTCAAATGTGCGTTTAAGAAATGGTCAGATGTAAAGACCCTTAGAATTTTAAAGAATGTTTATGAATGTTATTTACATCTATTTTTGTTGCTCATGTTACATTAGTATTGTTTTATTTTGAAAATAAAATATAATAAACTTATCTCAAATAAATTTATCTCAAAATATCTTCCAAAATAAGTGGCTAAAGCAAATGCAAAGTGGCTAAAAAAATGGCATTTGGCAAAAGGAATTTCTGGGCCAACGTGAACACTGATGACTGATGTACATTATGTACACATCAAATAGTAAGAACATATTGTAACTAAACTATATATACTACTAGTCTATCATAATATATTATGATTGGGGGAATAAGGGCAATAACAATACATTTGTATTGCAAAACATATTGTTATTTTTAAATTACTTGATTGATTCTCATCTTGATTTCAGCCTGAGTTGGATTGTCATGTATAGCATTTTGACAAAACAAATGGGCAATCAAGCAAGTTTTACCAAATAAGGAGGAAACAATATATTTGTATACCATAATTGGCTATGCTATTGTGTGTATAACGCCTATTTTGTAAATTTCATCTTTACACCCTGCTGTCGGTATAAAGATTCCTTCTCTTGGTATCAATTTCTACAGTTGTGTAAATGTTTCAACGGTAATTTATGTGTTAAGCGTTTATACCCATAGTAGAACGACGCGGCAGTTGACCTCTGGCGGCCTTGCTGTCGAAATTTAGCCCAATTTTTCGTCACGCCCGCTTCGCGAAGTAAATACGCAATTTTTCCGATTCAAAACACTCTGAAATGCTGTAAGTGGTCTAAACACAGAGATATATACTATTCAATTCCATATACTGTGTTTACTTGTCGAAATATGACAGATTAAAGTTAGTTTAACGATGATTTATGCTCGCTGCACCGACAAAGTACACGTTTTATCTAGGTCGGCGACAGCTGTTGAAAATGTAAACAAAAACAGACGCACATGTTCAAAGCGTGTTTAAAGCGAACGACGGCTTACACTTTTACAACAACGTATATTGTTAATGTTATCTGCGATGATGGAAATTCATATCAGCTGACTGATGCCCTATAGAAAGTGGTGGATCACCGAATTGCCTAGAAGTATGTATTGCTACGCGTGACCCACATTCCTGATAGCTTAAAATATTTGGGTCGCTCGGTGCGCATACATTTTAACAGTCACCAACATAGTAGCAATACAAGTAGATACATTTACGAAGCGACCAAAGAATAATAATTATGGTATAAACAAAATACACCCATAGTAGCCGAGAATAACACATTTTCACCACAATACCACGAGTGGTGAAAATTTGTTATTCTCGGCTACTATGGGTGTATTCTATATATATATATAGAACAGATAGAACTTTCTTGGGTAGCTGGTAACCAACACATGGGGTCAACCTATATTGGAACTAATGTATAGTATAAACAAGGTTTCTCAATATCTAAAGATTATTCAGCCACTTACTTCATCAAAAATAAAGATCTGGTCCAGAAATTGAGGGCTTTGGTACAGATGGGGCCTTCACCATGGCTGGAAAGTTCAATGGCGCAGTTAAAGGGGTACTGTACCCCAATTTCAATAAATTCCCGGTGACAATAGCGATCTAATATGAATATTATATTATAAAATAACTAATTTGAGTCGACGATGTCTACTGAAAACGTTCCGGTTAACAGGCTATCGTAAAAGTTAAATTGAATTATTTAATATAAATTCATTTATGGCTGGAGTCATAAAATGGAGAATTATGCCATTACGAGTTACCGTTCTTGAAATCGCATATGTTGCGTGTCTTTTATCGACGGCCGTTCGCGAACATTATTGAGTTGCAAACAAAACATGTTACCTGCAAAAGAAGGCCCGTTATAACCGATTCGGAAAAAAAGGAGAAAGAAACAAAGAGTCATAAAGCGTCAAGTATTTTATAGGGAGTGAGATTGTTCGATGGAAGAGATTGAATGCATCAATCGAAGCTGTGAGCAATGAACTTCCAGTTCTTCCTGCGACCGCGTCTTCTCCGGGACACACTATAAAGTGTATGCCGAGGCCGAGGCCGGCTCCAAATAAAAGGTGTAAACGGGGTGTTATGTGGCGTTTGGTCCATTGTTTCTCAAAGGATATTAATAAAATTTGGTGTATATGTCCGGACTGGGACATGGAATACAATAACGTTTGAATTGTTTTTAAATTCACAAATTTGTTGATTTTATTCTACTTTTTCGTTCTGAAACACACTATAAAGTGTAAACGGCCGGCTCCAATTAAAAGGTGTAAGCGGACTTGATGTCGCATTATCTTCTTTGTTTATAAATGGATATGACTGAAATTTAGTACATATGTCCGGGTTATGGCATGGAATACATTGACGTTTGAATCGTTTTTAAAATCACTAAATTGTTGATTTTATAAAAAAATTTGTTCTTTCGTTCTGTAAAGTGTAAGCGGCCGGCTCCAATTAAAAGGTGTAAGCGGCTTATGTGCTTAGCGTTATAGGTAATCGGATTAACTAATTGGCGACTCTAGACTATTGTGTTTTGGGGAATTTGAGGTTTTGGCGAAATAATAATTTAAATACATTTATTTTAAATGATAACTTTATTTAATCATAATGCATATATAATAAACACATAAAATATAATGACAAACATGAGACATATGTGTATATGTTAACAAAAGATATAAAACCCAATGAAGTTTATGAAGTGCACATTGATATTCAAATAGTGGTCTCGGTATCAAGCCTCAAGTTCCGACCACGTCACCATCGTCTCCGTATATAAGATAGGTGCCAATAACGTTGACAAAGCAATGGCGACAATATGGAGACGATACCGAGACAACTATCTGAATATTAATGTCACAAGTATGACATATAATAATAACCTACATAAAATGACAAAGAATATCAAATTTAACGATATTCCTCATACAGGTTATATGCGAAATTAATATTCAAATAGTGGTCTCGGTATCAAGCCCCAAGTTCCAACCACGTCACCATCGACTTCGTATATAAGATACGTGCCAATAACGTTGACAAAGCAATGGCGACAATGTGGAGACGATACCGAGACAACTATCTGAATATTTATGCGCAGATTAATACAAATGCAAAAACAACAATTACAAACATTTGCTACAAACGTCATCTATTGTTGACACGTTACTGTTGGAAATATTTACGCATATATAGTGTGCCCATGTATCACATCTCTCCTTGCTACACTCAATCATATCATAAAAAATATCAATGCTAACCACTGCGCTCTATACCAGGATTGTTAACTTCCACTGATCTTCTGCTCATTTACCTACATACATGCCCGTTGAGGAGCAGCACTGTGCTTATTCTATCAAATACCAATTCCCAGAGGGTGGACATCATGTGCAGCCAATTAACAAAATGTATTGCACATCGACGTTTCCCATCATCTTGGTAAATGGGATCCCTTTGTCAACCCGTGGCGTTTGAATTGTTTGGGTCATGACCACATATAATACAACCGTCGTTCTTTTCGAAGTAAAACGATGTGACAAAGCGAACACCCCCCTCCCCAAAAAACGCGTGGAATCTGAATCTAATGTCGGTTTTGTGTTGCTCTGTTTTGTGCAAATCTGACCCACAACGTTACTTCAATCATGCGTCAGACTAAAGAGGTGGATTCACTGCAGACCCATACCTGACATTACGCGCAAAGTCGTAGAACACAGGTTTTAATAACGTTATATTAATCAGGGATATTTCCAAAAAGTCGTATGCTTTGTTTAAATAAGAAATGAACAGAAATTAATTACAAAACATTGTATATTATTTTCAAATCAATTTTTGTTGTTTTCTCTGCAATCATTATTCTCTATATTCGACAGACATGTCGACAATGGAATACTTAACAGTCGCCGTGCCAGATTATAAGTCTCCCATTCAGTATACGAATTTCATTTGGTTTTTTGTCGCTACTGTAAAATTTAAAAAAATCGAAAATTGGATTATACGTCTTTTTGTCAGCCCACCAACGATATGCTTTAATATGTAGGCCCCCTAACTGATAAAGGATGCACATTTGTATCGAAATAAATATGAATCGAACATAAAAAATGTCTTACCTTTCTGGTGCGAGTGGGCGACGCTGAGGTACAGAAGTATTCAGTTTTCTGCCAAAATTTTCTGCTGGTCTCCATGCAGATGTCATGTTGACTGTGTGATAACCTTGGTATTTACTATCCGATATTTATACACAAACTTGAAGTAACTCAAAATAAGCATCTAGACAGTGCTTGGTGCAGACGCAGGTGTCATGATTGATGCCATTTTCCCAACCGGTGGGTTTACGGCTTCAGTCTAATTTATTACACGCTATACACTAATTGCTATTCAAAATTATTGACACATTATAACGAACAATATGAGAGCATAGCCAAGTGATTATCACTGCTGATGGTTCGGTGGTATATATTTTACTGGAGGCTATGAGATAATCATCAATTCGCTGTCTTATTATATTCTGAAATTATGTCTCTGCGTAAACGTGAAATTGACAGACTACTAGCCCGAATATACGAAGGGACCGACAAGTTACTAGCAGTGGGTTATCCAGCAGCATTTGTGTACATGACTATAAGGATGGTATGTTGAAGATGAACGGCCATTCTACAATTACCAGAGTTAATTTTGAAAACAAGGTCCATATTATGGACTGTCCAGCCACAGGTGCTCTATTGATGCCTTCACGTTCAAGACATTTGCTGACTCAGATGAATTTGAGCGTCTGCCAATACAGACCCTGAGGAGGGTAATGACAGGCCTAGTTCGGTTTGAGCAGGGTGGATTCGGGCAACCGAACTGGGGAGAGCCTAACTCAAAACCATCATGGTGGGACAATTAATGTTCCTTGGACTTCAAACGGCATCAAGCAGGGAGTTACCTGTTCCTGAGCTTAGAACACTTGTCGCCCTTGCTTACGACCATCACCGGCACCCACTCTTTTAGGACGGAGAGCCTATCCCATTCGATCGCGAAGACAGTGACGTCAACACAGTGAACACACAGTCACCCAGTGACGTCTCAGAAACATTCGCTGTCAGATCAACGTCGACTCCAAAGAATACGTCAACTGCTGATTTCGACATAGAATTGTCTAGTTGTGTAGAACAGTTAGACGAACTGGAAGTTTTAGAACACGAAGTTGTGCGAAAAGAAACACCGATTCAAAGAGAAAAGAGACAATGGCGTACGCATGTTCTGTTTTCCCCAAACCAATAAGACAATAATTATTGTGACATTTATTGTGTATAATATTGTGTAAATATATCCAACAACAATAATTATAATATTACTAAATATTACGCCTACATAATTATTATAGTAGTATATATGGCTATATATTCTTGTCAGAAAAGCAAATTTTCTGACAGTAATTTCAAACGGCGCGTGTCACCTGTGGCAATCTGAGGGTTTGCACAAACAACACGTGGCAGACTCCATTGTGTCAATTCACACACTGGAAGCTCTGAAGTGCCAACTGTTGACCAGTCCGCGTAAAGCTCTTGTGTCAGCCTGTCATTTATGAGTGCGATGAATAACTAAGAGCTCCTAAAACAAGGGGTTAAGGAATGGGCCTCTCGCCCCATCCATTCCCTCTAACCCCCTTCGAGAATCCCGGGGTTAGCATCCCCCCCCCCCCCAACACTCTCTAAAAAAAACAAAAACTAAGAGCTCCTTGGTGTAAGCCGTTAACCAATCCGCATGAAGCTCTTATGTGATTATCTCACCAAATTACTTCCGGATACAGCTGTAAAGATTTTTCTGTTCAAAGCAAGCCAGTCCTCACAACTGATAGTTCTTGCTCTATGGACAATGTAAAGTAACTATTCATGTAGACCAAAACACACAGAGTGACTCAAAAAGTTCTTCGATACAGGAACAATAAAGGATCACATGAATATTTAATTCAGTGGCAGAATATTCCCGAAGCACAATCTACATGGGTCAGCATCGATGATTTGGATGAAAAACCCAATATCTTTTAATGGACAGTCCTTTCGTTCCCTTGACCAACCTGTGCTACTGATTCAAAGGAACAATCATTTAGATCCAGACGACATCACATTTATGCTGAATTACACATGCAGTGAGCTAATATCCCCACGACACGAAAATGTGCACTCTCATAATAGTTACGCTAATGGTTAAAATTGAGTTAAATCATGCTTCGGGCATTGTTTGTAACGTGGAAACTCTCACAAACAAATATGCATAAAAAGCTAAAGTAATTATTTTCTATACGACATGGTGAGAACAACATTTTTATATTGGACACATTAGACTGATAATTTTATATTGGACACGAGACAGATAATTCTATATTGGACACGAGACTGATAATATTATATTGGACACGAGACTGATAATTTTATATTGGACACAAGACTGATAATTTGGACAGCGCGGCCTGGTGGCTTGAGCTACCAGGCTGTGAAATTTGTTATGCTGTGGAATTGTGTTACTGGACAGTATTTACTTTGTACATATATTGTTGCTGTTAAATTTATTGATCCATCTGCACATTAAAATGACAAATTACCCAGAAGTACCGAAAGTTTATTTCAACCCGGAAATCTGCTCTACAACAGTGGTGGAGAATCCGGGCAGTATCCAGTTTAGATCTTAACGGATACGACATTCCTGGAATGGGAATCTCTCAAATGGATAAAAAATGATGTGAGTACAATGCACGATGTTTCTACAGACTGCTAGGGCTGCATCGATCCATCGCGATACACTTGTATCACGATACGCTGTCACACGATATGCGTATCGTGCAAAGTGTATCGCGTTACAAAAAGTCACCCCTTTTTTGTCATCGAATGGAAAAATAACCCATATTTACTGTTTTTGTTAATGCAATTTAGGTAGAAAATCATGCAGAACATGTTTTTTGCGTATCGTGATACGTATCGTTGGTCATGTATCGTGATATGTATCGATCGTGAAAACGTGTATCGTTGCAGCCCTACAGACTGCATACACTTTCATTGCCGATCATCTATTTCCTTCAACCCAGTTCAACTTCAGCTTTCTTGACCGAATCCCCCATCAAATCAGCGCAACTTGCATGGGTCATGCCGGAGGAAAAACTGGACTGTGTTGATTAGCAAAGTCGGGACCGCCAGCCTTATCCAAATGAATCCCCACAACGTACTTCTTTATTTCTTCTATGTGTGGGTCATGTCAGAAGAAAGCTGCAATTCAAGGGAGATGATGCCGGAATTATTGTATGGCGGACACAAATACCTGCCTGATTGTGGAGGAATTAGTGTTCGGGGTTCGAATATGGAAGCATGAAGCAGTGTCAGAAAATATACGATACTCTGGATCTCACATCAGACATTCGGACTTGTGTTCCTGTGCAATCCCCGAATAACTGTTCACACCAATCATAGACGCAACTCTCAGTCTGCTGTCGATGAATGGATTTACAATCGTGATTCCAGTTTATAGTGATGTCAGTAATTCCAATGGACACAATTCTTTTTGTTCTTCATTGATCATATCAACTGTTTTTTTTTTGTATGGGTGCCAATCGCCCAACCGATCCTTCACTTGTGTGATATTTTAAATTTTCATGTTATATATTATACTATTAATATCTTGTTTTCAGTGGGCAAATATTTCACTTATCACATTTTTCCGTTGTCAGTCCTTCATAAGCTCACAAACGTGTAATTTCCCTCGCATTGCACATATTCGTTCAAGATCTGGCATATTATGTAACGATCCTAACACACACCACTGTCAAATATATCTGCATGGTTTAAAATTGCGCATTAATTAGTCTTATTCAATTCAACCGTGTATATAGTTATGCTAATCACGCAAATCAAATTCAATCATGCCTCTAGCATTGTTTGTAACTTGGAAACTCTCATAAACACACATGGACAAAAAGCTACTGTAATTTTCAATAGGGATATTTCAAATTTGGAAGTTGTTGCTATCTGACACGTTTATCCATCGGGCTGCATGCAATGCAGATACATGGGGTCTCCATTTAGATACTGATATACAATTGTTATGCTAGGCGCATGGTATATATATATATATATATATTGTTGCTGCTGTTAAATCTATTGATCCATCTACACATTAAAATGACTAATTCCCTTGAAAATCTACAACCCGGAAATCAGAACTACTACAGTGAGTCGTGGCTAATATTTATAATATCATGTAACCTTCCACAACGATCTGATAGATTAGTGTATTATGTACGCAGATTACGATTTTTTATGTTAGAAGTATGGTATATGTATATATATATATATTGTTGCTGCTGCTGTTAAATCTATTGATCCATCTACACATTAAAATGACTAATTCCCCGACTGACCTATCTTCTTGAAAATCTACAACCCGGAAATCAGAACTACTACAGTGGTGGAAATTACGTTGGAACGGGAATATCTCAAATTAATCAAGAATGACGTGAGTACAATGCACAATGTTTCTGCAGACTACATACACTTTTCATCGCCGGTCATCTATTTTCCTTTAACCCAGTGCAGTTCAGCCTTCTCGATCGAATCCCTGCAAATCAGCACAAGTACGCTCCATGCATGGGTCATGTCGGAGGACAAAACTGGACTGTGTTGGGTAGCAGAAGTCGGGACCTCTATAAAGAGAAAACAAAAAGTCGGCCTTGTTGGTGACCGCAAGCCTTCTCCGTAACAAATTCCCAGAACGTACTTCATAATTCTTCAATGCGTGGGTCATGTCGGAGAAGAAAGCTGCAATACGCGGGAGCTGAAGTCGGAATATTTTGTATGTAGGACACAAACACCTGCTGTTTGTGGAGGAATTCGTGTTCAGAGTTCGAATATGGAAGCAGGAAGCAGTAACAGAAAATAGGATACTCTGGATCTCATATATAAGACATTCAGACTTGTGTTCCTGTTCAATCCCCGTATAACTGTTCACACCAATCATAGACGCAACATTCAGTCTTCTCACTCTGCTGTCGAACGGACTTCACGATTCCAACAGACACAATTCTTTTTGTTCTTCATTGATCATATCAAATGTTTGTTTTGTATGGTTGCCAATCGCCCAATATGTGTAATAAGTAGTATTTTAACAGATTACACATGGATCCGGAAGCGATTGGAAATCATACAAATATTGCAACAAACATATCGTTATAATTGTTTATGTTACGAAGGGGACCGTCCTGTTTGGGACCGCGTGGAGTATTATCGTTCTGGTTGAGGTCACCCGGAAGAAAACGTAATGTTTCAACTAAATACAAACTGGTATTACATGCTTAAAATAGTCATTTTTCCATCTATTTTAACTTCATGTTAGTGCCTTCTTAACATTTCTACAATTCAATGTACACTATAGTTAATTAATGCTGGCCTTTTTACTTCACTTTCCTCTATCTTGCATCCCTATATAGTTCCAGTAGACATGATCACTCTACAATTGGTGCTGTTATGGGAATCTTATTCCTTCCTTTCTGTCTTTTAGGGCCCAGCATTCTTCGGAGTATCGCCATATTCATCATATTCTTCACCTTCTGTATAACCTGTGATGCATCATCTCCAAATATGCAATGAATAAACTATGGTGTGATATTCAATTCCAAATACGAGTTATATCCGACTTCCAATAACTGGACGTTTACCTTCAATTTAATATAATTTGTTTGCAGTGCATATGTCATTACATTTTTGCTGGGTAAAATAATTTACTATTGTAAATTTAAAAGTAAATGTACTTTTGATTCGGAAAACTATCCCTTATTGCTATTCGTTAATCAATTCTATTCAGAGATGCCAGGAGTTATCTCACCCCAGCAAAGAGGTAGTGTGATATTGTAAATTTCTCATGTTATGTAGTATACTATTAATTTCTTGTTTTCATTGGGCAAATTTCACTTATCACATTTTCCTGTTGTCAGTCCTTCATAAGCTCACAAACGTGTAATTTCCCACGCACTGCATATATTCGTTCAAGATCCGTCATATTATGTAACAGTCCTAAAACACCATTGTCAAATATTTCAGCATGGTTTAATATCGCGGCAATAATTACAGGCCTATTCAATTCAACCATGTATAATGACGAAAATCAAGTTAAATCATGCTTCGGGCATTGTTTGTAACATGGAAACTCTCACAAACAAATATGGATAAAAAGCTAAAGTAATTATTTTCTATACGACATGGTGAGAACATATTTATATTGGACACACGACAGATATTTTGGACAGCGCGGCCTGGTGGCTTGAGCTACCAGGCTGTGATATTTGTTATGCTGTGGAATTGTGATACTGGACAGTATTTACTTTGTATATATATTGTTGCTGTTAAACTTATTGATCCATCTACACATTAAAATGACTAATTCCCCAGAACTACGGAACATTTATTTCAACCCAGAAATCAGCTCTACTTCACTTAGCAGCATCACAGGGAGGCGACAAGGTTCCTTATATTAAGAAATTTAAGGACATAATTCGACAATTATATGACTTTTATGACAACAGTGCAATTCATGCTGCTGGGATAAAGGCTATTCATGAGCTGCTAGATTACCCAGAATAAAAGGTGTTTGAACCTTCTTTGACAAAATGGTTTTTCTATTAGATTATGTGTGGCACGAATAAAGAAAATATTGGCCAGCATCATCATCAGCTTGGAGAGAGAATCGGAAGAACAAGGTGATGCCAACGCTGCATGTCTGAGCATGTTCATGTCTGACTTTCAATTTGTTGCTACTCTATTTTTGTTCTGTGATGTTCAGCCCAAAATCAACCGACTATCCAAAATATTCCAGGACAGTGAACTCTATAATGCTCTTATAGCTCCTGTTGTACAATCAACTAGAAACCAGATCTCGAAAATGTCCAACAGCGATTATGACGGTGACAATTTGAAAGCAATTGTGGCGTATATCCATTCTTTGAATGAAGCAGGCGTTAAAGTAAACTATAACAAACAAAATATTTGTGGAAAGGATGACACAGAGAGTGAAATGGTGGACAAATACCATGCTGAAAGTTCCCTTCATTAAAAGTATTATTTCAAACTTGGATTGGATTACCATTGAAGTCATTTTATTACTTTGTTACGGGTCATTTGGAATTCCATCATCGCAGACCTACACGACTATATTGGAGGTCCTTTGTACTATATCTAATAAACGCCAACTCACTTCATCTACATGTAAACCTGAAAATCAGCTCTATCATATTGGTGAGATAACTGGAGCAGTGACCTTTTGGCTTGCTGTAAGTCACGATCCTGAAGAGAATGATGATTCCAGATACCATTCAGAATCTACTAAATACATTGGACATCGGACAGCATTTATTAAATTGGATTTTACTACAATCAACGATGATGTCAGCCTGATGTAGAATTGAAAAAAAGCCATCACCACTGAAGAACAAATCACCATCGAGCAGGACAAGAGATAAACTAAGGATGGATGCTTTAAACAAAACTAAACAACTGCAAAATGAGGACAACCTTGTGTGTGTGGATTCAGCATAAGTGAGTACAACAACTTCTCCTACAATAAAAAATACTAAGAACAATGTTACAAACTCAGTTGAGAACACTGTAATTCAGACAGTACCCACTTCCATTCATGATATCGACATATTACGTTTCTCCTTCTCGTGGAACTGAAACAACAAACTGATATGCTTCTAACTCTGGATAGCTCAAACAAAGAAAACGAAAAAACAGATTCTACCTCACAGGTTCTAACTATCTAACGACCGTGCACAGTGCGACCTCCACGTAATAGCCAAAGGTAATAATACAAATCGGCACGATATTTACATTTACTTTTCTTTACAGAAACCTGCAAGGGAATTAGATGACTGAACAATGGCAATTAACAGATTATTAATCATCACAAATGATGAACATCCTAACTCAAGAACACTAGGACATATCAGATGAGCACATCAACAAGGTAACTTACAAGATTTGCAAACTGGTGGAAACTACTATATCGGGTCTCGCCGAGAAAGTCGACGCCGTTTTCAATCAATTGGCGTCAATGAGTGAGCGACTTCTTACGTTTGAAAGAGAACACAAAACATGTATATCCAGCATTGGATCTTGCAGTTCACCAAGAAACCTGTGAACACAGAACAAGAGCCTATGGAACAATACCAGGTGCACCAGGTATGGCACGTTAACATTGAAAGAAACAAATCTCTGTCTGTTCTCCGTATAATTACCATGCATATCAAACACTTTGAATCATCGGACAATTCCAACCTATTAATGGATCCCAATATATTCAATATATTCAAACTGTAATGCACATTGAATCTACAAGATCAACTATTCCCCTGGTTATAGTATATATATCTACCTCGGATGGAGAATCACTCATGCTGTACAATGTCAGCGCAAATTGAATGTTGGAATTCAGGAGCTTTCAACACCTCTGACTGCGTCAACATATTCCTCATTCAAGTTCATATTCTTCAATACATGTGCGTGGCAGAGATCCAAACTGGACCAACATGGGACTTTGCAGATGACAGGTGTCCCTTGATATCTATTCTTGCTTTTCGACAGCTGTTAATTTGTGCACGGGTAGAAGTTTCACTCTATATTTTGATCACGAAATCATGGACTCATCCTGAATATGCTATCGATTCAGGAAAGCACGAATGCTATATAATGTACCCAAGATTCGATAACTCTTCCTTTAACATTTTGTCTCTACAAATATTTTGCAACAGATTTTGGAATCCACCAGACGGAGGACACATTTCTACATGTACAGTCCCTGCGCTGGATCAAACTGACTCTGTGGTATAGTCCGTTATTCTGCACATGGATACAGAAATTCTCACAATTCAAGATTACCTACTGCAGTTAACAGAACATATTACGACGACGGATGGAGACAGATTCGATGTCATCTATTGGATACATTGGTGCTTCATGTATTTACGGAAACAGATTAATTGTTCAAACATATTAAGTGACCGACTACATGACTATATGTTTCTTCTTCAATTCACGTTATTTTCAAAGTGACTATCAGTTATTCAATTCATATTATACACATAATGCAAAAATCATTGATGTCAGAAGGACCATTATTTTCTCAGAACATTACGTTAGTTTCTACTTTTTTGTAATTATTACTATTTTCATATGGCATAAACTGTTGCTTATGAGACCAAGGCATTTGTTCCCTCATGACTAAACGACTGCATGATATAGAGTTCCGCAACTCACACCTGCAAATACTATTCAACTGTATGTTCCAGTTAACATGAATTTATACCAAGACAATTAAATGTTGCTTATATCAGAATGATATGACTAAAGGACATGTTAGATGCTTAAATTCAATAGAATTCACATTTAAATGCCTCAGAGCAAACTTAATTACATTTTAGTTACATTTAATCCGATAAGCGGATTTTATTTACGTTTTGAGTACAAACTCACAGAATCGTCACTGGATACTTATTTATTCCACACCCATTGTCGTGAGTCACATGTATTCAACGGAATCCCAGCCATTGAATACATATTAGTGTATACCTCTAGTGGAATACAAGCCGGAACTATTCTTGTTGACGTTGTCGCCAAGAAAGATGACGTACATTACGTCGATCATTCGCTTCCGGTGATCCCCCCATAATTACTGGTTATTTGTCAGAATTAAATCACAATAAATGTAGCTATAGTAACAATGAAGGTGACATTCATGGATTGAACTTATCTGACTGAACAGTGTAGAATAAATACAGAACACAACGCGCATCTTAATCGAGAATCTTTTATCGAATGAGTTGCAGATGGCGCAAGGATATATTTCGCGCGAGTCACCTTCATTGTTACTATAGCTAGCTTTATTGTGATTTAAGTCTGACAAATAACCATTAATTATTGGGGGATAACCGGAAGCGGATGGTCGACGTAATGTATGTCATCTTTATTGTCATGGAGAACAAGGAACATTATCTGTCTATGTGTAGGCCCATTTAGTATGGAATAAACCTCCAGAGATCCAGTCTTCAATTTCATATTTCAATTTATATATATATATATTTTTTTCTTTTCCCCAATTTGGGATGAATTATTCCTACCCTCTTAATTTTTTTTCTTCTAACTTTTTCCTTGTGCGTTGGTGCACCATCTAATAAGGAGAATTGATCACTCTTCTTTTGGAGAACCGCAATAACCACACGTTAGTTTATCTCTAATAGGAATGATGACTCCCATATTGATCTCCAACCAACTATATAATGTTCTCAGGGCTTTTTCTTCTGTCATCTGCACAATTATGCATTTATTGTCTAATTATTACTTCATATTTCAATTAAAACGCCAGAGTCGTCTTTTTGCGATAAGGGGGTAATGTCAGAGTTGATGAATCCCCCCCTGCTCCAACTTATTACACGAGTATTTCTCGTGCGAAATTTCACAAAGTATCACCATTTACTATAAGCTTTGGTCACTGCATGTTACAAATCATTAATTATTGCGTGAAAAATACCACAATACATCGACTTATATACCTTTATGTCACAAATGGTATGCATGGTTATATATTGATCTATTATAAGAATAGACCCAACACCATAGAAAAATGGCTCACAACATCGACCATGCTGCACTGAGGGGTTCCACGAATTCGCATTGCACCAAGCCCTCCTGCTTCGGTGCAATGCAGCTATTTTGCTCATGTTTTATATTTTGTAAAACATGTATGTATGCTGGACGTCTGGTGTATGTGATATACATTAAAGCTAATTCCCCACGATTTGTACACTTCTTGTAACCCGGAACATCTACATGGAAAATCTTCTAATAGATACAGAAAACATGCGCTACTAAACTGATGTCAGAGATCCCGAAAACCAGAGCTTATTCCCCTTCTAAAGAATCTCTATAAAACTGGTGGAGGATAAGGCTGCGCTTTTAAAAAGCAATCTACCGCGTATTCGATCCCAGGCTGACGGAAAGGATTACAAAATGCAAGGGAAAATTCCAGGCAAAATAACAGATTTGCTGGAAGCTTTCAATCTCAGAGAGCATGATTTCGATTGGAGTTTTACTACAGACAAGGGTGGCATTCGCCTGGTGCTGAGTTGGATAAAGTCAAACGTTTCTCTGTACAAATCACCTTCAAAAAGATTGCGAGATGGGACCAGATGGAACGCTTTTAATGAGAGGACTCAACACGAAAAACAGCATCAACACATCACGATGAGTGCGACATTGGATCCAGCAAACATTGTTAAAACATATTCACAAACTGTAAGTACCGGTACTCAAACGCCAGTACATTCTACAAGTGATGTCAGCACTAGCGTGTTCCCAGAAAACAGACATCGTTCAATCCAAGCTGTAAGGTCTTCAATAACTATTGCAGCCCTGGCAATTCAGATTTGTTTGCTACGGCAGTAGAATGCCGTAGCCAATTTGATGTGCTTCGGCAGTGACTACGGCATTTTTACGTGCTGTCAAAAAGTGTGGCTTAACTGGTATAGTGCGGGAAGCCACGATCGTGGCTCTATTGAAACGTGCGGGAAGCCACGATCGTGGCTTTCATGTTTGTCAAAAGTACACATGAACATGCACTCAATAAAATAATCACTTCCGCATTCTTCACGTGGATAAAACGTGGGTAAAATGTAAATAAACATATCACCTGGTATTTTTTTCCCTTTTGACCAATAAATGACGCGAGTAGGTGGAGCCAACTTGCAGCGCCACCTATAAAAAGCGCGGGAAAATAGCCGATGTAAACAAACATGGCTGCGGCGATTTCTTGCCCGGAGATCGGGAAGGCAAAATGTCGAGATATATTTTGCATTCTTCGTTGACACACCTCAGATGGCCGTATATCTTATCAATAAAATACACAGGTACATGTTTAAACATATGCCCATCCATTTTTATGCCGTTTTCTTCGTTTTTCGGATCTAAAATTTGCAACATGTGATGAGTTGAAAAGGGAACGGGACTACCCGCCCCCGAGACAACCCGCCCCTATGCTATTTTTGGGGCGGGTTGTCCCGATAAATGAGGGCGGGTTGTCCCGAAATTGTTAATAGTGATTATGTTCTTTTATGTTCTTTGATGATATATTATTAAAGATTTTGATCAACAAAACATGTGTTTATTCATTAATTATGTCAATGCGTGGACTGGGATAAAGAATGACACGATGTTTTGACAACTGAACGGCACTTAAGGTAAGTGGAGACTAATTAAAAGGGGTGCTTTCAAAACAAACATTTGATGCAAATGGTTCATTATCATAGTGTGTTATCACAACACTTAGTGATCGGGATTCATCTCACTGATGTTAACTGGAGATGAGTATACAAACAGCCTTTGAACGATGCCGACGGAACTGGGTATATTAACTCTTGAGTGTGGGACATCTTCATTCTCATTCTGCAAGTATGTTTCCTTGCATTCACTGCGTTTGTACAGAAAGACGGCATAAGTTATATTATATTACATGGTATTTATTGTTGTACATGTTGTTAAATCAAATAAAAATCTATAAAAAAAAAACCCAGTTTCGTTAAACAAACATCTCATAATCCCCTCACACCTCCTAATTAGCCACTGATTACCGCTAATTTATTTTTGGGGGCGGGTTGTCCGGGGCGGGTTGTCTCAGAGTGAAAGGGGGCGGGTTGTCTCGGGGGCGGGTAGTCACGGACCCGTTGAAAACAGTCTATTTTTAGAAGCTGACGGAAAACCATGCTTGCCGATCAATATTTTCATTAAACATGGATTTGTTTGTATTCTTTGTTCACAATTGTGCCTGATACAATTGACAATCAATTATAATTATAACTAATACGTATTTATTGCATGCAAATGCGATCGATTACACATTGATTACAGGTGAAAACATGGCATGAACCACGCAAGAATTAAAATCACGTGACACCGGCATTTTGACCTTCGACAGACTTTCGTCTGAAAATGCAGTCGATCCACAATCGTCATATTTAAGAGTTAAAATTGTATGAAATTAATAAAGTTATGTACCAAATTATTGGGGCAAAGCATGGATGAACACAATATATGCATTTACATGTAGTTTTTAACGGAGTTAGGCTTGGTAATCGCGTAGTGACCTCTGGTGAACTCTACGCAGGGGGGTCACAGTTGTCAAAATGGCTGTAAACAATCTCGTAAACAATAACAACTCCACGTTTTGCGATAGCGATTTCGAAAGTTCCGATGAATCAGATGATGAATTTAGTGACAGTTTTGAGGGGTTTTCTTCAAGCACTGATTCGCTGGATGAAAGCGATGACGAGTATTTATATGCCAGAACGTCAGAACTTTTTGATGAAAATAAATGGGTGAAAATTGACAATTTGCAGAATGACAAGGTGGATGACAAATTTTCATTTCTTCCCAAGTCTACGGGGAGTAAAGACATTCCAATAACATGTTCCAGTCCTGTTGATATTGTACTCCTCCTGTTTGGGCTTGAGTACTTGAAAAGTATAGTATCAGCTACAAATACCTATGGGGATCAGAAGGCTGTTCTGAAAGCAACAAAACCAAACTCTAGATTCAGAAAATGGTATCACACCACAATAGATGAGATAAAGGCATTTCTAGGTTTAATATTGAACATGGGCCTGATAAGAAAGAGCTCACTGAAGGATTATTGGTCCACAGATGAAACGCAACATACACCATGGTTTTCTCTTATTTTCACAAGGGATCGTTTCTTTCTTTTGTTATCAGTTTTCCATCTGCCTGAGATGGATGCTAGTGGAAAGATGAGGAAAATAAAGGGATTGGTTGAACATTTCAACAACCAATTCAGTAAATTCTACACCCCTGAACGTGAAATTTCCATTGACGAGAGTCTTATCGGGTTTCAAGGCAGAGCACCATGCATTCAATATATGCCAAATAAACACCATCATCGATTCGGGATAAAGTTGTGGAACATGTGCGAAAGTAAATCAGGCTACACTCTATGTTCAGAACCATATAGCGGTAAGCGTGATGATGATTCAGATCCCGATCCAGATTCTGAGCTCGGGACAACTTTCGGAGTCTGCAAACGTCTCATTTCCAAACTGGTGTGTAAGGGGTATCATCTGTTTGTGGACAACTTTTTTACCAGCATTCCCCTTGCCGAATACTTGTACCGTGCCAAGACCTACCTAATGGCTACGATGAGGAAGAACAGAAAGGGCCTTCCCCAATCAATAAAGGTGACACAACCAAAGGGTTCTATCGTAGCTGCACGGCAAGGGCCATTCCTTGCAGTGAATTTCCATGACAAGAAACCAGTGTTCTTGCTCTCAACTAAGGAGCGAGCATGTCCAGTTGACTATATATCCAACAGACTGAGAACACATGAAAATATTCCAGAACTGGTCACACAGTATAATAAGTATATGGGTGGTATTGACCTTGCAGATATGAGACTGTATATGTTCCTTGATGAACGAAAAACTCTAAAGTGGACAAAGAAAGTTTTCTTTTTCTTGTTTGGCCGCCTTCTGCTAAATGCTTTTATAATTTTCAATGATGCTGCACTGACAAGTCATGCCTATGTTTTTTTCAAAGAAAATAACTCAACTAAACTTCCAGACAGAAAACAATTCATTATCATGTGTATAAAGGGTCTGGTTGGTAACTTTCGCATGGAACGGAAAAGGGTAGGGCGGCCGCTGGTACTGTCGGAGTCTCGGCTTTTGAATACAGCAGACCATCTTAGCGCAACTAGGTTGCCGGTTGGGAAAAAACGTAACTGTGTTGTATGTACCAATTTGAAGGATGGCAAACGAGTGAGAACGGCATACCAATGTGGTAAATGTGATGTTGGCTTGTGTCCAGGCTCCTGTTGGAAGTCATACCATACAAAGTCTACAAGCATCCTGTTTCCATTTAGACTTCCTTTGTACTGTCATGTGAATGATATGTTCTTCATATTGAAACATTAGTAATATATACTTTGAATTATATATTATATTTAGAAAATTTAATATGAAAATGAAAAGTTACTTCCAGGCTCCTGTTGGAAGTCATACCATACAAAGTCTACAAGCATCCTGTTTCCATTTAGACTTCCTTTGTACTGTCATGTGAATGATATGTTCTTCATATTGAAACATTAGTAATATATACTTTGAATTATATATTATATTTAGAAAATTTAATATGAAAATGAAAAGTTACTTCTTGTGATAACAATGCCTTCTTTCGAGGCAATTTTTTTACAGTACGTTATAGTGTCAGATAGGATCAATTTTGTTAGTTATCTCATATATGATAGACATCATGTATTTATCGACATACAATGTACTTCCTCTCATGTATGGTACAACAAAATAGATGTTATAATGTCAAGAATAATTGCCAGTAAGCTATAACTATAGAATAATTTTGAAGCTATGGTTTTTATTGAAAATTCAGAAGTAATCATAATAATTCTGACACTTACGTAGTACCTAGAGTCCTAGACAAATGTGAAAGACTGGGTAGCTTTTGGGCAAACAATGAGTTGAGTGATAATATCCTAGGACAATTATTACAAGAAACATTCACAAATACAGTGGTTGGACAATTTTAAAGTTTCTGTTTTGTTTGACAATCGTTTTCTGAATTTCATATCAATAGTTTGAAGTTTTTATCATAAAATAATGGAAATATTTGTTATGAACAGCATTACCTGCTCATGTTGTGTAAGAATTAAGATGTCAGTAAAGAATTGTTCATATTTCATGTCTGCTGTTTTCATCACGTGGCTTCATGTATTGCATGAATATACTCTGGATATAACAGAAATGGTACATGTACACTCAATCAAATCCAGGTATAACAAGGAAGGGGAAATGAGACCTGCAAGGGGAAATGAGACCTGCAAGTGAATTCACAAACAAAAGTACAAATAATAGCACAATATTGACATCCATGTTTTGCACCAATATCTATACACTTTCAGAATTTATCTGATGGTATTTGTGGGGGTGGGACATGATCAATAGATCAACTGTAAAGAGTTAGAATGACTAGTTACAATAATAGTGCAATAATTGCAATTGCTACATTGTATGACACCATCAATGAAATTGGAATAATATTGGCCAGTGATACATATTCATATTAGACAAGCATTGAATGATTTACACTATAAAATATAGTTCTGATGTACATGCATATTCTGTTGAAGTAATTGTTTTGTATAGTTTCTCCACAACTGCTTAGTTGAATATGGTACCTTAGAACACCCGCAACGACCTAGACATGATAATAAGCAGTTATATGCTCAGAACCATAATGCTAGAAGTGATTACATTTTCAATCATTACAAACGTATTATATAATTATACATGTACAATGTATACATATATATTGCACCCTTCTAGCACAAAACTATACTCTAAACTTAGTTTTTGTAGAGTGTATTTGACAAATCAAATCTATATGTAAATCATTCACATATTCTACAATGTTGATTCAGTGCTTGTCCAATGTTTGATATATTGCATTGTTTCAGATGACCTTGACTAAACTATAAAAGCCACTAGCCCCCACCCCGGCTTCTTGCGACATTTTACATGTACAATTATTGTGCAACAATATTATTGTTAAAATGTTACTAAGCCTTATAAACCGCACTGCATACAAAGTATATTTCAGAAATTTCAGCTAGTTACAACAAATTTTAATTCAGGAACGGACAATATTCTATGTAAATATATTGTCAGTTTCAAATGGCATGAAAGGGGACTTTACTAAATACACCCACCAAAGTTTGTACCAGGTTCAAGATATTTTATCAAAATCATATTCTCTCAAGAAAGAGATTAGGCAGCTACTTCTATAATTAAGCTGACTTTTAAAAAATTAGTAAAATTGCTTATTTATGGAGAAAACATATATTTTTCAGCTTTTGACCTTCACACGACCTTGACAGGTTGTAACCTTTGACAATGGAAAAGTGTACTCTTTTAATTTTAGGCTCTATCCATACTAGTAGGCAATCACATATTGGTATCAAAAGTAAGCATATTACTTAGAGATATATGTACATGTAAATGGGTTATGAGAAATTTGACCATCAGTGGAAATTTCTAAAAAAAAAAAATATTTCCTGGATATCATCAATGCTCGATGACTCGATAACAGTCCATGATAATATCACAGCTAATGGACAATGTATGGAAATTTCAACAGAAATAGGCTATACATGAACATCCTGATGATGATATGTTATAATTCCTGGTCTTAAAAGTTGTATATTTTCTTTTTGTTGGTGTTTGAAGCTGTTTTTTCCTCCAAAGTAACAGATTTCCTACTATCCGATATCCATTTGACCTTCGTTTGACCTTCAAATGACCTTGAAGATTTTGGCAACCCCCAATCATAACTAGCCAAGTACCAATACTATACATTTATATATACCATTTGGGTATAATTATCATAAATGTTCATCTTTGTTTCTTTGAGTAAAATGGCAGCAAATTTCTTGTTAAAAGTAACCATTTTAGAAATAAATACCAATTTCCTGAGCATAGCTGCTGAAAATACTTAGCACTGTACCAGTTAATTGCTGTTTTGTCAAAATTTACATGACTAATCATAAAACGTTTCAAAGAAGATGTGTACTATTTATTTCTTCCTGGAATATATAAATTGTATATGTAATACCCACTAACAGTAACCAGAACCACGTTCAACCACGGCCGTGGGATTGAATGACTATTGAATGACAGAACCTGCCATGCCTCTTGGGGAATTTAAATTTCTTGAATGACGTTGCCTCACAATGAGTCAACTGCCAGGCTAATTCTGACCGAATTATGAAATTTGCCATACAGTATTCAAACAGTATAACTGTATTTGATATTTTGTCAAACAAAAAATATTTTAATTTTTAACTTAATTTGTAACAAACGCAATATGCAGCCGCGTGTGCATAGATGCAAATATAGCAAGAATCTAACACGGCCACAGCGCCGTTACCTTTGAGAATTAGAGTGGTCTCCCATTGATAACATCTGAGTGACTGATTGTTTGTGAAGACCCCGCCTTCCCCCAATTTGAAACGAATCGGCTCACTCGATTGGTTAAATTCAATTGTCTGTCATCGTGATCACTAGACTTCTGCACTAATTTTCAAGTCAGCAGCTGGTTGACCTATTTCCATCAATCAAACTCTGTTGTACTTCTATAACCACGTGCCCTTGTGTATATTTGTCGACGATGCGACACAGTCAATCAAGTGTAACCGACATCACCCATTCAAGTCTTTGACACATTGTGATCAATTCGCACGTGCGTACTACTTGTTTGCTACACGGGTGACTAGAATGTTGTGTATCGAGTGTAACTTTCTTGGAAAGCGCGGGGCACCTTCAAAGAAGCCGACATTGTCGATTATCCGGGATTGTTGGATTGACACAGGGCGGATAATATAACTTTGATTCAATTTCATTTTGAATTTGTCACTTACTTTGAGTTCCCGGTAGGTGTTGGCTATCCGCTCCTTGACTGTTTTAACAGTTATTACTTTTGTCATGCATGAATTTGACCATGGATAAGAGAAATTCAACTCCCGTTGTATTGTTTTAAAACTATTCAATTTCAATCAGTGTCAGTGTCGGGTCAGCAATCCGCTACGGCAGTGTACTGCCGTAGTCGGAGCCGTTTACTTCAGCAAATCGCTTCGGCATTGCCGAATGCCGTAGCCAAATGTGAGGGCTGCTATTGGCATACGGCCGAAGCGAAAAATAGGCATGTTTCCACTCCCCCGCCCGCCCCACCTCAAAACCCCCCGACGAAACTCACTTTATTTATTTTCCAAATCACGAAAAATAAAATACGATGTATTTACTATTTCCACGTGAATTAATACTACACTATTTATATTGTTATATATAGACCTCTCACATAAACAAGCATACTAAAATTGTCTCCTTATTTGGTTATTAAATCGACCCACTGACAATAAAATTCCGTGTTGTGACCGATATAGCAACAGATTGTAAACAAAAACAAACGCGCACGTGGTTTTCAGACACACTGTAAAATGAAGCTCCATGGCGGCATTAGGGTGATGAGTTTATGACCGCATTATTAATGTACGTCAACTAACGACATGCCCAAATATACCGGCAAAATAATGCTACACAATATTTACGCGAACACAATCGCAAAGAATACATCTGTCCCAAAACTTCCAACGGTGTCTGAAAAGAACGGACTGTAACAACCGGATGATATAGGCCTACGGTAATTTACCGAACGGAAGCCGGAGTGTATATTTACCGGAAGATCTAAAACAATTTTGCCAACATCCGGGAAATAGTGTCAACATGTCGTCCCAAACAAGTGCCAGCAGCGTGTTGGCACTTAAGTTTTTTAAATGCATACACATGGCGCAAGGCAGAAACAAAATGACAAAGGTTCCCCACTGCAACACCTTTTTTCAAGTCTATGAAAAGAATCACCCCAAAGGCCTTGACGCCCAATTATGTGGATAGTTATTCTACACTGTTGTAAATATTGAAACTAGTTGTTTTATTGAATATTAATGAACATATGTACAATTTGCACATGTAGATTAAATACAAGGCACTGAAATTCAGTACATACATTGTTAGCCTTCACAATAAGTTCATAAATGACATAATTATTAGAAAGATAGCACAAATATGATATTTGAATTTCCCCGCGAAAAAAAAAAGTGAAAAAAAAAAAATAAGTGAAAAGCCACCCCCCCGCCCCTGTTTTGTTTATGGATGGGAGTGGAAACACACCTATTTTTCGCTTTGGCCTAATGGTATCTCCATTAATGAAGAATGCATGTTCATCCCAATTCGTCAGTGAACTCTGTAAACAAGTCGACCTTTCCAGGCACACCTACTGGTACCCTGAAACCTCAGACAAAAGCGTTTGCATGTGTGAAATATGAGCATTGCGAAGATAGGAACAGCATCGTGACTAAACCCGTTAACATTTCTGGCTCACACAAATCTTCACTGACGAATACAACAAAAACTGATGTTTGGACAGTGCAATTAAATGGCACTGAGATAGAAGAAACGGTGAATTTGTCAAATGATGGACATGTGAGGAACCTAGACAAAATTGACCACATCACCAAACGGCACTTCCGCATGAGTGACTGTGCCCCGCTTCTCACAGTTGAATACAAGGACGGAACAACTGGCACCATAGATGGAAACAAAATACAACCGAAGCTCTACTACAAGTTATACCAGGAATGGAGAGCAATACATTTTGAAGATGAATAACCAGACACACACAACTGTTGAACACGTTGAACTCATTGTTATCACAAGTGACTATCACGATTTCTAATTATTATTTTCTTTTGCGATGCGAAACATTTTTTTTAGGTCAGGGAGTACTATTATAAGGTAAAATATATAGGGGTTTAATATTGAAATAATTTTGTATCAAAGAATTATCATAGTAATAGGTGTAGGTCGATAAAGTATTGTAGGATACAGTTTAAGGTCTGATTTTGATATATGTAAATATACATATATCACATAGTCATAAATGGAGGTTGTTATGTACACCTACATAAACGTTCAATAATTCAAATACAGGTTAACAGATACATATATCATAGAAGAACAGAATAGCTGACATTCATAAAGCCGCCGGAGTCGTCTTCTCGCAGTCAGATGGTGATGTCAGAGTGATGTTTAGTTCCTTAAATTTATTTAAGATCTAATTGCAACTTGATTTATTGAAATTTTAAAATACGTATATTTTTGGCCGCCTTCACACGCAGTGGAAATAATCCGATCGCCGATCAATGGCACAGAGCGCTATTCGTAACCTAGAACCGTGAAATCAATTACATAATATACCGACTCATGTTAGCATATGGCTGAATGTATGATAATACAAATTGTATAGACTATACAGTAACACGTTAATGACTTGTATGCATGGGGTCGTGTTACGTACCTTTATCCGCACAAATGCCAATAATGTCACGTAACATAACTCTCAGATCGGAATTATGAAATAATAATCTGCCAGCGGTGGACTTCACACGACATTAAATGTCTGACCCTTTTGTCAGCGTTGATTAATATGATGCAACTATATCACCATAAATTATCGCAGCGAATGTAACATATGTCCGATTGTATATAGAGTTTGAGACCTACCAGGGCACTTCTGGATATTCCGTCCTCGACACAACTCGCTATTATCCGACAGGCTTGGTTTTTCCGCTGTTTGGAAATATACATTTTATTTTGGATGTTCCATATGCTCTGGTTAATGCCATTCAGGCAAGTTTCCCTACAGCTGGTCACACGTTGTGCACTTTGCATTTAATGAAAAACGCCAGACATAAATTAGGGAAAAACAGAAAATGACAAGACAGTTAACAAAATAAAAAATACTAATTTTTGCAGAGACAAAGGACTGCTGACGATAGGTGACAGAGATATGTATGACAAAATAGTGACTGATTTTCTACATCTTTACAGGACTAACACATATTTGACAAAGACGTTATTTCCAAAATTGAAAGTGTTTCTTCCCCGACAAAGTCACCATTCTGTTATTCCTCGCCTGTGGAAAGTTTTAAAATTGCCTGATTTGATGGACTGACTGTATGACAAAGTACAGGATCAACATCGCAAAGTTAGAAGTGAGCTATATGGTGCTGGTAATTACGCACTTCTGAGAAATTAAAAAAGCTACACGTTCGACATGAGACATGGATGGGTATGACGGTTGACCAACATGACCGAGACTAAGACGATTGATGACATTCAATCTGGATATGACGACAATGCAAACCTCGACCGATGGAAGTCTGACGATTCCAAAGACAGCAACTATTGCAAAAAGCCAGGTCAGATGAAATGTGTCAAAACATGCAGGACAAAAACCATTAAATGACAGCGACTGGAGTAATTAAATCTTACTCAATTTCAATCTGTTTTACTCCATTTCCACCAATTTTACTATTTCAACAATTAAAGTTAAACATTTTCAATCATCAATTTTACTCAATTTCAAATGATATGAAAAGCTCTTTATTCTGTCATATCAGAGATTTTTTTCAATTTTCTTTTATTACCGTAAATTCAGCCATTTTCCAAATCAAATAGGATATAAAAATTAAATAACAATATGAACCGCTCTTTATTTCTGCCATATCAGGCAGTGCAAATGTGGGTAAATGCATCGAGATAGCTGATCTCGAGTGCAAAATAAGTGTCAAAAACGCATAGTACTATAAACATGATAATTATGTGCATGATACACATATACTAATACATGTCGTCCTGTCTAGCATCATCCGACAATAGACAAATACTAGTTTTGTCTCCTGGCAAAAAATAACTTTAAGTCCACTTGGTCCCAAGCCCAGATAAAGGACGAGGGGAGTTTAAACAGGTCGATAATGATAGTTATTATCAGTCTCTGCGAACCGAGCAATTAAATTATCACTGATGCACCGAGCAGTATCTGTAAATGACGAAATACCAAGCTGAAGTTTTCGCGATCGGCGCACTTATATCTAGTTTTATGGTCATCAAAACTAAAATAAAATCATGTCATGTTGCATTATTATGGTTTATTTCTTCATTATACCCGATTATACACCACAAAACATGCTTTAAGTGTCATTTTCCACCTCAGCTTGATTCTGCTTGGTATTTCGACGCACCCTAGTCTTCACTCAAAACAAGCTAGCAGCTTTTTCAACAATGTGGGTTGCGACAATCAAAAGGCAATGTTCCGAGGACAGACAGCGACTGGATGCTACTAGAGTGTTAGCAGTGAAAGAATGGTATTTTTAATATTAAATGGGGACTGTACATTAAATCCAGCAAACGTTAAATGGTAAGTATAAAGAAAATGAAATTTTGACTCCAGTCATAAATACATTTTCATTATAGTTTTTTTGCATCATTCACAGAGCACACAAATGTATTTTGCACTAATCCATGGCTCAAATTCACTCATTTGTTGCGTATATCCTGTAACGGCTTCCAACATTAGTTAATACTTTTACTGTTATTACCACATTCTACTTGGGACTACTACCAGTGAATATTAAATATATGAACATATCCAAGTCTTCAATCACTGATAATCTAAGATACGGTACCATATTGAGCTAAAATTCCCCATCACAGAAGCTTCCCTGTGATATTTGGTTAGAGAAACTGAGGCTGTCTGACTTTTTAGCTTGGACAACAATCCTGATACTTCTCACAGAACAACATGATGATACACAGACTCCCCGAAAACATCAAGTGTTCTGGTTCATGCTATTCAATCAATAGGATCCGCCTTAAAATGGAAGATCGAAATGGACTCCGATACTACAAAACTAACTCTTGTTTAGGATAGTCAACAGAAAGTTAAATCCACTAAAACACAAAAGCGTGACCATGGCAGAGCTCAGAAATGGAGAACAAGGAACATTATCTGACAGTTCAGCGAGTACAGACATTTTTCAGAACAGAAATACAGTAATGCCCTAAGTAATCGACTACTTAAACACAGCAGAGAGCTTTCCGATGAATGGCAACAAGCCATATTTCCAACTAAATCCTGAAAAGTTACCCATAATTCTGCTGTGTTTAAGGAGTCGATTACTTAGGGCATTACTGTATTTCTTCATATCGCCACATCCGGGATTGCACACAAGAACGAGCTCAGTGCAAGCAGTTCTTAATACTACAAGTATGCTACAAAATATGGGTACAGCTCCTCAAACACATCTCCAAATGGCTCAAACATACAATCATCATGAGTTCATCAAACTTATCAATGCTCAATCACTTTTCCCCATTCAATGGAAACTCCAACAACGTGACACTTTTCTTAAAAAAGTTTGATGAGATATCGAACCTGCTCCACTTGACAGATAACAAATTGCTGATCCTTCCCATCCTCTTTCACGGAACGGCCAAAGACTGGTATAGGTCTTTGTCACAGGATATCCAACAAGATTATGTGCAACTTAGGCAAGACCTTGTTGAGCACTTTAAAGTGTGCCAAACACTTAAGCATATGGAGCCCCACATGAAGATCGCCCTGTCGGCGATTATATAGTTACTGTAAGGTCAAAAGCCACAGCTCTGGGCTTTCCTGGGCAAACTATTGCCTCAATTATTTCTAATCTGAATGAAAAATAAGTGGTTATTCAGAAAGATCCGAAAACTCTTGATGAACTGACACGAGTCTCATCCCTTGCGGAACTCTCTTTTAAAACTAGCAAGCCATCAACTGAGACCTCGATTCATGGTCATACCTCCAATTCCGAATGTTTGTGCACATGACTCACAACACAATAACAACATACCAAATCAAACACATCAACAATACCCTACACAACAAACATGCACATTCAGCTACAAATAAAAGCCAAACAAATGTCAAAGACACTCAGTCTACATTTTTTTTTATCTCTCTCCAAACTGTTAGCTCTATATTTAAACACCAAACTCATTCAAAACTCAGTTTCTGAATCTATTTCACAGCTGCCAGGTTCAAAACACCAACACGTAACAAATACCAGATTGGAAACAACTTGTTGATATCTCACTCGTTCCCAATATTTTTAATCTGCCTACTCAGGCTAAGTACTTTGCTTATATGATCCAAATCGCATATATCCAATCGACGTATCTAAGTTCATTTCATTTCATCATGTCATCTTTCAACAAATGTTCAAGGCTCCATGCCATATTTATTTCAAATAGGTGTCTATCGTCAACACCATCATAGGATTTTTCTCAGGGATTCTAATTCCTATTAAATCCAAACACTATTTGGTTATTGCTAAAATCAATACAAGTTATGTAACTAAACGACAACTTAAATATTTGAAGTTAAATATATTTTAATTACAATTTAAAATTTCAATTCAATTTCGCTTCTACAGCTAATATATTCCATATTCAATTAAACATCGGTATTATTCAATAGTCTAATTTTCGATAATACTTGGTATGTTTCACCTAGTGGTATTCATACACACTTTCATAAGTCACTGATCCAATTCTTCTATCTTTTCTTATCTGTGTGTTATCTGCTAACTCACTTTAATAAGGAGACTTGATCACTCTTCGTTAGAGGCCTTGCTTACATTTGGACATGAACTTTCATCATATCAGTCAATCAGTTATTCATAAAATCAACAGACACCACAATAGTTAATGCCTACGCTGCCATAAAAGACAACCACCTACAGTAATGCTCTAATTAATCGACTTCTTAACCACAGCAGAATTATGGGTAACTTTTCAGGATTTAGTCGGAAATATGGCTTGTTGCCATTCATCGGAAAGCTCTCGGCGAGAGCTTTCCAATCAATGGCAACAAGCCATATTTCCGACTAAATCCTGAAAAGTTACCCATAATTCTGCTGTGGTTAAGAAGTCGATTAATTAGAGCATTACTGTAGCTAGAGAAAACAATTTTGACAGAATTAACAGATCACTAGCGGATGTGCTGTTATCGGAGGACGCTATAAGTGAGTTAGTAGTTGACCATCTGACGATAACACTCACTATACAAATTTCTTTAGAAGAGTTCAATTTTGGGATTGTGTCGCTGGTTCAAGGTAAGCTGTCACCATCCATTATACAACTGTCAGATTTGCAACTCACAATTAGAAATATATCTGCATTGCTCGAAAATAAAAACTCGCCTTTCAAAATTTTCAACCTGAATTTGGCTCAAAGGTATTTTGCCTTAGACTTTTCGCTCCAAAGGCACAATGCAGATATTTACATCAGCATTAAAATTCCTATGTCAACTTTGGATTTTCCGATTAACTTATAGAAAATCCGAAGTTTTGAGGTGCCTGTTAATGCTTCCTCTAACCATGGCAGTCAAGTCATGTACATGTACAAAAGTCTAGAAACATTTTGTGGAAATGCAAAGCAACAGGTGCTCTGTTGTAGAGTTGGTAAAATATGGACAGGACCGTTCTAGTGATGAAAGAAAAAGAGGTGCATCAACAGGTCTGAAAGAACTTATACAGAAGGAACAAGAAGGTCAGCCAAAGCCAATTGTAAAGCGGTTCAGGAAAGACAAGAGTGCTGAGGAAAAAGAGAATGAACTGCCCAAAAAGTTAAATAAAGAGACAATACAAAGGATGAGCTTGTTGGCCGGGTTTGAGGACCTACAGTAATGCCCTAAATAATCAACTCCTTAACCACAGCAGAATTATGGGTAATTTTTCAGTATTTAGTCGGAAATATGGCTTGTTGCCATTCATCAGAAAGCTCTCACTGAAAAATTACCCATAATTATGCTGTGGTTAAGGAGTCTATTATTTAGGACATTACTGTAATTAATGATGGTGAGGAAACTACAACTGTAGCCGAGCCAGCAAATCAGCCTCCTGAAACAGCCAACTCTGATATATTGAAAGAGAGTAATAACATTATTAATGGCTCTGTGGAATATTTAGAACCTTCGCAGCCATTACAAACTGATTGATCAGCTCGAAGCCACATTTTGCTGACAGAAATTGTGATCTTCAAACCATGGAAGCTCAACTTAGTGCAATGGGTGGTGAACTGGATCTAATGCAAAATCTGCTCCAAAAAACGACTGAAGAAGTCAGGTCAGCATCAACAACTGTGGAAATACAACAAGAGATTGTTTTGCTGGAACAATTAAAACAGAGAGGTGAGAATCATCATTGTATACACATGAAAATACACATAAAATGTCCAGCTGAAATGTCTGGATGCTATGATTATAAACCAAACTAACTTCATGCTCATCCTTATATTTTTGGGAGTTACAAGTTATTACTAATATATATGTAAATATCTGAGGTAGCTAGGTTGATTATATAATTATAAATTATAATTTATGTTCATGATGAACTGAAAGAGTCTAATGATCCTGCTATAAATAGATAAGCTAATTCTCAAGGAATCTCATTCGTCGATCACTGGATCCAACTCTAGTTGGGGGTTACAGGATTCAACTGGTGTAATGTTGTTCTATTCTCATCCAAAGGACCATCTTCTGTTACAAAAATATATCATGTGAATTATGGGGATCTGTTGTTGGCCCCTGAAGTGTTTGAGAAAAGACTACCAAGGAGACTTACAGTAATGCCCTAAATAATCAACTCCTTAACCACAGCAGAATTATGGGTAATTTTTCAGGGTTTAATCAGAAATATGGCGTGTTGCCATTGAGAGCTTTCCGATGAATGGCAACAAGCCATATTTCTGACTAAATCATGAAAAATTACCCATAATTCTGCTGTTGTTAAGGGGTCAATTATTTAGGGCATTGATGTATGGCTTACATTCCAGCCCTGTTCAGATAATGCCTGTCACTGTTGCAAATTCCATAGCAACAATGTTTCTTATAAACCAAATTTAACGAGAGGCCGATCACGATCGGCAGATGTTTAACCCATACCTTGGCGATAGTGATCAGCTATTTTCAGTTCTGACACGAAAATCCATAAGCCATAACTCTGTTTAAAATATAAAAAAATGGATCAAACCCAAATTCGAAATCTATCTGTATTTTGGGCTGAGAAATTAACATACAAAATTTAAATACATCTCAATAAAATGAGATATATCAGATGAAAGGTATTTCTGCTAAGTATAAGGAATGTTGAGAATTAAGGGTTCATTTTAACCACAAAAATCCATACAAGTGAAAGGGATATAATAGGAGAATGATTACATGAAAAATATACAAAAGCATAACATTGATGACAAGGGTTAACAATTTTAACTCAATAAAATTAGGTACAGGTATGTCACTGGAACACTGCATTGTTATCCTAAACCAGAGAGCTGTATGGAAATACAATAAATAACAGTTACTGCTGAGAAGATTTTACACCTTGTGTAAAGGTGTCCAATTACACCTTCCACTGTGACAATATGATGGCTAAAAATAACTCTAATTTCCAATAATACAAGTTAATCTATTCTCTCTCTCAGTGCTAACTGATATCACAGGGGTTAGCTGCTATGGTTCCACATGATAAGCATAAAAATATCGAATCTGTTCAATCCTTAGTTAAAAAGGGCCATAACTCTGGTATAAAAAACAGGATCTAACCCATATTCAAACTTGATCTGTATTTTGAGTTGAGAAACTCCCATACCAAATTTGGTTCCTATCAGACGATAACTGGTTGAGCTATCGAAGCATGGATGAATTCTATATCAAAGGGCCATAACTCCATTAAAAATAATCTGATCAAACCCATATTCGAACTCGAATTGTATTTTAGATAGAGAAATTCACATACCAAATTTGGTTCCGATCAGATAATTTTTTTTTGAGTTATGGCAGCATGCATGAATTCTAAGTCGAAAAAGGGCCATAACTCCATTGAAAAATATCGGATCAAACCCATATTCGAACTCGATCTGTATTTTGGTCCGAGAAACTTGCATACCAAATTTGATTCTAATCAAATAAAAAAAATTTGAGTTATGGTAGCATGCATGAATTCTAAGTTGAAAAAGGGCCATAACTCCGTGAAAAAAACTCGTATCGAACCCAAATTCGAACTCGATCTGTATTTTGGGCTGAGAAACCCATATACAAAATTTGGTTTCGATCGGATAAAAAATGTTTGAGTTATCGCATTACTCGTAAAGTGTCTACGGACAGACAGACGGACAGACAGACGGACAGACAGACAGACCAACGACGAGTGGTCAATCCGGGCAACGACACTATGTTTACCATACTATGGTATGGGTAAACATAAAAATCAACGGGTGTCATTAGCGTGAAATATCATGAAAGTTCAATACAATTAGCCAATAATTTCACAAAGATGTGTGTGTGGAATGTAACAAAAGATTGCCCAACTTCCAGTAAGCGACTGCGAATCCTGTGACTGTTAGATTAGGTACGCAGTGCTATTTAAGCAGCCATCAATGATCCAGATGCATGTGTCGTCCACAGACAGTTCAAGGGAGCTAATGCAGTCTGGTTGTTACTAGCAGACACTCTATACACCTGGATCTCTATGAGGGGAGCTAACCCAGTCTGTTTGTTACTAGCAGACACTCTATACACCTGGATCTCTATGAGGGGAGCTAACCCAGTCTGGTTGTTACTAGCAGACACTCTATACATCTGGATCTCTGAGGGGAGGTAACCCAGTATTGTTGCTACTAGCAGACACTCTATATACCGGTAGAGTTATTCCTCTTACGTGCCACCATCTTTAGTGGCAAGCTCGTCTGTATTTATATTTCTATAGTCTGCTTTGCGTGACGTACCTGTTCACAGTGCGTGCCTCCAACTCTCTGCCATTTTGGAGTACAAACAAATCCAATGTTTACATTATCGATCACGAGTAAAAGCGAGTAAACATGGACAAAGACACATCGAAAAATAAAGACGCTGAAGTACGGCGATAAACTAGAACCTGTTGCGAAAGACCGCTATTATGACAAGTTGAAAATAATCGAGAATTTCGATCCATATGACAATATTTCGTCAAAAAACTGAAGTGTTGGCTACGAAAATGACTTTGAAAATTTGCCGAAATTATGCTACCCTGATATTGTCAACTATCTTGTGTTGTCAACTAGCTTTTACACACTCCAAGAAATGGGAGCATGGAAAAGTCTTGAAGCATACGCCCAGTTTGTGTGTGGATCGGTTGGAGATCTAAAATTTGAGTGTTCGGAGCAAAACGACTTGTCACTTGCAAGGTAAGACAATATTTTTTTTCTAAACTAAAAATGGTAATAGTATTAGTATACCTACCGTTACGTAAATTCACAGTAAATTGAGTAGGTCTAATAAACACAATATTGTATTGATTTTTATGATGATTGATTGGGGCCTAATAATATTTATCTGACAATGTAGTAATAAATAAATAATAATTAACATAAATATCAGATCAATTATGGTGTCAAAATGTGGTGTGGTAATTGTGGGGTACTATTTACTAGTACAGGTTTGACTATTACGAAAGTACATGTACCGTACGAAACATGTGAAAATGATATATAATAATAAATACATCAGAATAAATAATGTACTACTTTTTGGTGCCAAATAAAATCTGATGACCGAATAAATTGCTGACTTGCATTTTCCCTAAATTATTAATAGTGGTGGTATGAATGATGTTGGTCAACAGTTTCTTCCAAAATGAACAAATGTGCCTGCATGTTTCCCGGTATTTGGCACCCTCGAGTAATATTATATAAATGTAATGAAAAATATTTAACAAAACTATACTTGATTGTTTTCAGGTGATGCATTCCCAAAAGATGTCTGAGAAACATCTCCAACCATGGATTATTGCAGAGGAAGATGGTAAAGTGTTGACTGCACACTGCACTTGCATGGCAGGATTAGCTGAGGCTTGTAAACATGTAGGCGCGCTTCTGTTCAAAGTGGATACAGCTGTACGTATAAGAGAAAGTAAGACTGTTACCCAAGAAAAGGCATATTGGTTACTTCCTGCAAGTAAAAGTGGAGTCAGCTATTCCTGTGTGAGTGACATTGACTTCACATCTGCGAAGACCAAGAAGAAGCAGCTTGACAGAAAAATATAACAGCTGCAGTCACCGGTGTCTTCTGAGTCATCACCTCTGCAAGCTGCCATTAGAAAGCGATCTAATGCATCTGTTCCTACAGAAAATAAACTACAGTGTTTTTTTTCTGATATAAGCATGTGTGACACGCGTCCTGCTATCTTATCATTGATAGCACCATTTTCTGACAAGTATGTACCAAAAGCTTTGCACAGGAATTTCCACCTCTGCTAACAGAACTGTATAAGGAAGAGTGTGAGGAAATGGACTATGTCATACTGTTAGAACATTGTAAAGACATTGTTGTGAGTGTGACCCCTTGTCAAATAAAGACTGTTGAGGAAGCAACTCGAGCTCAGAGTGACAGTAAAACATGGTTCCGATTCAGATCTGGTCGTGTAACTGCATCAAAACTGAAGTCTGTGTGTCGAACAAAGCCAGAGAAACCATCGCAGAGTTTAATAAAATCCCTATGTTAGGCCAAAAAAAAGAAGATTTTTGATTCTCAGGCATAGCCGCGTCTGGAAAAAAGGCCCGCGTTGAACCATTTTATTACGATTTTCGACCGATGCTGTCAAATGATAACACGAAAAAAAGAAAAACGGAAATTAGATATGTTTCAAACATCAAATATGATAGACATACAATGGTGTATGTGTTGGGATTCAAAAACAGACACTAGGCAACGATAACTACCACGTATATCGTCACCACAAGCTGCCCAAAGCCCAAGGTTATTAAGTCAAATGGTTGGTTGGTATAAATACTTTGAAAAGATGGAGTTAATCGGCTCTTACAACAATGTAAACAGAGAAAATGGAGATGTGAAACTGACACAACTAGCGGATTTGCCAATATGACTTATCCAGATATTGTGAACTACCTGGTGAATTCTGTGAGCACCTACACATTGGAGGAAATGAAAAGCTACAAGACATTAAATTCCCATAATTATTTCACCAGCTGGGTATCTGACATGAAACATTTACCTGCAAACAGTGGAAATCGGATTCTTGTTATAGCAAAGGTGGGTGTGCTACTTTCATTTTGCAAAAGAAATTTCTGTGATTTAATAATGACAAATGTCCTTACAATTAGTAACTTTATTTTAAATAAGTTCTGAATTTGGGACATGGGCAGATATTCAGGTACTTGCAATATAACTTAAATAAGTACATGTATGTAAGTACATATTACATGTGATATGTCTATTGCAAATACATGTAGACAGGTATGGTGTATAAGAGGAGCTTTCTAACAAACATAACAGCATTTCAAGATTAAAGATTCAATAGAGTTTATTAAATACTAAATTTCATAATAATAATATTATGTACAAACAGGACCTTGCAAAAGTTCAGCAGCTTATCAAGGCAGGGCCGTATATCATTTACTTTCCATACAACAAAAGAAAAGGCTAACAAAAAGAGAAAGTGCAAAACAAAAGATATAATAAAAAAAAGTTCTGGTCATTTGTGACTTAATATTATGATTATAATATAGCTATATCAAATATGTTTATTCGCAGGTCAAGCATTCTCAGAGGATGAACAAACCACCTTGTTCCCCATCGGTGATCGCTGAGAAGAATGGAACTGTGCTTGTTGCTCATTGTACATGCATCGCTGGGCTGGGCGAAAGTTGTAGTCATGTTGGTGCAGTACTCTTTGCTATGAAAGCCACTGCTAATTTATATAGGACAAGGATTGTAACCCAGGAGAAGGCATACTGGCTTATTCCGAATGGTGAAAAAAGGTTGATTTTTACATGGTTAAGGACATAAATTTTGTATCATAAAAATCAAAGATAAGAAAGATTGACAGCATTGAAGTTTCGAACGCAACAGTTACAATTCTACCCCAAAGCGCTCGTCTACCCCACTCCCTAAAGTTGCTGCACCATCTGATGAGGAACTTAGTAATTTCTTCACAAAACTTCACAATTTTGGAACAAAACCACTTATGTTATCACCAGCGCACATGACTATATCGTTGATAACCCAACTAGTATAGCAGGAAATCAGTCATCGAATGGAGCTGGACATCCAGCAACTCTGATATACGGTCCACCAAGGGACCCGGATGAAATATACAAGTTTCAAGATATATACATGACATTGAACGGAAAAGATTTATGGACTGTGCACATGACATCAGACGGAAAAGATTTATGGACTGTGCAATATTACGATTTGGAGCGTCATGTAGTGGCAGCCAGCTGTATTCCCCGTTGTATTCAGGAGGAACTAATAGAACACTAAACAATTCCAGACTACTGCAATCTTAATCCACTTTGGCAGAGAATTACAAAAAAAAAGGCAGCAGTAACTGGATTGTAACCATTTCCTGAATCATAGAGAAATTGCAGGAGCAATTTCAACCTGAAGAAGAAAGTACTGTGGTATTGTTAATTTCGGAGTTCACGAATGTAATGTCAGAGTGCTCATTTTTTGACAATTATTTCATTGTTTATCTATATTGGTTTGACTTTATCATACATGTGACAGTTCTTTCTATGGTATTCGTGTTAGGTTCGTTTCTTTGTTAGATTAGGCTCTCACAATTCCAACCTTTTCTTTGTATTATTCAGCTGGCTTTTAATGTGCAACTTGTCAATTCTTGCCCAAGCGGATGCTCATTAATTACGATTCAACGCACGTATTCTAATCTTTACTTTTAATAATTACTTATTTGTCAAACTGTTGATGCCACTCTGGTGAGCAGATATTTTATAATACAAATCTGTTAATCGAATCCTGCAATGTTAATTCACACCTGTACATGCTTTGTATACAAGAATTTGTAAAGCTGTGTTATGTTACTTTATGTTCGAGAACTCTGCCGTTCAGTCACTTCCATGTCTTACAACCATGTCTTACAACCATGTCTTACATACCGGAATGTCTGTATGTTTCTATTGTAAAAATAAATGCTAATTCCCCAGAATGACTCCACGGTCTCACAGTACCAAAATCAGCTCTACCAAACTATTTAACTTTTCATCTAAATTCTAATATGTCATAAATTAACATGTTTGGAATAGTCCGTCTTTTGATGACGTCACGGAAATGTGTGATCCGCCATTTTGGAGTACACAAACAAGGCGAAAGACACAATACAATTCATTGTTTCGCTACATTAATTTTTCACAATGGTTAACTTCTGCGCTGTTATTGGATGCTTGAATCAAGCCGATCAGAACAAAGAGAAGTCGTTCTACCGTCTTCCATTAACAGTTGTCAATGAGGGTAACGAAATTATTCAGATTTCAGAAGATAGACGACGAAAATGGCTTGAAAATATTCGGCGAAGCGACATCAAACCATCAAATCTTCAATAAACTCGGGTATGCTAGGATCACTTTATTTCCGGGAAACCTGCTAATCGAAGAATGATGAACAATCCAGATTGGGCTCCGACTATAAAACTGGGGCACACAGAAAGTGTGAAGTCGCCATGTCCTGTCAGACATAAGAGATTGGTTGAGAGGAAAGAAAAAAAGTTGAAGGTAGAAGCAACCACAACTCTTCAGTCTCTCCAAACAGACACATGTACTTCTGCTCAATCTGCTGAATGTTTACAAGCTGAACTTGAAGGTAAAGAAATTCAAACAGAATTGAAAATGAAAACAGTGAATGCCCTGGAGAAGGAGATGCTTAACTTGACAATTGAAAACATGCACCTGAAATAAACAATCAGTGTTATGGAATTGACACTTGAAGGATTTGAAGGGGAAAATGAAAAGGTATTATATCTGACTGGACTGCCAACATCTGGTTCTAATGAGTTTATTCGACTACATCTCACCATTCATGACCGACATACGAAGAACTTCCATCACCAAATTTCAGCAGTTCATATTGGTGATAATGAAGCTACGATTGAACCTGCCAAACCAATATTTAGCCTACAAATTTTCTGTTAGCGCGTCAACTGTGTCAAATTGTTTTCTGAATGTCCTTGTCATTCGGTATTTATATTTTAAAACTGATGTTTAATTAGATTTGTTTTTGTTTATGTTGTTGTAAGTGGAGGTCTGAAACCATGAATTACATCTTATATTATAGTATATTATAAATTTATATTATCATCAAGTACCAAGCACCATGTGTATGGTAATACCATAATACAACCCTGGAGTAAAACTAACTCTACTCAATGATGTAATTAACTCATTTAGAATTTCATAGTGTACTATCGTAATCAGCACATAACCATTTGAAGAACCTAAGATGCTAAGATGCATTATTAGAGTTACTCCCCATTATACAATAAACTGGTGCTCATTATTATTCTCATATTATTTTATTGTTATATTTTCTTCTTCTATTTATAAATTTAATGTTCCGACAATGAGCTTTTGTTATCAAATAATATCTTGAATCTATTGAATCTTTAAGTATTATTTTCCGACTCAAATGCAAATGGGCACGCTAAAGATTGATTTGATGGTGTGACTTCGTTGTGTGGTCAAATGTTGACATAGTCACTACATGTGTGCGATTTGATAAATGTCTGTGGGATGATTTATCAGCAAAGTTGTTAGTTTCACCATGAATATTTGTGTGCCGAGGATTTTGAGATGAGAATTCCGAGAAATCTGCCTCCATTAAAATTGCTTTAATATATGACATGTGTCTATGTTACAGTAAAAACATATAATCAGGTATTATGTATGAAACTGAAAAGTGGACAATTACTATTGCAGTAGAGGGCTAACACAAATTTGCGACAAAAAAATCACTTCGTAACTCACAAAAGGAATCCCAATACACAAGATTTCTTAATACTAAAATATCATATTTCTTTTTGACAAACCACTGTATTTTACAATGTAAAATGAATATGTATGTAATAATGTATCAAATAAATTATCATTTATTATGAAATTATCATATCATTCATACATTCTTAAAATTGAGTAGCACAACAGGTGGCAATGTTTGTCCAAAACTTCAGCACCTCTGCAATGGAATTAATTATTTTTAGAACAGCTGATCAGTGCATACAAACCATATTATCTACTCTCCCTAATAGACCACAAATTCAGCACTATGTGTAATGTACATATCATTTCTTGAAACTTGATCTTCTAGACAAACTTGAATATGATGCTGAAATTATACAAAACATATAAAATGTTACTCAACTTCATATAATGGTCCTTAGCGCCCATGGTGATCAACTATATTCTAATCATCCAGATTTGGTAAGTAACTCGAACTGCCCAGTAGATCCACAACTGTTCACTTATCTTCCCATAAAAAATGTAAAGATTAATTACTATTGGATACAAACTCATGTGAATAGTGAGATTTTGTTTCTATGGACCAATGGAAAGCTTAATTGTGAGATTAGTAGTTAAGGTGATAATGGCAGCCCCAAGCCATGTGACCACATTGAGTGGCCCTGCTAATGAGCTTTGACTCTTGGCAGTTGGTGTGAGTGTCATTGGTACCTCATTGTTTCAGATCAATAAGTCTTAATGCACTTATTAAGTATTCTAAAGATAAGATATATGGCTTTAATCCATTCCTAAATCTCTGGGTGACAATGGTTATTAATTATAATGACCCAATGGTTATTAGTTATAATGACCCCTTTAGGGACCATCGCGAAATGCAAAAACCGATACCGACCGATAGCCGATGTACATCGGTTAAATCATCGGTCGACCGATGCGACTGACGTGATAAACGACCGATGGTTCGACCGATGGCGTACATCATTTGACCGATGGCGATGTTCAAAATAACCGATGGTTGACCGATGGACTTAAATTACGACGTCATAACGTCATGTTTGTAAGCCAGTGCTATGACTATCGCTCTTCGCATCCAGATAAACGTACAGGTAATAATCCGTCACCAGCTACCAGCATTCGAATGCATGTGTCCACGAAGGAAACGGAGCATCTAGACGGGAGATAACTCGCGCCTACGATGATTTTGTGTTTGGGACGACTTGTCTCATGTGGACGGTCATATAATAATTCTTGGTTGGGATTTGTATGGGATATTTTATTCGTATTTATAAAAAAAATCATATTGAATTCTATCTTGACTTTCATTATCACTTCAATTAATCCTTGTGTGCGGGAATACAAGGACTTCATTGGCGAGACGGCGCACGTGCTTGGAAAAATGTTTTGTAAACACAATCATAACTGTCCGCTAAATACAGTGTTCTTATGACAAAACATTGTATAAACACAATTAATTGTCCTCTAAATTAGTCTTAAAGTGATTTGAAACACTCCGACAGGGTGATAAAATAGAAATGGAGAATAATCTAGCTCAAAGCAGTAATTTTTATCCAAATTGACAACAAAAGCCGTCATTCTTATCTATTAAATAAATACAGTGACGCTCGATAGTGAAATAAATTTATCTCAGATAGAATTAAACTGTTGTGTCCCGAACGGCAAGTACACTGCGATCGAACGGCATGTACACTAGATTTCTGGTTTGTATCGTCTTTTTTTTCGAGTTTAAAACAAGTAGTTTATGGTAGAAATATACGAAGGTTAGTATTTTTAATTAAAGGAAATTTAAATTCGTACATAACATCGGCTTTGTGGTCATTATGAAGAATCACATTTATATTTAACCCCACTGTTTCAACGATCTAACGATTTTAGTGGGACTTTGTTGTCAAAAATAAAAATACTGATGCATCGTTCCCGCATGCATGCCATCACGTCGACATATAAACCTGTCAATAATCCCAGATTATTTAGTGAGAGTTTATTCTCTGCTTTAATTGGTTGGCTGTGGGAGGAGCTTACCGATATTTTGTTCTAATGTGGTATACTTTGACACCATAACCGAGAATTAGTCAATTAAATTATTCCCATGTTTTATTCGAGTGGCTATTAATATATGGACAAATGAGCATATTAAATACAACTGTTATATTCTCAATCCACATGTGGCATATTCATTGCCCAGTGAAAATTAACTATACGAGCGCCCGAAACTGGAAATGTGCGACATTTTACGATGTCAGCAATTTATCTGATCTTCGATTTTGAAGACGCGCACAACCCCCCCCCCCTTTCATTATCACTTCAATTAATCCTTGTGTGCGGGAATACAAGGACTTCATTGGCGAGACGGCGCACGTGCTTGGAAAAATGTTTTGTAAACACAATCATAACTGTCCGCTAAATACAGTGTTGTTATGACAAAACATTGTATAAACACAATTAATTGTCCTCTAAATTAGTCTTAAAGTGATTTGAAACACTCCGACAGGGTGATAAAATAGAAATGGAGAATAATCTAGCTCAAAGCAGTAATTTTTACAAATTTATCCAAATTGACAACAAAAGCCGTCATTCTTATCTATTAAATAAATACAGTGACGCTCGATAGTGAAATAAATTTATCTCAGATAGAATTAAACTGTTGTGTCCCGAACGGCAAGTACACTGCGATCGAACGGCATGTACACTAGATTTCTGGTTTGTATCGTCTTTTTTTCGAGTTTAAAACAAGTAGTTTATGGTAGAAATATACGAAGGTTAGTATTTTTAATTAAAGGAAATTTAAATTCGTACATAACATCGGCTTTGTGGTCATTATGAAGAATCACATTTATATTTAACCCCACTGTTTCAACGATCTAACGATTTTAGTGGGACTTTGTTGTCAAAAATAAAAATACCGATGCATCGTTCCCGCATGCATGCCATCACGTCGACATATAAACCTGTCAATAATCCCAGATTATTTAGTGAGAGTTTATTCTCTGCTTTAATTGGTTGGCTGTGGGAGGAGCTTACCGATATTTTGTTCTAATGTGGTATACTTTGACACCATAACCGAGAATTAGTCAATTAAATTATTCCCATGTTTTATTCGAGTGGCTATTAATATATGGACAAATGAGCATATTAAATACAACTGTTATATTCTCAATCCACATGTGGCATATTCATTGCCCAGTGAAAATTAACTATACGAGCGCCCGAAACTGGAAATGTGCGACATTTTACGATGTCAGCAATTTATCTGATCTTCGATTTTGAAGACGCGCACAATTCTAATAATCCATATCCGGTCTATTGCAAATCCACATAAACAACCATGTGGACGCTTTATTCAATTGGTGTATAAACCATGCATAATTTTATTTTGTTATATATATCCATAAAGTATATTGCCACAATTTTGGCGCACGTCTGTATATCTCAAACGCCAGGTGCACCAGGCAGAATACACCAGACGTCGACTTTGTTGCAATCGACATTATTTGCTACATCGTAACTCTTGTTTGAGTGAACATGATTACATGTCACTTTCTCCTCGATTTTCCCTTTGAAGTTTCATCAAAGGTCCACCTGCATGCTGGCTCGGCTCTTATAGTAACTATATAGCATTGAACGTATTTGAAATATTTAGGTTCATAAAATCTTTCGCGGCCGAAAAATACCTCATCACGCAGAAACGCTCTTTATTTTTCATTCTGAAGAAAATTTTGGCACAGATTTTTATTCATTCAATGACAGTGAATCGTCAGCAAAGATCAATGCAATCGTTTTCAATGCACTAGGCCCTACTACAGTGTGTCATTTGACAAGTGTCCGAAAGTTTTCATAAAACTTCACAATTGAGTCTATTAAGTTGCCGTGATTGCGCGAAAATCTATATAGGTCAATATTCTTCCGTAAGAAATATTACACTTCGCGAACGGGAAGTCATGAGGCGATCAAGTATGACGCATTCATTTATAAACACAATTCAATTCTTCGATTATTTTACCGTATATATGGGTAAATACATATCTAATTACTGATTGAGACCTATAGTGCGCAGTCCCAGGGATTTTTGCCTATTATGGGAATGAGTCAGGGTCCGTTCGAATTGGGAAAAATGTGTCTTTACAGACCAAAATTGCATTCAAACACAGGTAGGCTAACCCAAAGATGGAGTAAAATTCCAGCCCATTGAGGTCTATTTCTCAGCCCCAGGTAAGTTGAAAATTCAGACACAACGGACGGATTCAAGCCGTCCACCAAACTTCGAAGGAAAAACAGTATAAATGAAACACCCAAGGATGGATACACTAAGGATGGATAGGTATCAAGTTGTAATTCAATAAATCAAATAAAATAGTTAATACCAAATCAATGTTTCCGTGTTATCATTCCAATATTGAGGTACTGGTACGGTACTACTCTCGGGCTCCAAATAAACGTGCTGACCAGCTGGCAGACCCAAATGCAGGGGAGAATTGCCAGCAAATGTTTATAAAATAACAGTGAGGACGTGAAATTTTTATATTTTATACATAACTCGGCAAGATTATATATATATTTTTTTTTTTTTGGACAAAAAGTGTCCGCCATGTTCTTGCAGCGAAACAACATTTTTTTTACAGAAATTCACAGTGCGCGTAATGAGGCCCCGATGTTTGAGTTTTTACATATTAAAAACATATCAAATTAAATGGCCCTTATGGAAACTTGCGCACATATTATTGGATAATTAACTAAGAACGCTCTTTATATCTGTTTCTCAGAAAATTAATTAACATCGTGGAAATTGAGACTTACCTCGTCATCAGTTGTGACACACCCCTTGTATGTGAGAGCTCGTCACTGCGAACACTCCCATCTGATTGACGATTTGTTGACTTTCTTTTTGGTATAAGCATGACCTTCGAAACATAATTTGTCACCACCACGATTGTTCTTAATCAGTTCCATGATTGAAGATATGATTCCATGATAACTTTGCTAAGGTTATATAGCTGTCTAGAGTTCACTCACTAGAATTCATACTGTTATCATAATTGTCACAACATTGTTTCAACTGCGTTGATGCCCCAAACTATCGTCAAAATTACTCTTTCATGTTTGTCAGAACACGCTTTCGTGTCTGTCAAAACATTACATCGGCTGAGTTGACATCGCTTGAGATGGCCTCACTGACCAGGCATCAATGATCAGTCAAAACATTCTTTGATGTCTGCATTTTATTAGCAGGGTGGGTAAATTTCCGGTGGGTAAATGTCCGGGTGGGGCGCTTCCCACCTATAAAGTATCATTTATATTATTACACTTTCAATGATCCATATATATTATAAAACCTCTAAAATAAGTTTGTCGGATTATGGCATTATTGAGTGTTTGATTGAGATAATTAAAACGAAAATATCTTGTGCCTAAAAGGAACCCCACACTGGCACAGTAAAAGATGTGTATTCCGGTAAACACGCGAACATGATTGATTCGTCGGCAAAGATCAATGCAATCGTTTTCAACTTGAATGCAGTAGGCCCTATTATGTACAGCTGGTCATTTGACAACAGTTAATTACTGTCCGAAAGTTTTCATAAAACTTCACAATTGAGTCTATTAAGTTGCCGTCAATTGAATGCGGAGAAATTTATATAGGTCAATAATTTTCCGTAAAGAAATATTACCCTTCGCGAACGGGAAGTCAGGTAGCGATTATACAAATAAACTGATAAAAGTATGACGCATTCATTTATAAACACAATTAAATTCTTTCTCGGTATGGGTAAATACATGTCTAATTACCGATTGAGACCTAGGCCTATCGGACTAGGCTATGATAGTAAGTGATTAACATTCTCTCAAACAATATTTTGCGTGTATAACTATAGATAAACTACATTGCATGGATAAATATGTATATTATGCTCAGCGCGATAGTCATTCGATTTGACTTTATAAGCATAGACTTCAAGGTTATATGCACGAGTATTGGTTCCATCGGTCATTCTATCGGTTCCATCGGTTATTCATCTGTTCCATCGGTTATTCATCGGCGACTGATACGACGACGTTACAGCGACGTCGCCAAAACACGTCTGACACCTGTGTTTTTGCGACGTCGCTGTTTTTTTTTAAACGTCGCTGTAACGTCGTCGTATCTGTCGCCGATGAATAACTGATGGAACCGATAGAATAGCAGATGAAACGACCGATGGAAGCGATAGAATGACCGATGGAACAGATAGAATGACCGATGAATTTATTACAATCGGTCATCGGTCGGTATCGGTTATCGGTCGGTATCGGTTTTTGCATTTCGCGACGGTCCCTTAATGTGCAGTAGTAAATTTGACATTAGATTCTTAATTTCGCTGGGTTATTAATTTTTCGGTACAACCTGATTGAATGTTTTTTATTTTAAACTGATATTCTGATGACACAATTATTTGTGCACAATTGTCATGCAACCAAAAAGTTCATGTTAGCAATAAAATCAACAGTCCATAGCATTAGAGAAACATAATCTGATTTGATGGTACCCATATCATCCAGTTAAAACAACAACGGAATTTCACCAAAACCGATTTAGTTATTTAAATAGTTTATTACCAATAATATTCACAACAATGCCAATAGCAATATCATATTTCCCCAAAAAAGTCATATAACAGTTCTTGGCAGTTTGGACGATGTTTGAGTGTGTTTACAACTTACATATACGGTGAATCCTAGTTCAAATTGGAATTCCCCAACATGTTTATACATGTTTATCACAAATGTAATGCATAGTATTTCCAAATGTACTATAGTAACCACTAACCAACATGGTGTTATTTAACACGTCTATCTGCATGAATAAAACATGATTACCAATTCATAAATAAGTGTATGTATGTACAGTAATACTCTAAATAATCGACTCCTAAATCCTAAAGTTACCCATAATTCAACTATTTAGAGTATTAGGCCAAAAAAAAAAACATCAAAGAGCCCGACATAAATAGTTGCACGGAGTTGATTCGCGTGATCCACTGAGGTGTTTGGTTGGTGACCCAGTTTGTGTGTCATTCATAACAGACAGTTGTTTATTTAAAGCTCGGGTTTCTGTGAATACTACGCATTTTATATTTGATAATGATTTCTTCTGGTCAATGGCGACGGCGATTCCAGCTTTCACCTCGGCATTGTCGATTGACGACGCTAATTTCCAGGACTGATAACGGAATACGGACTGTCATTTTCCCGCCAAAACGCACGTGCTTTTCACTGCTTAATTTTGTCGTGAACAGAGTTTTCTTTCAAGCATGGTTTGCGACGAATTCCGCAAAGGAATTTAAGGCCAAACTTTTTTATTTTACTGCTTTACGGATCCGCCGACCCTGTTTTCTGTGGCCTGACCAGGAAATAAAAATCAAATATAATTTTTATTTTTATTTTCACAGCCAACCTTAGCTGGTCTGCTTATGAGTAACAAATTATCTAACCACATTTCACTGGTAATTAAAGATGCATAGGACATATCAACTGTAGATATCTCTGGCTTTAATTACTTTTAACTACATCCATGATGAAAACTGAGAAGTCAGCTTGAGTTGATATGCTTCTGCCACCAAGATCCCTGTATGCTTTCTATAAATCTTGACATCTCTTTAAATCTTTAAATGGCCTTTAGAATACATTTTGTATTCCTGGGAATTTATGGTGATCTTTATGACTGAAGACCATTAACAGTCCACAAGGTTCTTAGATGGGAATGACAAGCTAATGAGTATGTTCAGTGTGGGTTTGCTCATTTTACACATTCACTATTTATCACTACCACTAATCTCACCATTCAGATGTGTTTATTAATCCTCTCTATACTAAATACTCATTGACCAGACAAGTAGATTCCTTAGGAAATGTTCAGATAAAAAGTTCAACAAGTTCTAAACTTATTATCTGAACATTTCCCACCAACTAATAGGAATCCTTCTGCACATATATTATCTGTCGGCTACTTATTTTTCCATGACATCCAACCAGATGAATAATGGACTTTTTCAATGTATACAATATAACTAAATTCATTCAATAATTAAAATGTTGAACAAAAACAAACTCTTTATTTCTGGATGTTTTCAATATTATTCAATAATCTGAGTTATGTTTCAAATAATAGTACTGGATTTGAATTTTGTGATATACGTCCGAAAAACTGTTCTCTGTAAGTGACTGACAGAGAATTATAAAGACACAATTACCACCTTAGCGAATGTCCAAAAAAAAAAAAATGGTTCAACCATTTTTATTTTTATTTTTGTTCCGACCGACCCTACCAAAACAAGGTTAAAAAAATCCGTAAAGCAGAAAAATAAAAAAGGTTGGCCTAAGGGAGCTACCGGTATAATACACTGTAATTTTTAAAAAATACACAGCCCACAAAGACGTGGGGATTTCCGTAGTGTCGACTCGTCAGGGTAGAGTTTGATTTACGCCACACTATTCATTGCGTAGCACGGCCGACTGGGTTGTCTTATTTATATCTAGATTGCGCGATCGCATACACCGGCCCACACATGCATCAGTTGTGTATGCGATGGGTGATTAGTTCTGCTGTTGGTATTTGGAATACCATAACAATTAACACACGAACGGACAGCTTACTACGGTTTTCTGGATAATAAAAAACAATTGAGACCGGCAAGAAAATCTCAGCCAGGCCGGGTACCGGAAACAAAGACATAACAGATTTTAAAAATAAAAAACTGATAACTCTTTTTAAATCGATGGGTGGGGTTCTCAATTCAAATATTTTAATTTACCTCCCGAAGCCGAGGAAATATAAATGTAAACTTCGAAAGGTATCACTGCAGCCATTTACCCAAGCCTTGAAATAGTGTGCCTGTCATTTGCAGAATGAGGTTCCCAGAGGGTGAATTTAGTGATGCTACCCCGCATAGCGGGCTAGCATCACCAAATTCACCCTCTGGGAACCTCATTCTGCTGAGGTGTAAGCAGAATGAGGTCCCCCCAGAGGGTGAATTTGGTGATGCTAGCCCGCTATGCGGGGTAGCATCACTAAATTCACCCTCTGAGGACCTCATTCTGCAAATGACAGGCACACTATTTCAAGGCTTGGTTATACCAGAAGAATTCAATACTGATACAGCAAGAGCTTTGGACTATTTCAATATGATGTTCTCGCCATCAAAGTATGCCGAAATAGGCAGACAAACAAGCAACTATGCCAAGTGGAAAATGGAAGAAAAGGGCGAGACTGATAAATATTGTACAGATATTTCAGAACCAGAGCTTCGGTATGAACATCATGATGGGTGTGAATGACCTCCCCTCATACAAGCAGTACTGGTCATATGATGAACTGATCAGAAACTCATACGACCCACTATATAAGGTGTGCAACATTGACTCATCATTACCGGCATTGAAATCGTATTACTTGCCTCGAAATATATTTCTGTCGATGAAGGAATGATAAAATGGATGGGGGACGTCTCTTGTAGAAGCAAATGAGGAATCAAAATATGGATGATGATTGATGCCACCTATGATTACATGTTAAACTTTGAAGTGTACCTCGGAAAGCATTATTCCAAACTGTCTGAAAAAGGTCTCGGGTACGACATGGTTACGTCACTGTCGTCGGATTTGTGTGACAAAAATTACTGTTATTTACACCTCATGCAGGACTTACTAATCAATGGGTTTTACTTGTGTGGCACTTTTAAGCAAAACAGGAAAGGAAAGGACTCCCAAAGGATTTACAGCGACTGAAGAATATGAATCGAGGTGACTATAAAACTAGGCGAGATGGCAAATTTCTCACGGCAACGGTATGGCAGGACAAGAAACAAGTGTTCACCTTTCATTATGAGATGACTGAACCCAATGACATATATAATGGCTAATCGGCGCCAGGGAAAAACAATTCCAGATGAAGAAGCATCCCAGTACTGATAGGTCTGGTACTTTGAGAAGCCTGAACAACCATTATCGATTGCACCCTAATCAGTCAGGGCATCTTCTAGCCACTAACATTTTTACAGCTATGACATGAAGCTATAGAGAACGCAAGGAAAACCGATGCTCAGAAACTAACAAATGAGCTGATAATCTCAGCATATAGTCAATAATTTATGGCTACCCACAGAGTAATAGGGGTCAGCAGTAAAGGAAGAAAACCAAAAATGTTAACGGACAGCCAAATTGATTACATAATACCACCATTTATTTTCAAATGGGCATATAAAAATCATATTTACCTTTACATTCTGCATGGATAATCTGAAAAGTACCATTAGGCTGGAATCTTATTCATCCTGAACCAGTACAAACACACTTTTATCAGAAATACCAAGTGAATCTCATGCTGCAAAAGAGACATAATCTAAATAATCTAATCGTCACATTAATTGGTCCATGACACATACATCAAAGCAGCTTAAACATTCAGAATTAACACAACAAATTTACAATTCAGCTTATTCTTCCTGGAGGTCGGTACTAACTACATGATGATTGAGTTATACATGGGGTTCTAGTAGGGTATGTGGTTTGGGGATCTAACCCCGGGATGGTCGAATAGGCCGAGAGGCCTACTCCTTCACCCCTCATGTTAAGCTTTAATTCAGAAATATCAAAAAGCAAAAAAAAATACATAGCATTTTCAAACATAAATTTAAGTTCTTTTATTGCAGTGGTGGTGGCCTTTTTGAGTAGGCAATCTTGCCATCGCTGTTTATCCAGGCGTTCCCTGATGAAGCTTCGTTATTGTCTGGCCCTTTGTAGATTTTACGGTCTCTCAGTAGGTGGAATTTCAAATTAGAGCACTGGTAGACCTTTCCTTCTCTGTGAAAATCGGAGATGTTCAGTTTGATTTTCACACGATTTCTATCTATGCGTTCTTCTAATGTTTCTTTCTTTGGTGACACCGGCCTTTCTTCGTACATCGGCGTCGCAGGGACTTAGCTGACATTTTCCGTCCCTGGTGGAGTCTGGCTGGATGGAGGTGTTGCCATCTCCACGTCGAAGACAGCGGCTGGGACTTCCGGGATGGCGTCGGCGTCCCTGTTGTCGCTGTCTACGTCGACGGCAGGGACCTCCGGGGTGACTTCGGTGTCCCTGCATCCGCTGGTGGTAGTGATGTCGACATCTGGCAGATCTTCTTGCCCGGAGGCCAAGTGGGGAGAACTGGGCATCTCTCAGTTCCCCGTTTCCACTTGGCCCTCCTGTTAGGCGCCCTGCGGCGTCTTGATGGTGTCTTCTTTTTCTTCTCGGTGCGGATGGTCTGGAAAGCCCCGGACCGGAGAAGTCCGGTCGGTCCATCCAGGCCACGGCCGATAGAGGGTTCTACCGGAGTGACCTGGATATCCAAAACCACTTCCAGCCGACCCCTGTTAGCATGGAGTGTCCAGCTAACACAATGGGCCGACTGAAAGCAGCTCAGCGCATGCAAAACTTCGGTGGGGATTAGAGTAGAATCCATTGTCCACCAAGCCTTCGACAAAAAAAGTCACAGCAACTCACTGGCTTTAGCGCGTCAAGCACTAGTGCGACCGTCCCAGTGGGCTGCCGGATCGAGAATGATTGCATGATGATTGAGTTATACATGGGGTTCTAGCAGGAACAGGACGGTGTGGGCTCACCCGGAGGTCGCCCTTACGCCCTGTCTTGAGTTTTCTTGGTATTGGGAACCAGTCTAGGCCTAGGCTCAGGAGGGTCAGGTGAGGTTGGGTTCTTAGCTACTGTTGGGAGTTTTTTCTTTTTCTTTTTCTTTTTCTTGCTTTCTTTTCGTTGCTTTTTAGATGGTGGAGCACAAGATGGTGATGTATGTGAGGGCTCGTCTTCATCTGAGGAGTATCTGGTGCCGCCGAAAATTGCCCGTAACAACTTTTGTCCGTTTTCCCCTATATCTTCGGTTGTGAGTGGAGACTTAACTTCGTCTTCCCAGTCTGAGTCTGAGTAGCTTCCTCTCACGGATCCGGCGGTTTCTTCTTTGCTTGAGGTCGAAGGCTCCGGCTCGGTATAATCCGGAGTCTTCGGAACGAAGTCAGAGGGGTCCTCGTCATGGGGTTCTAAATCCAATGAGGACATATTTATAGTAGAAGGGAAGCATTTAATTTATGTTGATGTGTGAAATGATTATGACACCAGGTCCAATTAACAAGCATTCAATCAAAACACCTTTTCTATTATGTAATTTGACACCAACTCAGTTAAAAGGCAAACAGACAATAAACTAAGACAAGCTTCAGTTATATAATTATATTATACCTTATGTAATATGGAGCCAGCGCAACCAACAAGCAGACCAATTTTACACCCTAAAAGGACCAAAGGCTGATATTGAACTGATAATTTAAGCAACCAATAAAATTGTCTGGTTTACGAACATTTGGTATGAAAGCAAAAAAATTACACAACCACAACAATTGAAAAATAGCAGAATTGTTCATGATTTCCAGAAGATTTTGAATATGATAAATTTTAAAAATAACAAAATAAATTGAGGTATTTCTTCCCATCAAATGAATAAATAATGGAAATAATGAAAAGGCCCGAAATAGTTTCTTCACATTTTCTTCACATACATATTTTAATGAGAGTGAACATAAACCAATCATATAAAAGTTAAATATAATTTTTTTTAAATATTGAGAAAAAAGTTGTAGGATGGGTTCTTAAACCAGGCGATGAATTCATAAAATATTTTATGCCTCCGAGTTACATTTGTGTTAGTTAGACTGGACATCTTTTCCTAACTGTATACATAAAATTGTTAGACTGCATGGCCATCTGTTTTTTTTTTGTACAGTTGGCTTTGTCAAAAAAGTAAAAATCAAATTCTGGCAAAAATCAAAATAACATTGACTGTCAAATACCACTCAACTGTTACAATTTTTAAGCTGCATCCTATCAAATGTGAACCACATACCAACTAGAGGTGTGACTGTCCCAATGGGACTACGGATACCCCCCTGTTTTTAAAATACTAAGATGTTTCACATGTCAGTAAACATTTAGTTAAAATAATAAAATAACAGTTCCCATTGCAGGTGTACAACCATAACCCTAATCTTAAACCTATTGACCGAAAAATGTAGGAATAAAAGCTTGTAAAAGGGGAATAACTCCACCAAAAAATGTCGGACAGACGTCATAATCGCAGGTGCACAGGTTCCCATGGTACTAAATATCAGTGCCAAGATTAAAAAACATTGACCGAAAAATGTAGGAATAAAAGCTCGGACAAAATTATGAATGTTGCAAAAAAAGTTTCTAAATAAAAAAAGGGGGATAACTCCACCAAAAAATGTCGGACAGACGTCATAATCGCAAGTGCACAAGTTCCCATGGTACTAAATATCTGTGCCACGTTTTTAAAAAATTGTCTGAAAAATGTAGGAATAAAAGCTCGGACAAAAGTATACATGTTGTGAAAAAATTTTGTGAAAAAAGTCCAACAGACGTCATAATCGCAGGTGCACAGCTTCCCATGGTGGTTGATGTCTGTGCCAAGTTTCACGGAAATTGATCAAAAAACGACTGAGAAAAACTCCGGACAAATTTGTGTCCACGGACGGACGACGGACGGACGGACGGACAAGCTGACTCCAGTATACCCCCCCTAACTTCGTTGCGGGGGGGTATAAAAAGTATACAACTAGGATAAAACAAAACTAGGCTAAACAAAATAAAAAGTAAAACAACGAAACAGTGAGACTAGATTAAAAATACAGTACAGGTTTCTAATAAAACGACAGAATAAATATAAGATAAATGGTGCTCGTTCTAAAAATAGTTAATTAATCCAGTTTAAAACAAAATTTAAATAAGTGCGTCTTAAAGTGATATAAAACACTCCGGTGGTGTGATCAAATAGAAATGGAGAATAATATTGTTCAACGTAGTTATTTTTACAGATATTATATCCAAATTGACAACACACACCGTCGGTCTTATATATTAATTAAATGCAGTGACTGCCGATGGCGAAATCGTTTTCGTTAGTTTATCGCCGATAGAAGCGTCCCGATTCGAGTAGTAAATATTTACAATTTAGCGTAGTTCTGACAATGTTTTCTATGGAGAGGTACGGTCGATTTGCTTCAGATTTTCGGTGATGTTAGTAGAATGGTACATTCCACCAGTTGATATAGCACCTGAATACTAACTTGTCAGTTTCACGCACCTGAACAAGTACATAATATGTCTTTAAGAGATTTTTTAAAACCACAAACACATTGAGTCTAGTATGATGCTGCTATTGAAGCCCTGTTAACAAAATATCCATTTCTGAAAGATGTCAACATGGATAGCGGCATAAGTAAATTTTATGTCATACATATCAGCTGGCAAACTGACTCCCCAGTCACCAAATGTGAATAAAGAAACTCTTCATTGTGGGATCACAATTGACGAATCTCAGATTTTTGACTAACAGTGGTAACTGACAATCGCGTTACACATGCCTGTAGATTACAAAAAGTGTATTATACATGTAGATTGTACTGAGATTAGACTACAGCAAACTTATAGTGACTATAAATCTTCAAACACATTGAAGTCACTTGTATGTATTGACACTCAAGGTTCAGTTATGTTTTCATCTATGCTGTATTCTGGGAGTATTTCTGACAAGGAACTTCTTATGAAATGCGGGTTCAAGACATTACTAGAAGACCTTGTAGGTAATGAACATCTGGCCAATGGAGATGGAGTAATGGCCGACAAAGGTTTTAATATCCATTCAGAAATAGAGGTTGGTTAACTTTGAATATCCTGCCTTTTTCAAAGTCTGGTGTCCAGATTGCCAAACAATGTGTACACGTATAAAGAGCAATAACTCGAACCAAGTCTTTCAAAATTGTTAGGAACAGAGTACAAAACATGTTGGTGTTTTCAGGAAACCAAATCTGGCTTATATGTTCATTTCTAACCAACTTCATGCCACCATGCATTAAATATTGAACTCTAGATCACAGCCTCATAAACCGCCCAGCCGTCACTGCTTTCAGGATATTGTATAAAAAGCCTGAGGATGTCGAGCACTCAGATAAAGGCAGCGTTCAACTCGAAGAAAGGCACACAGAATAGATGTGCAAAGAGACTAAACTGATTGACATTAGATCACCACCATGCAGCTATGTTATATATTGCTCTTGCTATTTTGTTTATTGTCTTTGTTATAAGTTTTCAAACATTTTAAACTGGAATTATGTGCCATATTTGTAAAAGTATAGCTTTTACTCAAGCAATTAACATTGGAATTTTGGAAATCTGATTAGGCGCTTGTTAATTATCTCCCTTGAGAAGCATTTCAAGTTTGTTAAAGAGATACCGGTACATTCATATTTAATTTTGATTTTTACTATTAGTTTTACTCGCTTTATTAGGCCGTAATTAATTAATCTTCATTTTAGCGTTATCCGCCGCATTTCGTTTTTTGTCCAAAATAATACCGCATTTTAAATTATTATTGGTTCGGCAAGCGTCATTTCCATTGCACGATTAGTTTTCACACATCGGGCGATCGAATGTCATCGAAATACGCGATACCGGATATAACCGGCTGACCGGAACGTATATTTTACGATCGCGTTAGTCCGGAAGTGTTCGGTGGTTTCCGTTGGCATGGTCGCCATTTCCCTTTCCACAATTCGATGTATGTCATGAAAGATTTAAAAAGCGCAAAATGTTGATAAAGTTACATATACCGGACAGATACCGGTCGAAAATTACAACATGCAGTGGGGAGACTACAATCCAGAGCTTCATCACGTCTATTCGTTTAGACGATGGTTCGTTGATGGAAAAAATGGATGCGGTGTCCAAGGTCGAAGTCGGTGGCGGCGACTGGACTGAAATGCAGATATTGGACACCGGGTCCTTGGACGAAATACTGTTGTCAGAATTACGGACAGATGTTGCGGAAAACAAATTGCTCCACATAAGAGTCCGACTGAGTGATATTAACTCTGCTAGTACGACCGAAGAAAATGAAGTTATAAATAAACCAAGAACAATTACTGATGTTCTGATGCAAAATTCCGTTCGGCCAAATTACTGGCCGAAACTCACCAAATTAAAAGAGACCGATATCCAGAAGCTGGCAGACTTCCTTCTTCATGACAATGACAACATTCTTGATACTATTAACAATCTGGGCACCGGGAAAACCATCATGTTCGATGCTATAATTATTGAATTGAAAACCATCATCCCTGGTGTCTGGAACCAAGACTTGAACGCCTTTTCGTCATTCCTGATCAGCCTCAGAGACCTGCTATGGTACGTCGCGCCACATGCTTCTAAACTGAAGTCGAGGGGTTGTTCGTTGTCCGATATGTTTCAAAAACTGACCAAACTCAATAACCCTGAACGTCATAAACACACAACGAAGAACATAAAGAACGAACTTCTGCTGGAGCTTCTGGGGAAAGTTCAGAACGATTTCAGCCGTTCATTCATCGAACTAAAAACATTCAAGCCAGCCAGAGATGCAATCGAAAACCTGTTTGAATCGTGTACCAAATACTCAGAATATCTTGCCGAACAAGCAGATGATGCAGCTGTGAGTCCAGACGATGACGAACAAGATCTCCACACTACACTGAACACTGTCTGTGTTTTACCGAAAGTGGACGAATTATCTCTGGTGTACAAAAAACATGACTTGGAACTTGTCAATGAGATTGAGGACAACTTGCATGTGAATGAGTTCTACGAGCCATTGTGTTTGGATGAACTCGTTCCAAGAAAGAGGCATTTGCGGTTCTCATTCTTGAGGCGCCTGAGACAGAAGGGTCTGCAAACCGATTCAGTTTTATTTGGACAAAACTATGGTGGCTCCAAGGGAACTACCTACTTCATATGGAAGGAAGATCGGAGTGACCAATCTGCAACCGATACGCTACGAGCGAATACTATATCTGAAATAAAAGACAATTTGCCAAAATATTTTTCTAAATCATACAAATCAAAATGTAAACATCTCATGGAATTGGTTATGTTTGATAGAATAACGCCGGGTGAATTTAGATTTATATACAAAGAGCTCACCGGTGATTGTACTGTGTCTACAGATAAGGTAGCAAAAGATGTAGATGAAAGGTTCAAACTTATATATAAGCAAGGCAAATGTTCTATTCTGAAGGACCTCAGAATAAACAATGGGCGTACGCCAAAATTTGACAAGTTTTGGTCAATATGTGAAACCATAATCGAGGAACTTAGTGCTGTAGATGAACGCCGTCATGGTCAGGTCTCGGATGATGGCAATGTAGTAACTCATATGGGTGTGGCAATTTCAGCGCCAAATTTGTATGAAAAATGTAAATCCAAAGCTCTGAGTAACGACTTATTACAAGACGATATTCCATCCTTTTCATGGTTTAAGTTCCAGTTCTGGCCCAAAGATCCAACTACTCATAGTGCATTAAATTACACAGGCAAATTGAAAGTCAAATATATGATTCAACAAAGACAATTCCGTAAGTCACACCCAGATGACCATTACTGCGCCGCAATCTTTAAGTATGCCAAAAGTCTTGCTGTCACATTTTCGGATCATACCACTTTTATATCGACTGATGACAAGCATAAAATATCCATTGGTGAACCAGGGTACCCCCTTGCCGCTCAAGAGAGGGGGAAAAGGGTATTGGTTTCATTAAATCAAACATTTGAAGTTGGCGATCATGATTTTTCAAAAGTCGCGCTGACTCCAACTGTGATCCTTTTGAATAAAATACCGGTAGATGTGGATGGGTCATGGTATAGGGGTTCTCCACATATCATCCTCAAGACGACTGCACTGTGTTCATCTACGGCTTTGAGAAATGCTACCGAAATTGCAAAAATTCTGATTAAGAAACACAATGGGAAGCAAAATGTGCCTCCTATTTTGGTTCTGTACACAGATGGTGGCCCAGAGCATAGGACCAACTTCTTGAGTGTCAAAATTGCTGCAATTGCTTTACAGAAATACTTAGATTTAGATTTAATTGTGTTGGCCAGAACAGCTCCTGGTCATTCCTATTGCAATCCGGCCGAGAGGGTTAATTGTATTTTGAACTTGGGTTTGTACAATATCGGTGTTATGCGAAGTAAGTCCGATCAAGAATTTGAAAAGGAAATCTCACGTGCTAATGGCACAGATGATATTAGGGGTCTGGCTGATAAAAGCAAGCAATTCAAAGAAAATTTTCAGAAATCATGCGATCCATGTATTCAACTAATTTCAAATAACTTTAAGTCTTTGAAATTGAAAGACGAGCAATTTATTGTCGATTCACCTGCTGACCAGTCTGATATTGATAAGTTGTTTGCGTCAATTGGTCTTGACAATGATTTAGAACCCATGGATAATATGCAGGATTTGAAGAATCGACCCAAACTCAATTCTTACCTCAAACACTGCTGTAAAGAACGGACCTATCATTTCTCAAGTAAGAAATGTGGTGATAAATCATGCACTACATGTAAACCAGTGAGGCTTCCCAATGATGTATTTGAAAGGTTGCATAATTTACCTGATCCTGTGCCATCAGAAATCGATGCAAGTCATTACATGTCATTTGGTGACTCGTATGGCAAAGATACATCTGAGAAATACAAGCCATCAAATGTCACTTCCACAAAAGGGCACTGCATTCCATTTAATCCACTCAAGCAACATGCTACCAACACAAAGTTGACAGTATGTTGCTCTGAATGTGATAAATTGAGAGTAGTGTATTCAAAATTTGTAATTGACAAGCACGATGTGAAACATTTCAAGTATGTCATGGGAAATGTCATGTTTACATGCGGGGCTACTTTAAATGAGTTCCCTGCTGAAGGAAGAAGCGAATCAATGGAGAAATTATTTGTCAGAAAGAATCTTACATGTTTAACCCCAGTAGAGGTTCTATATTACACTAGTGGATTGTATCCCGCATGCTGTATCCATTGTGGGACTAAGCGGAAATTAAAAACACAAGACGGCCATTATCCCATTTGCAGTGGTTGTTCATCTCGAGGGAAACAACCTGTACATAAACAAAAACGCAAGCACGATAAATTCCAGTTGTGAACTTGTGATGTTTTTATGCACATATGTTCCCGCTCTAGATGAACAATCATGCAGGGTACACTTGATTAGTTCAATGCACTTTCACGTCTTTGTCTTTGAATTAATAATGTAATATTGAAATGTATACACATAAATATTGAAATGTAAGCAAGATCCTAGTCATCCTACATAGGTATTGTAACCAGTATTATATTAAACTTTTGAAATATGCTGATATACGATGATCAAATACTATCATATATAATTTGTATTGTGGTTCCTTTCATACAGTTTCCGGCAGCCCCTCTGGTAACAACTGGAGTCAGTATGGGCTATAACCAAGCTAAACTCTCTCTGAGGGGTTGCTGGTCTCTGTATGAAAGTAACTACCGGTATAATTGAATGAATGAATTAACTTTATTGTGGAATGTGCCTATATATAGCATCTTTATAGTATCAGCATAAAATATACATAGTTATAATACCAGTTACAATACCTACGCAAGACCTAATAATAGTCTCCTTTGTGTTTTCGGAGTTTAATGTTTTAACGTTTCAATAAATACATGTTGCAAATTATAAGTTATATTTTATGAACTGTTCAGTATTTAATATTAAGTTGAGTATTGATTAATTAAAAATAATTTATACTCCAGATTGTATCTTTCCCATCACTCCATGAGGGATGACAGAATATATTGGCACTTTATTAAACTCACACACTAGTACTCTAATGTGCATGTTTTAGTATTAACGAAAGGCGAGGTAGTGACGATGTTCAGTTAATTGTGTTATTGTTAAAAGTGCAAACACACTGTTGGCAACATATAAATATGTTGTGTACCTCATGTAATATTAATCTTGGATTGTGATTGGTCAATTTATACATGCAATCATGCATATTATTTTTATATCAAATTAAATGTCAGACCGACACCAAAACTGGATGTTTAATACAAACACACATTGGACAATTATTCCATGTCTACTGTGTAGTTGTAAACATCCGGTTTCGGTGGTAGATAATTATTTACTTGTCCACCATGTGGTTGTAAACATCCAGCAGTACCATCCACAGACCACCGACTGCCTCGCCTAGGTAGACAGTTCACTAAACCCACCAAACACAATTATTAACTAGTTGGGGTGTCCATATAATTTAATATGTCTCGAAGGTATGACATAAATAAAAAAAACATTCGGTACACAAAATTGTCACAAATACGTTATTCATTTGGGGGACTGGATACATGGGCTCCACCATTGATTGGATATTAACTCCATGAGGGGAATATAAACCCATGTATCTCGTCTGCGAAATGAATAACTTATAGTATACTGATACATCATGACGTACGACATCACATGGTACAAATCTGTGGTCCACTGGTAGACAATGACTGGTTCTGCACTAGCTGCAAATTAAAAGCATTGCAAGTTTAATACAGTTCTGTTCTTTACTTCCACATTATACATAACCATGAAAGGAAGGCTTATTAGGCAATATATAGGTGTTTAATGGAATACAATGCATCTGATAGTACTCAATACAATGCAGCGTATTCTCCATGTGAAAATAATTAATAATTAATATTTACCTCATTCCGCATTTTGTTCTGAGATCTTAGAATAACGCTAAACTGAAGATTAATTAACCGTGGCCTTACCGACATGTCCGTGATATTTCCATGATCTTCACTAACTTGTTCAGACCAGATGATGATTGTTTTTCTAAAATTTATCTATCCATGTATCTCCTATGTTGTTCATCCAGTCTTATTGATTTTGTGAACGAACTGAGAACATTGGAAAATGCAGCACATTGTGGGGGTTAATTATCCCAATGGTTTTCTAACCCTCTTCTAAATGTTGCTTGATTGGGAGAATTACCAATTTAAAAAATCATACTTTCAACTTTGGAGTGGTCTTATGCAGAACAGGCTTCTTGAAATGTAGCCCTGATTTTTCTCATCACATTCGGTGAAACACCAATCATTTGAGTGTTCTAGCTGCTTTACAGGGTTGTCGATAAATCAATGGTTGTAACACTTGCTTGGGCTGTCATATGGAGCAGGGGTCCTCTCAACGGAATCTGGATCAGATATTGGGGTGTTCCAAAATCTTGCCACTAAATTCCCTTACTAGTAATATGATGACCGGTCAAATTCAAGACAATCCCATGAAGTAAAAAGTTTGTTGACACTTAACTAGTAAAGTTGAAATTGTGATTTTTTTAAATGTTAAATTTCCAATAAAGTTACTTAAAGAAGGAGGTTAGAAAATCATCTGGATAATTAACTCCCACAACAGGCTGCGTTCACCAAATGTTCTTAATTCGTTAAAATATTCAATATGATAGGATGAATAACAAGGGGAAATTTACTTTTGATAGGTGTTTATATTTCAATATCAAAACTGTATATAAATATATATACCAATTATATGTATTGGATTAATTATAAATTTGACCTGCACATTTTGTGTTCTTTTCTCTCCAGTCACTTTGTTACAGAAACTAACTCCAAAGGCTTATCTGTGGTATAGCTGAGCTGAACTCAACCTTGCAGATCATTATACATGAGCACTTTCAAATGTGTTGACAGTTTGTATTTAGAGGGATGGGTGGCCTTCATTGTAGGTTATAATTTAGAAATAACATTTATCAAATTGCAATATTATTCACAAAACACACTTTGTGTCAGAGAAAATTGTCCCACTCCATACTCCAACACCAGCTTTGAAGCCTTTCTAAGTGGTGTTGAGCAAGTGGACCTCTGATATTTGTATGATTCTTGTTACACCTGTTTTTGAAATTTACATCAGCTCCCATTTCAGTAGCAGTGAGCTTCCTGCAAACAATTGTCTGCTGCAAAGTTGCAGTGAACTTTTATCATGCAAATGAGGTTCGCGGTAAACGTTCTGCAAATTTGCTGCAAAGGTTGCCGCGACCTAATTTGCATGGTAAAAGTTTGCTGCAATCTTTTACCATGCAAATTAGGTTGCGGTAACCTTTGCAGCAAGTTTGCGGAAAGTTTGCCGCAAACCTCATTTGCATGATAAAAGTTCGCAGCTGGTAGGTTTGCTGCAAATTTGCAGAAGGGTTTGCCGCGCATTTGCAGCAAACGTTTGCGGCAAACATGTTTTTTCGATAAGGGATGGTACTGCGGTACAATCTGGGTAATGTTGTAGGTGGCTTTCTCATATGTGATAATCCATGTATAACCATCAAATGCAAAGGAATGTTCCCATGTTACATGTTAACCCTTTACCCAACAGAAGGGCCCTGTGTCAATGCATTCTCTTATATATGCGAGTCGACCATAGGTCGCCTCGCATATATAAGAGAATGCATTGGCTTAACACATTAACACATTTTTTTAGGCCAATGCATTCTCTCATATATGCGAGGCGACCTATGGTCGACTCGCATATATAAGAGAATGCATTGGCACAGGGCATAACTGTAACTATCACAATGTGGTCAAGGAGCCGGTTCCAATGATATCCATATTTGTATGGTTCTATTGAGACAGACCGAAGATATTTTAGGCTGTTGGAAGCTTTATTTGGCCGGTTTTGGCCGGTTTGTTGGGTAAAGGGTTAAGCCAGAATGGGATCCCAATTGTTTTATTTTTCTTTAACGCTACAAATCATTACTGGTAATTAAAAAGATTTTCTATCTGAAAGCATTGAGCAAACATCCCCATCAGCATTTATACTAATATAATAGATTCAATACAGGTTATGTACATGTACACTATACATGTAAGTTGTGACTGTAGCCAATACCAGTTACCTATCTTATATTTTAAAATTGTTCTTCTTACTTTTTCAGGTATTAAAGGTCATGAACCATCCCATCCCACCCAGGTTACATGCCGACCATTTTCAACTTCAAGAAAGAGCCAACACCAAGGTCTACAAACAATTCATCAGCGATACTGACAACACCCACCTGTTCTTCAATCATGGAAGAGACGGTTGACTTTCAGCACCCCGCCAGTTGCAGAGAAATAAAATGACACCACAGCCTGTTGATCATGACTATATATGTACAAAAATGGAAGATTGTTCATCAATTAAGCAGTATTTGCCAGAAATTCAAGCTAAAATTTGAGCAGCAAGTGTTTGAAGTAGAACAATTAAAACTGCAGTTATTATCTTTAGATCAGATAAAAAAATAGCACAAAACAAATAGTTCTGGACGGGATTCACCAACTATGCTACATTCATTGCCTTATTCGAATACCTGGAACCAACACTGGAACCAAGGGAAAAAATGCCAAGTACTGGCGAGGGCCTCAACAGACTGACATGTCAAATTAATTCTTACAATTCATCTGTAAAATCTGGACCCAATAGGAAATTATCTTTGTTGGATGAATTCTTTCTAACAATAGACAGACTGCGAATTGGACTCTCTTACAGAAGATAGAGCAAGGAGGTTTAGTGTTTCTGTTGGGACTGTTTCGTCAGTTGTTACCACCTGGATCACACTCATGTACACTGATCTGAAGCAACTCTGTGAACTGCCATCAAAAGCTGTTACCAGCGAGAACACATCTGAAGCAATGAGGGCTTATAAAGATGTGCAAGTGATTCTAGACTGTACAGAATTATTTATTCAAAATCCAAGTAAGCCTGATGCTAAAAAACAGTTATAATCGCCATACAAACATCACAATACATGGCAATCAGCTACATAAGTCGGATGTACGGCGGTAGAGCCTCTGACAAACATAACTCTTAATTCAAAGGATCTACTTGACAATCTCAAGGATAGCAAAAGGGCTGTTATGGCTGACTGAGGCTTTCTAGTTCACGGTGTCATGAATGAGATGGCCGTCAAACTGTACATGCCTTCTTTCTTTTGTCATCTGATGAAATTGTGATGTCGGAGGAAATATCCAGAGTTCACATACATATTGAGCGTGCGATCCAGAGAATAAAAACGTACCATATTCTTGATGGTGAACTTAAACTCTCTATGAAGGATATACATGTAGCTGAACAAGTTTTTACTGTTTGTGCTTATCTAGTTAATTTCCAGAGTCCGATCAAACAGTCTTGTTCACATAACAGAAATAGCAGATCTCCAACATGTGAGCATGCTTGTCCTTGTCTAAACGAGGTTTTTTCTCTTCTTGTTGCGAAACACCATCTTTAAAGTCAACGGTAGACACCCCCAGGCTATCGCATAGAAGAATTTCGAGAGCGTCTCTCGGGATAGCACCTTTCCCTGCTTCGTTGTACGTGACACGCAGATCTTGGCTTTTACACAACGTAACAAATTAACATACGATAGGTTCTTAACCTCCTTGTACGTTTTCGGTGTCCTGATGTTTTTATCAGTCTTTGGTGGCATACTTTTACCGTACAATTGGAAAATAAACGAGCGATTGATCGAGCGAGAAGCGTGTTGTGCGGAATGTAAACAAAGCGGTCTCGCAGACCGGAACTACTACTCGCAGAGTTACATCCGGGTAATCATGAAAACGACTATAGATGCTACATTATGAAGATATTAGATATATATCAACAAACTGTTTTTTTTTCAATACCAGTTGGTTAGCAAGCTTTCAAAAATAAATACAATATATATTGTATTTTATGTATGACCAGTTCCAGAACTGATTTAAGCTTTAATTATGTTTCAGGTCAGCAGCCATGCCCAGAGCCAGGCCCGACAGGAAATCTCAAAAACAACAGAGCACACCAAATGTCAAGACTGGCATTCAAACACTATTTGTTTCTTGGTAAAAGTTACGAAGCCATCTAAAGCGATTGACTCGGAGGATCACTATGAAAACGGCACACCTGTTGACGAAAAACAGTACTCTATCACTACCACCATGCCTGATCCTCCAAATAATAGGGAGGATCTCTTAGTTTCTGTTGAGCAATGCCCATCGTGCGGAAACATATGTTGTTCGCAGGATCTCGGTTTAATCCAACTACCGATGAAATAAAGCATACATCTGTGACACAAGAAACTGGAAAGGATAAATAAAAAAAAGTTAGACTGTGTCCGGCATCTTTTTCTGAGCGTACTTGGATCAATACTGTTTAACCGTGAGGACAGTAATTTCTGTCTGGCTTGTTGATGAGCGAAACTGCATAATCTTGTTATATGAGCCACTGTGAGAAGCCGACTTTCACCACTACTAGATTTTCCAATTGGAAAAAGTGTCACGATAAACTGGATAAGCATGCATCATTGCATGCACATTCTGAGGCAGTGGAAGCTCTCATGAACAATAAAATTTGTGTAGGTCGACAGCTGGATAATACATACAAAATAACACAAAACAGGAATCGAGACATGTTGATTAAACAAATTCAGTGTATCCGTTTCCTCGCTTGACTAGGACTAAGTATTCATGGAAAAGATGAATCGGAGGGAAACTTGGTTCAACTACTGATTCTAAAATCTGATGACACCCCAGAGTTGAGCTCATGGATTGAAAATGGCAAATATATGACCTGAGTGTAAAAGAGGACTTCATCGGGTTATACTCCTTGGAAATAAAACAGACGCCGAAAAGATAACAAAGGCAATTAAAGACATTCTCTTGCGCTGTGGGTTGCTTCTTCAGCATTGTAGGTGGCATGCTTATGACGGTGCCGAAAGTATGTCCGGTGTTTTAAGGAGCGTATCAACAAGGATTACTGCCGAGAATCCATCATCGATATACATACACTGCTCAAACCATTGGATTTGGCACTACAGGAGTGCGCCTCGGTATCCAGTGTCATTAGGGATACCTTATCCTTTGTACAAACACTGGCCACATTCATCAGGGCATCACCAAAACGTATGGCTCGTTACCGAAGCATTGCACAAGATAATGAGGACTTCAGCAATCTGCACCTGCTGTGCCCCACGCGCTGGACAGTGCGATCAAAGTAAATTAGTGTGGTTATTGACAACTACCAGGGTATACATAAGACACTGTTGCATATAGTTAAGGACACAAACAAGGCTGAAGTCCAGGACAAAGCTAATGGCTTAGCGAAGAAGATGGAAACGTTTGCTGTGTTTTTCGGACTCACTGCATCAATGGACATATTTGCAGTCTGTGAGCAGGTGATGACTACAGTTCAGACTCCATCGATGACAGCACAGACAACACTAAAATGAATAGACTCCCTTCTAGACAGCCTCCAAAGACAGTGTGATGATGCATCTACATAATATCACAGGACTATAACATCTGCCAAACAAAGCATAGTTGCTTGTAATCCATCCCTATCAAGACAGCGAAAGGTGCCGTGCAAACTACAGCATGGAAATTCTGCTCATTATGCACCAATAAATGCGGAATCAATGTACACGGAACAACTTAAAGGTGCGCTAGATTCATGCATGTCAGACACTCAGCACAGATTTTCACCGCAAGTTATATGAACACCTCATTAGCATAGAGCGGGTTATAATAGATTCTGCTAATGGGAATGTCGTGGAGAACATACCGGAAACTATCAGAGCCCTATACAAAAATGACATAAATTTTACTGTCCTTCACAAAGCTGAGCTAAACCTTCTCAAAGGATGCATCAAACGAAGCAATCCGGAAAGTTAAAATTGTCACATCAATGGATACAGTCAGTTCATTGTTCGAAGGTGATACGGCGATGCTGAATGCCTTGCCCAATGTTCGTTCCCTTCTGCAGATATACTACCTTGCCCCAATGAGTTTGGCATCTGGAGAGCGATCTTCTCTGCATTGCGACGTGTAAAGACATATCTCAGAAGTTCAATGGGGCAGTTTAGGAACAACAATTTGCTACTTTTGCATAATCACAAAAAGAGGGCAGATCAATTAAACCTAGACTAAATCACCAAAGAGTATGTTAGCAGAAACGACCAACGACTGAAATTCTTTGGGAAGTTTTAAACGGGGCGATGACAAGACTAGTGTCTGTGTAAATGTATATATTATAGTGTTATTTAACATTCTAAATTACCTGTGATTATTGTTTCTTATATATCAACGTGTGTGTCGTATGTGGAGTGAATTGGACTATACAGTATACTAATCATAACATCATACATTGGCTGGGATAATAAGTAGCTCATTTAAACTATTTCTTGTTTTTAACTTTCATTATGGTAACAAAGCCCGAATAACATCATACTAAACACTCTTTGCGCTGGTGCACATTTGAACAGTTTTTAATTCATACATGTAGTACACAGTATATTAAAAAAAATTGGTTCCCCACCCCACTTATAGCTTCCGCCGCCCCTGCCCTGCTTATCAGTGACTGAGTCAAAAGCTCTGGCTTATGGAAAGTGCTACAACCAAAAAGTCAAGATGCAAAACTTGGTTCGACTCCAGAAGGGATGTCTGACACCATTTTCGATGAAATTTCCAATTTCTGCTAACTAATTTACATTAAAAAAACATATATCGGTAGGGATTGCTATAATTATTCAGACCTGTGTAAAGTGGTTTTATGTCATTTATTGTTTAATATTGTGTATTATTGATATTTTCAAAGACACCTCGTCAAACCGACAACACTGAAGATTTTGAGAGGTTTGTTGGATAACTATAACGAGAGGCCGATCACGATCGGCAGATGTTTAACCCATACCTTAGCGCTAGCGATTAGCTATAACTGATAATTGGTCAAAGATATGATCACAGTAATACATATATCAGTACCTACATGTAACTTAAAATCAAAAGCTCAAATAATTTGTCTTAATAAGGGGTTAAAGTATTTGGGGTGGGGAGGAGTCGTTTTAAATCTCATAACTCTGTCCCTATTCACACAAGGACCTCTCACTGAGATCCAATGGTTTAGCCATCAATCAATTTGACAGATAGGATAAACAATTATCCAGGCAGCAGGTTGTTTATCTTTACCTTTATACAACCACCCCCTGGAGCTCTGTAACATATGTCATCACTCAAATAATAACAGATTTTGCTTGGCATGACATCTATTAAAGGTACTCTCATATCCTCTGGATATTGGATGTTCACAACTTCAAATGGCAATTTATTGATATCATTATATTACATGCAACTATTGCAATAAAATCTTCATATTTTCAAAACAGGACACAACACCAAATTAATGGTATACAATTAAAACAAATTAGTGTCAATGAAAAATTTGTTTTTAATTAAATATTTTTTTTATTATTATAAAAGTTTTTCAATATTTTTTGCATGTTGAATTGAGCGAGGAAATTCAGTCTAAAAAAATTTTGAAAAATCTAAATTTAAAAAAAAGGGTCATAACTCCTTTAAAATAAATCTGATCGAACCCATATTCGAACTCGAACTGTATTTTGGGCTGAGAAACCTATATACAAAATTTGGTTCTGATCAAATAGAAAATATCAGAGTTATCGCGCATTATGCATAAAGTGTCTACAGGCAGACATAGACGGACGGACAGACGAGTGGTCAATCCGGACATTGACACTATGTGTACCATACTATGGTATAGGTACACATAAAAAGTTTTATCTTATGCAGAGTACAAGAAAAATATATCAAACCTGGTGTGCCCCTTTAATATTTCAATTCACATTTGTAATCAATTGAAATCAATGTCGAAAAAGCTATCCATTAATATATAGATAAAACAAACTAGACCTACAGTTCTAAAAGTGTTATGAACAATTTTGTTCTCATAGACTGATACAGAGCTCTCAAGTTTTTAAAAGTTTGAAAACCAAAGTTGTCTTCCCATGCAACCAACAAAATTCCAACAAATCTACTAAAGACAATCACATTATTAATCTCCAATAGTATTGCTAATAAACAATGAAACCAGATTATGCCTTTAAGATGAAATTTAAATTACCATGCATATAAAATATAATAGTATAAACATTCCATCTATGATATCTCATCATATGGCCAGAGATACTTTATAGAGTATAAAGTATATCTGATATGGCCAACATCTCCTAGCAGTTAATTAACTCAATACAAGAGAGAGACAACTTCATGGCATTGTAACTGGATACTATCTCTGTGTGAGAAGACAATTTCAAACCTGATTTATTAGATTCTATTTGGACAGTGCAAACTGGGTATCTTTGATATATTTTAGCGATGAATAAAATAATCAAAAGATCATAACTCCATTAAAAAATATCAGATCAAACCCATATTCAAACTCGATCTGTATTTTGAGTTGAGAAACTCACATACAAAATTTGGTTCCTATCAGTTGAAAAATTGTTGATTGATTGAAGTATGCATGAATTCTATGTCAAAGGGCCATAACTCCATTAAAAAATATCGGATCAAACCCATATTCGAACTCGATATGTATTTTGGGCTGAGCAACTCGCATACCAAATTTGGTTACGGTCAGATAGAAAATATTTCAGTTATCGCACCATGCGTAAATTGTCTACAGACAGACAGATGGATGGACAGACGGACGGACTAACGACGAGTGGTCAATCCGGACAACGACACTATGTTTACCATACTATGGTATGGGTAAACATAAAAATGACAGCTATTGCTCTCAAACAGACAATATACAGATAGATAATGTAAACAGAATTTTAAAAAAAAAACTGTTTCGTGTATGTTTCGCATGGATTTATGATGGAATTCTATGATTGGTTTCTCCAAAACTTGACATTATGGTCCAATGTTCAAGCCTTGAAATAGTGTGCCTGTCATTTGCAGAATGAGGTCCCCAGAGGGTGAATTTAGTGATGCTACCCTGCATAGCGGGCTAGCATCACCAAATTCACCCTCTGGGGACCTCATTCTGCCGAGGTGTAAGCAGAATGAGGTCCCCAGAGGGTGAATTTGGTGATGCTAACCCACTATGCGAGGTAGCATAACTAAATTCACCCTCTGGGGACCTCATTCTGCAAATGACAGACACACTATTTCAAGGCTTGCCAATGTTCTGAAATGAAGATACCCAGCATAGTCTGGTCGTTGAAGCATTGGACCTAGAACAAATTGTTTACAAGCTGTTTTTGGTGTCATATTGTCGGGCAGAATGTAGGGAACAACATATCCAAAATCCGCTTTGGGGAAAATTCTCTATTGAAGATGGCGTCCATAATGTCTGTTGTTATCGGAAAATACTGAATTCTGCGGCAGGTGCTCCAATTAATGCCAAATTCGTAATAAATTGAAATATACACAAACATTGTTTAGTCGCAAACCATATATCTAGAATATTTTTCCCAAAATGGCCACCAAAATGGACAAAATCGAATGAAATTTACATTTAGTGCAAAATTGAATAGCTAGTCCTATACGAGTGAACAAACGCTCGAATATTGCGATGAAGAATGACTACAAGTATAAGAGAAACTTTTGATTAGAGATGTACGAATTCTCTCTGATGTATCTCACGAGAGAGCAAGCGAAATCAGGGTCTTGTGGAATGGTTAAATCTGGACTTTTGGGTGTCCAGAAACGGAAAAATGACGCAGTTTTATCTGTACCGCTAATCTTGAATCGTGTGATATATGTGTAATTAAACAGCTAAACGGGAGTTAGTAGGGATGTATTGACTATGCGGCCTTTCTCTAGAAGCAGAAATATATGTATTCAGAGCAGTCTCACGAATGAGACCGATCACCATTTATTTTGATATCTACGGTATAAAACCTTAAAAAATTAATTGCTATAAAACGGTATGAATTATGTTCATATTGTACTGGGGAGAATGCGTAGATCCTATTGTACGTTTCTCAAAATAGTAGTTATAGTTGCCTCAGATCAAGTGATAAAACACGAATATTTCGCTTTTATCACAAGAATGCGTGATGGTGTACCATGAACTAAATTTATTAAATCACAAATGAGTACCATAGACTGTCTTCAATAAATTCAAAACTTGACCAAAATTGCCTACATAATCTGTGACAGAGACTGTGTTTATACCTGGAAATTATATTTGGTTGAATTCACCAAGGCCACATCTACGCGAAACTTACTACGTTGTCTTCAACCGCATCACCGCGTTTACCCATTTTCCATAATGTTACACATGTCTGTTGCACACAGAACCACAACTAACAATATTGGGTGAATGTTCAACGTTGGAATAACATCTTAAACGATGATCACCTGATATTTAGCACGATTACGTGGGTGGTAATGGCAATATATTTTCAAACAAAAATACACTGAAAACTAATCGTGTGCATTGCGCTGTAGCTTATTCTAGCTGTAAAGTGGCCACTGAAGTAATTTTAACAAAATTGTCTACTAAGAAACCGGGTTGGTAGCAGAATGAAAATTATGTACAGTCTCTTTGACCTGGTGAGATTCGGTGCTAATCCATTGAAGATATGAGTGTTTCTTTACAGTATAATAACCATTGCGACATACGTGTATCGTTTATTATCACCGGGAGTGTTGACAATTCCGGAAATATAACTAGTATTTATACCTCTAGAGTATGCACTTAAATTTCGGCGTTGCATTCAATATTTAATCACCATGCCGAATGAAACTACCATGCACTGTGAGGCGAAACATTAGTTCGTGTGTTGCATGCACGAGCTATTTTTGTTTTGCCCAACAGTTGGATGTTGGATAAGCAGAACACCCAAACGTTAAAGACGTAAATCATTGGGGGTTGACTTGCTGTGCTGTGATCGATGATCCTTCAGATTGATCTGTTTTAATGATGTGTGCACCTTTAAAGATATTTAACAACCGACTTGTATATTGCCAATACGTATTTCACTCTTATGTAGTTACCCAATATGTTGCTTTCTACGTGGTATGGTTTGGAGTTGCGGCCATTTTGACAGCCATTTCATGGCCACGATTGTATAACTTTCTGTCCGTGTCACTCTACTCGCTCCCGCATTCTATTTTAACACAAACTGATATAACGGCATAATTATGATGCCACTATATGTCGTATAATGACTTATATCGAGAACTGATGTAGTATAGACAACCATGTTGGACGCCATCGTGGATAACAAAGTTTCCCCAACGCGGATATTTGCGGATTTTGGATATGTTGTTCCTGATGCTTTTCCGCGTCGAATGACACCGAAAACAGCTTGTAAACAATTTGTTCTAGGTTCACCTCAAAATCGAGTCTCAACGACCAGACTAGCAGTATACTACTATAAAGCTATAAGGAAATAAAAGCCACAAGCAGTCCTTCGAATTTGGAAAACGTAGGTGCGCGATATATCGCTCGGAGCTTTTGGAATTTGCGCGCGCCTTTTTTGCGGGAGCACAATTTAAATTAACATGGATGAAATGATTACTGAATAAAGACAAACACAATTATAATGATACACACGTGTAATTCCATATGTGCCTTTGGCAACTTAAAGTGAAAACAGAAATAAAAACATATGTTTATATTGTAGTACAATATCTAGTCCAATAATCCGATTATCTGGCAATCCAGGTGAATCTAATCATGGTAATGAGTCCACTTCCGCGTCTGAGAGCGCATGCTCACCAGACTCGCAGTCGCTTAAAACTTCAAACTCGGAAGTGGAATCGTTACCGCAATCAGATTCACCGGAATCCGACGAATCAACCGGGGCTCTCTTACGTTTTGATAGAGTCGGTATTTGAGGAGGCCCCAATGTCCATTTTTCGCTTTCTCCGAGTCGAGAGATACTGGCTTCGAAGTATAGTTAAACTTAAAACCTAATCTATGGCAATAATATTCAAATGAATCGGCGAATTCCGCATGCCGAAACATCAAACGAGGCTGCCAAAGAATTGACACTGTTTTTTGCGGGAACTCGCACGTGCAGCAGTTGTGACGAGGTGTACCCCAATCATTGAGTGAGAAAGACGCCGGCGGCCGCTTTGATCTTTGTTATTATGTTCGTAATCAACGTCATCGCTACTGAGAAAGATACACGGTGAATAGTCTTGTCGGCGTTTAACCATTGATGTGCTGTTTGTTAAAATCTCGTTCACTGGCTGCAAATTCCGACGCGCGCATTTAAATTTTTCGGCGTGCGCATTTAATAACTCGCTGGTTTTTAGATCCGCGTGCGCCAAGGGGCGCAAGCGCAATTGCGCGCCTCAAAATCGAAGGACTGCACAAGCAAGATGTTTTGACACACAAACTGACATTTGTTTTGTTATTCAATCAAATGCTTTAATTTTTTATCCATGTTATATTTTCAGCATAATCTTGAATCAAAGTTCGGGAAACATATCAGCCAGTTGGAGGATAAGATTGATATTCTAGAGGGGAAAGTGAGGTGAAACCGACAGAAAATAAAAGAACTCAAATCAGTAGTGGCATCAACATCAGCTGCTGCTGATGTCAATGTAGAAGAAGAGCTCCTCCATAATGGCCACAGCTCAAGTGAAATCTTGAAAATGGCAAGAGGGAGCTCTTCCTTTCATGAATTGTGTTCGGGACTGTTGGACCCATGTATTCAGTGATGAATGCATTGAGTCAGTGATGAATACATTGAGTCACACAGTATATGTGGTCGCAGAGCGAACACAGCTGTGGATAAGAAGCCTATGTTTGACAAGCCAACATTGGCTCATTTTACACGGGTATTTTTGGAAAAGTTTCCTGGAGAGACAGAAGCAACTGTGAAGGTAAAGATAGGCAATGTTCAGAAAGCCATTTGTCTTAAGAATAGGCAGAACAAATCTTTACCTGCATAGTTCTTGAACAGGGTTTCCACTCATTTTGATTTTGAAAAATGTTTCCTTGAAATATATAAAGGTTGAATAGACTTTCACCTTGAATTTTGTCTAAAACTAATTTTTTAACAAGCATAGCAGAGCATAGCTGTCAATTAATGTAGGATTCTAAAAATCTTATGTCATAGTTTCAATAATATTTTCACACAAACATAGCCATTGCATAGATTTCTTCTAAGTTATGAAGAAACTACCTCTTTTTTTTTTTACAAAGAATGTCTGATTGTAGGTTGCAAACAATAAAATATAATAGACATTGAAGTTGTGACTGATGGCAATCATTAATAAATATTCAAATAGTGTTTGAGTATGGCTAACAAATTAATTTGGAACCTTGTTTGATGTTATGTCTCTTTAAAGAGCCTCAAGGCGTTTGCACAATTATTGAATGAAACGTTGCGATAAAATAACAATTGATAGCCTAGTGTATTTCACCTAAAAACATATATCTACTTCTCGAGATGTCAAAACATTTATGTAAGTCCTACATTAATAGTATGCTTTGTTGTTTTTCAATACCAAGAAAATAATAAAAGCCACTTTACAATTTACTGGTAATGAGGACATGTGTAGTGTACAGCAACTGATCTAAATCAGCATTTTCAGTTTTTTGTTAAAATAGACTATTGGTCGTTGCTGAAAATGTAAATATATGCTTTACAGTTACAGTTCGTCAATGTCAGAATGCTGAACTGCGTCACTCATGCTAAAAGATTTCAATCAATTTGTTGTTTGTTTTTCAGATCATGATCTTATTCATTTCACTTTATCTGACATTCAGTGCCAGTTCATTGGACCTGGTTATTGGAAAGCCAATACAGGGTCCCCGCGGGTCATGGAATGTATGGAAAGTCATGGAATTTTATTGGGATAAATTCCAGGCCCTTGAAACGTATGGAAAAATATATGTGTCCATAAATGTCATGGAAAGTCATGGAAAACAAAAGCTACCTGGCATCATACGATTGCTTTTCTCAGCGTGATGCAATCAGTCTTTGCTACATGTATATACTCAGTATCGTTATTTACGGTAATGCATGCAAGCAGTGCGTGATCAAACTGAAACATCATCAATGATTGGCTGCTCGATAACCTTGACTCGTTATTTCAACCTATGAGCGATACCGTTTGAAAGAAGGTTTGAATGAGAGCGCGCGCGCACACATGCTTCCTGTTTACTGAAAATATTTGCGCTTCATCGAACCGGATAATTCTATTCTATTCTATTATTAAATGATGCCGGGTCATTGTAAATTCTCCCCGAGATCTTTCTGATGAATGGCAACAAGCCAAATTTCCGACTAAATCCTGAAAAGTTACCCATAATACTGCTGTGTTTAAGGAGTCGATTACTTAGGGCATTACTGTATATGATGGCACTAACTACAAGGAAATGTTTGACACAGGACACCTCAATGATCCAAACAAATGTTCGTTCTCAATGAATACCGATGGTATTCCTATTTAAGTTCAGGAGTATTTGTGTGGCCAGTATATTTGCTAATTAATGAACTTCCAATAAAAGGAGAGGAAACGTCGTGAAAATATTATCTTCTATTTCTTCATCAAAACCTATGATGTGGAGTTTCCTGAAACCTTTGTACGAAGAACTCAAAACATTATCCATTGGCTTTACTCGTGCCGATGACAAAAACAATCCGTTTTCATGTAAAGTTTTTCTGCTGTCATGTATTGTTGATTTACCTGCTAAACGTTTACTCACAAACAGCAGCTCAACGGAATTCATAGCTGATAATATTGCATGCAACCAGGAGAGTCTTTCCAAACAGAAAGAGGCGGGAACTGTAACATTTTTCCTTTTCAAAATAATCCAAAAGGTCCTGTATGCACAGAACGTTGATTAGGCAATAGATCGATCACTTACAAAAGACAAAGAAGATAAAGCCATCTCATGGTATAAAATGATCAAACTGGTTAATGTTCATGTCATGCTCCAAAATAACACATTATGCCATGAATGATGGAGACATTATAGATTACATGTATATGCAGGGGATTTATCTTGGTTTTATCTGATCTTGTTCATTGGAAAGCATCAAGTTAAGAAATTTCTTGTAGTAGTTTATTTTCTGTGTAAAATTCATGCTGTAATTATTAATGTAAGTAGTAGTATGAGCAACTCCTTGACTCCAATCGTAAAATTGGGCATAAGTGTATTTTGAGTATGTTAGTACTATAGTACTATATATTTGAGAATCGTTGATAAAAAATGGGCGTAAGTATATTTTCGATAGAGCAGGTCATCATATTTGAGCGTCATGTGGGTATATTTTTGACTAACAAATTGGTTCATCGTGTGAAGTTGTTTTTTGTTGTAATCTCGGCTGACTATTGCGTGTCTGACACATCAACTAAATAATCTCAGCTTAACCAAATTATTCATAGAGCAGGTCGTCATATTTGAGCGTCATGTGTGTGTGTGTATATTTTTGACTAACATGTTGGTTCATCGTGTATAAGTGTGAAGTTGCTTTTTTTTGTAATCTCGGCCGACTATTAAATGTCTGACACCTCAACCGAATAATCTCAGCTTAAGACGGCTTAACCACATTATTTGCTTAAAGGTTCAGACAGTCATACATCTTACTGAAAATAATCACAATCGACTATTAAATGTCTGAAGCATCAACCGAATAATTTGGTTAAGACGTCTTAACCGAATTATTTGCATAAAGATTCAGACACACATACAGCTTACTGTATTTTAGGCCAACTATTTGTTTGTTAATTTAATACAAGTTTCAAACAAATTATAATATTTTTCATGAAACTCTGTATTGTTTGTAAAAAAAAAAATGTTTTGTTAATTTTATTAATCGATGTTTAGAAATAGCTTAACTAGTTTATATACCAATTATATGTGTACAGCTGTTCACATTTGATTTTAGGTATATATTCTCGACAAAAAATATATATTGTCACATAATATTCTACCACACGATATCAATACACATGATGATGGAAAAAATATTCAAATATTTATGCTTAGGCATAACATGGTTGTGGCAATTTATGGTTGGAAATTACTTAAATGACCAACACGTCGTGAACCAGGAACAATATAATGAAGATGACGAGCAACCAATTTTCGACTGGCCTGAGGCATTACGTTATGGAATGAACAACGACAGCGGATCAGAGAGCGGATCAGAGAGCGGATCAGAGAGCGGATCAGAGAGCGGATCAGAGAGCGGATCAGACAATTGGTCTTCTGAAAGTTCATATCGGGACATAGAAGCCGATTTTTGGAGTACTAGCTCACAATCATCTTTTACCTGTTCAGAACGTCACAGTTACTCACACCAGCTCGAGGATTGGGACCTGGAAATTGAACTTATGGAGGAGTACACATATCTGATGGACAGTGCCTATTCATCCGAGGAATTCTCGGAGGATTCTGTCGACTGGAACTAACATCAGTTATGACACTCTTATGTTGTATATCCTACCATATGTGAACTTGAATTATGTCATCACCAATAAATGCATGTATAAACGATTATCTTATAATCATAGAAATGCTCCATGCCAAATCTGAAAACATTCTGCTAGATCTGGAGAAGTATTAATTTTAAATAAAGTTATTGGCCCCTAATTGGTCGGATGTGTATGTTCACACTGATCAATTCAATGCTGTCATGAGCAAACGATCTGACCCATCTGCAATGGCGAGATATTTGTTGGGTCGTTTCTACAGTCCGAGCTTCCTGGAGACAAATTCTAAGAAAGACTTGGATCCTGTAATTTTGCAGTCAGTTATAGGTTAGTTTTTAATTAGGCTTGCAAAAAAAATACTAATACTACACTGAATCCTACAAAATTTAAAGAAAGCTGAATGGTAATGAAATGTCATGGGAGTTTTATTGGTCTGTCACATTCATGAATGTAGCCAATTGTCATTCAATAAGAATAAAAAAGATTCTAACATTTTCCACGTCATATCACGTTGTAGTGCATTCAAGCCAAAAATATAGCAATTTGCGCCACATGCTTTATTTTTGTCTCTCATGCACTATCACCCCAATTCTAACACTCGGCACAGCATATAATTATCCCCTAAATAAAGTCACATCTCTGGACATGTAAATGAAATCAAGAGCTGCAGCGATTCATCGTAATTTCGATGTATCACGTTACGCTTTCAGACGATACACGTATCGTATAGTGTGAAGTGTATCACGATAAACAAATATCACAATTTTTAATTACCCATATTTACTGTGTTTTTTTTTAGCAATTTAGGTAGAAAATACTTGAAAAACATGGTTTTTGCGTATCGTGATATGTATCGTATCATTGGTCATGTATCGTATTGTGACAAAGTGTATCGTTGCAGCCCTAAATTGTACATCCGTTCTAGAAAAATCATATTGTAGGATCTTTGTCATCTTCTTTGTGACCTTATATTCTATCTACTCTTCAGAGGCTCATGCAAAAAAATTCCTAATTTTGAAGTGCTGGATATACACTTTCGATATTTAGAATACCGTATATACATGTATGTTGCCATAAAATAAGTTTTCAAATCTACATCAACAAAACTTTCAGGAAATGTTCAACATATAAGATTTTTCAGGTTATCATATGTGGTGCAAATTTATACCAAATTGGTACTATTTATAAATACCTTATTTTATCATTTTAAATTAGCATTCCTAAAAATATTTACTTGTAGATGAGGACCTTTAATAAAAACATTATCTTTAATCTCATGTTTTTTAAGGTTTCACACTACACCACCAAAATGCTTCTGGTTTGGACAAAAACAAGAAGCCACGTGTCACTTGAAGCACCACAAAATCACCCAAACTCTACTGCGGAAAATGTCATCGCACAGGGCAAAGTCCAGAGACCGTAGAGAAAAAACAGAGAAACAGCCCGGACCCAACTGATAATAATACCATCTGACATGTTGATAATCAAAAATTGAATGTTTGCTTCCTGTATTTCCCATGTGGTATGAAAGTAGGTTGGTCTGACAAAGTGTGTGGAGCACGGAAGTTCTCCTCACAGGACTTATGTCAGGCCAAACTGCTTTCATACAGCATGGAAATACCGGAATAAACATTCATTACTTAGATTTATACACCAACAACAACATTCTTTCAAACAAATAATAATCGTTATTAACCTTTATAATAGGTAACAATTAACTTGTGAGATATTTCGGTGTGAACTAAAAAACACTATATATCCTCTATGTATCTGTTTTCCAATAAATCATAGAACGTTAAAAGATAAGATTACCACGCAAGTGATTACTACGTTACACCTATGATGCATGGGCCACTTCTTTCAAAGTTTATGCATTATGGCATGCTCAATCAGCTGACTATTTTGTGACCAATCTGAAGACTTCATTCAGTTTCCAGTTTATGTTTTGTTTTTCAATGTTTATTTTGGACAGAAATTGCTATGGCATTATTTTGACTGTTGAATATGTATAAAAATTAAATAATTTTGTTTCTAATTTCATTGCTCTTTCTCTATCTCCATGGACGTGCATATGATGTTCCAGGTAATATAAGTGTGACCGATACTGGAAAGGTTCTGTAGGAATTAACCAATAGAACACTGTAACCACACTGCAGGTAGGACACTGCAGGACACTGTAACCACACTGCAGGCAGGACACTGCAGTTAGGACACTGTAACCACACTGCAGATAGGACACTGTAACCACACTGCAGGTAGGACACTGCAACCACACTGCAGGTTGGACACTACAACCACACTGTGGGTACCAACACTGCAGCGCTCATTTACATATTTGGAACGACACTGTAGACACACTGCAAGGACACTGCTGGGAACACTGCAAGGACACTGTCATATAGGTACCTCGGTTGCAGTGTCGCACTGCATGGTGGCTAAAGGCCAACACTGCAACCACACTGCAAAGACACTGTAACCACACTGCCAAAGTGTGAGGGATATTATTGTGGGCAAACAAAGCCAGTAAACAAATTTCATAGACAAATTATTTTAATTAAGTTGATGGTTCACTTTGCGCAATAATTTCCCAATTTACCGCTTGAAAAAAACTTCACATTGCGCATGCGCCAAGTGTTTTGTGTTGACCAATGACAACGTGTTTCCTCTATCACGTGATAAGTCCGACCAATATAAACAATTCACAATAAAACAGTTTACTTCCTGCATGCCATTTTCCAATTAGCGTTTCACCAGACTGCTTGCATAACTTCTAATCATGGTGCTGCAAGGCAAATTAATTCTGATCATTGCAGTTAAGCTATTTTACGGCATACCACTTACGACATGGATGAGGAAGAGTTTCAGCCTTTGCTGACATACATGTTAAATGACCCAGATCCACACATGTCATGCCAATTAGATTGCTGCACAAGCAACTACAGTTGTTATTCCTGCATCATGTACCGGTATGGGAATTACGTTCCAGAAGGAAGCACTTAGGTACATTTATAACAGCTGATTTTTTTCTTCCATTATTAATAGTTAATACTTATTCCCACTTTATATCTTTCAAAAATTAAAATTTCCTTCCTATTGAGTCCTTTTTTCAATCTAAATTACACTTCAACACCGTCCCCCAAAACGAAAACAAAAACCCACCCCTGATGGCGTTCCACTTCTTTTACTGGGCAATAAATAACACAATTTCCGTGATCAAAACTTTCTGTTTCTAATATCAATTCGTTTTCATTGGCTTGGTCCGTCAATTGTTGACATTTATCTAATACATGATATTGTCGCAAAACGATTATCGTCATTTATTAAATACGTCAAGCATGTTTTATAAACAAATTATTTTATTGATTTTGCTACTTCAAAATCGCCCAAACAAATTTTGGTTTCGTATAATTCCAGATAGCGCATGCACCAAGGTGTTAACCAATCACACACGTTTTGTGTATCATGTGCAAAATCATACCAATATGAGGCTTCCACAACGAAACCACACTTCCTCCATGACTCCATTTTGCCATTCACATTTCATGGGACCACTTGTTGTTGTTTTCCAAATGACCATCAAATAATAATAAAGTTAGAATAATGGTGCTACAAGGCAAACATGTTCTCATTGTTTGAGAGTATTTTCAACTATATGTTGAACGAACCAGAATCATTCTATCCTGCAAGCTAGATTGTAGCACCAGGTCCAACTGCAGTTGCTATTTCTGTATAGTCTATGGGAATTACGTCTAGTTTTATTCTTTCAGTATTAATACTTACCGGTATGTCAAAACGATTCCCATTTTGTCCATTTTTTTTACTTAGAAAACACACACATGTACATGTACTGGTAAGATTTCAATACAAAGAGCTCGAGAAGTTAGAATCTGAGTAATAAAATCTAATTAATTATTATGAACCCAGCAGCTGAACCCAGAGCAAAAAATCACCCTTTTCGACTTGTCTGGATTCCACAAATTTGAAGTTAGTTAAGTATTTTTTTGTAAAGAGAATTAAAAGACGCGGTATGTCATTCGACATCATAAACTTTACAGAAAAACCTAAGATCCAGGTGTATGTGTCGTCCACAGGCAGACTAAGGGAGATAACCCAGCCTGGTTGTTACTAGCAGACACTCTATACACCTGAATCTCTGAGGGGAGGTAACCCAGCCAGGTTATTTCCAGCAGACAATCTATACACCTTACTACATGTATATGCCGTGAAATTCTTATTGAGATCTGAGTCACAACGGGATTACATTGACATACTCAGATCAATGGAACATGCGCCAACTGTCAATATTGCTGATAGCTGCTAAGCTTGGCAAAGGAATACAGAAGTATCTCCAGCAGTCAACAGAATATCTAAAAATAGAAACATCACCTGGCATTCTGTGACAGCATTGGCTAAATAATTCTTAGTACTGCTATGATCTGCTAGCAGTAGAACCTGTGGATGCATCATGACAGACAAATGTAAATCTAAAGCAACTAATTCTAAATATGTATCTAAATCTATATTGAAGAAGAATGCAATCGAGAAAAGTGTTTCACTCGCCTTTCCAGTATGATCCTGCGGGCTTGATTTCTTGCAAGTGCAAGAATATGTGCAACAGACAGGGGATGGAGTACACTAGAGGAGTTTGTCCATGTTTGACTGGCAGTGCTTTTTGTCTCATGCAATCCCAGGTAAAACCAAGCCAAATATATACATGTATATAGTCCAGGAGATCGGGAGGTATATTCCCATTTCTAGAGACATCGTATTGGCATTCCATCAATAAAATCGTTCTGATAGGTCTTTTGGGCAATTTTTGAGACATGTTGCGGGTCAATAGCTTATATTGTGGACAAGTTATAGCCAATTATATGGGACACTATTTTTCAAAATTCATGTAATTTTTCGCAACTTCAAAATAATTATCGATTTTTTTTTGAACTACACATGTACCTTATAAATTGGTGCAGTGTTGCCCCTCATGTCGATTTATAATGATTTCTAATTAATATAAACCATATCTTGTTCAGTTTATAACCACAGTAATTGTTTTCTGTGCTGACACTTTTACTCGAGAAAATTTTCATATTATTTTAGGGGTAAGAGTTGTCTTCCCTGAAAAATCTATTTTGGGACACGTTCTGAACCGGGCAACAAGCAAAATCGGATGCGTCATATGATGACCTTTAATTTGATATATAAAAACCTTTGTCGGAGAGGGGGTGCAGCCAATTCGAAAAATATCTTTTGGCCCACGGACTACAAGTTTTATCCATGTGTGCATTGTGCACGGTGCACACTGGACTGATGTTTAGTGTGTTAATTTATAATTGGACATTATGTGTAGATGTCTCGAAAAGATATCGCTTGAGAGCGGATTCCATGTTAGCGGGAAATGGCGTTTGTAATAAATTACATTATGGGTCTATTGAGACAGAGGGTGCATGGCAGGTCCCTCGGGAGTCTTCGAGAGTGCCTACTTGATTTGGCGTAGCGACTCGATTCGATATGGACGCTATCTGCCAATATGGGATGAGTATATAAGGTGTGGGAATATCGACAAGTGTTATTTCTGACTTAATTTTCATAATGTCCGACTATTTGCTGTTTTTAGAGGCTGAGCTCGCAATTAAGTCACTATGAAGTGACCATGCAGTATGTCGATCATGTGCTGGCGTTCTATGATGCGATAGTCGCAGTATGCCTTGCTGGGGGAACCAGTATTGACTGGGCGAGATACTTCAGTACGGTGTCAGAACTGGAAAGGTGCCAGACGGTGGTAAATCTACGATTGGAAATATTGGATGAGAGGTGGCGAATAATGAACATATGGAGTCGACATCAGACAGTGCTGTAAGAAGATGTCGCTGTGAATGCTACCCCTGATGACTTGGACCGCCCCTTGATGAAGAGCTGGCTTGCATTCCGCAAGCTGGCACGGTGTTTAGCCAACAATAACATGAATTGATTTGTTTTTGGGGTTATTCACCGTGTCAGCCTGTAGAAATAACATCTTGCTGATAAATTTAGTGAAAAGATTTTTTTTTTTTTGTAACATTGCTAATCCACCAAAGGTGGAAATATTGGTTGATATATAAAGAGTAACTTCTGTAAACGTGCTAAATCACAAAAGATTATTTAATTATAGTCGAAAATTGGTGGGAATAAAAGAGATAAATATATTATTAGCCCGCTCCCAAGAATTATTACAGAGTTCAATAATGTTATAGATCGGGTTATCTAAGTTTTAGAATGAAGAGCGTTTGTTCGTTCAAATAAATTTGGTTTTAGTTGTTTAGGAGAGTTTAGGGGAACATATTGAATATGGGAGAGATGCCGGGGTTAAGATAATATACTCTTTATAGTAAAGAGCCTTATATGTTTGTTTCGGGGTTTCATGGCTTCAAATAATGTCGGCAAATGTCTGTGAGAAATGAGGTGGGAAATGAAAGAGGTATTCAGTGATGATGATGGAAATGCCGTGGTTTCTGTACCAATCGTTCTATAATAAAGAGCGTTATTTGGCGGTATTTTGTGGTTTATGACCTCAAATAATTTGGACGAATGTCAATAAAATGACGTGCACATAGGGATTGGGGGAAGGTGTCATTGAGTCAATAAAATGACGTGCACATGGGGATTGGGGGAAGGTGTTTGGGGGAAATGCCGTGGGTTTTATACCAATCACTCTATGATAAAGAGCGTTTTTGGCGGTTTGGGTGAAGTGATGTTGACGGAGAAATGCCGTGATTATTGTATCACATACTATATAATATATAGTGTCTTGTGGCGTTGGGGGGGGGGGGGGTATGTATACGATGTGGCATCTAGATCTAGATGTATACGGGACTGTGCTTGATATATATGAGTGTGCTTTGCGGCTGTGCATGTGCTATGTCGCTGATTATATTATTGAGTCAAGCATATTTGAAGCAATGAAGACGTAACTGAGTTCCTGATTTCCATTATTTTCGCAAATTCATAACTTGCCCCCTCAAGTATCGATTCCAAACAAGTTACCCCCCATGAAGCAACTGTCCTTATATGACTTTCTCCAAACAGTCACCTCCCTGCAACCCATCAAACAAAACCGAAAACATGATTACTACCAAATCATTATTCCTGCTGTCATTACATTCATATTAATTTTACTGATTGCCATCTCAAGTGCAAATACATTATTCAGTGTATTACGATGAATTAGCCACATTACGACCTATGAAAATAATAAAAACTCACGCTTCCATCCATAACCCACCCCTCAATCTCTATTGATCATTTTATCAATAATACCATTTTTTCTCTCTATATATATAAGGGGCACAAACCCATAGACAAATTATAATTTCGTTACTGCACACACACCCCGACAGCTGAATATACTAACGCTATTATGACACGTGCCAACCCCAAGCATTAAGACAACTGACCATCGATTATCATCAATAAGATTGGTCACGGATCTCGCCACCTATCAAACAGACACATTAATCAATGTCTCCAGGTCCAATTCACAGCGCTAACATCATATGCCACACTCCAAGCAATATTTCACCTCTGAAACCATGCTCTCAACAATTTCCCTGTGCAATTGACGGCAGATGTGAAACATTTGGTCTCTCATAACCAAAATTACAAATGTATACAGATCATCATGATTTTATTTACAATACAACATGCATTTATATAACATATTACCAATGTACGTATATGTACCATAAGTTCCTTTACAAAACATACTATGCACTATTACCGTATTGTTATATTCATTACTTCTCATACTTGTATCTCTATATTCTATCATCATACCTTATCCTACATATCAATCTAGCACGCATTATGACTGCATGTACGATCATTTTATATACCAACCCATATATGCTTTTCCAACCATTTATTTCATAATCTCATAATATTGCGTATTATCATTTTAAAACAACATTGTTCCACATGTATTAGTCATACCTTCACCCTAATCAATTTTACAATGTATCGATCGACTTACAATACTTTCACCATCGCCATTACACTTCATTTAGCCTCATCCACATTACGCGATCACAAATACCCCAGTTATGTCCATAATTTTGATATTACATCAGATTTTCCGCTGCGCTAAAAATCTTACACGGGTGGGGGGACATATGTGACATAACGCCCCATTATAATCTCACAACTTGATTCAAACTATACGAATGTCCCAATATATAGAACCCCAAACTCAAATATTCGTGTTCGGTTCTTAACGAAACCTCACACGTCTTACTCCCAGCGAAGACATACACACAATGAAGATGGCTCCCAAATATGGTCGAGGGAAATGACCATAACGGCGGAACCAATCCCGATGTGTATTGCCAAACACCTCATCTAATATGCATCCCAAATAGTATAAGAAACAGCCACATCCCATCACATCATGCTTTCACTAGATCTCGAGGTTCGTACACGTCTCCAGGCATCACTCACACCAGGCATCACCCATTCGGGGACCTTACTTCGCGGCAACTTGATTATCACATTTGTATACACTGCTTGTATCTTATTCACGACGTAATAAAGACTTGTACCTATATATCTATGTGTTCATTACCTCACAATTGTACAATTACCTATTTTCATAACAGTTCTCAAAAAAAATCAAAACAATCGATTTAAATCAAAAAAATCTTGATTTAAATCAAATAAATCGATTTTATTGATTTATTTAAAAAAATCACCAACACTGCTCTGCCCCGATGGCTATATGTTCTCAGAATGCTCAAACAGGTTGACCATTCACTGGCATGGGATGCATTGCATCTAGTTCTTTTTGTTAAAGCTACACGGCAACCATTAATTACAAATCGCCCTCAGCCTAGTCCTTACAAACAGTCTGGATCTTATTCACGATCTCAATCTCAACAATCTCCGCCTTTTCCTAAAGGTTTCTGTTTTAAATTCCATAACACTGCAAATTTTCACATCAATGTTTTGTATGTAATAAAGAACATCCATTCATAAGATGTGCCAGCAAATCTGAGTGGTTTCGGAATCCCTTTCGTAGGAACAACCGAGGCTTTCGAGCCTCCCAAAACCACTCACAACAAACCTCAGTGAAGAAATGAAATTGTCACACCAATTGATCATAGAGTACTTCATATTTGGCTTCAGGGATATGATGCGGGCTGAGTAAATTTTTGGTGGATTGGTTTAGATCTGGCCTTTCATTGGGTTGTCAGGGTATTGAATCATCTCTCCGGGCCCCAAATTTGAAGTCTGCATCCGAAATGCCACATGTTATGGATTCTAAGATTGCTAAAGAAATAGCAGCAGGTCGTATTGCAGGAACTTTTGATGCCCCCCCCCCCCTCTTTCGAACTTTCATATCTCACCTTTGGGTGTTGTTCCCAAAAAGACACCTGGAGAATTCAGAGTGATCCACCATCTTGGGTAGGGTGGGAGGGTTAAAATATTTTTTGGAAGTCTGGACAACATGAGGTAATCCCGCGATGTATTAACTTTCTTAGAAAACAGTAACAAATAACGCTTTTAATGTTTACCATATCCAGATCTAAATAAAAGCCAGGTTCTGTAACGTTTTTTGCTTTTGTTTACATAACACAGGAAAAACATTTGACAATAACAAACTGTTTATGCCATATTTCTGATTTGTATAAGAACAAAGTCTGTCCATATTTTACTATTCTTCCTGTTTATGGCGGTTTTTGCTGGAGCTGAATATTTTAACAGCATACCCACCACCAACGCCGCCGTATTTAGTCGGCCCAGAGTGGTCTTTGATCCTACATGCACAGGTTATAATAAGAATGGAGAATTAGAAGTGAAATGTCCAATGAGTAAACATGGACTTACAGTCGACCAGGCTTTTTCGGATCGGGATTTTTACATTAAGAAACTGGATGATGGTTCATATACACTTAACAGGACTCATAATTATTTCTTCCAAATGCAGGGACAGATGTATGTTAGTGGTATGAAAAGGGTGGACTTCGTTGGGGCAGGGCAAGACATACTAGTATTTGTCAATAGAATATAAGGTTCCATACTGAAATGTGGAATTCGCAGATATTGCCCAAACTTGACTTATTTTACAAATATACATTTGCTCCAGGAATATTAACACCAAGGGTTGAACATGGGCTGAGTATAATTCAACCCAGTGATGGAGGTTGTTGAAAGAAGACTAATTTCAAAATAATGTATTGTATTCTGCTTATCCATGCAGTGGCATCATTTGCATGAATATGTCACATGAATATATAGGTACATGTAACTCATTGTATCTTACACAATTTAAATATGTACCATATTTAGGAAAATGTATTTGATGTCCACATCTCCAAAGATACAGCTTTGCATCTTCATTAAAGAGATATAGACCACTTGTTTCTTCCTCGAAAATATGCATGTCAGTTCTATTGTCATAAATGAATTCACTCGATCGAAAAGTACTAATTATAATTCAATTTTCCTGCCCGAGATTAACAAGATATCATAACTGTGAAAAAGTCATACATGTATAACGTGCTGTCATTGGCAACTGACATGACGCGTACGTTACTGTCATCTTTTGACTTGTATATTTTCTAGACAAAACAAATATATTATATCTATTCATTGATTTAAATTACTGTACACTATATAACCATATTCACTCAGGTACTAATGGTGGAAGAAAACATGTCAAGTATGAAATAACATAATGATAAGACATTTTATTTATAAATCAAAGGCCCAAGGGGCAGTCGCAATCAAACAATGATTGCTCTGATTATCAATAATAATATAAACATAAATCTGATATTACATAAGGAATATCATACTAGAGTGAATACTGTATTTGCCCGGGAAGGTGTTAAAATTAAGTTATAGGGAAGCTCCAATCAGCAACATAATTAAGTACTCATCCCAGAGACAACTTTCTGGCACATGTTATATGGGTCATGCAGATGAAATAAAAATAATATCCTTTCACAGTTGATCGCTTGTGGGACAGGACAAAATCAACATGGGAAATCTTTAATGCATGTCCGGAGCCATCGGGCGAAGAAACTATAAGGATTTACAAAGATTTCTAAGCAAAGTTGTGTTGGTTTTTTTTTTTTGCTTCTATAGTTGCACACGAATTACACGGTTGATGTTTCAATATTTAGAATCTCGAATTTGACGATGTCGACCTGAACTGTCACCCTCGGCTCTGGTGGCTGTTTGGTGACATTCCAGGTTTCAAGCGAGTGACATATCCCTGTGTATCACGAAATTCCAATGATCAAATTCTGTGGACGGTGCTTGTACAGGATGGAGTGAATTTGGAATATGTTCTGTTACTTGCGGAGGTGGATCCAAAACAAAGACACGACATTGTACAAATCCACCGCCAAGCAACGGGGGAGCACCCTGTGATGTGCTGTCATTGGCAATACTGGCATCTTTTGACTTATATATTTTCTAGACAAAACAAGTATATTATATCTATTCATTGACTTATATTACTGTATAACCATAGTCACTCAGGTACTAGTACTAATGGTGGAAGAAAACATGTCAAGTATGAAACAGAAGGAAAACGTAATTTTAACTAATGCATGCGCCGCCCTCAGGTGGCTTGATTACATAATACAATTATCACAGCATAAGCTGCCACAGGAAAGAACACAATTAAAATGCTACTCGGACCATGTGTCGTAATTAAAGGTGCCCATTTCTCTGCGAAACTGAAGTCCCATGATAATTAAATATTTTGCGAAGAAGGGGCTGTAAAAAACAAATTCCTTGGATGTCATGATTCTAATCTACGTCACGCCCAGCTGTGGAAATTACAGTCCACCTGTTTAGATAAGATAAGATACTTTATGCATAACGACCCAGGGTTAGAGTGAAGAAAGATGAAGACATTGTTTTATTGTGGATATGGCTCCCATCAGCTGTGTTTTTGAGATGGGACATTTATATAGAAAATCATAAAATATTTATATACATAACGAATCCTGAAATAGAATATTTACATAACCTAAAAATAATGTTGCGGGCGACCAAAAGACCGCCAACCGCCTCTGAAGAAAAGGTGGTGCTCTATGGGGTGGTGGTGGGCCAAGAAACTAAAAATTGTGTGTTGTAAAAGTTTGTGAATTTAAACAAAACGTGTTGAAACTTAGAAAGCAAGGAAAAACCACGACGAAAACTTTTTGCGTCCTACACCCAACGAAAGTTCTTGTGAAAGGACGCTATCCTATTAGCTTTTAGATTTCTCAAGCTGTCCCCCCCTCGTAATAACTCATCAACCAATGAGAATGTTTAATTAGTAATTAGCGTAATGAAGTAACAGCCGCTGTCTTGCGATGCTGGCTGTTCTTAGAATCTATATCGTTGATTGCACAGCGTCTTTCGAATGTGTGCGCGGACCTGATTTAACGTTACACTGCGCAACTTCCGGTTCTTATAATCGTAACCAAATTAACTATTTGAACTAGGAAGCAATGATCGTCTGTATTACAATTGTTACTGTAAAACGTACGGTAGGTGCAGGGAAATGTATTCTGTGCGCTGCATGATCATGCTCACTAAGCTACTGCAGTACTGAGAACCAATTTTAAATGGAAAACATGAATTAAGTTTTGAAACATATATAAGTATCTTGTAAATGAAATAGGCCCTAAATAATATAATATAAAAGCTGTCAACTTACTATTCAAACCGAACATCAGGTATTATTACATACATATATATTTATATTTCAGCAATATGCCAATATACGTCGTTGCGGAATCTGCGGCGGCGGCGGCGGAAACTATAACTATCGCCATCGTTGAGCCCACCATGGGGGAAACCCTAACGGTATGTATAAATTTGAATACTTTTTTCAAAACAAAATAGGGGCGGGGGGGGGGGGGGGATTACTGCCCACTAGCCAAATTCCCAAATGACCAATTTATATCACAATAATACATTGATATCATATTAAGTATCATGTTTGTAGAACAATTAATGTCAAGTTATTTATATATAGTTTATTTTTGAACGATTTATGTGGTGTAACTGTGGATGTGTGTATGTCCAGTCTCTGGTGGGGGTAGGCTAATAACCCAGTAGTCTATTATTATAGTGCCACATTTTAACAGCTTGCCTTATAATTACCTGCCCGTACCTTACAAAGTATAGTATAGATACCGAATAAGCACGACAAAATTAAATTTAAAGTTTTGATATGACAATTGAGTATCCATATACTTGATATATTATAGGCCTAAACATTAAGAATTATGGCTTATAACGGGTTATACATGGCTATCCCTAAGGCGGCTGTTACGATTGAATGGTGCGAGATTGCGTGACTTATTTATATTATATGAAATGTCTATGTTAACTTGTCCATGTCATAATTTTGACGTATGACAATAAACAATTGAATTGAATGTTCCCAATGTGGATACTGATGGCTAAGTGTGAGATAGGATTAATAAGTGTTGACTGTAGAGTCACCCACCAACACAGCAGTGATCATCTATTGCTTGAGGATTAGCTAGTCCAATTAATTAACTGGGAGCTTGACGACAAAGGGATAATGATTTGACTCATAACAATGTGTGTTAATAGTACCAGTTACTCTCAGTTTTCTCAATGAGTTATAATCATATCCATCTATGATGTAAACAGAACGAATTTGTGCATTAAGAATATAACAGAATAGGAAATAATCTAATTTAGTAGTGAATTGTATTAAACGACTTTTAATTGGATGTTCAGACATCAAAGGGAATAAATGTTTCATATCTTTTGCTGGCAATAAGGGTTGGGCGTATGTGTAGTGGTAGCGGCGGGGGCCATCGTCTGGTGTTGCCGCCGCGGAGCGGTCCGCGCGACATAATGTGAAATAAGTACAAATTTGTAAGTATAAATAATTTTATTATTCCATAATATATAATATCGCCAAACGGGGCCTGCGAGTTACAATGGCTTCGAAATGTTACTATTGTGTGTTATCATTTTTGGCTGAGCGTTACAGTTGATCTTTGTACATGTATACCATCTCCCAGTACCTGTCACGAAGATAAACCATTATTTGAGACTTGCAGGAGCACATAACGTGTAAGAGTTCATTTTCATATGTTTCGCAACACAAGTGACACGCCAGATTGTTACTGTAAGGGCTGGTACACTCCGTTACTACCTTTGCACCCCAAAAGAAGATCTCCATACCCTAATTAATAACATTATTTTCTAGGCAATGGTTAATTCTTCGAGATATGATTGTTTTCATTTTCAGTGCTTTTTTCCTTAATTTATCGCGTTTTCGGATTTCTTTTCGTATATCTGAATTAAACCAGAATTTATCTTTCGGTCTAATTGTGATATTCAACTGTGGAATTGTTACAGATATTATCTCCATAAATTGTTTTTCAAAAAGTTCAACTGCTTCGTCTCTGTTATTTAGTGGCTGGAGGAGATAGTCCCAGTTTATATTTTTAAGTAACTCATTGGTTTTAATGAAATCGCCCCGTTATAATTCCATATCTTTCTGTCAAATGACGCACACGAGGCATTTTCAAACTTCAGAATGGCATAAACGGCTAAGTGATCTGATTTACCAAGATCTAAGACATCAGCATCGTACATAATAAGGGATTTCCCAATTAGTATTGGATCAAGGAGGGTTTTTGATATGCATGTAATTCTAGTTGGCTTCGTGATAACATTTCGTAGATCATAATAATTTATTAATTGTTTAAGTTTGGCAGACTCTAGTAGTAGGTTAGAGTTAAAATCCCCGCATAATATGAGATTATCGGTTAATTGTAGTGCGTTATCAATAGACTCATCTAAAAGCTCCCGATAGTTGGGGTCACAGAATTGTTCGGATCTATATGATACTCCGAGGAGTAATTTTCTTGATTTAGAAAAAACTTCGACCACATTATCGAAGAGTCAAATTCTAAGATTGGAAATCTTTTGTAAACAATATGATTTGCAAAATATACACAAATGCCACCCCCATCCGAGTCACGATCATTCCTTATTGGTACACAAAAATCTTGGAGTTCAATGTTTTCAGGCGGGAAATTGGAGTCCAAGTGAGTCTCAGTAAAACACAAAATATCATAATCACAAATACTATCTGCGATTTTTTCGATCTTATGCATGATACTTCTTATGTTATAATGGAACACAGTTGATGTATGCTCAGTATTGGGTAATGTAGATTTCTGACCTGGGCCAGGGTTCTTTTCCACATCACCTGATAGCAATATCAAAATTGTAAGGCAGTACATTATACAACGTAAATTTATGCCCCAGAAGTCATGCCTAAGATTTTGTGTTATTTTCCCATTTGATAAGATACTCCCCTTTTTCAGGTCGAAGACCCCGATCGCTGCACGATATTGGTCAGTTGTATTACCCATACAGTAGCTTAATTATTTGTCGAAGTTAAATGTTTCGGGGAGCGATCGTACGTATTCGATATGAAAAGATGAGTAATTCACAGGAGATACCCTCTCTGAGAAGCGACAGCCTACACACAAATTATTTGTGTTTATTTCAAATAATTCGTGATTAATATGGATCGACTACATGTGCACAACACTACTCCTGAACATCAGACACATTTCCAGGTGAACCAGGGGGGGGGGGTCGGCAAAAACTTCCAGGGTACAAGGTGGAAATTTTGAGATTTTTGGGACCCACCACCCCCGGAAGGCATGTTTTTGCCACTCATTTCTAGGACACCCACCCCTCCCACCCAATTTTTCCTCTCGAAAATCAGGGACCCACCCCTAAAACAGTCATGTATATTACTTAATCATATAATATCACCATTGAGGTTGTTCACTCTCAGCCAGGATGGCTTCCCTGAGATGATTTACCTGTGATTTTATGTTTGTGTTCTCTTTGCATTGAAATTATATAAATGTTTTCCACCATCAAGGTTTTTAATCGTAAAAATTACGACCAAATCTGGCCAAATAGCTGAGATGCACTTTTTTGTTACGCAATTTTTGCCTAACCAAAAAGCGGACCCACCCCCCTGGTTTAGACTACAGAAGTGTTGAAAAGGGGGAAAATGTTCTCACATTGAGCCCCCCTTACATTATTAATGCTCTATTTTGTTCTAAGTTAAGAATATAAGCCTTTGGATTAACTTTGGCTACATAATGTGTCTCTAATATGACATTTAGCAAAACAATGCATGAAGCCAGAAAAAGTGGTATTTTGAGGCTCGGAACCACCCACCCACCCTGTCCTTGTACCCTGGAAGTTTTTGCCGACCCCCCCTTGGGTGAACTGTATTTTATTGTATATATTGTTATTATTTATTACCATTAACATTCTTGTTTTTTCCTATATTATATTTTGATAAATCGCTATTTTTATATGATCGTTAACAAGTTGTAAATTTTTCCTATACTGTTATCCAAGGCACTATATTTACGTATTATGTCTATGGACGAGAATTCAGAGAACCTGATTGGTCTAAACGACATGAAGGCGAAGAGTATGTGTATAATTAATTGACTAAGTTGGCAGTTTATTTTCCTTGATCTAAATTAGAGCAGTACATATTTCAGAAAGGAAATTATATATATTTTTGTGGACTAATAGTTAAAAGTACAGTATACACGTATTTTGGAATTTCTGGGCAACTTCTAGAATATAATACTTGCTAACTGTATCATAAAGAATTAATTCTCATTCATTAAACTAAAAACTTACCACACACAATTTATGACAAGTATCGATAATCGATAATTATTTTCACCAAAATTAATATTTTTATGTTATTTAAATTCTTTACTGGTTTACTAGTAAATTAAACGGTACAATCTATTATACAAATTCAGGTACACTTAATGCATATCAAGATGGCGGTCTTCTGAGGGACCTCAAAGGTCTAATCCGAAAGTATGAGGATGTCGATCCACAGCTACTTCAAGATGACACACTCACTTCACCCCCACCACGGCGACAAAGAACTGTGCCAAGACAACCACAGGGACATAACTTTCAACCCGGGAAGAATACAAGCAATCTCTTAGTCGCGGGAGCCGCTAGTTTACCACACATATTAGCGGCCCTGCTGACCACATCAACATTGCGAAATACCGGACATCAAAACGAATGATCTGGTGATTCCAGGCCGATACATGCATAGTAAGACAGCTGTGGAGTAAACAGAAACGGTCTTGAGGATTAAGCAAGGCCAGATGTATCGCCTAGAAAAGCTACTGAAACCAGGAGAGTTAATAGGACCCATGGGGAGATGACGATAACTCAATTACCCTAAGTAAGTCTGGAACCGACGCGCCGTGAAGATACACATGGCCGTCATTAGCGGCCACTGGGTATTTTAGTAAGAAGCAAGCCGACATGAGAAAGCAGTTCTAACCAGTTGCTATCTGACCAACACAAGCGATCATCACGAACCCTCGGACGCTTAGAAGAGCAGTGTGGAGCAATGGACGGAAATACAAGGTAAACATTATGCTCTTGTATTTCTAACAACGTCACACTGATGCGCCGACGCAGAAGAAGAGCAGACGACAGGAAGACGAACTCAACCGGAATTCAACCGAGTAGAAGACGAGCAGACACAACCAACCTATGAAGACGGAAGAAGATCCCAACCCAAGCAGACGACAGGAAGAGAAACCCAGATGCCGATGATTGAACATTATTGACTTTGTTGTATATAAATAATCAAACCGTTCTGATAGCCTTAAGAGTTATATGTACCCGTATTGGCACATATCTCTTAACTGGTGCCGTGAGCAGGGTGGAGAGATTTCACAGAACTTTTAAAGACATTGTCTCAAAGAAAGTGGCAGACCAAATAAACACGTGGGACGTCCATTTAAATCAAGCACTAGCTGCGATTCGATTTAACAAAAATGAAACTTCAAAATTCTCCCCCTTTTTCTTGTTATACAACCGAGACGTCGTGTTCCCAATAGACAATCTCCTAAAACCCAGGCGTAAATACGCGGGAGAAGATTACCATCAGATAGTGCTGCAACAACAGCACAAATCCTTTATGATGGTACACAAACACGTGAAACAGGCGAAACGCCAACAAGCAGCGAAATTTAACAAAAAGGCCACAGACACCAAATTCGAGATTGGCGAGGCCGTCTATGTGAAGAATCATTTACGAAAAAGCAAACTTGAAAGCAAATGGAAACCCTACTTCCGCATAACAAAGCAAATAACGCCCGTTACTTTCGAGTTAAGGAACCAATTAACTGGGAAAGTCACACAATCCCACGCTGAACACATGCGCAAGGCCAACCTTGAATGGGAAATCCCCAAAATTGACAACAACAAGCGTGCTCAAACGTATGTTGTTCCCCCCGAAGACGAAGATAGCGACGTTCCTGCCCCTAACCCTGTGGGTGGGTCTTCTGGCGATGAAACAGAACCATTACCAGATGATGTAATCGCTCGATATCGGAGACAATGTTCGGACTCCGATGACGAAGATGTCCCTTTAAGCGAGCTTAAGATGCGCTTACAGCGTAGAAAGACGCGACTCGCGCGCTCAGAGCCGCTACAAAACCCTGACTCGTCCATGGACGAGAGACCAGAGCCGAGTGCCAAGGCACGACGCGCTCCAGCGCCTCGTCGACACGGGCGCAAAGTAACAAAGATGGTTACGAGTGATGACAGCTCAGAGGATGAGTTAATGGAAGTGGCCGCCATTGAACGAAACCCTCGTGAATGTAGGCCCGTACCGGCCCCTCGCAAGTGTAAGCAGCTCATGAATGGAGCGAGCAGCAACTTAATAGATAAACCGTTGTTTCAAGCCCTGCTATCAGCGATAATAATAGAGTGCTCGAAACAGTGACCTGGGGTCCATTACAGAAGAAATGCGACCCTACCCTTAACTGGCTTATTGGCAAACCTAACCTGGCTTCGTAAATGTTGAAAATAGTTAGCCCAACGCCCCAGACCGAATCGCGAATAAATAGTCATGTTCGGATCAATGACAGGTCGCGCGCCCCATGAAACCCGGCACGTGCGCATGGCGATTTAATAAATAAAGCTTTGAACTTTGCAATCGCGCACCGAGAGATAACGTGCACGCCGCCACCCTTAGGGTTACTACGTTTGAGAGCACCCCGCTCAAATAAACACGATCGAAAATATGCTCACGACTGACTTAGTGGACGAAAAAGTATTACCCCAATGAATGGTAGAGATGGCCAGGGTGGTATTTTGCCCTAGAAACGTAGTTACAGTAGTAATTTTCATTATCTTGACACACCGATTCTGGTGGAAATTTGTTAAACATCAGTTGCCAAGGTTAGCCATTATGTATAATAAGCAGTTAGACCAGCGACCTGAGGATATCCCGAATGCCGTGTTCAATGGACCCATCGACGAAGCAATGGAGACGGATGCACCAAAGCCGTCTGCGCTATTCCGGGACAACACTCAGGAACGCCTACATGAATATCCAATTATAGCCGTCAGAGGCTAACCACATCTGTGGCGGATTTGGATTAGTATCACTTATATATATTATGTTGTGTATTCATGTATTCCACATTTTGTTCGTACCGATTGTCGAGTTGTTCTTAGTATCGATCACATGTATATAGATATAGACATTGGGCATTCCTCTCATTGTATTCCGAATTTTAATCTACGAATCGCCATAACAACGTAAGTTGCATGTAGATAAGCATTGATGCAGTACACATTTGAGGTATTTGGACCAGTAACATCGTTGGCACGTAGACGTACCTTCGAATTATTTCTCACTTGCCGAATACTAATCAATTGTATTATCAGCTGTTGAAGAGAAAGTAACACCCCTGACACGTAATCAGATATTTAACGCCGGAAAATCAATCGCGTTATTCACGCAGCATGTTCGCGTCTTTTTCTGTCTAATTATTATAGTTCCACCAGTCAGACGATCGACGGAGCCGAGGCAGAGCCCAGGCCCGATCAGGCGGAACTCGACCCACTTCTAGGGTACGGTTTCGGACTCCTCCCCGAAGCAAGGCCTCAGACCCCACCGACACTGCGAGCATTCTTCGCCAATTGCCGACGGCGGCTAGACGAGGGCGTTCACGAACCACATGAACACCTGGCGGGCTCTGAGGACGAGGAGGACGCTGACGACCAAGTGGACGAGGCCGCCCGCGACGTCGGATGGAACGACGACGGGTTGTGGGACGAGGGTTTCGGCGAGGATGATGGGCAACCGGTCGGGTACGTTACGCCCGCACCTCCGTGCCTAGCTCCACCAGCGCAAGAAAACTGGGACGACCCCTAATCCGAATCCCGACCCCACCCACAACCAACAATAGCAAATAACGACCCGGACCGAAATGAATACGACAACGCCATGCGATTTCAATCATAGTTTTACACCGAAAGAGTCACAGCCAGTAGGTCGGAGTTGTCTGAGAGACGCCCAGACCACCCGATCTACACGGAGACGGCCGACATCGAACCAGCTATCCATCGCCGATGCCGCTGTTGCGAAACACTTCGACGAATCATCGACCTGCTGCGCAGCGACGAATTGGACTTGCGATTTCAAGATCAACTTTAAATCGAAAAAGTGAAGGAGTAATGTGCCAAGACAACCACAGGGACATAACTTTCAACCCGGGAAGAATACAAGCAATCTCTTAGTCGCGGGAGCCGCTAGTTTACCACACATATTAGCGGCCCTGCTGACCACATCAACATTGCGAAATACCGGACATCAAAACGAATGATCTGGTGATTCCAGGCCGATACATACATAGTAAGACAGCTGTGGAGTAAACAGAAACGGTCTTGAGGATTAAGCAAGGCCAGATGTATCGCCTAGAAAAGCTACTGAAACCAGGAGAGTTAATAGGACCCATGGGGAGATGACGATAACTCAATTACCCTAAGTAAGTCTGGAACCGACGCGCCGTGAAGATACACATGGCCGTCATTAGCGGCCACTGGGTATTTTAGTAAGAAGCAAGCCGACATGAGAAAGCAGTTCTAACCAGTTGCTATCTGACCAACACAAGCGATCATCACGAACCCTCGGACGCTTAGATGAGCAGTGTGGAGCAATGGACGGAAATACAAGGTAAACATTATGCTCTTGTATTTCTAACAACGTCACACTGATGCGCCGACGCAGAAGAAGAGCAGACGACAGGAAGACGAACTCAACCGGAATTCAACCGAGTAGAAGACGAGCAGACACAACCAACCTATGAAGACGGAAGAAGATCCCAACCCAAGCAGACGACAGGAAGAGAAACCCAGATGCCGATGATTGAACATTATTGACTTTGTTGTATATAAATAATCAAACCGTTCTGATAGCCTTAAGAGTTATATGTACCCGTATTGGCACATATCTCTTAACTGGTGCCGTGAGCAGGGTGGAGAGATTTCACAGAACTTTTAAAGACATTGTCTCAAAGAAAGTGGCAGACCAAATAAACACGTGGGACGTCCATTTAAATCAAGCACTAGCTGCGATTCGATTTAACAAAAATGAAACTTCAAAATTCTCCCCCTTTTTCTTGTTATACAACCGAGACGTCGTGTTCCCAATAGACAATCTCCTAAAACCCAGGCGTAAATACGCGGGAGAAGATTACCATCAGATAGTGCTGCAACAACAGCACAAATCCTTTATGATGGTACACAAACACGTGAAACAGGCGAAACGCCAACAAGCAGCGAAATTTAACAAAAAGGCCACAGACACCAAATTCGAGATTGGCGAGGCCGTCTATGTGAAGAATCATTTACGAAAAAGCAAACTTGAAAGCAAATGGAAACCCTACTTCCGCATAACAAAGCAAATAACGCCCGTTACTTTCGAGTTAAGGAACCAATTAACTGGGAAAGTCACACAATCCCACGCTGAACACATGCGCAAGGCCAACCTTGAATGGGAAATCCCCAAAATTGACAACAACAAGCGTGCTCAAACGTATGTTGTTCCCCCCGAAGACGAAGATAGCGACGTTCCTGCCCCTAACCCTGTGGGTGGGTCTTCTGGCGATGAAACAGAACCATTACCAGATGATGTAATCGCTCGATATCGGAGACAATGTTCGGACTCCGATGACGAAGATGTCCCTTTAAGCGAGCTTAAGATGCGCTTACAGCGTAGAAAGACGCGACTCGCGCGCTCAGAGCCGCTACAAAACCCTGACTCGTCCATGGACGAGAGACCAGAGCCGAGTGCCAAGGCACGACGCGCTCCAGCGCCTCGTCGACACGGGCGCAAAGTAACAAAGATGGTTACGAGTGATGACAGCTCAGAGGATGAGTTAATGGAAGTGGCCGCCATTGAACGAAACCCTCGTGAATGTAGGCCCGTACCGGCCCCTCGCAAGTGTAAGCAGCTCATGAATGGAGCGAGCAGCAACTTAATAGATAAACCGTTGTTTCAAGCCCTGCTATCAGCGATAATAATAGAGTGCTCGAAACAGTGACCTGGGGTCCATTACAGAAGAAATGCGACCCTACCCTTAACTGGCTTATTGGCAAACCTAACCTGGCTTCGTAAATGTTGAAAATAGTTAGCCCAACGCCCCAGACCGAATCGCGAATAAATAGTCATGTTCGGATCAATGACAGGTCGCGCGCCCCATGAAACCCGGCACGTGCGCATGGCGATTTAATAAATAAAGCTTTGAACTTTGCAATCGCGCACCGAGAGATAACGTGCACGCCGCCACCCTTAGGGTTACTACGTTTGAGAGCACCCCGCTCAAATAAACACGATCGAAAATATGCTCACGACTGACTTAGTGGACGAAAAAGTATTACCCCAATGAATGGTAGAGATGGCCAGGGTGGTATTTTGCCCTAGAAACGTAGTTACAGTAGTAATTTTCATTATCTTGACCCACCGATTCTGGTGGAAATTTGTTAAACATCAGTTGCCAAGGTTAGCCATTATGTATAATAAGCAGTTAGACCAGCGACCTGAGGATATCCCGAATGCCGTGTTCAATGGACCCATCGACGAAGCAATGGAGACGGATGCACCAAAGCCGTCTGCGCTATTCCGGGACAACACTCAGGAACGCCTACATGAATATCCAATTATAGCCGTCAGAGGCTAACCACATCTGTGGCGGATTTGGATTAGTATCACTTATATATATTATGTTGTGTATTCATGTATTCCACATTTTGTTCGTACCGATTGTCGAGTTGTTCTTAGTATCGATCACATGTATATAGATATAGACATTGGGCATTCCTCTCATTGTATTCCGAATTTTAATCTACGAATCGCCATAACAACGTAAGTTGCATGTAGATAAGCATTGATGCAGTACACATTTGAGGTATTTGGACCAGTAACATCGTTGGCACGTAGACGTACCTTCGAATTATTTCTCACTTGCCGAATACTAATCAATTGTATTATCAGCTGTTGAAGAGAAAGTAACACCCCTGACACGTAATCAGATATTTAACGCCGGAAAATCAATCGCGTTATTCACGCAGCATGTTCGCGTCTTTTTCTGTCTAATTATTATAGTTCCACCAGTCAGACGATCGACGGAGCCGAGGCAGAGCCCAGGCCCGATCAGGCGGAACTCGACCCACTTCTAGGGTACGGTTTCGGACTCCTCCCCGAAGCAAGGCCTCAGACCCCACCGACACTGCGAGCATTCTTCGCCAATTGCCGACGGCGGCTAGACGAGGGCGTTCACGAACCACATGAACACCTGGCGGGCTCTGAGGACGAGGAGGACGCTGACGACCAAGTGGACGAGGCCGCCCGCGACGTCGGATGGAACGACGACGGGTTGTGGGACGAGGGTTTCGGCGAGGATGATGGGCAACCGGTCGGGTACGTTACGCCCGCACCTCCGTGCCTAGCTCCACCAGCGCAAGAAAACTGGGACGACCCCTAATCCGAATCCCGACCCCACCCACAACCAACAATAGCAAATAACGACCCGGACCGAAATGAATACGACAACGCCATGCGATTTCAATCATAGTTTTACACCGAAAGAGTCACAGCCAGTAGGTCGGAGTTGTCTGAGAGACGCCCAGACCACCCGATCTACACGGAGACGGCCGACATCGAACCAGCTATCCATCGCCGATGCCGCTGTTGCGAAACACTTCGACGAATCATCGACCTGCTGCGCAGCGACGAATTGGACTTGCGATTTCAAGATCAACTTTAAATCGAAAAAGTGAAGGAGTAATGTGCCAAGACAACCACAGGGACATAACTTTCAACCCGGGAAGAATACAAGCAATCTCTTAGTCGCGGGAGCCGCTAGTTTACCACACATATTAGCGGCCCTGCTGACCACATCAACATTGCGAAATACCGGACATCAAAACGAATGATCTGGTGATTCCAGGCCGATACATACATAGTAAGACAGCTGTGGAGTAAACAGAAACGGTCTTGAGGATTAAGCAAGGCCAGATGTATCGCCTAGAAAAGCTACTGAAACCAGGAGAGTTAATAGGACCCATGGGGAGATGACGATAACTCAATTACCCTAAGTAAGTCTGGAACCGACGCGCCGTGAAGATACACATGGCCGTCATTAGCGGCCACTGGGTATTTTAGTAAGAAGCAAGCCGACATGAGAAAGCAGTTCTAACCAGTTGCTATCTGACCAACACAAGCGATCATCACGAACCCTCGGACGCTTAGATGAGCAGTGTGGAGCAATGGACGGAAATACAAGGTAAACATTATGCTCTTGTATTTCTAACAACGTCACACTGATGCGCCGACGCAGAAGAAGAGCAGACGACAGGAAGACGAACTCAACCGGAATTCAACCGAGTAGAAGACGAGCAGACACAACCAACCTATGAAGACGGAAGAAGATCCCAACCCAAGCAGACGACAGGAAGAGAAACCCAAATGCCGATGATTGAACATTATTGACTTTGTTGTATATAAATAATCAAACCGTTCTGATAGCCTTAAGAGTTATATGTACCCGTATTGGCACAGGTCCCACCCTATTTAACCTGGTGACAACATCTGAATAAATTTCAATACCAGACACCAAAGAACCCTTCATACTAAATATCAGCAAAATAGACCTGTTAACATTTGTGGCGATTTCGGTCGAACAGTTTAACCCGAAGTAGGAAAATGTGGACTGTTACTGGTTGAAAAATCAAATCTACAGCCTCATTGCCTCCACCCAGACACTCAGTGGTATTTTGAGGCTCGGAACCACCCACCCACCCTGTCCTTGTACCCTGGAAGTTTTTGCCGACCCCCCCTTGGGTGAACTGTATTTTATTGTATATATTGTTATTATTTATTACCATTAACATTCTTGTTTTTTCCTATATTATATTTTGATAAATCGCTATTTTTATATGATCGTTAACAAGTTGTAAATTTTTCCTGTACTGTTATCCAAGGCACTATATTTACGTATTATGTCTATGGACGAGAATTCAGAGAACCTGATTGGTCTAAACGACATGAAGGCGAAGAGTATGTGTATAATTATTTGACTAAGTTGGCAGTTTATTTTCCTTGATCTGAATTAGAGCAGTACGTATTTCAGAAAGGAAATTATATATATTTTTGTGGAATAATAGTTAAAAGTACAGTATACACGTATTTTGGAATTTCTGGGCAACTTCTAGAATATAATACTTGCTAACTGTATCATAAAGAATTAATTCTCATTCATTAAACTAAAAACTTACCACACACAATTTATGACAAGTATCGATAATCGATAATTATTTTCACCAACATTAATATTTTTATGTTATTTAAATTCTTTACTGGTTTACTAGTAAATTAAACGGTACAATCTATTATACAAATTCAGGTACACTTAATGCATATCAAGATGGCGGTCTTCTGAGGGACCTCAAAGGTCTAATCCGAAAGTATGAGGATGTCGATCCACAGCTACTTCAAGATGACACACTCACTTCACCCCCACCACGGCGACAAAGAACTCCATCCACACCTGCAGCTGGGATTGACACCCTAGAGTCTGTTCCTGACGACCGATCACATTTCGAACCGAGAGAAGATAAGGTGGTATTGTTTCGTGAGACAATTTCCCTGCTACAGTCATCTACGGGACCATACATAACTCTTCATTTGGACACACAGAGTTAGATGAGCGTGACACAAAACATTTTATTTAGACCAACGTGAAATAACTAGTTGTCTGTACCCTAGTACACTCTGGTAGATATAGATACACTGTGACCTCTCCATGCATCAATTAATTTCCCGATCCGCAAATTGTACACGTTTACGTTTCAAAATTACACATGCATGTCAGAGTATAATAGTGGTATAGAACATATCACCCATGTAGACCATATAGAAATAAGACCACATTGGTCCTAATTCAACACCTCAATAATATAGGTTATACATGCAACTTTTCTTTAAGTCACTTAATTTTCAACCGTGTTATTTTTTTAGAGCCATATGTACTTTATTTTGAAGTAGACCCATCTGGGATCTAAAACGATCCATAAAAGTGTCAGGTTCAGGTCCACATTGAATCTAATTCATAATTTATTTCAAAATAGGCTCTACGTGTAACTATTCTGTTACTCGGTAGTGTGTTAGGGCTAGCTAGGGTTAGGTTTAGAGCCATAAAGGGATTATTTCATTAATTTTGAAATAGGTCCATATAGGACCGAAAGTGACGATCAGAAAAAGTGTCACATCGGCATTCAATGGTTGAAATATTTCCATATATATAATGTATATAGAGGGCCGGGAACCTCGAGCCTCTAAACCAAAGCGTTTTCTGGGCAAATTGATGCATGAGCTGTAGAAAATCACAGTGCACGTGTACAAATCAATGTTTGGCGAAAAATAACTTTTATTTTGAAAATTAGACGAATATAGGGTAAATTTATTTATATACATCTAATTTTCCAAATAAAAGTTTTTTTTCATCACACATTGATTTGTACACGTGCACTGTGATTTTCTGCAGCTCATGCACCAATTTTTCCTTTCAGTCATTTATTTCTGTTTTTATTGACATTTTAAACAAACAAGACAGTCAAAGACTGTGGGGTCGCTCACCAGACTGCAAAGACTGATGAGACTGGGACTCTGGAGACCACAATAGTCAGAACTTTTCATAAGCACTTTGAAAAAAGTAGATCTAAACACGATATGTGGCTAGAGAGGCTTCAGTAGTGTACAGTGGGTAATTTCAAGGTGAATATCCACCATGAAATTGCCCACTGTTCACTACTGATCAACCCCCTCCTCCAGCTCAACAAGTCCCCTCCCGACCGGGCTCCAGACTCCCAAATCTTGGGTTGGAATTTCACAACCGACATCTCAAACTTTCTAAATTTTTGGAAATTTCCAATCTCACAAGCACCTTTTTATAAAACCATTTAGACATGTTTGAAGCCCATTTATCCATGGACCCAAAACACCATACATGTATGTCAGATTAATCAGTTAGGTAGTTCCAAGGAAGATGTTTTAATGAATTTGGTATTTCAATGATTTTTTAAACACAAAATTGTTAACTCCCCATAGCCCCCGTCATTTCTTAACAGGTTGACCTGATGTTAACAAATCTGAATATCAGTCACTAAAGGATCATCCATACTATATGTAAGCTAAATAGTCCAACCTCTCTTGAGAAGACAATTTAAGAATGACTATAGAGACATACAGTTATGTCCCTGGTCTGTGCCAAGACAACCACAGGGACATAACTTTCAACCCGGGAAGAATACAAGCAATCTCTTAGTCGCGGGAGCCGCTAGTTTACCACACATATTAGCGGCCCTGCTGACCACATCAACATTGCGAAATACCGGACATCAAAACGAATGATCTGGTGATTCCAGGCCGATACATACATAGTAAGACAGCTGTGGAGTAAACAGAAACGGTCTTGAGGATTAAGCAAGGCCAGATGTATCGCCTAGAAAAGCTACTGAAACCAGGAGAGTTAATAGGACCCATGGGGAGATGACGATAACTCAATTACCCTAAGTAAGTCTGGAACCGACGCGCCGTGAAGATACACATGGCCGTCATTAGCGGCCACTGGGTATTTTAGTAAGAAGCAAGCCGACATGAAAAGGCAGTTCTAACCAGTTTCTATCTGACCAACACAAGTGATCATCACGAACCCTCGGACGCTTAGAAGAGCATGTGCCAAGACAACCACAGGGACATAACTTTCAACCCGGGAAGAAGCTAGGAAATCTCTGTCAGAGGGGCGCTCGATTACCACACATATCAGCGTCGCTGTTGACCACATCTAGATCACAAAAGTACTGAGCACCAAATCGAATTAGCGAGCGTCCATGCAATAACATAGGGAAATGATTTGTGGAGTAAACAGAACACGGTCTTGAGGATTAGCAAGACCAGATGTATCGCCTAGAAAGCTACTGAAACCAGGAGAGTTAATAGGACCCATGGGGAGATGACGATAACTCAATTACCCTAAGTACGATGAACCGACGCGCCGTGAAAATACACATGGCCGTCATTAGCAGACACTGGGTATTTTAGGAAGAAGAAGCCGACATGAGAAGACAGTTCTAACCAGCTACCCGATAGTAACAACGAATTATCGGACGCCAGAGAAAAGCAGCTAGAAAGATGGATGAAGATACAAGGTAAACACGATGATCTTGTGATCCTAACAACATCTCACTGATGCGCCGGCGGAAGAAGAACATGAGACGACAGGAAGATAAACTCAACCGGAACTCAACCGAGTAGAAGACAAGCAGATACATCCAACCTATGAAGACGGAAGAAGATCCCAACCCAAGCAGACGACAGGAAGAGAAACCCAGATACCGATGATTGAACATTATTGACTTTGTTATATATAAATAATCAAACCGTTCTGATAGCCTTAAGAGTTATATGTACCCGTATTGGCACATATCTCTTAACTGGTGCCTTCGAGCCAGGATCTGAACGCTAATCACAGACACAACGTGAAACCAGAAGAGGAACAGTGTGAAAAAAAAACAGTGTGGGAAAATTCGCAAAACGTGAGTCTAATTGTTTATTATCATAATGGCTACCCAACAACAACAACAATCAGTTGGTGTTCTCGCCCCATTGACAGAGTCTATCAATTCTCAAATTGCTGCAATGGCCATGACTACGGTAACACAGGTAGTGACGTCATTTGACGGGGACCCCACGAAATACCACGGGTGGGTCAAGTCGATAGAAAAATGCGCGATCCTAACCGGCGCTAACGAAGCAAAGAAGCCCTATATGGCATTCCAGAGCGCGACGGGCCCCGTATCAGATTTTTTACAAAGATATTTGGCCACGAATCCTAACGCCACGTGGCAAGACACAAAAACTGAATTATCTAGTCGATTTGCCGAGATAAATGACATTCAATTCGCCTTTTCGATGCTAAGAAAAATCAAGCAAAAACAAAACGAAAATTTACATGTGCTTGCCGAACGAATTTTGGAGATCGCGACGGTGGCATACCGAGAGCAAATCGGCGGGATCAACGCGGTTGAAGGCCAACTCGTAGGGTTTTATATTGACGCTTTAAGAAGCGACAGTTTGAAAATGAAGTTGATCAGGGATGCGCCGAAGACACTAAAATTGGCAGCCGACATCGCCATGCGGGAAATGGGGATCCGACGGGTATTCAACCTACGAACGGGCCGCGAAAATTACAACGAAAACGAACCGGAAGCAATGGAAATCGATAGTTTCAGAAACAAACGCGCGAGAACAACCTGCGAGGTGTGCGCAAGCGATAATCACACGACCCGAGAACACAGATCACGCCCGAGACAGGTGCATGTCGATGCGGTGGTTAAACCACGAACGGTCGAATGTTGGACGTGTCAAGGTGATCATTTCGCTCGCGACTGCCCCTTTAAGACCGAAAACCGGAGGCACGTATCTTGCTGGGTTTGCGAAGGTAACCACTTAGCTAGAAATTGCCCCTCCAAATCCGGAGGTTCGAAGCAAAATCAATGGAACGCGCCGGTAACGCCACCTAGGGGAATCCGCCGAGATCAGCCGAACCGATCACGTGACATATCCCATGATACACCGCGACACAGCCGGAGATATCCGACATTAAACGAACCGCCACGAATGATGACCCCGCCCACATATGCAAAAAACTAAGGAATCCTCTCATTGAGGCCACAAATGGGAGGAAATATAACATAAATATTGTAGGGAACCCCAGCTCCTGTTTAGTTAGAATAGGGAAAAATAAATATCGCTCATTAGTGGATAGTGGAGCGGAAGTATCATTGATTCACAAACGCGTCTATGACGCATTACAGTTCCGACCGAAACTAACTAGGGAACACATCAACCTTAGCTCCGTGAATGGGAAGTCACTGGGCGTACTTGGTAGCGTGGAACTGACCTTCAGAATGGCGAAACTAAAATTAACCCATAAATTTTATGTGGCGAATGATATGACCCGGAATATGATCTTGGGGAGGGATTGGTTGACCTCTCGGGGGGTCAGACTATATTATGATCTGGGATGCCTCAAGGTCAGTGACGTGTACGTCCCATTGGAATCGGACGCGCACATAGCTTCCCTGCTGAGATTGACCAGCAAGGTTAGCTTAAAGCCTCAAACATCAACTTTATGTATGGGAAAATCAAAAAACTTAGCTTCTCTTCGCAAGTCGACATTAGTAGAGGTGGCCCAAATCGAGACAGGCTACCTAGCGTCAGAACCCGGTCTGGAAATCGGCAGCTCCATTTCTGGGGTGGGCAAGAGGAACAAGGTCCCGGTATTACTCGTCAATAACACGAACAAAACGTTTCGCCTACGACGGGGCAGTGTAATCGGCAAGACGGTAGTGTGTGACCCTGGAACCAGCCGCGAAATTAACTCTTTGTCACAAAGCTCCCAGTTCCCGACGACCCGTAATTACCGCGACGATGGCTACGCCCTTAGACGCGCCGGCCATAACAGGGTAGACAACTCTAGGTCAGCGCGCGCTACCGGCGAGAAAAGATTAAATTTGGCCGAAGTTTCGTGCCCAGAGCGATACCGAGAAACACTGATAAAATTGTTGAAGTCCAACTCGGACATCTTTGCCGACAAAGATACCGAGCTGACACAGACGAGCACAGTCAAAATGCATATCGACACGGGAAACCACCCTCCGATAAAACTTCGCCCGTATCGCACCCCTTTGAATAAACGACCGGTGGTTGACGTTGCCATAAATGATATGCTAGAAGCAGACATTATCAGGCCGAGTTCGAGCCCTTACTCAAGTCCGATTGTTATGGTTGATAAGCGCGATGGCACCAAACGATTTTGCGTCGACTTCAGGCAATTAAATGCCGTAACCAAACCTATGTCATACCCACTTCCGGTTATCGACGATATTTTGGCACTTCTTGGAAAATCTAAATTCTTCACCGCTATCGATCTCAAAAGCGGTTATTGGCAGTGCCAGGTCGCAGAGGAGGACAAGCAAAAGACGGCATTCGCTTGCCACCGAGGTCTCTTTGAATTCAACTCCATGCCTTTTGGGCTCCGGAACGCCGGAGGGGTTTTCTCCCAGCTGATGGCCCAGGTGTTATGTGGGATGGGTGATTACGCCATTGCCTACTTAGACGACGTCCTCATCTACAGCGAGTCCCTAGAATTACACTTGGAACATATCCAGAAAGTCTTTGACAAGTTGCGCCAACATACACTGAAATTAAAATTAAAAAAGTGCCAATTCCTAAAGCAAGAAACACGGTATTTGGGTTTTATAATTGATACCGACGGCGTCCGACCTGACCCCGACAAGGTCAAGGCCATCCGGTCGCTTGTGCCCCCAACATCAGTAAAAGAAGTACGTTCCTTCATTGGCATGAGCAACTACTACCGCAGATTTGTCCCCTCATTTTCGCAAATCGCTGAACCTTTGGTACAGCTTACAAAAAAATATGCCAAATTCAAATGGGACCAAGCTTGCCAAATTTCGTTTGACAAACTAAAAGAAAATCTCACGGCAGTGCCTCTCCTGGCCTACCCAAATACGGCCACGCCCTATACATTGTATACTGATGCAAGCGACCTTTGCATCGGTGCCTGTCTGACCCAGTTGGGCTCAGATGGCGTTGAAGAACCAATTTATTATCTCTCACACAAACTTAGTGATACTCAAACCCGATGGCCAACTGTGGAGAAAGAGGCATATGCAATTCACTTCGCATTACAAAGGTTGGACCATTACCTTCATAACGCCACTTTCACGATAAAAAGTATCTCTTGGAATCCCCCATGCAGAACAAGAAAATTCAACAGTGGGCTTTGGGCATAACTGGATATAACTGTAACATTGAGTACATAGCTGGCCCAGATAATCACTGCGCAGACCTGCTCAGTCGAACGCCACCTAATGCTTATACGGAACAAGAGAAGGCAGAAGTAGAGGTAGATATCAACGACAATAACCTTACTGTCGCCGAGACCCAAGCGGAAATCGCCGCCTTGAATTCGTCTCGATTTAAACCCAAAGACTTCGCAAGCTGCGAGGTAACCCCAAAGGAACTGCCGAATAAAACTCAAATTGGTCAGGCTTACCAACCTACTAATCTACTGTTCAACAAGCCAGGCTTCAACATGCTTGAGGAACAAAAGAAAGACCCGGAAATTGCGTCAGTTCTGGAGGCCCTCGACAAAGGCGAGGACACCCGGAATGACAAACACTTGATGATTGACGGGGTACTCTATTACCTCTCGAGTGCTGACGCAGAACCGACCCCACGCCTTTGGGTGCCCGCACATCTTCAAACCAACATAATCCAACAATACCACGATGATAACGGCCACGTGGGAGTAGACAAAACGCATGATGCGATTAGGTCGAAATATTTTTGGCCCAGACTGTACAAGGAACTAAACTGTTACATTGGAAAGTTGTCCAAAATAATACCGCATTTTAAATTATTATTGGTTCGGCAAGCGTCATTTCCATTGCACGATTAGTTTTCACACATCGGGCGATCGAATGTCATCGAAATACGCGATACCGGATATAACCGGCTGACCGGAACGTATATTTTACGATCGCGTTAGTCCGGAAGTGTTCGGTGGTTTCCGTTGGCATGGTCGCCATTTCCCTTTCCACAATTCGATGTATGTCATGAAAGATTTAAAAAGCGCAAAATGTTGATAAAGTTACATATACCGGACAGATACCGGTCGAAAATTACAACATGCAGTGGGGAGACTACAATCCAGAGCTTCATCACGTCTATTCGTTTAGACGATGGTTCGTTGATGGAAAAAATGGATGCGGTGTCCAAGGTCGAAGTCGGTGGCGGCGACTGGACTGAAATGCAGATATTGGACACCGGGTCCTTGGACGAAATACTGTTGTCAGAATTACGGACAGATGTTGCGGAAAACAAATTGCTCCACATAAGAGTCCGACTGAGTGATATTAACTCTGCTAGTACGACCGAAGAAAATGAAGTTATAAATAAACCAAGAACAATTACTGATGTTCTGATGCAAAATTCCGTTCGGCCAAATTACTGGCCGAAACTCACCAAATTAAAAGAGACCGATATCCAGAAGCTGGCAGACTTCCTTCTTCATGACAATGACAACATTCTTGATACTATTAACAATCTGGGCACCGGGAAAACCATCATGTTCGATGCTATAATTATTGAATTGAAAACCATCATCCCTGGTGTCCGGAACCAAGACTTGAACGCCTTTTCGTCATTCCTGATCAGCCTCAGAGACCTGCTATGGTACGTCGCGCCACATGCTTCTAAACTGAAGTCGAGGGGTTGTTCGTTGTCCGATATGTTTCAAAAACTGACCAAACTCAATAACCCTGAACGTCATAAACACACAACGAAGAACATAAAGAACGAACTTCTGCTGGAGCTTCTGGGGAAAGTTCAGAACGATTTCAGCCGTTCATTCATCGAACTAAAAACATTCAAGCCAGCCAGAGATGCAATCGAAAACCTGTTTGAATCGTGTACCAAATACTCAGAATATCTTGCCGAACAAGCAGATGATGCAGCTGTGAGTCCAGACGATGACGAACAAGATCTCCACACTACACTGAACACTGTCTGTGTTTTACCGAAAGTGGACGAATTATCTCTGGTGTACAAAAAACATGACTTGGAACTTGTCAATGAGATTGAGGACAACTTGCATGTGAATGAGTTCTACGAGCCATTGTGTTTGGATGAACTCGTTCCAAGAAAGAGGCATTTGCGGTTCTCATTCTTGAGGCGCCTGAGACAGAAGGGTCTGCAAACCGATTCAGTTTTATTTGGACAAAACTATGGTGGCTCCAAGGGAACTACCTACTTCATATGGAAGGAAGATCGGAGTGACCAATCTGCAACCGATACGCTACGAGCGAATACTATATCTGAAATAAAAGACAATTTGCCAAAATATTTTTCTAAATCATACAAATCAAAATGTAAACATCTCATGGAATTGGTTATGTTTGATAGAATAACGCCGGGTGAATTTAGATTTATATACAAAGAGCTCACCGGTGATTGTACTGTGTCTACAGATAAGGTAGCAAAAGATGTAGATGAAAGGTTCAAACTTATATATAAGCAAGGCAAATGTTCTATTCTGAAGGACCTCAGAATAAACAATGGGCGTACGCCAAAATTTGACAAGTTTTGGTCAATATGTGAAACCATAATCGAGGAACTTAGTGCTGTAGATGAACGCCGTCATGGTCAGGTCTCGGATGATGGCAATGTAGTAACTCATATGGGTGTGGCAATTTCAGCGCCAAATTTGTATGAAAAATGTAAATCCAAAGCTCTGAGTAACGACTTATTACAAGACGATATTCCATCCTTTTCATGGTTTAAGTTCCAGTTCTGGCCCAAAGATCCAACTACTCATAGTGCATTAAATTACACAGGCAAATTGAAAGTCAAATATATGATTCAACAAAGACAATTCCGTAAGTCACACCCAGATGACCATTACTGCGCCGCAATCTTTAAGTATGCCAAAAGTCTTGCTGTCACATTTTCGGATCATACCACTTTTATATCGACTGATGACAAGCATAAAATATCCATTGGTGAACCAGGGTACCCCCTTGCCGCTCAAGAGAGGGGGAAAAGGGTATTGGTTTCATTAAATCAAACATTTGAAGTTGGCGATCATGATTTTTCAAAAGTCGCGCTGACTCCAACTGTGATCCTTTTGAATAAAATACCGGTAGATGTGGATGGGTCATGGTATAGGGGTTCTCCACATATCATCCTCAAGACGACTGCACTGTGTTCATCTACGGCTTTGAGAAATGCTACCGAAATTGCAAAAATTCTGATTAAGAAACACAATGGGAAGCAAAATGTGCCTCCTATTTTGGTTCTGTACACAGATGGTGGCCCAGAGCATAGGACCAACTTCTTGAGTGTCAAAATTGCTGCAATTGCTTTACAGAAATACTTAGATTTAGATTTAATTGTGTTGGCCAGAACAGCTCCTGGTCATTCCTATTGCAATCCGGCCGAGAGGGTTAATTGTATTTTGAACTTGGGTTTGTACAATATCGGTGTTATGCGAAGTAAGTCCGATCCAGAATTTGAAAAGGAAATCTCACGTGCTAATGGCACAGATGATATTAGGGGTCTGGCTGATAAAAGCAAGCAATTCAAAGAAAATTTTCAGAAATCAATCGATCCATGTATTCAACTAATTTCAAATAACTTTAAGTCTTTGAAATTGAAAGACGAGCAATTTATTGTCGATTCACCTGCTGACCAGTCTGATATTGATAAGTTGTTTGCGTCAATTGGTCTTGACAATGATTTAGAACCCATGGATAATATGCAGGATTTGAAGAATCGACCCAAACTCAATTCTTACCTCAAACACTGCTGTAAAGAACGGACCTATCATTTCTCAAGTAAGAAATGTGGTGATAAATCATGCACTACATGTAAACCAGTGAGGCTTCCCAATGATGTATTTGAAAGGTTGCATAATTTACCTGATCCTGTGCCATCAGAAATCGATGCAAGTCATTACATGTCATTTGGTGACTCGTATGGCAAAGATACATCTGAGAAATACAAGCCATCAAATGTCACTTCCACAAAAGGGCACTGCATTCCATTTAATCCACTCAAGAAACATGCTACCAACACAAAGTTGACAGTATGTTGCTCTGAATGTGATAAATTGAGAGTAGTGTATTCAAAATTTGTAATTGACAAGCACGATGTGAAACATTTCAAGTATGTCATGGGAAATGTCATGTTTACATGCGGGGCTACTTTAAATGAGTTCCCTGCTGAAGGAAGAAGCGAATCAATGGAGAAATTATTTGTCAGAAAGAATCTTACATGTTTAACCCCAGTAGAGGTTCTATATTACACTAGTGGATTGTATCCCGCATGCTGTATCCATTGTGGGACTAAGCGGAAATTAAAAACACAAGACGGCCATTATCCCATTTGCAGTGGTTGTTCATCTCGAGGGAAACAACCTGTACATAAACAAAAACGCAAGCACGATAAATTCCAGTTGTGAACTTGTGATGTTTTTATGCACATATGTTCCCGCTCTAGATGAACAATCATGCAGGGTACACTTGATTAGTTCAATGCACTTTCACGTCTTTGTCTTTGAATTAATAATGTAATATTGAAATGTATACACATAAATATTGAAATGTAAGCAAGATCCTAGTCATCCTACATAGGTATTGTAACCAGTATTATATTAAACTTTTAAAATATGCTGATATACGATGATCAAATACTATCATATATAATTTGTATTGTGGTTCCTTTCATACAGTTTCCGGCAGCCCCTCTGGTAACAACTGGAGTCAGTATGGGCTATAACCAAGCTAAACTCTCTCTGAGGGGTTGCTGGTCTCTGTATGAAAGTAACTACCGGTATAATTGAATGAATGAATTAACTTTATTGTGGAATGTGCCTATATATAGCATCTTTATAGTATCAGCATAAAATATACATAGTTATAATACCAGTTACAATACCTACGCAAGACCTAATAATAGTCTCCTTTGTGTTTTCGGAGTTTAATGTTTTAACGTTTCAATAAATACATGTTGCAAATTATAAGTTATATTTTATGAACTGTTCAGTATTTAATATTAAGTTGAGTATTGATTAATTAAAAATAATTTATACTCCAGATTGTATCTTTCCCATCACTCCATGAGGGATGACAGAATATATTGGCACTTTATTAAACTCACACACTAGTACTCTAATGTGCATGTTTTAGTATTAACGAAAGGCGAGGTAGTGACGATGTTCAGTTAATTGTGTTATTGTTAAAAGTGCAAACACACTGTTGGCAACATATAAATATGTTGTGTACCTCATGTAATATTAATCTTGGATTGTGATTGGTCAATTTATACATGCAATCATGCATATTATTTTTATATCAAATTAAATGTCAGACCGACACCAAAACTGGATGTTTAATACAAACACACATTGGACAATTATTCCATGTCTACTGTGTAGTTGTAAACATCCGGTTTCGGTGGTAGATAATTATTTACTTGTCCACCATGTGGTTGTAAACATCCAGCAGTACCATCCACAGACCACCGACTGCCTCGCCTAGGTAGACAGTTCACTAAACCCACCAAACACAATTATTAACTAGTTGGGGTGTCCATATAATTTAATATGTCTCGAAGGTATGACATAAATAAAAAAAACATTCGGTACACAAAATTGTCACAAATACGTTATTCATTTGGGGGACTGGATACATGGGCTCCACCATTGATTGGATATTAACTCCATGAGGGGAATATAAACCCATGTATCTCGTCTGCGAAATGAATAACTTATAGTATACTGATACATCATGACGTACGACATCACATGGTACAAATCTGTGGTCCACTGGTAGACAATGACTGGTTCTGCACTAGCTGCAAATTAAAAGCATTGCAAGTTTAATACAGTTCTGTTCTTTACTTCCACATTATACATAACCATGAAAGGAAGGCTTATTAGGCAATATATAGGTGTTTAATGGAATACAATGCATCTGATAGTACTCAATACAATGCAGCGTATTCTCCATGTGAAAATAATTAATAATTAATATTTACCTCATTCCGCATTTTGTTCTGAGATCTTAGAATAACGCTAAACTGAAGATTAATTAACCGTGGCCTAATCAGATATTTAACGCCGGAAAATCAATCGCGTTATTCACGCAGCATGTTCGCGTCTTTTTCTGTCTAATTATTATAGTTCCACCAGTCAGACGATCGACGGAGCCGAGGCAGAGCCCAGGCCCGATCAGGCGGAACTCGACCCACTTCTAGGGTACGGTTTCGGACTCCTCCCCGAAGCAAGGCCTCAGACCCCACCGACACTGCGAGCATTCTTCGCCAATTGCCGACGGCGGCTAGACGAGGGCGTTCACGAACCGCAGGAACACCTGGCGGGCTCTGAGGACGAGGAGGACGCTGACGACCAAGTGGACGAGGCCGCCCGCGACGTCGGATGGAACGACGACGGGTTGTGGGACGAGGGTTTCGGCGAGGATGATGGGCAACCGGTCGGGTACGTTACGCCCGCACCTCCGTGCCTAGCTCCACCAGCGCAAGAAAACTGGGACGACCCCTAATCCAAATGCCGACCCCACCCACAACCAACAATAGCAGATAACGACCCGGACCGAAATGAATACGACAACGCCATGCGATTTCAATCATAGTTTTACACCCAAAGAGTCACAGCCAGTAGGTCGGAGTTGTCTGAGAGACGCCCAGACCACCCGATCTACACGGAGACGGCCGACATCGAACCAGCTATCCATCACCGATGCCGCTGTTGCGAAACACTTCGACGAATCATCGACCTGCTGCGCAGCGACGAATTGGACTTGCGATTTCAAGATCAACTTTAAATCGAAAAAGTGAAGGAGTAATGTGCCAAGACAACCACAGGGACATAACTTTCAACCCGGGAAGAAGCTAGGAAATCTCTGTCAGAGGGGCGCTCGATTACCACACATATCAGCGTCGCTGTTGACCACATCTAGATCACAAAAGTACTGAGCACCAAATCGAATTAGCGAGCGTCCATGCAATAACATAGGGAAATGATTTGTGGAGTAAACAGAACACGGTCTTGAGGATTAGCAAGACCAGATGTATCGCCTAGAAAGCTACTGAAACCAGGAGAGTTAATAGGACCCATGGGGAGATGACGATAACTCAATTACCCTAAGTACGATGAACCGACGCGCCGTGAAAATACACATGGCCGTCATTAGCAGACACTGGGTATTTTAGGAAGAAGAAGCCGACATGAGAAGACAGTTCTAACCAGCTACCCGATAGTAACAACGAATTATCGGACGCCAGAGAAAAGCAGCTAGAAAGATGGATGAAGATACAAGGTAAACACGATGATCTTGTGATCCTAACAACATCTCAGTGATGCGCCGGCGGAAGAAGAACATGAGACGACAGGAAGATAAACTCAACCGGAACTCAACCGAGTAGAAGACAAGCAGATACATCCAACCTATGAAGACGGAAGAAGATCCCAACCCAAGCAGACGACAGGAAGAGAAACCCAGATACCGATGATTGAACATTATTGACTTTGTTATATATAAATAATCAAACCGTTCTGATAGCCTTAAGAGTTATATGTACCCGTATTGGCACAAGCAGTGTGGAGCAATGGACGGAAATACAAGGTAAACATTATGCTCTTGTATTTCTAACAACGTCACACTGATGCGCCGACGCAGAAGAAGAGCAGACGACAGGAAGACGAACTCAACCGGAATTCAACCGAGTAGAAGACGAGCAGACACAACCAACCTATGAAGACGGAAGAAGATCCCAACCCAAGCAGACGACAGGAAGAGGAACCCAGATGCCGATGATTGAACATTATTGACTTTGTTGTATATAAATAATCAAACCGTCCTGCTCACGGCACCAGTTAAGAGATATGTGCCACTCAGACCCACCGACACTGCGAGCATTCTTCGCCAATTGCCGACGGCGGCTAGACGAGGGTGTTCACGAACCACATGAACACCTGGCGGGCTCTGAGGACGAGGAGGACGCTGACGACCAAGTGGACGAGGCCGCCCGCGACGTCGGATGGAACGAGGGTTTCGGCGAGGATGATGGGCAACCGGTCGGGTACGTTACGCCCGCACCTCCGTGCCTAGCTCCACCAGCGCAAGAAAACTGGGACGACCCCTAATCCGAATGCCGACCCCACCCACAACCAACAATAGCAAATAACGACCCGGACCGAAATGAATACGACAACGCCAGGCGATTTCAATCATAGTTTTACACCGAAAGAGTCACAGCCAGTAGGTCGGAGTTGTCTGAGAGACGCCCAGACCACCCGATCTACACGGAGACGGCCGACATCGAACCAGCTATCCATCGCCGATGCCGCTGTTGCGAAACACTTCGACGAATCATCGACCTGCTGCGCAGCGACGAATTGGACTTGCGATTTCAAGATCAACTTTAAATCGAAAAAGTGAAGGAGTAATGTGCCAAGACAACCACAGGGACATAACTTTCAACCCGGGAAGAATACAAGCAATCTCTTAGTCGCGGGAGCCGCTAGTTTACCACACATATTAGCGGCCCTGCTGACCACATCAACATTGCGAAATACCGGACATCAAAACGAATGATCTGGTGATTCCAGGCCGATACATACATAGTAAGACAGCTGTGGAGTAAACAGAAACGGTCTTGAGGATTAAGCAAGGCCAGATGTATCGCCTAGAAAAGCTACTGAAACCAGGAGAGTTAATAGGACCCATGGGGAGATGACGATAACTCAATTACCCTAAGTAAGTCTGGAACCGACGCACTGTGAAGATACACATGGCCGTCATTAGCGGCCACTGGGTATTTTAGTAAGAAGCAAGCCGACATGAAAAGGCAGTTCTAACCAGTTTCTATCTGACCAACACAAGTGATCATCACGAACCCTCGGACGCTTAGAAGAGCAGTGTGGAGCAATGGACGGAAATACAAGGTAAACATTATGCTCTTGTATTTCTAACAACGTCACACTGATGCGCCGACGCAGAAGAGCAGACGACAGGAAGACGAACTCAACCGGAATTCAACCGAGTAGAAGACGAGCAGACACAACCAACCTATGAAGACGGAAGAAGATCCCAACCCAAGCAGACGACAGGAAGAGAAACCCAAATGCCGATGATTGAACATTATTGACTTTGTTGTATATAAATAATCAAACCGTTCTGATAGCCTTAAGAGTTATATGTACCCGTATTGGCACAGGTCCCACCCTATTTAACCTGGTGACAACATCTGAATAAATTTCAATACCAGACACCAAAGAACCCTTCATACTAAATATCAGCAAAATAGACCTGTTAACATTTGTGGCGATTTCGGTCGAACAGTTTAACCCGAAGTAGGAAAATGTGGACTGTTACTGGTTGAAAAATCAAATCTACAGCCTCATTGCCTCCACCCAGGCAGCTTAGAAATCAATAGGAATCTATATATTATTATACCAGTATCAAACAGCATACATACAGGTAGGGTGGGTGGTTGAGAGTTAAATCTCTTATCTCTGCCCTTATTTGAACAAATGTGAATCCCCATCTATGAGATCTATTCATCTAGAAATTTCAAACGGTAGATTTTAAGAGTTGAAGAAAACTGATTTTCCTCAAAAGTTTCCTAAAAATGACCTCACGTCTACAAATCTGAACCCCACTCACCAAAGGACCCTCCATACCAAAAGCTAAATAGGCCTGATGGTTTCTGAAGAATTACTATGGAGGGAAAGAGTTATGGCCCTGGCTTCTCACCTATATGACCTGCTGAACTCATTTGAACAAATCTGAATGTGAGTCAAAATATATAAACCATTTCGGTCTTTAATATGTATGTGGAGAAGAACAAAATTGATGGACGGATGGAAACATCCCAACAGAGGGATGGACGGAAGGACATACTGACAGACAAATTCAATCCAATATACCCCCCCCCCAAGTTTTCTTTGCAAATCAGGGTATAATGAGTACAACTGGATAGGTGGTGGTTAAGAATATAATAGTGGAACAGCCAAGCCTGAATATAGTGTCTGACTTTTGCAGAATGAGGTCACTAAAGGGTGAATTTAGTGCTGCAATCCTGTAAGGTGGGCTAGCATCACCAAATTCACCCTCTGTGGACCTCATTATGCTTAGGCCTCAACTGCCATGGGAGACATAGGAACAGATTGAAGTTGTCCAGTTAATTGGTGATGTGCACCCATTGGGCACTTCAATTATCAATTTTATCTTCTGACAGCAAATTAGGGAATATAGAAACTGAACAGAAGGGAAAAAGTAAGTAGAAATGTCAATTTAAGACCTGTATACTTCCCTGAAGATGAGGCCTAAGCAGAATGAGGTCCCTGGAGAGTGTATTCAGTGATGCTAGCCTACTGTGCAGAGTAGCATCACTAAATTCACCCTCTGGGGACCTCATTCTGCAAATGTCAGACATACAGCATTTTGTTTTGATATGATATGTTAATGATACACACAGAGCATGACTGTTTACACCTAGCTGTCAGCCAGCTAGATAACATCTGAATTGATGACTGTTATTAACTCTTTCTGTCTGGGGCTAATACCATACTTTATGGATGTTACAAGGTGTCAGTTTTTCTAATTAATTTTTTCTTGACTGCAGTGGGTGCAGGGCGGCGCAGATTGGGGGGGGGGGGTGGTAGTGGGGACAGGGGTGTAGAGGGGTGAGGAGGGAAAGGGGTGGAATGGGGTGTTTTGTGTCTAAAAAAATCAGGGGTTAAAATGAAAAAAATAGTTTTGTATTGGTTCATTTTGAATTGTGATTTGTTTTTTGAATTGAGCAAGAATTTAAATTTAACAATATTTAAAAAAAAATAAAAAAAATAAAAATTTTAAGTTATGTTCCTGACACGGCCCCTATTTGACACACTGACCCCATTTGAACAAATCTGAACCCCAGTCACACAAGGACCCACCATACAAAATATTAGCTAAATCGGCCTGATGATTCTGGAGAAGAAGTCATTCTAATAATTACTAGGGAGAATAAAGTTATGTCCCTGATTCTGCCCCTATTTGACCCAGTGACCCCATTTGAACAAATCTGACCCCCAGTCACTCAAGGACCTTCCATACCAAATATAAGCTAAATAGGCCTGATTGTTCTTGAAAAGAAGTTGTTTTAAGAATTACTATGGCGGGAAAGAGTTATGGCCCTAGCTTCGCAACTATTTGACTCAGTGACCTTATTTTAACAAATCTGAGTCTGAGTCAAGCAGGGAACATCCACACCAAATATGAACTCATTTGGCCTTATGATACTGGAGAAGAAGATGATTGTTGACGGACGGACGGACGGACGGACAGACGGACGGACAGACGGACGGACGGACGGACGGTCGGACGGACGGACGACGGACGAGGAGTGATGACTATAGCTCCACCGGAGACTTCGTCTCAGGTGAGCTAAAAACGCTTTGGTTTAGAGGCTCGAGGTTCCCGGCCAGGGTTCGCGCTGTCGGGTGCCAATGGCACTAAAATAATTCATTTGGCACCAGAAACGCAGTGATTGGCACCAAAAATCTGCAGCTACGATGTGTGTATATTTTAACTGTACAACAGTCAGTTTATTCAACATAAATTATCAGAATTATACATGTCCGTAAGTTGAATTCGTAGGTAAAATAAAGTATAATGTTATAAAGTACATGTTATTTTGTACATAGACAACTAAGTTAATATACAACCAATAATATATCGTGATACTCAACTCAAAACAATAAATGCATAGTCCATTTAAAAAAGTTTCCTTTAATCAAAGCTTTATCAATGAAGGCTATTATTTGTTAATCCACATTGATTAACCACCATAAAACTTAATTACTAGACGCTCGTAAACCTGATGACACTCCACATATTAGTATTTGTCTAATTGTTTTATAAACAAAGCAGGGCTTCCAAACAAACACTGTATTATTTAGTGAGGGTCCTCAGAGGATTAAAAGATTAGCATGTGGTGCGCAATACAAACGATAGATCGATCAATGGGACACAATATGCGTGAATATGCAGAATACATGCGATAACTAGAATTCGAATGCGTTTTATTATTCAACCCTATAGGCGATATTTTAATTGCATCGAAATATATGATTTGGCAGCAAAGAATCTTAATTGGCACCAAAAAATATTGGGCCAGCGCGAACACTGTTCCCGGCCCTGATATACGTGTAGGACGTAGACCGAAAATCAAATAGTGCCTTTATGGAATTTTATTTGTGACTCTAACAGGCTTAAAAGAAGTGGCTCTTCAGAATAAAACTTAGGAATCGTTCTTTTTGAGATGTTGAAATAGGTCCAATGTTGACCTATAATTTGTTTATCAATTTCATTGGGTCCACTAATGGACCACTATAGAAATATTCCACAAGGAATATGTTATCAGACAAATACACCAGTTAATTGTATACATGGACAGGCAATAAAACAAGTCCTGATAAAACTGAGAACTCAGGCAAGCTTTCATGATGCTGGTGGTATACATGTACATGTAGTACATTTAAACCTTCAGCTTTACCCCCTGTGGTAAAACAAATTTAATACTGGAAATAGACTGATGACGATTTTATATATACACGTATTACAGGTGAAATTGATCGATGGCTATAACGTATACATCGAGAGAAATAAGTTCAACGCCATCAAGATCAATTCGAAGAAGAACTCGAAGAGATTTCTTCGAGACCGCCTCTCGTACTTCTTCCCCAATGACTACTTACACGAGCACTCGGCTACAGGGCGGATGTCACAACTAAAAGGACTGCCAATAGAGATATTGGAACCAATTCGTGGTACGTCTTATTTATTTCAGTACGATATATCTACGGTGATAATGTTGGGTTATACGGTATACAGAAAAATTACAAATCTCGACCAATCAAACCAACCCAAAGAGCGTTTTTTTTTTCTTATCTTACAGAACGTTTTATTTAGTGTGGTGTCATTCGTTTAATTGTCAAGTTTTTTCAGCATAGATACATTTACCGGTAGTGTCTACACTTTACAATTAAAGTGGCTAAATTGCACAGGGTAATAAGACCTAATTTCTTTGGAATAGAAATAATAAAATAATGAAGCCGGGCCAGACAAAATAATTGATATCATCAACCACAACCGTCTTATGTGATTATTACTCTGACAATTATTTTGGGTCTTATTGCACACTGTAAACCGGAACTATCTTGGTCCATTGTTAAATGAGCCACATGTTGGATGGTTGAAGGCAGGTTTGCTTGCAATTTGTGGAAGCCGACGTCATTCGTGCATCCCACATAGTTGAGTTGAGACAGGAGATAAGATGGGTGCATCGCATGGTGGATGCCTTCTGGAACAGCATACTGTGAGAGGACCACCCGCGTTAGATATACCGCCGTCCGGGTCGTAGTACCGATACGATGGACTGCAAACTCGTTTAGGAGAGTTGAACAAACTGACAACGTACATTAACACTGTAATGCACATAACCTTAATCTGCTTTCCGACAGTTGTACAGATGAAACATCGAAAGGAATTTTCGACATTCTATCTATATTGTATGACTTTATAATGAATGCCAGGAACAGGTTGTATGAACTTTGGACTCACTGTGAAGAAAATGACTGTCGAATTCGTACACTGAAGAAAATGTTTGAAACACTATGGAATATCCGGCACAGCGCAGTTAGAGCTGTGAAGGAGTTGTTCAGTGAACTTTTAGCTACCTTAGAGTAGGTTGAGAAGAACGATACAAAGGGAAGCTGTACCGTCAGTGGCTACGTGAAGACAGAATTTATATTTATGCTTATTTTGTGTGAGAAAGTGTTAAGATTGTGCAATATCCTATCAAAGGAGCTTCAAGGAAGAGATTGACATGTTACAGGCAAAAGATCTCATCAGTGTCACGGAGGCTACGTTGAATTCGATGCGATCAGATGACTCATTCTCGGCTCTTTTCGCTGAAGAGAACGATATCATTGTTGAAAATAAACTTCTGAAGCGATGCTGCAAACGAAAACCTTTCTTTGACGAGTCTGAAACTGGAATGATCACGGGAACTCAGTTGACTGGAAAAGATAAACTCAGGGTAGTATATGTTGCTGTCCTGGACACACTGGTCGGAGAAATCGACACTCGCTTTCAACCATTTTTCAACGATGTAGCAAAATTTTCCTATCTTTCGCCCTCTCGGATTTTAGAAGAAAAACACACCTGAACAAATACATGCACTTCCCGAATTCTACAAGGACGTTAACCCAAAATCAATTCATGACGAATTCACAGACTTTCAGACTTTTTTCAAGGACTACATATCAAGCGTGGAAAGTCTGATTGATCTCCTTGAGTTTATTGTTGCTAACAATTTAAGTTAAGTGGTACGTTCCCTAATCTGGTCACACTGTTCCAGATATGAGTAATTCTTGTGCCGAGCGATCGTTTAGTCGAATGAAACTTATAAAAACCTATCTAAGGACCACAATGAAGGATGATCGATTGGACAACCTAATGTTCATCAGTTTGTCGAGGAAAGATATAGACTACGATAAAGTCATAGACCATTTCGCAACAACAAAAAACATACGAAAATTGTTAGTATAGATTCATTTCGCAGTTTATAGTGTGACAGCTTATATTCCCCATAAGTGATCAGACAATATTCACCATTCTGCCAGATAACTTCCCTTATGGGAATATATTGGATTAACGGAACATTTCCTTCATTCTCTGTGAGGGTTATAATCGGATTTACCGTATTGTGTGTGTGATACAAACTGTTCTTTATATGTGACACGTGCCTTGCACCTGGACAAAATGATAAAGACCAAAGGTGAGAAAATTAACTTAAGTTGTTAGTTTGCTGACAATTTTGTGAATTATCATATCTTTGTTTACTTGCATGAGCAACCCTAATTGGATATTATTTAGATGCTATACATCCATGCATCGGTGTTAAACTGGAAAGTATTCATGTTTCATTCTCTTTTCCCAGAAAAATGCCAAACTGCACCAGAATGTGCGATTTCAATTATGAAAATTCAAAAAAAATTCAACTCTAAAGGGGGGGGGGGGGGGGGACACCCCCTTCCATAGCATCCCCCTGCTTCGCCCCCTCATTTCAGTTCAAAATGAGTCGTCTGGCTTTGGGCCTGATTACCGGTATATATGTAATCAATCAATTAATTTTGTTGCCTTGCCAGGTATGTCAGAATAATGATAACTTTATCCAGTTTGTGAACTGTTTCCATATAAGTGGATCATTCAACTGTTGGCCGGGGAACGGATTTGAGCCCGGTAATGCAGGCGCTCTGGCTTTTACAAAACAAAACGAAGATCCAGGTGTATGTGTCGTCCACAGGCAGATTAAGGGAGATATTAAACCCAGCCTGGTTGTTACTAGCAGACACTCTATACAACTGAATCTCTGTGAGGGTAGCTGTGAGGGTAGATAAGCAGTTTTTCAGAGACAATATATACACTTTATTCTAAAAGCTGGAAAAACTATGAAAGAATGGTTTGAAGGACATATTCAATAATTCTATAGAGAAATTATTCCGAGAAAATTATGTAACACTTAAGTTAAACATAGAAGTAGTATTTTTAAATGTACCCCGGTTTCAAGTATAAACATTGTCATATTTGAACGTTGCTTTTTCTGTATGCAACACGTGTTGCACACAAATTTTAATTTTTGCCACAACATAAATTTAATGCCCCTTGTCTATGTTATTAGTAATAGGTGTGTAATAAATATAAATATTACACAAAGAAATTGAGTCTGAAAACAGTGACTAGGAGTCAACAATTTGTTTCTTCTGGGGATATCCAGCTCCCAATAAGGAATATCTCTCAATCAATCCAGTGCATTTGAACATAAAAACCAGGCACTCACTCACCAAGAATGATAAAATATATGAAGCAAGCTTCCATACAAATCATATTTACTCATTCTACTGTACCTTAATTTAATTTTTATCCTGGATCTGCAGAACAAACTGTTTTCACACAAATGTCATACTAAGCTTGTATAGTGAACAAGAAAAGAATAATCAAGCTTTTGACAAATTTGCACAAATATCCATAATCTAAATGAGAATACATGAAACACATCCTGTGGACATGAAGTCTGAAGCACATATGAGCTGCAGAGTTTGGTGAGTGCTTATTTATGGTAGAGGAGAGGGATGCAGTTCTTTGTGTAAATTGAGTAGTCTACAACTCCAGCCCAATAAACTGGAATCAATTAATCTTATACAACCAGATGTCAGCATAATCAACAAGCACCCACTGTAACACCCCAGATGAGCCACATGGCAATAAACTAAGTATTTAGGGTAATACAACACTAAGCACAGCTTACATTAGAAGACCTAGCTACCTATAATATTACATAATTGACCACCAGATATTTTCTAATATCATCAGGCTTTTAAAGTTGTTCACTGATCACAAGTTTGGACAGATTTTTGCTTTTTATTGATAATTGTTAACGTATTGAATAGCAATTTACCGTAATAGCCTGGATAATTAACCCCTCTTTTACTGCTAGTTTACTTTACCTCATATATTGGAATATTGCATCATTGAACAAGGCAGATGGAAATATGTGCATTACTATATTAATAGCGCCATGGAAAGAATGAAGGATGAATATATATATAAGTATATTCTTAGTGCAGATGATCCACACAGTAAACTAAGGACAATAGAAACAATTTTAAATTTTTTTTTTTTTATTTTTTTTGGATTGAATGTTTTTTACTACACACAAACTCAGTCAAAGATCAGAAACAATTCTGTAGACTTCGAATCAGTTGTCATTTATTAGAAATTAAAAAATGCCCACACAAACATCTGCCGATGCCAGCCGTTGAGCAGATGTGCAAAATGTAACTCAGTGGAAGACGAGAAGCATTTTGTTTTCCACTGTGCCAAAAATATTGTCGGTGAAAGCATCAAAGTTAAGCTGTGGGGTGATAAATCAACGATAGTCAATAATGACTACTTGGGAGAAAGTATCCTGATAAAAAACGTGGAAGTCGATGTGTATCAGAATAAGTTGACTTAAAAGTCTACCGAGGAGACACGTATAGAGGTATGTATTATTTCACAATTTTCATAGATGTTTATTTTTTGTCTTATCGTTGGTTTTACACCTATTTGAAGTAAAGTTCTTAAATTTCTAAAGAGCTTTCGGTTTTTAATATTTTGCGCTCATATATTACTGGATCTTATTATGTAACGCATATGGCTCATACAAGTGTTAATATATCATATGGTGAAAACAATTAAAACTTTCATTGCCAGGTTTATGAACATGTTGACAGTGAGATCATGAAAAATGACCACCCTACTAAACTTGATCACAATTTAACATTCTCTTTATATAATGGATTCTCATAGGAATGACATAATGCTGAAAGAATGTACTTGTAATCATTAACCCTTTCAGTGCCAAGTCCGATTTTGGTATCAACCCATATTTCCTTGATCATTTTTCAAATTTATTACGCCACCTAGTGTGGTGTTTCTAGCATTTGGTTTTTTTATATCGCATGGAGTACAGGGCGAATGTATTCTTGGAGATTGTTTGTACCTTACTCAATCGTACCGATATAATCACGTAGATGCCGAAATTGTAAAGTTAACGTCAGCGGTGTATAATACGTTTATGAAAATATGATAAATCCTATCGATAGAGTCAGGACAGGCTCAAATTGTAAACTTAAAGTCACCGGTGTAATAATATGTTGTTGAAAATATAAATAATCTGATAGCCTGAAAATATTGTATAACCTATTGGGAGCCCATAATAAATGGGAATAACCTATTGGGAGCCCCTGCATGTAGTGAACTGAATTGTGGGTATTTTATGGAGATTGTTTGTACCTTACTGAATCGTACCGATATAATCACGTAGATGCCGAAGTTGTAAAGTTAACGCCACTGGTGTATAATATGTTTATGATAAATCGTATCGATAGAGTGAGGACAGGCTCAAATTGTAAACTTAAAGTCGAAAATATAAATAATCTGATAGCCTGAAAATATTGTATAACCTGTTGGGAGCCCCTGGTGTAGTGAACTGAATTATGGGTAATTTTAATTGGAGTGCGCATGTCTGTTTTTTTTGTAGTAACGGCCATCTTTTATTTTCTGTAATTATGGTAAGAGTTTATGGTTTAATTAATTTATTATTTAAGTTTGTTTCAATTTTTGAATGGTTTTATGTTAACCCGATAATTTGTATTTTGTAAAGAATAAAATTGTTTGAAGAAAAATGGCGAATTTCCAAATTTCCGGCTTCGGATGCTGTTCTGAGTGTCAGCTCGATAGTGAGACTGAGACTGTGACGGTGTGAGTGACTGAGAGTCTCAAGTTAGTTTATTTACAGTTGTGTTCCGAGTATTTTTTGTAGTCAAATATTAATGAAATACGCTTTGTTTATATATACTAATTTGCTTATTTATAGAAACGTGTAATATTAATTTGAAAGTTATTTCGATAGACTATTTGTTTTTAGTTGAAGATAAAACAAATTTGGAAAACAAATATTATAACCCATTGTGAGCCTCGTGAAGTGTATTGTGGGTATTTTAATATAATTGCGCATGCGCAGTCTATATGCGTTCTTTTGGGGAAATTCGCTATTTTGGTTAAGTGAAACAATGGTATGAGTTCAATGTTTGTTTGTATATAAGAAAGTATATTGAATTTTGGAGGCCGACAATTGTATCTATTTGAAGATTAAAAGTTGCTTGTGTGTATTTAGCTGTGCATGGTTCGTTAATTAGGCCAGCCTATTGTCATATTATAACGTCTCCAATAACATACAACCTCTCTGCAGTTAACATTGTGAATTTGGCAACAGTCCAAGCAGGCCCTCTAATGGAGCACTGTGAATTTGGCAACAGTCCAAGACACGTGGGGTATAATAACTGAACACCTGTGGCCAACTTGATCTCCAGAATGTTTTTAAGTGGAAGGGACAGTGTAGTGGGGTGGGGGTGGAAGTTAGATTTTGAGTGTGTATGATTCACAACTTTTGTAAAAAAAAGTTAATGCACATGTAGTTGGAAATTTCATACATTATTACACTATAACATAAAGGTTAAAATACATGGTTACCATTGCCTGGTATCCCAACTAGTAATTATTGTCCCCATTATGATGGGGACGGGGATCGAATGATGGAGGTATTTTGAGGGGGTGGGAGTCACAACTGTTATAAAGAATTTTAACAGTTGGAAATTTCATACATGATTACACTAACTTTTTGTCCCCATTTATTTTACTGCTGTCTTGTTTGTTACTGTATTCCTGATATGGAAATAATAAAGAGCATTTATTACGCCACCTGTGGTGTATCTAGCTGCTGAGATTTTGATATTGCGTGGTGGACAGGGCGAATGCATTGTGGGGCTTTTATTTATAAAGTTGGAAATTCCGTTTATTTAAAAGTCGGAACTACGCGACCAGTAGGCCAAGTCCAGTAAAACGGTTCGTTATAGGTGCTGGTTGTTATTGTTATTTTAACGGAATTCTGAGTTGGTCATTCGCGAAACCAATATATTTTATATTCTATAATTAAAACCGTGGGTATATAATATATGATCCTCTTTATGGATATTGTAGGAAGGTAAATTTAGCTAAAGCGGTGGGATATCTTGCAAGACAACACATTTCGGTTTGCGCTATAACCGCTCAATGTTTTAAGGTGTTACACAACGTCTGATAAAAAGAGTTCTATCGGGAATATTCACACTATTTTTTCAGAGAACATGCATAGAGTAAACATAGTCCTATCGGACTATCGTAAAGTAGTTCCGTTTAATTCGGGATTAATTAACCCTCAGACTGCCGAAACTGCCGACAATAAATTCGCTTGTCCGCCGAAAATCAAACTTGCCTGTTTAGAGGTCCCATTTTCGTGGCTAATGGTGATAGAATCACAATTTTTCAGTCAAGTTCATGGATAAATTACATTACACTTAATCGGCTTATGTCCGCGGCCATAAACCTGCGTTTTGATAACAATTTATTTGAGACAAACTGTTGCGCGGGTATCAGTCGGCGCTTATCGGTTGAAGTTATTATGATCGTGCAGCCTGCGCGTGCAACAAGTGTTCAAATACAACAGAAGAAAAAAATACTATGTCAAATAAATAACGTCATCAATGGACAGACAAGTTTCATTTCCGCGGGACACGAAAAAGCGAATTTAATGTCGTCAGTTTCGGCAGTCTTAGGGGTTTAATTAATCTCCTTTACGATATCCCGATAGGACTATATTTACACTATGTTCTCTGAAAAAAAATGGTGTGAATATTCCCGATAGAACTATTTTTATCAGACGTTTTGTAACACATTAAAACATTGAGCAGTTAGCGCAATTTTCTGGAATTTCGGACTATTTCGTCTATAAAAATACGATGAGCAACTGAAAATGTTTTTCAACATTCTGGAAGGGGTAGATGTCCAGGTATATATGTTTAAAATTTCACGCATAAACTATGACAGATAACAAAGTTATAATTAGTTTTATAGGCCCACCATAAATCCCCTATAATAAACGCATGCCTCCGTAAGCACATGGCTTTGCTGTGGATGCTTTCGTTCCCAGCATGCATCATTCTCGCTATCTGTAAAATGTCTATGAACAATGGCTGTGCGACGCACTCTTAGCTTTGATCCGCATTTAGAAGCATTCTGGTGTGGCGAATGAGAAACCTGCAGTAATTTATAAGCCGTAGTTCATTGTAATAATTTGAAGAATTACTTATCTTAACGGAATTCTGAGGCGGTCCATTCATGTAACCAATATATTTTATATTATGATTTATATTTATGGCTAATAATACGATCTTGGTGGCGTTACCATTTCTGACTATGGTTTTCTTGTTGATTATAATAATGTGATACATTGATGGAAAGAGCTCTAAGAGCTCTTTCCATCAATATATCACATTATTATAATCAATTTTAGAAGTGATATTTGTGACAAACAATTCAAGTTATGAGGGGCACATGACCTCCCACTATCCAAAGGACAAACACATGTGTTCCAATTGTTACAAGTCATATACCCACAAGCAGGGGTCGATTTAATTATTTTTTTCAATTTTTATTGCATGTTGCAGCAAAGTGTAGATTCACTACCAATACATGTTTTTTCAATGTAAATTACATTGCAGATTGTGAATACTGTTAAATGGAGCTCTGCCCACAGGGGAGACATGTTGGCACATTCAAAACAACAGAAGCAACCAGCAAGGATTTTAGTGTGTGATAAGTGTGGCACTCAATTAGCTCAAAGAAGCCTTTGGTTGAACACACAAGAGAAGCACATGGACTTAAAATTTGTCGTGGTGAATTCCGAAGCCCATGGCTGCTGTGCATCCGAGCACAGGTATTGGAATTTGTGTCAAAAAATGGGTTTTTATGACAATTTACTCCTCTGAATAGGAAAGCATGAAAAGGTATGAAGGCTGGGGGTATCGCCTATTTTCGCTACCGGTCCACTTCAACACCATTTCACAACAATTATCATTGATCTCACCTTCTAACTTTTTTCAAACTTGTAAAATAGTCACTCGTCTATAACCTTACCACGATAATATTTTTATATAAGCTCTTTTAATCGCCGTTTATGACAGAAGTTCCCACAAATTTCACACCATTCTAACGTCAATCGACATAAAGTCGTCACCTTCCTATAGTCATCGCCTGACTTCACGTGTTATTTTCTAGGCTCGACGAGATTTTAATTAGTAGCACGCTGCACCAAATTTGAGCGGAATCATTTTTGAAGACGTCAAAACATCACCCAGTGTGATAAAATACCGTCCGTTAGCTCCAGACTTCGTTTACGTGAGTACCACTAAACACGCAATAAAATTACAACTGACGACGAGCTTTCTCGAAAATGGGTGGCTCGGGCGACTGCCAATTTTACAATAACCTTATTATTTAGCAAGTTTCAAATGCCTCCATATTTGGGAATGAATCCCAATTTATATATAGAGTTAGTTCCCTTATTCCACAAATCGAAGGAAAAAGCGATAAGAGTGGTTTTTCTGGAGTGACGAGATTAGGACGGCCCTGCGACCTTAGGATGGCAAAAAAGTCCATCCTTTTGTCAACATTTCCTGGGTCGCAGAACAACTTATCACAATGTTTTTCAACCAAATTGACCACTTACACGAAGATAAGTTGGAACATGCAAATGCCATATGCAGTTAAATGTGTGAAAATCCAGATTTAGACATAATTGTAGAGTGATTTAATATAGTTTTTGTATACTAAGCGACTAGTATGTGTCATATATATGTTGTCTAACACTGTAGGCATCATCACCCTATTTCTGTCAAATGTATTTCTTTGTCTGTCTCCTTCTCGCGCCCATTTCCACTCACATACATGTATGTCTTTCCTTAATTCTCTCTCTCCACCCTCTCATCTCTCTATCTCCCGCTCTCACACATCTCGCATTAACCATTTCTATACTGGAGCATCATTGATGAGTAGTTATCCCATATGACATGTTTAGATAAGTTCAACAAACTATCATAGGTCATTTGTTGACTTGTTATCTTAACATTTTAGTCTACTTCTGCACTTGTATTGTTTGTCGTCTTCTTAACTTTTCTGAACACCCCTCCAGATAAATACCCCTCCCCAGTTTTATAGCATCCAACTCTAAGTGGATTAAGGGACCATAATTAGACTTCATCATTTGCAGGAGATGTCTGACAGACAAAAGAAATTATGTCAATGGAAACCTGAGGACATGCAGAAGGCATATGCTGAGGCTAAATCGGGCCATTTGAGTATCTCCAAGGCGAGCAAGCTGTATAACGTGCCCAGAATGTCCCTATCCGATCGTCTAAACGACAAAGTTAAAGTTGATGTCAAAATGGGACCGCCAACCGCGTTAAACGCCGAGGAAGAATCTGCTCTGGTCAATTACATTGAATACATGGCGAAGAGAGGTTTCCCGTTATCAATAGCAGAGATATGTGGTTTCGCATGGTGTATCGCTGAAGAAAGCAATAAAACTGGTGTCTTCTCAGATTCGGGTCCGTCTGAAAAGTGGTGGCGAGGTTTCAGAACCAGAAATCCTCACTTGAGTTTGAGACGTCCTGATCCTCTTGACCGCGAGCGAGCCGCCATGGGAAATGTGAACACTGTTAAGGAATACTTTAGCCTTCTGCGAACCACTCTTGTGTCGAATGACCTGAAAGATCAACCCCATAGGATCTACAATTGCGATGAGGCGGGGTTGTCCCTAAACAAGAGTTCCGGTCAGCGAGTCGTCGTGCCAAAACGTTTTCGACATGCACATTCCATCAGCATTGCAACAACTGCGCATATTTCAGTTCATTGTTGTGTGAGTGCGAGTGGGTCCGCGATTCCGCCCATGATTATATTTAGTGGCGGTTTTCCAGGTGGAAGCTACCACAGAGACGGTCCCATCAATGCCCTGTACGCAGCGACTGACAGTGGATTTATGGACAAAGCGACTTATTCTGAATGGTTTGAAAAGGTATTTTTGAAGTATTCTTCTGCAGAGCGCCCTGTGATTCTCCTCCAAGATGGAGCCGTGTCTCATCTGAGTCCAAAGTTAATTCGTTTGGCCATCGCTAATGATGTTATTATATTGTGCCTACCTCCAAAAACAACCCATATAGTGCAACCACTAGATGTATCGGTGTATAAAACCATGAAAACTGAAACCGCAAAACAGATAAGAAACACCAAAATGCTCAATTCCAACTACTGGGTTTCAAAGCGAAATGTCAGCTCGATATTTAAGATTATATTTGAGCGCAGCTTCACCATGTCGGCCATCACCTCGGGATTCAAAAAATGCGGCATTTTCCCATTCAACCCGAACGCAATCGATAAAACGTTGTTATTGCGCGGTTGTGCCAAAGACATTGACCCTGAAAGTTTAAATCTTGATGCACAATTGGATCCGGAACGCGGTGAGCCTGAAGTTAGTGGCACCGAGGGTATTTCTAGCGTTAATTGTACACAGATAACCGAAGAGGTTGCAAGTCAGCCTACTAGTGAACCAGATGACCCCATAACTCTCTCTGTTGGACAGGATGGCATCCTAAGTGTTGTTTGTGAAAATGGATCAGAGGAACCAATAGTTGTCGACAATGAAGTTGCCACCGTTTGTGAGTCATCTGATACACCTTCTGGGGGACGTTGTCCTCCTGGGCTTGCTTTAGCAGCCGTTGAGTGTTCAATAACACCCCGAAAGAAGCGACTCTACGAGGAAGCCTTCAAAGTAGGAGCAACGTTTATGAATGATGCAACTTTTCATACATGGAAACGGTTGAAAACTGCTTGCGAAGGAGTGGATTCTGATACGGCTTTGGCTACCAAAACACCGATACGATCACCCAAAGAGCATCCATTAGTGAGAGCGGGTCTCATTCCTAGAGAGCTAGCAGAGGTTCTAACGGCGCCTGAGGACGTACATTCCAAGGCGAGAATCAAGCGTCGTCCGGGCAACAAGGCAAGAGTTCTCAGTACCACAGAAGTGCAAGAGGAACTAGATCTAAAGGAGAAAACTAAAACAGAAGAAGCTGAACTAAAGCTGAAGCGCAAACATGAGAGAGAGGAAAAAAAGAAGATGAAAGATGAGGTCATGAAAATAAAAAAGAAAACGGAAACGGAACACAAGAAACTCAAACAGAAAATACTGAAATCTGGAAGGCTCTTCAATAAGGACAAAACATTCGATAGATGTAGTGTTTGCTCTCATAGCCTTGGCCTCAATGGTCATGTCTATATGTGTACAATGTGCCCCCTCGCTTATCACGTAGACTGCCTAACTGCGCGTTACCTATCTGGATATTGCCCCATGTGCTTATAAACTATTCGGACTGTATTAATTATGTCTATATATATGGCACTGGCACATATCTTTGAGTCGATCGTTGTGTTTTTTTCAGATATCCCATTACAATGAAGAGGGTGGCTATTCGTGGTATATACGGCGTGGGTATGCATCATTATGGGCGTAGATCCCTTGCTGTAGGGGCCAATTATTTACTTAGGCGTGAAATGGAAAACCCACATGATAAGCAAGCTGTCGCCATCTACGACGACGACAGGAAAGTCGCAAATTTAAGTAGGACGAGTGCAGCCGGAGTAGCCGCCATGCTGGACTTACATTTGGCTAAGTCACCCGTTTTCATCAAGGCCCAACTAGAACCGGAAGTGTCCAGCAGACGCGTTGGACCACAGCAGTTATGCATAGCGGTATTCAAGGTGAAGGAGGATGATGTGGAAGCGATCCAAGCGGCCGCAGAGAAGTTCAGGACCAGAATTACTGTTCATGAGATGAAGAAATAAATGTTAATAAAAGTTTGCTTCAACTGTTCCGTCATTTTTTTTTAAAAACACTCGGGTGACGACTTTAGGACACGGGTGACGACCATACGACACCGACGACTTTATGTGACCCCCATCCTTAAGTCGTCATGGCCTGTGTACCCCTAGAAAATGTCAAATTTAATAGGGTTTCTCGTGGAAAATTGACTTCACATATATTTTTCCTCAAAGTTGAATAATTTATCTCTGTGATACAAAAATAATATTCCAGGCCATGTATTGTTAATAGGTCGTATTTGACGAGAATCCACAAAACCTGACGACCTTGGGTCGATTGACGTTAAAACGGATCGACTTCATTCGAATAAAACGTCATGATTTCTTGGATCTTCGGGAACTTGAAAACGCGGATCGCACAAAACGGTCGAGTTTTAAAACTCGCGATTTTGAATATTTGAATAGTGGCGGGAAATTTGAAAATGTCCCGCGAGAAGTGTTCTAAACACGCGTAATTCAAAAGTTATCGTCTGATTTCTGTCGATCTGTTGTAAATTAACTTTGCTATTGACTGACATTATACTAGAGCATATATTTTCATAGTTTTAACAGGTTTTGTATTTCAAAATGACTTCTTCTACTGAAGCAGCTCCTTCTTACAAAGTAACAAAAACAAATACATAACTTAGATAATAACTTTATTGAACATCAAGATGCATCATCAACATACTATTTTACACAACAAAATGAGCTACATGATGTATCGATAAATCTAAACCTGGTTGCACAGTCGTCTCCATAGTCTGACCAGGCGCATGTTCCATAGTCTGGCAAGAGTTTCTCCTGGGTGGATACCATCGGCGAGTAATGAAACTTGGAATCTGTATCTCACCACTGGGCTGGTTGGCTTTTTGTGGGAAATCAGCATGTCCTGGTTGACCGTTGGGAGTGGCGTTCAGTCCATTCAGACGTCGGTTGAGATCTTTGATATATCTCAACAACAGACGGTCAGATGGTCTGAAATGGCGAGGACGACAGTGTCGTTTCTTCCTCGCCCAACTGACGAGACTCATCAATGGGCACTCTAAGTGGAGTACTACCGCGCCTTCATTCGCCGACATGATGTTCTTCTTAATCTCCAACTGGTTTTCGACTGACTTTTGAATCTTTGATCTGGCGTCGGTGCGGAGATATATGCATTTGCCGAGTCTCGACGTTAGATCGCATGTTCCCAACCACAGTATGACTATATATATTGGTCTATCTGCGGTTGCTATTCCGTTAGCCACCGGCAAGTCTTTCTGTTTCCCGCTGCTCATTCCAGATTTCCAGATAAACTGGACTTTGCACTTGTCAAAAGCTTTGTACTGTGCTTCAAGCCATCTGCCTTTGCTATCGGTAACCACGAAGAATGGTCTCTGTGGCTGTGCATCTACTTCTATGTGCTCTTTCCGCTCCAACTTCCTGATTTCTTTTCTCAATTTATTCATCACAAAACAACATTTGGTATACTACTTTCCAAATCTGGGCTAATATATATATAGAGACGGCGCCACGCGCAAAGAGCTATACTCATGAATAATATGTCAACACGTTGTTAAATATGGAGAGGATGTCATAGATGTCGCAATCAACACCTTCACACCTGCAATGAAAACATCATCGCGTCGCTGGAATGAAATAATTACTGGCGCATGAGTTAGTCTCATTCCCCAAATCCCCAATAAAGCGAGATAATTGTAATTAGGCTAATAAATATAATTACCGCAATGTATGTGTCTTCCCCGTTCCACACTGAACTCAACGCTACTCCCAAAGGTCAACCAGGACATGCTGATTTCCCACAAAAAGCCAACCAGCCCAGTGGTGAGATACAGATTCCAAGTTTCATTACTCGCCGATGGTATCCACCCAGGAGAAACTCTTGCCAGACCATGGAACATGCGCCTGGTCAGACTATGGAGACGACTGTGCAACCAGGTTTAGATTTATCGATACATCATGTAGCTCATTTTGTTGTGTAAAATAGTATGTTGATGATGCATCTTGATGTTCAATAAAGTTATTATCTAAGTTATGTATTTGTTTTTGTTACTTTGTAAGAAGGAGCTGCTTCAGTAGAAGAAGTCATTTTGAAATACAAAACCTGTTAAAACTATGAAAATATATGCTCTAGTATAATGTCAGTCAATAGCAAAGTTAATTTACAACAGATCGACAGAAATCAGACGATAACTTTTGAATTACGCGTGTTTAGAACACTTCTCGCGGGACATTTTCAAATTTCCCGCCACTATTCAAAATTCAAAATCGCGAGTTTTAAAACTCGACCGTTTTGTGCGATCCGCGTTTTCAAGTTCCCGAAGATCCAAGAAATCATGACGTTTTACTCGAATGAAGTCGATCCGTTTTAGAATGGTGTGAAATTTGTGGGAACTTCTGTCATAAACGGCGATTAAAAGAGCTTATATAAAAATATTATCATGGTAAGGTTATAGACGAGTGACTATTTTACAAGTTTGAAAAAAGTTAGAAGGTGAGATCAATGATAATTGTTGTGAAATGGTGTTGAAGTGGACCGGTAGCGAAAATAGACGATACCCCCAGCCTTCATACCTTTTCATTCTTTCCTATTCAGAGGAGTAAATTGTCATAAAAACCCATTTTTTGACAAAAATTCCAATACCTGTGATCCGAGATATTCTAAATAAATGTGGGTTGGCTTATGTTTGGAATGACCAAGCTGAAGAAGGAGAATACCTAACTAGATATGTGGAACAAACCCTTAAGGACATGTTCCTCGTCGAATGGACGATAGAACTAAAAAAAAAGAAGACTAAATGTGTCATATATCGCAACATGAAGGAATCATTTGGCACGGAGAAATATTTAACTGAATTACCCGGAGAGCTCAGGGTAAACATGACGTGACTTAGAAAAGAAACTCCCGCTTAACGGTTGAGGTTACTTCATGGAAAAGTTCAAATATTTCCTCCCCCCAATGCACGCTCTGCAAGTTAGATGTGACCGGTGATGAGTACCATTACATTTTTACTTGTAGCGCATTAAACTCTGCCTGCAGGAGTCATATCAAAAACCAATAACAAACGTTTCCAAACTACACGAAATTGGCAGCACTAATGAACACTACGAACAAACTGAGCTAGTGCATTTGGCTAAATTTGCCAAAGAAATCTTAAATATTGCATCAGTTTGAGAAATTATATGTACATACATGTACACCCACAAACTCGCTCACTCATCCGACAAAACCATCGATACGAAACCATTTGGTTGTTATCCATCTGTTTGATCTATTAATACTACTTCAAATCCATATTCACCTTTTTTGTTTGTGCAACTGAGTACATGTACATGTATATATAATATTTACATGTAGCTGTTGTTTATTTTGTAATTCATTACATATGTGACCCGCCATATAAAACCCAGTCATAAGACGAATGAGAAGAGAATGCAGAATGCATTGGCCTAACAATTTTTTATCATTTTTTTTAAATAAATGTTTCTTACAATTATTAGGACATAAAATAAAAAAACATCCATTACCCTGCAGGGAGCCCCACACATATATAGAAGCATATAGAAGAGTGTCGTTTGCTCATGTTTGTCTGGGGCTCTGTATAGGCGAAATTATAAAATTATTAAAGAATACAAGAAAAAATTATTAAAATAGAAAAAAATTGTTAGGCCAATGCATTCTCTTATCTATGCGAGGCGACCTATGGTCGACTCGCATATATAAGAGAATGCATTGGCACAGGGTAAAAAAATCCCGACTTACGACTGGATTTGATATGGCGGGTCACATATGTTGTATTCTCCAGTTCCATAAGTAATGGACGGAGTAATAAACTATTGAATTGAATTGGTAGAGCTACATGTAGCATCACCAAATTTACCCTCTGGGAACCTCATTCTGCTTAATATAATAATGTCATCAACTGCTATGGGGAAAAAGTAACTAAATATTTTTTTATTTAGAATATTTTATTATGAAATAAGATGATTAATTGGGATACTTCATTGTTCTATTTTTAGAATAAACCATTTATGCGATACCTTATAGCGATAGAGATATTATTAGGCTGTTCCCATAGCTGTGTTCCGATTGTCCACTGTCCCAGATTGATTCTTTGTATTGTTTTATTCCATAGGTAATTATAAGCGATAATGAGTCTAATTAACGTTTATTTGTGACAAAACAACCACACCTTTTTAGACCAGAAAATATTCGAAATATAATCAATATGAATCGATAGTAGCATTTCCGGACAGGGGTCTTCAATTCATATCTAATATTTGATACCCCGGTAACTATATAATGCATGTTTACACAGAGATAGACCATCTTAAATAATTTGAAACTTAGGATACTTCCTGGTGATGTGGCCTGAGTAGAATGAGGTTCCCAGAGGGTTAATTTGGTTATGCTAGCCTGCTGACACTATTTGCAGGCTTGCAGAAGTGTGAGAAATCAGTCACAATGAGGAGCTTGTTGGCATATGTCAAAAAAGTAACAAGGTCCACGTAAAATTTAATCAAACCAGGGGCATTTACATGTATCTGAATGGATGGAGGCACTTCTATATACTAACAATTAAGACCGGGGTTATTAGACGTGTGTGATAAGGCTGAGAACGTGATTGCTGCTTTCAATCCTGGTATACAGCATACTAGAGCTCTCGCGTTAGAACTATTGGGACATTGTAAAGCTTAGTTTAGGATGTAGTTGTACTTGAAATTAGGGTCTAATTTCAATTACTTAAAAATCACAGGTACATGTACTTGTTTCTTCTCAAAGTTCTCTTTCATGATTCATTCAATGGTTTCTTCAAATGGTTTTATTCAAACTTCAAAGTGTAAGAACTGGTGACTTGCTATAACTACATGTATGTTGTCACAACACTGAGTTTCTATTCAATGTGTCCCAGTGGTGATGTTTTTTGACACCTCCTATTTGTTTGCTTAAGAATTGGTTAACCTTTGAGGATCAGATAAATTTTTTTTGAGTTATCGCAGCATGGATGAATCAAACCCATAATCGAACTCGGTCTGTATTTATGAAGAGGTAAAGTTGTCCCTGAAGATATTTCTGAGTATTTCGAAAGTCTGAGTAGAACTGTATCAAATATCCCACCATCAAATATCTTCAACTGTGATGAATCGAATTTATCTGATGATCTTGGTTGGAAGAAAGTGATTGCCAAAAGGGGTGCAAAATATATAGAGTGTATCAAGGACTCCAACAAAACTTCACATTCAATGATGATGTGTGGTTCAGCTGATAGGAAGCATATTGCCAATCTACAGTAATGCTCTAAGTAATCGACTTCTTAACCATATTGAAGGTTTCAATGACTATAAAGCTTTTCAAGCATAAGAAGAAAACTGTTTTGTCTGCTGAAACACTGAAGGAACATATGGATCTCTGGTCAGACCTTCTTATTTCTCCAATATGCAGTGTTACAGTCTTGAAACCTCTATATGCAGACTTGACTGTTTTACTTACCGGTATAAAGAAATATCACGCCTTCTTGGAGGACCAACAGAAACGCACCAAAGATAATCATGAATCTAATGTGCACAAATCTATTAAAGACGATTGGATCTTGAGACATATCGAACATATTCCTGTCACCAATTGTTCAATATCGTGCTGTTGAGCGTAAAATTTTGAAGATGGATGTTCATGAGTTTATTGATCTGTCAGAATACCAACCAGAGGATCGATATGAGCGTAGAACTTGGCTGAAGAATTAGAGATTATCAGTGCCAGCAACACTTGTGCAGTTTCAATACAACAATTATATAGGAAATATCAATTTCTTATGGCGAGTACCATTCGAAGGTGCAAAACATGATGACGACACAATAAAAACAATGTCTGCAATAAAAGAAAAGTTGCCCATATTCTTGAGTCGAGCAGTGAGATCTGATGTCATCAATAGATATTCCAAAGTAACGACTGCAAAACCAGCTGTCCTACGTTCTGTGTTCCAATATCTGACTAATGACATTTCAGCTGATTTGAGGGGTAATCGTATTCGATAAAAGCCATTTTAGGGGTAATCGAAATCGCTTACGGTAATCGGATTTCGATAAATTCGCCTATAATGATAGACTTGTTCTGATTAAAACATTTCATATTCAAGTTTATATTGTGGCTATTTTCATCACTTGAATTTCTGCATTTAATATGTTTGTCCCAATTTTATACAGAGGAGCAAAACCGTAGTTTGCATTTCGGCAGTGAAAAGTTAACATGCCCAAAAAAAAACATGGAATCACAATTTTTTTTTTTATTCCGACCGACCCTACTAAAAAACTGTCCAAAAAATCCATAAACCACATAATTAAAAAAACATGGCCTTATTGATTGACCACTTTACAGCTTGCCAGATAGTAGATCTACATTCTCATTCTGATGGCAGCGTGATGTTAGTTATTACCCCACATGTGGTGTAAGTTGTTTCGGAGATTTTGATATTCTGTGGTCGACTAGGCGAATGCATTGTGGGAGATTTTTTTTGTACCTTACTCAATCGTACCGATATAATCACGTAGATGCTGAAATTGTATAGTTAACGCCACCGGTGTATAATGTTTTTGAAAATATGACTCAATCGTATCGATAGAGTCAGGACAGGCTGAAAATATAAATAATCTGATAGCCTGAAAATACTGTATAACCCATTGGGAGCCCCTGGTGTAGTGAAGTGAATTATGGGTAATTTTAATTGGAGTGCGCATGCCTGTTCTGTTGGAGTAACCGCTATCTTTTATTTTCTGGTCATCAAGTCAAAATTGTATCGTATACACAATGTGTTTGTACCGATGGATGTATCGTGACTCGACTCGTTTTAGTAGTCATATAGGCCCTATATATAACCTATGATCACGATTTTTTATTCAAACGAGCAAAGTCACGATATCTGATAGAATTCCAGGAATCGTATATTCACTTTCAATAGTATAGACTCTCTGAATCTGCCGCGGAATTCCCAAAATTGTAGGCTACTTTCATTTTCAATAGGATTTTCCTAATTTCCACTTTCACTTTTCACTTTTACCAGGCAAAGCGACCTTAGTTGACACAGATATATGGCACACTGGCTGAGTCCATGACAAATAGTTTATGTAGCATTGCTTCTTTCATTTAATTAAAGCTCACCTCGTTAAAACGCATGTCAATCGTATTTGTTTACAAATTGCATTGGGTGCGACGATTTGCAGTAGGGCCCTATTTGCGGAGATCACTTTGCGGAAGTCCCCGAATTCGCGGAGGTCCCCTAAAATGGGCGATATATGTATATTTTAATGAGGGAACGGGTGCGTATATGTCAATTTATACATATTTTAAACAAATAACGACACGATCATCATAATATAGGCCTTTTCTATCTATTATATATGCGCCGAGTTCACTTGGTGCAAATCAAACGGCGATAAATATTCTCGTGTGCCAGAAGGACTCATTAAAGTTGTAAATAAGATGAATATTTATTAGATGTTATTTAACAAGTCAATCAAATAATATTATTCATTAGTTAGCGCCTATATTAGCGCTAACTAATGAATAATATTTTATATTATAATTATATTATAATTTATATTTATGGCTAATAATATGATCTTGGTGGCGTTACCATTTCTGACTATGGTTTTCTTGTCTCTATGTGCCTTTGTGATTTTACCATGTATCATGAACACTATAGCCAGGTGATCCTGATGGAAGTATCATGATGTTTATATTTTTTATATCCAGTTGCCAAGGATTGAAAGAACTTGGGACTGTTTTCAATTGTTTATTTTATTTTTGTTTCAGGACTACCTGTGGCAAGAAGCCATACCGGTATATCACACATGATGCATCACATTGACAGACATTTTATTTACTCATCATATGTCTGCTCCACACAGCCTTCAAGGTTTAGGTTACCTAATCAATTATCAGATTTTGTTGTCCTTTGGCATGGTTATAGCAAGGGGTGGGGAAAAGGATACCCAAACACTACAGGTGTCGTTAATTAATTTTGAATGAGTTGCAGAGCTATTTCAATGTTCTGACACTCCCTGTTCAAGAAAGATGATGTTCAAGAAAGATGACATTGGGAGCATCTATATTACTCCATTTTGCTATCAGCGTTGGAACATTTAACCCTTTTAGTGCCAGGGGCCGATCTCATCGGCCCTAATTTACGGTCTGTAAAATCGGCCCTAAAAAATTGAAAAATAAAAAACCTTTTTTTTTGGTTGAATTTTTTTTGGGTATGCTTAAGCATGCTATAGCGAATTTAAAAACAAACTGGATAAAACCTTAGGGGCATGTTATAACTCAAAACTATCACCAAGTATTCACAGTAATAATTTTGATGCCCATGAAAAACGTAAGATTCCCTGGCACTAAACCTACAAAATAAGTCTGTTAAAGAATATAAGAAAAATTATTAAAATTGTAAAAAATTGTAAAAAATAATAACAAATGATGAAAAATTGTTAGGCCAATGCATTCTCTTATATATGCGAGGCGACCTATGGTCGACTCGCATATATAAGAGAATGCATTGGCACAGGGTATATGGGTTGATACAAAAATCGGACCTGGCACTCAAAGGGTTAAGAGAGACAGGTTTAGTGCCAGGGGGGGGACACATACTTTCACCATTTATGCAGAAACTGCATATCACAAGTAGATAGCTCCATGATTAAATAAACAATTATGTTTTAACTTGATATTCACGATACTGCATGGGTATTATATTTGTTGGTAAGTAATTATTTCGTCTAGTCAGTCATGAACATAGTGAGCAGAAATCCGCAAAAGCTTGACCTATATATTCCATTACTAGTAGGCCCTATAATCCTCCAATTAAATGCTCTTTATGTTTAAATTTTTCAACTGGCTTTATATAGACACCCAAGTTCTCATTGAGAATGTCTGGTCACTAATGGTAGGTATAGGTGTGAAACATCAAACATTTTATACTATCAAGAATTTCCAAACTGCTGTCTACGTACCGATACTGACCTGAAGTCTAAATGAAGTATCATGCAAGGCCTTTAGATTATCATATAAAACACATTTTTTGACAATCTGTCAACAAAACAAAAACCGCAAAAGGCGTACGTATATACTATATATATTATTTTCAGTATGTATTATGTTTATTCAATTTATTGTTTCAAATGAATCAAGACCAGTAACGCACAATCTCCACACGGACCAACTATCTAGGGCCTATATAGGCCTATATCTACCACACTCGGTGGAAATGTGGGCGTTCCTGTGCATATGACGAACGTAGTACTTACTAGGCCTACGGTACTGCGCTTTGATCACAAATCGAACGATATTTTACGCAAGCTACGTTCGCAATAACAAAATAGTCCCTCGCGATTGCTGTTCTTATTTAAAAAATAATACCCATACAGTGGACTGAAGGCATGTTAAAAGGTAACATAATTCCATAATTGATCTATCTTTTACGATAGTAGGTGTTTCATAGTCAACTTTAGACACATTATTGTCGAGTATGGATATGCACACGCACGTGTATGACGTTGAGGTTAGGTCAGATGTATAGGTCACATCACCTGCATAATATTTGTTTGTGTTTATAGTTCAAATACCAGTTTGTTAATGCTCGGTTACTGCTTAATGGCTGATGTAGTCATATAAATTCGTAGCCATGTATATAATTCGAAGTACCGTCAAGAATTTCTCTGAACAATTCGATTGGAATACAAGGAATTTATGTTTTGTTGGTGGAAATATTGGCGAAAAATCGTGACAAACTGACATGATCGACACAGCTCGAGTCGTAACACGTGGATGCAGTGCGGTACTTTTTCGTCTGATTTCATTTATATGCTTTCACAAATGGATTAATACATTGGTGATTCGTATTGGATTTTAATTATTCGAAACATTCAATCTGGTGAGTAGACTTACTAATGATTTTCATTGAATCATTACATTTCAAGTTCAGGTTCTAATCGATGTTTACGTCACGTTAGAATTAACGTAGAACAGTCACTTATATTACACAGATTGTTGATTGGTAGCCTTGTAAATCATGCTTAATTTTGCATATTGTCATGCATAGCTGACATTTTGTATTGTCAAGGTGCCGATTTATGTATTCACGCTTGAGTAGAACAAATGACGATTCACACATCGCCGAAAGTAAATCCCCATGTATGATCCATGTACTACGACGTAGCCGTAGGTCTATACTAGACTACTGATACACCCCCCCCCCCCCCCCACAAGGACCGTGAGTGCATGGGTGTTTATTGGTACCGGTATTCACGTAGATAACATTTTGTTTGACAATGTGAATCACACTTTTGTATGTCCCAGCTAAGCTTGCATTTCACAATATTTGTGAAAGATCCTTCTTCAAAGTGCTTGGAACACAAGCAGCTGTATTGTGACAGCCCATTCCAATTTCCAAACTCTCGTTGTGGACAAACGCCGTCCACTGTTGTTGAATGGCTGCATTAATTCTTGTGCCACTTGAACATTTATGGCTACAGTTTGCAGCCATGCAGCGACGAATACGTTTTATTCTTCAAAAAAATAAACAACAATAAAATAAGACGATTTCAAAATACGTGATTTTAAAAACGGCGCATAAAATTTCTTCCGTCTTTGTACCCTCGGTGACGTCATTTCCGAGTCGCGACGGAAACACCCGATTCAAAAATGACTATTGTAAACAAAGAAGCCGTTTTATTCAAATGTCTGGAAATAGTACTTTTTTGTAAAAATGTGAACAAAATGGAAAGGATACATGTTATAAACCTTATTTAGCATGAGTTAAGACATATTTAGATATGTTTGGAGCTAAATTAATTGTATTATTCAGCTGGTCTTTAATACAGTCAAGTATAAAGATTTTGTTCACATTCTGGCTGATATGCTTTTATTGTGTCTACGACATGTATAAATGCATTGGAGTTTCCAGATGAGTGTGTGATGAGAGTATGCTAGGTCTACCTGGGTGGTCAAATTCCACACTGCTAAATGGAAATTCTAATGTATTGATGTAGAGTATAAGTCATGATCGATTATCTTAGAAATATAAAATGTGATCTTTATAGAGGTTTTAAAAAATATTTTTTTCGAACCCAAATCCAACAAACACAAAATCAATTTCTAAGAAATAAATATGGAAATGTGTACTGAATACTGTGAAGAATGATGAACAATAAAAAATATATTCATATTTACCAAGTGTTCTTTGAAATTTTTTCTTAGAACCAGTTGTTTACAAGTGATAGATTTACTTCCAACATGGCTGACTGGGAGCTGGCAGCAACTGGTTAACTATTGACAGTGTGAGTTGATCAAATAATTTCTTAAGCTTCAATTTAGCACACCACCCATAACATCTAAATAGGTCACCAATCATGGAATAATCCCTTATGGTCCAGTGGCCACAGGCTGGAACAATGGCAGACAAGAAAACCAATGTCAGAAAATGGTAAAACGCTCAAAATCATGTATTATATACACATGACTAATTATAGAATATAAAATATATTGGTTTCATGAATGACCAACTCAGAATTCCGTTAAAATAACAATAACAACCAGCACCTAATTAACGAACCGGCAGCCGACTCCACCGTCTCCGACCACAACCCCCAGTGGGCTGGAGAACGAAAAAGATCTATAAAAGTTGAAATATACGACTTACAAATTATCTTTTTCATTTCTTTTATTTGTAACTGACATACTAGTAGCTTATCACAAACCAAAAATCAACATTATGGACATAACGTTAATTAATGTAACGACAATAAACAAAATTTAAATTCCCAACTACACCTTTTACAGGACTCGGCCTCTGGCTCGCAGTTCGACTTTTAATCATCGCAAAATTTCCCATTCTATAAATAAAACACCCATGTTAATGTCAGCGCCCACAGCTATCTAGAATCTCTATTGGACAATATACACGTGGCGCGCGTAATAACAATCCCAGCTGCATTGGACACAATGTGACCTCTAATCCACCCATCAAGTGTCATCTTCTCTGCAGCATTACTGAGCAAGTAAATCTACCATTTGTATACAAGTGATTCTGAGTAAATTTTTCAAAGAACGCTTGGTAATTATGAATATATTTTTATTGTTCATCATTCTTCATAGTATTCAGTAAACATTCCCATACTTTTTTATTAGATACGGACTTTGTGTTTGTTGGATTTGGGTTCGAAATTTGTTTTTTTTAAACCTCCATAAAGTTCACATTTTTTTTCTCCTAAAATAACCCATCATGAATTATACTCTTAAAATGGTGCATCAATTGGATTGCTAATATAAATGAACAGAATCCTTTATTTTTACTCCAACATTGATGCATATGATTTGGATGGACTGTTAGAATGGGGAACGATTTTGAATTTGCAGTTAGTTTAAAGTGGACATAGGCACATTCTAAATTCAAACACTCACTATCATGGACATTATATATCATTTGCCCGAAAATTTAGACCCGTTTAACAATATTTTCCACATCTGATATGTTCGCGACCAATTTCACGGTGTTGTAAATGGGAATATAGATAGTATTTTTGGACAACACTCGTTTCTTGAATCTTTGATTTCAGCATCAAGTCTTAGTGAATTTCACATTGTAACATTTGGAGACATCACTATTAGATTTTATATTGACATAACAAGAAATATATTTACAGTAGGTACAGACAAAACAATATCAACTGAGGAAGGCCTAAGGCCGAAAGCTTTTGAAGAGCGACTTATTTAATTTGTCAGCCTAGAGGGTCCCGAGCTGATAAACTCATATACCAAATTTGATTCAGATATGATCACACAAACTCTGCCACATTTAATCACAACTGAAGTTATTCACAACTGAAGGTAGGAATTCACAATTGCATCCTGTTTGTATGACGAGATCACCATGAGAGCTCAATCATATTGGGCGTTGAGGAGTTATGATAACAGTGGATAACAGTTGACTATAACATCTCTTGATACCAGTACGTACAGACAAAACAATATCAACTGAGGAAGGCCTGAGGCCTAAAGCTTTTGAAGAGCGCCTTATTTAATTTGTCAGCCTAGAGGGTCCCGAGCTGATAAACTCATATACCAAATTTGATTCAGATATGATCACACAAACTCTGCCACATTTATTCACAACTGAAGTTATTCACAACTGAAGGTAGGAATTCACAATTGCATCCTGTTTGTATGACGAGATCACCATGAGAGCTCAATCATATTGGGCGTTGAGGAGTTATGATAACAGTGGATAACAGTTGACTATAACATCTCTTGATACCAGTAGGTACAGACAAAACAATATCAACTGAGGAAGGCCTAAGGCCGAAAGCTTTTGAAGAGCGCCTTATTTAATTTGTCAGCCTAGAGGGTCCCTCATCTCCTGAACCATTTTTACACCACCAAAATGATCAACTTGTGAACATTGATGCATAGAATTTGGATGGACTGTTAGAATGGGGAACGATTTTGTATTCGCAGTTAGTTCAAAGTTTACATAGGGACATACTAAATTCAAACACTCAATATCTTGGACATTATCATTTGCCCGAAAATTTAGACCCGTTTAACAATATTTTCCACATCTGATATGTTCGCGACCAATTTCACGGTGTTGGAAATGGGAATATAGATAGTATTTTTGGACAACAATCGTTTCTTGAATCTTTGATTTCAGCATCAAGTCTTAGTGAATTTCACATTGTAACATTTGGAGAGATCATTTTATATTGACATACAATGTAACAAGAAATATATTTACAATTTTTGACTCACAATTTATGACTCTCATCAACGAGATTTGTTAGGACGAACTTCATCTGGGGGTTCAGCTGTTTTGTTGAATTTTTTGAAAACGTGGATAGATGCTAGTGTGTGGCCGCCTCATTGCTGGTGTGTGTTCAACCAGTCTGTCCGGACAAAAAATGACATGGAAGGGTGGCACAACAGAATAAATGGGAAGACATCCGCAAATAGTGGATTCTATATTCTCACCAAAGCCATGTACACAGAGAGCCAGTTTGTGACAATCAGATGTAAGCTCGTCAGCGAGAGAAAGGTCAGACAAAGACAAAGAGAGAATTACAGACAATTCCAGGAGAAAATCGTCCGCCTCTGGGATGATTTTATTGATGGCAGTAGTAAGAGCACTAGGCAAGTTGGATCACGAGAACAATAGCAGGTCTATTGTTCATATCCGTCTGCTCATGTACCGACTTCGGAGAAGTTTGCATAGTGAGAGAGCTGGAAAATTCTCTTCTATGCGAGAATCAGGTATTCCTTGAGAGCGAGGAATATTTATATTATAATCAAGTGGCGTTGCATAATGTCAGTGGAGTGGATTTCTCGAAATTCCCAGACCTAAGTACGGCGCTGGTGGAATCGTCAAAGATAACGTGCAAAGATATCAGGTCCACCACCGATGCACTGATATTTATAGATGGTATAAGCTGTGAGGTAAGTATTAGAATTATTTACAGGTAAATCTTCTTTTGCGATTCAGGGTGTGATGACGCCGTATGCGGGGTTTTAAAAATTGTATTTAGGGTGTGAAATATTCTGCGCTAGTTATCTGTATGAATCAGTGGGTAGTAGTTCGATATATTTTTGTTTGGAACGGGTGGGGAAGCGCCATAGGAAACAAAACGCATTTATTTTTTATTTTTTTTAGCAATTAGGCGAAGGAAGTTATCCTGGCAAGCGTCTAGGAAACAGAATTGTATCTATTTTTTGTTTCTGTTGGGGTGGTGTTATTTTGTTGCGAATATCCTGAAACAAAATACTGGATAAATTTATTTGCTGAGGGGTTTATGATGTATAATTTTATCCTATGATTGAGTCAAATATATTAATAAGTTCAACGAAATATTTGTTGAACTTATTATATGAACGTTGGGATAACTACTCATATTTCAGTATATACGTTAATAGCTATACTTGTCAGTGTTTCTCCTCACAATTACTCTACTACAGTATCACATCAGTTATAATGGATCATAATACGTCTGTTTGTCACATATTACAAAGGGTGGTGGCTTTCAGCTGAGCTGTGAGGGGTGGTGTTAATTATTTAACTCACGTTTTGTATATTAATATTCTTAATCCCGTAAAACCTGGCTGTGTGTAATAACATATACGGCGTCAAATTCTTGAGATCAACAAGTTGAATTGTCGGCTGCCACATTTTTCTAATCCTAATCCTACGATTTTCGTATCTGGCAATCCTTTCTTTTGTTTTTATGAATTTATAAAACTCCCCCTGCCACGTGCGGACAGGGTATTGTTCCACACTCTGACAATCGCTGCCTAAATCACTCAGGTCCAATATTGAATATTGACTACCCGTTTCCACTAATTCCTCAGCACTATTATAACTTGTATACATTTTTTTTTTTCACCTTCAAACGGTGGTGAGCTTCTGTCGAGAAATGGACGTGGGTACTAGGCTGGCGATATAATAATACCCCAGCAAAAGGTTATTTACACACACCCGTTATTATATTCGAAATTTGTCCATATTTACAGCAAATAATTACATTCTATAGGCTATTATTATTTCGTTTCGCCTGTGTATAAGCTCCATTGGTCGATTGTAGTTCGTATGGAAACCGCTTCTCGAGGGGGATTTACGTTGGTGGGAAGTAACAATTTCCTGATTTATCCAAAATACGTGTGTGGTTTTGCCTGCGGCAAACAAATGAATTCGTTTGGAAACCGCTTCTCAAGGGGGGTTTACGTTGATGGGTGTAACAATTTCCTGATTTATCCGAATTACGTGTGTGGTTTTGCCTGCGGCAAACAAACACTTGCAAAAATCGACGGATTATTCGCAAGCATTTCACACTACTTTCCAAATTGATATTTCGCTACCGTGATAATAAAATAGACAAATTGAAAAACGAGCGTGACTGGGTTCAATTACTGTGTTGCACCCTATTTCAACCCTCTGAATAATTGACAAATTTAAAATACCAGAATCGTGTCGAGGATTATAACGAAATTTAGATTCTGTGATCAGAATAATTATAAATAGGGGTCAATTTATTATACCGTAGTGTTTTGAATTTTTTTTTTTTTTTTTTTACTCAATTAGAATGTGAAGACAGAGGTTTTATTTTTTTGGATATTACTTTCAGGAATACTATTTTTCCGAAACGTGTGTGTATCCAGTGGTAGAGTATTGTAAAGAAATTTTATAAATTATATTTGCGAAGATATGTTAGCGCGCAAATTGTACATACAAAAACCTCGACATCTGACATTTGTAGTCGGGGATCATTGTCCAGGTTCAGACACCCGATTTGACATACAGTCACCGTTTAATAGATACGAAGTTCTCATGATTTTATGCATACAATTGCATTTGTGTATTGTCATAACGTGGGATTAGTGGTAAAAGTGTGTTAACCTCTCTTTGCTGCGAGTCGTCTGTTCGTAACATTGTAATATTGCGCGATCGTGCATTTATACTAAGAATCGTTTCAACTATATATAAGTCTTTTGACGTGAGTTCGTTCTTCTTACAGCCAACTGGGAGTGTTTCAAGTGTCGACACCACCACCACCGTTTCATGCAGTACAGATATTCAGGTATACGCAATTTCAAAGAATTTAACGCATTGTTGCCCTACCTACATTTACGCACGTATAACGCATACATTTGCATATAATAATTTATGATATCTTACGTACTTGTTCTGTTGCGTGAAACTGATAAGTTAGTACCAAGGCGCTATACCAACTGGTTGAATATGCTATTCTACTAGCATCGTCGAAAATATGAAGAAAATATCTCGATTCGGGACGTATATATCGGCGAAAACCTAACAAAACGATTCGCGATCGAGAGTCACTGCATTGCATTATTATCTATAAGAATAACGACGTGTGTTGTCAATTTGGATATAATATTTGTAAAAAATAACTACTTTGAACAAGAGTATTCATATTTGTTCACCCCTACCGGAGTGTTTGATATCACTTTAATCCTGTCTTTGAGTTGTTCCGACGAAGTCACAGCTCCGCTAGTAGATCATTGAGCTATTACATATTGATCGCGATTGAACTATTAGTGACCTATTAGGTCGTCAAATAGTGTTAGTTGGTAACTGACTCAGTACGGCTGTGACGAGAAACAATTAATAACGCATTTAGGCCTTCTGTGTGTTGAACAGAGAAAGACACGGGCGATAATATTCAAGTGCGCATTATTGCCAAAATCACATTCACCTATAGTGAATACATGTAGATAACCATTTACTCCAATATTCTACCAGAAACCGATAAACACCGTCCACTATCACATGATTGAATTGTTTCTACAATTATTAGGTTAAGATAAAAAGTAATTAAACCAAAAAACAATTACCTCCATTATCCGTGATATAACTAGATCCGTGAGAAAATTAAATTGTTAAATAAACATACTGAAACAGCTTCGTACCGCCGCATTATACAGTTCATGGCTATAATTATGACATTTATTTAGTGTGGTAATGTATATTTCTATTACAGATCACTGTGGTTGCGAGTACCACAAGTTCAGAGGTGGTCACTGATCGGGCGACAGCACCACCGTCGAGCAGCTTGAAGGTATGTATTTACCGAATATAATTTTATGTATTTTCTACCCGACTTTAGACCGTCTTTGTTCTCATACCCAATCAGACATATCACATAAACATCGTATTCCCTTTTGTTATCTACACAAAGGCACAAAACGTGGTACAGTTCTCGGATTTTGTTTAAATAGCGATTGTGAACATAAATAACATTGTTTGTTACAGCATTCTTGATGTGTAAATAATAAAGAGTGTTTTACCCCAATATAATTGCAATGTCTTCTGTTTAGGTAATAATACATATTAGGTTTTGACGATAGCATTTATTTACGCGATGGTTATTGCACAGAATTGGGGTTGTCAAAGGTTGATATTTCTCTTCTTTTTTTGTTGGGTTTTAGTTAATTATTTGCAACAGATGACAGCGGTTAACATTATTTGATATTGGTAATCAAAAGCTGTATGTCTTCTGATGTGACGAGTGGTTATTGTGACATTTTAATTTCTTTGCAGGATAAGATACAGACGTTGAAGACTCTACTGAGAGAGGCCGGGAAAGATGGTGAGTTTATAATTGATATTACACGGTGTATTGAATTAACCCTACGTTGTGGTTGTCACACACACAATACACGATATTACTTAACGCGTTATACCCTGCTTGATATTGATCCGAATCTATATAAACGTTAGCAATTTTCTATTTCACACTTTGACTTATCGCTTGTATGTAACTTTTTTTTTTTAGAATGGGAATGGATAGTCGGTGGGGTTGGCGGTGGTATTTGAGCGTGTTGACCGGTTTATTCGTTCGGTGGATACGGCGAAGATGGTGCCGTCGCAGCAATACTAGAGATCTGCTCGATTTGACGCTCAGCCCAATAACTTCGTCAAATACCACCGCGACCACGGATTTGGAGGACACCGTAGTGTTTGAACGCGATCGTTCTCCGAGACCCATGACGAGTTCGGATGATACGATCGTGTTGAAGCACTACGGTTTCGTTGACAAATCCGCGGGCGCGGTGGCTACTCTTTAAAGGGTCAATAGTATCACGATATTGATTACAAACGATTTAGCATTACTCACCTGTTCCAATATTTTGCGGTTACCGACCTCGATGTCGTTGAAATGTGAAATATAAACAACTGCATAATACAAAGTCATTGGCATAATTGTTTTACACGTTAATTAATCGCGCGTGTCTTGTAATTACTTCCGACTGAGCTGTCGCAATTTTCTGTTCTAAATACCTCTACATTTTAGCTCACGCTGATATAATCGCGCATAAATAAACGAGAAAAATATCCGACATGTCATGTAATTGAGCTGTGACTGCATTGGATACATACAACACCCATTCTAGGGGTGGGAAGATACACCGATGCACCGTTGTATCGCGATACGGTAACACACGATGCATGCACCGATACAAATCCTTAAATATCGTCGTATTGCGATACACGTATAATTCATAATAAATGATTACTGTACGAAAACTTCGAAAAGCATAGTCACTTGATCGGCTATTAAGATATATCGAGAGTTTCAGTCCTAAAACAAAGTTAAAACAAGACTTCGCATGTGCATATATAGCTTCGCGCGAGAGTGATGAAACGTACTATAATGTGTCCGTGCTGCACGTGCATCGCGTGTTTGATTAGAGCCGGTGCATATTTACGCCACATGGCACAATTGATATATAACTTCCCGTTTCGGTTTCGGAAGCACATGTCACGTGCGCTCGCAGCTGACGCAATACTGCCTTCTAAATATACCGGTACTTTCCGCTGTACCCTTCATTTTGACCGCGTAATCGCGTGTCACTCGAACTCAATTCGTATAGTTACGAGTCCAGTGGTCTGAATCTAGTACATTGTATTTAGAGTTACTCCTCTTACATTGGCAGCTCCGCGTTTTGTGATTTATTAACAAGTGATTTTAAGCACGATCACTTAGACACTTACGGACTTTCTTTGTGCAAGTCTTGATTACCCGATTTTGTGGTCATCGTCCTTGAACTCTTGAGTTTCAACATCCGTTACCATTAACTTACCAATAAATAGTCGATCTTGTATTTACTGTTTAGAGTAGATCAGACTCATAATAACTATTGACTTGTTTGAAAGTTGTTTCAGTTGCAAGTAGGCACAGTAATGCTATTTTCCCTAATAAGCTTGTGTTTGAGTTGTCATGTTTGATTTGATTAAATTCTGAAACAATGTCTGGAGTGTATCTATGTAGTATGTATATATGTATCTAGATACGCACTCGTATCGCGAACGGTGTATCGAGATACGTATCGTATCGTGGCACTAGCGTATCTTCCCACCCCTAACCCATTCAGTGGTTCAATATAGACGTTGACAACGCGATAGTTTTTTACCAACTTACCAGGTGTGTATTTGACTATTTCTCCTAGTTCCTTCCCTGTAATATTAACAAAATTCATCCTGGATCCGAGGTTGTAACAAATATTCATGATCCGGTGTCCCGCAAATGTTTTGATTTTTATCTTTTTCGTAGTATGTTTCAACACCATTTTCTATGTTTCTCATCGGTGCTGCCATTTTTAACTGTTTGGTTTGCCTGTTGTGCGCGATTTGAGTCATTTTATACTATAGTGCGCACGTGACTATTTCATTGACTATGTAAAGAACCTTTGTCATTTTTTTTCTTTCTTGTCAACTAATCAGGACACGCCAGATATTTTTCTCGTTTATTTATGCGCGATTATATCGGCGCGAGCTTAAATATAGAGACATTTAGAACAGAAAATTACAACACAGTCGGAAGTAATTACAAGACACGCGCGATTAATTAACGTGTAAAACAATTGTGCGAATGACTTTGCATTTCACATCGATCAACGTTTTTGCAGACAGACGTGTAGTGATCGCAAAATCGTTTGTAATAAATATCGTGATATATAATTCATTTGTTTTATTACCATCACCGTTTCGTACCAGACAGGCGAAACGTGTGAAATTATTACTTTCATTAATTATAGACAATCAGATTGTGAGGTGAAAAGACCGTAGGATTGCGCTAACAACATTTCCGATATCATGTAATTTACTAAATAGTTGCCATTGTATTTTTCTCATCGAAATTTGGTATATAGCGAACGTTTTTCAACATTCTTCGACTAAAATTTGTTAATTTCAACCCTTGAGACGATACAATTAATTTACGATTTAGAGTTGTTCAATCTGATTGTGTATCTTTAATACGTCCACTATCTTCATTTTCTTTAAGAATACTATACATTTATATTGATAGTGTATTTTTATTATTTTCAATATGACTACCTCAACAAGGTTGGATTTCCCTGATCGTATATTACTCTCGACTGAGCAGCGATAGACGAACATATGACTTTGCTTATCTTTCTGATCATATATACCGATTCATTAAACTATTTTCTGAGCTTTATTGGGTTAAATTCCCAACTATGACCTGACATATATCATTATATTTTCCCCGTTATATTCTTATAGGTCGTGACACTAGAAATTGACATTGTACATTTTTCGTGGTTGGTCTTATTGACTGTCCTCCTAAGGTCTGTATACATTTGTTATATATCAAACAGTGGGTTCGGTCGGAATAATATTGTCCGTTGTTATCATGTAAATATTGCCTCTGTGTTGAAATTTCATTGTAAGCTTAAATACATATTTGTTTCGGGTGACCTACCCATTTGAAGGTTAGTGCAGATTATAAGAGATTGTCAGATATATAACTTCGTCAGCATTTTTTCATTTCCCGCATTTGCGTTCAATTATGATTCACGTTGATCAGACAAGTCCATATCGATACCGCTATTCTCAAAGTAATTGACTAGAAAAACGGGGTGATACCCCGGTCTTGACCGCGGTAATACCGGTAATAAACGGTAGCTGTATCGAGGTGGTCACAGCAGTGGAATTACGGTATTGGGCGATAATGATACCGCGGTCTTTTAGCGGGCACCGCATTAATTTTTTTGAATAGCGCAGTGATTTTCATGGAACACTTTGAGGGGAGGTATTTACTCCCACATACTTGTTTGAGTTAACAAGCGGTATCAGTACCGCGGTATTGGAGGATACTGCGGTATAGTACCGCGGTATTAACGGGGTGACACCACGTTATTGGTGGTCAATTACTTTAAGTATAGCGGTAGTCTCGTGTAAAAAGGTAGTTTTGAGTTAGCGCCTTTCTCCGTGATATAGTCGTGCGTATGATACAAAATTTTTCATTTATGATCAGTGAAGCTTAAAGGTGCTCAATCTGAACAGAGGTTCCCCATCTCAACAGATTCCAACAACAACAATCCGATAAAACTCCTCTCAATTACTATTTCTTTGGCTTTGGGGGTAAAAGATATTTGATTCGAGTCGAGGAAATCCATCAAACAAAGCTCAGAATTATTAGATATCGATTTTGAAAATTTATTATTTTTTTATTATCGGGAATACTTTCTGACCCAGAACTCAGTCAAAATCGTGTTATTATTACCACTTGATTTTAGAGTTATCTATCCTTGTCTGTTTGAAAGGTGTTTTGGTGTACACGTCTCGAGCAGGTTACGAAATTGACGCCAATTATTAGTATTTATCTCGATCAAATAACAAATTTCAAAAATCAATATCTAATAACTCTGAGCTTTGTTTGATGGACTTCTTCGACTCGAATAAAATATTTTTTTACCCCCAAAGCCAAAGAAATAGTAATTGAGATAAGTTTTATCGGATTTAGTACCTTTAACTGACATTTTTGGTTATGTAGTAAAAATACGATTGTCTCTTGGATTATTTTACTTATCGTCTCATTTTCTGGGCATTATTTTGCGATATATGCATAAAGTTGTTACATATGTCTAATATATACATTCATTATAATTAATGTTGAATTTTTTGAAATTTGTATTCGGTTGATTATTTGTTATCAATAAATATATTCTGTAATATGTTTATTCTTCCTCCAAACTTGAAAAACTGACAATTGATTGTTATTCATACTAGACACGACGTAATTCGACTATTATTCGCACCAAATTTCTCTATAAATTATATTCTGGGTTGGCTACTAGTATCTCTGACACACGTTTGTTGATTTATAATGGGGTTATCATGTTCTCTTCTGATTAGAAAGTACACTCTGCTCGTGGCTATCAATAGCTCCTCGTGCTATATATATATGCTGCTAATTCGATAGGGGAACACGGGTGAATTATTGGCTTTGCTTTGCCTGGAATGTTTGTTTTTGTCTGCGCAATAATAGTAATTTTCGACCGGGTTTAAAAGGTTATACCAATTGGACGTTTGTTTCTTGATCTAGTGTTTTCTTATGTCGGGTTTAGGGGTGGGAAGATACGCTAGTGCCACGATACGATACGTATCTCGATACACCGTTCGCGATACGAGTGCGTATCTAGATACATATATACATACTACATAGATACACTCCAGACATTGTTTCAGAATTTAATCAAATCAAACATGACAACTCAAACACAAGCTTATTAGGGAAAATAGCATTACTGTGCCTACTTGCAACTGAAACAACTTTCAAACAAGTCAATAGTTATTATGAGTCTGATCTACTCTAAACAGTAAATACAAGATCGACTATTTATTGGTAAGTTAATGGTAACGGATGTTGAAACTCAAGAGTTCAAGGACGATGACCACAAAATCGGGTAATCAAGACTTGCACAAAGAAAGTCCGTAAGTGTCTAAGTGATCGTGCTTAAAATCACTTGTTAATAAATCACAAAACGCGGAGCTGCCAATGTAAGAGGAGTAACTCTAAATACAATGTACTAGATTCAGACCACTGGACTCGTAACTATACGAATTGAGTTCGAGTGACACGCGATTACGCGGTCAAAATGAAGGGTACAGCGGAAAGTACCGGTATATTTAGAAGGCAGTATTGCGTCAGCTGCGAGCGCACGTGACATGTGCTTCCGAAACCGAAACGGGAAGTTATATATCAATTGTGCCATGTGGCGTAAATATGCACCGGCTCTAATCAAACACGCGATGCACGTGCAGCACGGACACATTATAGTACGTTTCATCACTCTCGCGCGAAGCTATATATGCACATGCGAAGTCTTGTTTTAACTTTGTTTTAGGACTGAAACTCTCGATATATCTTAATAGCCGATCAAGTGACTATGCTTTTCGAAGTTTTCGTACAGTAATCATTTATTATGAATTATACGTGTATCGCAATACGACGATATTTAAGGATTTGTATCGGTGCATGCATCGTGTGTTACCGTATCGCGATACAACGGTGCATCGGTGTATCTTCCCACCCCTAGTCGGGTTGGATACAAAATCAATATAATTACCCCAAATTGGTTTAGATTATTCTCTCTCTCGTCTCTATATATATTTTTGATTTGGTGCGGTTCCTGCTAATTTTGGTGATATATCATTCCCAATAATTTTGGTTATCTGTTTAAGTAGTAAATAACCTTCTCCGATTTTCGTACCACTTATCAAAGAAAAACTTGTTTGACTTCTTTATTTGATCATTACTATATCGTGATTTCTATAGCTTCGTGTTCTTGCACGATTCTCTTTATACTATTTGAGATGGTTTGTACCGCTCTCTGACTATCATCTGACCTGGTATTTTACATTATTTAGAGGTTGATTTATATACCTCGTGTACTTCGACGGCTTTTGAACTTGTTCTATTGTGCGAGTTTGTATATGATAGATATTTTCATTTACTCAACCTGGGTAAATCAGGTCAGTTATTACTATAGGATAATCAGTGAAGCGCGTGCTGTTGAGTGTGCATGTTTACTCGCCCTGTTTCTTTTGTCTAAATAGGATTCAGGTCAGTCATTACAATAGGATAAACCCTGTGCTATTTAGTGGCTTTGTATTTAGTAAATAGTAATATTTACTCGCCCTGTGTAATTGTATCAAATATTAATAAGGTCAGTTATAACAATAGGTTGAATATTTACTCGACCTGGGTTATTGCCTAAAATAGAATTGAGGTCAGGTATTACAATAGGATTAATATTTACTCGACCTGGGTTATTACCTAAAATAGAATTGAGGTCAGGTAATACAATAGGATTAATGTTTACTCGACCTGGTTTATTGCTAAAAATATAAATCAGGTCATACATTACAATAGGAGGATCAGGTCTTGTGTAAATACGAGAACAATGGATCAATGGGAGGATCAGGTCTTGTGTAAACACGAGAACAATAGACCTGCTATTGTTCTCGTGATCCAACTTGCCTAGTGCTCTTACTACTGATGGCGATATCAATATCAAAGAACTTCTGGGGGAAAACGTGATCATCAACAGCCCAACAGAGTGAATCTACATGTACATGTAATTGATATTAGATAATGTCATGTCAACAATCATATGATTATACATGTATTTGCTATATATATTTATCATGTTAGTTTGTACCATGTTAAATCTTATCAAGTTAAATACGAAATAAAAAAATTTAAAAAAAAAAAAACGGGTCAAGGTCACTCCTTCAAAAAAACAAATTAACGGGTCGAGATCACCATATCGGTTCGAAATCACTATGGGTCGAAGTCACAGTGGGTCGAGGTCACTGGTATTCATTTTGATTCCTTGGAAGAACTTATTCTGCATGTGTTTGATAATCATGGAGGAAATTTGTTTGAGATTACTCCTATTATAATACAGACTGTGACAGCTATTGGAAGAATTGAAAGTGTGCCGGTTATGATTGATTCCACGGTGAACACCACAGCCAACGACAATTTAAAACAAAAAGAAAATGTTGGTATACATGTAACTGTTGAAGCAAGTCCAGAAAGTATAATTGAGCAAATCAGTCAGGTCAAGAGTGTGAATCAGAGTTGTACTTTGCAAGTGCAGAAAACAGGTGAAGATGTCAGAGTAAATGAGGAGGAAATATAGGTGAACATGTGAGTGTCAATGTACATGAAGATCAATGAGTGTGTGTTGAAAGCCAATTTCGGGCTAGTGTTGATAATACTAGTGGTGTATGGGCTACCTGTAGTGATCACAAATATGCATCAAGCTCATTAAAGAAGTGTTTGAAACGTTCAAAGTCAGAAAAAGTGTACTTTAGAACAGAATGTAAATGTACTCTTAAATGGTTCGTTAGACAGTGATAAATTTTTTCTGTTAACAAATTTGTATGGTGTTACGTATGACCTGAATGTGCCATATCATATAAGTAATCCAAATATCCCATATGCTGTTGCATCATGTGAAGTGTATGACGATCATGACGTCACTGCCAGCAATCAGGCAGACTTACTCCAGGTTAATAACGATCATTGTTATGGTACATGTAGTACAATCAATCAAAGAAAATAGCTCTCGCAATAATTATCGGATTAAACCGAAATTCGAACTTGAGCTGTATGTTGATATAAGTAATCCACAAAAAAACGGGTTTTGAATATAAACAATCCAAAATCAAGTTATCATCTGGAAACCCAAAAAAAGAAGAAAAAATGGATTTTCTATGTCAAAAAAGGGGCATAACTTTGCCAAAAATGGTCGGGCAGAACCCAAGTTCGAACTTGACCTGTGTTTTGCTGGTAGAAAGTAATATACCAAATTTGGTTTTAATCCGATTAACTCTACTAAAGTTATCATCCGGAAACCAACTTTCAGGGGTTTTCCAAGTAAAAAAAGGGCCATAACTCTTGCAAAAATAGGCGGAGCAAACCCATATTCGAACTTGACCTTTATTTTGGTCTGATAAACTCACCTATGAAATTTGCTTTTGATCTAATAACCGAAACTAAAGTTATCATCCGGAAACCATTTCCGGACGCATGCACGCACACACGCACGGACGGACAGACACCGGCTATTTTAATAGTCCCCCGAGAAAAAAAATTTCGGGGGACAAAAACATGACATGGGGCAGATGAAACGAAGTACACATATCCACATGAGAATTCTTAGACAAAGTACAGACAGATCAAAGTATGTTCCAATTAATGTTGGTGATATTTCAAGTATTCATGCAAATCCAGATATTCTTGACAATTCTTACATGTTTATGAAAAACATCGAAGGAACTCACTGTGCCTTATTTTAAGAATTTTCATTTGGATTTATTGGCAATGTTTAAATGTTTAGGCCCTCCGACACTTTTTTTGACTTTCACAGCAGATGATTCACATTGGCCTGAACTTGGCATGACTCTTGAAGGAATAAATTTCCAGGAAGCATTTCGTACATGTAAATCTTTCCAATTTTCTATGCGAAATAATCCTTTATTAACTGCTAGTCATTTTGAAACAAGATTTTCTGCTATATGGAAACATGTCATTTGTGGAAAAGATAGTCCTCTTGGATTAGTTGTGGATTACTGGGGTCTGTGTGAATTTCAGAACCGTGGTAGTCCTCATATACATATTAGTTTTGGATAGATAACATCTCTTGATACCAGTAAGTACAGACAAAACAATATCAACTGAGGAAGGCCTAAGGCCGAAAGCTTTTGAAGAGCGACTTATTTAATTTGTCAGCCTAGAGGGTCCCTCATCTCCTGAACCATTTTTACACCACCAAAATGATCAACTTGTGAACATTGATGCATAGAATTTGGATGGACTGTTAGAATGGGGAACAATTTTGTATTCGCAGTTAGTTCAAAGTGTACATAGGGACATACTAAATTCAAACACTCAATATCTTGGGTCATTATCATTTGCCTTGAGTCATTATCATTTGCCCGAAAATTTAGACCCGTTTAACAATATTTTCCACATCTGATATGTTCGCGACCAATTTCACGGTGTTGTAAATGGGAATATAGATAGTATTTTTGGACAACAAACGTTTCTTGAATCTTTGATTTCAGCATCAAGTCTTAGTGAATTTCACATTGTAACATTTGGAGAGATCACTGTTAGATTTTATATTGACATACAATGTAACAAGAAATATATTTACAATTTTTGACTCACAATTTATGACTCATCAACGAGATTTGTTAGGACGAACTTCATCTGGGGGTTCAGCTGTTTTGTTGAATTTTTTGAAAACGTGGATAGATGCTAGTGTGTGGCCGCCTCATTGCTGGTGTGTGTTCAACCAGTCTGTCCGGACAAAAAATGACGTGGAAGGGTGGCACAACAGAATAAATGGGAAGACATCCGCAAATAGTGGATTCTATATTCTCACCAAAGCCATGTACACAGAGAGCCAGTTTGTGACAATCAGATGTAAGCTCGTCAGCGAGAGAAAGGTCAGACAAAAACAAAGAGAGAATTACAGACAATTCCAGGAGAAAATCGTCCGCCTCTGGGATGATTTTATTGATGGCAGTAGTAAGAGCACTAGGCAAGTTGGATCACGAGAACAATAGCAGGTCTATTGTTCATATCAGTCTGCTCATGTACCGACTTCGGAGAAGTTTGCATAGTGAGAGAGCTGGAAAATTCTCTTCTATGCGAGAATCAGGTATTCCTTGAGAGCGAGGAATATTTATATTATAATCAAGTGGCGTTGCATAATGTCAGTGGAGTGGATTTCTCGACATTCCCAGACCTAAGTACGGTGTTGGTGGAATCGTCAAAGATAACGTGCAAAGATATCAGGTCCACCACCGATGCACTGATATTTATAGATGGTATAAGCTGTGAGGTAAGTATTAGAATTATTTACAGGTAAATCTTCTTTTGCGATTCAGGGTGTGATGACGCCGTATGCGGGGTTTAAAAAATTGTATTTAGGGTGTGAAATATTCTGCGCTAGTTATCTGTATGAATCAGTGGGTAGTAGTTCAATATATTTTTGTTTGGAAAGGTTGGGGAAGCGCCATAGGAAACAAAACGCTGGCCATTTTATTTCCAATGTCGACTAATATTTTATATATTTTGTTTTTTTAGCAATTAGGCGAAGGAAGTTATCCTGGCAAGCGTCTAGGAAACAGAATTGTATCTATTTTTTTTTTCTGTTGGGGTGGTGTTATTTTATTGCGAATATCCTGAAACAAAATACTGCATAAATTTATTTGCTGAGGGGTTTATGATGTATAATTTTATCCTATGATTGAGTCAAATATATTAATAAGTTCAACGAAATATTTGTTGAACTTATTATATGAACGTTGGGATAACTACTCATATTTCAGTATATACGTCAATAGCTATACTTGTCAGTGTTTCTCCTCACAATTACTCTGCTACAGTATCACATCAGTTATAATGGATCATAATACGTCTGTTTGTCACATACCACAAAGGGTGGAGGCTTTCAGCTGAGCTGTGAGGGGTGAAGTTAATTATTTAACTCACGTTTTGTATATTAATATTCTTAATCCCGTAATACCTGGCTGTGTGTAATAACATATACGGCGTCAAATTCTTGAGATCAACAAGTTGAATTGTCAGCTGCCACGTTTTTCTAATCCTAATCCTACGATTTTCGTATCTGGCAATCCTTTCTTTTCTTTTTATGAATTTATAAAACTCCCCTGCCACGTGCTGACAGGGTATTGTTCCACACTCTGACAATCGCTGCCTAAATCACTCAGGTCCAATATTGAATATTGGCTACCCGTTTCCACTAATTCCTCAGCACTATTATAACTTGTATACATTTTTTTTTTTTTCGCCTTCAAACAGTGGTGAGCTTCTGTCGAGAAATGGACGTGGGTACTAGGCTGGCGATATAATAATACCCCAGCAAAAGGTTATTTACACACACCCGTTATTGTATTCGAAATTTGTCCATATTTACAGCAAATAATTACATTCTATAGGCTATTATTATTTCGTTTCGCCTGTGTATAAGCTCCATTGGTCGATTGTAGTTCGTATTTATTTATTTTTTGTCCACGACAGCGTGGACAAACAAATGAATTCGTTTGGAAACCGCTTCTCGAGGGGGATTTACGTTGGTGGGTGTAACAATTTCCTGATTTATCCAAAATACGTGTGTGGTTTTGCCTGCGGCAAACAAATGAATTCGTTTGGAAACCGCTTCTCGAGGGGGGTTTATGTTGATGGGTGTAACAATTTCCTGATTTATCCGAATTACGTGTGTGGTTTTGCCTGCGGCAAACAAACACTTGCAAAAATCGACGGATTATTCGCAAGCATTTCGCACTACTTCCCAAATTGATATTTCGCTACCGTGATAATAAAATAGACAAATTGAAAAACGAGCGTGACTGGGTTCAATTACTCTGTTGCACCCTATTTCAACCCTCTGAATAATTGACAAATTTAAAATACCAGAATCGTGTCGAGGATTATAACGAAATTTAGATTCTGTGATCAGAATAATTATAAATAGGGGTCAATTTATTATACGTAGGGTTTTGAAGAAAACAAAAAAATTTTGTTTACTCAATTAGAGTGTGAAGACATAGAGGTTTTATTTTTTTGGATATTACTTTCAGGAATACTATTTTTCCGAAACGTGTGTGTATCCAGTAGTAGAGTATTGTAAAGAAATTTGATAAATTATATTTGCGAAGATATGTTAGCGCGCAAATAGTACATACAAAAACCTCGACATCTGACATTTGTAGTCGGGGATCATTGTCCAGGTTCAGACACCCGATTTGACATACAGTCACCGTTTAATAGATACAAAGTTGTCATGATTTTATGCATACAATTGCATTTGTGTACTGTCATAACGTGGGATTAGTGGTAAAAGTGTGTTAACCTCTCTTTGCTGCGAGTCGTCTGTTCGTAACATTGTAATATTGCGCGATCGTGCATTTATACTAAGAATCGTTTCAACTATATACATTTGTATAAGTCTTTTGACGCGAGTTCGTTCTTCTTACAGCCAACTGGGAGTGTTTCAAGTGTCGACACCACAACCACCGTTTCACGCAGTACAGATATTCAGGTATACGCAATTTCAAAGAATTTAACGCATTGTTCCCCTACCTATACATTTACACAAGAAATTTGTTAAATTATATTTGCGAAGATATGTTAGCGCGCAAATTGTGCATAAAAAAACCTCGGCATCTGACATTTGTAGTCGGGGATTATTGTCCAGGTTCAGACACCCGATTTGACATACAGTCGCCGTTTAATAGATACGAAGTTCTCTTGATTTTATGCATACAATTGCATTTGTGTATTGTCATAACGTAGAATTAGTGGTAAAAGTGTGTTAACCTCTCTTTGCTGCGAGTCGTCTGTTCGTAACATTGCAATATTGCGCGATCGTGCATTTTATACTAAGCCTCGTTTCAACTATATATAGGGCTTTTGACGCGAGTTCGTTCTTCTTACAGCCAACTGGGAGTGTTTCAAGTGTCGACACCACCACCACCGTTTCATGCAGTACGGATATTCAGGTATACGCAATTTCAAAGAATTTAACGCATTGTTGCCCTACCTACATTTACACACACATAACGCATACAATTGCATATAATAATTTATTATATCTTACGTACTTGTTCTGTTGCGTGAAACTGATAAGTTAGTACCAAGGCGCTATACCAACTGGTTGAATATGCTATTCTACTAGCATCGTCGAAAATATCTCGATTCGGGACGTATATATCAGCGAAAACCTAACAAAACGATTCGCGATCGAGAGTCACTGCATTGCATTATTATCTATAAGAATAACGACGTGTGTTGTCAATTTGGATATAATATTTGTGATTAGGTGAACATGTGAGTGTAAATGTACATGAAGATCAATGAGTGTGTGTTGAAAGCCAATTTCGGGCTAGTGTTAAGGATAATACTAGTGGTGTATGGGCTACCTGTAGTGATCACAAATATGCATCAAGCTCATCAAAGAAGTGTTTGAAATGTTCAAGTCAGAAAAAGTGTACTTTAGAACAGAATGTAAATGTAAACAAATTTGTATGGTGTTACGTATGACCTGAATGTGCCATATCGTACAAGTAATCCAAATATCCCATATGCTGTTGCATCATGTGAAGTGTATGACGATCATGCGGTCGCTGCCAGCAATCAGGCAGACTAACTCCAGGTTAATAATGATCATTGTTATGGTACATGTAGTACAAAAGATTAAACCTATAATCACAATCATTTTCAACTAGTTTGTGTATAAAAATAATTCACTTGCTCAGACATCTAACACTGATGATAGATGTCAGTTCAGTCGGAATTGGAACAAACCTGTCGTCGACGACCACCTGTCATGAACATAGGCCCCCATAACAGTCATAAGCTGGTCGTATTTTCTTTGTAATCCATGTACTTGAACCTTTCTGTCAACAAATTTGTATGGTGTTACGTATGACCTGAATGTGCCATATCATACAAGTAATCCAAATATCCCATATGCTGTTGCATCATGTGAAGTGTATGACGATCAGTCACTGCCAGCAATCAGGCAGACTTACTCCAGGTTAATAATAATCACTGTTATGGTACATGTAGTACAATCAATCAAATAAAAAAACATGACATGGCGCAGATGAAACATATCCACATGAGAATTATTAGACAAAGTACAGACAGATCAAAGTATGTTCCAATTAATGTTGGTGATATTTCAAGTATTCATGCAAATCCAGATATTCTTGACAATTCTTACATGTTTATGAAAAACATCGAAGGAACTCACTGTGCCTTATTTTAAGAATTTTCATTTGGATTTATTGGCAATGTTTAAATGTTTAGGCCCTGGGACACTTTTTATGACTTTCACAGCAGATGATTTACATTGGCCTGAACTTGGCATGACTCTTGAAGGAATTGATTTCCAGGAAGCATTTCGTACATGTAAATCTTTCCAATTTTCTATGCGAAATAATCCTTTATTAACTGCTAGTCATTTTGAAAGAAGATTTTCTGCTATATGGAAACATGTCATCTCTTGGATTAGTTGTGGATTACTGGGGTCGGTGTGAATTTCAGAACCATGGTAGTCCTCATATACATATTAGTTTTTGGATAGATAATATCCCACATAATATTAATGATAGCACAGCTGATGAAATTATTAATAAAAGGCCGTCCGGCCTGTGTCCCCCGAAAAAGTGGCTTCATTGGGGACATCAGCTTTTCTGAAAAACAAGGACCCTAAAACAGATACTAAATTTCAGAAAAATCCAACCAGTGTCCCCTGAAATGGTACACAGCAAACTCTAGATATTTATTTGTTAATATTACCTTAATTAATGCTGGCTGTGTTATTTGTTACCAGATGATCTGTTCAGTGAATAAACAAGAAATCATCGGAAAAAAGTTCATATTATATTTTCATTTAAGAAATCAATATTCCATATTTGAGAGCAACCAGACAAAAATGGGTAGATCATACTCATATTCGAACTTGATCTGTATATCGAGCCATTTATTCACAACTGAAGTTATTCACAACTGAAGGTAGGAATTCACAATTGCATCCTGTTTGTATGACGAGATCACCATGAGAGCTCAATCATATTGGGCGTTGAGGAGTTATGATAACAGTGGATAACAGTTGACTATAACATCTCTTGATACCAGTACGTACAGACAAAACAATATCAACTGAGGAAGGCCTGAGGCCTAAAGCTTTTGAAGAGCGACTTATTTAATTTGTCAGCCTAGAGGGTCCCTCATCTCCTGAACCATTTTTACACTACCAAAATGATCAACTTGTGAACATTGATGCATAGGATTTTGATGGACTGTTAGAATGGGGAACGATTTTGTATTCGCAGTTAGTTCAAATTGTACATAGGGACATACTAAATTCAATTTTTGACTCACAATTTATGACTCATCAACGAGATTTGTTAGGACGAACTTCATCTGGGGGTTCAGCTGTTTTGTTGAATTTTGAGTCCTTGGAAGAACTTATTCTGTATGTGTTTGATAATCATGGAGGAAATTTGTTTGAGATTACAGTAATGCCCTAAGTAATCGACTCCTTAAACACAGCAGAATTATGGGTAACTTTTCAGGATTGAGTCAGAAATATGGCTTGTTGCCATTCATCGGAAAGCTCTCCCCGAGCGCTTTACGATGAATGGCAACAAGCCATATTTCCGACTAAATCCTGAAAAGTTACCCATAATTCTGCTGTGGTTAAGAAGTTGATTACTTAGAGCATTAATGTACTCCTATTATAATACAGATTGTGACAGCTATTGGAAGAATTGAAAGTGTGCCGGTTATGATTGATTCAGCAGTGAGCACCACAGCCAATGACAATTTTGAAAAAAAAGGAAAATGTTAATATACATGTAACTTTTGAAGCACGTCCAGAAAGTATAATTGAGCAAAGCAGTCAGGTCAAGAGTGTGAATCAGACTTATGCTATGCAAGTGCAGAAAATAGGTGAAGATGTCAGAGTTAATGAGGAGGAAATAGGTGAACATGCGAGTGTCAATGTACATGAAGATCAATGAGTGCCGGTTATGATTGATTCCGCGGTGAACACCACAGCCGATTTAAAAAAAAATAAAAAATGTTGGTAGATATAACTGTTGAAGAACGTCCAGAAAGTATAATTGACCAAAGCAGTCAGGTCAAGAGTGTGAATCACAGCTGTGTTATGCAAGTGCAGAAAATGGGTGAACATGAGGAGAAAATAGGTGTACATGATGAGAATATAGGTGAACATGTCAGTGAAAATGTACATGAAGATCAATGAGTGTGTTGAAAGCCAATTTCGGGCTAGTGTTAAGGATAATACTAGTGGTGTATGGGCTACCTGTAGTGAACACAAATATGCATCAAGCTCATTAAAGAAGTGTTTGAAACGTTCAAAGTCAGAAAAAGTGTACTTTAGAACAGAATGTTAATGTACTCTTAAATGGTTCGGTAGACAGTGATACACTTTTTCTGTCAACAAATTTGTATGGTGTTACGTATGACCTGAATGTGCCATATCATACAAGTAATCCAAATATCCCATATGCTGTTGCATCATGTGAAGTGTATGACGATCATGCGGTCGCTGCCAGCAATCAGACAGACTAACTCCAGGTTAATAATGATCATTGTTATGGTACACGTAGTACAATCAATCAAAGAAAAAAACAATCAAAGTTAACTGCAGTACAGTTTGATATTGACTGTACATGTAATAATGGCATATTGTGGGTAGATTGTTTTGAAAATTTGACCACCTGCTTTTCATATACATGTACAATGTATGACCACATTATTTTCACCTTTCATCTATGTTGCTTTCGTTTTATGCTAGGTAACGAAAAACAAATCTGTTTAAATTATCTTGCTTTAAATTTCAGTATTCTTGTAATTCGTTGACATGTATTTGAAGATTTTTGCTTTTTCATGAGTACTAAAGTGGTTTTTAGGTTTTTAAATCATTAAAAAGTACAAAACTCGCCAATTCAATGTATGTCATTTTCTGTGCTATTTTTACCCAAGAATTTCACTAGGATTAATCTTTTCACATAGAAGAGTAAGAAAGTACTCTTTCCAGCTATGTACATGTATGTTGACTTCCATTATTTCCCATTCCTTACCATTATCGGTTTGAGATAGAACATTATAGCACTTAAATGTATTCGATCACATGTTACAAAATAAATCAATTAATTGGTCCACAGTCCAGGGACCAGCCTAGACCTGATTTTATTATCGTAAACTAGCCACTTTAATACCTGAAATATATTCATCTTGAACTATTCACGACCTCGACGTATAATGACGCCGCATCTCACCCTACCTAATGGTCCGCTTCCGGATCACGATTTTTAGAGCGGTTGGAAGACAGATTGGCGCAGCAGGAGAAAGATATGGCTGGCCTGCGTCAGGAAACCAGCGGTAGACTTGATACCATAATATCTATGTTCCAACAACAGCGACAGAGACCTTTGGAGGCAGAAGGGATGAATCACCTGTTGAATTAATTGGTCCACAGTCCAGGGACAAGCCTAGACCTGATTTTATTATCGTAAACTAGCCACTTACCTGAAATATATTCATCATGAACTATTCACGACCTCGGATGAATCACCTGTTGGTGACAGGTGATAGGGGGTCGGTAAGGCTGCCCGTTGTGACACACAAAACCAAGGGACCTGACAGGTCGCCTTTTAAGTTTAGGGGGACCCGAGGTCGCCCGTTGATACAGTTAGGGGACCCGAGAGGTCGCCCGTTGATACAGTTAGGGGACCTGACAGGTCGCCTTTTAAGTTTATGGGGCCCCGAGAGGTCGCCCGTTGATACAGTTAGGGGACCCGAGAGGTCGCCCGTTGATACAGTTAGGGGACCCGAGAGGTCGCCCCTTGATACAGTTAGGGGACATGTGAGGTCACCAGTTGATACACTTAGGGGACCTGGAGGTCGCCCGGCAGACGACAGAAATCTTATAGACGTGATTTCAATTCTGAGTCTGAATCTGACACTTATTCTCATCATTGTGATAGAGACTGAGTTTCACTACATGCCGGTGAAAATGAGAGAGTTGATTCAGACGTTTCTGATGTCGATGTAATGCAGTCATCGATTGACATTCCCAAAGGACTCCAGGAAATCTTTCTGCACTACCAAAGAAGGTAAAGACTGGAATTTCTTTGGACTCAACTCAGAAAACTGTGCTAAATATGTCATGGCATGCTGAAAAACCTTCAAAACGCTTGTGATGAAGAAATGTTTGAAAATTATCCACTGGATGATAAGACTAGTGATTTACTGGAAATCCCATCGATGGACGATTTGGTACAACATTGTCTTGTTAAACAGCATGGTAAAAATGCTAAGCATGGTAAAAATGCTAAAAGAGGAAAGAGGTTGGTGCAAACTCAGTATAAATACATTGAAAAGACAGCATATCGAGGACAGGCAGCGGCACGCATGGGACTGGTTGTAACAGCCTATTTACAACACAGTCTGGCTGATGAAGGAGGTCCAAGGAGAAGATATGGACAAGGATGTAGTGTCAAAACACATACGCAATGTGTTTGCGATGTCAACAAAGGCCTTGTAGCAATTTGGCAGAACAGGCGCTTTTCATCAGCTTGTACGAAGACAAGCAGTCATTTTAGATGCGGGGATGTTCCAATTGGCAGATCCATCAGAACTAAATAAAATCTCCCTCTGACATCAGATGGACTGTTTGGTGGTAAATTGGAAGTATTCCTAAAATCTAAAAAAAGATAATAACAAAGTGCTCGATGAACTTTTGACAACAATCAAAGGTTCAAAGAGGAATGCAGCACCCTCAGGTGATAGACAGGCTGCAAGAAAGTTTGTAAAACCTAGTGCTATTTCACTACAGCACAGCAGACCAGGAATCAGACAAATAATTCTTGGAATGGGAAACGTGATAGTTTTCCTCGTAATAACTTTCAAACACCTTCTACATGTACATAGATCTACTGACAATGTGGGACGGACTGCTTCTTTTCGGATCCCCAAAAGAGGTGCTGTTCGAGGAGCATTGTCTAAAAGAGGTGGGAGAAGGGAGTGAAGGTGACTCTGAGAAGGTGAGTCTAAATTATGTAAGCATAGATCAGAAATGTTGGAATATACCAGTTGGAGGTCCATTTTCGATGTTTATCCCAGAGTGGGAGAAAATTCAAGCAGACATGCAATTGGACATTAGATGTCCTAAACAATGGATACAAGATAGATTTTGTAAAAATTCCTCAGTTCAATGGCATAAAAATAACAAAGATGCCAAAAAAAAGTTAGAATGGTTCAGCGGAGAAATAGACCGCCTTTTAAAAGAAAATGTTATCGAAATTGTGCCGATAAAAAATGCACAACAAGGTTTTTACAGTACTGTTTTTCTAGTACCCAAGAAAGGGGGGAAGTTTCGACCAGTAACCAATCTAAAACCTCTCAACCGGTATATTCGCCAAGAACATTTCAAAATGGACACTGTAAAGAAAACGTTATCAATAGCACTAACAGGAGATTGGGGAATATCAACAGATATTCAGGATGCTTATATACTTACATCTGAATCTGTGGCACGGTCACAGGGAGTTTTTCCGGTTTCACATCGGGGGGATAAGTTACCAGTGGAAGACAATTTGTTTTGGGGTAACTACAGCTCCCAGGATATACACAAAGGTGGTGGCAAATGTTGTGGGATATCTCAGAAAGCGGGGGCTTCGATTAATGGTATATAGACGACTGGCTCTGCCTGAATCATACAAAACTAGGTCTGTTACAAGATCGAGATCTTCTGTTAAGTACTCTGATGAATCTAGGTTTCATAATCAATATGAAGAAGTCAGTACTAGTTCCCTCTCAAACAAACACATATCTAGGAACAGTTTTTCACCTACGACAGGGTTCAGTTTGTCCAACATTCGAGCGAGTAGAGGCCACAAAACAGGCAGTTCTAAGTATAATGTTGGGTCGAGTCTCAGCAAGAGATTATTGCCGCTTGCTGGAAATGATAGCATCATTCATAGAATTAGTACCAAATGCACGTCTTTTCATGCGACCGATACAGTTGCATTTACTGAAGAATTGGGACCAAACAACACAATCTTACAATTTTTCAATACTGTGTACTCATGGCCTTCTAACTCATCTGAGATGGTCACAGGCTAAAAACACAAAACATGGTACAGGGTCGATCTCTTCAGTCTCCCACCAATTTAGTTACGACCATGACAGATGCAAGTTTAAAGGGGTTGGGGGGTCATGTGGAGGGTCAGACGATACAAGGAATATGGTCAGAAGACGATATGTCCCTCCACATCAATTGTCTGGAAATGAAAGCGGTATTTCTGGCAATAAAATATTTTTCTTACAGGCTGATAGAGAAAGATGTTTTAATTCGAACAGACAATACGACCGTAGCCCAGTATGTGAATCATCAAGGGGGGACAAAGTCTCTAACGTTATGTAAAATAGCTCAAGAGTTATGGCCCATTGCTTTAACACAGGGGATGACTTTACGAGCCTCTCATATAGCTGAGGAGCCTCGAATCAATTGGCAGATTTTCTGAGTCAGAATTATGCCAGGGACACACAGAATGGGAACTTTGTTAAAATGTAGTTGAACAGATATTCAAAGTTTGGGGACAACCATTAACTCTTTGAACCCATTATCCCTATATATCGGGCCAACGCAAATAAACTCATGTCCCGTAATCCCTATATATCGGGCTGCAAGCACATGTCTTATGGTAACCGTTGTTTATCTGCTATTCTAACCAATCAGCGGTAGTTTTATAAACATACTACGGCAAGCGACACGTAGGCAGCCGATAACAATGGCGGCGCCCATGAATTATTTCCAACAGCTGATTTATTGATTGAAAAGTACGATGAAGCGCTCAGGTGCGACAAGGCCGCCAGATGTAAACAAACACAAGCGGTACACCGCCTCGCAGGTGTTAGACATACTAGAATCAGACGATGATACGGGCGAAGTTTACGGCGGTGATTATCCATCAGATGAACTAACAAGTGATGATTGTGACGATGGTGTTGTTGATGAGAACAATTTGACATTTGGATCGGAAACTGAGAGTGACAGTTCGGCAGGTGTGCACACCGAAGGTGGGCGTGTCACTTCACAAAACGAACATGCTCATGATTCTAGTAATTCTACTGGTGATGACTCAGGTGTGAATTTGAGTGAAGGATGGTCAGACACGTTCACTTCTGTTGACAATACTTTCAAAATTGGACAGGTGGGACCTAAAAACATTCCAGATACTATCAGTTCAGAAAGTAAAGCGTCTGAATTTCTTGGACTGTTTCTGGATGATGAGTTTTGGGAACTGTTACGTAAACAGACCAACCTTCGATCAGTACAATTGAAGACATTGAAACCTGATTCATACTACGCTCGGAAATTTCCATCTGTTGATATCAAAACCTTGAAGGCTTTTATTGGACTCCGTCTCCAAATGGAAAATTCTGTTCTGAAGACGCGATATGAAAGTTATTGGCAAGGACCTGCGAAAATTTTTATCTCGCACACACCTGGTTTTCGTGAAGTAATGGAGCGCGACACCTTCCTAGCAATATGGACATGCCTTCATTTAGTTGATGAGGAAGATCCTAACCTCAACAAACATGATAAAATCTACAAGATACGACCGATGCTTGACATTCTTTTGCCAAAGTTTCGCGATCACTACCAGCCAAAACAACACCTTAGTCTTGATGAAGGTATGATCCCGACAAAAAATCGACTATCAATAAAGCAGTACATAAAGTCCAAACCCATCAAATGGGGAATCAAATCATTTCTACTATGTGAATCAGATACAGGATACATAATAAATGCTGAAATATATACCGGGAAGAGTAACACACAGGTACCGGTGCCTGTACTAGGTGCAACTGGAAATGTTGTCACATGCCTTGTGACAGCCGCTGATATTCTGGACAAAAACCACATCCTTGTTATGGACCGATTTTATAACTCTATTACATTGTTCAACTATTTACATCAGAACATGGGTGTCCTAGCTGTTGGTACTGTGATGTCCAATCGCAAACATTTCCCTCCACCATTGAAGAAGAAAGCAAAACGAACTCGGAGCGATTATGAATACAAGAGTCGAGAAAACATTTCGGCGCTTGTTTGGATGGACAGAAAACCTATTAATTTCCTGTCCAGTTATCATGACCCAAAGAAATGTGGAACTGTAGACAGAAGAAACAAAGATGGCACTGCTGAGAAGGTGCGGTGCCCTCAGGTGGTTATTGACTACAACAAGTACATGGGAGGATGTGACAAAAATGATCAAATTGCCCACTTGAACAAAACCCGACGGCATTATAGATGGCCACGCCGATTGTTCGTAAAATTCTTTATATGGGCATGTTACAACGCATATATCATCATGGACAATTTCAAACCGCACAAACTGCCTGGGAAACGATTTAGGAGTTTCCAGGTGTTTCATGGATGAGTTGAGTTTGGAGTTGGTGGGTGATGTTCGGGCGATTCAAAAACGGCGGGAATCACGGGAAGCAGTAGTTGACACTCGGATGCAGAATGTAGGCCTACATTTCCCACAAAGGTCACCTGAAGCAAGTGGGAGTAACATTTGTGTGGTCTGTGCCTATAAGTACAACAAATTCAAGAAGGAGAACCCATATGTATCGGCTAAAGACATGCCACACAAAAAAGTGAAAACAATGTTCTGGTGTGGCCACTGTCGCCGATACCTATGTATCCGTGAGAATTCCACATGTTGGCGTGATTGGCACGAAAAGGTGGAATATTGGAGATAAATGACTTGCATTAATGTTCCACAACATAAATATGCAATTTTGTACATAAAATATATTGATGTAAGCTGTACACATGTCTTCATATACATAAATCCAATATACAAGAATTTATCCCAGGAGCCCAGGGTCAGGGTCGTATACCGCTCAGGTCACCAGGGTTCAAAGGGTTAATAGATCTGTTTGCCACATTTCACAACAAGAAAACTCTGATCTATTGTTCCTGGCAGATAGAGACGAAGGCATGGGCGATAGATGCTCTATCCATTCCATGGGAACAAATGTTAGCATATGCTTTCCCACCTTTCCAAATAGTGGACAGAGTACATACTATCCCACATGAGCCAGTACAATTGCGAATAGATATTGATGTTGGCCGAGGCAGATTTGGTATCCGAAATTATTGGTAATGTTGATAGATTATCCGATTCAACTACCAACACGGGAACCATTATTGACACAGTTCAAGGGGAGGGTGATACACCAGAACTTAGATATGTTGAGGTGGACTGCTTGGCATCTGTCAACAGATGTCCAAGCAGAGGGATTTTCAGAACAATCTCGGAAATAGGTCATTGCATCCTGGAGAAAAGGTACACAGAAAGACTACAAAAGTAAATTCAAAAGATTTTATAGCTGGTGTAGTGAAAGGAAAATTAATCCGTATGAAGCATCTTTAGACACAGTGTGCAAATTTTCTAGCCGTTTGTTTGCGGAGGGTTTAAAGTATAGGACTATATCAGGTTATAGATCTATGTTGTCTTCAACACTACCTACCTACTATTGGTGGGGGTTCATATCGAGCAGCATACAAAAATTATTAGAAGCTAAAAGGGATGCATGGTAGCCTATGAGTGCCATGAGATTTTAAGTGAGGATATGGCCGCCGGATTATGTAATTACACCGGTTGTGTAAAAAGCGTGATCCGGAAGCGGACCATTAGGTAGGGTGAGATAAGGCGTCATTATACGTCGAGGTCGTGAATAGTTCAAGATGAATATATTTCAGGTAAGTATAGTTTACTCATAAAATTTGGACTTGTTCCAAATCTAACAATTTTCAGGGCAAAGTGACTTCTCCCTGTCACAAAAATAAGGCGAAATGGGTGCTCAATAGGGCGAAGTGGCCTTTACAAAATTTAAATCAACCAGTACAGTAGTCACCTATATAACGAAAATAGGAGATATGTAATATCTAAATTAAAATGATGAAACAATGGTTCAAATATGGAATAATTATGTTCAAAGCATAACTCTAATAACTATGAATAATGTCCAAACATAATTGTGAGAGAATGGTGGCATTTTATCTAATAATTTTGGGAGAACGGCATTTTTAGAACCGCTTATGAATACCAAACAAATATTATTAAACAATGCTTATGAGTATGAAAAACATTACTAAACGAAACGAAATCCTGAATATTCTCACTCATTAAAAGTGCATGCGGTAACCTGGGTACAGATATTAACATGTTACACAAATGAATTTGCTTTCAAAGTTGTTCTGGCCTTTACAAACTTTAACAAAGGGGTGACGAACTGACACATGGTATGGTGTATGAATTGTCATCTACAGGTGTGATAATCCCAAAATCACAAGTCACTGCAGACACATTACAAAATTTATTCACATGTTGTCGGCAATCAACTTTCAGGTGTGAATACGCTCCCAAATCGGATTAATATAGATGTCAATAAGAATTATGGTGTTTTATAAGACCCTGCCTATAGATAACTGGGTTCAATCAATGTTAGCAATAAAATTAGGATGAATATTTTCCCCGATTTTCGGTAAATTTCTGTTCTGGAGATGTGTGTCATCAACCAGCCTAATGTCTGTGCAGATAATGTATCTAAATTGCAACTATGTAACCAAATTGAACAAAATGACACCAGAGTTGTAAGTCTCTAGCCTGCATGTATTTAATTATTGTTACATTTGTTTGTATCTATTAAACTTTAGACAACAGTTAAAAGTTATTAATACCGCTTGGCTGTTTACCTTTAAATCCATGTTCTCAAATCTGATCCTGACCCCACCCAAAAAGATTATGAAATCGAGTGGATCTTTACTCTCTAAACAAGAAGGACATTTAGTAAATGTTTATTTACTACTACAGTAATGCTCTAATTAATCGACTCTTTAAACACAGCAAAATTATGGGTAACTTTTTAGGATTTAGTCTGAAATATGGCTTGTTTTTTTTACTTAATCCTGAAAAGTTACCCATCATTCTGCTGTGTTTAAAGAGTCGATTACTTTGGGCATTACTGTAGGTTGGATGTCGACTATTATACTGGAGGACAATTGCATTCCAAGACAAGTTGAGTTTGAGTTTTCATTTGTATTTATGGATGTTGAAGACTTGCATTATCTTGGACCATTTCTCCACTGTGTTGTTTACTGGCTATATAATTGTCAAAATAAATCAGAAGAAACTAGTTTTTGAGAAATAATTTTCTTAATATTATACTGTTAAACATTCACTTGTTTTGAGAAAAGAATTGTCTTTTTTATGGCGTTCTTTAAATTTTATTTCAGGATCGATAATCAGCATATGTTAGAGGATTACACGGGAAATGTGACATATGTGATGTTGTCATAAAAAGACCAGGCCTTCTCCAACAACATATAGCAAAACATTATGCAGCATCAGTTATTGTCAATAGTAAGTGTGCTTAATTTGCATTTTAGTGTGGTGTTTTATTAAACATGATTATGAAAATGCACAGCAAAGTTAATGATGTATATCTTAGATGGAGTTACGCCCCATTTTGACTCAGAATTTCACCAGCGTGTGCCAGTGCATTATCTTATAATAGTCTCCCGATTTGACCCATAAATTATAATAATTTGTTGTATTATATACATTTGTTATAATAATGTATAACAGGATGCTCTATAATTCAACATAAAAATGCTTAAATTATGATTCCGATCATAGTATTGCACTATCACCAAGGTTAAACATTTGCCGATCTGAATTCTGAATATGACTTTTAAGATATATAGGATGAGTGATTTTAATGCTAAATTTAGCATCACATTTAAATAAAAATTGTTGGCAATGTTGTCCTCATTTCTCACTTACATTTGGATGGCTAGCAATAAGATATCTGTCCATCTTCAAGCAAAATTTATCTCTGACCAAAAAGATCTGTGTCATTGGCAGAGGAAATTGCACTCTAAAAAAGCACTTATATGCTACATTTCCTATTGCCGAAGTTTCTTTTAGCTCAATTTGACAAAGTAAAGTTTGAGCTCTTTTGCCATGGCATTCAATGTCCTTGCATGTGCATGCGACAGCATGTGTGTGTCCTACATGCCATATCTCTCATCCAGTCACCAAAATTCATACGGATTGAACATTAACCACAATTAGCCATCTGGAATAATTATTAATTTTATAGTTAGCATCAAGATCTGCTTAGATGATGTCTATGTCACATGTTATACTATAAAGTGATATAAATTTAATTTTTGTTAAAAAATACAGATGAGAACGATGTCAGTTAGAATAAGTTTATCTGTTCAACTCTGTCTTGGTTCTTTGTTTCATATTGGAAAACAATGTCAGCTCACATGATAAATATGTGAACAGTAATTTGAATGATATCTGATCATCAGCTATGATTTATCACTGTCCTGTGCTTATTCCGTTTTGATTCAGATTTGATGTCAACATCGGACAGTGGTTGATTTGAGATTTGATTTGGTTGCCGAATTCCCGTTTCACAGGGCTCTAGTTTAGAATTACCCCCAGATGATAGCTATCAGATTTTAACATTTTTTAAATCAAAGTCAACTTTGATCTATTGCCATGAGTTGCCATCAGTATGTCATCTATTTCCTTAGGCTTGTCCTACCAGCCTCTTCTAGTTATCACCAAACTTCATAAGTATTTTCGGTTGACCTCTAAAAGAAAGCTATAACAGTTTGTTTATTTCGTTGAATAACATGGCTATCAATCCATTGGCACACTTTAGCATATTTACAGCCATGATTATGATGACCTCTCAATTAGGGGTGGAAAGATACGCTAGTGCCACGATACGATACGTATCTCGATACACCGTTCGCGATACGAGTGCGTATCTAGATACATATATACATACTACATAGATACACTCCAGACATTGTTTCAGAATTTAATCAAATCAAACATGACAACTCAAACACAAGCTTATTAGGGCAAATAGCATTACTGTGCCTACTTGCAACTGAAACAACTTTCAAACAAGTCAATAGTTATTATGAGTCTGATCTACTCTAAACAGTAAATACAAGATCGACTATTTATTGGTAAGTTAATGGTAACGCAGGTTCTTTCTCAAAAAAATTAAAGTGTCAACATTTTCTGAGTTCAGCATTGAGCGCTGAGCATTTATAATATCGCCAGCATGTTGAACGGATGTTGAAACTCAAGAGTTCAAGGACGACGACCACAAAATCGGGTAATCAAGACTTGCACAAAGAAAGTCCGTAAGTGTCTAAGTGATCGTGCTTAAAATCACTTGTTAATAAATCACAAAACGCGGAGCTGCCAATGTAAGAGGAGTAACTCTAAATACAATGTACTAGATTCAGACCACTGGACTCGTAACTATACGAATTGAGTTCGAGTGACACGCGATTACGCGGTCAAAATGAAGGGTACCGCGGAAAGTACTGGTATATTTAGAAGGCAGTATTGCGTCAGCTGCGAGCGCACGTGACATGTGCTTCCGAAAACGAAACGGGAAGTTATATATCAATTGTGCCATGTGGCGTAAATATGCACCGGCTCTAATCAAACACGCGATGCACGTGCAGCACGGACACATTATAGTACGTTTCATCACTTTCGCGCGAAGCTATATATGCACATGCGAAGTCTTGTTTTAACTTTGTTTTAGGACTGAAACTCGCGATATATCTTAATAGCCGATCAAGTGACTATGCTTTTCAAAGTTTTCGTACAGTAATCATTTATTATGAATTATACGTGTATCGCAATACGACGATATTTAAGGATTTGTATCGGTGCATGCATCGTGTGTTACCGTATCGCGATACACCGGTGCATCGGTGTATCTTCCCACCCCTACTCTCAATGGTAGCTAGCAAATATGAATGATTTTCAATCTTTATATGGGTCCTCGTGATGACCTCTGAATGGGAGTCATCAATTTGTTGCTAAATGTTTTTTAAAACATGGTTGCATCAGTCATCTTGCATTTTGCCTGACTAAATTCTTTAGCACAACCTACATGATAAACTCATTTATTATGCGATGACTATGTTAACCAGAATTTGTGGTGTATGTTTTTTATGAATTTTTTTTACTTTCAGATTACAGATGCTTGCCGTGCCACAGAAACTGTTTAAGTGGCAGGAAATCGACACATGGCCATTATCACTGTCCACTGTGTTTAGAAATAAAATCAAGAAAAAATGACTTCAGGACACATGTGTCAAAAACATGCAAGGCAAAAAAGAAACCAGACACCTCCGCCTTAATTCTCCCTATGAATATACCAGACACATCCACCTTAATTATTCCAGATAAAAAACGAGAACAAAATGACACCTCTACAGAAATAAATAGAGACATATCAACAGATGAGATGGATGGGCCATTGCCAAAAACAAGAAAGTATTCGTATCGATTGGGAAGTTGTCCTGTGTGTTCAGAGGAAATGTTGTTAAAAAATGTTAAACGCCATATCAATCACAAACATAAGGATGCAACAGAAGACCTCAATGCCAACCATTATTTGAGGGGAATCTGTGTCGACGAAGAGCATGGTATTTTTATGGTCAAGAAAGCATTCAAAGGGTTTCCTCAACCATTGCATGTCCGATTTGATTGAAAACAGAATATCCTATTCTGTGAGGATAAGTCATTTGAGTCAATTGGTGAAATATATTTTCGATCCGGCGAGCGGTATTTCCAGTGCAAGCATCTTCGGTCAATCCACTATGCTCAGCATCAATCAAGTTCAAGCAACATAACTGAAGAGGATTTAAAGAGATTCCATGATCTAAATCTTTTAAGTTCTGAAAATTTTGCTTCGGCATCGTCACTATTGTCCAAATCAGCATCAATTGGAGCACCTTTGATTGTGACTTGCGAAGCAGACTATCCAGACCGTGATAATATAGTGTTTTTCTCAGTGTTCCATGGCGATGAGACACGGTACTGGGGGAAGATGGGTCGGGTTGTTGTCAAGTTAAATCATGATGACAATAGCTTAAAATGTGACTGCAAGTCAGGGCACTGTTCGTGCATTCATCGAAGGCTAGTGAGATGCTTGGTCACCAACAAGACACTAAAGGAACCAAGAAAAGACCCAGTAATGGCAAGTGCCTACCCCGGGGCACATGTGAAAAATGTTCTTAAATATATCTCCTCTTCCAAAAGAATTCCAATTGATGTACAAGAAAGAAATGTCTGTGTGACGCCTTCAGAGACCACATGCTCTGAATGTGGGTCAGTCACTAACAAAAAAAGTTATATCAAAGAAGGGAATCATATATTGCTTGGATGGGATTGTTGAAAGAGGTGAGTGTCCTTTTTAGTCCCATGTTCAAAAACAGTTGTATTATATGTATGTAATCAGTCTGTCCATTCATCTATATGTACATCTCTTAGCTCTTTTAGTTTAACATTACAAAGTCAAGTTTGAGCTATTGCCATGAGTTGGCATCTATCATATATGTGTGTATGCATGAATACATCAAAAAATGATGTTATCGCACCCTACAGGTCACATCTATCATCCACTCATCACCAAATGGATTTTCTGGGTGACCTCTAGATGGGAGCCATTAATTGTTTTCCAAATTTCAATGAAATACATGGCCGCCAGCAGCCATCTTGGATTTTACTCTTAGCATGACTAACTCTTTTGGCACAACCAACAGACTACATCCCCAATCCGATTATCACTAAACTTTATGCGGATCTTCGGGTTGATCTCTAAATGGGAGCCATCTTGTATTACTTAAGTCATTTCAGAATTACACATTCGTTAAATCACTCCATTGAATCACATCCATAGTAACAAAATCGCTCCATATGAAATGATCTCCTATCCAATTTGAGCTACCGTGTCACTGACACTTTCACTTGGTGTCTGACCAATAACTGTAGTTTGGATTATTTGATCTGAACCAAAGTTGGTATGTATTTTTTCCAGCTAAAATACATAATTCATATGGATCTTCTTGGTGACCACAATATGAGTATCAAATTTGTCCAAATTCAGTTTTAAAAAATGGCCGCCGTGGCCATCTTTGATTTTATTCTTTTATCCTTCGCTATACCCTACAGGCCATATATCCCTTATCATATAGTCGCCAAATACATATGGACGTTTGGGATGACCAACAGATGGGAGCTTGTAAAAAAAATTCCCAAAATACATTAGAAATACATGGCTGCCAGCAGTCATCCTGGATTTAAAATCTCAAACCACCAGCGCACCCTTCAGCATCATTTATTGGAGGAACAATTTACAGGAATTGGAATCAAATATGGAATTCACTCATATTTTTTCCCGCAACAATGTGTGCATGAATTTAAAATTGAGCAAGAAATAGTATGACTCTTGAGATTATACCAAACCACAGGGAACATCATATGTAGGGTCCTGCTAATTGGAGATTTTGATCGAATCGAATATCGAATCGAATTAAAGAATTCGAATCGAATATCGATTCGTATATCGAATCGAATTATACATGTGTGTTGCATTCTCAATTAGGCATGTTTTGCCAACGATTAGATTGTTTGAAACGTTCTATGAACTTCCATGAAGTTCCATCATAACTTATGTGGCGATCAACCGTCGATCGCGATACTGTTAACTTCAATTGATTATTGTCGAGAAGAAAAAAAAACAGATCAAAACGTCCATGCGGACGTCACGACGATTAATATATAATCGGCCTATCGGAACTAAAATCACGCAAAGTATGTACAGTTTGCATGTACATGCAAAATTGCAAATGGGCATTCGGAAACACCCGTTGTTGTAAACTTGAAGATGCAACAACAGTCGCAGGGTAGCCTGTTTATGTAGTACTGGGTGCTTCTGGAACTGATGATTCCATAGATGGGTCGTTGTCCCAGATGCTTGCGATTTATACACCATGTTGTATTCGTCACACGTGTAAGTTCTTGCACTGCCTGAGAAGCTTATCATGTTTAAAATAAACATGAATAACGGATGACTTATTGTCAAGTGCCAAAGGAACACTCCGAAACTGACAGTCAACTTCAAAAGAAAACTCCACCAACATGCACTTTTCGACCCCTGAAACACGTGAAGTTTACATCATCAACGATGTCACATACAAATAACGCGGAACCTGTGATAGATAGTCGGCGGATAACGCTAGCAGTTGCTCAGTCTCATAGTTATAATTTACTTGCGTCGTCGGTCCAACGGCGATTTCAGAGCTTTTGGCAACCATGTTCAAAGCTAGAATTCAGACGTATTTAGTGGTCCTAATCTGGTGGCTAATTACTGGCCATAAATATATTTGATAGCATGCGTACATTCGTGATGTACTGCGTACATTCGTGATGTACAATAAGAATTATAAAGCGCACATATTCATAATTTTAGGGAATTAAATGGCACAGAAACAGCTAAGATCGACGTGTGTACGTGTTCGTAAGCAGCTAACAATTTCATCCATATATATTCGAAATTTCGAGTTGGAAATTTCGACTCGAATCTCGAATCGAATCTCGAATCGAATATTCGCAGGACCCTAATCATGTGGTAATGATATTTATATAAGTGCATGCAATTTGAAGACTATTATTCATATGCAAAACATGGTAAAATTTCCAATCTCTTATATATGCGAGTCGACCATAGGTCGCCTCGCATATATAAGAGAATGCATTGGCCTAACAATTTTTTTATTTTTTTATACAATTTTATTTGAATAATCCATCTACATTATGTAATGTGGGTAGTCAGCAACACCTGATATTCAGGGGATATGAATGATCCATCTACATTATGTAATGTGGGTAGTCAGCAATACTGGATATTCAGCGGATATGAATAATCCATCTACATTATGAAATGTGGGTCGTCAGCAACACCTGATATTCAGCGGATATGAATGATCCATCTACATTATGTAATGTGGGTAGTCAGCAACACCTGATATTCAGCGGATATGAATGATCCATCTACATTATGAAATGTGGGTAGTCAGCAACACCTGATATTCAGCGGATATGAATGATCCATCTACATTATGTAATGTGGGTAGTAAGCAACACCTGATATTCAGCAGATTTGAATGCAGAGGGTTTAAACAGGTATCATGTTTCCCTAGGGCTTCACGGTATTTCGGTGTTTAGTCATATCGCGATACTGTTTTGACACCGTGTAGTGGGTTTCACTTTATGCAAATAGTCGGTACATCGTAGACGCCGGTGTGGATATTAATACCGACGATATCTCTATCAGTGTCAAGTATTTAGCAACAATCGACACCTCTAATGTTGAGACAAAGGCCATTGCTAACAGCTTCGGTTTAGCGTGGCGTAAAAATTAATTATTTCTCACTGCTCCATAAGGGTTTGTCAACACACTGCGGACAATCAAGTCGGCATGCCTATTGCATGGGTGGCAATTGATCTGTATATACAGGCTGTTCTCAGCTCAATATTGCTGGAAGGTTTCCTGGTCAAATACAATAAAAAATGTGTGGTGTTTTTTATAATCAACAGCGCCACAAAATCTTATGCATTAGACGTATAATGCACTAACTCATTAGATCATTATAACTACACGGCCATATATCAGTCCTATACATCGAAATGGATAAGTTAAAATCAGATACGGACTTCTATTCTATGCTTGTCACATTAGTTATCTTGTTTTGTTTGCACAATATAAAATATGAAATCAATACATGTATGCTGTTATTATATATTGACACGAGCGACTGTTAGCTTCATTTTTAATGTCATAAGCGACCCGCAGTTGGTAAGGAATTCCCGATTACGTCAGGCACTTATAAATATATCTATCCGTCGTATAAAGAATGAAACTCATGCAGGACCATTTATATTAATTATTTATGTTATATACCTGTCAAAGCAACATGTGTTCATAATTATCATTATCAAATCAATAATGCTATATTTTTGTCTGCTTGCTACTAGTATCATTCTCAAACAGTTCTACTCAAATTTATTGGCGACGATATTTAGTCATATCGCGGTATCATTTTCAATACCGTAGTCGGTATTAAAATCCGGATACCGTGAAGCCCTATGTTTCCCTACATATTGAGAATCATCTCCCTTTTCAGTCATCACTTATCATGCTACGTCCAATGAGCTCAGACAAAACTGAGCATGGTCAGACTATGGAACTCACTAACATTGATTTTCAGCCGCTTTTTTAAGGAGATTTTCAGCAGCTTTCTTTAGGAGACGAGTTTAATTCATTTGGAAATTGTATGAAGCCAGTTGAAGGTATCTATTTTTAACTCATTTAAAGAAGGCATGGCATTTTGTAAATGATACTGGGCCTAAATTAATACCACGTCTGGAAAGAGTGTGTCTGTCATCTGTAGAATAAGGTCCCCAGATGCTATCATGCATGCAAATTCACACTCTGGGAACCTTAAATTCTGCTATTTTGTCAACTGTATGGGAGATCTGCAGGGTCCGCGCTGGACCGAAATTACTTTTGCCAAATAATTTGCCAAATGTTATCCCTGATAGTATAATTTTCTGCAACCTTATATTGAGTTTTATATTTCGACACTCCCAGGTTGGAATGACGTTTGATATCGATAGGAAAGCAGTTAGTTAATAATTGTACTAGCATATGTTTATGACTGGGCATTCAGCTTCCATCTAACTGAGATGCAGTTTAATGCTCACATACCTGTACCTACCGGTACATGTATATGCGTGGACATGGATACAATGTACATGGCAAACTTGAAGCAGGAGTTACAAAATTAGCTTTTTTATGCATGCATAACATTTGCAGAATATCAGTTACTAGGTATTTTATAAGTTATTTATAATGGTATTAAGGTGCAGTGTGTTACATAATCATGTATTCTAATACATTTATTTTACTAAATTGCAATTGTTGATTAGGATTAACAACCTGTAAAGATATCCTGTCAAGTACCTGAGAAAGAAAGTGCTGTTCAAATTTCACGGGATTGTTGGGAAGGATCTCTTTAATTAAAGTGCGTAGGAAAGAAAGTTTGTCTCAGATTTTGTATGGAGGCTTCTTCAATCAAACTTAACAATGGTGCAGGATGATAATTTATCAGTTCACTCAAATTCAACCTACTCTTATTTCATGAAACTTTTTCAAAAATTGAATTTTCTTCTCTCCATTTGCAGGCACCAAGATGAGCTGTCTGATTCGTTGAACAGATATGAGAAATATGGATGACACCACAAAACTTTTAACATAGACTACTACCAAGAAACTACTTCAATTCAGAAACTAAAAATAGATGAAATGAAACATTGATTTGTGTTCGTTGGGACCAATTCTTCGGATAATGTTAATTCAAGCCATCGGGTACATGTATATATGGATATATTTCAATAAAAAATTAGTTTCTATAAAATGCTGATTTCGCTAGTACTTGTTTGTGATGCACTGAGCAATTATTGTCCAATGTGTTTTAATTATTAAAACAATGTCGCACAAATTCTGTGTGCCCCATAATCATACATGTCACATGTTGTGTGGAAAAGCTCTCATTCATATCGTAGCATTTCACAATGTCTAGAGAATACAGCTTTTATAAAGTGACTGCAGATTACATTACAGAGCAGAGCTGACTCCCCATTATATCATTGAGTTCAGAATGCAACCAGAAACCTATGATTGCTATATATTCCACCATAGGGTTCAGATAACTGCTATAAAGCAGCCACATTCATATTATATATATCAAAGGATCTTGATTGCAGCTACTTTACAGTGACTTTTATACAGCTATTACAGCTACAAAACAGCCATAAATCATGAGCTTGATATTGGTGACTTTCTGAATACAGCTATAAAACAGTTACATTACAGCTATGAAACAGCTATTAGGAGTTCAAGAAAATAGTCATTTGCATATTCATGAGATTTGACAGAGCTCATTACGCATTTTTGAAACGGCTGTAAATTGACTGTAAGGCGACACCAATTTTTAAGTCTGGTTTACGAACACCTCCTACAACTTGTTTTCCATTTCATGAAAAGAAATAAAACTTTTTTCTCCCAAATTTTTTTACACGCGTACTGATTTTCATGTGCTGTCGCATCCGGTTCTGCTTATGATCATTTACAGATCCATTTTTTCATGTATTTCATGACAAGAAATGTCTTGTTTGGTTCAGAATTTCATTCAAAAACATTTTTTCACAATTTTTGTAAAATTTATGTAAAATTCCACGATTTACTTGATATAAATTGGGGGGACAATTTTTTTTATTTTTATTTTTTCCCTCCTGCATCTACTTTTTTTCTCCCCACATGTTCGTAAACCAGACTTAAAAATTGGTGTCGCCTAATATACATGTAGCTGTAATATAGCTGGAATTTTGTTCGCTAATTAATATTCATGCCAATTAGTGCAATTTTGCATTGAAAGGTATCTTATCTTATTACAGCTAAGAAACAGTTTAGCTGTAACATGGCTGTAACATGGCTGAAACTTTTTCCAGACACAAAAAACTTTTCTGGCACATACACTGTAATTTAGCTGGAAACTAGCTGTAAGATAACTAACTCCAGCTGAAATGTAGCTGGAAAGTAACTAATTCCTAACTGTCATGTAGCTGTAATCTAGCTGTATTTTGGTAGGGGAACGCTCTGAATACACTGATATCTGAATCAAGTGATGGTGAAATACGAGTCATACGTGACAAGCTCCTGGACCCAGATATTGTTCTTTTCTTGCTACTTTTGGCAGATGTTTTGACAGGTTTTCAAAGTTTATGGCAGATGTTTTGACAGGTTTTCAAAGTTTCTTCAGACAAGGAACTTAGTTAACACCGATATTGCTCTAAAACTAGAGCAGTTAATGCAGCATTACAGAAGTTGAGCGAGGAAGACGGTCCGTTGTTCTCTAAGTACACAGTTACTTACCTGACAATTTCAAAGGATTCAAAGCAAAAACCTGCGCAGTACACAATTACTGAATGATGACCCGCTAAAAGATGTTGTTGATGCGAAAATCCATCAGTTCAAAACTTCAGTGAAGGCTGAGTTTTTGAAAGAGCTCCAAATGGAACTGGCTCAAGCTTTAGCCAGTAGTGATGATGTATTTTTTTGCATTCAATGTTATTCATCCGATCCACAATATCAGCGATGAAATAAATTGAAAACACTGGCTGATTTCTATGGTTCATCAAATTCTTCAACATTTAAGGACGACACAGTTGTGTGTGATGCGTGAGTGAATAAACAATTCCTTGATGATGACCAGAAAGCTACTGTTAGTTTATTTTTTGCCAACTACGCAAAGTCTCTTGACAAAGTTGAGCGCCTGAGGAACATTGAAATTGTGAAAATGGTGAGGGAGAAGAAACTGAAATCTGGTGATGTTGAATCTTATAAGGAAAATCATCCAATCACATCATCTCAAATATATTCTGAAATGCATTGTGAACGACGTTTGTATGTTGATATAATGAGGTTATTCAAACTGTCCTTATACCCCCCCCCACAACATCTAATGTTGAAAGGGGATTTTCCACAATGAACTTGATGCATTCTAAACAGAGAAATTGTTTGTCATCAAAGAGCTCAGACAAGATTTATTTTACGTTTTGATGCAGATATTTACTTTTATTTCATAAAAACCTATTCAACCCAGACACATTGGATTCTCTTTCCTATTGTACCTAAACTCGCCCAATCTAAAAACTTCTAGACTGCGCATGCACAGTATACGAAGCTACGTCACCAATTATCGTGCCTCAATACATCAGTCTCTTTTCGGCGTTGAAACGCTTAACATCGCCCAACATGACAGAAGCCGATGTTGTCATGAGGAAATCTTCTCCTTCGGAAGATGGAGAAATTGTAGGAAAGAAAACGCCTCGAAGAAGGCAATAGAAATATGATGAGTTAGATGACAAATGGTCACACAAATTTGAAGGTCAACAAGGACAGTTGACTGCTATGTCCCAACAGTTGGGAACAGTTGTTGAGTTGTTGCAAATTCTAAAAGCGGGAGCCGCCGACTCCCAAAAGCAATCTGTCGATGAGACTTTCAGATCATGCATCGCTCACAATATCTGACAATGAAGGTGAAAGACCCGAAGGTGATATTTTGAGCATTTGGGCCGACGATAACTTGTCTGAAAACGAGGATAATGATGCTTTTCAACTCCTCTGTATTATCGGTTCCAAAATCACAGACTGTTAAAAAAGGTCTCACTGATCTATTTGGTGAAGAAGCAGTAATGTAGAAACTAACGTGAATCCAGGTCAAAATGTTCCACAGGAGATTGGGCTTGAGGACTGTGTAGAAACTAAGGTGAATCGAGAGCAAAATGTTCCTCAGGAGATTGGGCTTGAGGACTGTGTGGAAACTAACGTGAATCAATAGCAAAATATGGAAGCATGTTTGTTTCTACTTTAAATTTTATAAGTCTACTGTGAGTTTATTACGTCGATATCGCTTTAAACTGAAGGGAAACTAGGTTTACATATTTTCCATTGTTTTGCCATTTGGCGACCTACGGAGGTTCGAAACAGTGAATCTAAGGTTTCAAGTCGAGCCGAATCTCGAACCGTGTAGGAGGTCCCCATCATCAGCATACCCAAGATCATTCAAATTCGACCACCGATGACTGAAAAAAAGATGATTAGATCTGTACAAACTACGAACAGAACCCATTTCTATATTGCCCATCAAACTTTGTTTGTGGGGGATAGACATCATAAAATGTTATAAAGCGTGTTCACAAAATAAGTGTCCCTTTTAACGCGGTCCTCAGCCGTTAACAATGCGGTCATAATGTCAATGCAAGTTAATGCGATAAAGTTTAACGTGGACCGCGTTGAAGTTTAACGCGTTGCTCAGGAGTCGACAACGTAATGTCAGTGCTGAATTTTGTAGTATATTTTAATTTTGTTTTATTTACGTTAACATTTGAATAATTCCGGGTTATTTTCCAACTCCTGGTCTCAGTTCGGATGCCTTTCAAAATGTTGAAAAAATATCAAAGACAACACAATAAATAAGCCCTTTAACCCTTTACCCAACAGAACGGCCCTGTGCCAATGCATTCTCTTATATATGCGAGTCGATCATAGGTCGCCTCGCATATATAAGAGAATGCATTGGCTTAACACATATTAAAAATTATAAAATTGTCAAAGAATGTAGAAATTTTTTATAAAAATTGTTAAAAAATGTAAGAATTGGTTTTTAAATTGTTAAACAAATGTAAGAAAAATGCATCTATGAGTGTTAGTGTGTGAGAGAGAAAATCAGGTACGACCTATGGTCGACTCGCATATATAAGAGAATGCATTGGCACAGGGCATAACTGTAACCATCACAATGTGGTCAATGAACCGGTTCCAATGATATCCATATTTGTATGGTGTTATTGAGACAGACCGAAGATATTTTAGGCTGTTGAAGCTTTATTTGGCCGGTTTGTTGGGAAAAGGGTTAAGGGAAATAAGTCGTCCTGTTCCCAGTTGGTGATATATACATTGTAAATACTTATGAGGAAGCATTGGAATGACCAAGAATCAACAACATATTAGCATCACCGCACTAATTAAATGTCTGACACACTATCAAAGGAAGACACACATGTGCATTGTTAGGAAGAAATTCAGAACAATTTACTTGAGAGACGCCCACGCAGCAGAGAATGACTCCATACTGTCAATCATTACAAAAGACAAGCTGGTTGGAGGAGTCATCAAATTGCTACACTGTAAAATAATATCTTGCCCAGAAAGCTGCGGATGGAGAACGGCCTTTGACCTAAATTTAATAATAACTTCAAAAGACGAGACAACGTGAGCGCATGGTCAAATAGAGGTTCACGATGGGGAAGTTATGGTTTTTCATGCAAAGTCAACTGGCCACCGATCTCTGAATAATATTTTACGAACTTTATGCATGTATATAATTATACCGACGATAGGCTAATTAAAGTCAGAATAATCAAGTCCTGGTATTCTTCAGCATAAACAACAAATCGTGTTTATTTAATGATTTTAATATTATATTTAATATTTAACATATAGCTTAATCATAGATATATCAAATGTTTGACAAGATAAGCAAACAAAATAACACATGTTTCTGATTTGTTGACCTAAAAACTCCAGGTAGCTACATGAAGGTGCATGTACGGTATGTCGGAATTTTCATAGATGTATACTGATAGTATAAAGTGTGCTGATTTTATAACATAACAACCGGTATCTGAGCATCATTCTTGTAATAGAAATGTAATTTTATTATCATATAATTCGGCAGAAATAAAAATTGTACACAAAACATGTAAACACGGTGAATTTCCATTGGAACTGAAAGTGAAAATGAAAGTAAGTTTCTGGGATCTTACGTTTGAGGTAGCTCTGCTTGATTAAGCAATGTTACAGAAAAAACATAGGTCCCGAATAAATCACTGTTTACATGTACCGGTAATAGTTTTATAATCACAATGACATTTGTTCATGAATAAAACAATGCAAATGTTTTAAATATTGGCGTATATTTACGGACGCGTACATGTGTAGCTCAAAACTTGTGAAGTACAATGCATCTAGAGCATGTGTTGCCTTTTCTGTGAAATTTTAGCACGCTGTACCTAAGCTACTTGACCGAATTGAAATCAACCAAATGAGGACGATCTTACTCAAAAGTAAAATGATACTATGGCCATGCAGTTTCGTAATAAACTAATGAATTTTATAATCCAACAAAACAGATAAAAAAAATGCCGTTATATGACAATATATCTGGCCTTCATTTCGCTCGGGAGACAAAACATACATGTCAGGCCGTCATAAAGACGTCCTGACGTATCGCTGTTGGGATCCAAGGCACTGTTCCATTTTGTTTATGACCTCCTACATGTACACATGTTATGTTTCGTTGGCGGTTATCTCGACCGCGTTTTGTTGCATTAACGGTTACCTCGACAGCGTTTGTTGCATTGGGGATCATGCCGACCGAGTTATGTTGCATTTACGGTTACCTTGACCGTGTTGAGAAAAAATCACAGCCGCGTTCGAAAAACGTTATGACAGCTTTGCGTTAACACAAGAACCGCGTTGATGGTAAATTCTCAACATGGTTCCAACGCGGTAAAGAGGGTCACTTATTTTGCGAATATGTGTAGATATACACATGTTATTAGTATAAAATATAATGAGCTAAACTCACCTAATCCTGAGTTTCAATAATTGTAAATGACATTTATACATCTCTTCTCAGACTTCTTGCACTTGTCTCTTTCACATGAAAAGCCATTGATATCTGTCAGAATAAAAATATAATTAAAAAAATTAAAATTTTAGCCACCCTTCAACAATTGTTTTCTGACATAACCACATCCAGACATTTAATTTTCTTTAGCCTGAAATGTATGTGGTTTCAGATTACAGATCCCACTGATTAGATAATTTTAGAGCATCAATCAAATTGCTATTGAGCAGCACCGGATTACTATTCCGAGAACTGATAAAGACGTTGCACCTTCAGAGTTGCATATATTGTATTAAATACATGTACCTGTATAGACTATAGTTTTCAAGGTATTCCGCAATACATACCGGTAAGAGTTATTAAACTGTTATGACTGTTATCGATCGCCATTGTGAGTTTTCAAACATAATCGACATCGATGTCGACAAAACACACTTTGTCACAAAACGAGTGAGTTTTGATTTTTTGAAAGTGATTGGAGAATGGAGTAACCTAGTTTAGATGCGCAAATTAGCGTATCAGGTTAATTATCGAAAAACAGCCGGTTTGAGAGTAGAATATATAGCTGAATTCAGCTACAGGTAGGTTAGCTGAATACGGCTATTGCAGGGTTTCCGCTACTACGGCAGGCCGGCCGTCAAGCGGCCTCATTCCCCTCCCCAATAATGACCCGGCGACCTCAAACCTCTTTTATGAATGTGGCCACCGGTACTGGGCGATTAACATGTGCACTTTATGCCTATACGTAATCAGTTGCATGGGTCACCCATGGAAAGTTGTCTACACAGTCCTCTATCGTAATGCTTTGTCGGTAGTGATGAGCCGATTGTCAAATAGAGCCGTGCACCGATTGCCGATTATTTGAGATCACAATCGGCCGATTCAGGTGCCATTCCGATTATTTCAATAATGTATAGCAGAATATGTTATATGTGTTATATAATACTTAGAATTAGAAGCTATCAACAAACGTAGTAATATGCCAGTACACTGTATACATAAGTATATGTTTGGGTAAGTAGATAGGTGGGTATGGGCAGACTAGTGATCGAATACAGGCAACATACCCATGTATTCTAGGCTATTCCACAACAATTTTTTTGAAAGTTTGATGTAGCCACGTGCATGACGACATGTCCATGGTCCGTTTTTGATAACAATTCATCAAACGGCATTTTTCTTTGATCTCAATTCAAAGACATCACGTCAAAGGAAATGAGCCGACTGAACTAGTTGCAAGTTACACCATGTTCATGTCAATTTCACAGACACGATTCGATTTCGGCGTGGTCATCATAATAATCATTTGTGGTGACATATACGTGACGTCACACGAGGCTGACTGGATGGAATGACATTGTCTTCAACTATTTAAAGTCACGTGACATGCACTTTCGGTTTCTATAGTAGTGTTTATACCTGTTACGCTGTATGTACTATATAGATAGCTTTGTTGTACTGGGTATGCATACATTTTGATTTTTGATAGTTTGACATATATAAATCAAAATGTCTACATGTTGACGAACAATAAAGTTACCTATGGGCGTACATGAGTCCCATGACATGTACGTTGTGTACATCACAATGCTAAAGAAATCAATCGACTGAAACGACTGTTCCGGTATGCCAATAATTAATGAATTATTATGCGCAATCACGGCGTCATGCTCGCTGCCTCACTCTAACTCAAAGTGTCACGTGCTTCCCGGCGACCCCCACTAATATATTGTTCACACATGGACCCAGGTACGGCCGGGGTATTGCAGAGGGCATGTATGTATATCAAGTTTGTGTTTGGTATCACTTTCCCCATGTTTACTGGTCATTTATTCAACAAAACATCGTCATATTTAAAACAGTTTATTAAAGAAAAACAAGCACTCATTTATTATTTAGACAATCGGAAATCCCGATGTTCAAACCCGAGTACCGATTGTCATCCGATGGGCCACAATCGGCCGATTCCGATATTGTCGTTCCCGATTATCGGCTCATCACTATTTGTCGGCATAAGTCAAAGACAAACCAATCGTCACACCAAAGGGACCGTTGCCGACAAAGAAAACTGCCCACGCACTCGGTTCCCATGACGTCACGTCTCATGTTATATTGAAGTTTTAGTTGAATACTTTCAAAATTTGCGAGCGGTCCGTTTAAACAAAATTAATTATGAGTCACAAAGATGGATTATACAAAAGAAAACTGCGACCGAACGATGCCCAGGGATCAGCAAAAATAACGTTTTATACTACTGGGCGACCTGGAAACTTGCCGACCGACGATGCGCCAAACTCTACGAACGTAGTTTCTGATGCAACAGATGATCGACAATGTATTGCTTCAACGTCGACTGGAGCGAACATAGTTTCCGATATGGTAGATGATAGCCAAGGTATTGATTCGACATCTACTCGAGGTGGTTCGTCTGTCTCGTCACGTCGAAAATGGATGGAGATCTTCCATTGGGCAAATTACAGTATAGAGAAAGGGGGGTGGATTTTCTCCCTATGTTCCCGGTGGGGCCGTTCTCTGCCCAGAATGCAACAAATCAGTCTGTCCTGGGTGGACACAGGGGTTCGGCAGACTGACCATCCACGTAGACAGTTTGAAAGGCATGTGAATTCTACCGATCACGTAGATTGTGTTCAGGCGAGCGTTGACTTTGCCGCTTCAGCTACTTCGGGAAATGTGATGCAACAAATGCAAGTCGCATCAAACACCACACGAGGCGCGAACAGAGAGAAGATTAGATGCATTTTCAAATGCATGGAGTTACTTTCAAAACGGAATTGGGCGTATTCCAATTCAATGTTAGACATACATGTAGCAGATTTACTAGAGGACTTGGGGGTCAACTTGAAACTTCCGGGAAATGTCAGTTATATGTCCCACCAATCCAACGAACAAATGATTGGTTGTATGAGTGAGTATGTGGAGGAGGAAGCATGGAGGGATATAAGAGACGCCCCCTTTGTCACTATCCTGGCAGATGAATCAACAGACGCTTCTGATATCCAACAATTCATTATAGTAGGTAGATGTGTGAATGCACATGGGATTGTAGTTGAACATTTATTATCCCTCGTCCCATTGTCGAATGCATATGCTGCTACAATGTTCGAAGCAAATCGGGAACTTTTTTCACTGAATAACGTTGACATGCACCACATATTCTTCGTTGCACTCGATGGAACAAATGCTATGTCGATGGAGAAAGGAGGTCTACAATGAATGATTAGACATGAAGCGCCTTTCAGCAAATATATAAACTGTCGATGCCATCGCCTCGCTTTAACATTTGTGCATCTAATGAAAAAATTCCCAGACATTCGATTTGTTGATAGCACACTGATGACACTATGGAAAACTTTCGACAAATCGCCTAAGAAGTTAGCTGTATTCATGACCGCACAAGAGGCATCTGAGAAAAAACCATTGAGGCTAGTTTTGCCGTCAACAACCAGGTGGCTATCTCACCGGGACTGCTGTATTCAAATTTTTGACAGATATAATGAAATACTTGATGCATTAGATTCAATATATTCAGATACCAGTGACGCCAAGTCTTTGGATTGAAATTGCATCTTACAGACTCCAAATTTGTGTTGATGTGGCTGCTTCTCTGTGATGTCTTGATGGTGACAGGAAAACTGAACAAAACACTTCAAAACCAGGACCTGAACTTTACTGCAATTCCGAAACTTGTTTCAGTTGCCCAAGGAGACTAGGACCGCATATTAGCACATTTGAAATCAAACTGTGATACGAATCCAAACCAATCACCCACCCCGCATTTCGATGAAGCAAGGAAATTCTTAGACGACGTATCTGTTAGGAGGCACGGTGCGAGAGTCTCCAGGAATAGGACTCAGACGACTGAGGTAGAAACCTTCGTGTCTGGGACTGCTACTGAACTTATATCAGCACTGAAAGTTGAACTGGAGACGGCCTTCGACTCAGCAAGTTTGTTGCATAGCTTCGGCATTTTTGATCCGCGAAATGTGCCTGATGATTTCAGCAAATATGGGGACAAAAGCCTCGTCGAACTCCTCGATTTTTTCGGTAACACGCGAGATGACATGTACCAAGGTGATTACATGACTGCTCTGCCAGCGATCAATAAATTGGAAGCCACCAGACAGTTCCCACGTTTCGTTGATCATGCGAACATTTAAACAAGAATACTGGAATCGGGTAACGTCTGAAGCATCAGCAATGCCTACATCCACACAAGCTCAGAAAAGGGAGAAGGAAAAAAAAATGAAGTAGCGTGATACATATACGCCAAATAAGTTTCTCGTGGACCTTACGAGGAGTAATCTGCTTGATTCCTTTCCACAGTGTATCAAACTCCTTCAGATGACATCCATAATTCCAGCAGGCACATCTTCGGTGGAGAGATTGTTCAGTTTAATGAACGACATAAAGTCGGACACACGAACTCGCCTCAAGTCAAAATCGCTGGAGGGACTTATGAGAATTTCAAGACGCATTTCATCTGACGGGAAGTTTCGAGATGCTGAATGGGACATCATTATTGATAAGTTTAAGAGCTTAACTGATCGGAAGATTGATTTCTAAAAACGAAATGTTGTCAGTGAACGGTTGTAGTTTAAAATTAACAGACTGTATTAGCCGAGTACAAGTTTGGTTGTTTTTCATTTTTGATTCAATATGTTGAGCGAACATGAATCGCAGTATTTGATTAAAAATAGTTTTGTTCCTCACATGAATATTCCCTACCGCCACACACGGCTACATGTACCAACTCAAAGTGCAAGGCAGAATCCAGTCCCCTGCTACGCTGGCCTGATCGCTGTCATCACAAACACAAAATATGAACTAATCACTATTTGTTTTTATTTTTGTCGGTTATAATTTTTCTGAGAAACTGTCCAAGAATTTTCATTTATGTATTGCTCGATCAAGCCAGAATGAATTATAACTGACAATATACTTAAAATAAAACAAATGTTAAAAACTAGATTTAATTACGAAAATGCCCGTGGTGGCAGCGGCCAAACCAGCGTAGCGAGGGGAATGACCTCTTGGTTACCAACTACCGGTATGCTTCAGAATATCGGTACGAAAAACAGCCGGTACGAAATCCGGTTCACATTCTGACACCCTTGACCTTTGAACAGTGATGATGGAGATACTAAATTAATAACTAAATAATTTGGCGTCAAAAAACATGCGCAGTTTCAATTTACTTTATCCACGTAGCTTCAACGTTCCTATTTCATGTCTTACTCTTAGGTGCAAGGAAATTGCTTCTTTTCACTGACAAACATCAAAATTTTCGCCCGACAGAACGAACCATGGTCGCCCCGTCGCGTTGAGTGTTTCCCCCCCCCCCCCCCCAAAAAAATACGGCCTCAGTTATTTATCCCTAGCGGAAACCCTGGCTATTGTAGCTGTATTCTCACATTTGACGATTTGCCAGACCAAGTAATTCAAATGAGAGGCGCTTAATTGGTTTATGAATCTTTAATAGAATTGCATCCAACATCAACTGACGCATTAACTATGGTACATGTACTGCATGTCATCCACTCATCCTGAATGACTGTACCTTATTTAGTCAAATTAGTGCCACGTACCGCAGATTCTGCAATTAAAATTCTAAGTGGGGAAATTCGCAGGTGGAGAAAAGTGGCCTGCCCGCAGATGCTATGGTGCTGCGATAGCTACAACTACGATTATTTTTATCCACGTGATCGAGCATGTGCTAGAAGGTAAATTCCGAGACCATACAGTGTGACCACGGTCATGTGACAGCTACGATCGCGCACATTACCAAGGTCATGCCACTATTTTCCTGGTAAAAATCAAACCATGATCATGTACGTTAATCCAGAACGTAAAATGAACGTACTTGATCAAAGTCAAACAATGCTTGATCCGATGATCGCTACGATATTGTCGGAAGGATGCGCAATGGATGCTCGGATCATGCTCAACCTAAAATTTTCCCCAATTACGATTTTAATCGCAGCGTCTGCGGTGGCACTTACCGTTACGTAAACATGGTTTTAAAAAAATCTTTGGTTTTCCAAACTTCAAAAAATCAGAGAATCTCAGAATGCGCGGCACCGTGACAATACTGACATGCATTCCCAATTTCCTGTTTTTATTTGCAAAATACCCGATTGGAAATGTCTACGATGCGGACAGTTTGAATACCGGTATATCTTACTCTGAATATATTCAACTAGTTAATTAATCACAACTTGGAGTTTTTTCCTCTTGTTTTATAGTTACATTTAGCTCGTAAGTTCTCACAGCTCTGCGAACAGCTCTGGGCGAGCAGCGGAAGTGCCCGACAACAGTTCAGTTCACGAGATAAATCACCATCCGCAACCTGATTTCTCAAAATAGAATGGTATATATTATTTTTTAATGCACTATTTTGTACCAGGAAAGGAAATTGAATATAATTATAAAGTTTAATAAAATATCAAAAAAAATTGATGTTCCTTACTTACCGATAGCAAATTTGTTAAAGCATTACGAACTATTTCGTACCAATTTACTGCGCAATAATATGCTTGTTGGTGCCGATGATGAGCGTTTTTTAACCCTTTTGATGCTGCATCGTTCAATGAACTGAAATTGCTTGAATAACACGCATTTTCCATTAATTATTTTATCCTAACACCTAGCGGTCTAATTCCAGACAAATGCACACGACTACGGACAAGAGACCAGGACACACCGGGCTGATCATTGTTGTTTTGCCCGGTGTGAGAAAATTTTGAAAACTATACAGTACAAGAAAATCGCAAAGCCTATATAGCATCGAGACTGGCCTCATCTGAAGTTTCATCATCATATTCCCCCTCGATCAGGTTGGAAAATTCTCCAAATGATGACCATTTCAGTCCACAAGTTTGACCAAATGTAGTAAAATATTGTTTTGTTAAACTTATTAGGAGTTTTGTATTGGCCACGTAACGGGGGACCCAGATAGCAATAATATGTTGGGCCAACGTTGGCCCAACCGTTGGCTAAACGTTGGGCCAACGTTGGGTCATACGGTTGGGCCAACGTAATTTTGCTCGTAGGCCCTACGTTGGGCCAACGTGTTGGGCCTACGTTGGGCCAACGTTGGCAAATCATAAGTTACGTTGGGCCAACGTTGGCCCAACGTATTTTTTATGGTTGGCCCAACGTTGGGCCAACGCGTTGGGCCTACGTTGGACCAACGTTAGCAAATCATAATTTACGTTGGGCCAACGTTGGGCCAACGTATTTTTTATGGTTGGCCCAACGTTACTTATGATTTAAATATATATAAATATATATGATTAATTTCAAAATATTTACTTTATATTAAAGTATGACTATATAGATAGAACACAACGTGCATCTTAATCGAGAATCTTTTATCGCTTGAGTTGTGGATGGTGCAAGGATATATTTTGTGAGAGCGTAGCTTGAGCGAAATGTAACTATGAGCCATGAGTTCTATAAAAGATTCAAGATTATGATGCAAGTTGCGTTCTGTATTTAGTCTACACCGTCAATGGGGGTGGAATAAAAATGGTGGGCCAATATATCATTGCTATCTGGTATATTTCCTTAAAAAAAATTCTTGCTCATTAGCGTGGAAGAGGAAAAGCTCATTTAAGGATGTACTCAGCGCTAACGTGCTCCAACCATACAAATAACATAACATTTATTCCTACTCCTAATACATGTCAAGAATGAGAATGAATTTTGTTGAAACTGAATACTATATTGCTTGAGCAGCAGAACTAGGAGAATGTGAATTGTTAATTTATTCTGGTACATGATTTAGGCCAACTAAATAGCAATGGAACAGTTTCAGTATCTTTTGTACAATTATTACTGTCTCTTTAAATCCGGGGATTTCAATATCATTATAATTCTGGTCAGTAAGTAAACTAGAAAAAGTGAGTTTAATTAAATACTGGAAACAATAAAGAAAATTTGGAAACCTTGAATACATCATTGAATGACTTTTTGTTATATCAGATTATAAGTAATGAGGACTATGTTTTCAAGTACTAATCGATTTGAGAATAATACATATAAATTTAAAGTTTTGAAAATACTTCCTTCTGACACAGTTTGTCTGACAACCATATTTCAATATTAAATAGGCATTAGGTTGTCAAATCTTTAAATTACTGTCAGCTAGATATCCAACCGAAGATTGTGACATGACCAAACACGGCTTATAAAGTTATTGAACAAAACCCAACTGATCATGGCAGTGATGGCAGCATAATTACATGTACATGTACATGTACGTGTATATGGTATGTTGTATTACAATTCCTTAATACTATTTAAAATTTAATGTGCTATCAGAAATAAATCAACAAACAAATGACATTATGTAATATTGATAATATTTTAACAAACCATCAACTCATTGCCTATCATAGTTGTTGTTACATGTACATGTGACACATGTCCATTGTCCACTATTCAGCTAATTCTGATTATGACTTATTATGTCTCATTTCTGTCTCCAAGTTCGTAAATTGATAAACATTGGCAGTCATTTTGTTCTGTATGTTGATATCGATTTGAATTAAGAATAGCACTGTGTAGGTTCCAGGTTCCAATAAGCCATTCCCATTGTTGACAGTGATGTTGTCACATGTGAAAAAAATGACACTTTAAATCCAGATGATATATGAACACATTTCTTGTTCACAAACAAGATTACACTTTAAATCCAGATGAACAATATAGGAACATAATTCTTGTTCACTAACAATCACATATTTATGCACTTTCAACACTGTCCTAGAATGTCGCATTCCACAGTCCCATTTTCCAGCTGTTAATTCTTAGCTCACTGCCATCATAAGTCCTTCAAATTGAATGATTGGTCTGTTTATAGGTTCTTGGAAGTAATTCTGCCATGTTTCATCCTCAATCTTCAAAACATAAGAAATAGAAATCTAAATTAAAGTTGAAAGAAGCATATATAAGATTTTGGTGTTAGCGTCTATTATATTACTTGTACCAACATCTTCTGTAGGCATACAGAGACAACCAACTTCATCTATTTACTTTTTTGTAAGATGCTCAGGTCTTAAATTAACACAAAAAAATCAGTGATGTTTCCGGAAAAACCTGCCTGCCCCTATTCCAGACCCATGTTAATAAACACAAAGCCAAAACAATTCGCACCATTTACACTGGAAGTCATTCAAGTCAGTTGTTTCAAAACTTATTTATTAAAAATACTACAAATGTTTCATTATCCCTTCCAATACATACAGTTTTGTGGACATTTTGTCCTGTTGTATGATTGTATCATGTGTGCTGCCATTGGAATATAATATATATTCAGCCCTTAAAATTAGGAACAATGTCCCACACCAAATTTAATGCTGTGGCATGTTAGAATGCACATGTTGTCACAACATTTGCCATGGCATTGCTTATTGTCATGGCCAATTTATTATATTATATATGTGTCAATGATTCAATGTGGATGTTTAAAGGTACTCAATCCGATCAGAGGGTCCCCATCTCAACAGAGTCCAACAACAACAAAATTTTATCAAAGGTCACTTTAGTTATCAGAATCGATTAATTATCCAAAAATAATGCTAATGACTGTGAACTATCGTATATAATTGCCCAAAATGTGTTGTATAGCAACATTTTGTTGAATGGAAATTAGTATTAAGAGTATGTCGGTCGGCTGTTTCGGCAAACTTCTGGGACAGAAAGTATTACCGATAATGAAAAATAATAGATTTCTAAAATCGATATCTAATAAATCTGAGCTTTGATGGGTGGTTTCCTCGACTCGAATCAAATATTTTTGATCCCCGAAGCCATTGAAATAGTAATTGAGAGGAGTTTTATCGGATTGAGTACCTTTAAAAAAACAAATTACAAACAAATAAATTTATTCCCACCCCGTCTGACCCCCTCCATTACTAGAACATCACTACTAAGTATTTGTTTTCTAGGCCTTTCTAAAATTTAAAATAATAAACCAAATTTAAGCTTTTATAAAATTCATAGATGTGATCCCAAATTTAAAGATGACCAAGCTCTTTCTAAGTTCCTATAACAAGTTTTATGAGTTTCCTGGGTGTGAACTAATAATCGATGATCTCTGTCCGGAAACGCTGCTATCAATAATATTTTATTTCAAATTTGCTGGTACCGGTATATAATACATACTAGCTGGTATCTGGCTGTGTTAAGGTAAAGAATGAGTAAATTATTAGTGCTTCTTCAAGTACCGGTAATATAAATTAATTATTAGTCACCTGACGTAAATATCACCTATTGCCTGACACTCCCGGGATAAATTTACCTCTACCTTTCAAGTTGATAATAAATGCTTTTTATAGCTAATTATTAGTGCCTCTTTAACAACTGGTTATGCATCCCGTGGGCCGTGACACCTATCCCATGACACTACACATGTCAAATTACCTCTGTGTGCCAATTTCCGTACATATCTTCTGAGCTGATAATAAATGCTCTTCATTGATCAGCTAAGTTAATATAATTTATTAGTCCCCATTGAAGTCACCCGAGATCAAAGCCTGAGCCTATCCCACAACCCTCCTCTGGCCGGTGAACACTGTACCAATTTTCGTACATATCGTCTAACCTGATAAGGTATGCTGTTTATTGCGGACATATATGATAATATTATTTTTAAGTTCCCCTTTAGAGTCAACGGCACCTATCCAAGGTACGGTACTTCCCAGAACAATTTACTCCTGTATACCAATTTCCAGTATTAAACCAGGATCCAACCATTTTGGGGTATATGATTATTTAATTAGAATTCTTTATTAGTCCCCCTTTAAGTCATCTGAGGTCATGATTATTTCACGTCACCAGTTCAATCAAGTGATTACTCTATATGCATGTATATACTCTCATGTGCCTAATAATAGTGTCAGCACGATTATTATTTTTGGAGAATTATTTTTTAAAAATTGGAATAAAATGAAGGGCTATTTCACTGTTTTAGTGATTTCCTCACTAGATTATACAATGATAAATTTATTGTGTTCCATTGTATAGACTTCGCCAAATTTGCCTCCGACAAAGAACTTGAGTGATGAAATGCAATATCTGGTGCCATGTAACTCAATAAATTGATATCCATATGCCTTTCTTTTCTTATTACCCTTATAAATACTAGATTGAACAAATTGTAATGGAATTAAAGATGCATAATCCAAATTAATGCTCTCAAATTACTATTTCTTTTGCTTCAGGCTGCTTCAGGGTTAAACCCATCAAAGGTCAGATTGATCAGATATCGATTTTTGGAATTTGTTATTTCTCGTGATATGTACTTATTTGTGGCCGGAAAAATATTTGTCACGGCGACGGTCTCAACAAAACTGCGGATGAAGATGGATAACTCTAAAATCAAGTGGTAATACGAAAAAAAAATTGTGATAATACGGCAATATTCCATTGAATAACATGTTGACCATAGTTGACAGTGGTTAACATTATTTTTGTTGTAATTAAAGGCATGGATGGCCTTCATGGTGGGTATGCTGTTTGTTAAAATAGTCATACCTGTTCAATCTGCCCCAAACATAAAAGAATATTAAGGTTCTCTATTCCGAAGGTTCGCTATTCCGAAGAATTTTTTTTTATTTTAAAGGTTAATTCTATACGGTATTCAAATATTGAGAGCAGTCCTTTCCAGGACACGGGAGTGATTGCACTCGCATCCGTACGCACTCGTAATTTTCAAATCACGGGTGTTAAATTCGCACCCGTCCCTCATCTCAAAATACTAATGGAGACTGTAATTGTTGGGTTAATAGTGAACTATTTGAAGGTTTATTTAGATCCTTTACCATCTCAGTTCAACGATGGCATATTAAAGTGTAACTAGACATAGGTCTATTCCACAATGACTTTTTGTTTTAGAAAAACCCAAATTACAACTATAGTATGGGTGCAATATTACACCCATCTTCTGAATTACGGGAGCAAATAAATGCTCCCGCTGTGTTTTCCTCGTGGGAAGGACTGTGAGAATGTTCTTTATCATGAAGACTCTTTTTTATGAAGGAAATAACTTAAAACATTGAAACAATAAATGTTATTTTTTATTTTTTCGCGGGTTTCCTTGAAATTTAATGTCTAAGTATGATGTTATTTTCCAATACATATTCACATCATGCAGCCCACACAATTGCTCTTTCCATGCGATTTAATGTCATTGCATATGGCGTTATATCTTAATAATCTTACAGGCAACAATACACCAGCTATAAAGGCGGGATTAAAACAGCGGGACTATAACTCTTAATGAATTCTGCGAAGCAGAATGTCATTGAATAGACGGTTATGAGTTGAACCTAAGTGCAATTGTGAATTTGTATTGAACTGTAAGCCCACTTAAATGCAACAGAATTCAACCTAATGTATTATCAATTGAAGGGGAATAACATTATCTTTAAAATATAGAGTTACCCCCCTCCATTGAAAATAATACACTTTACTTTGCGCAACAAAACCAGATGAACCTTAAGCACAAAAACAAGTCGTTAACTCAACAAAAACAACATGTTCACGGTTTATTACACCGGATAAGCGGATAATACAGTGTTAGAGAGCTTCATATTTCAAATGGTATATATAGTGGCATATATTTTGTGATCTGGGGGTTCGAAAATTAAGTGGACCTTGAATGTTGATGTTTTTTTTTCAAATACAGATTGCCAGTTCGGAAAAACTATATCTCTTACATGTAGTTTATTTCAGTCATCGTGTTTTTAACTTTTCATAATAGACGGTAAACTGATACTCTCTTCTTGCTATTAACCGACATCTAGGCCAATTTGGGAATTAGAATTGGGTGTATAAATGTACTATATATGAATACAAGCATAATCATATTTTCCTTCCTCGTGTGGTTTTTGATACGCCCAGAATAGAAAACCTTCGGAATAATGAACCTTCGGAATAATGAACCTTCGAAATAATGAACCTTCGGAATAGGGAACCTTCGGAATAATGAACCTCGGAATAATGAACCTTCGGAATAATGAACCTTCGGAATAGGGAACCTTCTGAATAACGAACCTTCGGAATAGCGAACCTTCGGAATAATGAACCTTCGGTCTAGAGAACCCTACCCACAGGACTAGGGCTGCAATGATTAAGACCATCACAATACAATTTTACTATCATGAAGTGATGCACATCACGATGCAAATTTTTGGCAACTGACAGCTGTGAAAACTAGATAAACCACTTAATCATTTTTAGTATACATGTGTTCACCTCAGCATATTCATTGAAGTAAATTACAAAACCTAAGTAAAATGACCAAAATGCATGGCCAGGTATTCCATGTAGAAGCAGTAGAAGTAGATTATTATAGCAAATACAGTTCCCAGATCTGCCCAGATGGGAAGTTTTGAGTTTGGATCTCTGACTATTGTCTTGATAACTCTGCATACATTCATATATTTTTTTGCATCACATTGCACCCTCCCCCTGAACTTTAAAATGCCATGCATCGGAATCGCAATGGTACAGCTACTGTTTCCAAAAAGCAGGCATGCTAGGTTGGGTGTACTGGCTAACATATATGTGGTGAAACTGGTGATAACCTCTATACATGTATATATACAGATACACTCACCATGTCTGTTGATAGTGCTCCTACCGGTACTCTCGGGCTCCAAATAAAAGTGCAGGCCCAAATAATAGTGCAGGGGAAAAATTCCATTGAAAGTTAATTAACAGTGCAGACCCAAATAATAGCACAGTGGATACTCTGAGCAAAACATCAACTATAGTTAAAAAATTATAGTACATGTACTAGTAGGTCAAGCATACATGTATGAATGAACATAGTATGTGTCATGTAGTGTTTTATTCAATATTTAAATGTTCACATGTATGCCATACAGCCCTCTTAATTCAGATTGTTTGGCTTCGGCAATCCGCTACGGCAACAGTATGCCGTGGCCCAGTTTGCTTCAGCAAATTGCTTCGGCAATGCTGATTGCCATAGCCAATTATGAAGGCTGGCCATATATTTGAATATGTACATGCATAAAATTATAAGCTCATCAATTTGGTATCAGAATCATATAGAAATCTTTTGTTTGTGATGATTTCAATTTTCATAGCATCAAAATTAATAAACTTGCAGACTAAAATAAGCACTGTGCAGGGGGGAAATTTTCCAAGAAAATAATAAATGCGTGCATGTTTATTTGGAACCCATGAGTATGTTCCATGAGTCCCAAACAAGGCATATAGGTAAAGCAGGCATGAGATCCACTCTCATGAAATTAAAATTGCAAAATTCATGCCCATCAATCCACAACCCATCACACACCTGTCGCTTTTGAGACAACTGTCACTGCATGGTAATTTTTCACAGGCATATGTTAGAAACCGCGCCTTGACTTAAAAACCAATAATGTCCCATACAACACCTGTCCCCATGTACTAGTACAACCCAAATTTGCCCTAGAAACCATTTTACATCAATTCATCAAATATAGTCCTGAATATGGAGAGGTTTTCACAATTAACATTGAGATTGTTCAAAGTGTGCCTGGCAACAAATTTGTCCCATACAACAGCATACAACACCTTTTCTGTGTCCTGTAAAAGGCTACCACAATTAGGCATTACACGCATTTTGTTCCTTGCAATTCCAACACAAGTGAATTTTCAAAACAAGAGCACGCGCGCACGTTACGTCATTGACGGTCATTCGCACGTAATTGACATAGACTGTAAGGAGTTGCAATGTTTACAGTGCTATTCAGACAGGTGCGCGCAGCGACGTAAGTTGCATGCATGTCATACAATGAGAGGGCCCGCGAACAATTTAAACCGTGCAAATCATCTCGCATTAACTTCTGACTAATGTTCAGAATGATTGCCACTCATTAGCAGTAGTGTCACATTGTGATAACAAGACAGACATCAAAGGGTTTACCGTCTCCGGTAAAGAACATAGCACAATCAGCTGGCTGCTCCGTAAATAGGTCAGTCCATGCCATGCTTCACTGATTGTTCTGGTTTGCAGTAGAATGAGTGGTTCGGGGGGCTAGCCCGGGATTGTCGGAAGGACCGAATGGTCCTCCCCTTAATCCCGTTCTGGTTTGTACTTTAGCGTGTGTTTTATATACACTCAGTGGGCCGACCAATGTAATTAGGCCATAACGGTAGATCTGTGTCCATCTCTGAGTCCTCTGAGTGGTGTTGAAAACCATAGTCAGAAATGGCAACGCCCTCAAAATCATATTATAGGGCATATATAAGATATATTGCAGCTTTAAAGGGGTAATGTACACAATTTTCAATAAATTCCCGGTATAACAATTAGGCCCAAAAAAAAACGTCTCTGTTTCCGATACCGGCCTGGCTCAGATTTTCTTGCCGGCCTCAATCTTTTTTTAATTTCCCAAAAGTCCATAGTAACCTGTCTGTCTGTGAGTTAATAGCTATTATATGGTTTTCCCAACACTAACAGCAGATCTAGCGTCGAACTAACCATCCATCGCATACACAACTGACGCATGCGTAGGTGTATGCGATGGCGCATTCTAGATATAAATAAGACAACCCGGTCGGCCATGATACGCAGTGAATACAGCGTGGCGTAAATCAAACTCAATACTCTGACGAGTCACTACGGAAATCCCCCGTCTTTTGTGGACTGAGTATTTTTAAAAGTACAATGTATTATACCGGTAGCCCCCTTAAATTCCTTCGCGGAATTGGGCGCAAAACTTGCTTGAAAGACCATCTGTTCGCGACAAAATTAAACAGTGAAAAGCACGTGCGTTTTGGCGGGAAAATGACAGACCGTATTCCGTTATCAGTCCTGGAAATTAGCGTCGTCAAAAGCCGAAATCGTCATCACCATTGACCAGACGAAATCGTCATCCAAGATCAAAATGCATTGGCATCCTTGAATATTCACAGAAACCCGAGTTTAACCCACTTAAATAAACAACTGTAGACATCTGTTATGAATTTCAATCAATCAAACAATTTATTATACTTTTACACCAAATATGGTCAAGTGTAGGGCCAGGGGCCTATGTATACATACATAACATAGAAACATAATTTATAACAATGTAGTGAAAGGACATGTATTCATAAGTTCATTTGTGATCTTTACATATATGTGGCACATAATATTGTAGTTATATATATTTGTATCGAGTTTGGTTTTATTCATCTTATTGGGAATTGGCATTCGTCTGGTCGCGTATTCTGTCTAGCAGTTGGTCACTATGATTGACACACGAACTGGGTCACGAACCAAAACACCTCAGTGGGTCACGTGAATCAATTTCGTGTAACTATTTACGACAGACTCTTTGATGTTACCGACAGAGTAGCAGATACTAATGTGATAGAAACAACTCGCAAATATTAAACACACATTTCTGATCATCTGATGTGCATACATGTACTGTAAGGATTATGTGATAACTTGCTGTTAATTACACTGAAAGTTGGCAGGTAATCAATTCTGCTATTTAAAACGTTCCGGGATGAAACGAAATAAGTCGGAAATATGTGACTTTAAACCACAATACAATTTAGTGATTTGGTAATACGGACAAGTTGTCGCTGAAAAATAATGATCATGTATGAAGAGAAATAAGATGGGATGAAAATACAATAGGTTTTATTGAAATGGGAAGTATTTATTCCATAAAACGATCTCTCTGTCAACACCAACACCTGGAAAATTGCGTCGGCAGTGATGAATAGAATGGCATGAAATGTGTAACCTCAGGCCCAATCTACACCAGAGATATTCAGGGGAAGATTGGAACAAAACATGTTTACTCCTGCATATCCAAGGACAGTCAGTAACATTGTTCTAGCCACATGTAATTTGTAAATAAAGGTTGCATTGAGGGCTGACAGCTGCATGGACTGTGTAAGAGGAATAACTCTAAACCCATGGCCATAGCCTAATAACTTGAATCTCCACATTGGAGCACATACTATTAGCCATAATATACATTCAATTGGAAGTTGTCTCAAAAACTTTTTTTCATAGAATATCTTTAATACCTAATACATGACCTAATTTTTCAGCAAGGTGCATAATATATTACCAGTCACCATGTATAAAAAGCTGTTAAAAGCATGCCAATTTACAATACATGTTAAAAGGGTGTACTACACTATTTTATCACTTTCAAATGGCCGGTAGTAAAACAAAAGTGTTAACAAAAAAACCCTGCCTGCCTACCTGGAAATTTTTCCCCATGTTATCGGAAACAGAGATGTTTTTTTTGGCCTTAACAACAATCTAATATCGATAAGTAATTTGAGTTGAAGATGTATTTTGTAAACGTTCAGGTTAATAGGTTATCTTAAAATCAAAGTTAATAATTTTATATGAATTTAATTTATGGCTGATGCCATAAATTAAATTGCGTATTTTGTGTACAAGACGTAACCAAATTAATTGTCCAGCAGTGGATTGGGCAACGCATGAAAATGATCGTGTAAAACAATATGTTGATACCCGGGCTCACTGACTGGTGACTACATAATAACTTAAATGAGTATATGGCAATTAAGCTTAAATAATTTGTGCTTAAATGCAAATAATTTACGCTCAAGCGTAAATGATTTGCACAAATAGATCATATTTGCACTGTGCAGGAAATTTCTCTTTTATAAAATATGCTGGATCTCTGGGATGGAGACACAAATTCTTGGGGGCAGGGATGCTGATAATATGAAAATAGGGGTCCCCCTATTTCAAGTCAATAAGTACACCATATGAGGGAAGCAACCCCCCCCCCAGTAACCCCTAATTCCCTTTTTATACGCCCTTTTGAAAAAAGGCCGTATTATAGTATTGGTCTGTCCGTCCGGGCGTCCGGGCGTCCGTTAACCTGTTGTCCGGATGATAACTTTAGTTAGAGTGAACCAAAATTAGTAAAATTTGGTATGTGGGTTTATTAGCCGAAAAGTAAGTTCAAGTTCGAATTTGGGTTCCGCCCGCCAATTTTCACCGGAGTTATGCCCCTTATTTAACGTTTTTTGACTTAGAAAATCCTTGAAATTTGTTGTCCGGATGATAACTTTAGTATAGTTTATCAGAATGAATCCAAATTTGGTATATTACTTTCTCCCACCAAAACACAGGTCAAGATCGAACTTGGGTTCTGTCCGACCATTTTTGGCAGAGTTATGCCCCTTTTTCGACTCAGAAAATTCAGTTTTTTTTATGTTTTTTGGTTTCCGGATGATAACTCGATTTTGGAATGTTTATACGCAAAACCCGTATTTTTGTGGATTACATATATCGAAATACAGCTCAAGTCCGAATTTCGTTTTAATCCGATAATTTTTGCGAGAGTTATGGCCCCTTTTTTGACGTAATTTGACTTAGAAAATCCATGAAATTTGTTGTCCGGATGATAACTTTAGTTAGAGTGAACCGATTTCAATCAAATTTGGTATGTGGTTTTATTAGGAGAAAAGACAGCTCAAGTTCGAATTTGGGTTCCGTCCGCCAATTTTCACCGGAGTTATGCCCCTTATTTGACGTAATTTGACTTAGAAAATCCCTGAAATTTGTTGTCCGCATGATAACTTTACTAGAGCTTATCGGAATCAATGATAATTTGGTATATTACTTTCTCCCACCAAAACACAGGTCAAGTTCAAATTTGAGTTCCGTCCGCCAATTTTTACCAGAGTTATGCCCCTTTTTTACCAGTTTCCGCCGACCCAAGAGAGGGCGTATATTGCACGCCCAGCGTAGCTCTTGTTATGGCCATGGAAATGGTGTATATCTGTGCAGGAGATGTCCCCTTAATAAAATATACTAGAGCACTGGGAGTGAGGCACCAATTCTTGGGACACCAGGGACAGAAATTCTATTTTCGAGTCTGTATGGGGCTACTACCATAATAATATACTATGAGATAGACTCAATCATTCACAATCAGAGGGAAGTAAGGGAAAGGGAGTGTTAGGTATTTGTGCTTAAGTGCAAATAAATTGGTCCATTGGTCCAACGTTGTACGCTTCAATTGCTGAAGCCATTCTCACTATACCACAGATGATGCATGTGAATTGAAATACCCTCAACTTGAGTCTGACTTTATACACAAATAATTCCATCTCAAATTGTTTTTGCATTGAGTTTGCAATTCTAAACATTGGCCTTAAATCTTGATAATGGATTTATCACATGCATTAATTAACTTAATTAAGTTACACAATGTTCACTTTATTAAATATGGTTCTGTAATTTCCACTGATTATAAGCACATTTAGATATGGAAATGTCTTTACAGGTTTATTCGGGGTATAATTATAATCAATAATGTTGTACCCCCTTCCCAAAAGATAGAGGGGGGGGGGGTCGGAAAAAAATTCAGGCACGTATGGCATTTTTTCCCTTTCGATCATTTTTTGTACCCACCCACCCCCACCGCCAAATTTTTTTCCGTTTACGGCAGTTTTATCCGACCATTTTTTGACACCCACCCCCCTTTTAACACTAAAACAGAGATTTGCGGGGGGAAATTCACTGTAAACAGCTGTATATGAATTTCTGTGCATACTATTTATCATGGATGTTAACATGGAAATGTAAATAGGAATGAGTCATTTTGAGGTCATTTGGCCAAAAAAACATGGCTGCCAGCGGCCATCTTGGATTTCATAATTTGCAACAAAATACAACACGATAACTGCCTGCAGTCAGTTTACCAGTTAGAATTACATTATTTCTCTCATTCAAAGTGGTTTTGAAGCCCAACTCATTGCCAAAACACTAAAAAACAAGCAGGATTTTTTTTTTTAGTTGCGGAATAAATTGCTTGTTGGTGGCTTTGACCACCCACCCACCCCGTCATACGTGCCGGAAAAATATTTTTCACCCCCCCCCCCTGGGTATACTGGAAAATTTGTACAGGGAAATTTTACCCAGGAAGTATTAATAGATAGGCTGCATTGACCTCATATTATATACCCAAAATGGTTGGAATCGGGTCTTGGAAAATAGATTAACAGGGGTAAATTGATGGGATGAGTGTCATGGTATAGGTGCCGTTGACCTCAGATGACTTAAAGGAGCACTAATAAACAATTTTAATTAAATAATTAATCATATACCCAAAATCAGGTTGGACCCTGGTAATGAGTTGCATTAATAAAGTTATCATTATCTCTTGATATTCTTATTAATTCAACTGAAATAGATATTCTTCAATTTATTTGCAAATTTAGAAACACAATTAAGCGATGCTTCAACTATAAAAAAGTATGTGTATTAACCCTTTACCACAGGTAACGCGCTCCGCTGTCCGCCCCCCTTTTGCGCTGCCCATATACGCCGCTGCTATATACGCGCCTGCTTCACGCTAATGGTATAATAATAACACGTGTTATTATTATACCATTAGCGTGAAGCAGGCGCGTATATAGCAGCGGCGTATATGGGCAGCGCAAAAGGGGGGGGGGCGGACAGCGGAGCGCGTTACAGGCCCCTGTGCCCTTTACCCAACAGAACGGCCCTGTGCCAATGCATTCTCTTATATATGCGAGTCGACCATAGGTCGCCTCGCATATATAAGAGAATGCATTGGCTTAACACATTAAAAATTATAAAATTGTTAAAGAATGTAAGAAAAAATGGTAAAAAGTGTTAAAAATGCCAATGCATTCTCTTATATATGCGAGGCGACCTATGGTCGACTCGCATATATAAGAGAATGCATTGGCACAGGGTATAACTGTAACTATCACAATGTGGTCAAGGAGCCGGTTCCAATGATATCCATATTTGTATGGTTCTATTGAGACAGACCGAAGATATTTTAGGCTGTTGAAGCTTTATTTGGCCGGTTTTGGCCGGTTTGTTGGGTAAAGGGTTAACATTTGTCCTGAACACGGTTGAGTCAGCGTTAATTTTCATTTGTCCTGAATACTGTTGAGTCAGCGTTAATTTGTTCAAGTTTGCCATTGTTGGCTGAACGTTGTTTGCTAACGTTCGCCCAATATTGGCCCAAATGTTAGCTTGCCAATGGTTGGCATTGATACGTTGGGCCAACGTTGGCCTAATGTTGGCTTGCCAACGGTTGGCTAAGCGTTGGCTTGCCAACGTTGGGCCAACGGTTGGCTAAGTGTTGGCTTGCCAACGTTGGGCCGACGTTGGTTTAACGTTGGCTTGCCAACGTTGGCTCAGCGTTGGCTTGCCAACGTTGGCATACCGTTGGCTTGCCAACGGTTGGCATTGATACGTTGGGCCAACGTTGGATCAACGTTGGCTTGCCAACGGTTGGCTAAGTGTTGGCTTGCCAACGTTGGGCCAACGTTGGTTTAACGTTGGCTTGCCAACGGTTGGCAATTGATACGTTGGGCCAACGTTGGGCCAACGTTGGCATAACGTTGGCTTGCTAACGGTTGGCAATAATACGTTGGGCCAACGTATTTTTTGCCAACCGTTGGCAAGCCAACGTTATGCCAACGGTTGTAACGTTGGGCCAACGTTGGGCCAACGTATCATTGCTATCTGGGGAGGGACAATGACACACCGGGCCGACCATGGTTCGGACCGGTCACCGGTGTACGATATTTTTGAAATCTGAACAAGAAAATCGCAAAATCCTAGCATCTAGACTAGCCTCAAGCCTTCCTAGAGTTGGAAATTTCAAACCTGACACCCCCATTGAGGTTGGAAAATTTCCAACTGATGACAATTCCAAGGACAATGTTGACCAAATGAATGACAATATTGTTTTCTTAAATTAGCTAGCAGTTTTTGACTGACCACGGGGTAGGGACCAGGACACAAACTTTCCAAGTGTTGGAAATTTCCAACCTGTCACCCCCCTGAGGTTGGAAAATTTCCATCTGATGACAATTTCAGTCCAAAATTTTGACAAAAAATAGGAAAATATGCAATAACTGGTCCAAAAACAATTAATTCCCACCCATAAATTGTTTGAAAATCAAAATTACAAGAACACTTTCAACCTATTGTTGGTGTGAAATTTCCAACTAATGATTTGGCACGTATAAAATTTCCAACTGTTGAAAAATTTGACCAAAGTTGGGGGTGAGACACCCCCCCCCCCCCCTGTCGCCACGTCTCTAGCTGTGCGTGAATTGCTAAAAATCTAAAATGTACCACTACGGAGTATCACCACAAGCTCTACGATGGATTGATGCAGTGTCACCTTGGTGAAACCATGGTTTCACCAAGGTACCACATTGGTTCACCATGGTGACATCTTGGTTCACCATGGTGGTAGCACAGCAAAGTGGCATCACGGTGAAAACACCACGGTGGTACCAGGTGGTATCACGGTGGTAGCACAGTAAAGTTTGTGTACCAAGGTGAAACCATGGTGGCACCAAGGTGGTACCACGGTGGTAGCACACTAAAGTTTTTGTACCAAGGTAAAACCATGGTGGGACCAAACCCGACCAAGGTATCACCATGGTGGTAGCACAGTAAAGTTTTTCTACCAAGGTGAACCATGGTCTCACCAAGTATAACCACGGTGGTATCACAGCACCAGTGAAGTTTTCAATCAAGGTACCACTATTACATTTCACTTTGACCTTCAACCACAATGCTATTTACCATGTTGTGGGTCTCGTGCATCTACAATGGTATTTACATGCTTCCATTAATTTATTATTTACAATAGATATACAATGGTATATGGTGAGTCATTAATTGTTTATAACATGCTGCCATATTGTACCAATATACGTAGCTTGTCACAGTATACATGTAGCAGGTTTACATACTACAGCACATTACTATTCAACTGCAGTGTCAATAGTTGTATATGTAATGCTGTATCCCATAATATAAGAATGTTTAGATCGTGAGGTGAAGATATTATTAATTATTATAAATGATATCTCAGTTATAACTTTTAACGAACAAACGTATATAATGTAATAATTGATAGGAATATGTTTTAGTATGGAATAAATATATAAACTGAATGGAGTTGTTTGGAAGACTTTGTTTACCTTTAATACATCTTTTATAATGTTATAATTTAGTACTGTTTGCTTCCAACACAACAGGCAATATTTATCAATATGTACAATTTACATCTCACAACTACGTATTTTAGATATTTCCACAATTATGACTCTTTTCGGGGAAAAACAGCTCTGGTTTGAAAATCTAAGATGTACGGTACACAAATACGTTATTCATTTCCCGGAAGGTTTACATGGGCTCGCATTGTCCTCCTGGAGTCCATATCTGATCTGGTGCTTCGTGGAATACCTGTTTCAATAGTGATGATATAATATGCTCACTTTTTGTAAAATTCAACTTCGGTCAAACTGGCCGAAATATAATTTAACAGTGTTTATTGGCGGTGCGTATATCCTTACATGCAATAGAGTCATATTCATTCATCATATTCCTTCCGTCATATACGTTCGTCATAGTCATGCATCATATTTATTCCGTCACTCCGTTCGATCGTCACATTTAGTCATCGTAATTTTTCATATTCATTCAAGTTCATGTTAATGTTCTTATGTTTTTATTCTTGTTATCAACGAAATAAATAATTATCACTACTACCCAACTATCTAATCTCTCTCATGGCCACCCTTAGAGAGATAGAGAGAGAAAGGGGGAGATAAAGAGGGAGAGAGAACGCAAGCAAAAAACACACCAAAGTAAAACAACTTAAATAAGGCATTATGGTACGAGGTTTATAGTACGAAATTGTGGGATCCCGAAATTGTGCTTCCGGTTTACGACCCATGTGCGTTTTGTTGTTCGAGTAAACTTTTCTTGTTTTAGATTGTTTTTGCAAATAATTGGACCTAACTTGCTTCTTAATAACCTGGAATATTGTTAGCACTGTCTGGATTATGTTTGTATATGAAGGGACAAGATGTTATAAACTCTGAAAACAGGCTGAGTCAATTAGTTCAGTGCTAGTGGGATTACACTTGACCAGTGTTGACATGCACGACAATGTGAATGTTGAGAATTTAAAAAGACAGATACTTCACAAAATAATTATAAACGTCCAATTAACTCACAAGACTGACAAGGGTCAACCATTGGTGACTATGCTTACGAGACATACAATTATGTAGAATTAGTCGGAATTATGACGTCACAGATCAGTCATGCATGACTCATGAGTCACAAGTTTTTTGGCTACTAGTACAACATACAAGTAAAAAGGACGATGGATCATAATCTTCAATTTTCATCGAAACATGATTTGAGAACCATGTCGCCATGACATATCACCCAGTTACGGAGTCTGCTATTCTTTCGACGCTGTGATATTGTTGAGATATATTTATGAAATGACGGTTAATTTCGGAGATACGGATCTAATTCTGGGACACACATTACTTGTAATACTGAATCCATCACAAGCTTTTAGTAACGTACGACAGCTATTCTTCAATTTTCATCGCAACGTGATTTGAGAACCATGCCGCATGACATATCGCCCAGTTACGGAGTCTGCTATTCTTTTGACGCTGTGATATTGTTGAGATATATTTATGAAATGACGGATAATCTCGGAGATACGGATCTAATTCTGGGACACACATCACTAGTAATACTGAATCCATCACAAGCTTTTAGTAACGTACGACAGTTATTCTTCAATTTTCATCGCAACGTGATTTGAGAACCATGCCGCATGACATATCGCCCAGTTACGGAGTCTGCTATTCTTTTGATGCTGTGATATTGTTGAGATATATTTATGAAATGACGGATAATCTCGGAGATACGGATCTAATTCTGGGGACACACGTATTACTAGTAATACTGAATCCATCACAAGATTTTAGTAACGTACGACAGCTTTTCTTCAATTTTCATCGCAACGTGATTTGAGAACCATGCCGCATGACATATCACCCAGTTACGGAGTCTGCTATTCTTTTGACGCTGTGATATTGTTAAGATATATTTATGAAATGACGGATAATCTCGGAGATACGGATCTAATTCTGGGACACAGATTACTAGTAATACTGAATCCATCACAAGCTTTTAGTAACGTGCTACAGCTATGTCATTTTATTGGTTTTAAATAAATAAAATCAATCTATTAACGGACCGACCGCACTTAACCAAACTGTGTACACTTGTGGTTCCATTTGATCTGTTTCGCCTCGCGAGATAAATGATATCTCTGATATATTTATATATTTTGACGTGTATGGATAATTGTATAAACTTATAAAATATTCAGGTGTTTGACTGATGCCCAAACAAAAAACAATTATGCACACATTCGAATATTGTCCAAATATATATTTTTTTGTTTAGGTATCAGTCAAACACTTGAATATTTTATAAATTTAAGCAATAAGCAATACACGTCAAAAACTACAAACTGTCCTCTACGCCACTCCGCAGTTCTGAAAAACAAGCATATAGTAGACGACATTGTGTTTTACTCGGAAATTTTGGTGACGAAATTAGCGGTCACGTGACGGAGTTTCCCGGCCCTGAAAACAATAGTGACAATTTCAGTTACGACGAAACTCCCTGAGAACACAGGTTTTTTCAAATAAATAATAATGCTAATTGTTGCTGCCATTCTCAAGGTGTATACTCGCAATCACGCAATGTTAACAACTTTGCTCTAATAAGTCTAAGATCTGTTATCAATGATCTTTAATTGTTCATTACATTTAACACGAACATGCTGATCCCCAGGAGCTTGTAACGCGCTCCGCTATACACCAACCCACAACATACGCTAAACCTCCTACAGTAGAGAAGGAGCATAGCAACTGAATTTTGATAAATAAAAGTTACTCGGCTCACTGGGAGTAATGCCGATGGTTGTTTATATCGATGCAATCCGGTATCATCTGAAAGAAAAATCATTTTCATATCGATCACAACCATCGACATTACCCCCGATGACCGATAGTAACTTTTCTTGATTAAAATTCAGTTGATATGCATTTCAGAACGTTAGCCGCTTAATATGTGGGTGTGGTGTATAGCGGAGAGCGTTAGAAGCTCCGGTGTACAGATCGAACCACAGAACATTTAATAATTTACATGGCTGTGGATGGAATCTCATGAAATGGTAACATGTAGCAATATTGCAGTAAACTGCCATGGTTAACCACAGTAAATTACCATGGTTAACAAGTGTAAACCACCACGTTAAACCAAAGTATAGCACCATGGTAAACCACAGTATACCACCATGGTAACACCACGGTAAACCACAGTATACCATCATGGTAACACCACGGTAAACCAAAGTATATCACCATGGTAACACCACGGTAAACCACAGTATACCACCATGGTAACACCACGGTAAACCACAGTATACCATCATGGTAACACCACGATAAACCACAGTATACCACCATGGTAACACCGCGGTAAACCATGGTAACACCACGGTAAACCACAGTATACCATCATGGTAACACCACTGTAAACCACAGTATACCATCATGGTAACACCACGGTAAACCTCAGTATACCATCATGGTAACACCACGGTAAACCACAGTATACCACCATGGTAACACCACGGTAAACCATAGTAACACCGCGGTAAACCACGGTACACCATCATGGTAACACCACGGTAAACCAAAGTATACCACCATGGTAACACCATGGTAAACCATGGTAAAAAAAACCGAGATATTTTGGCCACCCATCGTGGTGTCACCATGGTGGTTTACCACGGTGGTTTACCACCATGGTAACACCTCGGTAAACCACCACGGTATTACCACGACGGTAAAACTATGGTAAACCACCATGGTAAACCACCATGGTGACACCACGATGGGTGGCCAAAATATCTCGGTTTTTTACCATGGTTTACCGTGGTGTTTTACCATGGTGGCACCAAGGGGGATTTTTATATGGGCTAGGCCTTATATGGCATATGAATCTTCATACTCTCCAGTTTTATCAGGAGTACATCAAGCTAAAGTTCTCGGACCAACCTTATTTATAATTCATATAAATAACACCCCGGGGAATATTTCTTCAGAAAGCCGCTTGTTCGCTGATGACTGCGTGTGTTTGTTACAGAACCATTCGCAATGAAAAAGACATTAAAATTCTTCAAAAGGACATCAATAAACTTTGAGATTGGGCGAAACGATGGGGTATGATATTTCAACCGGTAAAGTGTAATATTATGCGTCTCAATCGTACAACGAAACATTTAATCTTCCGACCCTATAACTTATAATATGGTGTTGAACTTGAAATAGTGGTCTTTATTAAATATCTTGGTGTTCAGATATCAATAAAATAAAATAAAATATTAATGGTATCAATCCAACATGCGAATTATAACCAATTGTAACAAACATATATATAGTAACATTAATGTGTGAACAAAATTGACCAACATAATTAAAATTGAAAAATAAAAAATATGTGTTTGTGCTGTTCAAAGTGGTTAATAGATGTCTTTGATGACGAAACATGTAAAGGTGCATTTTGTTTTGGTAAATTGTCTTACGGTAATATTAAAGTATTAAAAGCTTAATGTTGATTATTAACGATGCAATTAATGTCAGAAATTAATGTTATGAAATTCAGGATGTCACTGCACATCAATCAAACTTCATATAAAGTGGAGTAAAGGATAATCAAATACATTTTCTTAGAGCCATTATTATAACTAGACCTTTATCAGTACTGACAATGTAAGTTCTGCTATAGAACTGCATGGCACTTTTAATCAATCTATTGAACTAACCAAAGTAAATACCCTGTGGTTCAGATTTATTGAGATTGATATGAATGGAATTGTCATAAACTGGATGACTTCCAAGCCCACAATGTGATTTAAAATCAACACTTCTTAACTAAGTATAATCCAGTAATAACAAGATCATGTACACGTTAAATGCACCACAACCATGTTTCCCCACCAAAATGTTCAGATCAAATATATGTCTGTACTTGTGATACTCAGTTACAGGATGGGGCAATTACGTTTCAAGTACATGCTGTGTACACCGGTCAATATTATAGGGAGTTTATGTAAGGCAAAAAAAAAAAGACCTGTGTTTCCGGTGACCCGCCCGTCCCTCTATTGGAGCCCCTGGCGGTTTTCATTTTATTCATTTTGCAAAATTAATACGCATCCGGTTTTATTTTCGTGCCACCTGGAAAAATTCCATGTACAAATATACAAAATCATCTTCCATTTTCTATTATTCGAAGTCATTAATTTAATCCAAGAGTCATAATTAGCATAATTAAATTAATTATCAATGTAAATCATGCTCACAAAACACATCAAACATCCAAAAACGTAAATTTCATCGCAAAATAACGGACTACCGCCGTAGTACCGGTACCTCGAAACTAGGGAACATGAAACAAGAATAAGACGATGTATTTTAGGCTTATGGTTCATGATTGAACCTATATAATTTGGTATGTGAAGGGGTATTGGTTAATAGAATTCCAATGAGTTCGGACATAGACTTTCTCAACATTATGCAGTTAAATAAGAGTGATAAGTAGCCATTAAAAGGTGTAGTATGAATGCAAACATTGAGCATTTGTGGGAGGGTGGTGATTTTTTAAGCAGGTTGAATATTTTTCACAAATAGGGAATTCATGCTTTCACACAGCATGCTAGCTATTATGCGATAGCCGCAGTGGCAATGGATTGCAAATACTCACTTATATCAAGATCATATTTAGGACTATTAATTTGAATATAATAGTTTTAACTATTTAGCAACATGACATAACAGCCTTCCTGACTAATAATATTTAACACAGTTGTTTTTAAACGGACATGGCTCATTGAAGCTTCCAAATTTTGTCTACGTAATTTTGGAAGGAAGTATAGGATAGATTTACAAATAAACGAAATATCAACATACTAGTAACAGCTGCATATATGCTATATAATATATAGTAATTTTTAACGGCTACACAAACCGCTCCTACTAAACAACGAACACAAACGAACATAAACGAACACAAGTCCAAAAAGCGGAATAGAAGGGTGAAATTGGGTTTGTGGGTGCATGAATGTCCATTCTATGTGTATGTGGTATTATTTCAACTTTGATTATTATTTTTTTAGTTATTAGCGTATTTGATATACAAAGCTACTAAAAAACGAACACAAACTAACATAACATTGTCCCTATAGCACTATAAGGTGTTAATCAAGGTGTTAAATTAACTACCGCTTAGGGTGGATACACACATGCATGTAATCTATGTAATTATCGTTTTACATGGATCATACAGACAATGTAATATGTGTCCACTGACAACCCAATCATTACCGATGTGTTGATCGCACTGAGTTCTAGTTCCAATTAAGTCGGAACGTAGAGAAGCCGCTATCTTGGACCGAGTCACTTAAAATAATTGTTCGTGAGATAACCCATATGGGTGACGTTCTATTTAAATAATTACCAGCGCTCTCTTGATATTTATAGCAGTGGTGGATCAAGTGACTCATGTCTTAAGTAAAACATACTACATTGTATATTGTACCTTCCTGCCAAGATTACTCCGACCGATACATTCAACTAAGACCCTTCGCGATTTTAAGCTTTCGATACCCCACGCCAAACACGTATCATGCATGGTCGAAAATGTTCTATATCAAGCCCGTATATATACCAGACGTGTTTGTCGCTTCTGGTGTTCTAGTCCAAGTATTCTCGTACTAACTCGTACTAAAACCAGCTAAGATATTGGGATGGCGAGATGCTCTCGCCATCCCAATATCTTAGCTGGTTTTAGTATGGGAAGAATTGGACTACTGGTGTTCGTGCATTAATAAAATGCCAGATATCACACCGACTTGACTAATTTCCGCATCCGTAAGAGAAGACACGTTTTGGACTGGCCTTAAATGTCCTGATAGCAGACAGTTTGACTTCGCTTATCACTACTCACTTGTCTGGCCTGTTAACAATGAACCGATGGCGCGCAGGTGGGTGATTCTACGGTAACTGGGCAAAACACTTTCCAATGGGCACAATTCACCAAAAGACAAGCACTGCTCATCACAGGCAAGTAAAATGGCCATCATTTTAAAACTGAGAATCCAGGCATTAATTAGATACCAAAATTAAGTGATTATCACACTCCGGTATGGGCCTTAGGCATGACGATAATCGGCAAGATACCATGCAACTGCATGTCCCAGAGCAGACCCGCCCAATTTCTCCGATGTTTCTTATGCACTGGCGGATGTGTATTCAAACCCGAAATCCAACTTCTGGTGTGGAATTTTGCAAGGAATCGAATGCCACCAAAATTATACAGAGATACCAAAGAAGCATCCTACAAAAAGCTATTTATTTGTCCCAAAATGTTGTCCTGTGGTCTAGAATCATTACACTAACGCGACCCTAAAATGTGTTGCCACGTTTCCCCTTGGTGTCAGTTGTATATCACATCTGTCGCAACGTGAGCGGAAACTTCCATGTTAACAATCAAAAATATGTTTCCTGAGTATTCGTGAAATTCTCACGGAAATTAACATTTGAAACGCCGGATTTTGTAACGTATATTTATTCACCGTCATTACACTAACGCACAACACTAAAATAATATATGCATTGACTGAACATTAAACAGCTGTGATAAAAGCGTCTGAGGTAAGCGTGTTCATAAACTAGTTGATTGGTTTGGTTGACGATATTCAAATTTTAATCACATTATGAACGCGAAATCGCCATTACACTAACGCTGTTTGCGTTAATGTAATGACGCTGCGTTTGCGTAATTTCATGGTCCAGGCGCACGGTGTAACAAAATAACAATTGTGCAAAATGTGATACAAACATGAAACTTGGCATATATGTTCCTCGTGTATATACTACTGATCATTTTCAGATATGGAGGCAATGGAGACAGGTCCTTCCTTAGCAACTGTTGCTAGGCAACTGCCCGACATCGAATAAAAGTACACATGACTAATATTATGGCAGTTTTAGCAAACTGAAATACGCCATATATCATTTTTATGGTGAAAACAATTATAGTAGTTGTTGTCAGTGTGGATCTGACAAGAAAATTACCATATTTCTTACTTACAGGGGTGATAACGACATAACCCGACATCGAAAAACGTATATATGACTGCTATTATGGCAATTTTAACAAACTAAACTGCACCATGTATCATTTTGTCGATGAAAACAATTATTTTTCTTTCCACAAAGACATCGTCAACATATTTTTCTCGGTCTATGGCGTATAGATATATCGTGTATATGGGGCTGGATCCATGACTGACCTACGTATAGACACCTCCTCATTATTGGGTACAATTTCATACCATATATACCTTTATCGATCTGTGTGCCATGGCCTACATATATGACCCTCTGTCCATGACCAACCTGCAGCATGGTGGCAATGGTGTATGGGATATTCAAGGGACCACCACCCATGGTCTTTATAGAGGCAATATACATGTGTGTAGGTGGATACGTGGCATAACTGTCCGATGCGTCCATATCCTAAAGTCTATATGGACATCATATGAATCCATGATATACTACAGACAAGGTGCATGCTATACATATAGGCAGCTGGGTATTTACACCATGTAACGGCGCCATGTTCCTTCTGCAGTCAGAAGCAATTCGGGTTAGTTGTTAATATATACCTAGTTGCAAGTTGTCAGTTAAAATTCGAAAAAAGAGAAGAGTGTTGTCATTTTTATATATAACACACATAATAATTCGATTGTATCTTCATAAAGTTTCTTGGACCAAAATATCCTGAGCTGTATCTGATCTCGCCCAACACTGTTTACGTGTGGAGAAGGGGGGCAACTGTTATGACTAAATTGGGAAGCGACAACCTATACCCGGGAAAATTATCCCCACCCTCGAAGATACATACAGGTAACAATTAACTTGTGTTTGACGGGCAGGGACTGGGGTAAATGGTGGGAAGGTTGGGGTGTCTCCGCAATTATGTATCCAGTTGTTCCCTTTCATCACCAGATCTTTGTTGGATAGGGGAGGGGTGGAAGCTCAAAGGATTTTTCAGTACTTTAAGGGAGAAGGCCATCCATATGAAGTAACTCTCGCGAACACTCAGACGTCTAGAACGTGAAGCCCTGGTCTCCTTTAAACTTATATCTTTTTCCTGAGTTAGAAACTAGAAGTTGACGCTCCATTGGGATCCGGGATCGCTGTCAGAGCATTGACCTTTACAACAAAAATTCCAGGGAAGGACCACACACGCGCATCATGCACTGACGCAATTTGACTTAAATTTGATTGCATTTTCAATGAACTATATGGAAAATCGAAATTAACACTGATGGGCCCCAGAATCCTATCAAAGCATTGAATTTTCACAAAGTTCCACGATGGAGGCCGCCCAGGAATGTAGCTTCTATATTGGCACCTTAAATTGTTTTTCAATTAGAGACTCGAAACTGAGGCCCGGCATCGCTCTCGGTGGACTGAGTATGTACACACACATTTTCCCGGGGGAGCTGGGGGAGGAGCACCGGACCCAATCCGAATGAGGGGGGGGGGGGCACACAATGACACACACAACCTCTTACAGTCTTAATCTATAATATACACTATACGCGCCTTCCGCATCACATTCGTAACCGTCCGCCCGCTATAGCTACGGGATAATCCAACTCCAAGCCTTCTATTGGTGATCAATAGCCGCTGTGGTAGTTGACCGCAGCGACTATTGACCATAAGTAGAAGGATCGGATTACCTACGGGCTTGTTACACATCTGACAGCAATGTACATCTCTGTTCATCAAAATGTCCTCACTTAAAAAAAACATATCTATCGTTATAATATGTATCATATTGGGGTCGCATGGCCATCTACTGTCCCAGGGGAGGATATGCCGTCATTACACTGGTGGTGCGTCATTACACTAACAAAATCGTCATTACACTAACGCTAAGGACTATATATCATCTGAGTTATCCGAAATATATTACACAACGAATCTCCCATTCCATCGATTTATACGTCGTGTGTGTTTAATAAAATATGAATCATTATTCCCCATGAAGTGCATGGTTATATACGTCGGGGAATATTCAACAAGTGTTCCGAAGAATCGGCGAAAAAATACACATGTTTGTGCCTCGAAAATTCAGATGAAGCTTTTATTTCAGAACTAGAACCTCCACGGCACTCCGAAAATTGCGAAGTTGCCAAGGAACGCGAAGAACTATAATAAACTACCATAGCTTCGAAACTATACATGTGATGCCTGCTTGAAATGATGATAACGTGCGTTAGTGTAACGACGTCTCTGGTCTACACTAACGGTCTAAAACACGCAAAATGAGAAAATAATCAGCAAATAATTTTTACCAATCACATTTCTCAAATAGTTCTGACAAACTACAAATAATGAGTCTTATCATACACCACAGAATGAAGTTTGTATTTCTGATGTACCGGGATACTCAAATTGCTCAGTTACCGTAGAATCACCCATGTGATTAATGTTGTCAATTATTGGTGTGGCCATGTAAAATACATGTATTTTACATACAGAAATTACATGCATGTGTGTATCCACCCTTACTCTACGGTTTACTCTGTCGCCTAGTTAATTACACATCTCTGAGTTGGTTTGACTTTATTTCATTCACTATAAAACTCCCCTCAGCATTTATCTGAGCTATCCACCAGCAGACTTCATAGAAGTCAGGCGGATTAACAAAAAAAATCGGTTCAGTTTCGGACCTCTTTATCTTCACTGGGATCGTACAAGTTTTCAATACTAGAAAGCAAAATTCCAAAATTCTTAAATGTTGGACGAATAACAATAATTTATTGTGAAAGCCTTAACAAAAATAATATGTTAGAAAACAATTGGAAGGCAAAATAATGAACTGATTTGACATACAATTGAAATGAAATAGTGACTGACCAACTGCGTGACATTCGAGGAGCCCTCCATGGTGGCGGGGATTTTACCTCATCAGGTAGATATTGCATCGTCTTCGAAACTAAATCAAAACACTTGGAACGCGAACATCAATTGTTCAATCGCAGAAATGTTTAAATCGCAAGCATTTTCAAAGCAATTTCACAGAATTAAACTCTCAATTGCCTGAGAATCTCGAAAAACGAGTGATTAAAGCTTACAGAAAAAAATCCGAGTTTGCACGACATGCTTGTTCGACCAAAGTATGTCATGTTGAAAAATAATTAGCAGTATTTCTCATAATCGTTCATGTATCAATGACAAATCTTAAACTCATTACCGAGTTCCAAAGATGCATAAAATTTACGTAATAAATCGCGCCATACTTATTTTTTTTTAAATATATAACTTTAAATCCGGCTGTTTTCAATTTTTCCCACAGAAGTGAAACAACACTCATTATTTCTACCATATCAGGAATAGACTAGCAAGGAATGCTCTATTCCGTTAAATGTCTTGCACATGGCTGTTTGTTTGGGACCCAAACACGGTGTTTAAAGTTGTATTTCTTATGACTTCAATACGTCTTTCTGGGACATATGTCCGTAGAAATGTAGATCAAGTATTTATCGACCTATTTTGATACGGGAAAAATTCAAAAGCATATATTATTAAGTGTATTTTTGAGCTAAAACTGCCATGTGGCTTTAAGATCACCACCACCGTATGAAGTACATATATGCATGTGAAGTTCTTTCTTTGCACATTCTGAAGGAACGTTATTACTATATTAGCTTATTCATGGCAAACATAATGTTTCCCCATGTTTTATTCAATAAAACAATAAATTACACTATATTCTAATAGAATCTACTTAGTTTTATTATTTTATAGTCAACTAGCAGGTTAGCCCGCCACCGGCGGCTTGTCCGAAACATGACATTTTTTTATATAATTTTTTTTAATTTTTAGCTCCACGCGTTTCAATAAGAAAAATTTGTACCCGGTAGCTCCACCCGTTTCCGAGATCTGGTCTGCGCATGCGCGAAGCTGGCGTCGCACGGGCTCGGCGATCCGATAAAATGTGTACCCGGCGCAAGATACATTCACATAGCAAATTTCAAGTCGATAGCTCCACCCGTTTCCTAGATCTCGTCTGCGCATGCGCTGCACGGGCGTCGCACGGGCTTGCGACCCGATAAAATTTGTACCCGGCGCAAGATACATTCACATACCAAATTTCAAGTCGATAGCTCCACCCGTTTCCGATATCTCGTCTGCGCATGCGCCGCACGGGCGTCGCACGGGCTCGCCAATACGACAGCGACGACCACCTGGTCAAACTACACTCACGTACCAAATTTCGTCCCGATCGGTCGAGGTGTTGGTATCTGATGCAAAAGACGAAATTGTGAGTGTTGGTCAATAGTCCCCGCCGTGAACCTCATCGTCGCAAAGAGCGGACAGTCAATTAACCCCGTTGTGAACCTCAATCACCAACGCGACGTAAACATGTGTTGCGTTCTAAAAATAGGAAAGCACTTTCTCTCTGCATAATTCTGCAGATGCTAATAACGTTGCTCCCCGTAGGTAGCAATATCGTTGTTGTTGATATTTACGGCTTGGGGGCTATTTTCTTATTTAGCAAGTTTGAGCTCAATCGGTTCGAGTCTATAAAGGACACACTCATATATATGACACTTCCCGTGGGTAGCAAGTTTGAGCTCAATCGGCATTCCCTGGAATTTCCCGTAGATTGGCAGATTCCAGTAGCTTTATAACGGTATATCTGGGGAGAAATCTGATGCTATATTCGTGATTATCTGGGATGATTTCGGTATATAACTATATACTGTAAAAACAAAGCGCGCCATCCGTGCTCGCAGGGTTGGTCAGAAACAAATGTTTTTTAAATTTAATGTATGTTCCGTATATCTCTCTGCAGATGCAAATAACGTTGAATGGCAAACAGACGCTCTTTGTTTCAGAAACATGACATTTTTGAATATGAATTTAATTTTTTTTAAATTTAATATATTTTGTTTCTGAATTGTTTTTTATTGTTAATTTTTTTTAATTTTAAATTGTTTTAATTAAATCGTAAAATTTTTTGTTTCTGGCGGAAAAATTTACCCGTAGAAATCCCCCCTTCCTAGGAACGACAGACAACGCATTCTTTGTTTCGTGAAATCTCTCTACGATAACATTGCATTGAATTTAAAACAAACGCTTCCCGTCGGGAAATCTGTCTTCGGGTCGTTGTTGTTGGCAACAACAACGACCCGAAGACAGATTTACTTGTTGGCATCACGGCTCCCCGAAAACTGTCACATTGCCGAAAACGTGTATTTAGTAATATCGTTGTTGTTGATATTTACGGCTTGGGGGCTAATTTCTTATTTAGCAAGTTTGAGCTCAATCGGTTAGAGTCTATAAAGGACACACTCATATATATGACACTTCCCGTAGGTAGCAAGTTTGAGCTCAATCGGCATTCCCTGGAATTTCCCGTAGATTGGCAGATTCCAGTAGCTTTATAACGGTATATCTGGGGAGAAATCTGATGCTATATTCGTGAGTATCTGGGATGATTTCGGTATATACCAAAGGTATATACTGTAAAAACAAAGCGCGCCATCCGTGCTCGCAGGGAATAAATTTCGAGCGATAACGTTTGCGTTCCCGTATAACTCTGCAGATGCGAATAACGTTGAATGGGAAACAGACGCTCTTTATAGAGATGCGTCAAAAACAAACGCTCATTAAATAATCACTTGATTAACCCCCCGCCGTGCATTTGCGGTGATTTGAGATTGGAGAACGGGTGCTCTGAGCTTCTCTAAACCACGACCACGGTCGTGTCAGTGGGATTTGACACTTACATAGGAAGTTTGAGCTCAATCTTTACACGCGTTTTGGATTCTATGAAGTACATACATACATATATACGAAGTCTCAAAATATATAGTATAGATTACAAACAAGGAGAAGTATAGTAGCTTGTGGGTCGCAGTCATATTTATTTTGAGAAAAGTTGAAAATAAAATTAAATAAAATGAAAAGCCATCCCCCACCCGCCCCTATTTTTTTTCTTGCATGTCACCAGAAACACAGGTATATTGTTTTGGCCTTATGTGGTTAATTGCGCTTAAGCTTTAATTTGCTTTAAAAGCGCAATTAGCTCTTATTGCACATAAAATAAGCGCAATAAGAGATTCCTTCTTGCGCTTAAGCGCAATTAAATTACCTTATTGCGCTTAAAGGGGTACTGTGCGCCATTTTCAATAAATTTCCGGTTATAACAACGATCTATTATCGATAATATATAGAAACATAACTAATTTGAGTCGAAGATGTATTCTGTAAACGCTCAGGTTAATAGGCTATCTTAAAAATGTGTAATAATCTATCTATATATATATTTTGAGACTTCCGTATATATATCTCATACTAGCCGATGAGCCCGACGTTGTCAGGGCTATTCAAAAACCAAATTTCAAGTCGATAGCTCTACCCGTTTCCGAGATCTGGTTTGCGCATGCGCGAAACTGGCGTCGCACGGGCTCGGCGACCCGATAAAATTCGTATCCGGGGCAAGATACATTCACATACCAAATTTCATGTCGATAGCTCCACCCGTTTCCGAGATATCGTCTGCGCATGCGCGAAGCTGTCGTCGCACGGGCTCGGCGACCCGATAAAATTCGTATCCGGGGCAAGATACATTCACATAGCAAATTTCAAGTCGATAGCTCCACCCGTTTCCGAGATCTCGTCTGCGCATGCGCGAAGCGGGCGCCGCACGGGCTCGCCAATACGACAACGACGACCGCCTGAGGCGTTATTTCGCTAAAATCCGATTCAGATTCTGGATTCAGATTACAGATTGGTCCCCGTACGACTTGGTTCGGCAAAAGAACAGACCAGAAATTGGCAGAGTCAGTAAACGAACAGACCGTAATCTCAATTTCGTGGTAATCCGATTGGGATTCGGATTCCGATTACGGACTCAAATGTTCGTAATGTAAACAAACCGAGATTTCGCCACCTCAGAGTTTAAAAACACAATAAAACATAAGAATCCGTCTCTTGTGTACAAATTATTGCAGAATATAAACGATCTATATCAAAGAATTTTAAATGCGGAGACAAATTTGTTTTATTGAATGTAAACTGGGAGAATATTACTGAAATTAGCCAAATAATAACGCTATTGATAGTAACGCTGGGGGAGCACTTCGGTTGATGGCGAAGCAATTGCAATCATTGTTGATTGTCACTTTCATATGTCCATTTCATAATTCCATCCTTAAAATACCGCCCGAACGCATGTCGATTTCGAATTCGGCGGATACGTCACCATTGACCGAATTCATATGAACCTGCATGGATATGTATTCTGCTGTGTTCGTTATTATAATGTTTCTTCTTATTCAAGAAATAGTAGGATTATATGGTACCGATGGATTATCAGATACACGTATGTACTATCATCTAGTCTTAAAGTTTTATAGCAATTTCATGTTTAACATGTTTTGTTTCGTTAAATGCAGTGTGGCTAGAAGTTTCCTCAAATTTCCGGCCAACTGCCCCCCCCCCCCCCCCCCCCCCATTTAACCAAACATCAATCTCATAGGTTCGCAGAATTCAATTTGCTCCCCTTGGAAATATCCAATCTGACAAACACTAAGATTGGAAAATTACCAACTTTTACTGGTTGAAAAAAATCAAACAATGAGAACATATATATATATGGTGTCAAATTAATGTCCAACTAATGTTGTGTCATGCATGAAATTTCCGACTGCTGGAATGTACCAAAGTTTAGTTTAGATATATTTATTTCAAATATATGTCAAATTTAGATAACACATGATATATAACACATACATTTGTTTATACATACAAAGGAATTGGGGGACAAGTACTGACTCACTTAAGGGTACCCCCTCTCCCATATGTTATTACACTGAAAAAATAAATAATTGGTAATGGCAAAGCAACATGACTACCAAAACAAGTTGAACATATATACATATCACTGGACACCCCCTCTCCCGAGTTAGTCATAAGTTTGTATATGTATTTATTTAAAATCGGGTTTGTTTGTTGCGTTTGTTGGCTTGTACGTATCATTATTTGAAACAGTCAGTCAAAATAATCCTGATTTTCCTCACGTATGAATGACTGCACAGCTTAGCAAATTGTACCAAAGTTCGGGGTGGGGGTCGAGACACCCAATCAACCCCTGTCGTCACGTCTCTGTTCAACTGACAAGTTTCGTGTGTTCTTCACAACATCTTCGGAATTTGATTCAGGAGGCATAGAGCTGTCATGTTTAGATATGCTTGCCATCATCAATAAACACACTTTAACTTGAAAAAAAAGATGAGATTAAGTCGGATTGGCAGTAAATTATGTGCCGTGTATATACACATAGAAGAAAAGCATGACTTTCACAACAAACATGCACTTTATAAATATAAGATACAAATGATACTTGTGTCAAATACATGAGCCATGTTTGACGCTGGGAGAGAATTTCGGAGACCACGTGGATTTCAAAATCTGACCTAGAATCGGGAATTAGCCCCGCCCCCGTAATCGGCTTCGGATTCTCAATCCGGATTTTAGCGAAATTACGACTCAGGTCAAACTACACGCACGTACCATGTTTCGTCCCGATCGGTCGAGAATCGTAGATTTGTATAAATGACAGACAAACAAACATACAAACAGAGGTCTTCAAAATATAGACGAGATCTAGGAAACGGGTGGAGCTATCGACTTGAAATTTGCTATGTGAATGTATCTTGCCCCGGATACGAATTTTATCGGGTCGCCGAGCCCGTGCGACGCCAGCTTCGCGCATGCGCAGACCAGATATCGGAAACGGGTGGAGCTATCGACTTGAAATTTGGTATGTGAATGTATCTTGCCCCGGATACGAATTTTATCGGGTCGTCGAGCCCGTGCGACGCCAGCTTCGTGCATGCGCAGACCAGATCTCGGAAACTGGTGGAGCTATCGACTTGAAATTTGGTTTTTGAATAGCCCGGACAACGTCGGGCTCATCGGCTAGTATGTATATATGTGTGTATATATGTATATATGTGGGTACTTAATAGAATCGAAAACGCGTGTACAGATTGAGCTCAAATTTCGTATATAAGTGTAAAACCCCACGGACACCGTCGTGGTCGCGTTTTGGAGAAGCTCAGAGCACCTCTTCTCCCTTCCCAATCATCAAAATCACCGCAAACGCCACTTCGGGGTTAAGGCATTAACGATCTTTATATTGACCATATTCGGAGGTGTTAAGGATTAACGCTCTTTATTGCAATGGACGTGGCTAAACGACTGACCCCATGCGTCCGAAATACGGATGCGCGACGAAATGCAATTATCTCGATTAAAAAGGCAGAATTGATCTAAGCAGCGTTGGTTTACAATTCAACGCAACGCTATCGCTCGAAATATTATGCAGAGAGATTTCACGACGGGATTAATTGACTGTCCGCTCTTTTCGGGGAGACGGGTACCATGAATTAACTCATTGAAAACCAAACAATGCGTTGTCTGTCGTTCCTAGGAAGGGGGGATTTCATCGGGTCAATTCGGGGACTAATCTAGGAACGGGGATGTTTAGGACGGGTACCATGAATTATCTCATTGAAAAACAAACAATGCGTTGTCTGTCGTTCCTAGGAAGGGGGGATTTCATCGGGTCAATTTTTCCGCCAGAAACAAAAAATTCATTAAAAAAATTAATTAAAACAATTACAATTTTTTTTTTTTTTTAAAGAATTAATTAAATTTAAAAAAACATTAAATTAATATTAAAAAATTCCAAAAAAATAAATAAATAAATACAAATAATTAAAATACTGTCATGTTTCTGACCAACCACGCCAGTGGCGGGCTAACCTGCTAGTTTAATATAAATTGAATTTATGGCTGGAGCCATAAAATGGCGTAAATTAAAATACGAATTTCCGTGTACAAGACGTAATCAAATTATAATTGAGGGATACTGGATTAGTAAAGCCATTGCACACACGATCATTTGAAACATTATGCTGATACGGGGAGAAAACTCAAGCCACTCACTGACTAGTGACGATACAATAACATAAATGAGTACATGGGACTAGTATGCATATATAATATAACTTTTATTTGATATATTTGGTTGAAAACTGTACAAAAATTACTCGACAACAATTTGTATTTTTGCATTCCGGTAAATTTGCTATCCGTAACACTACTTCGTACTCAACAGACTTTCAAATAATGGGAAAAGTGTTACCTTATTCTCCGACTCAGAGACTATAGAAACCAACAACAGCATTTGGGTACAGTATCCGGCCTTTAAGCACAATTAGAGATTCCTTATTGTGCTTAAGCTCAATTATGTATTAAATGTCAATTTTGCTTCCCATATCTGTCAATCAATATTGATTTTATTCCGAATATTTTATTATAAAATGAGATGATTAAGTGGACCGTTTATTGTTCTATTTTTTAGAATAGACAATTCAGGCGATACCGTATATCGATAGAGGTCATTAGGGTGTTCCCATAGCTATGCCCCGAACGTCAAATGTCCCATATTGATTGTTTATATTGTTTTATTACATAGTTGTAAGCGATAATGAGTCTAATTAACGTTTATTTGTGACAAAATTAAACAATAAAAAAGCTGGTCTGTTAAAGATGGATTATCTCAGTAAATAACAAATTTTAAATAGTTTCATGTGTATAAAATAATACGTTTGAGTTGGAAATAACTGCCCGGAAACGAATATATCAATTAATATTGATTTTATTTCGATATTATTTTATTCAATTAATGGGACACTTATTTGTTCTATATATAAAACATTTAGATAGAGACCCCCCGCGCGGAGCTCCGAATGAATGCGAGCAGCAAAATGTCTCCGATTGAGTGTATATATGGTAATATTAAGTGCGAATCAAGTAAATAAGACCTAGAGTGTAGCATACGCTTATTGTCAATGATACAAATACCAGAATTAACTTTAAAAAAAAACTCAAATGAAAAAGACGGTTGTGAACATCAGGGACCATTTTTGAACGGCATAGAGTTAATTTATACGAAAAAAATTAAAAATTCGAACAAAATCAATATTAATTGATAGACGCGTTTCCGGACAGGGGTCTTCGATTCGTATTTATTATTTCATACCCAAGAAACTATATAGATCATGTTGCGGAAGAGATAATACACCTTTAACAGTACCGGTAACCACTATTGTTCGTTAGCTAAACAACCACACGTTTTTAGACCATAACATATTCGAAATATAATGAATATTAATCGATAGAAGCATTTCCTGACAGCGGTCTTCGATTCATATCTAATATGTTATACCCCGGTAGGCCTAACTATGAAACATATGTGACCCGCCATATCAAATCCAGTCGGAAGTCGGGATTTTTTTTACCCTGTGCCAATGCATTCTCTTATATATGCGAGTCGACCATAGGTCGCCTCGCATATATAAGAGAATGCATTGGCCTAACAATTTTTTATCATTTTTTTTAAATAAATGTTTCTGACAATTTTTAGGACATAAAATAAAAAACATCCATTACCCTGCAGGGAGCCCCACACATATATAGAAGCATATAGAAGAGTGTCGTCTGCTCATGTTTGTCTGGGGCTCTGTATGGGTGAAATTATAAAATTGTTAAAGAATACAAGAAAAAAATTTAAAATTGTAAAAAATTGTTAGGCCAATGCATTCTCTTATATATGCGAGGCGACCTATCATCTATGGTCGACTCGCATATATAAGAGAATGCATTGGCACAGGGTAAAACAATCCCGACTTACGACTGGATTTGATATGGCGGGTCACATATGTTTACAAAGAGATACACCATTTTTAATCAACTAATTTTATAATAAAATATAAGGAATAAAATCAATATTAATTTATAGAAGCGTTTCTGGAAATAGGTCTTCAATTCATATTTATTATTTTATACCCACGAAACTATTTCAAAAGTGTTATATGAAGGGATAATCCATCTATCACATTCGATATTGCGCGCGGCTGTGTGTCATCCAATCAGCCGGTGACCATGCAATGCATTCGGCAAACCTCGTCAGATCCGTCACCGTTTCAGAGGTCACAGGTCGAGGAGTTCAGAATGCATGCAATGGTCATACATTTAGCTCATTATGTACAGCGACGTGACTCACAGTGACTGCACGCGCTGCGATTAAAATCGTAAGTGGGGAAAATCGCAGGAGGAAGCATCCAATGCGCATGCCCACGACAATATCGTAGCCAAATCGTAGCAATCAAGCACTGTTTGATTTTACCAGGAAAATCGTGGCGTGACTTTAGATTAGGGTAAAGTTGCAGATTAGTAGAACAGGGGCGGATGAGTTACATCGAGGTGGGGGGAAGATGTCGCAAATACAGGTGATTTGAGATAAATAAGTTAGCTGCCAGTCGTCAGTATCAACTTGTATTAATTATATATAGCTAGTGCTAATTTACACCGTCACATTGGTATGATATATGTTCATGACTTAGTCAATCAATTTCTCATTGAATATTTTCTCTACGTTTTTTTTGTGGAAATGAGAACTCAGTTTACAAATCTTTGCGATTATGAATTATTTTTTTTGCATTTGGCAAAATGGGTAAGTTGCGCGAACCCTCGCTATAGTTTATTTATGTGCCAATGCCAATGGAAGCAAACGGTTATTTTTGTAGCGGTGTACATATACATGTATAATATAGCTACCACAGTTGCGTAATCTAATCAATTGAAGACAACCCGAAAATATCGATGCTGCATCAAAAAACACCGAAAAGTCGTTGAATGCATACTGAATCGACCGACCAACAAGAGTACCGATTAGTCAGTACCAAATATTTTCTGATTTCTGACTGATAACAAATGAGAAACGAAGCCAACATTTGATAAATTGTTACATTTCAACAATGGTTTATTTCAAGTGATCTTTAACAATGTTATATATTTCACGAGACACATTAAAGTGGTGCACACATGGTATTACCGTTTATTTGCGAGAAACCACTCTTAAATGACTTCCAAGCTGCATCATGTGCAATCTAACTTCTAACTGACATTTAATAGTGACAAATCAAATTTTGTAGTTTGTCTGATTCATTCTGAGACGACAATTGTGCCACATTTATGATATTATTGACAGTATCTAATCATTGTGCCGATTGCGAGAGAAAGGAACATTTCCGCAATCAGGTACCGGTAAATTCATGCAGGTACATGTAGCCTTGTAGGTTTATAATTAAGATCAGTTAAGGATCAACGGTTGTGAGCAGCCATATCGTGACATTGTGGGGAATCGTTTATTATATTCCTCATTATGTCAGAACTTGAACCCAGAAAAAAGGACCTTAACGACTGTCGTTACCATTGTGATACTTGTGGGAAATTATTTGTTGAGTCCAGCTGCTTTCAAGAACACATGAGAACTCACTGCAATCGGCCATATCAATGTGACATATGCGAAAAAACATTTGTTAGTTCTAAAACACTGGTTGTACACAAAAAGAGCCATGCCGATGATCGCCCATTCGCTTGCGATATATGCGGGAAATCATACACTTTTTCAAGTTACCTAACACAGCATATACTAACTCACTCTGCTGACCGTCCGCATCAATGTGATGTTTGTGAAAAATCTTTCACGATTTCAGCAAATTTAACTGTGCACAAGAGAATTCACACAGGTGATCGGCCATATACTTGCGATATATGTGGCAAATCGTTCGTCAATTCAAGTAATCTAATAATTCATAAAAGAATTCACTCAGGCGACCGCCCACATCAATGTGATATGTGCGCAAAATCATTCACCCAATTGGGAAATTTGACTTTTCATAAGAGGATTCACACCGGTGATCGCCCGTATCATTGTGATATTTGCAAGAAAGCATTCGTTAACTCAAGCCATCTGATCCGCCATAAAAGAACCCACTCTGATGATCGACCGTACACTTGTGACATTTGCGGGAAGACATTCAGCAGTTCCAGCAACCTGGGAAGTCATAAAAAAATGCACTCAGGTGACCGCCCGCATCAATGTGATATATGTGAAAAATCATTCACTCAAGTGGCACATTTGACTCGTCACAAGAGGATTCACACTGGTGATTGATCATATACGTGTACGTGATATATGCCAGATATCATTCACTTGTTCAGACCATCTGATATGTCATAAAGAGCTCACTTTGGCGACCGCCCGCATAAATGTGATATATGTGAAAAAAATATTCACTCAAGTGGCACATTTGAATCGTCACAAGAGGATTCACACCTGTGATCGACCATATAAGTGTGATATGTGTAAGAATCTTCATTACTTCAACCCAGCTCAGGCGTCATACCATAACTCACTATGGAGACTTCCCATATGCTTGCAATGTGTGCGGAAAGGTATTCTCAAGATCAGAGACCTTGACTGAGCACATGATGATTCACACCGATTACCGCCCGTATCAATGTGATATGTGTGAGAAATCATACACGAATTCAAGCCATCTGGGACGCCATATAAGAACACATTTTTCCGACCGGCACTGCATGAACTTTCTAACTCAACTGCCAAAAGACGTCCATCACAATATATTATGCGGCTTTTCGTTTTTATCCAACATTGAGATAGGTCGATACATACCTTAAAGATGGTCTATCTCTTCATATAACAAGTTTCATATAGTTTCGTGCGTATAAAACAATAAATATGAATTGGAGACCCCTGTCCGGAAAATATTTTTATTAACATTGATTTTATTTTGAATATTTTCTTTTTGGTAAAGCTATGATCAAATGTGACATATATTCGTAAATTTCGTTATTATTTTTAGAACAGACCGTTCAGGCGAAATCAGATAGCGATATCAGATTGTTCTATGTATATTGATTTCAGTTACACACATATCCCATGTGCTTATTTGGTAATCGAATAATTAGTGCTCATTATCTAGACTATATCTGTGTTTTTTTTTCATATATAATTTTTTAAGCAATAGGATGACCGATGGTCACACTGTGTCGGTAGATATACATATATATGAGGTCACTCCAAGTTGGATTTTATGTGATGTAAAAATAGCGCGACCATGTAAGATATGTGTGTCTTGCAAACAGAAAAAAATGGGAATGACATACCGCTTGATATGTCGTTTTAGCCCATAACATATATTTGAACACTATGCCCAGAACACAACATACTAGTATTAATAATACAGAGTTATGATGAGGTCGACGTAAGTGGTGTATATTATGTAGAGCTATCTGGTCGCCCTATATGTCTGAAAAAATAGTTATATATATAATGAATATATGTCTAAGCACATAGGGGTTTAGTAGTATACTTGATCAGAATTACAGTGGTATGTTAGTTACGCTGAATATCGCATTATCACAAGTCCCGCAGTCGTACCGTACATTCAGGGTGCGTCACAAGGATAACTCCGTCAAACATACGAACACGAGACAGTCACATTCAGTGGCAGCACTATGGAACATGCATAGAGCAACATGTACCGAAGCGGAATCACTTCTTTATTGACAAATGAATGTGTCACGTCTGAAAAGGACTACATGTATAACACACATGACTACACATAATAACGTATCCAGTTGTCGCAAGTGTGGCGGTGATCACTGCATTTTCCCGGTCAATTAATATATATATATATATATTGTAGCCCTCAGGAAATTGATGAAGTCTTACCCGATGACATGCTGAACTCGACTGTCCAATTCTGGTGTATCAACAAGATAAGGTACAGTTCATTGGATGTTCACCAAGATAAGGTACATTCCATTGGATGTTCATTCTCAAAGAGAGATTAATGTGTCCTTCGTTGATTCTGTTACTTTTTACCGTTGTTCGGAGAAAAGGCTGCATTGGAAAATATAGTGTTATGTGATATCAACAATTCCATATGCACAATTATAATCGCTGTTTGTATCACCAGAGTGTTCAAAAACTAGCTTATTAGTAAATACATGTAGGTCAATGTGTCCTGTAATAAGCCCAACGTCGTTAGTTTCTGTCTTTCTATCACAGTCACTAATTAAAGAATATAATTTGACACTTAGTGTCTGAGTAAAATAACTCGTATCACAGTTCTCCCTTTACTGTCATTGCTTTACCAAACACGACTTGATAATGTGGCTAACAACAGTCTGCCAATTCAGAGCCCATATATCACGGTGCTCCGGTATGTTAATGAAAACAGTTATACAGTTATTGTATTATTGCCATAGTTTGTCGCATCTTGAAATCTAGATTTGGAAACACACCGTGTGTTGCATACTTGTAAGAAATAGCGTCAATTGCATATTATTGTGATAAACCGATATGATTTCTTGGCAGTTGATTAGAAATTTAAGTGATGGTCGTCAAGGTGGGTTCTTTTATGACGTCCCAGATCGCTTGAATTAGTGTATGATTTCTCGCACATATGACACTGATACGGGCGATCGCCGGTGTGAATCATCATGTGCGTAGTCAAGGTCGCTGATCTAGAGAATACCTTTCCGCATACATCACAATGATACGGTCGTTCACCGGAGTGAATCCTCTTGTGAACAGTCAAAGATCCCAATTGGGTGAATGATTTTTCACAAACATCACATTTATGCGGGCGGTCACCAAAGTGGGTTCTTTCATGACATCTCAGATGGCCTGATGTAGTGAATGATTTATCACACATATCGCAATGATGCGGTCGATCACCGGTGTGAATCCTCTTGTGCAATGTCAAGGTTCCTGATCTAGAGAATACCTTTCCGCACACATCACAATCATACGGGCGTTCGCCAGAATGAATCCGCTTGTGAAAAGTCAAATGTCCTAATTGGAGGAATGATTTTTCACACAAGTCACATTTATGCGGGCGGTCGTCAAAGTGGGTTCTTTCATGACGTTTCAGATGGGTTGATGTAACGAATGATTTCTCACACATATCACAACGATATGGGCGTTCGCCAGAGTGAATCATCTTGTGATGAGTCAAATGCCCCAATTGAGTGAATGATTTTTCACACAAATCACATTTATAAGGGCGGTCACCAGAGTGAATTTTTTTATGACGGTTAAGATGGCCTGAATTGATGAACGATTTCCCGCATATATCACACGCGTGCGGTCGGTCGTCAGAGTGAGTTCTTTTATGCCTTGCCAGGATGTTTGAAGTAGTGAATGATTTCTGACATATATCACAATCAAACGGGCGATCACCGGAGTGAATCATCTTGTGATCACTCAAACTTCTCGAAGTTGTGAATAGTTTTTCACACAAATCACATTGATGTGGGCGGTCGCCTGTGTGGATTGTTTTATGACGTGTCAGGTTGCTTGGTTTGACGAATGATCTCTCACATATATCGCAAGAATATGGTCGATCACCAGTGTGAATTCTCTTATGTGCAGTCAAATGTCCAGAATTTTTGAAAGATTTTTCACAAACATCACATTGATGCGGACGGTCAGCAGAGTGAGTTGTTTTATGATTTGTCAGTTGACTTGAAAAAGTGAACGATTTCGCACATATATCGCAAGCGTGTGGGCGATCATCGACATGGATCTGTTTGTGTACCGTCAGTGTATCAGATCTGTTGAATGATTCCCCGCATATACCGCACTCATATGGCCCATTGATGTGAGTTTTCATGTGTTCAGATAAGCTGCTGGACTCCAGAAATAACATTCCGCAAGTATCACAGTGGTAAGTTTGGTCATTAATGTCCTTTTGCGTTTTGCGTTGAAGTTCTGTCATAATGAATATTCGATTAAATTATTCCCATGATGTCACCAGTCACGACATGGCTGTTCACATTGGTTAATTCTTATGTACCGTATGCAAACTGACATACAGTACACATGTATTGAAATTACCCGATTGCGGAATTTATCTCTCCCAAACAGCACAATTAGATAATGCAGAATCTCATAAACGCAGCACTATAAATGATTGTCATCAAAAACCAATATCTACATCATGTCTGTTTATCCCAGAATGAAGCTGGCGAACAAACGAATATAAACAGATTTGTCAGGTAGGTGGTGTGCCGGTACGGCGGTAGGCCGACACGTATGGTGCCAGCAGCTAGGAAGAGTCATAATTTAAGCGGTTTCTCACAAATAAACGACAAGTCCACATGTGCCCACGTTCATGTGCCTCGTAAAATCTCTAATATTCTTAGAGATAACTTGAAGTCAAACATTGTTGACATGTAATATACAGTAACGCAAGTACCAATTGCTCATGTGTTCACCTCTTTGTTCTTTTGTTATCAGGCAGAAACATATTTGGTATTGAATAATGGACACACTTGTTGGTCGGTCGATTAAGTTTGCATTCAATGATTTAGAACGACTCCATGTAGAGACAACATTACTATGTGTCTTGTTCGATGTTTTTGTTTTTGGTGCACCATTTATATTTTCGGGTTATTTTCCGATGAATGTATTCCGCAAATGTGATAGATACGCCGCTACCAAATAATGAAAGTCAATAATAAATTGATCGTGTGCCTCTCATATGCATATACTATAAAAATCTTTACATTAATGCCATTCAAATCAATCCAATGATGTGACTTTATGTTACACAACCCAAGGGCTTGTAAACAAAATCGATGACCCCGATTTCCGTAGACTAAAAGAACGTTACGATTTCATAACTTTATCTGAGACCTGGCACAACGATTCGACACAAATTAATTTACCTGGCTATGTACTTGTAATGCCTTATGTAGAAGTTCTCAAGAAAACGAGAGAGGTGTAATCGCATTCTACTATCGGACAAAATACGGAAGATCTGTTAAAAATGTAACTCATATTGAAGATGTTGCACTGTTTGTCGAATTTGAAGGCGAAATTTTCCATCAAAATTGCAGCGTTGTCTTTGTTTCAATTTATATTCCGCCCCAATCATCGACTTACTGGAAAAAAAGCGAAAAAGTTATGACTTGATTTTCGAGATGTCGAAATAGAACTTCGAAAATATGGCGATAGATCAGTAATAATAATGGGCGGAGATTTTAACTCTCGAACAGGTGGGAGACCGGATTATGTCGAGCAAGATGATGATAAATATATTTCTCTTCCGGATAGTTATGTTCTGGATTGTGTTAAAGACAGAAACAGTTTAGACAGACATGTTTACAAACTCCTTTGGGATACAACTTCTTAAGTTATGTAAATCCACTTCAATTAGAATACTTAATGGTCGTAAATCTGGTGATTGTTTGGGAAACTACACCTCTTACCATTATAACGGGGCAAGTTTAGTAGATTATATGCTCGTGTCTGAAAGATATCTGTCCGATGTAAGTTACTTTTGCGTGAAGCAACTTAATGAATAATCTGACAATTGCCAATTAACAATGCACATTAAGCTCAAAGGAAACGTGAATACATTAAATACATGTCAATTCAAATATAAATATAGCGAACCGGAAGTTGCCATTAAATGGACCTCAGACAGCAATTCAAAAGCTTCAGAAGCGATCAATGATCGCGATATTAAAAAGCGACTCTTACAATTCAGATGGACTAATTATGAACATAATCGCAACGAAACAGAATGTGCAATTCGGCATTATGAAAATATTTTAACATCTATCAACACTAAAGCTGCCCAAATTAAAAATAATAAGTTTAAACGACAGCAAAAGAAAGGAAATGGTTTGATGAGGGATGCAAGCAATTGAAACATGAAATGACAAATGCGTGTCGTGAAATGAAGCAAAACCCAACCGATGCAACAGTTGGGAGTAATTTGTTCTCATCCAAAAAAGCATATAAGAAAGAAACAAAGAACAAATCAAAAACGTACTTCCAGGGGTTAGCAGAATCACTAGACAAAATGGAGGGTACAGACCCTTCCGAGTATTGGCGATTGATAAAAGAAATTAGAAATAAACGTGATGAAACAAATTACTTGTATCCAGACGAAAGTGTGAACGTTTTCAAAAAGATACTCTGCCCAGGTAATGTTTCTGCAAATAAGAAAATATATACGAATTCCAAAACAACAAAAATTTATGAAAGTGATATCGAAGCCAGTGAAATAATTAATTGCGTTAAACTACTTAAAAACAGAAAATCACCTGGATATGAAAATTTCTCGAATGAATTGCTTAAAATTGTTGTTCCCACGACAATAGACGAAGTAGTAAAATTATTTAACCAGGTATTAAACTCTGGTCATTATCCAGACAGCTGGAATGTGTCACTCATTAAGACGCTTTATAAAAAGGGAGATAGACAGGACCCAAATATATATAGACCAATTGTGCTCAGTATATAATGGTCTAGGGAAACTTTTCAACAAAATTATAAATAACCGAATAAACGACTATTTAGAAAGACATGGTCTCATCAGTGACAATCAGTTTGGTTTTAGAATGAGTCGGAGTACGATTGACAGCGCTTATGTTTTAAAGACTTGTATAAATAAATATAAACAGAAGAAGAAGCCAATTTATGCTGCATTTATCGATTTTCAAAAAGCTTTCGATTCAGTAGATAGGTCGTTGGTGTTTCAAAAGTTGCATAGTAATGGTATTCAGGGTAAAATAAATCAAATAATACAGTCCATGTATCAATCCAGTTATATTCAAATAAAGACGGGTGTAGGAATTGGACCACCGCATCTGTCCACGATTGGAGTTAAACAAGGGTCAGCATTGTCGCGTACGCTGTTCAAAATATTCATTGATGACATCAAATGTTCACTTGATGTATCCGGCTGCGATCCAATATTCCTTAAGAATCGCCCGCTCAGTCATCTTTTATTTGCCGTTGTTTAGTGTTGTTGTCAGAAACTGAACAAGGTCTACAGAATTGTCTTGAAAAGTTAGACAAATATACTCAATACAATGGTCTCGTGGTTAATGCAAGTAAATCAAAATGTGTGGTTTTTAGGTCAAAGAGAACTAAACGTGAACCAAGTTTCAATATAAATGCGAAATCGCTTGAATTAGTTTCAGAGTATCCATATCTCGGGATAAAATTCACATCGACTGGTAGAATGGCAAAATCACAAGAACATACAAGCGGGAAAGCCACGAAAGCAATGTTCTTTTTAAACCAGTCTGTTCCTTCAAAGATGAAGCTATCTATTCCAACTAAATGCAAATTATTCGACAAATTAATAAAACCGATAATGTTATACGGATTTGAGATATGGGCAGGAGAAACAAACATGCTTCACTCAGACACAATACCAAGCGAACAAGTCCATCTGAGGTTTTGCAAATTAACATTAGGTGTTAACCGAAATTCTACTAATCATGCCGTCCGCGCAGAATTGGACAGATTCCCAGTTATACATGATGCGATTACTCAACAATTTAGATATATGAAAACAGTTTCGAACCTTTCAAGTGGGTGCTTGGTACATGATGCATACATCGAATCACTTAGAGACCCTTCTATTTCATTGTGCAATGAATTATATGGAAAATACGGCGTCGATATTTCAGACCACCGGAGATTCCAAGGGATACAAGAGCGCGCCTTGGTGGATAAACTGAAATCTGAACATTTGATGCGATTCTATAATGTAAATCATGCCGAAAAGAAAACGATCAATGGAAATAAAATACGAACGTATAGATTATTCAAGTCAAAGTATGAAATTGAACCATACATTGTCAATGCGCGATCTGCCAAAGCGAGAATTCTATTCACAAGATTGAGAATCAGTAATCATCGACTGGAAATCGAAAAAGGGATACACAAACAGCCCAAAACCAATGAGAGAAAGATTGTGTTCTGCTTGTAATTCAAAACAAATTGAGTCAGAATATCATTTCATCTTAGAATGTCGGGCCTATGAAAGTATTCGCGAAGCTTATGTAAAGGACATAATTGCAACGTGCCCTCATTTCTTACAAATGACAACTTATGAGAGTTCAGATTGATTATGCAGAATGAACAAATTGCAACCGTTAACGTTATATGCGACATGATCCGGTCTTTCTTCACCATTCGAGACAATATACATATGTCTAATAAAAGCAAGTACACCTGAGATTTTACGACAGTAAATTCACGAGCGTATATGCATATCGTATGTGATTACTCATGTTCAATTATTTCTTATGTTGATATGTTGTATTTATTATATGTGCAACTGCCCATTGGGTGTATTTTGCATTAAAATCTTATCTTATCTTATCTTATCTTATACTATATTTTGTTAAATAAAGAGATAATCCATCTTTAACATACCCAGCGATTCGGTTGAATATGTATTGGTGGAACACAACCTTTGTCATGCGATGATTATTTATATCTTAATCAAATTGTGTCATGTTAGAAGTCATTGGTGATGGTCGGTTTGAAAATGCAATTACATATATGCGCGGAAGGATCCTTACTATAATATATATATACATTACGAGAATAGTCCACAGTTTTAATACGACACCGATATAGCGTGTTAATTCGTCAGTTTACGCATCATGTAATGAAGATAAAGTTGAAATGCCACCCACGGACTATCACTTTCGCAAGTCTGATGTAACGGGAGGTAACTCAATTTTAGATAGATTGTACATTCTCACTGACCAATATGAATTTATAGAGACTTGTCCAATATCGACCCTAGATATATCAAATAAAAAAAATCTGAATTCTTGGTCGGTTTGGCAGAACCTTGACTGTTTGCCCGAATGGAAAATAAGCAGATTAACTCCCTGAGTGGAATCACATTCATTTCAAATGACAATGAGGGTCGCGAAAAAAGTACGGATAAAAGGTTGAAATATTTTTATTTTCGATTTATTGGACACACAATTCTATGAACACACATTATTCACTTAAATATCAGACACACACCCTCCATCCACCAATGTATGTTTGTTTTTTTTTCAAAGCAAATTGGGGCCCCACCCCATGGCAACGTTCCACAAAAAAAACTAACATAATTATAACTACTGGGATTATGTGGAACACTAGCATGCAATGGGTTAACAATCGTGCTTATGTAATCAATGTGAAGAGCGAACCTACGTGTTGATTAAAAGCACCAGGCAATTCAATGTTTTCCGTGTTCCTTTAATTGAGAGTTAGCGTCGTTTGATACACTGTACCATATCGCGACGTTTTCAGATTCATGGGTCGAGACAGAGCTGATATTTATTTCAACTACATTGCACGTAGCAACCAGCGATCACCAAATGCTGTAGGCAAATACACGGATCACGTTATCCTCTCTTTGCGTGGATTCAAATCGAATAAATTCCTGTGCTATTCGTGTTGGCCTTGCGCGCCATGTATTCGCCTATAGGAATCAGGGAGCTAAATGTGTTCTAGAGTCGGGGAGCGAGTACACCGTGGAACCCTAAAGGTGAAGGTAACTGAAGAATGACCTTCACCTGATACATGCGACACGTTATTAAAGGATGACATCGCGTTTATTTGATTTGTACATAATATCTAAATAATTTAAACTGGTGAATGAATGGGGGAACGGATTTTTGTGAGCGGGAAATGTATTTAACTAGCTGTTGTAGATCTGGGTTTTTCCAGATCAAATTTGGCTGTGAGATAGCCCTGTCGTACACTTGGGGATTTATTTTAAAAAGTAAACACATGACCTATGATTTTTCTTGCATTTTCGTGATCAACTGGTGTCAATCTAGCTGGGTAAACATCACTGGTATGGCCTGCAGGCTTCAATTCAGCGAATTTGGCCGAAACGTTAACACTGTCGCCTATGGGAAACCATTTAGTTCCGTGATTCCTATAGCTAACCGTGATAGCGACAGCCGTTTCTATTAGGCCAATATTTACCACTTATCCTATATTACAGCTGGTCTATATCTTTGTAAATACCACAATAAATATAAAAAAAACAATTATACCAGATTCTGCATCGTTTGACATATCGTTCTGCCCCAAGAGTAACTACTGGGACGCACATAACCACTAGTAATAATAATTAAAAGCTTATATAAGCTTATGCAAGTTCTACATGGGTTGTATCGATATGTCTCAAGAATTATTACTGGGACACAGATAAAGATGAGAAATAAAAATGTCTCAAATAAACTTCTGTAACGCTTGTCCCGCTCTGTCACAAGACTTTCTGCATGGGACAAAACATACCCCCGTAACTTCCTGCGCACGTTTCTTGCCATGCATGCTGGTATCTCTGTGTATTTTTTACAGGAACTTGTCCAGTTGTGTAATCATTATATGCACATAATTATGTGTGCTAGTCTAAGAAAATATATTTGCATTTGGTTGCAGGGCCTGCTGACTTGATGTTTACACTGGTATTGTGAGGTATTACATGTTGTGTTTATCTACATTTGATGTGTGATTGGAAGTCGCGATGTTCCATCATAATATCCAGATAATGACGATGGTAGAGGTGGGGTTGGATTATTTAATATCAAATCTGGCATAACATTTAGAAATAGACCTGACTTATCTGTATTTATACCACACGTCGCCGAAACGTTATTTGTTGAAATTAATCCTAACAAAAAAAACCTCATACGTGGAAGGAGTATACTCCTTCCACGTATGAGTTTTATTTAATATACAGACCTCACACAGCTCCAAAAGCAGATATCGATGAATTCATGTCTCGCATAGATGACATATTGAAATGGCCAAACTCAATGAATGGCACCTAAAATGTATATGATTGGGGACTTCAATATTGACCTACTAAACTCTGATAATCATACGAAAACCGGCGATTTTATAGATAACATATTCGAGCGTGGTTACCTCCCTGTGATTACAAGACCTAATCGGGTAACGAAATATTTAGCAACCTTGATTGACCATATCCATAGGAACTCAAAGTGGAAATATGACTGCGGAATTATATTATCAGATGTCTGATAATTTTTCAACATATTACATTCAAAATTAATTACCTCAAAATGATGCTAACATAGCACAACAATCCCTAGAACCCATTCGAATAATTAATGAAAGAAATTTAAACTCATTTAACGAAACCATAGGCAGTCTATCATTCGACTCAGTATTCGGTTGCAATTATACAGAACAAGCTTATGAAAAAACATAGGACAATATATCGCAGCATATGAGCAAGCCTTCCGTCTCAGATTCACCGAACAAAGGAAAACAATTACCAAAAGGGAACCATGGATTACAAACGGTTTATTGCAATCATCATTGAACAAATGCAAGTTGTACACTAAAAAAACTAGCACAGACATCGAAAGTCAATATAGATAAATATAAAGCATATTGTAAGATATTAAACCTAGTGATAGGAAAATCATTACTATAACTCAATTCTCGGAGAAAACGAAAGTAATATGACGAACGTGGCCATCTTTAAAAATGCTCTTAAATTATCAACTTGTTATATAGTCTTCCAACAAATATAAATTTCGAAACAGAACAATTCCAGATCAGGCAGCTATTGCGCAATCATTTAACGAATGTTTCGCAACAATAGGTCATACTACCGCTAATAAAGTAGAGAAATTTCAGGATTATATGTCAGAAAAGAACCAAGAGAACTTCTTCTTTTCAGTAACACCAGTGTGGATATTGTAGATACATACAACAAACTGTCAAATAAAAGTTGTGTAGACTTTTCCTAATATATCAATGAAGCTAATGAGAATTCTTATCAATGAAACAGCAAACGCGCTTTCATACATAATAAATTTATCTGTTAAGAAAGGAGTCGCAAATGAAAATGTCTAGCGTAGTACCAAAGTAGTACAAAAATTACAGACCAATCAGTATTATTCCCGCTTTAAAAAAAACAAGTAAATTCAGAATTAAAAACGTTCACAATTGGTGTTGTAAAAATATATTTGGCCATTACTATAACAACACGTAAGTACATATTATTACACCCAACAAATAATGATTCCAAATGGAATAATCTTAAAATAAAATTGAACAATGAGCCACTAACACGAATTGGAAACGTTTGGCCAGAACAATCTATGATAATCCTCGGAATTATTATTGATGAAAATCTCATCTTCAATTATCACATCTCAATGATAAAAACAAGGATATCCGATGTACTGCATCAATAAGGTTAAGCGAATACTTCCCAAAACTGTTTGAGAGCTTTATACTTTTCTCCATTCCACAGCCATCTCATATGTATTTATGGGCTGCCAATTTGGGGTCATGCGGACACTGGAAATAATATTTTAAAATAACAGAAAAAAAGCCATCGGTATCATACCAAACAAACGTATAGGAGCCACACAGATCCATTTTTTTGTCGGAAAGAAAATATTCTGAAGTTTTGTGATATGTATTGGTTACAATCGGCTACATTAATTTTGAATATGACTGGATAAAAGGAAATCTTCCGAAATAATTTGATAATTCGTTTGGATATACAACTGCCAATACTCGACAGGCTAGCAACTTAATGCCCAATAATGTGAATATGCGGATTTTCGGTGATTTTTCAATATCTGTCCGCCATTGAGGGCGCCATTTTGGATTTGGGTGCCTTTTATTTCGATGTGATATAAGGACATTTCTTTGACTCAGTGTTCCCAACTCACCATATATGTAATTTGCCTCAGATACCACAAAGGAGCACGGCGGGTTAGTGTGATTGACAGCTCAAAAGAGCATTGCGCAAATGCCCTAAGGGAAAACACAAAGGCGCATGGGCGTGGTTTACTCCTTTCACGCGCCGAAGTCGTGCGGAATTGGATTACATGTTGTCACAAACAGGCATGGGCGTGGTCTTCTAAGACGCGTGTTGGTAATTATGATCACATCGTGCGTGAATCGGACACACTCGACCTGCTGATGTGACGACAGCCTGGACACTTTTAGAACACTTGAGTTCGTCACATAAAGTCTTGTACTCATTTTGCGCCATTTCAGTTGCGTGTTTTTTGTAACGGCCGTTTTCTAAATTTGCATATTTCGACAGCAGACGACGGGCTTTGGCACTGGTAACCAAGACGCGGTCTTTCCTAGCACTTCATGTTATAGACGGCAAAGAGACGGGGACAGGTTCTTCTTGAATTTTGGTAACTAAATCCCGCCGACAACCCATCATAACAGCATCCATTATAACACAGTCGACATCCGAACCACAAACATCACACGCGAAAGCTTTGTTGTAGTCGATATCAAGTAGCCTAATGAATGCATTGTATGATATTCACATACATCACACAAACAATGACAAGTCTTCGTAAATGTGAAATCGAGCGCCTTTTGTCGAAAGCAAAAGATGCAACGGACAGACTCATGCAGGGTGGTTATCCAGCGGCGTTCGTTTGTCTCACAAAGGATGCAATGGTTACAACGCATGGCCATCCTTCAGTAACGAGCGTTGTGTTGGATCATTCCATCGGAATAATTGCTGATGCAAGTTCCGGAGAAATAAGTGATGTCAAGAACACGTCAGCATTTGTGACGTTTGACGACGCAGAACATTTTGAGAGTCTGCCGGCACATACTTTGAGGAGAGTGGTGACTGGTCTGGTACGGTTCGAGAGCGGAGGTTACGGTCAACCAAACTGGGTTGGCGACGATTCCAAGCCGGCCTGGTGGGGTGACGACATTCCGTGGACGAAGGTCGGTGTCAAACAAGGTGTAAAAGTCGGAGACTTACGAACACTAGCGGCTTCAGCATACGAAGCCCATGGACAGAAACTGTTCCTGACCGGGGAGCCGGAATTTGAAGGCGGGAATGATGAAGATGATGACGACGATGACACAACCCATACTGCCGTGAACATGACTGCATCCCCGGAATTGGAGGCAGCTAACTTCACCGTTGCGATATCGGAATGTGAATCACAATTGGAAAGATTAACAACGGACGACCACGAGGAACCTCACAGAGAAACGCCACAGAGACGAATTCCCAGACAAAGGAAACCGCGCGTAGTTTTCACGCCAAGTAACCAATGACTTTCAAGTGTAATAATGTAAATCAAAGTTCTGATTATTCTGTTAAAGTTTCTGATATAGCTCGATTTCGTCATTTTAATAAATAAAATTATATATTCATTTGCAAAAACGTTTGTCTTGTCCTTTTTATATACGACATTATAACACAAAATAGCCATGTGCAATTTGTTGGTTTATGAGACATGTTGATTGTCATGCGCAATTTCCACTCTGCGCATGTGTTGGTTTATGAGGCATGCGCGTGTGTGGATATCCGCAGCCTCAATATAACTGTCAGCGCCTGCGGGTTTGTCAATACAGGGATCGAGTTACCGCAGAGCCACACAATGCTCATTTGTCGGCTTAACTACGGCAAACCCGCCGTGCGCCTTTGTGTTAATCCCGCCAAATTACATACCTCAACTCACAGTAGTTGATCTGTCGTGACAATAACGCTCACTGATGTTAAAATCAGCGATTTTTCAATTTCTTGGATTTGGATTATTAGTAATGGCCCTAATATATATCCCTGATGTACCCCATACTTATTATTAACCCGACCTAATTCATGAAACCCATAAGCATCTCCTTTCTTGTAAATGCTGGATATGTTAGCTGATTGACAGTCTACTGGGGGTAGTGTGCCGCTTTTCAGTGAGTTGTTTAAGATTGTAGCTAGTGGATCAGCCAGCTCAGTTGCATATTCTTTTAGAACTCGTTTTGGCATATTTTCAGCGCCTGAAGCTTTGTGCGGTTATGTTACATAGAGTAGTCGCTCTACCCCTTTCGTGTCAACTAGGCTGTAACAAATTCAGGCACAATTACTTTTTCGTAATAAACTATGTATTGTAACAGCGTTATGTTCCACACCCCGCTGCCCAAGACCACTTTTTCAACTTCTTTTTCTGGATAGAAATAGGCGGCTATCAGTATCATAAGAGGCTTTCTTAACTTAACTCTATCACTTTTCAATAAATTTAACTCTTGTGTGAGCTATTCTGTTATCTTTAGACCGTTAAGGTCAGATTTCTACACGGTAACGCTTCCTATATATTTAACACCATGTACATGTATGGAGCGGCGGAGCCATCAACAATTGAGACTGCATATGATAAACACACACCGGGGAATACGTCTCAAACACGCGTTGATACATTAAGAAGTTTGCCAAATAAGACAAAGTATAAAGGTGCTCGTTCGTGCGAGTGCGACATATGCTGGGAAGCATGCCGCACACCTGCACTTTTGCTGTTACATACATGTAAGAGAATCCACGCGGGAGATCGCCCATATCAATGTGATATGTGCGAGAAATCATTTACTCGCTCCAGACGCCTGTCGAGGCATAAGAGGATCCACATGGATGATCGCCCATATCAATGTGATGTGTGCAAGAAATCATATACTCATTTGAGTGACCTGACACAACATACGAAGATCCACACGGGGGATCGCCCGTATCAATGTGATATATGCGAGAAAGCATTTACTTGCTCGAGTCGCATGACTGCACATAAGAGGATCCACACGGGGGATCGCCCGTATCAATGTGATATGTGCGAGAAATCATTTAGATTGTCTAGTAGACTGACTTCACATAAGAGGATCCACACGGGGATCGTCCCTATCAATGTGATTTGTGCGAGAAATCATTTACTGAGTCGAGTGGCCTGGTTAAACATAAGAGGATCCACACGGGGGATCGCCCGTATCAATGTGACGTGTGCGAGAAATCATTTACTTGCTCGGGTAGCCTGAATAAACATAAGAGGATCCACACGGGGGATCGCCCGTATCAATGTGATATTTGCGAGAAATCATTTACTTGCTCGAGTGGACTGACTGCACATAAGCGGATCCACACTGGGGATCGCCCGTATCAATGTGATATGTGCGAGAAATCATTTCCTTGCTCGAGTGTCCTATCTACACATAAGTTGATCCACACGGGGAATCGCCCGTATCAATGTGACGTGTGCGAGAAATCATTTACTCAGTTGAGTCACCTGGCGAAACATAAGTCGATCCACACAGGAGATCGTCCGTATCGATGTGATCTGTGCGGGAAATCATTTACTCAGTTGCATCACCTGACGACACATAAGATGATCCACACGGGGGATCGCCCGTATCAATGTGACGTGTGTGAGAAAGCATTTATTCAGTTGAGTCACCTGACGACACATAAGAGGATCCACACGGGGGATCGCCCATATCAGTGTGATATGTGCGAGAAATCATTTACTTGCTCGACTATACATAAAAAGATCCACACTGAGGATCGCCCATATGATTGCGATATATGCCGGAAATCATTTACTCAGTTGGGTAACTTGACGAAACATAAGATGATCCACACGGCGAATCGCCCGTATCAGTGTGATATGTGCGAGAAATCATTTACTCAGTTGGGTAACTTGACGAGACATATGTTGATTCACACAGGGATCGTCCACATCAATGCGTTGTGTGTGAGAAAACCTTTACTCAGTCAAATGCCCTGACGAGACATAAGATAACCCACACTCGATTATCGCCCGTATTAGTGTGATGTGTACGACAAATCATTTACTCAGTAGAGTAACACGACGAAACATAAGAGGATCTGACTGATGGATTTATTTTTTTCTGGCAACCATAGTATTAAGATTACAACATACATATTGTACACTCGTTTATAAAGTTATCAAAATATTAAGTTTGTTATATATATAAAAACATTATAAGACACTTAAACGTGTTCCACAGAGCGATGTAAAGAGATTTTTTATGTCAAATGAAGGTTAGAATTATCATTCTGACATATACATGTACTGGACCTACCATCCTAACCTGAGCAAAGGATGGATGGAATGTACAGTAATGCTCATATGGACAATGATCGGTCGGGACCCATTGATATCGCTTATTAGACAAATATCGCGTATAACTATGGAATAAAACAATAGTCAATCCGGGACATTGGACGATCGGAACGTAGCAATGGGAGAACTCCAATAATCTATATCGTTATATGATATCGACTAAAATGATTCTAAAAATAGACATTTAAAAAAAATTATTTAAAAAAAATATTCGAAATAAATTCAATGGATAGAATCGTTTCCGGACAGGGGTCTTCAATTCATATTTGTTATTTTATACCCACGAAACTATTCTAAAATTGTTATATGAAGAGATAATACATCTTTAAGACTTGATGTAAGGCTTGATGCCAGTGGCACTGATTACATGTGAATTCTTTCTAATTTTGTAGGATGTGACCCATAATTATATTTTACAGATGGATTATGAGTCTAATTAACGTTTATTTGTGACACAAGAACATTTCTAGTATATGTTAACAGTAACCACTATTGTTAGCTAAACAACCATACGTTTTTAGACCAACATGTCTTCGAAATAATAATTGATAAAAGCATTTCCTGGTAGGGGTCTTCGATTCGTAACTAATATTGTATAGCCATATAATTATATAACACATGTTTACAGAGAGATAGACCATCTTTAATGTACAATAATAGTGACCGATCAGTAATGTATGCAAGTTCATTTTTACCAAAATGCTCCAGTGTCACAATGTATATCCACACAGTATGGACGCATTTGATGTCTTATGAAATATATTAATAATAGTTTACAACTGACATTTTAAAGGTGGATTATCTCTTTGTAAACATGTATTATATAGTTATCGTGTAGAAAATATTAGATCTGAATCGAAGACTCCTGTCCGGAAATGCTTCTATCGATTAATATTCATTTTATTTCGAATATTTTCTGGTCTAAAAAAGTGTGGTGTTTAGCTAACGAACAATAGTGGTTACTGTTAACAGAGACCATAAATTTTATGGTGTAATTTTGTCACAAATAAACATTAATTATACTCATTATCGCTTATAACTATGGAATAAAACAATACAACCAATAAATCTGGGACATTTGACGTTTTGTACGTAGCCATAGGAACAGCCTAATGCTCTCTATCGCTATATGGTATCACCAGAATGGCCTGTTCTAAAAATAGACAAATAAAAGAGTCCCAATAAAATATTATAAATAAAATCAATATTAATTGACAGAAGCCTTTCCGGACAGGGGTCTTCCATTCATATTTATTATTTTATACCCACGCAACTATTTCAAATTTGTTATTTAAAGAGATAAAACATCTTTAAACAGAAACAAGAAGTTTTATTGTGCAATTTTGCCACAAATAAACGTTAATTATACTCATTATTGCATAATTATAACTATGCAATAAAACAATTAATCTGGGAATTTGACGTTCGAGGACCACCCTAATGATCTTTATCGCTATATTGTATCGCCTGAATGGTCTGTTTTAAAATAGAAGAATAAAGTGTCCCACTTAATCATCTCATTGTATAATACAATATTCGAAATGAAATCAACATTAATTGATAGAAGCGTTCCGGACATGGGTCTTCAATTCATATTTGTGACCGGCCATATCAATCCAGTCGGAAGTCGGGATTTTTTTTACCCTGTGCCAATGCATTCTCTTATATATGCGAGTCGACCATAGGTCGTCTTGAATATATATAAGAGAATGCATTGGCTTAACAATTTTTTATCATGTTTTTTAAATAAATGTCTCTTACAATTTTTAGGACATAAAATAAAAAAAATATCCATTACCCTGCAGGGAGCCCCACACATATATAGAAGCACATAGAAGAGTGTCGTCTTCTCATGTTTGTCTGGGGCTCTGTATGGGTGAAATTATAAAATTGTTAAAGAATACAAGAACAAATTATTAAAATTGTTAGGCCAATGCTTTCTCTTATATATGCGAGGCGACCTATGGTCGACTCGCATATATAAGAGAATGCATTGGCACAGGGTAAAAAAAATCCTGACTTCCGACTGGATTTGATATGGCGGGTCATATTTATTATTGTATGCCCACGAAACTATTTCAAAATTGTTATATGAAGAAATAATCCTTCATTAGTTGAAAGAAGCGTTTCCGGACAAGATGTAAGAGTCATCACCTTAAAGAGATTTTTTTTACCCTGTGCCAATGCATTATCTTATATATGCGAGTCACCCATACAGAGCCCCAGACAAACATCAACTTGAACAGACGACACTCTTCTATATGCTTCTATATATGTGTGGGGCTCCCTGCAGGGTAATGGATGTTTTTTATTTTATGTCCTAAAAATTGTAAGAAACATTTATTTAAAAAAGAGAATGCATTGGCACAGGGTAAAAAAAATTGTAAGAAACATTTATTTAAAAAAGAGAATGCATTGGCACAGGGTAAAAAAAAATCCCGACTTACCTATCATTTTTTAGCCACGAAACTATATAAAATGGTTATATATAGAGGATCTCACATGAGTGTTATACGGAATTTATCAACCGAGTTCACTAAATTCGATTTGAGCAGAGGTTTACCGAGGCTCAAATAAAATTTAGAGGACGAGGTTGATAAATTACGTATAAAATAGGACGAGTGTGAGATACCTTTTATCACATGATCAAATAAACCCGAAGCAACGCGCAATATTCATCGAAAACAACAATCATAAACTACAGCGATCGCAAGTTATTTGAAGAACACCGTGACGTCATCGCACGCGCTGATATTAAACGTGTCTATTACCGATAATTATGAAACTGCTTTTATGGCCAAATTATGTGATAAAAAGAGATAATACATTTTTAAGACTTTTATATCCATTACAGTGGCATTAATTTCATTAAATTTCATTCTGATTGTGTAGGATAGGTCCAAGAATTATGTTTTAAACTCAGGTAATGTACAATAATAGTGACTGGTCAGTGTTTAATATACAGTAATGCCCTAAATAATCGACTCCTTAACCATGAATGGCAACAAGCCAAATTTCCGACTAAATCCTGAAATGTTACCCATAATTATGCTGTGGTTAAGGAGTCGATTATATAGGAATCACTGAACTAAATGGTTTCCCATAGGCGACAGTGTTAACGTTTCGGCCAAATTCACTGAATTGAAGCGTGCAGACCATACCAGTGATGTTTACCCAGCTAGATTGAAACCAGTTGATCACGAAAATGTAAGAAAAATCATAGGTCATGTGTTTACTTTTAAAAATATAATCCCCAAGTCTACGACAGGGCTATCTCACAGCCAAATTTGATCTGGAAAAACCCAGAACTACAGCAGCTAGTTAAATAAATTTCCCGCTCACAAAAATCCATTCCCCCATTCATTCACCAGTTTAAATTATTTAGATATTATGTACAAATCAAATAAACGCGAGGTCATCCTTTAATAACGTGTCGCATGTATCAGGTGAAGGTTATTCTTCAGTTACCTTCACCTTTAGCATTCCACGGTGTACTCGCTCCCCGACTCTAGAACACATTTAGCTCCCTGATTCCTATAGAGCATTACTGCAGGTGATACACCATTAATATATGCCTTTTCTGTGAAAATGTTTTCTCACGCACATCGCACTCATATGAATTATCTTATGTGCTGTAATTTCAGCGTACATAGTGAAGGCTTCCTCCTGTGTGGACCCTCTTGTACCTGGCCACTGTATCCTGCTTTGTGTATGATTTCTCACACAAATACGTGCGATATCGAGTGTAAACTCTCCTATGTGATGCGTCACCAGGTCAGCCTGCTGATCAAATATTTTCTGCATCACACATCGCTCCATCCAGATGGAGTCGCTTAGGCCTATATATAAATGTACAGTCAACTGACCCATATTGACAAATTATTTCTCGCATAATTCACACGGATACGGTCAATTGCCGGTGTGAATTTTTTTATGATCTGCCAAATGTTTCGATCGAGTGAACGATTTCGCGCACAAATCACATGTATACAAGCGGTCCCTTGAATGGATCTTCAGATGTTGGTTCATGGTACCCGAATGAGTAAATGATTTCCCACATACATTACATGTATATGGACGTTCCCCCGTGTGGATTCTCCTATGTGCTTTCATGTTACCCGACAGAGTAAATGTTTTTGTGCACACATCACATTTATATAGGCGCTCTCCCGTGTGGATCCTCTTATGCTCAGTGAGTTTGGTGGATTTAGCGAATGATTTCTCACATACACCACAATGATAGGGGCGATCTCCAGTGTGAATTCTCTTGTGACCTTTCAAGTGGGCTGACTGATTGAATGTTTTACCACACACATCACATTGATACGGGCAATAGCCAGTGTGAATTCTCTTATGTATTGTCAGGTTAGTACGCATAGAGAAAGATTTTAGGCATATATCACATTGATACGGACGATCACCTGTATGCATTGTCTTATGTATTGTCAGGTTGGTACGCAGATAGAAAGACTTTTGGCAAACATCGCACATATACGCCGATCCCCTGTATGGAATCGCTTATGCATGTTCAACTGACTCATAGTGGTAAGTAATTTACCGCATACATCGCACAGATACAGCTTATACCCAGCGTGGATCCTCTTATGCCTTGCCAGTTCACTCTGCCTTATAAATGATTTCATGCATATATCACAGTTAAACGGGCGATCTCCAGTGTGAATTTTCTTGTGACTTTCCAAGTGTGCTGACTGATTGAACGATTTCTTGCACACATCACATTGATACGGGCGTTCACCTGTGTGTATCCTCTTATGTATTGTCAGGTTAGTCCGCACATAGAATTTTTTTTCGCACACATCGCACGTATACGTCCGATCTCCTGTATGGGATCGCTTATGCAGGTTCAAATAACTCCTAGTGATAAATGATTTACCGCATACATCACACGAATACGGTCGTTCACCGGTGTGAATTCTCATATGACATGCCAAAGTTATCGACCGAGTAAATGATTTCGCGCATACATCGCATGTATACAGGCGATACCCGGTGTGGATTCTCTTATGTGTCGTCAGGGAAAGTAAATGAATATAGGATTTTTCACACATATCGCATTGATATGGGCGACCTCTCGTGTGAATTATCTGATGTGCCTTCAGGGAACGCAAATGGACATAGGATTTTTCGCACACATCGCACATATACGGCCGATCTCCTATATGGGATCGTTTATGTACCTTCAACTGACTTTTAGTGATAAATGATTTACCGCATACCTCGCATTGATATGGTCGTTCACCAGTGTGAATTCTCCTATGATATGCCAAAGTTGTCGACTGAGTAAATGATTTCTCACACACATCGCACCGATACGGACGATCTCCTGTATGGATTCTCTTATGTCTCGTCAGACCTCCCGACTGAGAGAATTTTTTATCACATACATCGCATGTGTACGGACAATGCCCGGTGTGGATTCTCTTATGTTTCATCAGGTTACTCGAATTAATATAGGATTTTTCGCACACATCACATTGATATGGGCGATCTCCTGTATGGATTCTCTTATGTATCGTCAGATTACCCGACTGAGAGAATTTTTTATCACATACATCGCATTAGTCCAAGTCTTCTCGTACTAAAACTAGCTAAGATTTTGGGATGGAGATGCTAGTGTTTAGTCCGAGTTCCAGGCCCATGCATTTCTATGACACGAGTTACGCCCAGGATCTGTGGCGGGAATCTGTGGTGTATTTTACTCGATTTACCTAACAAAGCAATACATGATGCTATATACATCGGAAAGAGTGACATCTTATGGTCATAATGGTGTATAATAATCTAACTTTAATGTTAAATTACACATAGCATATTCCGGTTGATTGCCACAAACATCGTTGTTTTTTCTATTTGTTTACTTAACTGAAAGCCGAACTCAGGTTTTGGCCGAGACGAATTTCGATACAAACAAAATGGCGGCCCCCATGATATTCTAATGGTCATTGTGTTTACACTGTTTTAAACTGTGAGATGGTTATAATTCCCGTAATTTATTTAATGTATTACATTTATATCTTCAATATGTATTTAATCTATGTATTTATTTATTTATTGTCACGTATAATTACGATTACAATGGAGAATTCATTAAAAAATATGTAAACACTGCGGCAAAAGTTTCTTTTCACATTAAATTACCGCTTTCAATTCACAACCGATGTGGGTTTCAGATCAAATAGCATGTCTTCTGCGGAAACTATCCGTTTATTGTAGCAATTGTGATATTTTATTTCATATAATTGTGGTTTTATTTGAGCGGGTCACTAACGCTTAAAGGTACTCAACCCGTAAAGATGGTCCCCATCTCAACAGATTCCAACAACAACAATCCGATCAGAGGGTCCTATATTACTATTTCTTTGGCTTTGGGGGTAAAAAATATTTGATTCGAGTCGAGGAACCCATCAAACAAAGCTCAGAGTTATTAGATATTGATTTTTCAAATTTGTTATGTTCTCGAGATCAGTACTAATAACTGCCGTAATCTGCTCTGGATGTGTACTCCAAATCTATCCAAACAGACAAGGATGAATAACTCTAAAATCAAGTGGTAATTTTAACGCAATTTTGATTGAGTTCTGGGCCAGATAGTATTCCCGAAAATGAAAAATAATAGATTTCTAAAATCGATATCTAACAAATCTGAGCTTTGATGGGTGACTTCCTCGACTCGAATCAAATATTTTTGACCCCCGAAGCCATTGAAATAGTAATTGAGAGGAGTTTTATCGGGTTGAGTACCTTTAAGTCGTGTCATAGAAATGCATGGGCCTGGGACTCGGACTAAACACTAGCATCTCCATCCCAAAATCTTAGCTAGTTTTAGTACGAGAAGACTTGGACTAACATCGCATGTGTACGGACAATGCCCGGTGTGGATTCTCTTATGTCTCGTCAGACCTCCCGACTGAGAGAATTTTTTATCACATACATCGCATGTGTACGGACAATGCCCTCTGTGCATTCTCTTATGTTTCGCCAGGTTACACGAATGGTTATAGGATTTTTCGCACACATCACATTGGTATGAACGATCTCCCGTGTGGATTATCTTATGTGTCGTCAGACTATCCAGATGCATATAGGATTTTTCACACAAATCACATTGATATGGGCGATCGCCTGTGTGGAACATTTTATAATGCGCCGTCAGGTTATTCAACCGAGTAAATGATTTCTCACACACATCACATTGATGTGAGCGATCTCCCGCAGTCCCGTGTCATTCATTCTGTAATGGGTAAGATGCCTTGCAGTGAGTGAACGACTTCTCGCATATAGGCCTAGCACAATTATATAATTCGAGTAATCTATCACCCCGTAAGTGTGAATTCGTTTAAGCTGAGCAAATTGCATATCAAATTAGATATCACATGAATACGGGTGATTGTCGGTGAGGATTGTCTCATGTAATAGCAAATTTTGCTTTGTTGGACTTTTTCAGACTTGAATGTGACTGAACCCCCCGTCGTGACGGACTTGTGTTCCCTTAGAGATCCTCCCCACTGACCCCAGTCTCCATCGGGGATAGTTCTAGTTGCCGTATACGTACAACTAACGAAACGAGAGCTGCCAGAAATTCTGATGCAAGAATTAAAATTCACGAAGTAGCCTATGCAGCTAAGTGCACAAAGAAACCATCGGAGAAGAAGCGCAAAACAGCATAAACCCACCCGAGGCGTTAAAAAACGTGGTTTTAAACGATGGAGCTCTAGGCCATACCAGAACAATGATAATAGACAAAGTCTATGCAAAAGTAAATTTTGCAGAATCGAAAACGAAACAGTTCCATCCAAGGTGTCGCTATTGCCACGCTTTGCGATTATTTGGGGAAAGTTTTTCAATGTTCAACGCCATGACATGTTTTTGAAATTCTCTCGGAAAAAATAGTAAACTTCAATTATATATAAATATAAGGAATCCCAACCTGCTAATGGTTCGAAAACATTTACACATGTAGGGTAATGTGGGGCATAATGCGACGCGGGGCATAATGCGACAGACGGTCGTTATCAGGTCATATGATTTTTCCATGACTGAAGTTGAATCGCACATTTATTATTTTAGTAAGACCAATCATAGAAGTGAACATCCCAATTGGACCGACATCATTATGACTGTTTAATCTCACATGCGAAACGCCGGAGTAGGGGTACCTACATTTGGTGACCCCCTTTTTGAATGGTTTATAACTTCCGGTAGGTCTTGTACATGTTAAAACGAGAACATCTTACCACTACCACCAATGCTACATGCGTATTTTGGTAAAGTAAGACGAGTTATATAGTAAGTTGATCAGTTCTACGTACATCGGTTATTCACATTCACTCATATTTGGGGGAGAGACAGGTTGGCTGGTTGTGGGGCATAATGCGACACTCGGGTACAACCAGTACGAGAACAAATATGATTAAGAATATCGCAAATCAAACCTGGAAAAATAAATCTTATCGTAACCTTAGTTCAAAAGAAAAGAAATAATAAAACATATTCGATCATTCCCAAACATTAAAACATGATATAGATAAATAATTATTGTTAACCCTACCCCGGCCATTTTCCTGAAATCAAAACTGTATGGTGCTATTTTACCCGCCATATAAATCAATAAAATGTCTCATTGATCTGCTGCTATGACTTTAAATAACGATTATACATTCTTTCAATCCACAAAAGAAAAGAAACTGCAGACCGTCTTGCATTTATTAGGTTCGGTATATGCTGATGTTGTAATGTCAAATGTGTCGCATTGTACCCCGTGTATGGGGCATAATGCGACGGGGAGTAATGCTGTTCAGAAATTGGTGCTTCCCAGGCAAGTGTGAGTATTAATATATATAGTGGAAATATTTATCTAACTTTTAGTTTAATAATGTGTGCCCTTCCATCGTTTTTAATGGCATGATGGGGTCTAATGTGCTTATGTGTCGCATTATGCCCCACATTACCCTACTACTCGCTGACAGCAAAGGTTATTACTTTGAGAAACGAACTACCAAAAAGAACCGAACATTCAGCTCTATAGGAAGCTATCGCTTCAAGTTTAGTAAAGGTAACAACACTACAGTCTTGGCTCAGGAAAAACACAAAAAACCCTCCAAGATCAAGCCAAAAAAAAACAAACTACTATGTCTCGGTACATGTTGTAGTGTCTAGGATTAATTCTCCCCAGCAGAATAAGTTATTCTGAGCCAACCTAATGTTCAGTCAGTGTGTCCTCAAACAGGGGTTAAATAGCTTCAGGTCTAATGGTTTGGCCCAGATCTGGGCCAGCAATCTGGGACAATTAGCAATCAGTTTGCCCCAACCTGGTTTAGTATAGAGTAGGGATTATAATCTCCCATAGTGTGACTGTGTTGTACAAGCTTGCTCTGCATGCATCTAATGAGTTCACATTGTTTGGGGACATATTCACATTGGTTGGTAACATTCAGTTGGTATTCGGATCTCTTATAGGAAACATGGGTTACTAAATATGTAGGCCTACTGGACAACAGATGAAGAACCAGCGCTGGCCAAAGATGGGCCTGGTTGTCATACCAAGTAAAAGGGAACTAATCTATAAGAGATCACAGGGTTTTGGTGCGGCAAGATGCTACAATGTGACCTGACAGACTACTGGAAGTGCCGGTGTACTCGAACGTCGAATTCAATAGTCATAAATACAAAGACCCGTCGACTTTTGAAGAAAATGACAAATTGTAGAATGATAATAGGACATATTCCACGGTTTATCACATGTTTATATTATAGTCATACAGAGTCACAGTATAAAGATACAACGGAGAGTAGTTCAACACGGCTGCTTCTTGTTAGGATTCGGATCTAGTTCTGACGAGAGAGCCGTCTTCATCCGGGCAATCGGGAATCTGACGTCACGATCGGCGCGCTCGATTCCTACTTCGGCAATGTCCGGAATCGGAGATCACTACAGAAACAGATATACGATCTGAACCGCAAAATCGGAGAGTTCAACAAAAAGCACGGAGGCCACTCACCTGAATTCTGAAGCGATCTGGAAAGGATCTCAATTGTGACAGAAACAAATCCAAAGCCAACGATACCAGGAAATATTATAACTTGAACTTGTACAATGACGGCATCCACACCAACATGACTCTGTCGCAGTAACATTCGAAGAAGAAGGCGAACAGGTGAAAACTGAGTGCTGGGTGGAACACTAGAGTATAGGAAAGAACTTCCAGCTTGCTCAGGTAATTGGGGTTTTCTACGCTGTCATGTTGCAATGCTCAGGTTCACCCATATTCTCCCTATTATCTATACAGCGACGACAAGCTGCAAATCATGGAACCACCAACAACAAACCACAAACTCCATACAGGTCGGCATGTCACACATATGGAGGAGACCGATATACATACCGTCCCAGGCCAGCAGACATGTACATGTAATCACCACCATCTTGCTACTTAATATATGGGGAGACATGGAACAGAACTCGGGACCGGCAAACCTAAAAGATCAGTTTCTTTGCGGTGTCTTTGAAATCCCATATACCTGGTTTACAAGTGGCGTTTGTCGTGACCAGAGAAGCATATGGTGCCTTCTGGGCTGCTTCGATGCGCCGATAGCAGAGTACAAACATCTTGAGAACTCTAACATCACATTGCTGTTCTGCAGATGTGACAATGGCAACGTGTTATCCTTCACATTCCACAGCTATGAATTCACAACATCAAACTACCATGATACACTATCAAGGGACAATATATCAACTTCATCTATCAACAGCACTTCGTTCAGCCCACTGAAGACAAGCAGCCGACGGCAACTGATCAACCAAACCACAATCCCCCTGAGACAACAGCCACTAGCAATAACAACCAGATCGACGACTTCGGACTCCAGCTTAAAGAAAACGTTGGGATCCTTACTATCAACTGTAGGAGTCTCCAAGACATGAAATCTTAATTTAACACCATTCGCCACTACAGAAAACCAGACGTAATTTGTTGGATGGAGTCTTGGCTTCGAGGTATATCAAACCAGGACTGCAGCTCCGGACGCATTGAAATCAAGATAAATATTCCCACCAGGCTATGATTTCTACAGAAATGATAGTCTCACAACCACAACAAGAGGCGGTGTATTCATTCTCGCGAGGAACAATATAACATCCAAAGAACAGACAGGTACTCAACCCGTAAAGAGGGTCCCCATCTCAACAGATTCCAACAACAACAATCCGATCAGAGGGTCCTATATTACTATTTCTTTGGGTTTGGGGGTAAAAAATATTTGATTCGAGTCGAGGAACCCATCAAACAAAGCTCTGAGTTATTAGATATTGATTTTTCAAATTTGTTATGTTCTCGAGATGAGTACTAATGACTGCCGTAATCTGCTCCGGATGTGTACTCCAAATCTATTCAAACAGACAAGGATGAATAACTCTAAAATCAAGTGGTAATTTTAACGCAATTTTGACAGAGTTCTGGGCCAGATAGTATTCCCGATAATGAAAAATAATAGATTTCTAAAATCGATATCTAACAAATCTGAGCTTTGATGGGTGACTTCCTCGACTCGAATCAAATATTTTTGACCCCCGAAGCCATTGAAATAGTAATTGAGAGGAGTTTTATCGGATTGAGTACCTTTAATCACAGGCTACGAATGGGGCATCTTTAAATGTATACTAAGATTTAGATCATTACCGTGTAATATATGGATAATTACCGGTACCCTGTCATACATATATATATGGATCATTACCGATACCATTTCATATAATAATCATTATTATATATCCACCCCTTAACTAACACTATTTCCGATTGGGCAAAAGCCGCCGCGTGATAATCCGGGAAAAAGTCATATTGGACTCCCGAATGTCATATTGGACTCCCAAGTGTGAAATATCGCCTTTTTTATCGGGACTCTGCATGTGACGTTACGAATTAAAGGTACTCAACCCGATAAAACTCCTCTCAATTACTATTTCAATGGCTTCGGGGGTCAAAAATATTTGATTCGAGTCGAGGAAGTCACCCATCAAAGCTCAGATTTGTTAGATATCGATTTTAGAAATCTATTATTTTTCATTATCGGGAATTCTTTCTGGCCCAGAAGATAGTAAAAAATTCGTTATTATTACCCACTTGATTATAGAGTTATCCATCCTTGTCTGTTTGAATAGAATTTTGGCGTAAAATCTCGAGCATGTTACCAAATTGACGGCAGTTATAAGTACTCATCTCGAGAACATAAGAATTTTCAAAAATCAATATCTAATGACTCTGAGCTTTGTTTGATGGGTTCCTCGACTCGAATCAAATATTTTTTACCCCCAAAGCCAAAGAAATAGTAATATAGGACCCTCTGATCGGATTGTTGTTGTTGGAATCTGTTGAGATGGGGACCCTCTTTACGGGTTGAGTACCTTTAACTACTGCGAAATGAATCGGTGAAATTGTGATGCGCACGCAACACTGGTAGATTTAGCAGACGTTTCACTTCCGCATTGAGTTTTTTTTTCCATTTCCGTGTTTACTCTTCCAAATCATGCTTTCTGGTGATCAGAGAGAATTAAGTGCCGACAAATATAAAAAATAGCCACTAAAGTTTTATTCCCATAATTTGGATAAACATACAGATAGATAATAAAAATGTCATTATACAATGTTGTGTACAGTATGAGTTTTTCTTGTACTCGTCCAGGTTGTGGTGAAAAGTCATATTGGACGAGACACGCACGTACAAGAAAAACACACACTGTACACAACATTGTATAATAACTTTATATTACCGGTACCGTATTATTTTAGGATTATAACCGGTACCGTGTCATGTAGGGATCATTACCGGAACCGTTTTATATTGGGATTATTACCGGTACCATTGCATGTCGTGCAGGGATCATTATCGGTACCGTGTGATCACCGGTACCACGTCATAAAGGGATTATTACTGGTACCATGTAGTCCAGGAGATATTGGTCTACCTCTGCACCCCCCCCCCCAGGACTTAACTTCACCCCAATAATTTTCTTCCTTAAGGTCTCCTCTAATTTTTTTCACTTGTTAACAAGAAAAAAAAGTGGCCGCAGAGACTCCAGACAAGATGGCGTCCATCATGGCGGCCATTTTTTTTAAATGCACCAGGTCTCTTTGATCGCCGTTATAGTAAAGATGATGTCACATGCCTTCTTGTTTTCCGCTCGATTCGTTATGCTAATATACAACCCTTACAAATTAGCCAAAATTCCGACACCAGAATCCAATATGGCGGCCAAGATGGCCGCCGAAATGTGAAAATATGCTATTTTTCTGACATTTTACCACCTTTCGATTGTCTCTGTTGGAAAATGTTAGAATTTTTGCGTCATGTTATACATTTATCATATAGAGGAGTCATTGGCGAACACATGGGGACCATAATTTGCATTCATTGCGGGATATTTTTGTCCGATATCACGTTTTCCCAAATGCCGGTATCATAGGTCAAAGCCGAATCTCCGTTAATAACGCGATGTTATGTTTCGAATCAATGAATGTCATTGCTATTATAACAACACCCATGCATATATATGTGCAGGAGATACTCGAGCTAGGATTCCTCTTATACCTAAGTTGAGGAATATTTACCCAAATCCAAGATGGCGGCCAAAATGGCCACCAGAAATAAAAAATCGCCGAAAATCGCTGATTTTAACAACAGTGAGCATTATTGTCATGACAACTCCACACCTGCTTACTATTGTAAGTTGGGAACACTTAGGCGAAGAACTTTCCTAGTACCATATCCAAATAAAAGTCCCCCAAATCCAAAATGGCGCCCACAATGGCGGACAGATTTTGAAAAATTACCGAAATTCCCTCATATTCACATCATTGGGCATTATTGTCGAGACAACTCCATCCATGCTTACAATTGAGTTGGAAATACTGAGATGAGGTAATTACATTACATCTCATGCAAGAAATTGTTTTCCAAATCGAAGATGGCGGCCAAAATGGCGACCGAAATTTGAAAACAAGTCTACATTCCTTTACTTTCTTACGATGGGCGTTATTGTTTCGCGATATCTATCCACCATTACATGTTGATATGGAATAGTAACATGAAGTATTCATTCTGGTTTGGCAATTGATACTCACAGCCAAGATCGCTGCTAAATTGGCGGCTAGAAATTGAAAAGAAATCGATAATTTCACATATTAATTTCAACTTTTTGTCATAATATCGGTATGTATGGACGAAACTGTACATAAACCATCTACTAGTTCAACTTAAAGTTATCAAAACGCATAACATAGCTCGTATCCTTCTGGAAAGATGAAAAACCACCATTAATATCGCGATGTGGCATTTCGAAATCCAGTCTCCACTTAGCGCCGATAATGGCCGTAAGCGTAGGTGCGCCGAATAGTTATATCAGAACAATTACCTGATAACAGATTCTGATTTGCCACGTCACGTCCATAATTATCTGGACCAGCTTCCATTTCTTTGTCTGATAAATCTAGGTCGCTAACACCGACAAAGTATTCACCACTTCCTCTAATCATAACGTTTCAAACAATTCATTTTCCGGTGTCTAGCTTAGGATTTTAAAAAATTTGCTAAATATGATATTTGTCCATCATCTTGAACTAGGAAGGCATATGGCCGATGAGTACAAGCTTACAGAAGGTCATCTCTATGTATGTTCTCATACCCCATGGGATAACGACATGTACACCTGGCGAACCAGTTAGTTAGTCACTTCTCAATAGATGGTTCGTCAACACACACTCAGCGAACGCATTGGCATATGTGGACAACTTCGACAGTGTTTCGAAGGTTGCTAGCTGTCTCATTCCATTGGACAGATGTCTATCGACTAAGGAGAAGACCCTAGTGTACAGACTACCCACACTTCTTGACCATTATCATTATCCGAAGCAAACTGTGTGACGCCCCGCAGTTGTCTCGTCGAAGATCTCCCAGCAGAGAAGAACAATGCTCGTGGTGCTAGTTTGTGGACATGCGCCATGATAGTGGGAATAAAATGGGCCTCTGTATACACCACCCCTACACCTGGTGTATGTTTAATATATCGAATGTCATGCGTGTCGGTTTTATTTTGTGTGGTAAGATTGTACTTCCACATCCGTTTCGAAGCCTTTCTGATTCAACTACGTACACTTTTGTTTGGATAATACTATGCTAGCCTCCCTCAAAACAGTCGGATGGACTAAATGATAATGTCTTTATAGCATGAATGTATGCGTGTTATGTTATCCTCTCTCGGGGATAGTGTCAGTATGTGGGCGGTATTATTCAAGAAAATGTCAGGAACTGTGGTGCATTTATTTCACTATGTATTTAAAGAACAATTTACAGTCTCGATGGCAATGGCTGTGGACGTTGGGGAACGCGACCTTTATGATCATATAGCTTTATATATAACTTTAGAATATAGTAGTTAATGTCTCGTGCAGGAAAATGGTCGCAATGGTGATGTTACCAAGAAATCACTTGGTGTACCAACGTTTGTTGAACTGAATGCAAGAGCTCATCAACGTAACATTCCTCTGGATGTTCTTCGCGTTGAATATTTCACCCTTTTGTTGATGGCATTTGTACTTTCTTGAACCATACCACCCAGCGTGAGTATGACATATCAACCAACTATCAAAGGTATCGCCTTTAAGACTACACCCAGTCTTGGTGGGGCTTATACAACAGTAGCCAATGGCATACTCCTGGTCCAGTTGTTCAAGAACGGCTTCCAAACGCATGGGAACATACAATCTTAGCATACAAGGAAAGCAAAGCCACACATGAGATCCTGTCTGAATCTAAAACATAACAAAATAAGGGGCGGTGCAGTCATGGTCCAATTTCATTTCCACTATCATGACACATACCCACAAACTAGCAACGTGTGTATTGTTATCATCTGCTTGGATCTGTTCGGTGAGACGATTGCTGGACGCCAACAAGCTTGTTCTTATGATCACGTTCAAGGAGTTTGGGTATATTATGCATTATGGTCTTCTACGCCTTAGCAGAAATACATCCGTCAACTGTCGGGCTTTCAACATTCGAAGCCATATACAAAAGTTGTCCGGGTACGTCAGTGCATTAGATGAGTATTTGAATTGATGAACCATATATTGAGAAGTGGCTGTTTGGGAAGATCACCAGGTGTGCACGTTGTTATCCCCATTAGGCCACCAAAGCTGACAATACGCAGATAGATAGGTCCTTCTGAAAGCTAGTATATGCATCGACCGAATACCTTTATAGTGTATCGCACAAGATGACGCATATACCCCATATATAGCATCTGAATTATACCATGAGCTATACCACGAATGAAGCTCGCTAAGAATTCCAAGCTTTCGAAACAAACACGTGAGCTGGACACCGGCATATGTATTGTTTGAAACATTCCGATTAGTGGCACCCTTCTACAAAGAAGAGTAATGAACTGTTGTTGTGAGTGAGATAGATTAATCTGACGAAGAGACGGAAACGAGTCTAGATAATGTTGAATGTGGCAATTCAGAATAAGCTGTTGTTTTGATTCTTGGAAGTCATAATATGACTATTCGGCGCACCTATATACGGTTACGGCCAGTATGAGCCCTTAGTGGAGAATGGATTTTGAAATGCCACATCGCGATTGTGAGTTTTCATCCTTCCAAAAGACTACGACTTACATTGGAACTAATAGATGGCTTATAGTATGTACCGTTTCGTTTATACAAATCAATATTATGACATAAAGTTGAAATTAGTATGTGATAATATCGGCTTCTTTTCAATTTCTGCCCACCAGTTTGGCCGCCATATTGAATGTGAGTATCACTTGCCAAACCCTAATGAATACTTCATACATATCAACATGTAATGGTGGTTAGAAATCGCGAAACAATAACGCCCATCGTAAGAAAGTAAAGGAATGTAGACTTGTTTTCAAATTTCGGTCGGCATTTTGGCCGCCATCTTCGATTTGGAAAACAATTTCTTGCATGAGATGTAATGTAATTACCTCATCTCAGTATTTCCAACTCAATTGTAAGCATGGATGGAGTTGTCTCGACAATAATGCCCAATGATGTGAATATGAGGGAATTTCGGTGATTTTTCAAAATCTGTTCGCCATTGTGGGCGCCATTTTGGATTTGGGGGACTTTTATTTGGATATGGTACAAGGAAAGTTCTTCGCCTAAGTGTTCCCAACTTACAATAGTAAGCAGGTGTGGAGTTGTCATGACAATAATGCTCACTGTTGTTAAAATCAGCGATTTTCGGCGATTTTTTATTTCTGGTGGCCATTTTGGCCGCCATCTTGGATTTGGGTAAATATTTCCTCAACTCAGGTATAAGAGGAATCCTAGCTCGAGTATCTCCTGCAAATATATATGCATGGGTGTTGTTATAATAGCAATGACATTCATTGATTCGAAACATAACATCGCGTTATTAACGGAGATTCGGCTTTGACCTATGATACCGGCATTTGGGAAAACGTGATATCGGACAAAAATATCCCGCAATGAATGCATATTATGGTCCCCATGTGTTCGCCAATAACTCCTCTATGTGATAAATGTATAACATGACGCAAAAATTCTAACATTTTCCAACAGAGACAATCGAAAGGTGGTAACATGTCAGAAAAATAGCATATTTTCACATTTCGGCGGCCATCTTGGCCGCCATATTGGATTCTGGTGTCGGATTTTTGGCTAATTTGTAAGGGTTGTATATTAGCATAACGAATCGAGCGGAAAACAAGACGGCATGTGACATCATCTTTACTATAACGGCGATCAAAGAGACCTGGTGCATTTAAAAAAATGGCCGCCATGATGGACGCCATCTTGTCTGGAGTCTCTGCGGCCACTTTTTTTTCTTGTTAACAAGTGAAAAAAATTAGAGGAGACCTTAAGGAAGAAAATTATTGGGGTGAAGTTAAGTCCTGGGGGGGGGGGGGTGCAGAGGTCGACCAATATCTCCTGGACTAATGTCATATATGGAACATTAGCGGTATATATGGACTATTATTTCAATATTGTTATACGGAGAGATAATCCATCTTTAAATATCGTCTATCTCTTTGTAAACATGTGTTATATAGTTACTGGGTATAACATATTAAATAACAATCGACGACCCCTGTCCGGAAATGCTTTTATCGATTAATATTGATTATATTTCGAACATGTTCTGATCTAAAAACATGTGGATGTTTAGCTAAAGACCAATAGTGGTTACTGTTAACAGAGACCATCCATTTTATAGTGTTATTTGTCACTTATAAACGTTAATTAGACTCATTATCGGTTACAATTATAGACTAAAACAATACAAACAATAAATCTTGGACATTTTACGTTCGGATCGTAGCTATGGGAACAAACTAATGATCTATATCGCTATATTATATCGCCTGAATTGTCTGTTCTAAAAATAGAACAACAAAATGTCCCATTTAATCATCTCATTTTTTATATAATCGTTTCCGATCAGGGGTCTTCAGTGCAAATTAATTTTTTATACCCACGAAACTATTTAAAAATTGTCATATGAAGAGATAATCCATCTTTAACGTTTATTGGCAAATGTAATCACCAAAATTTCTGGTCTCTGTTAAAACTATTGGTTGAATGAACGAGCACACATCTGTATACCAGAAAATATTATAAATTAATCAATATTAATCGATAGAAGCATTTCCGGACTAGGGAACTTCGATTCATATCTATTTTTGTATACCCCAAAAACTATGTAAAACGTGTTTACTAAGATATAGAGCCTCTTTAAAATGGACATATATATGCAGCAAACATTTTGTTCCTGTTGGTGACGCCACTAGTATAGGATTCCTTGACCCATGCAATTCCGGCCACATATAGTACCGGTACTACCGAGGTACTACCGAGAAATTTAGGATTTTGTCTATAGTCAGACAAAACGAAAACGAATATTAGATGATGTGTTACAAAAACGAAAAATTCGACTGGATTCGCCAAATCCGAAGTGTCACTAGGGCCATTCCACGCAAAGTGGTCCACAAAACAACAAAATTCAAATTGGACTCAGGGTCACAAGTTATACTTTTTCTCCATACTGTTGATCCAATTTATCAGGACAACATATTTGTATGTGGAATGTACATGTGTATGCCTTGGGCATCAGTGTTCAAATGTATGGCTACTATAGCCAAACAATTGATCCTATCCATTTTGAATTGCTGATGCTGTCTAGGAAAATATGTTACGATTACCAAACTGATTCATACGGAAGCATGGAGCCGCCACTTACAAAAATAAAATCCATCCCTAGATCGGCGTATATACGCCTATTTCGATGGTCACATACAGGGTGAATAAAGACAAGGAGACCAAGTTTCCTCTGCAATAACCCATTCCTGCCCAACATAACCATATGCATAGGCAACTGAGAATGATGTTTCCATTGGTCTATTGTGGACAAACTTATTTTTCAATATGATGATATACAAAGAATAAAATCTAATCAGGCGTTTGGAGACTGATCAATTCTTATCGGGGGGAGGGGGGTAAAAACATGATTTGTTTTATCGATCTGGGAGCCGAGACCTGCCCTACCTTTTACATTAAAGGTAATCAATCCGATTTAACGCTCCTAAATTACTAGTTCTTTCGCCTCGGGGTGGGTAAATATTTGATTCGAGTCGAGGAACCCGGCCACCCATCAAAGCTCAAGAGTGATATCAGATATCGATTTTGGTAGTTGTTATTTCATTATTAGTGGCCCAGAAACACGCCGTCAAACGGATGGTCTCAGTCGAAATTGCGGATGAAGATGCATAACTCTAAAACAAGTGATAATACGGCCAAATATCGTGTATACTCAAGTGATAATACGGCTAATACTTCGTTGAACGTTTTGGTAAATTTGATACCATAGTTATCAGTTGTTAGTATTATTTTGTTGCAATCGATTCTGATAACTAAATCGTATTTTTGAAGAAATGTTGTTGTATGTTGATGATATCGGGACCCTCTGATCGGATTGAGTAACTTTGGGGGGTATATGGGAATAATATAGAGTCTTTTATGTAGTTTATCTTAATATGACAAGGGTGTGCAACCACAACATTCAATTTGAAGCTTTTAATGCCTCTTAAGCTGGGCACATGTGTTCATTTCAGTCATATACCATACATCAGATATATACCAGTAATATGGTCTCACAGTTTAGTGGTTTAAGAAAACTTAACCAAAGTATTCTCTGCAGCTAGCTTTGCTAAAACAGTTAAATGGATTGTAAACAAATACTTTCTATCTAATGAAGTTGTTTACCAATAATGGGCTTTGTTTATGTCTAGTAACTGTAATGTCATGTCCCCTTGTACCTCTCTTCTTATGAATTGATAATAAATTTTGTTATGTTCTGCTGTAATATGCATAAAATCATCTTTTGAAACAAAACTAGTGCATAAAATTGACAATCGGTTATGAACTGATTGAAACTAGTATACTGGTTTCGCACTCGTAACACCAAAAGTTCGTGCAAAATGTAACACACGTGACATGGAATGGCCCACAGTTAGTGTTTCAAGTGATATAGGTATAGGTGAAATTAGAAACTGTACAGGGAACGCGAGGCCACAGAACCGCTTATGTCCCTTGGTTATTTTAACAATGACAATTATGCGGAAACAATTCAGGGACCAAAGACGCCATCCACGTACTTCTTATTTGTGAAGAAGCATTGATTTCGTGAAATGAGAACTTGTGTTGATGGTCAAGCTATTTAAGCCAACATCGCCATATATGTTGTCGGTATATAATCGTGAATTTAACAGGGGAGTTAGGACAAAATTTGCGGACACTAGGCGCACAAATATTTTTCCGCCCTCTGTGTGCCCACCACCCCTTAATTTTTATTTTCACCGATTCTGGGATAGGGACCCACCCCATCTAAACTGTTTCAAATAACTATTTTACTCAGTTGTACTGATCTTTAACCGATTTATGTTCCGTATCATGGTTATAGATTCATTCCTACTTTTTATTTACCAACAAGACTGTAAAGTTTCAAAACAATTCTCCAATAAATGTAGGGTGTTCTGATGGATTGACATTTGAAATCCAAAATGGCTGCTGGTGGCCATGTTTGTTTTAAACGAATTTTGGGGGGGAAATGGATGATCCCATTCAGTGGTCATCCAGAAGATCCATATTAAAAGGCAACTGTTAATAAACTTAGTTGCTCAGTAACAGAAACTATACCAGTGCCATAACGTAGAATTAAGGTTACTAAAAACGAATCATATTCGAAAACACCAACTTATAGCGTAAACATTGAGTTTTAATGCATTTTTGACGTCGAAAATTCGTAAGCTAAAACTCAAAACCACTCGCCAGTTTTATGTGCACAAAGAAGCGTGACACCAACGTGGGACCGCAACTTTTTTTCTGGTCAGGGAAAAAGACGTAAACAAGACCACGTGTTTCTCATTTGTTTTGTTATTAATGGCGACTTACGATACAAATCTACTATTTTCAACAATTTGGACATTTAGAAACGGTATTGATGACTGAACTGTGTAATCATATAATATCATGGAGTTGTGCAAAACTATACTTTGGACGCTGTTTTGAGAATTTTCGATGAATACTGTGAATTGGATTTTCGATTCTGGAGGTTGACGTTTCGCAATTGACAACAACAAATTGACACTGACATGTCACTTTTTAAAGTCAGATTTATGTTTTAGAGGAATTGTTATCAACTAAGGGTCAAAATTATTGGACTGTAATGCGCATAGAACAGTTGTCTGCAGTTTTCAACACATTATTGGTGGAAAAAGATTCTAAAACTACGATACAATTTGGGATACCTATTTTCGATGTTTTTTCCCGATGGTAATCCGACGTGCGCCGTTTTCAACAATGCTAGCAAGGAGCTGATGCTGAACTCTTCCAATTTGATGATTATTTATTATAATTAATAAATATTTTTTTAAATCATTTTGCTTGTATATATTCTCCAAAATCAGTTGACCAAGTGTATGTGAACAACCGATATACAATAATAGCCTGATCGAGTTAAAATATATTCATTGATCGGTCTTCCTGGCACATTGCTCACTGTTGCATTGTAAGAGGGGGACCTCTAAATTTCTTGAACATTGAAATTCCGTTTGTTTGAGAATTTGTAGATGTCTATATCGAATATTCTCAGTAGATAATTACTCTGTTTGTTTCAAAAGGCATCAGAATAAATTGTTATTGTTTGCAAGTATTGGTTGAAAGACAATTATAGAACAGTTTAGATTGACTCCCCTCTTACCAGATGCATGATCGGTCTATTTAAGCCCATCCGGGCTATTATAGATCGCTCGGCGATTCACACAGGATGGCTCAAACGATGTTTCCTAGGAAATTCCCACCATGGCCGGTTTATACCCGTAATTTGAACCACACAGGTGTTTGTTTCGTACCATATTTTTTGTCATTTCACACCATATACAGTTGTATGTTTCGTTGGTTCCCACAAATGATAATTGGTCATGCGTATGCAGCGTACCATGTAAAAAATTATTTTAATTTTGTTAACTTAATGAAAGCGAACATATTTATGATTTAACGTTACGTGATGATGACAACCCGACGATTACATGTAAACATATTTCTTTCTTTTTTTTGCGAATTTTTTTTTAACAAATTGAAATTGTGGCAACAATGTTAAAGATACATAATCCGAATTAACGCTTGCATATTACTATTTCCTTGGCTTCGGGGGTAAACATATTTGATTCGAGTCGAGGAACCCACCCGTCAAAGCTCAGAGTGATCAGATACCGATTTATAAAATCCAATATTTTTCACCATCGATAATTTTTTAGTGGCCCAGTAGTTAAATCGAGTAATATAGTTTTACAACATCACCAATCAGAGTAATATGATTTCATGACATCACGGATCCGAGTAATATGGCTTTACGACATGGCATAATTATATTTCACTGTTAAATAATGCATAGACAATGATTTTTTTGTGATGTCACTCATTTGAAAGTTTTGTCAATATTACACTGTTACTAAGAGGCAAACTAATTAATAGATAGGGTATTACTTGGTTGGTTTGATATTATAGGCCTGATTTCAGCACTCAGTAACCTTATTTCAGCCTTCGACCTTTGATGTCAGGCTGATAGTGATATGAGGTTACCTTAGGGTGATATCAGGCCTAATATCAAACCAACCAAGAAATGTCCTCTAAATATTATATAACTAGCAGGGTGACCAGTCGTTCCCGGGTCAATGCGGTGTGGAATTGTTTTGCCCCTCCCACTTTTCCCCTGACCCCAATACCATCACTGTAGTGTAGATATTTCTTATCTGCACCATTATGATTATTATCTTTCTCGTGAGAAATAACAAATTAATAGATATGTGTAGGGTATTACATGTGCTTGGTTGGTTTGAATATATAGGCCTGATTTCAGCCCCCTCGGTAACCTCATATCAGCCTTCGACCTTCGATGTCAGGCTGATAGAGATGAGGTTACCTCAGGCCGAAATTGGGTCTAATATCAAACCAACCAAGTAATATCTTCTAAATATTATGTAACTAGCAGGGTGACCCGTCATTACCCATGTTAATGCAGTGTGGAATTGTTTTGCCCCTCCAACTCTTTGTCCCTTACCCCAACATCGCCAAGTGCTGTATACATTTCTAATCTGCACCATTATGATGATTATCTTTTTCGTAAGAAATTACCCCTGTTAGACCCCTTTGGAGCCATCTAGAAGGTCCCTCGTGAATTTATAAAGAATACATACATTCACAAATATGGTATAGATAAAGATTTTTTTTTAAAGTTCCCAGACCCCTGTGGTTGTAAATATAATGCACTCATAGATTCTGACTTCAAACTAGTGCCACCTTCTGATTCACATGTACCTGTATACTACCGGTAGTATTGCTTTATAAGTTGATAGACATGTGTTGATTTGATTTGGGTTGAAAGATTAGAAAAGCAGTGATTTATCAAAATTATCATTTCAGGAATAATCTTGGTTTTGAATGTAATTACAGTTTAAAGATGGTCTATCTCTCCCTAAACCAAGTTTTATATGCAGTAGTTTCCTGAAATATTACAAATATTAAATATGAATTGAAAACCCCTGTCCGGAAATTGCTTCTATCTGACAATATTGATTTTATTTTATATTTTCTGGCATATTAAATACATACACATGTACAACTAATTTGGGACATTTTACAGCTCGCAAAAATGGTTGGAGTGTAGCAAGTGGGAAAACTCTATCTGAGATCGCCTGAAAGTTTTATGACATGACGGTTTGTTGTAAAAATAGTAACGAAAAATATGTCCCAATTGATAATCACATTATATAAGAAATTGAATGTCCTCATAGTGGTGAACATCTACAGGTACATGTATACCAAATTTCATTGAGATCCAAGAAGTTATCAGCACTACTGTTCAACAGACATCGGACGATGTACAGACAGGTGCAAAAGAATATACCCCTTTTTTTTAAAAGGGGGTATGAATATCGATAATTGATATAAGCATTTCCTGACATGTGTGTTCGACTCGGTTTTATTATTTATACCCTGGGAATTATAGAAAACATATTTAGGAAGCTCCAGATATAAATCCATCTTCAAATGCTGATCACAAACTAATATTAAAATCAGTGTTTGTGATTCGGTATACATGTAAAGCCTTTATACTCTACTGTTCAGACTTTACTGTTTACAACTACCAGTATAATTTTGTGTGCCAAATAGAACTGCAGGGTGGAATATAAGTGCAGGGTGAAAATTTCTGAAGAAAAAAAATAATAGTGCAGGGTTTTCACATAGAAGTGTGTGTTCACTGTGGGAACATATCAATTCTCACAGAAAAGTTGATATCATGTGGAAGATGGACTTTTTCAATATGTAATTACATGTACTTAAAGGTACTCAATCCGATCAGACGCTCCTATATTACTATTTCTTTAGCTTCGGGGTGAAAAATATTTGATTCAAGTCGAGGAACCCACCCATCAAAGCTCAGAGTGGTCAGATATTGATTTTTGAAGTTTGTTATTTCTCGAGATGCGTACTAATAATTGACACAGAAACGCGAGGTCAAACGGACAAATTGCGGATGAGGATGGATAACTCTAAAATCAAGTGGTAATAATAACCACTTGATTTTAGAGTTATCCATATTCATCTGCAATTTTGACCGAAACCACCTTTTTGACGGCGTGTTTTTGCGCCACAAACAATAGAAATAATAAACTTCAAAAGTTGATATCTGATCATTCGGAGCGTTGATGGGTAGGTTCCTCGACACGAATCAAATACTTTTTACCCCTGAAGCCAAAGAAATAGTAATTTAGGAGCGTCTGATCAGATTGAGTACCTTTAAACAATTATTTTTGTATCTAGACTTGATTATAAAGCAAGTTTTCGCAATTGGCATGATTAAAATTGATACATGCATGGGAAAATGTAACAATTGTTGTCTACATGCCCTGTGTGCGCAACATCTCAAATGAAAAATCCAGTCTCTTGTACTAGTATTTGTAATTAAACTATTTGTATAGCATTTGTTATTTAAATTTAGAACAGAGCCATAATTTTGTTTAAATGTGCAGAATGCAGATCCACATGTATGGTAATAAGCATCGTGCAGGGTGGATTTTTCTCATAAAATTAATCAACATACAGGTACAATTATTTGGCACACAAGAGTAGGCACTTTGGTGGAGTCTGATGATGATGTTAGATGCTGATGCTGCTAGTATACAGGGTCAGTGTCTGGTTGTTCCCTTGCAGAGGAGATATACATGTAAATCATTTCGTACCATATTTTTTGTAGTTTCACACCATATTTTTTGTAGTTTCGTACCTTATTGTTTGGTCGTTTCGCACCATGTTGGAAATCAATTCGTCATTTCATACCAATGATACCATGTTACTATACATGTACATGTATGTCACACCACAGGGAAACAAATGATTTTCTGCAAAGTACGAAATAAAAAAAAGTAACCAAACATTCCGGTATGAAACAACCAAAAAATATGGTATGAAACGCCCATGGTATCGGATAGTGAAATTATGAAAAAGTCACTATAGTTCTGTATCATTTATATGGTCACAATATATATATATATATAATGCAATGTGAAAGTTGACATGACATCTGTTCTGTTCGACTATAATGCAACGTGAAAGTCGACATGACATATGTTCTGTTCGACTTCATGTGCACTCGATTTCTACTCCGGCAATTAATGTTCAGAATCCTATCCAACGATACTGGTATGAAGCGTATAGAAATTAGAATCCATATTTAATATACATGTAGGCCTAATAATAAATCCTTCAGACATTCAGTGTTCCTGTCTCCAGAATCAACAACTGACTGTTCAATTTGAAGGAAATCATTATCCTTCATAACCAGTGTATGCTATAGTATTATAACAACACAGTTACCCTCATAGTATGAGAGATATGTTTGAATTATGTAAAAAAAAAAACATTTAAAGAAAACAACCAATTTGTCATGTAGGTCACTAGAGAGTTTGGCAGGAAGTATTTCCAAAAAACAAAAAGTCACCATAAAACAACATAATGTCTGAAAAGATGAATCAGTATTGAATGTTTGTGTCTGTCAGATTATTGCAAACGTGGTTGAATAATATTTACGTTGTTTTTGTCCTTCACACAACAAAACAATAGTTCTGCAAATGGCCACCAAAAAACTAAAATAATCAACGAAAATTTTTTTATTTATTTTCTCGCAGACATTCACGATTTCAGAAAGTGTACCGAGTGTAGACCCTAGTTGGTATAATAATCTAGATAATGCAGTGGGTTTTTTTCCCCCTTTGTTTTTTTGTTTTTTTGTTTTTTTTTTGCAAATACTTCGTGTCAAACACTCAAACTCTCTAGCGACCTACATGACAAACTGGTTGTTTTTTTAACCAATTTTTTTTACATAATTCAAACAAATCTCTCATATTGTGAGGGTAAACATGTGTTGTCATAATACTATAGTATACATTGGTTACGAAGGATAATGATTCTTCCTTTAAATTGATAGTTAGAGCTTGAGAATTTTCTAAAATTCACGAATAGGGCGCCTTCTTAAATTGCGGAAATTGCTAAACAATTGTATATAATTTATGCCTTACAATGTGGCTTATCTTATGTGATAAATGAGTTCATGTACATATCACATGTACAGATGGGCCATCACCGATGTGGCTCCTCTTATGTCTAGCCAATTGACTTGTACTGACAAATAATTTTGTGCACACGTCGCACGTATACGGACGCTCATCGATGTGGATTCTCTTTAAATGTGCCACCAAGCGACACGACTGAGAGAATGATTTCCCGCATACATCACATGTATACGGATGCTCATCCGTGTGTATTTTCATATGTTCCACCACGTGGCTCGATCGAGAGAATGATTTCCCGCACAAATCACATTGATACGGGCGATCGCCGGTGTGGATTCTCTTATGTTTGGTCATGTTACTCCTGTTGTTGAATGATTTCTCACAGAGATCACATTGATACGGTCGATCTCCGGTATGAATTCTTTTGTGTACTGTTAAAGTGCCTGACTGATTAAATGATTTCTGGCAAATATCACAATGGTAAGGTTTATCCCCGGTGTGAATTCTCTTGTGTGTGGTCAGGCCACGATTGTCAGTAAATGATTTATCGCAAAACTCGCACGTATACTGGCGATGACCGGTGTGGCTTGCCTTGTGTGTCTCCAGGGGACTGCTACCATTGAATGATTTCTCACAGAGATCACACTTATATGGGCGATCTCCGGTATGTATTCTTGTATGTATGGTCAAGTGGCTCGACTGATTAAATGTTTTGTCGCATATATCACAATGGTAAGGCTTATCCCCGGTGTGAATTCTCTTGTGTGTGATCAGGCTACGGTGAGCAGTAAATGATTTATCGCACAAATCACACGTGTATGGACGCTCTTGGGTGTGGATTCTCTTATGTTCCACCAAGTGACTTGAGTGATCAAATGATTTCCCGCAGATATCACAGGGACAAGGTTGATCTCCGGTGTGGATCCTCTTATGTCTCTGAGTCTCATGTTGGCCGATAGAGTCTACAGTCATGTTAACGTCTCCCATCGTGTTGAATTATACCATAAACTTATTTTTAAAGCGACAGTCTACACAAATCAGGTCTCATTCGAATATAATTCCATGAAATACTGTAACTGTTAATGTGATAATATTATCTTCCAGTAAGACTTCCACCGCTGACAAAGAATGATGAAAATATTTTTAAAGGACGTCTCATTATGTGGTTTCAATCAGCAGGACCATTCACAGAACGATATATCACAACGCAGCCTAATAAGAACAGGACAGTTCCAGGTTAGTGTTGGCGCACACGATCCCGATTGTGTCCGGTAAATCCGGCTGCCGGATAAATCGGGCCCGATAAAATCGGGGGTTCAGCGCACATGAGTCCGATTTTCACTCCGGTCATATGCATGCTATGGTCACTGTGCAGCTGTACATAGTAAATAGTCAATTGGTGTGGTCAGCCGATCTAGACATTTACTATAGCTGAAGGGCTCACTCTCACCAAAAAAAGTGCTGAAGGGTACACACGATTTGAAAATGTGCTGAAGGGTACACAGGGTTTGAAATGTCGTTCTAAATGATGTTTAGTTTTCGTATCTGACATGATTTCTGTTAGAGAATAATTGTTTACGTTCCAATGAACATTAAAATGAACTGAAAACAAACTGCTAATGGGCACCAGACTTTCAGAAACACAGTTTAAGTAACGATGTTAGTGGCGATCACAAACCCTGTGTACCCTTCAGCACATTTTCAAATCCTGTGTACCCTTCAGCACATTTTTTGGTGACCCCTTCAGCTTTACTATAGCTAGTCATGGTGATTTATATTAATATGTATTTCTAGAGACTAATATTTATTAATAATAAACTAAATAAATATATTAATAATAATATATTGATGTCACGGGCAATACAGTGAATACTGCCAATAGCCGTAAATTGGCGTAATCTACCTTTCCACAGCTGCCGCCCTCTTGTTGCGATTATTATATACGGGCACCTATTTTCTGCCCATAGGTCTACCAGCCGTTGTTCCTTGTCGATTAATCAGAATTCTTGATATAATTTTCGAATAGCGGTCGCTCCTAACTATTCCGACATTTTGAATGATATTTTGGTCATGTGACAAGCAAAAAACGCGCGTTGCCATCGTCACGAGCCGGATTTTCCGGATGAAATCAAACTGAGTTTGATCGGTCCGATTAAATCGGATCCAACAAAAACCGGCCCAAAGTCAGGCGCACACGATCCCGGTTGTCCCCGATTTATCCGGCAGCCGTATAAATCGAGGACAACCGGGATCGTGTGCGCCGACACTTATATATCCTTTGCATGGAATGTACCTTTAAATTTGGGATTTATAATCTAGAGTCAGAATTGCATGAAAAAATATTGACATTTTTTACCTCACACCGAAATAATTCAACCTAGGAACCACGTGCTTTACAATGTGCCAATGTTTTGTTTGGCGTCTGAAATTTCAAGAGGAGTGATTGCATGTATTTTATATGTTTAAATATCGAAACTACTATTAACCAACCAGAGCCCATAATTTTTTTTAATTCTCTCCTGCATCTTGGTCCAAAATACGTTGGAGGGCGCTGCCAATCGAATGACTTCACTGTAACCTAAAGTGACAACAGCGTCAATGACATGCCATTTGAAAATGACACAAATCGATCCCTGGACTCTTCACATTTGAAAATAAAATACAAAATCTCTATCCATGACTTTGTTTTCGTCTTATTAACCCTTTCCTGACCCAACCCCTGTTTACAATTGCAACACAAAATATCTTTAAATGAATACGAAAAGTCATCATGAGAGGTCCATGTCGATAAAGTAAACGATGGCACCATATATACCCATTACTGGTGTTATAGCTGACCGATTTATCTCTGAGAAAATATGGACGACGGTTCGCTTGATAAACATGGACACGCTGGAGCTTGAATTGGGCGCACTTGACCAATTCTGAGTTCTGGTAAACGAAATTTTGGCATAAAACTGAAGTTTTTAGTGCAGCAGAATTATTTGTGCCTACATGTTATGTGCATGGAAACAGCCACATCACTCAAACACATCACCGTGTTACACGTTTTGTCGACAAGCCACCTCAAGCAGACTAATTGCGCAGATTTTAGCAAAATCAGATAATTGCATAGGGCGGAGGTCCGCTTCATTTTCCGATCATTCCAAGATTTAGTAGTTGTGACGTCCTAAAGTTATTAATAGTTTTGGGGTATATTCCCTTCATTCGAGTTTTCACCGTGGTGCTGGCGAGTCGTACATTTAAAATCTATTTTGCCACCCTCCCTCCCAACATATATAATCAGATCAACTGGTAAGGTAGTAGTAGGGTTAAAGTAAACCTTTAATTAAGTTTTTGTAACTTTATCACCGGGAAGCAGTAGTCACCAACAGATAACATTTGTACATTAGAATATTAAATTAACAAGCAGTTTAAAGTATTCACTATCAGCTTAATCAGTTACAAATTATTCACATTTATTCATGTAGTTTCTATATTTAGAACAGTATACTACCACTGCATTAGGGCTAGTTCTTTTTAACCTCCCCAATGAATAGAACAAAGTGGCCTTTAATTTGATATTTTCTCTGCCATAAGTTACTTGTTTGTGTTTATTTGATTTCTCACATTGTGATTTGACTCATATATGATCGTCGATATTGACATTTTTTACCTCACACCGAAATAATTCAACCTAGGAACCACGTGCTTTACAATGTGCCAATGTTTTGTTTGGCGTCTGAAATTTCAAGAGGAGTGATTGCATGTATTTTATATGTTTAAATATCGAAACTACTATTAACCAACCAGAGCCCAGAATTTTTTTGATTCTCTCCTGAATCTTGGTCCAAAATACGTTGGAGGGCGCTACCAATCGAATTACTTCACTGTAACCTAAAGTGTCATAATATCGACGGTAGTTCAGTGTACGTATCCCTAAATTTCCCTGTTGGCAATTTCTTTATTAAATGGATTCTCAAAATCAGTGTTAAAGGTATGCATTGGAATGACGGTTTGTGTTAAACAACCTTTGGTCATTGTACGTTACGTGTGTTCACCATAAGTCGCACTTAAATGTACCACCTTCTGTCCTGTCCATAGAATCCGAAGACGCGACAAAGATCCCTGATTTGGGTCCAACTCCGACTTGGTCGTCTCGGAGTACGCTATTTCTCTGGTCTCAGTTCTCCTTTTTGGCGGCCTTCGGCTTGGCGGCATGAAAGTTGTATATATATATATAAACAAAGAAACATAATTATAGCCAAAACGTGGTCCACTTCTAATAAGCATTGGTTTAAATCTACAAAATCAAACACGGGCAGCTACTCGGATTATATGGACAGAACAGAACCCATAACTGCAAAGCATGCAATAGGAAGCGAGCGCGTGATTGTCGGTGAGAAAGTGCGTGAAATGTATTTGTCTGATGTTTGTGGGTTGATTTGAATATATGTGTTTGTGGACATGTGGGGAAAACTGCACCGAGATGCTCTTGCCCTATGTGAAAGAGCTTGATTGAGTGTTGTTGTGACAGTACATCATAGCGTATGTATGTACGATTGTGTGTGTTTGCGTAATGTTTTAGATTGTGTATGCGTACGGGTGTTGTCGTGAGGGTGTGTGTTTGTTGATATGGTCTCTGTCACATGTAAGCTCGTGCTGATGTTCATATAATTGGAATGATATTATTTTTATCGGTTGATTGCTCTCTTGCCTGTCTTTTCATTACGTCTTCTTGATTGCTAATTCCATATATGTTGCATTCATGTACCTTATGTCTTTTGTTAAATCTTCAATACCGGAGGCAATAAAGAGATATATATATATATCGTATAAAGTGTTGAGAACTATATGCACAGATATATATATATAGTAGAAATGAATAATCCATGGTCTGAACAGATTGTTTAGTCTATGTTATATATATATAGTAGAAATGAATAATCCATGGTCTGAACAGATTGTTTAGTCTATGTTATATATATATAGTAGAAATGAATAATCCATGGTCTGAACAGATTGTTTACTTTGACTTCAAAAGACAAGACATTGTAACGACGTGCACATTCTTGTTAAATCAAATAGGGACTCGCGTTGGGTTGTGATATTTCACGCAACGCCAACAAGAAAACAATAATCAGAAATGGTAACGCCCTCAAGATCATATTATTAGCCATACATATAAATTATAATATAAAATATATTGGTTACATGAATTCACCCTATCAGAATTCCGTTAACACAACTAATCCTTCGAATTATTACAAACCACTACGGCTTATTACTGCAGGTTTCTCATTCACCACAACAGAAAGCTTCTAAATGCGGATAAAAAAATAGAAGGTATTGTGTTCCCGCCAAGAGTGCATGGTCCAGCCATTGTTCATACATAAAGATCGAAAGCAATTAACGCGGTCATAATTATTACATACTGCAAGTATAACACCATCACAACACAGCCATCAGTGGGCTGCAGAACGAAAATTATCTATAACAGTTGAAATATAAGACTTACAAATTATCTTTTAAATTTCTTTTATTAGTAATTGACATAGCTTGTCATAAACCAAAAATCAACATTATTGACATAATAATGTAAAGGACAATAAACGAAATTGAAATTCCCAACTACATGCACCGTTTACCGGTGATCTGCCTCCCGATCGCGTAGTTCGACTTTTAAACTAATAAACCGGTGACCGGCCTCCTGACCGCGCAGTTCGACTTTTAAACCAATAAACCGGAAAAACCATAACACCTACATGCGACCATGGGATTTTATAATTTGGCCCACAGTATACACCTGGTGGTGTTAATAATGTATTACCACGACTGTTATACCATATACGTACTAGTGCTGGATGAGTCAGGTTACTACGTTACTACGTTACTACAGATTTTTGCAGTTTTAGACCAGGAACCAATCTATTCAGGAGATATTGAGTGCAAATAAACAGACATGATAGTCGCAGAAATAATGGCAGACGACAGCTAGATAACAATTTTCATTCACTAAGCAATTATATCGACTTTGAGATGAAAATATGCTATTAAAATGTACTTTTACTTCATTGAATTAGAAACTTAGGCAGTAATTGTTGCCGAATTTTGCATTACACTTGTCTTTGCCCCAATCGAACACCCGCACGATTCATTATAACCTGACACGTTCGGGCGGGACACTCATTTGGGGAATAACTCTCTTCTTATACGCCTCATACTGCTCTGGAGTAAACATCTGTCCGCCAGCATCATCGCCTACGATCATGTAAGATGAACAATTGAAACATGGCATGAAATTCAATTAAAAAAAAGTAAGAAAAAAAAACCAACAGACAAACAAATATGTCCAAACATGACGGACGATAAGAGGCATGCGAGACTGTATAACCATGCATGAACTATAATGCGGAACATATTTTTTATAAACTCAATACGAGGGTGATCTGTTTGCTCTATCGGTCATATTCACCGGAAGATATACTGCCAAAAAAAACATTTTCTAGGGAAGAAAATATTTCTTATTTTAAGAAAAATAAGAAAATCCCTTTTTTGCAGTGTGCTATTTTATAAAGCAAGCGGTTTATTTTGTAGCGGCTCAACGCACATACGATCTTGCAATGGCTATAGCGTTAACAGCGGAACATACCAATATACAAGAAACCCATAGTGGAAAATGGTAATGCCCTCATATCATATTATTAGGTATATATAAATATATTGGAGCTTGGGACCTTTGCCTACAGTGAAATACATTATTAAGGAACATATAAAGTCACTGGTGCACGTTTCTGGCTGCCCAGCGTCTACAACGCTATGATACCATTCAATAAAACACACTGATTGCTTAAGTAAACATTAATGTTACAATATAAGTCGTTTTATCGACAAAAATAAAACATATCAAGCCAATTTATTTTTTGCAAATCATGTTTTAGTTAAAAATATGTGTTTTTGTTTTTATTTTTCATTTCTCTCACCTTTTCTATATATATTTTCATGATTGTATCAAAATTTGCTTAATTTAATTGTTTGTTGATAAAATGGCTGGTACAATAACAGGAATGTTTACCTAACAAATGCATTCGAACGCGATGTCACGGCATTGAAGAGTTATCAATATTTTTTCAACTTTGTTGTACACGGGGAGTAACTCTGTAAAGGATGACTGAGTGGAGTGTGTGAGGCCAAATAATCACCCAAGGCCGCGAAGCGGCCGCGGGTGATTATTTGGTCTCAGACACTCTCACCACCCATGTGCACACCATATACGATTGGCATATGAGTATTCGGACACTGTGTTGTGAACACAATGGTCTATCGAATGTGTATTAATGTATAAGCTGAATGCTCATGTTGGCCAATGTACCGCTTTGTTGAACGGCCATTAAAACCTACAATCCAATAATGTTATTGGTTTGGCCTATACATCGCTGATCTGACAGCGAATTGTTGGCAACTGTGCGTGTGATATCTTAACACAAGCTGCAGTCGTCACATTTCAGCACAGGCTGAATGCAAGTTATCATTAATCACGAAAAAGTAGTGTATTGTTAGTCACCTCATACTTATGGACTGGCTTCCCCATTCAGAATCCAGACCCGCAAGTTAAGAGAGTCATGCGATCGTGTCACAGTATGCATGTGAGATAACTTTTTTCATTTTTATCTATTTCAGCCTTTTTTCTTATATGATTAAATATTCAATCGTTATTTGTTGAGCGAGTACTAGCTTGAATTTCAATAACCCCATTTGGTCAAAGAAGGGACGTGGTTACGTGGGTTTCGAAGCTTCAAGCTTCGAAGTTTTAATTGCACCCCCTCCGTTTTGCAAACTGTCCTGCATCCCTTTTCGGGGTATCAACTTAGCATTCTTCTACTGGATTCTTGTTTTCTCTTAGTTTTCTGTTTTGCCCATCCATGTTATGTTTGATGTTGGATACGTTTTAATCGTTATTTTAGAGTAGACGCGATTACATCTTGAAACCCATAATTATCGTCGTTCTTCACATTCTATTAGTTGTAGAACTTTCTTTTAGTTTACCTTGATCTAATTTAGAGATAGACCGATAAATAATTTCTATGACTGTGGGGGTGGGGGTTGGTTGGTCAAACTTATCATACATGACGATATGTTTCATCTAAGGTTTCTATGTACATATACGAACTTTATTTTGCTTGGCAATCAACATGTTATATTTAAATATCGATGTGGAAATGTAATCTCTGTTTGGGTATGTCCAACTAGGAATTTCCAACTGTATTCTTAACAAAATCTGAAAAATTCTATTTGTGCTGCAGGTATAAAACTGGTATAACTCAAGCTTTCCAATTGTGTACATATACCTTGCCAAACATACGCTATGGTGGTCATTTTTCCAAATTATGACACTTTTAGTACAAATTTTCAGCAAATGTAAGAACGATTTTAAGACCCCTCAAACTTCACAACCATAAGTTAAAAATAGTTAGGGATAATAATATTTATCAAAAAGCTCAAATCTTAATTTTGGAGGTAAGTTGTTATTGAAAACACAGTTTAATGCAAATATTGCCGTATTAGCCTTGTTTTTAAGATTATAAATTGCTTTTGAACAAGTGCCGGAGGAGAATAGTTAGACCGAGGTAGTTGTATTCATGAACACAGTCAAGAACTGTTCCGTTTATCATCAATGATTCCTTACTTAATTGATCCCATTTAGAAATTTGCATTCAGTTACTTTTAATTTGTTTGGGGGTTAACGTCAAGACACCACTAAGAACAGTAATTTTCGAATGACCCTATACAGTTTTTTCAGACATTTAGGAGACCTACTATTTAAGATCATGGCATCGGCATACATCAGACAACTTACTTGTTTATTTAAGAGGCAAGGGGGTGGGGGGTCAAATTTAGATTGACAACTTACTTGTTTTTTGTAAGAGGCAAGGGGACAAATTTTGATTGACGACTCAATATGTCTGCAATATTATCTACATAAAGATTAAATACAGTAGGACTCAGAGTACTCACACCAGTAGAAGATAGTATGAATTCTGTTAAGTAATTTGGTAGTTTTATAGCTGTTTGGGTGTTACTATACACAATTTTTATCTAATTGATTACTTGAGAACTGACGTTGTTTTTGTACATTTTTCTGAAAAGTCCCTCACGCCAAACAATATCAAATGTGACCCGCCACATCAAATCCAGTCGGAAGTCGGGATTTTTTTTACCCTGTGCCAATGCATTCTCTTATATATGCGAGTCGACCATAGGTCGCCTCGCATATATAAGAGAATGCATTTGCCTAACATTTTTTTACAATTTTAATAATTTGTTCTTGTATTCTTTAACAATTGTATAATTTCACCCATACAGAGCCCCAGACAAACATGAGCAGACGACACTCTTCTATATGCTTCTGTATATGTGTGGGGCTCCATGCAGGGTAATGGATGTTTTTTTATTTTATGTCCTAAAAATTGTCAGAAACATTTATTTAAAAAAAATGATAAAAAATTGTTAGGCTAATGCATTCTCTTATATATGCGAGGCGACCTATGGTAGACTCGCATATATAAGAGAATGCATTGGCACAGGGTAAAAAAAATCCCGACTTCCGACTGGATTTGATCTGCCGGGTATCAAATGCATTTTAAGTCAATAAAACAAACAAATAGAGGCTCAGATTGTTTTTCATGACATATTTATCTATAAGTGATTTAAGAGTAGAGATATGATCAGAAGGTCGGTTACCTTTGTTCAAATGTAATCTGATATGTGACCCGCCATATCAAATCCAGTCGGAAATCGGGATTTTTTTACCCTGTGCCAATGCATTCTCTTATATATGCGAGTCGACCATAGGTCGCCTCGCATATATAAGAGAATGCATTGGCCTAACAATTTTTTATCATGTTTTTTAAATAAATGTTTCTTACAATTTTTAGGACATAAAATAAAAAAAAACATCCATTACCCTACAGGGAGCCCCACACATATATAGAAGCACCTAGAAGAGTGTCGTCTGTTCATGTTTGTCTGGGGCTCTGTATGGGTGAAATTATAAAATTGTTAAAGAATACAAGAACAAATTATTAAAATTGTAAAAAATTGTTAGGCCAATGCATTCTCTTATATATATATGCGAGGCGACCTATGGTCGACTCGCATATATAAGAGAATGCATTGGCACAGGGTAAAAAAAATCCCGATTTCCGACTGGATTTGATATGGCGGGTCACATATACTGATTGACTTTTCCCCCTGAATATCATTAATCTCTCCTCTAATATAGACCCAAATAACTTCCCTACACAACTAATTATTGATATACCTCTATAATTTCCTGGATCATCACAATCTCCATTTTTAAAAATTAGTTTTTGTATAATGGAGCTCCATGTTTTTAGATAAACACCTGTATTGAGGATAAGGTTAAATAATTTATTCAAGAGTGGTAATACAATACAAGAGTCACACTTTATTATTTCATTTAAAATACAGTCCAAACCACTACTTTTATTAATTTGATAGGTTTTTTATGGCAACACTGATTTCTTCATTTTTAATAGCAAATGACAATTCATTGAATATTTTAAAACTCCCTTCTAAGTTTGATTTTTTGTTTGTTCAGAACATTTATTGTTTGATGGATTAAGTAATTGTTTAAGTACTCTACCAAAGTGGGTCCATCAATGTTATTAGCTGTTTCTTTTGATGCCTTATTTTGTAGTGTTTTAAATAAGATCTCAGTAACTGTTTGGGTCTTTTCCCGCCATGCGGAGAATTTTTATCTACAATCTCTTGTTTAGTTGTCTCCATATGGAATTTTATCTGCTTTTTCAGATCTTTTCGCGTAGAATAGTATTTAACGCGAAGTGTTTATCACTTGGATGTTGATACACTTATCGGGCTAACCTTTTCGTAGTCTTTGAAAGTTCTCTGCAAGAGAATGCAATTTATGATGATTTTTAGATGATATTTTATCACGAGATGCACTGTTAGTGAAAGGTAATTTGTATTTCATGATTGATTAGCTGCTGACATTAAAATAACATTGAATGAATCAACTGCTTGGTCGACACAAAACGGTCAGCTGTGTATGAATCATTCATGAATGTATTTATTTTGTGGCAATCCAAGGCTCTTTCGAATTAGTTTTTATTTTTAATATCCCAGATTATTTTCCCTGGTAAGGGAGAGAGTTTATACTCTCTATTACCAGAAGTATTAAAGCGAAGTTTGTTAATCTTCATTGTCCCCGACAGAGGACAATGGTCTGAGTAAATTGTGAAATTGCCCACATTAAAACTAGTAATTATATTAAATAAGTCTTGGTCAGATAGCTAAACAATAATCTACTGTTGAATGCGTTTGCATTCGTTTGATAGCATGTTGCTTTACCGAGAATGTCTCCAATTTTTCGACCATTTAGTATTTTTTATTTACTTGATATGCATAATTGAAGCAAACTGTTTCCCATTGCATCTGGGGCGAGTATTTGAATTGTTTCTATAAGAATATACATCACATGAATAATTATTTGGCAAAGAAATATAGCTAACATCTTTTTCACATTCTAAGCTGAAATCAGGAAGATTTCACGTGTGTCCATTAAAATCTCCCATTAATAAACAGCTACCTTCTGTGAAAAATCAGCCACATCATTTTTAATTGCAGTTAATATGTCAATTTCTGAATATGTTGACTTTTCAAAGCTGTCATATACAAAAAAAATAAAAATGTCGTTGTCGGTATTGAAAAAAGATTTGTCAGACAGTGAAAACATATTCTAATCTTTTTATAAATGATAATTGATATTCGACCGGAGTACCGATCCTTTTTATACCTTTTCGGTCTAAATATGTTATTACAAGAATATTAATTAGAGTTCACTAAATTGGCTAATTGCGGAGTTTTCATATGTGTCTCAATCATTGCAAATATGTCATGATCCTTTATAAAATTGACGACTTCAGAATGACAAATTTTAGAGTTCCGATCACCGGCAACATTTCCAACCAGACCATGAATGTTCCACGGTCCAACCTTAAAGTGATGTGAAACACTCCGGTAGGTGATCAAATAGAAATGGATAATAATCTTGTTCAAAGTAGTTATTTTTACAAATATTATATCTAAATTGACAACACACACCGACATTCTTATATATTAATTAAATACAGAGCGAAATCGTTTTCGTTAGTTTATCGCTGATAGAAGCGTCCCGATTCGAGTAGTATATATTTACAATTTAGCGTAGTTCAGACAATGTTTTCTATGGAGTGGTACGGTCGATTTGCTTGAAATTTTCGATGATGTTAGTAGAATGCTACATTCCTCCAGTTGGCATAGCACCTGAATACTAACTTATCAGTTTCACGCACCCGAACAAGTACATAATATGTCTTTAAATTAAGATACATTCACTATTAGATCAATATAACTAACTCAACGACTTTAGTATTTATTAAACCAATAAGTGGAATTTCGACCAAACTGATGTCCGGCATAATCGCCATTGGAAAATGTTGTACTTATTATTGTTCTGGAAAGGGCGATTGTTATTGTTCCTTGGATTAAACTTATGCCGGAAACTGTTATTGGGTCATCTGCTACTTTGACCATTGCCGGGGTGGGAGAACCTGTAATCGTCATTTCCGCCTTGGTAACAATTTGGCTGAAAATCTTGTTGTACATGCTCCTTTACCTCCTTAATAGTGTATGTTGTGTTTTGTTTTTGCAGGCCATATCCTTGGAAATCTTATTGGCATCGTATTTCAACTGCGAACTTCCCATTAACAATAAGTCAACGGATGGCAATAATTGGGTTTCCTTCTCCACTGGATCTGTGTATATAACATGCAGTGTCAGTGCACGTATAACTGCTAATGTTTTGCTGTTCTCCCTGTTGATTAACTGTCATTTGATTGTCTGCCGATGTCCCTGAGTTTGTTTTATGGGACCCACAAGCTGCCCCATTTGTAGTATGTAAGCCCCAGACTTAGCGTTCAATTTCAGTTAAGCGGTGGTGGCTTTCATTTTCGAGAATACCTATCCCTTTTTCAAATACTCTGTTTCCATATTCTGCCTCTCCAGTCGTACTTCCAGTATTTCCTCGTTGCTATGTTGTTTGCTCTTCTGTAGTTCAATATCTAATGATGCCTGGTTTAGAGCGATCTTGCATTTATTAGGTCCTGTGTCGGTAATGTCCCCAGTCGAGATACATATGTACATGATTGATCAAGCGCCTTCCTGATGTCACCACTCGACGGGTTAATTAATTCAATTATTTGCTGTTCAAATTGCAAAATAACTTCGGGAGATATATTAAACTTAAGTTCTTTGAATAATCTGCGTCTACAACCTCTGTTCGCGTTGATGAAGTGTTGTTTGATAGTCCTGTAATTGACACACTTTCAACCACCGGAAGCTCCTGGACAATGTCGACGATGTTGACGTCATCTGCCGGCGCCTCAAGTGGATCCTTAATAATATCGGGGAGGGTGTCTTCGTTGTCATGAATGGTTTACCCATTTTCAGACAGCTTGTGCTCTGTTCAATCTATGTTATACCATTATGTCTTCTTCAATGAAACCGGCCGCATTTAAGAAATTGACAGCTTGTGTCGGCGAGGCGAAAACCTTCCACTTCAGGCTGTGCCAAGGACCAATGCAGGAAAATCCATGTAGCTCTACCTTTGGAAACTGCATGGAACTTCTTTTTTCCCCTGATATTTGCAGCATATTTAGTGTCTGTTCCGTCTTGTTTTGACTTTCATCCATATGGCATATTATATCATCCCCGTGTAATGTTTAACTCAAGATTAGGCGAATTGATATGGGAAGCCAAATTGACATTTAATAAATAATTGAGCTTAAGCGCAATAAGGAATCTCTTATTGCGCAAGGAATCTCTTATTGCGCTTAAGCGCAATAAGGATTATTCTTATTGCGCTTAAGCGCAATAAGAGCTAATTGCGCTTAAGCGCAATAAGGAATCCCTTATTGTGCTTAAGCGCAATAAGGGAAGATCTAATTGCGCTTAAGCGCAATAAGAATATTCCTTATTGCGCTTATGCGCAATTAGATCTTCCCTTATTGCGCTTAAGCGCAATAAGGGATTCCTTATTGCGCTTAAGCTCAATTATTTATTAAATGTCAATTTGGCTTCCCATAAATTGATTGTTATATATGGACGAATATCGTAACAGAGGGAATAAGTTTATGTATACTTTTCTTCCGAGTATCCATTGTTGGTCTTTTACCCACTTATCGTGTCTTCAGTTTAAATTAACTTTCATCTTTAAATAAGATAATCATAATTTATTATTTAGTTACCGTTACTACCGGAAATTGCGCAGTATTATCTAAGGATTTTCGTGGGGAAAAGTTGTACGAGTTTGCAGACAGCATTCTCCCGATCACCTGTTCCGGTGTTGACAATACAGTCATGAACAGACATAATTAAGATTCTAAAGACCAAAAACGGGCGTTTTCTTTAAAGGGGTACTGTACCCAAGATGTGGTTGTTGGTTTATATAATCCCCGAGTCGGAGAATAAGGTAACAACTTTTCCATTCTTTGAAAGTCTGTTGAGTACGAAGCAGTGTTACGGATGGCAAATTTACCGGAATGCAAAAATACAAATTGTCGTTGTCGAATAATTTTTGTACAGTTTTCAACCAAATGAATCAAATAAAAATTATATTATATGCATAGTAGTCCCATATACTCATTTAAGTTATTGTATCGTCACTAGTCAATGAGTGGCTTGAGTTTTCTCCCCGTATAAGCATAATGTTTCAAACGACTGTGTGTGCAATGGGTTTACTAATCCAGTATCCCTCAATTATAATTTGATTACGTTTTGTATACGGAAATTCGTATTTTAATTTACGCCATTTTATGGCTCCAGCCATAATTTAAATTTATATTAAATTATTAACTTTTAAATTATTAAATTTTAAGATAGCCTATTAACCTGAGCGTTTACAGAATACATCTTCGACTCAAATTACTTATGTTTCTATATAGTATCGACAATAGATCGTTGTTATCACCGGAAATTTATTGAAAATGGCGTACAGTACCCCTTTAAGCTCGCCGCAAGTAAATGGTTGTTGCATCGAGATAACATCTGGATATCTAGAGTTCATTTTGTTGTTGTCTAGTGCGGATCTCGCTCGTACAACGATTCAACGTTTACATTGAACTGTCAAAACTGTGTTTAGTTATATACAATCAAAAATATATATGTACTAGAAGGTGACCCGACTTCGTCCGGGCTTTGACCTTGAACTGTCCATTTTGAAGGTCAAGGTCAAGTGGGGTCACGATTTGACCAGTCCAAAACACTGCCCGGACAAAAGTACCCGACAAACGTGCCCGTCGAAATCCATCCGGTTTTACCCGATTTGACATTGAATTGATCACTTTGAAGGTCAAGGTCAGGTCGGGGTCACGATTTGACCCGTCCAAAACACTCAGCGGACAAAAGTAACCCTATGTATCAAATTTCGTCGAAGTCCCATCAAAATTCGCGATTTGACCTTGAAATGACCCGATTTCAAGGTCAATGTCACGTCGCACGGGCAAATGAATAGGCCCATGTCACTCCCCGGTCGAAAATACCCCCACATACCAAGTTTCATCGAAATCGGCTCGGTCGTTTTCAAGTCCATCGATTACAGACAGACACACAGACAGACACACAGACAGACAGATCTTCCAAAATATATAATAGACTAGAAGGTGACCCGACTTCGTCCGGGCTTTGACCTTGAATTGTCTATTTTGAAGGCCAAGGTCAAGTGGGGTCACGATTTGACCCGTCCAAAACGCTGCCCGAACAAACGTACCCGACAAAAGTACCCGTCGAAATCCATCCGGTTTTACCCGATTTGACCTTGAATTGATCATTTTGAAGGTCAAGGTCAGGTCGGGGTCACGATTTGACCCGTCCAAAACACCCAGTGGACAAAAGTAACCCTATGTATAAAATTTCGTCGAAATACCATCAAAATTGGCGATATGACCTTGAATTGACCCGATTTCAAGGTCAAGGTCACGCCGCACGGGTAAATGAATATGCTTATGAGACTCCCCATACGAAAATACACCCACATATAAAGTTTCATCGAAATCCCGTGATATTCGGGCGTTTGTCCTTGAAATGACCCAATGTCAAGGTCAAGGTCACGTCGCACGGGCAAATCAATAGGCATATGTCACCCCTCCCCCGGCCGAAAATACCCCCACATACAAAGTTTCATCGAAATCGGGTCGGCCGTTTTCGAGTCCATTGGAAACAGACAGACAGACACACAGACAGACAGATCTTCCAAAATATATAATAGACTAGCCGATGAGCCCGACGTTGTCCGGGCTATTCAAAAACCAAATTTCAAGTCGATAGCTCTACCCAGCCCGACGTTGTCCGGGCTATTCAAAAACCAAATTTCAAGTCGATAGCTCTACCCGTTTCCGAGATCTGGTCTGCGCATGCGCGAAGCTGGCGTCGCACGGGCTCGGCGACCCGATAAGATTCGTATCCGGGGCAAGATACATTCACATAGCAAATTTCAAGTCGATAGCTCCACCCGTTTCCGAGATCTGGTCTGCGCATACGCGAAGCTGGCGTCGCACGGGCTCGGCGACCCGATAAAATTCGTATCCGGGGCAAGATACATTCACATAGCAAATTTCAAGTCGATAGCTCCACCCGTTTCCGAGATCTCGTCTGCGCATGCGCGAAGCTGGCGTCGCACGGTCTCGGCGACCCGATAAAATTCGTATCCGGGGCAAGATACATTCACATAGCAAATTTCAAGTCGATAGCTCCACCCATTTCCGAGATCTCGTATGCGCATGCGCGAAGCGGGCGCCGCACGGGCTCGCCAATACGACAACGACGACCGCCTGGTCAAACTACACACACGTACCAAGTTTCGTCGCGATCGGTCGAGAATCGTAGATTTGTATAAATGACATACAGACAGACAGACAGACATACAGACAGAGGTCTTCAAAAATATATATGAGACTAGCCGATAAGCCCGACGTTGTCCGGGCTATTCAAAAAGCAAATTTCAAGGCGATAGCTCTACCCAGCCCGATGTTGTCCGGACTATTCAAAAACCAAATTTCAAGTCGATAGCTCTACCCGTTTCCGAGATCTGGTCTGCGCATGCGCGAAGCTGGCGTTGCACGGGCTCGGCGACCCGATAAAATTCGTATCCGGGGCAATATACATTCACATAGCAGATTTCAAGTCGATAGCTCCACCCGTTTCCGAGATCTCGTCTGCGCATGCGCGAAGCTGGCGTCGCACGGACTCGGCGACCCGATAAAATTCGTATCCGGGGCAAGATACATTCACATAGCAAATTTCACGTCGATAGCTCCACCCGTTTCCGAGATCTCGTCTGCGCATGCGTGAAGCTGGCGTCGCACGGGCTCGGTGACCCGATAAAATTCGTATCCGGGGCAAGATACATTCACATAGCAAATTTCAAGTCGATAGATCCACCCGTTTCCGAGATATCGTCTGCGCATGCGCGAAGCGGGCGCCGCACGGGCTCGCCAATACGACAACGTCGAACGCCTGGTCAAACTACACACAAGTACCAAGTTTCGTCCCGATCGGTCGAGAATCGTAGATTTGTATTAATGACAGACAGACAGAGGTCTTCAAAAAATATATATGAGATAACGAGCCTATGGAAAGACTGTTTCCGCATATTTTGTTGTAAATTCGACTGTACCTTGAACCAAGCACTGCTACATGGTGACTAAATGGACGACCACTATTTGATTATGACCTGGCAGAAATATTAGGCATTCTTCGGGATCAAACTCTTGGATCAAGTTTGAAAGGCTGATAAGTGACTGGAGCGGTTGACTTTCATGGAGTATATAGATTCTACACTAGATTCCTGGAAGCTGTTCGACAATTAAGCCTAATGAGTGTCGATTTATAAAAAAAAAAAAATTCGCACGGATTGTCCCAGAATTATACATCGAAGTGTCAAAACTGTCTTTTTAAATCATATATGAAAGCAATCAATTATATATATAGGAAAGTATAAAACGAGTAGATATGCAAACGAACGGTCGAGCCTATGGAAATACTATTTTCGTACATTTATTCTTAATTCGACATCGACTGTGCTTCTAATTCTACCAAGGACGTTCGGCTTCGTGCTGTGACAATTCACATTGTTATTAATTTGTCAAATGTGTGCGTGGCGTGAACTATATCATAGCCTAGTACCCAGGCCAGCAAACGTATTTGAGGCCTGGTATAGGCTGAGCTCATGAATATATTCATGAGATGCAGTTGTCACGTGATATTTTAGATTGCGAATTTATTTACGATTTTTATTGCTACGGTAAGATCATCATTTTTATCTACAATTTATATTTGATTACATCTATTTATATCGATAATCAATAAGTTACACCATTAGTGGTTCAATATACAACAGTGACAGTGTTTATTGATTTCGGGAATGATATGAAAAGTGTGTTTAATTGTGACCAGTTACCTGTTTTCGACTCATGCGTTTCAAGCATGTCTGGTTCGTTTTTTATTCATAGGCGAAAAAGTTGCTGGCCCATAATGTATATTTAGATGTTGATTTCTTAGCAACACTCAGACCATTATTTTGACACCAAAAATTCCACGATGGGCCGATGGGTTCTACTCAAATTTGTTGTTTTTTAATGCCAGCTTTATATCAGTTTCTACAGCACATTGGTGAGTGCACCTCAGTTTACACTGAGGGGATTGTCAGTTCGAATCTGACTGGAGACCGCTGGTGTTCTAAAATATGAACTTTAGATTGCATTATTATTATGAGAAATTATTATAATATTAATATATTAATGCAATTGTACTTGCCAGATGCCAGTACATGTCCAATGAATTTTTTTTAAATTTACTTTACATGAGATAAAATAGATCATATATAGCCTATTAATCTAACCATAAAATTGTGGTGCTTTGAATCCTGTACTGTAGAGGTGTTTGTCGGGTCGGTGTTGAAAATTCCCTTGACCGTTTTGATCTAGATCGATAACCATGGAAATTGTATATATATCTGTGCAGGAGACGTCTCTTTAATCAAATATACTAGAGCTCCAGGGTGGAGACACATTCATGGGATGCTGATAGTGATATGCATTTGGAAGTATGTTTTTTCTTCAATTTTCAAGTCTATATACATGTAGGCCCACCATATGAGGGAAGAAGTAACCACGAATTCCCTTTTTGTGACCATGGACATGCTATATACCTGTGCAGGAGATGTCCAATTAGTAGGCCTTTACTGAATTTTTTTTACAGCTCCGGTTTGAGACACACATTCAAGGGAGAGGGGTGCTGATGATATGAAAATAGGGGTTTTTACCCAATTTTAATCAACAAGTACACCATAGGAGGGAAGCAAGGCCCCAAGGACCCCTAATTCCCTTTTTATGACCATGGAAATTGTATATACCTGTTCACGAGATGTCCCTTTAATCAATTATACTAGAACTTAATGTATTTAAATCAACATTTTGTATTGAATTAATATTGACCAGAGCAGCTCATGTACCAAGCCAGAAAATAAGCAGCCTGACATTTGAAAATTGAGATTCCCAGTGGTTGAATTTTATCACGCATTATCCCAGTACAATTGATTGTCCCCCGACGTTTCCGTCGGAGGACTATAGAAATGACCCTCGTCCGTCCGTCCGTCCGTCTTAGCGTGCGTCCGAGATTGGGTACCTTCATGGTGTAATCAACTCCTCCTACAATTTTAAACGTAGAGATTTGAAACTCTGGGATATTATTCCTAACATGTTGGTGATTTGCAACATCTATATAGCTAATCAAAAATAAAAAAAATTCCATATTTTTGGGGGGGGGTTTTCGACTTAGAAATTTTGGAACATTTTTGCCTTTTGGATGAGATTGGGTACCTTCATGGTGTAATCAACTCCTCCTACAGTTTTAAATGTAGAGATTTGAAACTCTGGGATAATGTTCCTAACATGTTGGTGATTTGCAACATCTATATAGCTAATCAAAAATATAATTTTTTCCATATTTTTGGGGGGGTTTTCGACTTAGAAAATTTTGAAAATTTTTGCCTTTTGGATGAGATTGGGTACCTTCATGGTGTAATCAACTCCTCCTACAGTTTTAAATGTAGAGATTTGAAACTCTGGGATAATGTTCCTAACATGTTGGTGATTTGCAACATCTATATAGCTAATCAAAAATATAATTTTTTCCATATTTTTGGGGGGGTTTTCGACTTAGAAAATTTTGAAAATTTTTGCCTTTTGGATGAGATTGGGTACCTTCATGGTGTAATCAACTCCTCCTACAGTTTTAAATGTAGAGATTTGAAACTCTGGGATATTGTTCCTAACATGTTGGTGATTTGCAACATCTATATAGCTATTACAAAAATATAATTTTTTCGCGTTTGCATGCGTTTGTTCATCGGGTTGTTTTGTCCAAGAAATTTTGCGGTGGTTTGCAACATCTATATACTGTATAACATTGTTGCATATAGTATCCTTCTAACAATTCCAATCATGAAGTTTACCACTCGAGTCAGGGGACATGTGGTCTGCGACCTTTTATTTAATATTACATGTATATTATAATATAAAATTTGCAGGAAGGTATGCCGTGTTTTACATCTGGCATTTTCGGGGAACCACCATCCCAAACCTGCAAAAAATCATTTTTTTACTCAAATGTTTGGTCACCCACCCCCAAAATTTCACTAATTTTGGTCTAAAACCACATAAAACCCTACTGATATCACTCATATGACTAGAAAGTTATCTGCTCTAGTTCAAGTGACAGTTTACCATGTTTCAGAAGCTGATTTAATTGAAAAAAAGTTTAATTAAGATTTTTTTTTTAAACTGGCTGATAGGCAGTACCACATACCGGTACATGTACACACACACATGCAATCATGTATTGGAGTTTCCAGGTGAGTGTGTCATGAGAGTATTCTAGGTCTACCTGGGTGGTCAAATTGGACACTGCTAATGGAAATTCTAATGAATCGATGGAAGTGGACAAATACAGTACTAACCCACCAAAATCTGAAAGGTGCACAAAAAACACTGGTATAACTTACTCTATAAGGTATAACTTATAAAATGGAACACTTCAAACAAAAAGAACTGCTATTATTGTTTTTCACTGAAAGGTTTATGCATCCAATTTACAAATTATAAATTTCCCAGCTTACCTCCTGCATATCCATTGAGATATCAGTTTCCCCTGCAAGCTATTACATGATCCAAACATGTGTATTGGCTATTTTGGCTGAAATACATTTTAAGCTGACAACAACTCAGGACAGTGACCTCAATCTTCACTTTCGGGTCATTGTTGACAATTTTGTAGACATGACATATCCATGATAATGATGAAATATTATTTGTTAAGCTCCAATTCAACTAGAGTTGACATATTTTGAAAATAAATACATAAAGAGGACATTTAGCAGGCTTCAATTGGAAATATTATTCTATAAATTGCTGATATCTGCAAACCTACGTCATTATGCATTATACACACAATTCCATAATTTCTAACTATTTCATGATTAGTCGGTCAACCAGCCCATTATCTAGCATTATTCCATACCACTTTTGTTGGTCTAGTGGATCAACTTCAATTATACTAAATGCTTTTGGCAGTCACTATGCTGGACTTGAATACTTTACTTGTTGTGAGAGTACTAGTAACAGATAATCTGAATTGATACACATGCAAATAATTCACTGATTAGTTGGATGCACTGATGACAGTCATTTTCAAGCCATTGATAGTCACGTTAATATTTGAGACATTTGCTCGCTCTTGTTCCATGGATGATGCACACAATGATCTAGGCTTAAATATCTTAGTTACATCACGACAAGTTTATTTATTTCAATTTTACATTTCTCGAAGCTTCTTTCCAAAGGGTGTCGGGAAGGAAGTTTTCACCTCATGTCTCATATGCAACATGCCATAAATGTAGCTTAATGTCATCTCCACTAAGGCCCGTGTAACGTGTTTTTACAGTTATAAAAATTTTCCCGTTTGACACAAAACACCTCACGCAAACAAAATATATCTGCCTCATATAGATGATTTTGGTACTAAAATGACCACAATAATATAGCCGAAACATCGAAATAAAAAAATCAGATATGAGGCAGCAAACTTCTTCAATGTTGATGTAACCGTGCACGAGGGTGGGTGGTGTGATTACTAGTACCTCACGAAACTTATTTTGAACAAATAAAACTATCGCCATCAACTTAATAAATTGACATATCTGTGTGAAGGAGATACCTGTTAGTATCAGTAATGTAAATACAGTATCTCATCCCTTTTATCTCTCTCTATCTCTCTCTCTTTCTTTCTCTCTCTCGTCCTCTCTATCTCTTTCTCGTTCACAATCTCTCTCCCTGCTTCTAACGACATCATCATTACTATAATTATGATATTTTCATTCCTTCCCGTCCGACCCCCTCTCTACCCTTAATGAAGAGCGGGCGCGAAACAAAAGGGGAGCAAACTTAATAAAAGCCCTTGGGCTTGTTGTTTAATCCCCTTTCCAATCAATCGAATTTATATTATTCTATACTCCTGTAAAATGTCTGTTAAATGTTTATATATGTTATTATTTTGATTGGAATAAAATATGTTTATACTAATGTAAATAAACCCCTTAAATGAATGTAGTACAGACTGACCAACTTGTCAGAGCATCGGACGGTCTAGCAAAGTTTGGCAATTTATGGTAAAAGGTCCACCCAGGCAAATCACATTGACCCATTGTGTTAATTTTGGTATCAACATGAGCGTTAATATATCCCCGACGAATTTAGTTAATAAAATGCGACATGGGACAGCAAACTTCGACACAAAATTGATGTAACCGGTTACCGGGGGTGTTTGTTGACATCAGAGTTTCCAAATATCCAAGCTACAAAAACATGATTACGCACTATTTAACTTATTGCCGTTGATCGGGGCTAGTCGATTCCTGTGAAAAACACTCTATTCAATTTGATTGAGTAGTTGTCAAAGTTATATACTTGCGTCTTGTATTATTAAATTAAGAAAAACGTACCGATGTTGAAATTTGCTTTTCTATTTTAAAACAATATCTCACAAACCGGAAACACAATTCAAAATTCCACTTTCTGTTTAGCCTATACCTGTCCCTACGGGCGAGTAGCAGAGTTGGGACAGGGTACCAGTCTACTATATCATAGACTAAAATTACTTAATCTTCTTCTAGAAGAGGTGCGTCGAAAAGTCAACGGGGGAATTTCATAACAAGACAAGACAATGTGCCGTCGTTCCGTTGATGGTTCTGGTGAATGAAACCAAATATTGAAACGCATGTTAATTGAAGCATAGATTATTTCCAGGATCCTTGGTTGGGTAGAGCTCGATCGTATCGTCGATAATTTACAATTACCATGAATTGTGCTATTATGGATTTCGAAACAAATTAGACTAGAGTTATATAGACTGTCGCTTTATATTAAAGAGATAAATCCACAAAAATTCTCACAATTGTGGAACTCTGCAGGGCGTTAATATATGCAAATCAATTCAAATGAGATCAGATTTCTATAGACTGTCACTTTATAAGAAAATTCTACATGATGGGAGACACTAACCTGACTATTCATGAGGAGACCGTCCATGCAGAGGATAGACGACATCAGTGTGATTTGTGTGGGGAATCGTTCAGTCACCTGAGCAAACTGGAGATCCATAAAGGAAGCCACATAGGCGATCACCCATATCAATGCGATGTGTGCATGAAATCATTCACCCATAATGGTGATCTGAGTGTACATAAGAGAATTAATCCTCATAGGAGATCGCCTGCATATACTTGTGATATATGCACAAGTTCATCTATCAGTTTGAATCCATTGGCTGAACATATGAGAATCCACACGATGGGAGATGCTAACCTGACTATTCATGAGACCACCCGCACAGAGGATAGACGACATCAGTGTGATGTGTGCAGGATACCATTTATCAGTTTGAGTTCATTGGCTGAACATAAGAGAATCCACACGATGGGAGACGCTAACCTGACTGTTCATAAGACCGCCCACACAGAGGATAGACAACATCAGTGTGATGTATGTGGAAAATCGTTCACTCACCCGAGAAACCTGGCGATACATAAAAAAATTCATACAGAGGATAGACCACATCAATGTGATGTGTGTATGAAATCTTTCGCTCAACCGAGCAAACTGGCGAGACATAAGATAATCCACACAGGCGACCGCCCATATCAATGTGATGTGTGCGAGAAATCATATACTCAGAACAGCGATCTTAATGTACATAAGAGAATCCATGCTGGAGGTCATCCATATAAATGCAAGCATGATCAGTGTGGAAAATCATTCCCGGGCTCAAGCCAATTGCTGATCCATAATAGAATCCACACAGGAGATAGACCGTATAAATGTGATTTGTGTGAGAAAGCATTCCGCATCAGGGGTAACCTGAAGAAACATAAGAGAACCCACACCGGAGATCGCCCGTATCAATGTGATTTGTGTGAGAGATCATTTAGTGATAGCTGTAACCTAAAGGCACATAGGAGAAAACACACCGGCAATCGTCCGTATCAATGTGGTGCATGTGATCAAAACTTCTCTCAGTCGGGAGATTTGATGAAACATAAGAGAATCCACACAGGCGATAGCCCATATCAATGCGATGTGTGCACGAAATCGTTCACCCAAAAAAGTGACTTGAGTGTACACAAGAGAACCCACACAATAAGAGATGGTAACCTGACTGTTCATGAGCCCATCAACACAGATGATAGACGACATCAGTGTGATGTATGTGGAAAATCGTTTACTCACCAGAGAAACCTGGCGATACATAAGAGATTCCATACAGAGGATAGACGACATCAGTGTGATGTGTGCAGGATACCATTTATCAGTGTGAGTTCATTGGCTGAACATAAGAGAATCCACACGATGGGAGACGCTAACCTGACTGTTCATGGGACCGCCCACACAGAGGTTAGACGACATCAGTGTGATGTATGTGGAAAATCATTCACGCACCCGAGAAACCTGGCGATACATAAAAAAATTCATACAGAGGATAGACCACATAAGTGTGATGTGTGTGGAAAGTCGTTCACTCACCCAAGAAATCTGTCGATACACAAGAGAATCCATACAGAGGATAGACGACATCAGTGTGATGTGTGCATGAAATCTTTCGCTCAACCGAGCAAACTGGCAAGACATAAGATAATCCACACAGGCTTCCGCCCGTATCAATGCGATGTGTGCGAGAAATCGTTTTCCCAGAACGGTGATCTGAGTGCACATAAAAGAATTCATGCTGGAGGTCATCCATATATATGTGATTTGTGCGGAAAAGCATTCCCGAGATCATACCTCTTGCTGATACATAATAGAATTCACACAGGAGATAGACCGTATCAATGTGATATGTGTGAGAAATCGTTCACAGCCAAGGGCAACCTGACCAAACATAGAAGAACCCACACCGGAGATCGCCCGTATAAATGTGATTTGTGTGAAAAATCATTTAGCGACAGGAGTAACCTAGTGGCACATAAGAGAAAGCACACCGGCGATCGTCCGTATCAATGTGATGAATGTGATAAAACATTTTCTCAGTCAGGAGGTCTGGCAAGACATAAGAAAATCCACACAGGAGATCGTCCATATCAGTGCGATGTGTGTCAGAAATCATTCTCTCGCAATGGTAACTTGGCCAAACATAAGGGAATCCACACCAGAGATCCACTGAAAAAACAAAAGCGTCGAAAACCTACTAAAGATAGTAACACTCTTTAACTCTTTCATGATGTGAGCTGCGCTGGCGCAACAATAAAGACCCTGTGCCAATGCATTTTCTTATATGGTACATGTATATGCAAGTCGACCATACATGTAGGTCACCTTGTATATATAAGAGAATGCATTGGCCTGACAATTTTATCATTTTTTCTTACATTCTTTAACATTTTTTTTTATCATTTTTCCTTAAATTCTTTAATGATTTTTATCATACATTCTTTAAAAAAAAATTACATTTTTCGTACATTCTTTAAATTTTTTAACTATTATAACAATTAAAATTAAAATTTTGTTTAAGCCAATGCATTCTCTTACATATGCGTTGACTCGCATATATAAGAGAACGCATTGGCCAGCACAGGGTTTTCGCAAAAATTCAGGAAGCTCCAGTCATGAAAGTGTTAAAGTTGTTCCAATCCATTTAAAGAGTATAAATTGAGTAGACTCAGTAGAGTAAAGATTTACTCTGTTTGTCTAAGTGTGGCTACACTTTCGTGGTGCATTACACATTCCCACACAATATTGTGTTGAGTTATTGAACTCAGCCAGACTGAGTTGATTTTAAATCTACATTTGCGCACCGATATTTTGTACATGTACAGTGTATTTGTTAGTGGGAAAATTGTGATATAAAATGTAGCTAGATTGACATATTGGAGAGGTCCGTACTTTTCATGTGTACATGTAATTTAAGGTGCAGCCGCACGTTTTGCATAAATCCAGCCAAAATGGCAAGAGATTTTCAACAAAGAATTTCTCAGGATCAATCTGGAGAAAAATATAGAAATTGAGAGAGTAAAGATTTAGATGTAAGTGCAATCAATTTTGTGTTTAAGAGTAATTATTTGTGCTTAATTGCAATTCATGGTTATATGTAACTAAACACCCCTGGTGAATAAATTGGTTTATCCATAACTCAACCTTAACTCCTATTGACATATCACCTCTTGGTTTCATTGTTTTGGATGGGTGGGGAACTAGCCTAACTTCTTTATCAAAATGGCTGACTCCTGATACCATTACCTTCTCTGATAACATTATATTATCTGCTGTATTAGTCGGGCAACTCGCTATATCATTACCTTCTAAATTAGTCGGGGCAACTTTGATTGTCTTCAATTTTTGAGTATATATGAGGGAAGCAAGCCCTCAGTGACACCACATTCGCATTACATGACAAGACTATTGATCTGTGCAAGAGATACTGATTTAATAAAAAGACTAGAGCTTGAGGACTGAGACACCAAAGCTGCAGGAATGAAACACACCATTTTTGGGACAGGGATGCTGATATTATGAAAATGGGGCTTTGCCCCTGATTTACATGTACGTCAATAAGTGCACCATATAAGATAACCAAGCCCTCGTGCAGTGACACCACATTCATGTTATATGACCATAGTAATGGCCCAAATATGTGCAAAAATTATGTAAAAAAAATATTATGAGTTCCGGGAAGGAGACATCAATTCTTTGGATATACATGTACATGTAGGGATGCTGATAATATGAAATTAGGTATTATCTTTGATTGTTGTACACATACTCACAGTTGACTGTTGAGTGTTAGGCTAATTAAAACAAGCTAAAATTAGCACCAGGCTCTTGTGTTGCTGGGTGATACACCAAGTTATGCCAATAGTTTATGGGAAGTTAGATAGTAGTTACAATTACACTTAAGCGCAATTGATTGCTCTTAGTCGCAAGTTATTATGCCCTATTTGTGTTTAAGCCCAATATGTGATATTTGCGCTTAAGTGCAATTGGGACCATCTCTTTTATACTCCAACACAACATATGCAACAAATGAATCAATTTGAGTCATGGATTAGTGCAATATACACTCATGAGCTTGGTGAACGATGTAAACAGAATGGTATATTATAATGAAAGGGAATAAATGGCTGGAGTCATAAATTCATTTTGATTATAATTACCATGTTGTTTGCATCGTTCATAGAGCACATGAGCGTATTTTGCACTCATTTGTGGCTCAATTTCATTCATTTGTTGCATATATTCTGTTGAGTATAAAAAGATATGGTCCCATAAATGGCCGAATTTAGTGTAACCGAGCCCCTTTAATCTTGACCTTTGTGCGCCCAGAAACGAAAAAATAACGCAGTTTTATCTGTACTTTTTTTTAGCTTGAATCCTGTGATATGTGTGTAATTGGAACAGTTAAATGGGATTTAATCGGGATTTATTGATACTGTGACATTTTCTGGAAGCAGAAATCTGTGTACTCAGACTGAGCAGTCCCACGAATGTGAACGATCATAATTTATTTTCATATCTGCAACATCAAAGTTTTACCTTTCAAAATTCACTGCTACAGAACAGTATAAAATATATTCATGTGTAAAATGTGTAGATCACATTGTCCATGTCTCAAAAAAGTTGTCATAGTTTCCTCCGATCAAGTGATGAAACACAAATATTTCACCTTTATCACAAGAATGCATGGTGATATATTATGAACGCAATTTATCAAAACACAGAGGATTGCCATAGACTATCTACATATTTATAAAAGCCAAGCGTTTGCCTGTGTGTGTCTTGTCTGTAACTCGTCACGATTTTTGCGCACTTAAAATATAACACCCGATTGCGCCCAAATTTAATTGACCAATGATGCCCTGCGTCACATCTTAGAATAGGGCACGCACAATTTCAGACCAATCGGTACAAAAAAACCTGATATATAGCGCGTTTCCCAAAGGATATTGAGGCGATATTTTCACTGATGTAATGCGTTTCTCCGAAGACGAATGTGTTTTCAGCGGAGTCCGTCATTACAAAACACCGAAGACAAATTTCCGACAAACTCCGCGCACTTTTTAAAGAATTGCAATCGAGAAAAAAAAATCTTAAATAAAAACATGATATATTCTGTGTATGTGATAACAGTGGTCATGCCAGAGAAGCAGGAGACTGAACTATGCCTTGAGGCTTAAAAATTTGACTTTTCTCTTACGGTGGTATAGTTAATCCAGGGACCAAAAACAGATTTTTGGTTAATGCTTGAAGTTGCGTGTTTTTGTTTCTTATGGAGACTGTACTATTCTTCACTCGGCCAACCTCGGTAATTTGCTACTCAAATTGTGCCAAGAACGATAATCCGACAATTTGCAATTGTAAAATACTTCTGTCGTTGTTCGAAATCCTTAGCTGGTCAGGTATACCCAATACTGTGTCCTATTTCTAGTTGATTAATCCCTGCATGCTTGCGAGGACGGGCCTGCATACCAAAATTTGTTTTATTGGACTGCTTTCTTCCACATGCCCCTGGGGAAAATTACTAAAATACCAATATAGACTATACTGGTATAGTCAATATTGGTATTTTAGTAATTTTCCCTAGGGGCCTGTGCTTTCTTCTTCATTGTAATATATGGAAGAATTATGTTATATCATGCAATTAAAAATTTAACTCAACATTATGGTGCATATGAAGCTTCTTCTCATAGAGCCAAGACAATAAAATAGTTGGTGATTGCATTGTTGTTTGAAATTGTTAATTATTTTAGCAGTTTTTGGTACCTTAAATATGGATTGACTATTCCTATGACAAGTGTTATCCAGTTTCATGTTCGATCAATTAATATTGATTTTATTTAAAATGTTCTGGAATAATATACATACAATCAGTTTGCGACATGTTGCGACTCGCGTTCGGAACATTGCATGAACGATAACTATTTCCAACAAACAAACAAAAACAGTAACGAATATATGTCCCACTTGATCGTCACAGTACTCTCATGTGCCCAATGATCGCGATGGCCTGATAATAGTGATGGGTGGGGATTTATGCTGAAATTAATAATAGTGATGGCAATTTCACTCTTTGTCTCAGTGCCAAATAATAGTGATCGTTGGGAATTTCTTCAAAATTAATAATCTGGCGTGCTGAGCCACCTGACAGTACCTATATATGTAAGAAAATATCGATATAAAATATCAACATTAAAGGTGGATTTTCTCTTCATATAACAATTTTGATATAGTATCGTGGGTATAAGCGTAATAAATATGAATTGAAAACCCCTGTCCGGAAACACATCTATAAATTAATATTGATTTTATTTCGAATATTTTATTATAAAATGAGGTGATTAAATGGGACACTTTGTTGTTCTATTTTTAGAACAGACCATTCAGGTGATACCATATAGCGATAGAGATTATTATGGTGTTCATTAGCTAAACAACCACACGTTTTTAGACCAGAACATATTCGAAATATAATCAATAGAAGAATTTCGGGACAGGGGTCTTCGATTCATATCTAATATTTTATACCCAGGTAAATATATACAACACATGTTTACAAAGAGATGTATATAGCCCGAACATTATGGAATAGCCTCCCTGAAGATTGCAGATTACGCATTGAAATTAGTATAGACTACCCCAGATATCTAAAAGATTATTTCATCAATAACTGTTATCATAAATGATCCATATGTCTTAATAACCTTCTATATAATTCAAATTTATCAAAGAATAATAATACAAAAACTGCCATATTCTTAGCCTAAATCAACTGAGCTCCACGGGTGATTCAGTCACATCCTTACACACTCACTACTCAATATTGTTTCATGAAATCAGTTAACATATAGTTTTATTGCTTGTGAGCATATCTCCAACATATTATGTACACCATGTACACACTCTTCCCAATCACAATCTTCATCTCTCTCCAAACTGTTCTGCTCTTGCACTTTCACCCATATGCATACTTTATGTCTCTATTATAATTATATTATAATACTCATGTCTCTATTATAATTATTGTATTATTATGGGGCTCTGATATGTAAGCCATGGCTTCCACAGAGCCCCAATACCAGATTGTAATATATACATTGATCATCAAATAAAATCATTTGAGTTTTGTGCAGGTAGCAAATAAATCGATAAAATGGATTCCGAAACCACGCGTTTGGTGGGTTTGGTTAATTCGTTTCTGTGGGTAGTCCATTTTTATTAACTAACTTGTTATTCTGGAGTGCAGAATGTTAGGGGCTATTGTGGATCTTATCATATAATGCCAATTCAGACGACACAATGGAGTTAGGGGCCAATGTGTCAGTATAACCATACTTTCGGCCCAAATTAGGTTCCTTTATTACACAGATGCAGTGGCACCACTCACATCACACATATGTTTGAGCTTCATAAGATGGTTGAGATCATTATTACGTGGGGAACTCAATTTCTTAAATTTTTACAGCAGAATATCTAGACCCCATATAAAGTACGAGATAACTCGTAGTGGCATCCTGGAATATTATAGTGTAGTACGAGATAACTCGTAGTCGGCACTCAACGTGTTAAACCGCACCGCTTATTTGATCAAATCGGCCCACGAAAACCGAAACGCTAATCTCGGTAATGAGATATTTATAACTCTGTCTGGAGTTTGATATTTTACTTTGAAAATCAAGTCTCAACTCACAATACAGTTGTTGTTTTGGACTTTTGGTTACAGTTGGCGACGAGCAAGTTCAAATGTTGGGCCTACTAATTTCGACGTATATCACTCAATTTTCATGCATATTAGCATTTCGTAAAAGTGTACGGTACCGTCATTGACTAAATTAAATTCTGGGAAATATAAAAACTTTTAAATTTTAATAACTCCGAGATGGTGATTTTCTGTGTGTTATATAGACACATAGTGCAATCGATACAATCCGGTTCCGCTTTCAACGTTTTGTGACCACTGAGAACATTTTAAAGGGGTACTGTACGCCATTTTCATTAAATTTCCGGTGACAACAACGATCTAATATCGATAATATATAGAAACATAAGTAATTTGAGTCGAAGATGTATTCTGTAAACGCTCAGGTTAATAGGCTATCTTAAAATTTAATAATTTAAAAGTTAATAATTTGATATAAATTGAATTTATGACTGGAGCCATAAAATGGCGTCAATTAAATTACGAATTTCCGTAATCAAACAAAGTAATTGAGGGATACTGGATTGTTAAACCGATCGCACACACGATCGCTTAAAATATTATGATGATACGGGGAGAACACTCAAGCCACTCACTGACTAGCGACGATACAATAACTTAAATGATTATATGGGACTAGTATGCCTATAATATAACTTTTATTTGATTCATTTGGTTGAAAACTGTACAAAAATTACTCGACAGCGACAATTTGTATTTTTGCATTCCGGTAAATTTGTCATCCGTAACACTACTTCGTACTCAACAGACTTTCAAATAATGAAAAAATTGTTACCTTATTCTCCGACTCGGAGACTATAGAAACCAACAACAACATTTGGCGTACAGTACCCCTTTAAGTGGCCAGTCGGTTTTCTGTTGATTCAGGCTTGTTTGTGTTTGGTATCTTGTATGTGTTTTGACGCCACATCCGTCCAATCTCGCTACTCTCATCAAGATGAGAGTAGCGAGATTGGACGGATGTGGCGTCAAGTATATGAACTATATTATTGTTTCTATCGCCCAATGCAGGTATACTGTTGTGGAAAACCACTATTTTATATTAGATTAAAATCTCATGAAAAACGAGGCCGAAGCGATCGTTCGAGTTGTATAAACGTAAATCCGATGTGTTGACAAAAATTGATAATAAAAAGTTGCTGCGATGTGAATGTACTAGAGTTTATACCAGCTAGACCAATGTTCGTCAACATTATTTTTATACAATGTCGCAATGCAACAATTAAACATCAGGTGCAAAACTTCAAATGCGAGTATTGGGAGCTTCAAGTTCAACCAATGTCAATAATGCCACGTGGTGTAAGCTTTCCCGCCAAAATTGTCGATGTAAACTCAGGAATTTCCAGGTAACAATGCCATATTTTGCGCCAGTATAACGTCAGGTATGACCCCATTTCAAATCTCATGTCACATTCGTGACACTGTGAGCTTTCTCCCCAAATGAATCTTAAGGGCTAGATTGAGTCTAAATTGTTTTTATATTTATTTTGGCCGTTAATTAGAATAACCAAATTGCGATTTACACAATTCAACATCAAGTTCAATCCGTACATATCAACAATACACATGTATACAGTATACGCGTGACATAACACAACACAATTAATAAGAATTACACTTACTTCTTATACAGCCCATCACTTACTCTATCCGCCATACTTTCCTTTAAATTTACTGACATAATCACACCGACCATTCGAAAACGCGCATCTGTGATGCCAACCGCGCTTCTACGACGATACAACCGCGCATCTCTAGTTTTATGTTGCAATTTCTGGTCACGAAAAACAGAAAAATACGGTTATCAATTAATTTTGACAGAATGGAACGGTTGGTATAGTAGAAGTTACATTCGCTCAAAACCTCGATATTTGCCGGGTTGAATTCGATACAATTGTGTATATTTCGTTAAAGCATTGAGGTAGAAATAGGCTGCAGAAACAGCCCGGGGTCCTAATTTTGTTACATATTTTTTCACAATGTATCGGCATTTAGCAACACGATTGAGTATTTTCTCGTCGATTTTTTCGGATTCCTTTAGTCAAATGTTCCTGCAATCACCTTGCGTTGAAATTTGGGTTCATCCTGTAGCCAATGTCCATAAAATGAGTCGATTTCGGAAGTGGGTATATCGAATAATATACGACAGTGCTTCTTTGTGACCAACAACCAACCATCTATGTTGCCGAATTCCTGTCTGATTATAACTAAAGTAAATATCGCGTGTATATGTGTCCGAATCGATGTCCAGAGGAGACTATTTCGTTTCCTGAACTAGATGTAGTTAAATTCGTCTCGACTCGTGCTCAACTGACACATTCGACAAATTATGTTAGTCAAATCAGCTGGTAAACGAGTCCCATATGCAATTGAATGTTGTAGCATGATATACTGGATAATCAGCTGGTTGTCCAGTGCAGATGGGTTCGCATGCATGGTTGTAGGAACGTTTTGTAAAGGACTCTGCTATCATTGAACAGATTTTCTTAGTCAGATTTATTTGCGTGAAAGAATACGCGTTTAACACGTCATATCGGCGTTATATTGGAAAACAATAGGTATAGGGCCTATGATTTATTTATACACATCACATAGTATTCCTTAGTAACGCCCGTCAATCAACGGCTATACTGGTGGTGGATACACACATCTGTTTAGTGCATCAAACATGTGCATCGTCTAAATTATCGAAGCATACTATACATAGCGAATATTGTCATTAATAACCTCACGCATGTGAGATATTCCTTGGTGACGCCCACCAGCGGTCACACGGATGCGATATATGTAAAGTATAAAAAAAAATCTGCATCCAAACATGTGTATAATCTGGTATTCTAATTAGTCTATGCATGCATATTGGATTACCATAATAATCTCACGCATGTGAGATATTGCTTAGTGACGACCATCATCGATCACACGGGTGCGATCTATGTAACTTCGTTCTGCGTATCCATTTAATGTATAATTTGTTTCATAAATAGTCTACATTACGAGTTATACCTTCAGCACTCGAGAACACGAGTACTATGTCTACATTGTATATACAATTATACATCATTCGCATGTGATCATTATATCGTCATATGACTATATTTATACATTGAGTACATGTGCTTGTGATTTGATCTTTTGATTTATGTACAATGTATTTGTAAATAACCATGTACTAACTATCTCTCTCCTCAAAAGGAGGCAATAAAGAATATATCAGTGTTTACAAATGCCCACGATATGGAATGGATTGCAGGTATTCTATAATTAAATACCGTGTTCACAGATTGGCAGACGATTACCTGTCGGGTTACTGTAGTTCATCCGAGTCAAAGGTGATGGGTCGCTGGTTCTTGTCTGTTAATACCTGTTCCTCAATAATCTGTTGCATATTTGGGGTGGTATCAGGTTGAGATTGCATGCTTTTCTGTAACTTTTGTGAGCCAATATCGTAATAAACATTGAATTTATTATCGAGGAGAAATTCCTTAACTGTAAGCAACGCAAAGCAAACACTCTCACAAAGTCACTGAAATCGCTAAATTTAGAGTTGCGACCTTCGCGCAGAGTGAATTACATAATTAAGGAACAGGTAATAACTAAGAAATATATATTCCCGGCGTTATATTTTCGAGTTTATAATGCTCCAGTCAAAACTTCAAAAAATTCCCATATCTTGTACTGGTGGAATATGATTTATATATACGGGTGTTAGTCAGAATAGAAATTCATGGCATGCTGTAAACCTTTTATGATCGATCAATAATAAGCATTTCAATGTCAAAAAGCATTACAAACTGTTATAAACAACCTGTAATTGGCATGTTTCGTCTCATACCGTTATATAGTGATACGGCCACACATATAAGCGCGCACCATGCACACGCTGTATAATGTGGCCGTCCCTCAAACGGTTCACGTTTTGTATTGAGTAATTCTATATATCTTACCATTTTAATCCATCGTGGATTTATACTGGTTTCATATGCTCAGCCAGGTAACATTTGTCATCAACACATAATATTTTTACACCAAAACCTAGCGTGAACCAAGCGGTGTCTTGACATCAATCCGTTCGATTGTGACGTAGCCATGCAGTGGTCGCTGTTCTGGATTTAACCGGTCTACATGTAAGTGCTATGATAATCTCGTAATCTCGGTAATACTATTTGGTCTACGCAATACATACTTCCGCCACCGAATTCGCAAAAAAATAATCTTCCGATACAATTAATATATATATTACGGTATTCACATTTCGTTAAACCACATATAGTCGTAATATTTCTTATCTTAGGGTGAGATGATTCATATATTAAGAACGTTTTATTACCCACAATGTATAAGCGTGCTAGTATAGCTGTCCGTTAAAATTTCAGTCAACCCAAAGTCAATCACTCCACAAACAAGCTTGGTATATCGACATGGCGACAAGTGCGGCCATATGGATGTAACATAAGCGAGAACGTTTTATTTTAATCAACGCAACATAATGGACAATACTCTCTTATATATTTTCGATTTCATTTGCTGAGCCTGGTAACATTTGTCATCAACACATAATCTTTTTCCACCAAAACCTAGCGTGAACCAAGCGGTATCATGACATCAATCCGTTCGATTGTGACATAGCCAGTGCTCGCTGTTCTGGGTTTAATCGGTACATGTAAGTGCTATGATAATCTCGGTAATAATTTTTGGTCTACGCTATACTTACATCTGCCACAGATTTCGCAAAAAAATAATCGTCCGATACAATTAATATATATATTACGGTATTCACATTTCGTTAAACCACATATCGTCGTATTTTGTCTTATCTTAGGGTGAGATGATTCATATATTAAGAACGTTTTATTACCCACAATGTATAAGCGTGCTAGTATAGCTGTCCGTTAAAATTTCAGTCAACCCAAAGTCAATCACTCCACAAACAAGCTTGGTATATCGACATGGCGACAAGTGCGGCCATATGGATGTAACATAAGCGAGAACGTTTTATTTTAATCAACGCAACATAATGGACAATACTCTCTTATATATTTTCGATTTCATTTGCTCAGCCTGGTAACATTTGTCATCAACACATAATCTTTTTCCACCAAAACCTAGCGTGAACCAAGCGGTATCATGACATCAATCCGTTCGATTGTGACATAGCCAGTGCTCGCTGTTCTGGGTTTAATCGGTACATGTAAGTGCTATGATAATCTCGGTAATAATTTTTGGTCTACGCTATACTTACATCTGCCACAGATTTCGCAAAAAAATAATCGTCCGATACAATTAATATATATATTACGGTATTCACATTTCGTTAAACCACATATCGTCGTATTTTGTCTTATCTTAGGGTGAGATGATTCATATATTAAGAACGTTTCATTACCCACAATGTATAAGCGTGCTAGTATAGCTGTCCGTTAAAATTTCAGTCAACCCAAAGTCAATCACTCCACAAACAAGCTTGGTATATCGACATGGCGACAAGTGCGGCCATATGGATGTAACATAAGCGAGAACGTTTTATTTTAATCAACGCAACATAATGGACAATACTCTCTTATATATTTTCGATTTCATTTGCTGAGCCTGGTAACATTTGTCATCAACACATAATCTTTTTCCACCAAAACCTAGCGTGAACCAAGCGGTATCATGACATCAATCCGTTCGATTGTGACATAGCCAGTGCTCGCTGTTCTGGGTTTAATCGGTACATGTAAGTGCTATGATAATCTCGGTAATAATTTTTGGTCTATGCTATACTTACATCTGCCACAGATTTCGCAGAAAAATAATCTTTCGATACAATTAATATATATATTACGTTTTTCATATTTCGTTAAACAACATATCGTCGTATTTTGTTTTATCTCAAGGCGAGATGATTCATATATATTAAACACTTTTTATTACCCACTGTGCATAAGCGTGCTAGCATAAATATCCGTTAACATTTCAGTCAACCCAAAGTCAATAACTTTTCACAAACAAGCTTGTTATATGGACATAGCTCTTGGATTGTTTCATCAGATTGGTTTGCTGACATGATTGTTGGGTGAATGTCGGCACCTATAAGCTGAGGCCGTTTACGTGTGAGATATATCTACCACAAAATAGCATACATTTAGATGTAGCTGTGACGATGTTTTGAATTGACATGTTATTGAATTACACGATATCTTACCTTGTATTTTTTTTTTCAGAAAGAGAAAGCGAGGACACGTGTGGTCGTCACTAAGCAATATCTCACATGCGTGAGATTATTATGGTAATCCAATAATATGCATGCATAGACTAATTAGAATACCACATTATACACATGTTTGGATGCAGATTTTTTTTAATACTTTACATATATCGCATCCGTGTGACCGCTGGTGGGCGTCACCAAGGAATATCTCACATGCGTGAGGTTATTAATGACAATATTCGCTATGTATAGTATGCTTCGATAATTTAGACGATGCACATGTTTGATGCACTAAACAGATGTGTGTATCCACCACCAGTATAGCCGTTGATTGACGGGCGTTACTAAGGAATACTATGTGATGTGTATAAATAAATCATAGGCCCTATACCTATTGTTTTCCAATATAACGCCGATATGACGTGTTAAACGCGTATTCTTTCACGCAAATAAATCTGACTAAGAAAATCTGTTCAATGATAGCAGAGTCCTTTACAAAACGTTCCTACAACCATGCATGCGACCCCATCTGCACTGGACAACCAGCTGATAGATAGATAGTTTATTGGATAAAGCATGTACATATACAATAGGATTTATAAAAATAATATTAGAAAATTCAATGCACATACAGAATCCGGGCGGTGGTGTGACCTAATGGCCGTCTTCCCAGCATCGCCCAGGCAAAAGAAAATTAACGACATGTTTTATCTCTGTTCAACAGTTCTCATCGACACATACATATTAGCATCTACTTGTATACTTGTATTGAATACTAAATACTTCATTTCAAGACAATACATTAAAATAATGTAGTACTTTGTAGTAGTATAATGGTAATGTATATCAAATATACATAGAATGTGAATGTGACAAATCGATATGCATGTAAGAAGGGTTTATACCGTAGGTAATACCTTGTTACTTATTGGTTCGTACAGTCAGGGCAATATCGATTTTCGCAAATAACTTTACTTTTATAGTTTTCAATATAACTATCTACTATAAGTCGTTTAAATGTAAATCTTGGGATGGAGGTTTTCATTGTGAGAGGTAATGAGTTCCAGGCATTTGGGATTTGGTGAAGTGGCAATCGCTCAGTATATTTTATCCTGGGTGTCTTATGTGCAAGGTTGTTTATTTGGCGGGAAGCCCTACCAGTCTGCATGTATTTTCCAAAAGATTATTCAATGAATGTGGTAAGAGTCCGTTTTTCCAATCATATGCAGTAAGGGATGATTTCAATGAATGGAGATTACTAATTTTCAATATTTTACTTTGTTTAAATAAAGGTTCTGTATGAGAATTATATTTTGCATTATTTATCAGTCTAATGGCTCTTTTTTGTAGTTTAAAAAGTTTCTCAATACCTGTTGAAACACCCCAAATTTCAATGCCATATGATAGTTTACTATGTATGAGAGAGTCATATATATATGCGATTTAATGCATTTCTTGGAAGAAAACGTTTTGCCCTATTTAGGCAATGTATAGTTTTGGATATTTTTTTATGGAGATAATCAATATGGTACTTGAATTCCAGGTTTTCATCTAAGTGAATACCGAGTCTAAGTGAATTATCCAGTATATCATGCTACAACACTCAATTGCATATGGGACTCGTTTACCAGCTGATTTGACTAACATAATTTGTCGAATGTGTCAGTTGAGCACGAGTCGAGACGAATTTGACTACATCTAGTTCAGGAAACGAAATAGTCTCCTCTGGACATCGATTCGGACACATATACACGCGATATTTACTTTAGTTATAATCAGACAGGAATTCGGCAACATAGATGGTTGGTTGTTGGTCACAAAGAAGCAGTCGTATATTTTTCGATATACCCACTTCCGAAATCGACTCGTTTTATGGACATTGGCAACAGGATGAACCCAAATTTCAACGCAAGGTGATTGCAGGAACATTTGACTAAAGGAATCCGAAAAAATCGACGAGAAAATACTCAATCGTGTTGCTAAATGCCGATACATTGTGAAAAAATATGTGCCAAAATTAGGACCCCGGGCTGTTTCTGCAGCCTATTTCTACCTCAATGCTTTAACGATATATACACAATTGTATCGAATTCAACCCGGTAAATATCGAGGTTTTGAGCGAATGTAACTTCTACTATACCAACCGTTCCATTCTGTCAAAATTAATTGATAACCGTATTTTTCTGTTTTTCGTGACCAGAAATTGCAACATAAAACTAGAGATGCGCGGTTGTATCGTCGTAGAAGCGCGGTTGGCAACACAGATGCGCGTTTTCGAATGGTCGGTGTGATAATCAAATCAGATTTTACTAAAACTATAAATATTTAAAAATTAGTAATCAACTTTAACTTATTTTTATTGGGGTGGGTGGGAATGGGTGAATTTCGATCCGGTCGTGACAGCTGTGAAACCAAAAATGAATTATGTGCCAAATTCAGCGATCCACGACAACTATAATCGCACGAGATTATCCAGCAATTCAGCGATTCGCCAGGCAAACGCAGAGCGAGCCATTGCCAGTGTGTAATTATAATCCGTGACTGATTAGATCTCGACCCATATAATATGTCGGGTAACAATTTGGCCATGTTAAGGCAGTAACATACCGGCAATGAGATATTTATAAAATTTTCAGAAAGAGATAACAGAATTATTTATTTCCTCTCTAAGCCTAGCTTCATTAATTATTTTGTATATGGCCAAAATAACACTACTCTTTTCAGGTAAAGTTTTTCAGTACCCTAATATTATATATATCATATGTGTTTAAAGATGGATTATCTCTTTAAATAACAAATTTGAAATCAGGGATTTTTCTGTCTATTTTGGGAATGGGTCCGGGTCCCTTCGAATTGGGAAAATGTGTCTTTACAGACCAAAATTGAGAATTTTCCATGTTTTAGAAAAAGCCATGGACACCAAACTTCGACAAGTATTTACTATACACGTGTTTTATATAAATCAGCAATTTATTTAGAGTTATCCTCCCTCTTTCATAAATGCGCTGACTGGTAGAGGGGGGGGGTAATTCGCATGTTAAGCTAATACGTGTAGCTAGGTCGCTACGTGTACATTATACGATGCGGGCTCCCACTGATTTACTACAGGTTTTGAGCTGTTGGGAATTTGGTGGTTGAAAATTGGGAATAAAGGTGCCTTTTTCACATTGGGAATGGGGCCGAATACCGGACCCTGAGAACACCTAAAAAAATTCCTGGAAATAGTTGCGTGGGTATAAAATAATAATAATGTATTGATGACCCATGCCCGGAAAGGCTTCTATCAATTAAACGGACATGGCTCCTATTTGACCATGCGAGATAATAACCTCTGTTGACAAGGATGTGACGATAGAATGGTTTTCCAGTTTGTTACACAATGTCAACATGAATTTTAGTCATTTACATTGATCCTTGGAACACATTGATTTTTCTCAAATATACTCTAATCACAATTTTGTAGGCAATACTTTTCAGTTGAGTGTGTCGATGAACTGCAGTTAGTTCAATTCCGTAGTTCTTTTAAAAGGTACTCAATCCGATCAGACGGTCCCCAT